>OX422215.1:539526584-541013495 GCA_949130495.1 Sambucus nigra | reverse complement strand
ATCCATCACATTGCGTTGGACTCTTGCTACTAAAGTCACATATGATCCATGTCTAGTATACATGTATATATTATTTTCTCTTACATTATTTGTTCCCATTGCCATATGTAAACTACAATTCTTAAATTTTATTTCAAACACGAGTCCGAGTCTTGGTCTTGGATGTAGTCTTTGTGTTTGTCAAGAGGTCTTGTTACCTCAGCTATAGTCAGTCATAATTTGGCATGTAAATATTGAAGAAAACATAAAAAAAGGTTGAAGCAATAAAACACTACAACCATATAAAACACCATTGAATACATGTCACATAGATCTATGTTTCTTATTAACAATCCATAAAACCCATACACATCATTCAAAAACATCTAAAGCGAGGGAGCAAATCAATAACCAATAATAACTTATCTATATTAATCTCCCTCTTACCATTATTCTCACCATCTCGCCAATTCTCACTTCATTAAGCAGAAATTTATACTTGCCCTATAAATTAGCTTACTTATTTTGCTAAGGGTTTCCCCATGAGGGACAATGGTGGTTGAATCCTTCCGCGTACGTTGGTATGTAATTACACTGTTGGTGGAATGGCGTAGTGATTTTCCCTTGATGTATATTTTGGGACTTCGGGAGGAGTTGGAACATCGTTTAGTCACGTCAAGATTAGTAGAGGCATGAATGATCTCCGAAGGTGTCGGGGTAGACCTTCGTGAAATATTTTTTTGTGGGACATGGGAGTGCCCTATCATTTTATCATTTTTGGCCATGGGTCGGGTGGACTCATGTTGTTGATTTGTTGGGCTGTGGGTGTGTTTTATGTTTTGTGGCCATGGGTCGTACGGACTCATGTTTTTGATTTGCCTTCGCCAGGGTGATCCACGTATCGTCCCTTCTCATTTTGGTTATGGATGCGCTAAGTATGTTGTTGGCAAGAGAGGTGGAATTGTGGGGGTGGGGGGAGCGGTGCTCCAAGGCTTTAGGTTGGAAGAAAGCGTCATTCTCTGGTTCTGTTTCTCAGCTCCTATTCGCGGAAGACACACTATTTTGTGATTCGAATGAGGATTAACTGAGATCGTTGACGATGGTTTGCATTTGTTTCAAGGCTGTTTCGGGTTTGAAGATTAATTATGGGGTGAGTGATCTTATCATGATTGTTTAGGTGACAAACTTGAGTGACTTGGCTGATATTATGGGGTGTAGATTGGGATAAATGTTAAAAATATCCTCCGAGTGAACCCGGTATCGAGAACTGCTGTTCTGATACCGTTACCAAATCAAGTAATCTTTTTTTATATTCTTCAATCTAGTGGCATTTTCCTTTTCTGGCTTTATATTTTCTTAAACTTACCATGAATGTAATTTCTCTATTGTACATAAAGCAATGATGGGGCACTCAATTGAGAAAGGCTAACCAAAATCCTTTTAGAAGAGGTTCTGGTATTGTCTTTTAATTAAGATAGAGCCCTTTAAGGATACAAAAATGAGGAAGAAGCTTCAAGGTTTGAAGGAAATGATTGTTTTACTCATAGGGGCGCATTTATGATGAAGTTGCAGAGATTGGAATGAGATTAGGTTGCCTTCTCACGTCAATGGGTGGCATTAGAAGGTCTCCGTTTCAATATCTTGTAGATTGACGCATTTCGAAGAGTTAAAAGGAATATGGAGTAGTGTTAGCATATGACAAAACTCTTTTTGATCTCTAATTTAACCTTGAAAAATTGTCTTGGTGTTTTCAGCACATTTCAGAGTTGGAATCTTACTCATTTTCTGGGACATGAAAATACTTTATTTGTGAATAGGTTATAGGTCTTTAATATTTAATATCTTTTATAGGAACTCTGCTCATTGAATATTAGTTAGAACTACTAGTTCAAATTAAAGCAAATGAATTTAGTGTAAACATGCTGTATTCCTTTAAAAGCTCAACTTGTATATCATGAAGGTTGTTTGGAATTCACTCAGATAAATGTACACACAGGTGTATCCAAGCATGAGGTCTGCATTTGTTGATATAGTCAGAAATCGTGGCTTCCAAGGGTTATATGCTGGTTTGTCACCTACACTGGTTGAAATTGTTCCGTATGCCGGTCTTCAATTTGGAACCTATGATACATTCAAGCGTTGGACCATGGTAAGGTTCTAGTCTTCTTTTTCTGTTTTTATTTCCCATTAGGTAGTCCTTTATTTATATGATATGACTTTACATATATTTATATATACACCGTTTCATTACTTACGCATTTTTCATCCATCTTTACTTGTTTCATTTGTATAGTCTTTTTAGCCACACTTGGTGGAGATGGAAATCTGGTTAGTAGTATCGAGTGGTTTGCTCTGGTTTGGGTTTAAAAGTTGACATGCCAAAAAGTGTTATTGTGCGAATAAATTCTGTGGAAATTAAGTTGGAGCTTTAAAAAGATTGGGCTGTGTGATAGATGAATGACGATTCATTTGTGTCTTTCATTAGGTGTAATCCCTGGTAGTCCAGCTGCCAATAAAGTTATGAAAATGTTAAATGATTGAAATATATGGAAAGTAGTGTTTGTCTATAGGTGGAAGGCTTACTCTGATTCGTGATATAATGGGTTGTATCTCTAATTTCATATCTATATAGTGTCTACTTTTATATTATTTAAGAGTGTGGCCTGGGTCATGAATGTACCATTAATTTGGATCACCTTGGGTTTTGCCAAAAATTGACATTTTGACGATGGTGATGAAGTTAGAGGGTATAGACCAATAAAAATTAGAGGGATCTTCGGAGTTGTGGATTTTAACTATTTTTGGTGTTTTGGATGGAGATGAATAGTAAAATCTTTGAGGATATTGGGTGGTAAATCAAGGATTATCTTGGCAATCTCTTTGGGCTTATCTATCAAAACTGTGATGTGGTCAGATTTTATCGATGGAGAGGTTCCGAAGTTATACCGGATGGCGGCCGGGGGGGAGGGGATGTAGGGGCTTGGCGGACTATGGGGGATGTGAATGTGATATCCGCCATTAGGTAAGGTTATTTGATTGGTTCTCTTTATCTAATTGCCAATTTCCTATAAAGATAGAAATGAGTGTGAATTTGGGTCTCCAACAGTAGTGTGTTCTCCTTTAATTTAGAAGAATGGTTCGGGCAATTATAAAGCAAAACTGCTCTACTGTGATACATGGGTGCATCCATCCCATATTCTCCCACTTAGTTAGCATTTCAAAATGCTGATAGAAAACATCAATGTGACTCACCATCCATGTCATATCCACCATCATATAGAAAGGCCCAATGGAGAAAAATTTCCCCTTTTTCTTTTTCTATCACAGAAACTCATCAGGATAGAAACACTCATTGGGATAGGCCCTATGGAGTTGTTGGAAGGTTCCCCCTTCCCGAGAGGAGGGGGAGGGGAGAGTGGTGTTTCCGTGGAGAGGGGGAGGGGGAGGGGGTCGGTGTAGCCGTTTTATACTCTTCGAGGAGGTGTGGGTGAGAGTATGTTTCTGCGGAAGGCTGTGTGACCCGCGAAAGCTCCTCGAAAGTGGCGTTCTTCACCTTGGCGGCCGTTAGATGGGCAATTTTGACCATTTATAACTTGATCAAGAGACGAAAGGTAATTGCCAAGTTTTGTTATTTATGCAAAAGAGTTGGCATAAGTGGGTGGCTTGGCATGTAACATTTACACTTTGGATAGAGCGGAACAACAGATGTTTCAATGATGTGGAGTCCACTTTGCTACCATCACAACATCCTCTGCCTATAGACTCAAAGCTTTTCATAGTCAGGTGGGTAGAAAATCTTCTCTCAAAAAGAAACAGCAGAGATGACAAAAATATACAACATCTACTTCTCATTACATTTGTGGGAATTTGATGTTCTATAAGACGAGGATGTTATTTGCATCGTACTCAGGGTCTACTACTAGTTTCTGAATCATATTTGTCTTATATAGAATAATGAATGATATGTGCTTAGGGAACTGATTTTGTTCCCCCCGCCCTTGTTCTTTTGGGTGTTTTTATTTAAACCCACACTATTTCATTTTATAGCCCCCCACTCTTATTACACCCAGGCTAATGGGTTTAAAGCCTTTTAACCTACCCCACGAGATGGGATGTATATAAATTAGGGCAAACATGAAGGTGGTGGTGGGTTTTAGGCTTCCTCTGCCAGATTTTGATGAAATACTAACTTTTCTTTGAGTTCAAATTATGGGTTAAACCCTATTGATTCTCGTCATTGTTTGTTTGGATCGACTTAAGATAAGGGGATATACAAAATTGTGGTAATTATAGAGGAATCATACTATGAAATTATGGGAAAAAGTTATAGAGCAAAGATTAAGAAGTGAGTCAACTATTTCGGATAATCAATTTGGATTTATGCCAGGGAGATCCACTGCGGAGGCTATTTACTTATTGAGACGGTTAATGGAGAAGTGTAGAAGTAAGAATACAAATTTACATATGGTCTTTATATTTATAGACTTAGAAAAAGCATATGATAGAGTGCCTAGGGATATAATATGGTGGGCTTTAAGGAGGAAAATAATCCCTATGAATTATATTAAAGTTATTGAAGATATGTATGATAACACAAAGACTAGAGTGAGAACTATTTGTGGAGAAACTAATGATTTTACGATTAAAGTGGGTCTACATCAAGGATCGGTCTTAAGTCCATACTTATTTGCCGTAGTATTGGATGAGATTACTAAGGACATACAAGAAGATGTTCCATGGTATATGTTGTTTGCAAACGATATAGTTTTAGTACACTTCAAAGGAGGCATTAACAGTGAGAGTAGATACTTGGAGAAATGCCTTAGAGTCCAAAGGACTAAAAATCAGTAGAAATAAAACTGAATTTATGGAATGTAAATTTAATAATGAGACGTTTGATAGCATAATGTTAAAGATTGAAGAAAAAGTGATACACCAAACTAATAAATTTTGTTATTTAGGTTCAGTGATACAAAGTAATGGGGATATTGATGAGGATGTTACGAGTAGAATAGCAACTGGTTGGATGAAATGGAGATCAACAAGTGGGGTGTTATGTGATAAGAGGATAACTAATAAATTAAAAAAGAAAATTATATAGAACAGTTGTTAGGCCAGCGACCCTATATGGAGTACAATGTTGGGCTTTAAAGAAAAAACATGATCAAAGTATCCATGTTAGTGAGATGAGGATGCTCCGATGGATGATAGGAGTTACTAGAAATGACAAGATTAAAAATCAGTATTCGAGAGAAAAGTTAGGAGTAGCTCTCATTAGCGATAAATTAAGAGAAAGTAGACTTAGATGGTATAGACATATGTTGCGTAGACCAATAGATGCCCCTATAACAAGAGGAAGATTATTGAAAATAGAGGGTAAAAGAGAAAGGGGCCGCCCTAAGTTATCGTGGAAGGAAATTATTAGGAGAGATCTTAAGGCATTAAACTTGAATGATAATATTGCTTATAATATATTAGAATGGAAAATGAGAATTCATGTGGCCGACCCCATGTAATGGGATTAAGGCAAGGAGGAGGATGATGATGACACTCAAAAGGTACTCATAATAAACCAAGCAATTTGCTTAATATGTGTGATATTTGTATTAATTGTGATGTCAGAGATATTTTGTGATTTTAAGTAAACTCCATATAGTTGCATGAAATTCATGAATACTTCGATAAATATGGATGTGTATTCACATTATCACCACATTATATCAATCACCAAAGTGAATCTAAAGACGGCTTAATGCTACCAGGCTTATTGAATACAACCCGTGTATGGACATATATCTGTCTTTTGTAATCTAAAACTTGGGTCACCGCCATAATTCTTCTTAACCATCGTCACGAGTCTTTAAAGTGCCCTTTTAGTTAATCACCACTAACTTCTGGCAATGGAAACTAGCTCCAAATATGTAGTTATTTAAGTTGGAACATTAACCATTTTCCAATATTACGCATTTTTAGGCTCACATTAATCTATTTGATTTATAATTGTATTTTATTTCACTTTTTGAAGTGTGAATAAGCTTGTGAGCTTTGCATGACACGTGTCAATTGCTAGTGGGCACCCTGTCTTCTATCTTTTATTATTATCATACGACATCAATTAATAATTACGCGTAAAAACTGTTATATTTTAATACGATTAAAAAAAATTGAAATTGGGCTTCTGCCCCCTCCCTCTCGTTCCTTCATACCTCCGTCCTCATCGCTAACCAAAAGTACCACTTGGCGACGAGTTGTGTCGAGTTGAGTCGTGTTCGGATCTTATCGGGTTTGTGTATAAACGAGTGATTTTTTTATCGTGTGAAAAAATCATATTCAAACACGACTCATTATCTTAACGTGTCGTGTTGTGTTCACCCATTATTACTCATTAAGATAATGAATTATAATGAATCGTATACAAGTTGACATATTATCTTATTTTTAAGTACAATTAGATTGACTAATTCGTTGCCAA
The DNA here is from genome assembly GCA_949130495.1 of Sambucus nigra. Taxonomy (NCBI): domain Eukaryota; kingdom Viridiplantae; phylum Streptophyta; class Magnoliopsida; order Dipsacales; family Adoxaceae; genus Sambucus; species Sambucus nigra. The sequence goes on along the minus strand of OX422215.1, from coordinate 541,007,044 downwards.
TACTCTCCCATTTAGCAAATTTCATTACAATGAAATTAACATTAAGCCACAGACTCTTTATAGGTCCCAATAATATATCTTATTTACTTAAATTAATAGATTTTAATGGCTCTTATCGGGTATTAACTCGTGAAGGTGGTCAACACTAACCCGACCCGTTAACTATCGTGTCTTATGGGGTTGACACGGATATGATCCAAAACTATTAAGGGTCCACTCATTAACTTATAACTTCTTGTCAGTTCGTATCGTTACCAATTTTGCCATGTCTAACCAAAAGTACGTAGGCCCTGATAGCAGATGGTGGAATTAATTTCAAGTCTATAGGTTTTCTGCCCCAAAGATTGAATTATATGGCAAATCAGTTTTTTGTGCTTTCGGTATTAGTATATTAGTGTAAGTTGGAATTATCTTCCAAAGCAAACAAGTGTTATCAAACGCAACTAAAAGTTAAAAAAATGTGAAAGATTTCATATTTTCCAGCTGATATTGCTATCAAATGGACCCAGATTTTATATTCTTTCTTGCTTCTCAAACAAGTTAACAATACATGCTTTTGTTATAGGCTTTGATATGTTTTTTTTTTCAGGCATGGAATCAGGTCAGATCATCTAACCCGAGCAGAACTGATGATTCCATTTCAAGCTTCCAGCTGTTCCTTTGTGGTTTAGCTGCTGGGACATGTGCTAAAGCTGTTTGCCACCCACTTGATGTGGTCAAGAAGAGGTTCCAGGTATATTTCTGTATCTGGCATCTTTTATTGGGCATCAATATAAATTCTCAAGGGTGCTAGGTCTCTCTCTCTCTCTCTCTCTCTCTCTCTCTCTCTCTCTCTCTCTCTCTAATATATATATATATATATATATAATATATATATGTCCAAAAAATGTCAACATATACATATATTTTTAAATTGCGCTAGGTTTGTTGTTTCCTAGAAATCTCGTGAAAGTAAATTGCATTTGGAAAGTGGCAAGATTTGACAACTGGAATTCCTTTAACTAAAATCCAAGTAGAATTCTATATTTTGCGGGCTTTTACAAGAACATTTTGTTGGGGTTAAAGGGAGATTTCTTTTTTTTTTTTGGGATTTTTTTTGAATTCCTTTGAAAATGGTCTATTTAAATGAGATTGCTTCATTCTACCATATTAACCCTACTTTTCCACAAGATTGAGGGTTAAAACTGTCAGTGAAATATTATATATATATATATATATATATATATATATATAGAGAGAGAGAGAGAGAGAGAGAGAGAGAGAGAGGCTCTCGTGCAGACCAGCTACTGTCCAAAATTAACTAGGGACCACTTTGTCTTTTATATACTATTGTCTTTTTCTAAAGTTTTAGGAATAGAAATTTCTACCCCAATAACTTCTACCGTCTTTAAGCTTATCTAATTAATCTGGGAGTCTAAGAGAAGTTTCAGAGCTGCGACTTCGTCCGTCACTATCGTACTGAGATTCAGAATAACGAGGATTATCTATATAAATGTTTTCTTCAGGGAGTCTGGAAATTGCAAGTGATTTTGAAGGAAAATATTATGTCTTAAATATCTTATGCGGTATCAGTCTAGTTTCTTTATATATCTAATTAACAATATCAATTATATTGTTTTCTACAAAGTTGTCTAAATTATTATCCCCATAGGATGACAAAAATCTACGATATGTTCTAGGGGCAGATGTTTCTATATTTTAAAGAAGAGGATAGATTCCTCCTCATCTAATTAAAATAGTTCTTGTTTCAGCTAACCGTTTGCGCCTAATATATTTTAATACGTCTATACTATCTTCAAGTATTTTAGTGTATTATTTATATTTTTCTGGTCTTGAAAGTTCTTCTGTGAACTCTGTAGTTCTTAACTTTTGTTTAAAGAGATCACGGATCCCTGTTCTAATTATTTCTATTCTAGGTACTTCACGTACTAACCACTCAATAACCCGATCTATGTATTTGAAAGTACCACCTGCGTATGTTAAAGCAATTTCTATAAGTTCTTTATCTTTAGGGTCTGTAAGAGTCCACTATTGGATTTCTCTTGTTAAGTTTAGATTTGTTTGATTAACAAATGCTAAAAAGTCTATAGTGATTTGTAGGCTCATGCAAATGTCTATGGATTATAATAATAATATGTAAAATAATTAGGGGTTGGTTTGAGTTTATACCCTCCTTCTGGTCTGCAATATATTTATCTTCTTTCCTTCGTCTCTTCAGCTTTGTTACTATTCTTCTCCGGTATGGACTTCCTGCAACTCTCTCTTTATGTGTCGCATCTCAATCCACTAATTTGGTGTTGAACTCATTTCATGCCTGTACGCCACCACGCCTAACGCCCACCTGGCTAACGGCTCTTGGCAAATCGACACCTGACGGCGGTTCAACAGTATAACACCTACGTGCTACACCAGAGGTTCCACACAATAGTTCTCTATGAACAGAAAGTTGGAGATGCTTGAAGAATAATAACAACTTAACATAAGAGATTTCTGGTAAAAGAAAATACTTTTATTGCATAACATAAGTAAATATAACTCTCCCCTAACTATGAGAGGTTTACTCACTCATGTACATATTACTCTCTTTAAGTTTACTCACTCTTTCTAACTTCTGATACCTCCTCTAACAAACTGGATGCACCCTTTTATAGACTTAAGGGTTCATACAAATGACTTGCAATCGTCTATGAAAAGCAAATCGGTAAACATAATATAATTATTAAAGTAAAGAAACCTTGTCTTCTAATAATAATTCTGATGATTCTTTTTCCTTTGAAAAAGTCTTTTGGAGTCTTCTGATAATTGAGGAATCTAACATTTGCGTCTCTCTTTAGTTTGGTGGTCCATGTGGGACAAGAATCTTTTGCTTTATGAAAAGCAGAGTTTAAATAATTGAGCCTTCGATCTTTGATAATTTGCTGAGGAGGGTGGGACCCTTCTCTGTCCCATCTACGTCTTCTTTTGCCTTGTCTTTGTCTTCGTCTGGTAGAGCATAATTGTTGAAGAATTCATCAATGAGCCTACCACTCTAAGGCTAGCTGACAAAGCTATCTCTACCATGTCCTTGGATTCTTTCTTGAGCTTTCCATTGAATGACTCATCAACTTGGATAATGAAGCCTTTTTTATGGTATTCAGTGTAGGTCTTCACTTGTTAACAGCTCCATGATTTCTATCGTCTCCATAGCTTGGGCAATCTGACGTTTTGACTTATCAACAGTTAGGTCTTTAATCTCGTCTTTAGATAGAATCTCACTGTCTTCAAATGAATAATTGAAAAAATCTAATGAGTCTAAATCCTTCAACTCTCATTCCTCTACAGGAACTTGGAGCAATCTGGTTGATCCTGCCAAACAGGGGAAGAAAGTCTTCTACCTTCTTGACGAACTCATGGACTATTTTTCTAGGAGCAATAGTCTTCTACAGTCTTTATCTGGACGAGTCCAATGAACCCATAATCTGCTAAAGTTATTAGAGCTATATCTGCCTTTTCAAAAAGATAAATTTTTGGAACGTCTTTGAAGAAACCTCTAATCATTAAGGCATCTCCATTAATCTCGGATAATAACATATTGAAATGTTCAATAATGCTATTAGCTTCTTTTTGACAGTCTTCTAAATTTGGATGATTATTATAATCAAATGGTATAACAATTTTAGTCTTAAATGCCTTTTTCTGATAACAAAAATTAACAGTTGGTCTAATTTTGGAGGATTCTCCAAGAGTCTGAGGCATACGTTTGAGTCTGAGGTCTAGGAGTAGCAGTACTACTAAGTTGAGTAACTGCAAGTCTTTGAGTTCTCATGAATCTGGCAACAACTACCAAATTCTGCTTGAATTTTACCCATAGTCTATTCTTTACATTCCACCATAGGGCATCTATAAGAGTATTTTCATCATCTGAAAATTCTCATCTAAATTTGATCAAGCGTGGGGAAAATACATCTTCACAATAAGTCTATTCTGAGAAACAATCTCATGTCTAGATTTTTCAGGAGGAACTAGAATATCATCAAAGTTCTCCAGGATTGGTCTTTCTTGAGAGTCTTGAATGTGAGTCTGTTTTTGCGTTACACCAGCATTTGGTCTTACGCGTCTAAGATAGTCTGCAACGTCGTCTTTGTTTAGTCTATTTGTTCGAGATGAACTCATTGCGTCTAAGTCTTCTATTTACAACATAAAACATGAAATCATATTAGTGTTAGCAAACATTGGTTCTCTTGATATAATGTCTGGAATGGTATTTTTACTTTCATTAATATGTATAACAGAGAAGTCATAATCATGAAGCAATTGTTGCCACAAAATAAGTCTATTAGTCATTGATTTGGACAAATCTAAGTCTCTAAATTTTACTGCATAAGAAGAGTCAATATAAACAGTAAAATGTTTAGGTCCAAGAAAAAACGTATATTTGTCTATAGCCCTTACTATTGCTAATACTTCTTTTTCGTGGGCTGTATATTTTGTTTCTGGATCTGTAAAAGTTCGAGAACTATATCTATAAAGGTTCTTCTTTTTAGTCCGATGATCAATGTCAAAGTATACTGCTCCCCATTGTTTATCAGAGGCATCTGTTTCTATTACGAATTGATCTTCAGCATTAGGCAGTTCAAGTAAAGGGATGTCTCGACTGCTTCTTTTATTTGTCTTATAACTTCAAAATCATCTTTAGTCCAATAAAAAGGGTTAGTCTTGTCTCTTCCTTTTAATTTAGAAGTTAGGCTTTGTTTTTTTGAAGCAAGGTCTTTAATAAAGTCTGTAGTATAATTAAGCAATCCTAAAAATGATTGTAATTGTTTTCTATCTTTAAGTTGTTCTGGAAACTCAAGAATCTTTTTGGTTATGTGTTCTGCTAAGGATATTTTTCCCTTATTAGTATGCATTCCCACAAAATCTATTTCACTTTGAAACAATTGCATTTTCTTTTCAGAAATACCAATACCATGTTTATTTAACTTAAAATAATCTTCTTAAGATGGTCTAGGCACTCTATCTCAGTTTTACTGGCTACAAGAATGTCATCTATGTAAACAAGACAAAATTCTGAATATGGTCTAAATATATTATCCATTCTTCTTTGGAATACTTGAGGAACATTCAAGTATCCAAATGGCATTACTAGCCATTTATATTTTTCTTGGGGCACACTAAGGTCTGTCCAAGTCATGCTATCTGGATGCATCTTTATTTGTCAGAAGCCTGATTTGCAATCAAACTTGCTGAATATAATTCTGTCTTCAATCAAATTGATTATATTATTCTTATCTGGTATCTTATAAGAATCAAATTCACAATTCTTATTTAGTTGTCTATAATCTATAACCATTCGTTTTTTTCCTCTTTTTCGTTCAGATTCATTTTGAACATAGAAGGCAAGGCTATTATGTCTACCTTTACTTTCCCTAATAATGCCTAGCTCAAGCATTTCATCTATGTCTTTTTTAAATTCTTCTTAGTCTTCTTGTGAATATCCTTTTTTAAAGGTTCCACCATTAATAGTGGCGTGTGGGTTAATAGGAATAATTTCACAATAGCTTTGATCTTTATCCCACTTAGCAATGGGATTTTCTCTTAAAGTAGGCTCTGCCAATTGCCTATTCTTTTCCTTTTCTAGTTCTATATCCATTTTCTTCTATTTGGGTATGGCTTGAACCTTTACTAAGGTTTGTTGGGTTGATCTAAAATTTCTTGTTGTACAAGTGTTATTTGCTTATAGCACTTTTGGTCTGAACACTTACATTCTTTTTGTAAGGGTTTAGTTATTTCTAAGGTTTCTTGTTGATTTGTAGGTCTAGGTTCACCATGCTCAGCTGAAGAACCCTGATGTTTTATTGGTCTATAAGTGGGTTTGACCTGCATAAGGTCAAAGGCAGTCTTGTGATCTATTAGAGGGGTTTACTATTAAATTCCTCTTTATCACTAATTAATATCTTATCCTTATACCGAGTGTAAGGGTGATATTTACTAATAAAGTCTTGTCCTAAAATAATGTCTCCTGTGAAAAGGACGAGGATCCATTATCTAAAACGATGATTAACAGTTTTGTTAGTCTGATTTCCTAATTAAAAATAAATAGGAATAGTATGAAAGTATAAGGTAAATGGTTCTCCATTAGCTACCTTACCATGGATTTCTTGATTACTTTCTAGAAAATAATCTTCAGGGAAGGCATTAGCCTTGCAAATACTTTGTGAGCATCCTGTATTTATAAAAGCGGATGGTCTTTTAGGATAATTTTTGTGTTGTATAAACAATTCTACAAAACAAGCATGCGGTTTAGTAGAAATTCCTAAATTATTCTTTTCTAAAATAGATATTCCTTTCTGAGGTTTATCTACAAAATCTAATGATGTTAAATCTTCTGTGTACTACTATCAGAGCAGTATTCTCCTAAATCGTAGGAAATTCCTTTTCCCTTTAAGTCTTTATTTTCTTGTAATCTTTTGGCTATATTTCTATCAATGTCTTGATAATATGTTTTAATATCTTGGTCTATTTGAGCATCATACTGGCTAGTATAAATTGCTCTAAATCTAGTTTTTCAACAATTTATATGGTAGTGTAGTTGACAAATAACACAAACTATAAATAATTCTGTTTGTATAGTCTCAAAACATTCTACACATCTAAAGTCTTTCTTGCTACATTTCATTTCAAATGTGCAATAATATTTTTCATCAAAGTAACATCTCGGTATATAGGTTAGTAACTCGGGATTAATAACTGTCCATCTTTTCTTTAAAAAGTGGCTTAATATACATTTATACCAAGCTTCTTCAAAGTCTATATATTTATCATCTCGGTCATCTTGGTTAGTTTGCATCACGTAGAAATCTAAAGTATCTTGGGAGTCTTCATACTCATCAGTGTCACTATTATAATCTTCTGAATCACTGTCTGTGTATGCACTACAGATACTAGTATTATCATCATTTTCTATGTTTGATATTTCTATAGCATACAAAATGTATAATTCTTCTTGATTTATTAATAATCTTAATACTTTATTTATCTTTCTTGTTATGACAGTCTTTAGCAAAGTGTCCTTTGCCACAAGTTCAACATTCTTTGGTGGCAGTCTTAAATTGAGCTACTTCTTTTTCTTTTCTATAATTAGGAACCTTCTTATGTTTACTGGTAAAGAGTTCGTTTCTCTAAAGGTAGTAGATGGTCCGAATCTATATTTCTTTTGAAATCCTAAAGCTCCAACATTAAACTTTCTTTGTTTCCATTCTAGTTTCTTTTTGAATTTCTTAGATTCATTACCACATCCCCATCGAATTGGAGCAATGTCTCTTTCGTCTTTAATTGGAGGAATCTGTTTGAAAGTTTATTCAATTAACTTTTCTTGAGTTATATCTCGTCTTTTAGATATGATATAGTCTTTGGCAAAATTCATTCTTTCACCAAGGGAGTTATTCTTAACTCCAGCTACTCCTGGCCAATTCCTATATTCATTAATTAGGGTTTGTCCTATGGCTGGTATCTTTCTAAAATATTTATCTTTTAAGGTCTTCCCAAAGTCTTTAATTTGGTAATATAACTGTTCATAATTATTGCTATATTCATTGATCTTATTTAATTTGCAAATGCTAAGGAGAGCTAACTTAGTTTTTGCTAAGTCTTGTTCATTGATTTGAGCCAAATGTCGAGCTCCAATGAATTTTGAAGTTAATAATTGGATATATTCTTCTGTTGATCTTTCTTTTATGTTTTCTTTCATTTTCTCAATCTTAGCTAGGGATTCTTCATCTGTAGCTTTTCTTAAACTATCTAAATAATCTTTTGCAATATCTCTAATGGATTGTTCAACGTATTGTTTACATGAACTCGTATCCCATTGTTCATTAGATGCAAAACACATTCATTTGAATACACCATTCATCTAATGCTTTCTTCCTATCTTGGACATTGTTTAGATTAAGATATATCCCAAAAAGGTGTATGGCTTAACTTGCCATAGTTTTAACATAAGTAAAACTCTTGTCACTAGTTGGAAAGTCTTTTATATAATCAGGTTTAGTCTTGACCAAAATGTTTGAATAAATGGAAATATTTATTCCTATTGGCTTACTAAAAAATCTAGGAGCATCATCTAGCCTACTACTAGTTCCTGTCTCTTGTTTATTAGGACCTACTTGTGTAGCTGACATTAATCTTTTTTCTCCTTCTTCCATTAGTCAAAGATTTCTAAGAAGTTCTTTAGTATTCTTAGATTCTTTTAATTTTAATATATGGTCTTGGGCTATCATGTTGAATCTATCTCTTTCTTGAATCCTAACAGAATGACTTCTATTAAGATGTTTTTTAAATGTCTTCATGTCCAATTCTGAGGGATTATGTCCAAAGTTTTGGATTCTAGCTTTTTCTCTAACTAAGTCTTTTTGTTCAAATGATCTTCTAGGTCTAAATATTGGAGCTTGTCTTGGTAAACTAGAACTATTCTTACTACTACATTCTCCTTCTGAAGGATCATTGATTATGGCTTCTCCCGTATTCCTAAATCTAACTTTTTCACTGGATATTCTTATTGATAATCTTAGGAGAACCAAACTGGATAGTAACATTTCCAGTGACATCATCTTGATTAATAAACAAATGTTTATTCTGTATAGTCTTAATTTCTTGAAATTTTGGCAATTGCCAGAGTCTTAGCTTTTTCTTTCATAGGTCCAGTATTCCTAATACTGTAAGTATGATTGTAGTCAAAATTATTGGTTCTAACTAATATTTCTTCATTAAGTCTACCATTAGGAATTCCCGATTTCATTCCTTCATAGGGAATTGGGAGAATTTCACATAGCTTTGGAATTCTATATTTATATTAGCATCTGGGATAAGATAGTCTTCATAGCCACTAGCATATAAGATTAACTTAAAATGTTGGCTGTATTTACGGTTACTGTAAATGTTGGAATGACATTAAAGTATTCTATATTGTCTGACATTTTTAATTGGACTATCTCAGTAAGGCTTTTTCCGAATCTTTCCATCTTTTATCTATTAAACAACATAATATATTGATATTATTTTGAGGTCTATGTAATCCTCGGACTCTTCTAAAGGTTAGAAACTGGAACTTCCTTTCAGTTCCTCTTGATCTTTAGCCATTCTGAGTCAAAAACTTGAAGCTCAGTATAGAGTTTATCTAACACATGATTTCTACAATGATAAGTTATGTTGTAATTAAGAGTCTTAGGAGTGACTCCTTCTTTAAACAAGTTTATGTATCAAACTGCTTGAAGTTGTCCATTATGAATGGAATCTTCAACAATTTTCCAGTCAACTTCACCCCATTCCTTCCATTGGAGAGGATTGGTGAGATTTCTCTCCTTCCACCATGTTCTAACATTGGAGGATGAATCTTTAAGTCTTTGGAGCATAAAATTACTATGTCCAATATTTGAGATATGACTAACTATCTTACTAGTCTTATCTAACCCATCATTTATGATCCATCTAGTTATAGTCTTTCCTTACTTGGTTTCTATATAAGGAGATTCTCTAAATTTACAGGTGGTTACCTGTTTTTGTTCAAGTCTTTTTTCAATTCTTTCTAAAGAGTCTGAATAATCTTTTTGTCTCTTTATCTGGTTAAGGATTTCTTTTTTAAAGGTCTTATTCTCATTTCTTGCATTATTGTTAATATCTTCATTATGTTTAGCAGGAGTATTAACAAGAGAATTAACAATCTTATTAATATAGTCTTTTACCCCATCATCTTTTTCTTATCGTTGCACAGATTTTTGTGCCATATTTAATCTAAGTTCATTAACAATATTATCCATTTGGATAGGTTATGGTTTTTTATATTGTTAAGATAATTTGTTAAATTTTGTTGAAATTTAACAAAGTCTGTATAGAAGGTGGTTAATCCTTCTGTCTTACCCTGTAAATCTAATTGTAAGTCTTTAACAAAGCTACTATTATAGTCTTGAGTAGCTGCTATTGATATTGAGATTAAATTTCTCTCAAATATAAGTCTTGATGCCTTAACAGCATTGGCAATTTCATTTTCATTTATCTTATAATAAAATCTATCATCATTTATCTTTTTTAGAATTCTTTTGTAAAAATCTGCTGAAGTCTGAATGGAGAGGTCTCTAGGTACCTCATTCCAGTCTGATCTAACTATTTCCATTAGGTAGATAATTGTCTAAACAAGGAATAAGTTTAGCTTGTTCTTGGTGAGTTTAATTAACTCACTTTCTTGATTTTTTGTCAAAGTTTTAATTTCTAAAATGTCTTTGTTAAGGATCTCTATATGATTCATGGTTCAAAGTCTCGATATCGGTACCGGAATCGGACACTCGATTTTCAACTCGGTCGCGGTATCGGGCGATACGCAAAAATACGCTATTTAGAGAGCGCAAAAAATTCCGGAAAAAATGTAAAATTAAAAAAAAATAAGATTAACAATGTGGACCAATTAGATACATTCAAGCCCATTATTCAATATACATTGCATTGTAGAATTGATTATATTGAAGCGCGACGAACTTGCCAAATTCAATATTCAATATTCAATATTCCATAAGAGTTCTAAACATATTTTGTAAACATTTTGCAAAAATTAAAAGATTTGTTACATTTTTGTAAAAAGATGTTTTTACAGAAATGTACAAAATGTACAAAAAAATGTTTTTTACAAAAAGTACAATATTAAACATTTTGCAAAAATTAAAACATTTTTTTTTACATTTTTGTAATAAGATGTTTTTACAAAAATTACAAAAATGTACAAAAATATAGTTTGTATTCCTTGTACAAAATGTACAAAAAAATATTTTTTTACAAAAAGTACAATATTAAACATTTTGCAAAAATTAAAACGTTTTTTTACGTTTTTGTAAAAAGATGTTTTTACAAAAATGTACAAAAAATGTACAAAAATATAGTTTGTAGTTTGTATTCTTTGTACAAAATGTACAAAAAAAATATTTTTTACAAAAACGTACAATATTAAACATTTTGCAAAAATTAAAACATTTTTTACATAAATGTTATTTTAAATAAACTACAAAAGAACATATTTGTAAACAAATGTTTTTGTAAAAAAAAATGTACACAATTTTTTTTTACAAACGTTTTTTACACATGTTTTTGTACAAAAAAAAATGTATACAAATGTTTTTACAAACGTTTTTTGAACATTTTTAACACTTCGGTTTGTCTTTAAAAAATAACTAAGAAAAAACAACATAAGGAGGCAACGTAACCCACTAGCCTAACCTAAAACATAAAATAGGGTTTCAAAACACACATCACAGCTGGAGATAAAAAGGTTTCTCCATTCTTACCTAAATACACCACTGACCGACAACAATAGGTTTCTCCCTTCAATTATTTCTGCCTTCGTCTCTTTTTTTTTGGGTAAAACTTGATTATCGCGGCGAATCGGTTGTCTCGGCCGATATCGCGGCTGTCTAGGCCGATATCTCGGCGAGGCGTCTCGGAATCGGTTGTCTCGGCCGATATCTCGGCGAGACAACATGATTCGATGTTTTTTTTGAAGCGCCTCTCGGTATCGTATTGGTACCCTCCGATTCCGAGTTGACTTGGCCGATACCGAGTCAACTCGATCGATACCGAGTCAACTCGGCCGATACTTTGAACCATGATATGATTAGTCTTAATATTTATTTCCTGTAGTAATTGTACTAGGTCTATTGGGATTTGGCTATATATTTCTTGTATTATTTTAGAGATATTTTTGATATCTGTTTCTAGGGTTTGAGTGTCTTTAATTAATTGTCTTAAAATAAGGAGTATACACTTATTTTGATCTATTATGTTATTAATAGCACTGACAGTAACTTGTGTACTATCTGGGCGTTTGGCTGGGATGTGTTCAGTGTGTGAACAGCCGTCTATGTGTGAGGTTAAGCAACATTCTGGATCTAAAACAGTTATGGGTATGGATTGGTAATCTGGATTAGTTCTAAAAATATATTTGTAAACGCGTGGGATAAATTCCAAGAGCATTAAAGTCTTTTCACTATTGCTCGAAAATGAGCGTCTTGGCACCGATACCAGAATTGGGATTGGGTCAAAATTTGGTGGGTTTCTCTTTCTATAGTTTTAAAACTGTGATACGCTAAAAATATTTTCTAAAAGTATTGTGGTCTAAAATAGAATTTTACTAAAGGTCTTAGTTTTGTCTTATTATAGTCCTTATTTAAGGTCCTTATGTGAGCTTTTTCCTATATATATAGACAAGCTCAAGTAAGGACAACCCCGGTAAGGACAGGGTGCGAAAACATTTTAAAAAAATATCAAATTGTTTTTGAGGTGATTTTTTATGGTATTTTAACATTCTAGGGAACCCATAGAAAATAAATCAGCTCAAAATTTGTTTTCTTTATTATTTTAAAAAAATTGGTCAAAATCTGTCAGTGTCTAAGCAGTGTATATTGACATACCGATTTTTTTTTATGGGTTCCCTGGAATGTTAAAATATCATAAAAATCAGCTATTTTTTTAATAACCCTGACCTCCACACGAACGAGCTCTTTAGACTCCGTTGCGAGCTAAATATGGGGAAAGCTGTGTCAGAGCCACCCTAACACACCCCTGATATTTTTTAAAAATGTGTCCGCACTTACTAGAACTTGCCCACATATATATATATATATATATATGTGGATCCCGGTGCGGAATATTTTCTTAAATAGTAAAAATTTGAATTTTTTGATGATTTTTGGGAGATGATATCCATAATGAGGAGATCATATACAAAAAATTTCACTGAATATTCAATCAAAAAGTAAATGGGATGTGATGATCATCAAAAGTTTCAATGATAAAAAATGCACATATCCATCATTGTTGCATCTCATCTCATATCACTCAGAACTGATTGAATTTTTGATGATTATTTTTTGTAGATCTCCTGAGAAGATCATCTACAAAAAAATTCGTAAACAATCAATTAATTACCATTTAAAAAAAATGGCATGTACGGTGGCGATGTGTATATAAGGTATGTACAGGAGACTCCATATATATATATTATTTTTAACGAAAAAATTGTTGGGATTGGAAGGGAAATTTTGGACTTTAACCCTACTTTTCCACAAGATAAGAGGACGGAAATCATCAAGGAAAAGTTGTTCGATTTGAAAACCTTAATAAATCCAAATTCCATTTCTATTTTAATTATTTTTGGCCCAAAAAAATTTGGTTCTAGGACAGTAAGTAAATAGGAAAAAATAAAGCAGTAGGAGAACAATTTATATGGTAGTGAATACAAATGACAACTAATATGGAGGTAATTAATATTTAATTATTTGCAGATTGAGGGATTGCAAAGGCACCCTAGGTATGGAGCTCGAGTGGAGCATCGTGCGTACAAAAATATGTATGATGCCCTGAGCCGAATATTGAAGATGGAGGGTTGGGCTGGTCTCTATAAAGGCATTGTTCCATCCATTGTTAAAGCCGCACCTGCTGGTGCTGTTACATTTGTTGCTTATGAATTCACCTCTGACTGGTTAGAGTCCATTTTGACTTGAATTTGTTGCCTTTCTTTTTTTGCTTTTCAAGTTCTTTTCCATTTGTTCCCCTCTTGTATCCTTTAAGGCCCCCCACGGAAGGGGAAGAAGGTAAGGGATGGGGGATTTTGTATGATTGATTTATTAATCTAATCCCTCCTACAAGCCATAATTTTATAGTTGCAAGTTACCTACAGAAAATAGAGAAGTTGAAACTAATGTATTGAGCCACATCTGTCATCTTTTTTTATTTTTGGAATTGCACAACAGTTGTTTAGGCTTTTTTGCCGAAGAATATTTCTGGTACTCTTTTTTTCCTTTTATGTTCTTTAGTTTTCGTTTTTGACATTGGAAATAAATCGTTTCCTCGGTAGCCATTTCATCTTCTATTTCTTATAGCATATTTTTACCATTTTTAGAAAGCTTGTGTGAGATCGGTTGAAAACATGCTTTTGGTGTTTGCGACAATTCGAGTCTCCTTTTGAAAGTAATTCTAGAATTTCAAAAACAAAAGCCTTTCATTCACAAGTGAGAATAAACAAAATTTTCAAGCCACCTTTAAGGTTTAAATATGCGATGAGGTTGAACTGTCCCAACTAGGGTTGTAAAACGAACCAAGCTACGTAGATTCGTCTTCGTCCAGATAAAAGCTCAATTTGAAAAAAGCTCAAGATAGATGAGCCAAACTTGAATATGTATTCAAGCTCTTGTTGAGCAAAGCGTATGGCAATAAATAGTACAAAACAATCAATCTACAAGAGCTCGTCTCGTTTTCGTTTGTTTAAAACTTACAAGTGTGTTCAAGACAAGTGAGCCAAGTTTGAACAAATTTGTAAGCTCGATAATTTTTCAAATTAAGCTCGAGCAACCTTAGGCTCGGCTCATTTACACATATAGTGTTGGTTACGAGGTTTTAAAAGCGGATTTGAATGCATAAGATTAAAATAAGATCGAATCAACATGGAACTTGTATTCAAACATACTTTGGGTTTTAAAAAATTTTTACTTGGAAAAGGATTTGTTGTGGTTCTTCCAGGGGAACCAAATATGTTTTTTTGGCAGATTAAATACATCAGATCTTCTAGTATATGAAATTGGAATATATAAACTTTTTGTTTGGACACACCATGTGAAAGCTTGAAGAGGACTCTCTCTCACTCTATGAAGAGCGTGTTAGCATCTAACCGAGGTTTTCTCCCTTCTCTATTTATATATGGAATGGAAACCCTAGTGTTAAAGGAGGTGGGTACTTCACAATTAAGGACTATACTGGTTCTAACATGTGACCAATAATTAAATTGACTTTCAACATAAATAAGAAATTTTTGATTAATCACTATAATCAATTCTATTCCATTAATTGCAATTAACTATACTAAATATTGCAATTGCACTTCAATTTAATTATCTTAATTTACTTGTTATTAATTAAGAATTCATGCCTGTAAAGTTTAATTCAACACATAATATGATTCATCGGGTTATGTTACATATATTCGCTTCGTGTAATTTAATTACTGACAATTTAATTTCGCTCACAACTGTGACCTTGATATCAAGCTTAACCTATTTGATACTCCATTGGGTTATTAAATAATCCACTGACTATGTTTACTGGTAGATACAAAACATATAAGCGCATTAAGGGGTATTGCAATTCAGGAGTACATGGATTCTTCCAAATATAACACTCACAATGTCCCCAAAATTATTACCCAAATTATGTGAACATTTCAATGCTCAATATTCCTCGAGATTGAGAATTTACATGCCTTTTACAAACCCATGAATGTATAAAGTCAACTACATTCAGTATACAAACTCCAAATTCACATGTGGTCCTGTTCAATGCCATTAGGGTATACTAATGTTATCTTATTTGGATTATCAGACAACTTTTTGAACTATCAGGCGAATTTTCGTAGTCAACATGAACTACTAAGATTATATGATGTCAATTCGTATCTAGGATGTGAATGGTTCAATTATACTGGAATTGGTATTCAATCTTCTATGAGCAAGCAAAACTCCAAACCGACATAACATTATATTTAATAAATAAATAAGAAGAATTCCTACAATCCGATTCTCATTAAATAAATATCATTACAAAACATGGTTTTAAGGATAAGACCACGACACTTACTCCCACTAGTGTAACAACCTGTATATTATGATATTTAGGTTGATAAAGTCTAAATATTAGGATATACAAATTGCTAATGCAAGTTAAATATAATTCTCAGCGTATAAAAGAAACAATCGAGCAATAATGTAACAAGGTAAATAGTGCGACATATTGATAACCTCAAATGCATAAACCGAATCATCACCCATCAAGTAATGATATAATAAGAGTCTCACTGACAAGGTCTAAACATCATCACCTCCACCAACACAACTATGATAAAAGTATACTTGCCTTAACAGATCTCAACTAATACATGCGGAATTGAATAGAGTACGTACTCAACTCACACAAATATAAACTAAACAACTACTAATGACATCTACATACGATATTCCTAAAAGTGATGACTTCGGATAGAGAGAGCCAATGAGCGAGAGAGAATGGCTTTATACTAGTTGGAATGAACACTAATCCCTGGGCCTAACTCGAGCATCTGAAATGTTCCACGAAATAATTGGGTCAAAACCCAACAAGATAATGAAGCTACTCAACTCAAAGCAACCCTAAATATAAATGATGTCTGAATAATTGTCTTACCTACAATATTGTACGTAATATGAATAACAGGGTTTCATAGTTTATTTTAATTAAACTTAAGTTCTGCAACTAATTAGTATCTTAATTAATTAGACTGTAACCGCATCCAACCTCCTCTCATGGCCACCTTCATGAGTTACACACATAATAACTATCACTACATCTAGACACTGTCGTCGTCAGCACGGGCGACGGGCCCACCATCACACGCGACAAACAAATACCATCATTATATCCAGACCCACCATCATCATCATGGGCCCACCAATCAGATTAGGTGTAACACATAAACTGTTCCCCATCCAGTCCATTCCTCAATACGAATCAGGGATACCTTCACAGGGAATGCACAAATAATGTGTTCTCTATAGGCACATGCCCAATTAGTTATTCTTTTTTTAATCATCACGATTAATAACTTATTACACGGTTCATAATTTGCTAATTAATCAAGCTATAATCATACTATACTTACTTACCCCACCCCACGAGTATTATCAATTCAACTCTAAAGTTTATCATTTAGTTTAGCTAATTACCCTATAAATAAATCATTACTATTTGCATGCTCATGCCTTTGTCTTATTGGGATTCACAACTACTAACACTACTTTAAAGCTTAAGAACTAGTTCCAATAAATAGGCAAAATCCTACTTTAGCATATACATGCGTTAAAGCGAAAAATCGACCTTTATTAATTAATTAGTTTACTTTTACTCATAAGATGTAGAATCAGGGTTAAAGGACATTATCCTATTTCCAACCCAACAAATTAATCAACAATTAATACAACTACTAATAAAATCCCACCAATTCATAGCCAATGCATCTACTAATTAAAACTATTAATTCATAAGTAAAGTCTAAGGGATCCCAACTCATTTATTTCTAATTAGGGTTATAATTACATTAATAATAACATATAAGTCCCTAGTCCAATTCATAATACAAATAACATGGGGAGAATCTCAATTTATACCTTAAGTCTGCTAATTATGGGGGTTTTCATCAATTACACATTAACATATGAATTCATGATTAATTACTTAATGTAGGCGGAAAAATGCTACTGTTATGGAATCAACACAATTAAGCTGAGCAAAGTAAATAGTCACAATCACACAATATGTACATGGTTCGATAACGTGCCTACGTCCATGGGATGCTTCTATCTCTTTATTAATTGATTGCAGATAATACATGCCTCTTTCCCCAAGTGTGTGGGTTATATTTATAGAGAATATAAAGAGGTCGAGTCGTATAGGACTCCATAACCTTAGATAGCTATCTTGACTTGATCGAATACATTTAATTCCTTGATTTTCGCTCATCGGCCTCAATCCCTTCTTATCCCTTTGAGTTGTGGTAGTTGTCGAATCTGTCGAACCTGCGTCAGTTTCTCCTGCATGGTTGGATAATTCCCCCACAAGTGCCCCTAAATATTTGCAATCTCATTGGGGTGAAAATGTTTGCTCCCCTGTTGAATGCAATCATGATCGTGGTCAACAGTGAGATTTGATCGCCCATAGAAGCTCTGGTCGGAAGGTGCCAACACTAGGTGTTTTTGGAGTTGAAAACTTCCTTTATTTTTCCCGTTAGACTCAAAGAACAATCTTGTAATTTGCCCTGATATTTCAGGGGCACGCTTGCAATTTTGCGCTGATGAGACTAAGAGGAGGTAACGTGTGCCAGTTCCCATTGGGGATGTGCAAGTAATAGTGAGTTTGCCTCGAACGTTGAGCCTTCCACTTAATGACCCTATTACCATCACTTTAGAGCGGAGCGCGTTTTCAATTCTCTTGCGTTCCAACGATGATTCAGAGCCATTTGCCTTCATATCCTCACTATAAGTTCATCTATTATCTTACTTATCAGCAATCTTTATTCAATAATTTCCTTTTATTTTTTTGTCCCTCTTATTTTTCAAGTGTGAAGATGATTCTTCCGGTTTGTGAGGTTTCTATTGAGGAATTTTGAAGACCTTTTCCATTTCTAATCGAGTAATCATAGAGTTTGGAGAAAAAACCAAAGACTATTACAATATTATGGGAGGACAATGAATGTTCTCCCAGTTCATTATTGAGGCTAGTGTGATCTTTTCCCAAATCAGTTCTTTTTAAAGTTCTACGAATTCTTTACGTAGTCCTTTCCCAGTGTTCTCCAAACACTTGGATAATAGTGAACGGAGTCTATAGAATAAACAAGTTATATGGGACTGGATTAGTGATCCAAGAGATCCTTTATTGTTACATGTGGGTGAGGTCAAATGAAAGTATATAATATCTGAAGGTGAGGAAGGCCGAGAGAGTCTTTGTATTGAACCTGTCGGATTCTAACAAGGATTACTGGTCGCCCGGTTTCATTGTGAAGAAATGGGAGAACTTATCCATTCCACAGGGTGGTGAACCATATAGGAGTCCCAGGTGTTCTAATAATTCTTTTGACATAGGTATAGTACTGATTCTTGTACTTTTTTTTGTTCGGCCACAACTTGTTTGATTTGAACTGATGTTGTAGTTATTTTTTTTAAAGACTGAAGAGAGAGAACCCGACCAAACACACATTAATTTTGATGAGTTGAGCAAAGTTTAGAAACTCAGACAACCCTTGATTGTTCGTGCCAAACATCCAAGGTTAGTTTCACTATTGTTGAACTCACATCCAACACCACATCCTTTGTTGCTCGACCAGTAGACAAGGACCCAGAGGTCCATGTTCGGCGTGATGAGGATAAGTCTTCAACTGTGAGCATTTTTGGTTCGTTCGAGTTTGTGGACGTCATATTCATTCCTACTATAATACCTTCTACTTTCGAGGAAGAAATGCCGCTAAGGAAGAATACACCAAACTTGTTATGGGGGGCCTTTGCCCCAGTTCTCCAAATGACCAGCCTTCCAAAGTGAGAAGGTTGGGGGTCCATCCGACCCCATTAATTTGGGGGATTCCCCTGACAAGACACATGCTCAAGAAGAGCAATACTGACATAAGTCTTGCAGCTGTTCTGCCGACCAAAAAAGGTGGATGCGTCTGCGAAGGGAAAGAGCTCCATCGATATGTTAGTGGCTAAGACCGCCGATCTGACCCCCGTACTGCTGAGGGGGGCCTGTCTACGATCCGACCAAGAAGTGGTGGTAGCTTGTTGAAAAAAAAGGTTGTTGCCTATACTGCCTAGTCACTTTCCTTGGTAAGTCTTTATGTGATTTATGATAGGATTATCTCTTCAAATATTTTTGGTGCTAATTCTTCTGCTCAGAACTTATCTTGATATTTTAGTGGACTTTTTTTGACCTCCTTGATAGGAGTGCCGAACGGGTCAAGGCTAATGTCGACCTTGTCCATGCTCTGGAGGAGGCCCAAAAGACCCTGATGGCTTTTCAGCAGTAGGCAAATAACTTTGACGCTACGATGATGGCCAAGGGCTTGGAGATGGCCAAACAAAACTCTAAGGTGGAGCAATTGTAGAATATTGCCGAGGAGTCTGCACAATTCTTTTATGTCGACCTAGAGGCCAATGACAAGGCTTATAAACAAGGATAGGATGAGGTTTTTGGCTTTGCCAAGAAATAATCGAATTTCATTATTGAGTCATTCTTTAAGAAAGTCTGGGTTGAAGCCTTGGGCAAGGCTAAAGTTCCTTCTGATCCGAGCTCTTCGGTGAGCGCGGTCCAGATTCTCCCTGAGAAAATGTGTAATATGCTCTGATACCAATTGAAAGAGCGTGTTATGTGCACTAAGTAAACACTAACAACAAACCCAGAGTGGGGGTGAATAGGTTTGAAGACAACTTATGAACAATTTTTTATTTCCATTAATTTTGCTTATGCATTCAAGTTACTCAATCCAAGTTTTACGAATTTGACATGATTAACTCACACAACAAAGTAATTAGGTGAATATCGATGAACGTACGTATATCTAACACACTTAAGTCAATTTTAGTTCAACTCATTAGATTCAATTAAGATCTAAGTTATGTGTGTGATCTAATGTGTGCATATGAGTATAAATCATTCATAAACTCACACAATATACATTTATGAGGAAAAAGCCCCACCTAGGGATAAAAAACCTTGACGCACTCCAATTCTCATTTCTATTTTATTTTCTTTACAAAAATTAATAAGGTACATCTCACACAATCCCTATCGTGTATCTGCATATGAACCTTTCAAATCTTCCCCATAGTCAATAAGAATTCTTAACAAGATCCACGTCGCGAATAAAGAAGTCCATTCTCTTCCATGGAATCGCATCACATTCCAAGTTCTCTAATAATTCGAAGTGAATCCTCTTTTTAAATCTAGGAGTAGATAATCATAGTAATTCAGAAAAATTAGATTGAATTAAACAAGGCTAGTGTATAGATCTAAACAAAAACACTCTCGATTCTCTCTTAAAGGCATAGAACGAGTATAGATCTAGGTTTTGACATTTTTGGATGGAACAAGAGAAATTGGAAAAAGAAGCAAAGGTAAAATGCTCTCAACCTCGAAAATACTCTTAGAAAGATGTTTTTGTTATGAGGTTTTCAGATGTCTTGAAATGGAAGGGAAATGAGCCTTTAAATAAGATTTTTTTCCAAAATCTGACGTCATCGTGTGTACAATTGTGTCCTGTATAGACATCGTGGGCAAGCCGTGTGAACAGGCACAAAATAGGGCTATTCGAATAGTCCGTGAGAATGGGAACGAGATACGGTTGTTCAAATGGTAAGGCCAAAGTCATTTTTCTCAAAAAACACTAATCCATTACCCAAAAAACATTTTCTCAAAAATTTAATATTTAATTATCCTCACACATTTTCAAAAATGTTTTGTGTAGGTGTGTGTGTTTAGACATAATCAATTCAATATCTACAAAAGGATATAGTATTCACACTTCAATGTGAATGCATGGCAACGGAAGTCTTCGAATGAGCGGCGGTGCATGATTTTCAATCTTCAATGTTCATCTACCCTAAACTAGACTGCGTCTCACTCATAATGAATCAAGTCTATGTGACTTGATAAACTAAATGTTTTGATACGAAAATATAACCAATTTATATAATAATACAAAGTCTTTCCTTTTCAATTTTCTCCTCTGGCTCTTTTGTGGACCCCCCCAAATCCAAAATGAACTTATTACCACTAAAAATAATACACGCCACTAGTCATATAATGAATGCATTATAAGGTAATGAATAAAATCTAAAAGATCAACCGATAACGAAAAAGTCGTGTCTAAACACTGGCTGTAATCAGAATCAACAATGCTTTGATTGAAATCACACGAAACAATAAAAGGCATCACGCAGGCAAATATGCATAAAGAGAAACTCCCCCTACTTGGGAATTCTCTAAAAAAAGAATCAATGTGATATCAATGATATAAAGCATGTAAGCATGTGAAATATGAAATCATCTAATATCAATGAGTAACATATGTAGTATAACTCCTCTAAACAACATCTCCCCTTAACATGGATATTTCTCCCCTTTTTTGAAAATAGCCGTTTTAGGCACATGGGACAAGAGAAATATCATTCTCTCCCCCTTAAAATATTTCTCCACCTTTTTGTCACATGAAAAGTCTCTAAAGTTTTCTTTTATACTCCTCTTTGTCACAGAATAAAGATAATAAGGGTGTGCAGTGAAATCGAAAATCCGATAAATCGAACCAAACCGATGGTATCGGTTCGATTTGATTTTTTGAATTAACGGTTCGATTCCGGTTAAAAAAAACCCCGATGTTTCGGTTCAGTTCCCGGTTCCTCCCCCCCCCAAAAAAAAACCAATCCAATTCGAAAATCGATCCGAATTGGACCCGTCATATACTAACTTATGAAAAACCGTAACCATATATATACTAACTTACTAAAAACCCTTACTCATACTCTAAAAAACATTTGGGCCGTTCTCTTCTCTCTCTCTCTCTCTCTCTCTCTCTCTCTCTCTCTCTCAAAAACCCAAATCGAAACTCAGATCTCCCCCAAACCCGAAGCTCACGACCTCATCCAATCATCCGAAGCTCAAATCGATCTTATTACTGCCCAACTGAAGTGTAATAAGATATGTAAACTTCGATCAGTAAACTTCCCTAAACTCATATCGGAGTTAAAATTTCTTTACTGATCCAACATTTCTTTACTGTGATTGTTTTTCCTGCTAAATAGAAAAAACAATTGATGTTGGCAGTAGGGAGCGGGGAGGAGTTTGAGAGAAAATGAAAGAGGGTTTGTGTTTTGGGCTTAGTTCATAATTGTTGGTGTTGGGTCTTCTATTTCCTTTTTCCCCTTTTCAAAAGATGGGTAGAAATTCATTTTAGCTAAGCAACAATTTGTTGAGGGAGGGCTGCAGTTAACTTGGTTTGGGTTAAAACTATAACATTAACTTTATTTTTGTTGTTTACTGATCCAACATTTTTTACTGATCCAACATTTCTTTACGAAAATCAGTAAGCTCCTGACATTTTTGTTTCCATGTAAATATGGTTCTGTGATGTTGGGAATTTAATAACGTGTATGTTTGGGATTTTAATAAAGTGTAGGTTTGGGGTTTTACTTATCCAACATTTCTCCATTTCATGTTTGAAGATAATTTTCAATTCCAGAATATACATGATAAATTTTACATAATAAAAAGTGATTAGAACCGAGAATCGATCCGAACTAACCCAAGAACCGTTGGTTTAGTTTGGTTCGGTTCTAAGAAAAATCGGTTCAGGTTCTGGTTCCAAAATCCTGGAACCGAACCACCTCGATTCGGGTTCTGGTTTAGTAGTGAAACCGAACCAACCCGAACCATGTACACCCCTAAAATTCAAACAAAATAAATAACATAGATAATGAATATAGCACGGTAAGAAACATCACAATTACATAGAAGACTAATTAAGCAAGAGCTAGGAAAGCATGTGAAATATTATAGCTATAACAAGGGAATACACAATGAGCATATACAAGTGTATCATTATATGAACCTCAAAACAGGAACTAGTAGATGAAATAAATTAATCAATAAACATAGAAGCGTGATATGTGATATACAAACAATATAGTTATAATGAGATTATATACAAAGCATGGATATAGAGTATGGATATGTCAATACACGCACAAGAATATGATACCAAATGAGAATGAGACAAATGAGGATGAAAATCCATAAATGTAACATCGTGTACCATAAGAACCAAGATAACTCAATGATAGAAAAAGAGTAAAGGTATGTGGAACCCCGCCTAATAAAATACCGATGATCAGTCCTATATCAAATTAAAACAGGAGTCCCAGTTGGTTCATTCTTAGCATCACTGTCGAAAATATTTTAAAAAGTTACTAACCACCTAGTATTCCAAAAATCCGGTGCCAAATTTTAACTTTTTATTTAAACTAGATAAAAAATGCGGAAATCCATATAAACCATTCATAAGAACTAAATCAAAACAACTGAATAAATAATTAAACTACCTACCGAATAAACCATCGGTCACAAAAGTAAATAGTCCAACAACAATCATCTAACAACTAAATAAATAGATATGAAAACTGTACTGAAAAGTCTGGGCGACAAGCCCTAAGTAAAACTGAAACTGATAGATGATTCCTACTCTAGGAAAGAATGAACGATGCGTCTAATCCAAGATCCTGCTAGCATCCACATCTGTTGCAGCTACGTGTCCCTGGAATAGAAAATCAAGTTTGGCGTTCCTGTGGATGGACACCTAAAAGGTTTTGAAAATAGTTTTATAGCAAGGGTTAGAACCCAAAACATTTTGAAAACATTTAGCAAATGATTAACTTGCAGTAATGAGATATGCATGAATGCGATTCATATTTTAGTTAGTGTTGCACTCCCTTGAGGACAGACTCACACCTCAACTAATGTGAACACCTAACGCCTTATTTATAACCCACCTAGTCCTCTACCCCGAAACTAGATACTTGATATAACTCTTGTCAACCGCCCTACTCAATCCCAAGTATTTTTAATATATGACTTATAAGCTATTTATCGCCTTAACTAAGTTAATCATCTTTCCTTGAAATCCATATAACATTCACTAGTTAGATAAATAATACACTTTTCTCCATGTATTTAAATTTTTCGTATATAATTATTCACTCCATTATGTACGTACAATTATCTTACTACAATTACACATGTTGAATGTGAATATAACCCATATATAATTACTACAATTCACTTCATGTATTTAATGACCCGTATATAACTATTTATCCCATTATATACGTAAAACCATATTACAACATTCACACATACGTTGAATATAACTATAACCCATCCTCCCGAGTAATACTCACTGGATGTATTCTCTAAAGTGCTATCACACTAGGTGTGCTCGCATCACCTAGTTACCCCAAGTCAGAATCGCTCACTAACTTGGCCAAAAATATAAACATAATGGATGCGGTCACATTCCTTCCCTGAAAGTTAGATAAGCCCCTCACCCATATAACGGACGCTATAACCTGGGGATATACTAGCCCTACTCCTCAAGCTAGAGGATTCACCCACTTCGCGCAACCTCCCTTAATAGCACTAGAGCGTATTTAGTTATATCTAATCACTGATATTTATAAGCACATACCATATATATACTATCACACACCGTAAATATATAAGTATAAAATATCCCGGCTTTACCGTGTACTGAGTCCGTAACACTAGCCTATATTAGTATCTCGAGTTTATGGTTCAACTTTGATTATTAATTTATTTACACATTAATTAATTAAATTATTTATGGTGCCACCCAACCAATATACTCGGGCTCGCTCTCGTGGCCCAAAATTAATATAATACCCGAGTCTAATCCTCGACTCCGAATTAATTAGTTTTCATCCATAATTAATTTAAACGAGTATTGTTGCCCTACTACTATACCCAAATTTATTCACCCAGTTCGTTATTTTATTTCTCAGAATTCATACGTAGGTGTTACACTAAATTACCCCACCACTCCCAATTATATGCCCTTATAATTGTGAGGATATTAACTTCCCTAATTAAAATTTCTCCCTTAATTAGACTTGGCCGAAATTATCTAAAAGAAACTCCCATCTAAAACTCCCAAGGCCAAACTGTAAAAAATTCCCAGCCATCGATCGATCGATCCCAGCCATCGAACAATCGATCGAACGGGTCTTCATCTTCTCCGACTTCCTGTTTCTTCCATTAACGAATTCCTCTAATCTCCAAACTCGTATATGGTTCATCTCAAGCATACACAAAATTTTAATCATATGGGAATGTAATTAGGACCTCCCCTAGAACCTTAAACACAAATTAAATTTCACAAATCTCTACTTTTTCGAATTTGGAGAATTTTCGGGTCTTTACTCGTTCAGTCCCAATTTCATCTGTTTATCCCAAATTCGTTCATAAATTTCTACTGGGTTTTCAAATCTGAATAAATTATCTCAGAACTATGTAACACAATGAATTCCCACTTTAATTTCCCATTAATTTCATTCAAATGTTCTATATACAAAACCCCCCCTTTTTGTACCCTTTTACACCCAAAATGTATTTTGATTTACACATCACAAAAATATGAATTGGATATAAAAAATAAACATCACAACAAGCTAACCACTTGCCTCTAATGGTTCATAGAGTCTGATTCGTTGGTGCAGAGAAATGGTTGATGAAGAACACCCAATTTGTTCCTCGATATGACTCCAAAAAGTCCCCAATTTGTTTTCAATTGGCTTCCTCTATTTCTCTCTCAAAGCCTTAAGTTTGGAGTTGTGTTAACTGTCGTTCAACACTCCTTCAATTAGGTTTAAAACCCCTAATCACGTTTTTAGTCACACGGGCCTAATTAAAATGGCCCAAATCCCCCGTGTGGGCCCGACTATGCGCAATAATACCCTGAGACCCAATTACTACCCCGAGTACTCTTTTCTGACTATCTTGACCCCTCCGGACTCAACCGTGCACTCAGAATTTTCATTAGAAATACTTTATAACATTTTCAAATTTCAACCTCAAAAATGCGATACACAATAATTTGAATAATTAAACTTAAAGTTGCCAAATATAAAGAATTCTTCCCACTCAAATAAATTCTCCAATCATCAATTTAAGTTTCTCCAATTTAAATAATCTTATATCTTCCTAAAATAATTAAATACTAAATCCTCAAAATTACGGGGTGTTACATACTCCCCCCTTTACAAAAGAATTTCGTCCTCGAAATTGAGATAAGCCTAGTGCTCCAAGCCTCGGGTATCACTCTCTAGCCCTGTGCCTCTAAGATCGCTACATCTATCTTTCCCTCTTCTAACTAAGAGTTACACAAATATGCATTTTAATTAACCAGGGCGCCCATACACCCTGGGTGCCCATACACCATGTCCCCGTGCTTGACCGCATGAAAGTTACCCGATTATGCTAGCCGTAACTCGTAATATAACTCCCAACCCGTAGTCCTATCACATATATGAATAATATTCAGGGTACCCATCCAATGTACTAACGACCAAACATCATCCCACTTTCAACGTTGCGATAAGTTTCATGCGTGGGACGTCTCGCAAAGCGAAATCAAAACAAGGAACCCCCCGATACACTACTACTTAACATTGTCAGTCGTTAATATCTGTTAGACCCTCAGTCCATAGCACGTACCCCCAAATACTTGTCTCTTAACACAAAAGCATACAAACCTACTCTTATGCTACAAAAGGCAACATACCATATCGCGGCCTTACTATCACTAGCTTTGTTGCACAAAATTAATCTCGAGCTATAACTCTCTGTTCGCAAATAAGTCTGTCCACTCACATTAGTAACTGTCCCTACTCTCCGGGATCGAATTAACAATATAAGTATATCATTATAAGCCTATCATGCCACACTTAACATACATACTCGTATATATAAGCTAGACCCCATCTTAGGTGACACCTAGCAAAAATAATCCATACCTCGTACAACGAACACAAATTCTTACTGTAACTATCCACTATAGCTCCAAACCCTCGCTAACCAACCGAAACTTGGAAAATGTCCCCCTCTACCCTCATAACTCTCGAAAGTAGAGGTCTCTTCTTGTAATCACAGGATAATATTGCTAACGTCTAGTACGTAAAAATACTTATCTCAAACTCAGTTTCGCACTCTCGGCGTGACTATATAAAATAGGTATTCTCGATTACCCCACAATTTTCAATTTAATTCTTCTCGATACTACCCCACCTATTAACTTGTGGTACATAAGTTCTCTCTGTGCTTCTGTCACAACACACCCCAGCTCCACTAGCCCTATATCGAAATATATCTCATTTTAAAGTGTTTTCTCTACATGAATAATAATTTAACATATAAAACCTATGCACTCACATCCCACAATGTTTCACTACTTTCAGAGTTTTATTAAGGTCCATGCGTAACATTCCGTAACTAAACTCGAAAGAACGTTTCCCAATGCACTATTCCCTAGCATTGTCTATCATCGAAATCCGTGTGTCCATAACACACACTAAGATAAACACACAGGAAGATATCACAAATTTTGTCCCCTGACACATAAATCAAATCACCTATGCCGATGTCTCTTAAGGTTTTACATGATACGACACTATCACTATCATTGAGTTCTTAGTGTATAAACAACAATGAGCTAAATCTCTCCTCCTCACGGTAAACCCGACATTCCTGGAATAACATCTGTAAAGGTTCTTACGCACCGGGATCCAATATCCCTAGGCCACTGCACCCTCTCGAGTTTATTTAATAAATAATATATACGCAAGATCGACCCTCTTTCAGGTATGTCATCACAAAAGAATATGCCTCCTGCCCTAGAACCGCGAGTACGATAGTCTTGCTGTAACCGCCCACCATCGCTTACCCATTGCTAACCAGTCTGTATCCAGAAAAAATTTTACTCTCATAACACCTCTTAAAATGGGTTACCCTTGTAAAATACACCCTCTCAGTGTTCAAACCTGCTCCGCTGCAGATAAAACTAAAGAGATCCCCGCTGCTCCACGGTAAATATATATACTATAGTAACACTACTATACATCCACTAAACTCATCTCCTACGCGAGTATAATGTTAGGAAGAATACTGTGACCACTTATGTCACCCAAAATTACTCCCATCTATCCGAGGATAAAAACTCATACTTTTACTTGCCTACACACCGACGACCTAAATGGTTCCTGGACATAATATTCTCATCCAAACCGAACCAAAAACTTTTTAACTGTTGTCCCTACTGGGCATCCCACTTCTATCCCCTTACTCACCGTGGACATAATCAATTAGTTTGGTTCCACTTTCCACACATAAGACACCCCTATGTGTCAATCCCCTGCCTCTGGCCCCAATGGCCATGTTGGGGTTGTCCTTATCCCGTACTTGGTAGTCTTGACCCTAAGTGCTACCCCCGTTGTCCCTTTGTCTTCCCTAACCCTATGTGACTCGTTATTGGCCTCGACGACCCGTATCAAATCCACCGTCAATAGGTAGAAATTCACTTAATTTGAAACATCAAAATGGGTCCCTTACTAGGTATACCCTTCCGCCGTGCTTCACTAGCACTATTAGATCTATTTTGTTCTTAGGTTAAACTCTCTAACCTTATTGGCTCCTGTATCTTAGAAGCATTAATGTAAGTTGGAAACCAAAAAATATTTGATGACTTCAACACTAGTCATCCTAGTCGAATTTTCCATCCATTTTGTGCATTTTCACACGGTTCATTAACCACTTGCGGGTTCCTCTACCATTCTCCGTATCCACTTCGTTGGTTATGAAGTTCGCTTATACAATTTATCGTTATACCTTGAACAATCTACGTTTTTTGTCTTTCCTCTCCTCCTGTAGTACTCCTTTCGTCCCTCACTGTTCGTTCAAAATTGTTCAATGTAAAATGCCCAATTGAACTCGTATACGAATCACATCAACTATACTTGATATCAGGAGAACGTAAGTCGCATATGTAGATGAATACAACAATCCTATCATAAGGCTCTACATAAAAAAATGCTAAGTTGAAATGTGAAAAGCTGCACAGATTCTAAGGACACTAGAACCTGATGCTTTGATACCATCTGTGACACCCCGCCTAATAAAATACCGGGTGATCAGTCCTATATCAAATTAAAACAGGAATCCCAGTTGGTTCATTCTTAGCATCACTGTCGAAAATATTTTTAAAAGTTACTAGCCACCTAGTATTCCAAAAATCCGGTGCCAAATTTTAACTTTTTATTTAAACTAGACAAAAAATGCGGAAATCCATATAAACCATTCATAAGAACTAAATCAAAACAACTGAATAAATAATTAAACTACCTGCCGAATAAACCATCGGCCACAAAAGTAAAGAGTCCAACAACAATCATCTAACAACTAAATAAATAGATCTGAAAACTGTACTGAAAAGTCTGGGGGACAAGCCCTAAGTAAAATTGAAACTGATAGATGATTCCTACTCTAGGAAAGAATGAACGATGCGTCTAATCCAAGATCCTGCTAGCATCCACATGTGCTGCAGCTACGTGTCCCTGGAATAGAATATCAAGTCTGGCGTTCTTGTGGATGGACACCTAAAAGGTTTTGAAAATAGTTTTATAGCAAGGGTTAGAACCCAAAACATTTTGAAAACATTTAGCAAATGATTAACTTGCAGTAATGAAATATGCATGAATGCGCTTCATATTTTAGTTAGTGTCTCACTCCCTTGAGGACAGACTCATCCCTCAACTAATGTGCACACCTAACGCCTTCTTTATAACCCACCTGGTCCTCTACCTCGAAACTAGATACTTGATATAACTCTTGTCAACCTCCCTACTCAATCCCGAGTATTTTTAATGTATGACTTATAAGCTATTTATCGCCTTAACTTAGTTAATCATCTTTCCTTGAAAGATATATAACATTCACTAGTTAGATAAATAATACACTTGTCTCCATGTATTTAAATTTCCCGTATATAATTATTCACTCTATTATGTATGTACAATTATCTTACTACAATTACACATGTTGAATGTGAATATAACCCATATATAATTACTACAATTCACTTCATGTATTTAATGACCCGTATATAACTATTTATCCCATTATATACGTAGAACCATATTATAACATTCACACATACGTTGAATATAAATATAATCCATCCTCCCGAGTAATACTCACCGGATGTATTCTCTAAAGTGCTATCACACTAGGTGTTCTCGCATCACCTAGTTACCCAAGTCAGAATCGCTCACTAACTTGGCCAAAAATAAAACATAATGGAGATGGTCACATTCCTTCCCTGAAAGTGAGATAATCCCCTCACCCATATAACGGACGCTATGACCTGGGGATATACTTGTCCTAATCCTCAAGCTAGGGGATTCACCCACTTCGCGCAACCTTCTTAATAGAACTAGAGCGTATTTAGTTATATCTAATCACTGATATTTATAAGCCCATACCATATACATACTATCACACACTGTATATATATAAATATAAAATATCCCGGCTTTACTGCGTACTGAGTCCGTAACACTAGCCTATACTTAGTATCTCGAGTTTATGGTCCAACTTTGATTATTAATTCATTTACATATTAATTAATTAAATTATTTTTGGTGTCATCCAACCAATATACTCGGGCTCGCCTTCGTGGCCCGAAATTAATATAATACCCGAGTCTAATCCCCGACTCTGAATTAATTAGTTTTCATCCATAATTTATTTAAGCTAGTAGTGTCGCCCTACTACTATACCCGAACTTATTCACCCAGTTCGTAATTTTATTTCTCAGAATTCATACGTAGGTGTTACACTTAATTACCCCACCACTCCCAATTATATGCCCCTATAATTGTGAGGATATTAACTTCCCTAATTAAATTTTCTCCCTTAATTAGACTTGGCGACAATTAACAAAAAAAAACACCCATCTAAAACTCCCAAGGACGAATTGTAAAAAATTCCCAGCCATCGATCGATCGATCCCAACCATTGATCGATCGATCGAACGGGTCTTCATCTTCTCCAACTTCCTGTTTCTGCCAGTAACGAATTCTTCTAATTTCCAAACTCGTCTATGGTTAATCTCAAGCACACACAACATTTTAATTATATGGGAACGTAATTAGGACCTCCCCTAGAACCTTAAACATAAATTAAATTTCACAAATCTCTACTTTTCTGAATTTGGGGAATTTTCGGGTCTTTACTCGTTCAGTCCCAATTTCATCTAGTTATCCCAAATTCGTTCATAAATTTCTACTGGGTTTTCACATATGAATAAATTATCTCAGAACTATGTAACAAAATGAATTCCCACATTAATTTCCCATTAATTTCATTCAAGTGTTCTATATACCAACCCCCCCTTTTTGTACCCTTTTACACCCAAAACGAATTTTAATTTACACATCACAAAAATTTGAATTGGATATCAAAAGTAAACATCACAACAAGTTAACCACTTGCCTCTAATGGTTCATAGAGTCTGATCCGTTGGTGCAGAGAAAGGTGATGAAGAACACCCAATTTGTTCTTCGATACGACTCTAAAAATTCTCCAATTTGTTCTTGATTTTCTTCCTCTATTTCTCTCTCAAAGCCCTAAGTTTGGAGTTGTGTTAACTGTCGTTCAACACTCCCTCAATTAGGTATAAAACCCCTAATCACGTTTTTAGTCACATGGGCCTAATTAAAATGGCCCAAATCCTCCGTGTGGGCCTGACTATGCGTAATAATACCCCGAGACTCGATTACAACCCCCGGGTACTCTTTTCTGACTATCTCTACCCCTCCGGACTCAACCGTGCACTCAAAATTGTGATCAGAAATACTCTATAGCATTTCCAAATTTTGACCTAAAAAATGCGACACACAATAATTTGAACAATTAAAACTGTTCTAAAAAACCCGCCTAGGCTTGAGGCTTGGGAGAAATGCCTCGCCTTACGCTTTTCACACCTTATTCTTGGTAAAACCCTTAAGGCGCACTTTTTTCTAAAAACAACAATGTTTTAGTGAAACGATGTCTCCTTTTAAAGAATTTATTTACAAACCGGACCATTATCTCATCCAAAATAATCAAATAGTATTTTAATTTGCATATATTCAGACATATTTTTATGGTATATGCAATTTTTGTATTTTAATAGCCTTGTTATGGTTAAAAAATATTAAAATATATTAAGAAGGCCTAAATGCCTTTTCACGTTTTTTCACGCCTAGGCCCGCCTAGGCTTCTAAGGCTTAAGGCTTGGCCTCTACGCCTCAATCACGCCCCGCGTTTTTTAGAACCTTAAACTTAAAGTCGCCAAATATAAATACTTCTTCCCACTCAAATAAATTCTCCAATCATCATTTAACTTTCTCCACTTTAAATAATCTTATTTCTTCCAAAAATAATTAAATACTAAATCCTCAAAATTACGGGGTGTTACAAGGTATATCACCCATTAACGTAATCATCCAAACAAACACCCAAGCATAAAGTACTGAAGAATAAGGTATGACTATCGAATCATCTTAGTACCAAACGAAAAGGTACACCAAGGGCTCAATCAAAGGACAATAAATGGATATAAAGATACCCGAAAAATCTCTAATCCTCGTCAAACACATGTGTTACATCCACAATAACAAGTCACAATATATCAATGATAATTGTAAAAGAATCGTGATATCAATGGAAAAATACATGTGTGAAGAATAAACAAATGATATCTAAAGATAGTCCCACACAAGATCAACATGCTAGAATCATGAAATGTGTAATCATGAAAAAACACAAGTGTAGCATGGGCAAAAGCATACAAAAGACAATTACATCTCAACCAAATAGATATAAGCATGAAGAATGTCTCTCTCCTCAAAATAAAATGATATTCCCCCTGAAGATCTGCACATGAAAAGCAAATCATGAAGTACATGACAAAGCTAGACATATGTAGCACGTGAAAACTTATGAAACATGATGAGAATAGGAGTGTAAGTGTCACAACAAGATATCAATTTATCATGTGAGTACACGTGGGCATGTGAACGTGGATAGAGAACATGAAATCATGTGATATATACACGTGGGCATGCAACATGTGATTATACATATGAGATAATGATAATGATATCGTATAAAGAGCTAGTCAAGACAAACACACTAAGAAGTCACCAGAGACAAGTAAAACCTACAAGATACAAGGTGTATCAAAGATTGAACCAACAAAATACTAATGTAAGAAGCACAATCTCAACTCACAAACTCAATCGAAACTCTCCTAGAACCAATCCAATAATAATCAAGGTCTCATTACTCATTCGAACTATCTAGGGCAAACAAGCTCTAAAAAAGGTAGTCAACAATAATCCTAGAGAACATGCAAAGCTCTAAGAACCAATTAACCTATAAAAAACAATGTCACAAAATATCTACGATGAAAATGCAAATAAGGTACTACATCCAAGGAAGAAGAGTACAACACAACATACTAATAAACAATAGAGAGAAGTGTAAAAATAACACAAAAGATGCCTGGACCAACACAATGTACCCAGAGAACAGAGCACCATGCGCCCCCCCCAAATATGCACAGTGCGTACAGATCCGTGCTAACGTACATCAACTAAATCCGTTCGAACGCAAAGAGGATATCTGCACTTAGGCCCCAAAACTTCAGAAATTCTTACCATAACCTCCTGAATCCAAACTCTTAGACCATCAGTGACATGAATGAATGAAAATGCATGAAAAGTCATTCAATTTGACTTTTATAACACCATTTTGGGATAAATATGCAAAAATATCAAAAATCAACAACTCACAGACACATATAAACAAATGCAAGTAAAAAACATGTAAAGATGTGATTGTGATTAGGCAATTTATGATTCAATGATTTAACGCAAGAATTTCATTTAAATCTGGATTAAAAGAATGAATTAAAAATACAATTAATTCAATTTCAACCAATTCAACATTAATGGCATATAATTCTAATCAAATCAATATTTTACAACTTTGTAATGTTAATCAAGGTATGATTTATGCGACAATAAAGAAAACATAATCAACATTAATACACATAATCAAATCATGCAAACATTACAAATAATTCTTAAAATATAATTATTGTATTAATAATGTATTTCGATCTATTTAGCACCTTCAAGCAAATGTT
Organism: Sambucus nigra; assembly: GCA_949130495.1. Lineage (NCBI taxonomy): Eukaryota > Viridiplantae > Streptophyta > Magnoliopsida > Dipsacales > Adoxaceae > Sambucus > Sambucus nigra. Next base: position 540,972,651 of record OX422215.1, on the reverse strand, counting down.
GATAAAATTATCTTGAAATTGCATCTAAAAACAAATTTCTTTTAGAAATGCTTAGCCCTAACTTGTTTTTCATGTTGGTTCAAGCTCTTTACTTATGAATATTTTCATCATATTTTGACTTTTGCCATTGATTGACTTCTCAAACGTCTAGATGTCACCTACCCAAAAATATTTGAATTTCCAAAATGGGTGTAAACTCTCTAGCGGTAGACCTTATCAATGCTTTTGAAAACGATCCCTTTTCATCTCCTTTATATTAAGAAACACATAACATATCACATACGGGCCAATGAAATACCAATGAGAACTCAAGGATTTGATTATGATCAAATTAATCACTATAATAAAGATCAACATGATAAACATCATATGCACCAAATGATATGCATTTGCAGGTAGTGTGATATCAAATACCATAGCTATCAACAAATTTGGCAATCATGATTTATCAAATAAATTTCAATCAAACAATTAAATCAATTAAGAATTATACATGAAATGGTTTAGAATTCATTTTTAATCATCAGTCAAGTTAAATATATCATCAAATCATATTGACTAAAATACTTAACCACATATACCACGAAAAGAATAAACATAAAATCTTTTTGGATTTTTGAATAAGAGTGATGCACGTATTTACAAAATCTTGTTTAAAAGGCAAACATATCATAAAAAGAAAATATATGTAAAATGCACATATGCATAAAAATCTCACGAACACGTGAAAGGAGATACCAATTGGAAATCACTCACCCGCAAAACTTTGTTCCCCCACAAATAAAAAATGAATGGGAACCTATAAGGATCTAATGACCCTAAGAAAATTACTTACCTAGGTAACGATGAGTGTTGAATCCACTGGGTCAATGGGATACTAAAACCTAACCTTTTTCATCTCAAAATTCTTTTGATTTACTACCAAGTGAAGCTTGACTCTAGGTGTGTTCCTAGTCAATTCCCTAACAACTTTTGAAATCCATAGCTCATTCCTCCTTGGATTCTTATTACCAGTCCTTGAAATTCGAGAGTAGTTTCTAGGTCTAGGTTCAGGAAAATATCATCTAACCCCACCTTTCATTTGCGCAAATTAATTCATCATTTGTCAACTCACATATTTGACTTGTAAGTTCATCAATAGGACTTCTACAGAAAAAAAAAAGTTTCTCTTATTTTCAATGAACCTTTTGTTTTCCAATCTTAAGCATCTATAAGCTTGATTAGTATTGCCTTGTACATGAGAAAAAATACAATAAGCAACCTTACTTCTTACACTCTCCATTTCCTCTTAAGGTTTCAAGCCACCTCTTTTTAGTTTATTTATTTTTAAGTAAAAGTGGTAAGTATGGTTCAATTTACCACAAAACATGCAACCATTTCCAACTTTGTGAACTATCCTCTCAACTCTCATACTACACAAATGAATAAGAATATATGGTAACGGTATTGACTTATTATCATGATGTCTAACAAACTTCTTCCTATCAAAGACATCTCCGAAATCAAACTCATATTCCATTTCAAAACTCAAGGAACTAGAATCACATTTTCTTTTTAACCTTTTCAATTTAGAACAAAATGATTCTACATGTCCCTTTTTGTGAGAAAATGTGCGACATAATGATTTTGGATTATCCTTTAAAACATTTTAATCAACCCCCTTATTCTTTTTTAAATCAACATTCTCCTTCACTTTTTGCTTCTTCTAATTTGTCTTCAAAATCAAGGAATATGTTTCCTTTGAATTATGTGATGAACAAACACTCTACGTTACAGATTGAGAAGAATATGACTTATTTTTTAAACTTTTCAATGAGTCAAATTCATTTTGAAATGACTCAAAACTTTTCTCAAGTTCACTTAAAGAAACTTCACAAATAAGAAGTTCTTGTTTCACTTTTCTAAGTTCAAGTGACAAATAATTTTTCTCTTATTCAATGGGTTTTTCAAAATCAAAATTTGATGAATTTGTCAATCTTCTCAAATCATAATTTTGTAATCTCAAGGCTTGTGTTACTTTTAAATTCACAAGTCAATTCCAATAAATGTACCTTCTCCTTTTCAATCAATTTCAACTTTTCACTTATAAGTTGACTGCTCATTTCGTACTCTTTAAAAGATTCTTTTTCTTGTTCATGGAGTTGGACTTGATTAGCCAATATAACATTCAACCTTTTCATTTTGATAAGTTAGCATTTAAAACATCACAATTTTGACTCAGTGGTTTTCCATTTCTTTTCATCACATTCATCAAAATCAATAGATTTCTATTTTTTCGGATAATGAGAAGATTTATTTTTCTTCTTTTCCATTTTGGATATGAAATGTTCTATCCTTTCAATATTATTCACAAGCATAATATCCAAAGGTATGTTAATATAAATACTAGACAAATTAGGTCAATCAACATCCATCTTAATCACAAAATCTAGATTAACAGACAAACAAACAAAATCTAAGCAATAAGCGCAAAAAACATACAAACTCACAAGGATCAACTCAAGCATGCTAATGATATTCAAATGGGAACTTGGCTCTAATACCAATATAAAGTGTGTAATATGCTTTGATACCAATTGAAAGAGCGTGTTATGTGTACTAAGTAAACATCAAGAACAAACTTAGAGGGGTGGGGGGAAATGGATTTGAAGACAAATTATGACCAATTTTTGATTTCAAACAATTTTTCTTATGCATTCAAGTTACTTAAGACAAGTTTTATCAGTTCGATACGATTAACTCACACAACAAAGTAATTAGGTGAATCTAGATGAACAAACCTAGATCTCACATACTAAGTCAATTTTAGTTCAGTTCGTTAGATTCAATTAAGATTTAAGTGATGTGTGTGATCAAATGTGTGCATATGAGTATAAATCATTCACAAACTCACATAAGAGAGATTTACGAGAAAAAAACCCAATGTAGGGGTAAAAAACACAATCTCTATCGTATAGTCACCTATGAACATTTCAAATCTTATCCATAGTCAATGAGAATTTGCAAAGAGCTTCACATATCGAATGATGACATCCATTCTCTTTCTTGGAATCATGCCACACTCCAAGTTCTCCAATAATCTGAAGTCCCTCATTTTTTAGATCTAGGAGTAAATGATCATAGTAACTCAGAAAAAGTAGATTAAATTAACCAAGGTTAGTGCATAGATATGAACCAAAACACTCTCAATTATCTCTCAAAGGTATATATCAAGTATTGATATAAGTTTTGACAATTTTGAAAGGAACAAGTGAAATTGAAAAGAGAATCAAAGGTAAAATACTCTCAACCTCGAAAATACTCTCAGAAAGATATTTTAGTTATGAGGTTTTCAGAAATTTTGAAATGGAAGGGAAATGGGCCTTTAAATAAGATTTTTTTAACAATCTGACGCTGCCATGTGCACGATTAGATCTGCCCATCTACACAATTTTGTCTAGTATGGACATCATGGACAAGCTGTGGAAACGAGCACAAAATATGGTCGTTCAAACGGTTCGTGCGAATGGGCATAAAAAAAAGTCATTCGAACGGTTAGGCCAATGTTATTATCTCAAAATTAGTTTCAATAAGGCCTAACAAAGTTCAACACTAATCCATTTCCCCAAAAAACATTTTCTCAAAAGTTCTAAGAAGATCTAAAAATATTTCAAACACTTGTTCCAATAATTTAATCATACTTTCAAAAATATTTTGTGAGAGGAACAAACACTTCACACGGGATCAATTTAACTTATAAGAACTGATTGCGTAATCAATGGACTCCCGGTTTAAGAATATGGTGCTAATTTTAAAATATCTAGACTCAGGCTTAAAAACATGTTCCTAGAGGGCGAAAACTCAAAATAACCTCCAAATGGCGCAAGAGGCACGAACGCCTCGCACGAGACCAATGTAACTCATAGGAACTGATTGTGTAGTCACGAAACTCTTAGTTTGAGAATATGACAAAAATTACATATATATAGACTTAGGGTTAGTAACATGCCGTTAGAGGGCGAAAATCCAAGACAGACCCGAAATGGTCTTGTAAGAGGTACGAACACCTCGCACGGGACCAATGTAACTCGTAGGAGCTGTCCGCGTAGTCACATGACTACCGATTTCAGAATATGATGATAATTTTTAAATATTAATACTTAGGCTTAAAAATATACTACTAGAGGGAAAAAAACTAAAATATCTCCCAAACAATCCCGTAAGAGGCACAAACACCTCGCACATGACAATGTAATTCTTAGAAACTGAATGTGTAGTCACGGGACTCCCTATTTTAGAATACGCTGAAAATTTGCAAATGTCTAAACTTAGGCTTAAAAACATGCCGTTAAAGGGAGAAAATTCAAAAGAGTCGTCAAATGCCCCGTAAGAGGCATGGACACCTCGCACGGGATCAATCTAACTCGTAGGAAGTGACCGCGTAGCCATGGAACTCCCGATTTGAGAATATGACAAAAAATTACAAATATCAAGACTTATGATTAAAAACATATCGCTAGAGGGCGAAAACCCAAAATAGCCTCCAAATGGCCCCATAAGAGGCACAAATACCTCACACGGGAGGACCAATGTAACTCGTAGGAACCATCCATGTAGTCATGAGACTACTGATTTGAGAATATGATGATAAGTTGTAAATATATAGACTTAGGCTTAAAAACATGTGGTTAGAGGGTGAAAACACAAAATAGTCCCTAAACGGCCCCATAAGAGGTACGGACACCTCGCACGGGACCAATAGTTATGGGACTCACGGTTTGAGACTATGATGATAATTTTTAAATATCTAGACTTGGGCTTAAAAACATGCCGCAAGAGGGAGAAAACCAAAAATAGTCCTCAAATGACCTCGTAAGAGGCACGAACACCTCACACGGGACCAATGTAACTTGTAGAAACTGTCTGCGTAGTAACGGGACTCTTGGTTTAAGAATATGACAAACTTTATAAATATCTTGACTTAGGCTTAAAAACATGCTGCTAGAGTGCGAAAATCCAAAACATTCCCCAAACAGCCTCGTAAGAGGCACAAACACCTCGCAAGGGACCATTATAACTCTTAGGAACTATTCGCGTAGTCACGGGACACGAGTTTAGGCCATGACCCATTTATTTATTAAAAAATTGGGGGTCATAGATTTGGGTCGTGACCCAATTTGAACATTGTCCCACCCATGATCACGACCCATGTCCATGACCCTGTGATTACTAATTTGGGTCGTGACCCAATTTGAACATCGTCCTACACATGGTCAAGGCCCAGGTCCGGGACCATCCAATATTGTCCCAGAGAGGAGACCGTGACCCATAAGCAGGGTCACGAATAAAGTCAGTGACCATTGTTATTTGTCATAATGAAAATGGTCACGGCCTAGGTCTGTGACTCGTGACCCTGGTCACGGCCTAAGTCCGTGACCATCTTCGATATATGGTGAAGTGAATGCAAGAGTCCACCCCCACAATTGCCATAATGTGTGAGTCCACACACGTCTCAGTATCCTTCGAACTAATCAACAATCGTCACACACGAAGTCTATCATATGTAAACACATCAGTATATACAGAGTCCACTACAACGAAACAATGCTCACATAGATGTGGAAAATAAACCTTCATGCCAACAAACTAGATCTCAAAGAATAATGAGATGAATCTTGAATCTAAAACTGTTTTGGTATAAACTAGGATTTGGGTAAACAAGGAAAGCTTTGTGGTAGAGTTTGGGAACCCAAAAGTAATAAAAAATTCTATGATAAAAATTCTTCTCCGCATTCCTATTTATGGAAAGTTTTTAAAAAATGAGATAAGGATAAAAAGCTATTTGGAAAATCTCAATTTTATCAAAACTTTATACGCTCGTTCGAACGACTTTGAACCTCTTTTGAACAAAGTATAGCATCTCATTCGAATACGTATCCAACAAACTATCCAATGAGATTCCAATGAAGGCCAATGTTAGTTCGGTCAAAGTTCGTTGGATCCTGTTCTAACAAGGTACCATATCTCGTTTGAACGAGATACCCAATGTCGTTCTAGCGACCTCTAGAAAAAAAAATTCATCTAAAAAATATTAAAAGGGAAAATCATTTTAAAACATTTTAAAAACAATTTCACAAACACCTAACACCCAAATCTAAAATCTCCAAGGGTTTAAATATATATGCATCCATATTTGAGAGATCCTAGGAACATGAAGACCAAAACGAGCACGAAACACGACACGATGGTGTAGATATTCTAACTTCACTGCTATGTCTTCAAGAAACCACACCATAGGTTTGACAGGTCAAAATACTGAAGTCCTAACCTATGACTCAAAAGGGTCTGTCCAAACACGAAATAAAGCCAAAATATGTACAAATTGATTATATTGAAAATTTATCCTTACAAAAACTTTACCGCAAAGGGTTATGCAAACCTGAGGCCCACTATAACAAATAACTTTCTTGACATAAGATCAAGACATACATGACTTCATTCTTCTTGTAGCACTCCATTCCTAACAACCCAACTCTTCTCTAGCTTTGGGTTATCTCTTGCTTGGCTTTTCACTCAACACCTTTAAAATATTGATAGAATGAAATCCTATAATAGGGTGATGACATCACATAAACTCATGCATACCTAGATTGACAAGACAACAATTTAACCATTACTAAGTATTAGTAACATATAGAAAACTATTAGTAACATATTGAATGGATAACTTGGCTACTTGTCCCAATTTAACCATTACTAACTTGCATCCTTGTTCAATTTGCTACTGCGTAGTAATCTATATGTGAGGAAAGGCAACAAAATTATGCCTACAAAAGGAAAGGAGTTAAACCCCAACATTCCTTTGTTGGAATTTAATAAATTTGATAGATTGGATGCATAATGTCCAAGTCTCTAAAGTTATTATTTAATCATCAAAATATCTTCTAACTGACAGCACAAATAACAAGCGAGAATATAAACAACTAAACACACTATATACAAATTCATATATCTAAAAATATAACTTTTTAATCAATATACATAATCTTTTGATTAGTATATGTAATTAGGTTAAGGTACGCGCTTAATTATCATTTTTCTAATAAACATATCCATTTGTTAATCTTTTTTTACGAATACACTTGGATATTTAAGACAGTACACACATAAGGTGTCTCATCTTCTGCCTTTAGGTACATGAATATACTAAATGGCACAAATTTTTATTAATACCCTTGAATATTCATATAGTGCATACATATTTATTTTTTTAGTACACATATAACAAATGGTGTATATGAAAATCATATACACTACAATTTTTAAAATATAATATACAACTGAAATTCCTATACACGCAATTATTATCAGTTTCTCATTGCTATAATGATAACAACACTAACACTCCAATGTAGATCACTGATAGAAACAAAGTTTGAGAGGAGTAAACTAGAGACGCTACAAGCTTATGGTATAACATAACACAAAAGTACCAAAATAAAAACATGATAGAAAAAACAAAAAGGAGGAATTAGAAGCAAATGGAAAATTAACATCAGTGAGTGATTCTAGTGATAATAATAGAGTTGAAGATGAATTAATGGCATTTGATAATATTTTTTTTAATAATTAAATGACATTTGATCATATCAAATGGAAGGAATCAACTATCAACTTATCACGAGATGTAGTTGGAAGTGAAAGATTAAATGATATCATTCTTAAAATAGAAAAAAAGAACATGCAGAAGAAGAAATATCTCGTGCTCTAGACAAAAATATTGATTCCATTGTCCCACTATTATCTCATCGCAAACTGCAGCTCGAGCCTTAGCTCGAGCTCGATGACAATAAGAAGAAGGTCAGAGGTTCGAAAAACATACTTGTTGATGTAAAAAACTAGACTAGGTCTAATTTTTTAATCACAGATAAATATATGTAAATAAAAGAGAGAGACAAAAGGTTTTAAAGTGGTTCGACTATAAGGGAAAGCCTACGTCGACTGTGTTTCTTATTGCCTTGTACGTTGTCTTGCCTCTCGTGTCTTGAATTACATGAACATGCCCTTGATGAAGGGATTACAATATTTTTATGCCCAAGTAAGGAGATAGAGAGATGAAATATTAATGGATGGAATGCCTTTATAAATTAGGCATTTATATCAATACATAACGTCCATAATTCTCTTTGTTGTTGATGTTTTGCTGATCAAGTTGGTCGGCTTTCCCACTGTTGGTCGACATTCTACATGTCGATCGGCAATGCTATGACTTGCTAACTAGGATTCTTGCCATATAGGATGATATGTGTCCGTCTCTGGTTAGTTCCTATAAGTGGATAATTTTTGGTATTAAAAGAATCCCCCAATATTCCATGCTTGATTCTTGCTTGAAAGTATGGATCATTTAGTCTTGGTCATAGCTCGGGCTACATTTATGATGCTTGGTCGGTTGTCGACTTCCCACACTTGTAAAATTTTACTTTTATTGCTGGTGGTGTATATTGCTAATGTTATTTTTGTAAATATCCTGAACCACAGCGAACCGCATTAGGGTAAATACGTCTTTTTCGTATCGCCACCATAATTTCAATCGTCGTTTCACTTTAATCATTACGTTCGCCGATTTTCGAGGCAATCTATGAAAGGCGATAAATTTCTCGGTCGTCTCTTTACTCTAAACCTTCTAAGTGTTGTTGCTACCTATGAGCTTTCGTGCGGTCGTTCTTCCTTTATTTTAGTTCTTATTGAGTCCTAATCTTCTGTAAGAATCCTTTCCTTTTCTTCTTTTCTTCTTTTCTTCATATTGAATCATGGTTTATGTTGTTGTCTCTCTAAATGAGTTTAGAAAGGAATTGAATATACCAGACTGGGTAGACTTAGATTTCTATAGTCCCCCTGTATATGTATTCTATTTGTCTGAATGTCATTGGATTCCTTCCTTATTCATAGCTGAATGTGGCTTCACTTTTCCCCCAAATCATTTTTGCTTAGAGTTTTGTCAATACATTGACATTGTAACTGCTAGATTAGACCCCAACACATGGAGAATAGTTAATGGTGTCCATAGGATTAATCAAATAAATGGAACCCATATCGGTATCCTTGAGATTATGTTTTGTTACAAATGGGTCACTAGTGATAATACATACCATTTGAAAACTAGGAATGTTAATAGAGCTCTAGTCGTCAATTTGCCTAATTCTAATAGGGACTACTTCGATCATGGGGTTATTACTAGAAATTGGCAATATGTACCTCAAAAAAGTAATGAAGTATACAATGGACCATGATGCCCTCAAAAGGGTCATGGCATAGGTTGTAATATATTTTATATATTCATGCTGATAAATCACATGCTAATATGTTATCTAATATTTGTTGTTTGTTTGATTGCAGTTAAGTGGAAGAGAAAGTGTCCCAAGGAAGGTGACATTAAAATTGACTAGCTCAAGTTTCTCTAGGGCATCCATCAAAGAATTGTTGAGGGGCATATTAGGTCGGCCTCCTACTATTGAAGTACAATAGCACTATCACTTCCTTTGTAGCCCGACCTTCAGTTATTGTACCATCTATTGTGAGTGACCTGGAAAAAGATCCAGTTTCCATTTCCTCTACATATGGTAGTGGTGAACCTATTGTTGGCCCGTCCTCTCCCTTTGACTCAGACATTCCTCTCTTAGTGATCATGGGAAAAAGGAAAATTTCCAATCTTCTTGGGGATGCTGCTGCTACTACTGGCACCCACAAGCCCGTGGATGGTGGGGCCACAAAGAAGGATGATGCTAGGAAGAAGGCCCCAGCCTACAAGGGAGAGGAGTCTCTTTTAAAACGTTTGAGAATAGGTCCTACTGCTAAGCAGGTTGAAGAAGCTATTGATGCCGACCAACAAAACTTGGTCAGTATTATTCCATCTGGTGTTGGCCCTTCGTTGACCATGGGTCCTGGCTTGGCCAGGAAATTAATTAAATTTGGTACTCTTCCAGACCATAGATGTGTTGTTGCTTCTATTCCCCGACTAAAGATATTTGAGAGTGCGGCTCAAAGCTTTGCTCTGGTGAGACCTCTTTCTATATGCTTTCTTTGTGCATTATCTTATACTTCATGTTCTAACTTTGTTTTTCTTCTTTGTAGTTCCCAGTTGATTTCAACCAGATGTTGGAGAAGGACGATGCTCTTCGTTCTTCTTTAGATGATATGGAAGAGGCCTTTGATGGTCTTAAACAATCTTTGAAAGAGTCTCAATAAGCCTTGGAGACAAAGAAGAAAACTTGGGAGGAGAAGATCAAGCTTGCTGAAGAAGCTCCTTTAAACTGAGCGCAGGGCAAAGCCTGCAGAATGATAGGTAGCCAAGATAGGGAGAGATCTCTCCTCTGAAAAGGCCAAGAGGAAGAAAATCAGGAAGTGTCCTTCAACAAAGGTTGGGACAAATCCATTTCTGCTGCCTCTGCTCAAATTGAGTATGCAAAGAACATATTTTTTGAGGATGGTTGGTCGGCTACACCGAAGGAGGTCGGGATAGCATAAGACTCTAAAATCTTCCAAAGACATGAGCCTGGCTCTCCCCCAATATGGACGATGAAGTTGAGGACTATGTTGGTTCTGGGGAGTCTTCTCTGGTGGCTGAGTCTTCAGCCAACCGACTTAAGAACTTTGTTGAGTCAACCATCCCTCCAATAGAGAAAGTTAATCCTGCTACCCCCTCTGTCGTCCAAGGTGGTAATGTTGAAACTGATAGAGAGAAGGTGTAGATTTTCTCGACATTTGGCCTTTTTATCTTTCTTTTGTTTCTTATCTAATGTATTTGTAACTTCCCTTCATATATTAATAAAATAACTTTTTCTTTATACTGTTTGTCATTTCTCGGTTGCTATTATATTTTCTTCTTTTGTTGATCGCCTGTTACTTCATTTTTCTAGTTTATGGCCAAGATGTAATAACTTTCTTCCAATGATTCTGATCTACTCAAGCGCTGCAACAGTTTGTTCAACGCTGGTCATATGACTTTAATTGAGGAAGAATTGTTAGACTTACTCGGAGTATATGCTACTGATTAAGCCAAGGATGTGTATATTTATCTCAAGTTTCTTTTTGATCGAGTTGTGTCCAATAATATGGCTTACTTTGAAATGATTTAAGAACTTCAAGGGGAGCATAATGAGGCCAATGTTTTGCTTCATGCTGACTATGAAGATAAGTACAAGTTTTTAAGTGAAGCTTGGGGTTTTGAAGAGAAATTAAAGAAACGTGCTTGAAGAAATTATAAAATTAAGTTGTGAAGTTGATGAGTCTAGGGTTATTGTCAAGCTTTTATAAGAAGAAAACAATAAATTAAGGAGGGAACTTATCTCCTTGAAGAATACTCCTGTTGCTGCTGCCGATGAAGGTGCATCTTTCTTGGAGAGTGAGAATGCTAAATTGAGAGAAGAATTGGAAACTCTAAAGAAGTATAAGGTTGCTTCCTCTTCCAGATAAAAGGTCAGCCGATCAACGACTGATGAGGTTAGAACATAGAAAACCCTAGCCAACCAAGCTACCTAGCCGACCAAGAACCGAGCAATTTATGAGTTGTCCCCAAAACTCAAGACTCAAGATAACACACTTTCCAACCAATCCTCTCAATTGCAGGCTAAAAATGGATTATTGAAGAAACTTTAGCATCAGGTCGAGAAATTAATTTTTGAGTTTCACAAGTATCCTAAATAGGTATGGATGGAACGATACAATGAGGCTCTTTGGAAATTTAATGACCACTTCAGTCAAGCCCAACATGAAGGTTATAAGTGGGGCTGGACGAATTGCTTAACTATTATGGAGGTTGATCAGAACAGTAGGTTATGGTACTTGACTGATACTGGGTTCTTAGACTATGACAAATGTCCCTTCAAGCTTGATGTCAGCTATATCCCTGTAGAATCCATTCCCCAGTGCCTGATATCCAAATACTTAGGGGGATTATGGACTGCATGATGAGTTAGAGGTATTTAGGCCTCCTCATTTATTGGACACGCTGAGCAACAATAACATGAGAATTCTTCAAGACTTCAATTTCATAAACTCTCCCTATGCCTTGGATGATGCTCCTGTAGGCATGGAAAAAGTATCGACTTACTCCAAGTCTGAAGGAAAACTTCTAGTAAAGTATTTGTCCTGTAATTAATTTGTAAAGAAATATTTGCATGTAAAAACATTCATATAAATGAAATGCATTATTTTCTTTATTAACTTACCTTGTTAACTTTTGAATGTATGAATGAACTTGTTGTGCCATTAGTTCTACTGATACACTTAGACATTTGCCTAAATTTAGTACCAGTTACAAATGATGTTATCATAGGTTCGACTGATGCACTTAGAGTTCTAAGTTTAGCACTAGTTACCAGTGGTGACCAAGCGTATGTGGAATATGTGTCTATATTCCTATTTAGAAAATTTCACAACGTTCTTCCTCCATTTTTCTCAGTTCGGATAAAACTTGTTGATTTTTATACAAAGTTTTATCCCTGATTTTTCTTGACCAAGTCCTAAGGACTAAAATCCTGTTTTGACATGGGTTTGATTATTTTGCGGATTAAGTATTGCCTTTTGCCGACCAAGTATTTCCTTTGCCGACCAAGTACTGAAGATTAAAATGTTGGGGATCCATATCACCATACTCCAACAAAAATGAAAAAATGGAAGAATACAACTCTTTATTAAATTGAAATAAAGGATTACAAAAGCTTTTGCTCGTTAGATCACTGGTAGTACTTTCTGAGATGCTCGGCATTCTAAGGATTTTTAAATTCTTCCCCCTTTAGAGTTTCAATCCTATATGTTCCTGGTCGAATGACTACTGAGATACAATAAGGTCCATTCCAATTTGCTTCAAGCTTGTTATTGTTCCGAATAACCTTTTTAAGGAAATAATCCCCCTCTTTCAAGTAGGTTGGCTTTACCCTTTTGTTGTAAAAACCTGCAGGCATTTGTTGATAGGAAGCATTCCTCATAGAAGTCTTCACGTACCTCTTCCAACATATCAAGGTCTAGACTTTGCATTAAATCACTAATAGGGGAATTAAAATTCAACACTCCATGAGTTGGTTGGCCGATCTCGACTGGTACCATTGCTTCTGTCCCAAACGGCAGCATGTATGGTGTTTCTCCTGTAGCAGCTCTTGGAGTTATTCGGTATGCCCATAGAACTGAGTGAAATTCATTGATCCATTTTCCCTTGGCATCATCAAGTCTTTTCTTCAACGCATTGAGCAAAGTTCTATTTGTCACATGTGTCTTCCAATTGCTTTGAGGATGACCTAGAGTTGAATGCAACTTCTGGATATTAGAATGGGCACAATACACTTTAAACTCTTTATTACCGAACTGCGTGCCATGGTTAGTGATAAAAGTATATGGTAAACCATATGTTCAAATGATGTTCTTCCAGATAAACTGGTATGCCTTCTCATAAGGCATATCCACCAATGGTTCTGCCTCAACCCATTTGGTAAAATAATCCACAATGACGAGGAAGCATTTGAACCTTCCTCTGATGGTCGGTAATGGACCGACCAAGTCTATCCCCCATATAGAGAATGGCCATGGTGAAGCCATTGGAGTCAGAGCTGCATGTGGAATTTTGGGAATGTTAGAGAACCTCTGGCATTTATCACACTTCTTCGAAAAAGTTGTACAGTTTGCCCTCATGGTCGGCCAGTAGTATCCCTGGGTGTTGATTCATTGTAGTAATGACCTTCCTTCCACTTGAGCTCAACATGACCCCTCATGAACTTCTTCGATCAGTTCATGAACCTCTGTTGGGTGAACATAACTCTGCAAAGTGGCTGTTAACCCTCTCCTATACAGAACTCCCTTGTCTAATACGTACCTCATTGTTTTATACTTGAGGTTTTTGTATCCTTGGAATTCTAATTGGATGGTCCTTATGATTTCAATCCTGGTGGCTGATGCTAGCCAAGCAAGTGCATCAGCTCGAGCATTCTATATCCTTGGAATTCTGCTCATCCAAACAATTGGAAATTTAGCTATGACCTCTACTGCTTTAGCAAGGTACCCGATCATTAATTCTCCTTTGGCTTCATAAAAATTCTATACCTGGTTAGCCACTAGTTATGAATAACTGTGCGTCATGACTTGCTCGGCGCTTAAGGAATGAGCCAAGCTTAATCCCACTATCAATGCTTCATACTCTGCTTCATTATTAGAGGCCTGGAACTTGAGTCTAAGAGCGTACTCAATATCAATTTCCATTAGGGGTATTAAGTATAAAACCTGCTCCACTGCCGTAGCACTTGAATATTCATCCACATATAAATTCCATACTGGGATATTGCTGTCAAAACCTTAGTCTGTTAATGTCCCATAATTTAATACCTTCTTGATTGCCTCCTCATATCTGTGGGCCATCTCATGTATCCTTGATGATTCCTGTTGGTAGTCAACGACTTTGGCTGAGCTCTCCCCTGTTGGGGTCTGCTCTGCCTGAAAGCCTTGTTGCTCAGGAACCTCTAGATAAATAAAATCTGTAATAAAATCAGCTACAACTTGGCCCTTTAATGATGACCTCATCTCATATACAATATCGTATTCTCTCATCTCTACTACCCAGTACATTAGTCTTCCCGACTTCTTAAGTTTGTGGAGGGCATGCCGAAGTGGTATGTCAGTATACACCACTATGGTATGTGCTTAGAAATAAGGTTTCATACGTATGAAGGCCTTAATAAGTGCCAAGGCTAGTTTATAAAAGTGTGTAAGTCTTATTTTAGCTCCTTGGAAGGCCTTACTGTTGTAGTAGACCTCCTTCTGGACTCCATTATCTTGTCATATTAAAGCCGAGCTCACAGTTGACTCAGAAACAGCTAAGTACAAACATAATTTCTCCCCCAAAACTGGTCGAAAGAGCAACGGGGGTGATCCTAAATACTTCTTCAATTCCTGAAAATCTTTCTCGCATTCTTTATTCCATTAAAAGGTCTTCCCCAGTACCTTAAAAAATGGAAGACATCTATTTATTGCTCGGGACACAAATCTGTTCAAAGAAGCTACTCGCCCAGTGAGCCTTTGAACTTCCTTCTTGCTAGTCGGGGACTGCATTTCAATCAAAGCCTTTATTTTATCTGGATTAGCCTCAATTCCCCTATGATTGACTATGTAGTCGAGGAACATCCCTTCTTTCACGCCGAACACACACTTGGTCAGATTTAGCTTTATTTGATATTTCTTCAACTGGTCAAGAGGTTGGCAATATGATCAAAGGCTTTCTTGCTCTTTGTTAGCATATCATCCACGTAAACCTCCATATTTTTTCATATTTGATCTTCAAAGACTTTGTTCACCAGCCTCTGATATGTTGCACCTTCATTTTAAGACCAAAAGGCATCACATTATAATAATAAGTTCCTCGGGGAGTAATGAAGTTATACTTCCATTGTCTTCAGGTTTCATTTTTATCTGGTTATAACCGGAGTAGATATCTATAATGCTTAACAATTAATGCCCCGATGTAGCATCCACCAGTTGATCAATCCTAGACAAAAGAAAGTGATCCTTTGGGCAGGCTTTATTCAGATCTGTGAAATCTGCTCACATTCTCCACTTGTCATTTTTCTTTTTGACCATAACAACATTGGCCAGCCATTCTGGGGACTTCACATCTTCAATAAAAGAATCTTTTTGTAGCTTCTCGACCTCCTCCTGGATGGTTTTATATTTTCGTGAGCACTCTATGTCTTTGCTTGATCAGCTTAGCATCCTTACTGATATTGAGCTCGTGACAAGGGAAATTAGGATCAATCCCAGGCATATCCTCATGACTCCATAAAAACACGTTCTTCTTCTGCCTCAAGAATTTCACCAGTTCCTATTTAAGAACATGATTCAGTGTCGAGCCGATCTGAGTAGTCCTTTTTGGGTTATCGGCATCCAGTATGGTGCTCTCAGTAGCTTCCACAATCTGGCCTTTAACCAACTCTGTTTCCTCTCTTGGATCTAAGGTTTCAACCTCAGATTCACTATTGGGCTCTATCGTATCCACTTGGTAAGTAGTGGTCTTCTTCTTCAGTTCTCCAGATCTTTTTGATTGACAGAGGATTAATAGCATTCCCTGGCTACCTTCTGATCACCCTTTATAACACTTACTCCAAAGTTGGTAGAAAACTTCAAGAATTGATGGACTGTAGAAGGAACAACTTCAAAATTATTCAATCCTACCCTACCCATGATCACATTATAGGCGGATTAAACATTCTTGTTAATCACAAAGAAATGTACTTTCTCGATCCGACTTGTCGGCTTGATGCTGAGCAACACTTCCAACTTGATTGTGCCCAAGGGATATACTTTTTCACAAGAGAAGCCGATTAGGGACCTGTGATAAGGATCCAATTGGCTAAGCTTGAAGTCTAATTCTAGAACATAGGAGTAGAGCATGATGTTTGCTGAGCTCCCATAGTTAATCAATACCCTAGAGATCATTGCATCTTGGATTCTAAACTTGATTACCAGGGGATCATCATGGGGATAAAGGACTCCAGAGAGGCCGTTCTTAGAAAAACCAATCACCAACTTGTCTTTGTTGACCTTCCTCGATCGATCTTCCTCGGCTAGATTGATCCTCTGAATATAAGAACAAGCTTGAGCCTCATTGAGGTAAGCTTTTCTTTCAGTAATATGATCTCTTCCTCCATCGTCTCCACCTGTAATTATCTGATAGTCAAAGGAGCCAAAACTAAGCATAAATACCTCACGTTTTGGTTGCCTGGGTTTCTTGGGTAGATTGGGATAATTTTCCTGATCATCTTCATGAGTTCTCTTGTTCTCATCTCTGGGATTTCATGGAGATTTTGACCTTCGTCGAGCTCCTCTGTTGTCCTGCCAATCAAAAAACTTGTCCAATTTTCCTCGATGGATTAGGGTTTCTATATCATTATGTAAAGTAATACAACGATTCGTCATTTGCCCACGATCTTTATAAAACTCGCAGTACTTGGACCTGTCCGTCTTCCCAGCAGATGCTCTTAACTTCTCAGGCCATCGCATCTCCTTGCTATGCTTGATTTCTTCCAAAACATGATGAATGCCCATATTTAATGGAAATTAATTATTATACTTCCTGAGCCTCTCATCCTTCCTTTTCTTCGATTCCTTCTTCTCCTTTTGATCCTTCTTTTCAGTTTTAACCTCTGATTTTGTGATCGATCTTTGCTTCGCTGCCATTGCTTCCTCGACATTCATTATCTTGGCTATTTTGGCCATCAATTAAGTCATAGTCTTGGGAGGATCTTTGGCAAGAGTGTAATAAAACTTCTGGGGAAGTAATCAACTCATAAGAGATGTGATGGTTGTCTTTGCCTCATAATCAATCACCTCCAATTTCTCATTGTTGGAGTGAGTGATGTAGTCCCTAGTGCTTTCTCCTACTCGCTGTCTCACACTTAGCAGGTGAGCTACTCTCTTTACTGGATTGGCCCCGAAGCAGAAATTACTAATAAACAACTCGGCCAGTTGGTTAGAATCAGTAATTTTCCCCCGAGGTAGGTTATTATACCATATTTAGGCAGGGCCCGTTATGGTTCCTGAGAATGCCCTACATCTCATCCTGTCGGGGACAACGTAAATGTCTGTTGTTGTTTGGTATTGTTCTATGTGAAGAACACTGTCATTTTTCCATCATACTTGGGAGTAACAATAGGAGTTTTGAACTTCGAAGGAGTAAGAAAATCCATAATAGCTTGAACAAAAGGAGACCCTTTCACAAAGCTTCGCTGAAAAGGGTTATTTGCCTTCACCATTTCTCCCAACCTGTCTTCTAACATCTGGATTGAGCCTTTCCATTCATGATTGCCCAAATCATATTTATGAGATGCAGATCAGATGTTCCAACCAACTATATATGCTGAGCTTTCCTCTTGATAAGTTTGTTTGATATGGACAGATTATCGGGCGCATGATCTGGATTGGACTGCGGCCTCATGTTGGTTAGCTGGTCGTCAAGTATGCCTCGATAATGCCCTGGGAATATTTATATTCCCTATGGGTGTCAAACGATTAAAGGGCGATGCTCGGCGCAGCCTTTCTAAGTCACTTAGACTTTCAAGAGAAAAAGACTGTTCATCATATGGTTCTGAAGTCTTAAGGGAAGAACTTGCTGCTAGACGATAGGACGTATCTCTGGAAGTCCTGGAGAGGCTATGCATGTTAGTTGTTAGAGGTGACGGTGGCATATTTCTATGAATAGACAAGGCAGGAGATACATCTTACAGTGTTTGGGCCAATTTCCTGATCGTATCTTGCATGACCTCCTGTCCTTTAGCGAGACTAGCTAAGATTTCGGTCAGATCATTATTCGTGGGAGGAGTAGATGAAATAGGCAGATTGCCATCGTTTCTGGCACTGAACTCAGGAATGTCAGTTATCTTTGAGGTATCGTAAGTGAATGAGAATGAAAATGTTTAGAAATACGTTCCCACAAACGGCGCCAATCTGTTGATGTAAAAAACTAGACTAGGTCTAATTTTTTAATCACAGATAAATATCTGTAAATAAAAGAGATATACAAAAGGTTTTTAAAGTGGTTCGGCTATAATGGAAAGCCTACATCCACTATGTTTCTTATTGCCTTGTATGCTGTCTTGCCTCTCGTGTCTTGAATGACTTGAACGTGCCCTTGATGAAGGGATTACAATGTATTTATAGCCAAGTAAGGAGATAGAGAGATGGAATATTAATGGATGGAATGACTTCATAAATTAGGCATTTATATCAGTACATAATGCCCATAATGCTCTTAGCTGTTGGTATTTTGCTGATCAAGTTGGTCAACCTTCACAGTGTTGGTCGACATTCTGCATGTTGGTCGACGATGCTATGACTTGCTGACCAGGATTCTTTCCATGTAGGATGACACGTATCCGCCTCTAGTTGGTCCATGTAAGTGGGTAATTTTTGGTATCAACAATACTCAAATTGGAGAGAGAGAAAAAAAAACTAACCTCCAACGGTAAATTGAGTCCCTAAAAGCTAAACCTGAAAATTGCAACTCGGGTTGTCCAACATAGTAAACTAGAGGGATTACCTACAAAAATCTATTGATGATTTATTTGTATTTGCTGAAGATCAGATATATCACATTTAAACACTTTCATGCATTCTGATATTAAGAAAATACAAAGGACATATTACTAATGATAAACCTTTTTTTCGCATGCAAACAAATTGCATCAATTGGAGGAGACGATAAAAGACCTAGAACAAAAAAACAACTTCCTTTGTATTGAGATTGAAAGAAAGATTCTAAAGAATTATGACCTAACTAGGGCTGAAATTTTTTGATACGATAACTTGTTTACGGTAATAACCCAAAATGATCCGAACATGACATGATTAGCTTGTATAGATTTAAGAGTACCCAAACTTATACTCAACTTAAAATCAACATGACTAAAAAATAACACGACTAATCTGAATTGCCACCCCTAGACCTAACTAGTTGGATTAAAAACACACTTAAAGAAACGAATGAGAAGGTATATATCTACTTTAAGATGAGATAACTCAAACTATTTACCATGTATGCTTGCTTACAAATTACACGTAAAAAAATAGATTGTTACTCTCAACTATACTACTCGAAAAATTGTTGAGTCAAATTTCCTTCTCAATGAGATTATAAGTATTGCATTTAACAACAGTGAGTTGAAGTTAGGGCTCGATGTAAAAATTCAAGAGACCGCTACTCTAAAACAACATCTTAGGCAAACAGTAAAATATGTTAACAACAAGGTGACCAATTGTTCAAAAAAAAATTCATCCTAACATATTGTTGATGTAAAAAACTAGACTTGATCTAATTAATTAATCACACATAAATATGAATAAAGAAATAAGACAAGGGATTTTTAAAGTGGTCCAGCCTTAATGAAATGGCCTACGTCTACTGTCTTGTATTGATGGGTGTCTTGCCTTCATCTTGATTAGGTTTGCTTATGCTATATTACCTTGACAATAGGGTATTACAATGTATTTATGGCCCTTGGACTGTCAGTATGAATAGACAATATGCTGTTATTAAGTAGACATATACATCTATACATGGTAAGAATATTCATTGAATCTGTCTTCGTCGTTTGATCTTCCTGACCAAATGCTCGGTATGTTGAGTAGTTCGGTGCTTTTATGTTGTTTGGTACATATGTTATAGCCACGCTGGATGACACGCGTCTTCATGTAACTAGTCCACATCGGCTGACTAATTTTTGTATCAACAGAAGCCCCCAATGTTTCACAATTGAAGTTAAATGTGAAAGTGTGGAATATTATACCTAAAAGATGCTCGGTCATATTTATCATGTCTTGTTTAGTTACAAAGCTTGAATACTTGTGAAATGTTCCTCATAGCACAGTAATTTTGAGCGCGAAGTAACAAACTTGTAAATATTTTGAATTTTCAGTGAATACTTGGGTACTTGCGTCTTTTTCCTTGATTAGCCACTGAAAACACAATCTTCGTCATCTGTGATCATTACCTTTCCCATATTCCAAAGCAGTGTATTTAAAGATGATAGAACCAGATTAACTTCTACCTTTTGCCATTTAGATTCCCAAACTCTTTGTCCTCTCACTTTCCTTCTTACGATCATTCTTTTTGTCATCTGCCTTAGCCAATTTCTTGATTTTCTATAAGAACTTTTTCATGCTTTCTTTTTTCTTTATTTTAACCATCATGGTTTACCTTATCGAATCATTGGTAAGTTTAGGGTTGACTTTGGGATTCCTTATTCGGTTGTTTTGCAAGAACCTCCTTGCCCTTATGATTTATTTTCTCTAGATGAGGGACACTGGTTTCTCTCTATTTTTGTAGCGGAATGTGGTTTTTCTTTCCCGCCTAACCCCCTATGTTTGGAATTTTGCCAATATTTTGATATTGTTCCTGCAAGAGTAGTTCCAAATACATGGAGGGTAGTTAATGGTGTACATAGATTGAATAAAATTCATGGAACTCATCTTGGAATTCCTGAAATTATGTACTGATGATGCTAAGATTCAGCACCACCAGATAAGAGGTGATGCGCTCAAACAGTAACAACAATGGCAATAATAGAGTTATGTATGTGTATAAGTATATAAAAGGGGATGAGTGTCAGAGGAACGAAGACAATGATGTATAGTGGTTCAGCCACTCAGACCTACATCCATTGTGAGTGTGTGATCCACAAAATATGGGCACTAATGGCCTTGGATACAATGCACATAAGCTCTCTCTATATACTGTGTGTACATGCTGAGTTTTTTTTAGATTTATAATTCTCGATCCCTTTACAAGGTTGGAGATGACAAGTATATATAGAACTTGAGGGGAGTAGTGTACCCCCTAAGCATGCATTGAGCATGTGAATGATGATCTAGCCAATCTCCTATTGACACCTGGCCAGGCCACCTGTGATTAATGATGACATAATATTCTCTCACGTGAGGGGATGATATTACTATAATGGTCTAATCCATGTGCTACACGAGTCCCACGCGCACTGTCCAATGCGTCTCCTGAATCACGTGCCATGATGGTGTCATCCTCGGCTTATGGTGACAGGCCGAGGCTGAAATTGATGCTGACCCATTGGTTCCTGACTGCTGGGTGTAGGCTTCATACTGTCGGCCCCTCGTAGGGTTAGCCAGACACTTGGATAGCCCCAAGGACGAGTCTTCTATCTCCACAACCTTGGGTTGACTTGGATCATCAAAGTAAGTAGTGGGGTCGGCCTCCCAAGGTCGTCTAGTCGTACTGTCATCCAAACTGGGTCGCTAATGATGGGGTCGACTTGTTTCCCCCCATCTTCAGTATGACCCTCCATCTTAAGTATGATCCCTTATGGGTAGTAGAGTTGAGCCCTCATCCTGGACGGGGCTACCCTCGGCCTGGCCGACGGTGTATTTTGGTATATCAATCACCCCTAGCCCTTAGTCATCGATGCTGCTGAGACGGGTGAGGGGTAAAATTATCTTTGGATGTTGAGTTGGTGAGAGGTAAGGTTAATGAGTGACATTTATCATATGTTAACCATCATTTTGTGTTCCCCAAAAATGATGGTTGCACATCACACTTGGGACTTTGTGCCCTAATGATGGTTCTCCTCGTGGGCTGTGCACTGCTTGGGTTATTGAGCCCAATTATGACATAAAATATTTAAACCCTTTTTCAAACGATTCTCTTTCTTCTTCTTCTTCTTCTTCTTCTTCTTCTTCTTCTTCTTCTTCTTCTTCTTCTTTTTCTTCTTCTTCTTCTTCGCGTGCACGTTATCTCTCTAGCCTTGGAAATTAAATCTCCATTTCTGCGTTTTTACGAAAGCTTCCAGTTCTCTTCTAGTTTCGGTCTTCTCTTCCAGGTAACTCCTTGACCATTCTCTCCATTTTCTTTCTGTTTCTTGAAGTTTTCTTTTGGTTTTTATTTTAAATACTTTCTGCAAAAATTCCCTTTGATTGGTTTGTCTTTTTTGATTTTTTTTCCCGGCGTGTTTCCACCCTTGTCCAGTGGTTCTAGGGCTAGAACCCGAGCGATAAACCTCCCCGAGTCCCTCCCCCACCATTTCGCAGTGGTTTAGTGTCGATTATTCGCATTTCTTAGGTTTCTCAATAACTCTTCGGCGTCTTTTCCGATAAACTTTACTGGTTCTGTTCTTGCTTGTTCATTCCCAAAACCCTTTGTTTATCTAGGTTTAATCCAAAAGTCAACTTGGTCAAACTGTTTAACTTGTTTGTAGGTTGTTTGAGAAAATTCCTTAAGTGTAGGGTCTCCCTCCTAATGCTCCAAAGGCTTTATGATTTAGCCGAGGAGTTCACAACTTTGAGAGAGAGGTTCTTTACATAGATTAGGCGAATAAAGGAAGAGAATGAGTGTAGACGTAGGGCTGACCCTGTCTATGTATGACCCATTTTCCCAATTCCCTTAACCACAGTTTTACCATTGTCCTCTGAGCCCTTCGGGTCATCCTCTCGTTCGACTGAGATTCAGAGGAAAGAGGAATAAATGGACTCTAGATCATCGTCTCCTATAAGTGCTGGGACTTCTGGGAGGAATGACTCACCAACACTTGGCCCAAACCGACCACCCGAGGGAACAGTTCATTATGAGGTCGTCCCTTTAATGGCCATATCCCTCCTTGCTTTCCACGCCACTTTTCCAAATGGCCCTCCGATAAATGATGAGGCCGAGAGGTCAGGGGATGAGAGGACTGAGGATGAGGGAAATGGGGTCGAGGACGATAGTGAGGATTTTGATAATAATCGAGTTGAAACCTCAGGAGCCTCATCTTTTATCTCGTCTATTAAGGATCGTGACGTCTTACTATGGAGGCACTTCTTTGGTATAAAGCTCAAAGTAAATTGAGGATCCCGGATGAAGATGCGAAGGTATTCCAGGGGAGAGAAAGAGAAGTTTACATGTATGAGCAGATGTTTAGGGTAAGCATTAGGTTCCCTCTTCATCCTGCGATAGTTGACATACTCTCTTCCCTTGGGGTTGCTCATACCCAACTTCCTCCTAACTCCTAGAGGATCATCCTTGGCTACATCTCCCTTTGGAGGAACACGTTTACTGACGAGCCCTCAGCGTATCTATTCTTGTTTTGCTAGAATATAGCCTCCTCATCCAAGCAACCTGGATACTTCCATCTAGGGTCTAGGAAGTTAGACAAGAAACTTCTCCATGTCGCACAAACTTCCAACCATGACTGGAAGAAGAGGTTCTTTTTTATTTATGGGGATTTGGAGTTCCCTGTCGGCATTAATCCTTTTGAAGACAACTTGAGGTTCCCTAGAGCCTGGTCCAACCCCTCCATGAAAGCAAGGTCAGACCATGGACTTATCTTGGATGAAAGGGATATAGCCGACTACCTGAGGGATCAGGTGAAAGAGGGTGAGATTCCCAAGTTTGAAGATGTAATGACCCCTCATTTCCTCAAAGAAGCTGGTTTGAGTGTCGGCCCATTGACAAAATTATGTGAGTTACTTTTTGTTTCTATTCCTTCCCAGTGTTTCCTCATTATTATTACTTGTATCTTACGCATTATCTCATTTTTTCCAGGTCGACCTTCAAACGTGTCTGATCAACTTTGGGAAATGACTGCCACTAGCTTGATGTCTGTCCTGGGCAAAAAGAAGGGTAAGGAGCCTAAGCTGACCCATAAGAAGACAAAGGCAGTGGGGCCGACCCCAATGGAGCCGACCATTTAGACCCGCAAGTGGAAGGAGTTAGAAGCCCCTATTGGCACTCAGCCTGATTCTCGTGCAAGGGAAAGGGTGTAGGTCCCACATACATATACCGAGGGAACTAGTTCTTCCTCGTGCATGGGATCAAACTGGTCATCTAATCTGACCTTCCTAAAGGCTAATCCTTCCTCTTTAATTACCAACCTTAAAGCATCCAAGTCTTCCATGTTCTCAGCATCATCGGCTTCATATTATGACTTTTTGGCCAAGATGCCCCCGACCAAAGTTTATGATTTTAGGCTTCACACTCTGGCTCGGGTATTTCTTTTATCCCTTCAATTTTGATTCACTAATAAACTGTGCCATCGTCCCCTCAATATAACCTTTCTCTCATATTTTACAGTCTGTTTGCACCTTCACCTCTGCTTCCAAGTGGATGACTGAGAACCAATTAAATTTCACGAGGCTGAGAGAGCTATTCAAAATGAGGCCGACTTGAAGATCGAGTTGGAAAATCTAAAGTCTGAGCTGGAGAATGTGAAGGTCGAGCATGCGAGGGTTTTGGGTGTAATACCCCGTATTTTCGATGATTTAAATAATTACGTGATTTATTATTATTGTGGGATTAATTAAATTAAAATGTGAGAATTAATTATTAATTCGGATTTAAATTGAATATTTACTAGCGTGACGAGAAGTTAGTAACTATTAGTATTACTGTGAGAATAATTAATATGGAATGACGATTTTTATATAATTTGTCGTGATAGAGAAATACGACAGTTTGGTATAGTAAGTTGGGACGAGCATGTGAGTCGTGTGAGAACTAATTAAGTGAAGTAATAAAGTAAATTATTTTAAGTAACACGTATGATCATTTCGAGTGAGCCGTTGAGTCCGGAGGGGCCGAGATAGTCAGAAAACTCTACTCGGGTATTTTATTTGGACTCCGGGACATTTTTAGGCCAAGCCAGCACCCAGTAGGGGTAGTTTTGTAATTTGAATTTTTGGAGGAATTAAATGGATGAAAATTAGAGGAATATTATATTAGCTAATTGGAGACAATTAGGGTTAGGTTAAACCAAAATCAAGAGAGAGCCATAGTGGGTGAGGGAGAGCAAATTCCAAAGGAGGAGATGTCATTTTCACCACCTTGCACAACCACCACCACCATCGTGTAGATCGGAACGCGAGGAACGCATCCATACCAGCAACACCAACGGACCAGACCTTCGAAATTGAGGCAAGTGTTTATTGCTTTTTTTTATTAGCGATAATTATGGTCATGTTAGTCTAGGTTAATAAACCTTGTGATGAAAATTAATTTGGGTGAAATTGGAGAACTATATCATTAATTAGGGCTCATTTGATATGGATTTGAATACCATATGTAGATAGGACGATGCCTACGTAATTTGGATGATCTCTATGAAAAAAATTGGGTTTAATTTGAAGTTATGCATATTAATTTAAGAACTAGGGTTCTTGACAATAAAATTTGGGGATTTTGAGTTATATGAATGATTGGTGATGATTTAATGATTCTAGGTTGTTAGAATTAATTTACAAATGTTAGGATTCGATTTGGTAATAATTGATTGGAGTTTGGGATGATATTTTAGAGGTTTTAGGGTTGAAAAATGGTGAAAAACAAAGTTGTCTAAGGTTGAAGATGAAACAACCCAGGTTGCGCGAAGTCGTTCTCGCGAGATAGGGATGTCGCGCGAAGTCGTTCGAGTGACAATGAAGTCGTTCGAGCGAGATTCCTTCTAGTTTGAGCGAGATTGCTAATTTTAGGGAATTTCCTATTTTGCCCCTATGATTGGTAAATGGTTAATTTGAGTGAGGAAAACTAGTGTTCAATGAACCCAAAATAGTGCAGAATTATTGGGAGTTATTTAAGGGTAATGATTTCAAATATTTGGGACGGTGAGATTACGAGAGAGATATAATCGTAATTGTAAATGCGTCGAGAGTATTGAGTGATAAATACTAACGATATTAGTCCTGAAGAAATAGAACTTATAAGAATAAAAATTAGTGCTTAATTGTGGGAATGATTGTGATTTTGTATGAAGGATTTTCGGGTGACATATTATCCTTAGAAATATATTACGAGAGAGGTAATATCATAACTTAAAATATGTTGATAGTATTTAGTGATAAAAATACTACGTATGGAAAATGACACTTGGTTGTGTATACTGTTTGATTGGATGGGTCGTGTGAATACCTATTACTTTCTAGTATTATGTGTATGACATACCTAGCTGCTTGCTATCATGGGAGGTGGTGTGGAGACAGTCTTATCCTGAAGGGATTCTAACTTGTATCTCAGAACATAGGATTGTGAAGACTTACTTGTGAGTGGGTAAGTTGTGACTATGGGAGCGTAGGTATGTGCGTGACCCATAGGTATGTGGGCTATGTTCCCCTCCATTGTGTGTGTTTTGTATATACGGTTCATGGGAAACTTTCGAACCGATAGTCCTTGTTTGAGTACGACATGTACCGGGACATGATAGCAGAGTATGCAATGCACTACAGGTATAGCCTTGGGGTGCTGTGTTAGTATATATATAAATAGTGGTGATAATTTATATATACTTGTGTTATACTTACAATGTGATATTTGTAAGATATTAAGATTGGGTTAATGCATATATATAATAGTGAAAGATATATATATGTATGCTTTCGATATATCTAAAATGAGAACATATCAGATTATTAAGATAGTGAAATCTTCAGTAATGTAAATAGTGAATATTTGACTTTAGTGTGTTAACACTTATTTAAAATGATAAACATTGAGATCATATATGGAATACTACTACGAGGGGTAATTAAATGGATAATCCTATCACCTAGTTAGAAGTGTCAGATGGATAGGTTGGAGTAGATGTACATTAGGCATGCACACTAGTCGAGAGGTGAGAAGCTCATGTGAGAGTTCAAACTAACATGCATATACTACTTGATTTAATGCAGTTTTAAATACTTGCTAAAACAAATATTTTTACACATCGGGCTCTGACCTGTTTCTTGCATTTCTTTTTCTCTTTTTCTATATATATATATATATATATATGTATTAGTACAGGTACCCAGCCACATGGACACCGATTCTAGATACGTGGATGGTTTGTCGGGTTGCAGTTGTTGTGGAAGTTGCGGGTTATTTGAGATTAGACTCTTCTCTCATTTCATTCAGTTCCTAGTTCGGATATATCAGTTAGGGCATGTGTCGCCCATTGTCATTAGCAGAGTTGTGCTCAGTTTACTTTGTAGTTCTTCTCAGTTGGTTTGAGTATTTATTTTGGTTTGGTTTGCTACTTTGAACTAGAGGATTTTGTCCAGTCTTAATTATTCAGTAATTATTTCAGTCAACATTCAATTCTTGTGTATGAGATAATTGCATGTTCAGAAGTTTATTAAATTAATTAATTGGTTTCAAGTTTAATTGGAAAATGTTTTGACACTAGCTTAATTAAATGTTAGGTAATTAATTGGATTTAAGTTTTTGACAGTGATGCTAAGAATGAACCAACCGAACATTCTGTTATAAATTTTATAAAGGACTGATAACCCGATATTTATTTGGGCGGGGTGTCACACTGGGCGGTCTTACCAAGGAGCATGCTGCTCAACTGAAGCTTAAGGACAAACTTATTACATCCAAGGACGAGTCTTTGACCAGTCAGGGCACCCAGTTCCAAAATGATCTTGCTATAGCTATCTAAAGGGCCAAGGATGATGCTTTGGAGGCCTACAAACTCTCTGATGAATTCCAAGGCTTTGGTCTTGAATACTTGGAGAGGGGGATCTAGACGACCTGTCGGTGGGTCACCTTGAAATTTGTTGACGCGATGTCATCTATTCACCCTTCTTTAGAGGCAGTTGAGCTAGACGAACCCCTGATATCTGAGGCTCTAGACCATGTGGAGTCTCAGATAAATATTAAAGGCACCGATATGTCTGAGGATCGGCCTTCTGTTATGGTTGTCGAAGGGGCTCTACCAGATGATGCTAGGCCTCTAACTTCTGATGTTGCTCATTAGGGTGGTCGTCTGTGGCCTATTCCCTGTGCTTGTGAAACTTTTGTCTTTTACTTTCTTCTGAACATGTATTGCAACTCTTTATATTTGTAATGAAAATGCCATTTTTTTCATTTAAGCTTCTATTTTTCCTTTTTTATGATTTCTGTTAATGTGCCTCCAAGTCATCCCTCGTCTTTCTTGAGAGTGAATGGAGGGTCGTCCCTACCATTCACCCTCATCCTAACCGAGGGTGGTTATCCAACAAATTAATGGTGTTTTAAAACATCAACTCATCCCTTGTCTTTCTTGAGAGTGAATGGAGGGTCATCCCTACCATTCGCCCTCATCCTAGCCGAGGGTAGTTATCCACCAAATTAATGGTGTATTAAAACATAAGTCATAACTCATCTTTCTTGAGAGTTAATGGAGGTTCGTCCCTACCATTCACCCTCATCCTAGTCGAGGGTATTTATCCACCAAATTAATGACATTTTAAAACATAATTCATCCCTCGTCTTTCTTGAGAGTGAATGGAGGGTCGTCCCTACCATTCACCCTCATCCTAGCCGAGGGTAGTTATCCACCAAATCAATGGTGTTTTAAAACATCGAGTCATCCCTCGTCTTTCTTCAGAGTGAATGGAGGGTTGTCCCTACCATTCTCTCTCATCCTAGCCGAGGGTAGTTATCCACCAAATTACTTATATTTTAAAACATTAAGCCATCCCTCATCTTTCTTGAGAGTGAATGGAGGGTCATCCCTACCATTATCCCTCATCCTAATCGAGGGTAGTTATCCACCAAATTAATGGTGTTTTAAAACATAAGTCATACCTCGTCTTTCTTGATAGTGAATGGAGGATTGTCCCTACCATTCACCCTCATCCTAATCGAGGGAAGTTATCCACCAAATTAAAGGTATTTTAAAACATAAGTCATCCCTCGTCTTTCTTGAGAGTGAATGGAGGGCCGTCCTTACCATTCACCCTCATCCTAGCCGAGGGTAGTTATCCACCAAATCAATGGTGTTTTTAAACAACAAGTTATCCCTCGTCTTTATTGAGAGTCAATGGAGGGTCGTCCCTACCATTATCCCTCATCCTATTCGAGGGTAGTTATCCACCAAATTAATGGTGTTTTAAGACAAAATGCTCCCCGATATTATTGACATCGTGTGGATGAGGTTGTCCCCATTCATGTTGTCGTATCACCAAAGAGCATTTAAGCCTACTTCACCGCGAATGATGTTTTGTGGCTTAGCATGGATTACCCCAACAAAATTACCCCAATAGATATCTAAATTAACAAACATAAGATGAGGGGCCAATAGGATATTCTCATTAACATTCCAAGTGTTTTATTAAATAACACATTCATTACAACTATGAGCCTGTAGGACCTTAACTACAACATTATTGATAGTATTTCTTCAGATGATCTGCGTTCCAGGGGTTCGAAAAGGGTTCTTCTTCAAGGTTCTCTAGTATATAGGTTCCAGGGATAACTTCATCAATGACTCTATATGGGCCATGCCAATTTGGGTGGAGCTTGTTAGGTTTCTGGCATGTCTTTTTGAAGACTAGGTCTCCCATAATGATCGGCCTTTGATTTACCCTCTGATTGTAAAACCTGGCGGTCCTCTGGTGGTAGGCTGCTCGTCTTATCTCAGCATCTTCTCTTATTTCCTCAATCAAGTCTAGGTCAAATCTCATTTCTTCCATATTTCTCTGAGGATCATACATTTGTACTCTATGAGTAGGAAACCCAATTTCGGTGGGGATGACGGCTTCTGAGCCATATGCCAACATAAACAGGGTTTCCCCGATAGGAGTTTTTACCGTTGTCATGTAGGCCCATAGCACAACGTATACCTCATCAACCCATTTTTCTTTTGCCTCCTCGAGTTTTTTCTTAATCCTGTCTAGGATTGTTCTGTTTGTAACCTCAGTTTTCCCATTATCCCGAGGTTGGCCTGGGGTAGAGAAGAATTATTTGACCCCCACTCTTTCGCAGTATTTCTCCAGTAATACATTCTTGAACTGAGTCCCGTTATCTGAGATGAGGGTGTTGGGGAGACCATATCTACATATGATGTTCTTCCAGATGAACTGGAAGGTCTTATGTTCGGTGATTGTGACCATTGGTTCCGCCTCTACCCATTTTGAAAAATAATCAATTGCTATGATTAAGTATCAATAATTATTGTTATCCCTACGCAAGGGTCCTACCAAATTAATTCCCCATACTGCAAATGGCCATGGGGATGTAATGGAGGTAATAGGCTGATGGGGATGATAAGGGATGGTGGCAAATCTCTGACATTTATCGCACTTCCTCACATATGCCGTAGCATCCTTTGTTAAGGTCGGCCACCAGTAACCTTGTGTGACTATCCTTTTTGCTAACAACCTACCCCCAACATGGCTTGAACAAGACCCTTCGTGCATATCTTGCAAGATATGTGGAACCACCGATGGATGCACACATCTGAGTAATGGGAGCAAGAATCATTTTTTGTACAAGGTGTATCCAATGATAGTGAATTTCCCAGCTCTGTACCTCAACTTCTTCCTTTCTTATTTTGCCTCTGGCATCTCCTCCTCTTTAATGTATCTGACTAGAGGGTCCATCCATGAAGCTTCCCTGCTTATATTCAAGCAGAGTCCAAGTGATCTATTTGCACCTTCAATCGTTGGTTGGAGCAGAATTTCCACTGGGACTGTTCTCTTGATATCTGTCCTGGTTGCTGAGGCTAGCCTAGCAAGTGCATCAGCTCGAACATTATCCAACCGAGGTATCCTCTTCAACTTTACTTCCTTAAAGCTCTTCAATAGTGACTTCACTTTCTCAAGATATTTGTCCATCCTCTCATCTTTGGTCTCATATGCTCCTAGTATTTGATTCATAACCAACCTCGAATCACTGTGCACCAAAACCTGGCCAACACTAAGAGACCTGGCCAAGGAGAGGCCTGCTATTAAGGCTTCATATTCAGACTCTTTATTGGTGGATTTAAAGTTGAACCCCAGGGCGTACTCAATGTCTATGCCGTCAGGTGTTGACACTATTAATCGAGCTCGACTTTCGCTCTCGCAGGATGACCCATCAACAAAGAGGTTCCATACAACTTGTTCCTCTGAGAATTTTCCTTCAGTGAGGGATCCCTATTTGAAGAGGTATCTTCCCTCTTCGTTTTCGATAACTTTTTCTCTAGCGGTGCTTATCTCAGATTTATCTGTGGATGGGTCAACAATTATGCCTTGTTGGATATCTTACTCCTCGAGGTTCTTGTTTTCAGCCTCATCCTCTTCCCAAGTGAATTCAGCCATAAAATCTTCTAATGCTTGCCCCTTGATGGCCAACCTAGGTTAATACACAGTATCAAACTCTCCCAGCTTTATAGCCCAAGCCATTAGCCTCCCTGACTTTTTTGGCTTGTGTATGACCCGCCTAAGAGGGGAATCGGTGAGGATGACCATTATATGGTACTGGAAGTACGACTTCATCTTCCTTGAGGCATGAATCAAAGCATAGGCTAACTTGTCCATCTTAGGGTACCTTTTCTCTTCCCCATGAAGTGCCTTACTATTGAAATACATCGGCTTCTGCATTCCGTCTTTTTCTATCATAATAGCAGCGCTGATGGCTAACTCTGAGATGGCTTAGTACAAGTATAATCTTTTGCCTTGCACTGGACGTGATAAGAGTAAGGGGGACCCTAAATAGGACTTTGTCTCTTGGAAATCCTTGTCACACTCTTTGTTCCATTCAAAAGACTTTCTTAGAACTTTAAAAAATAGTAGGCACTTGTCTATGGCTCTGGATACGAACCTATTCGAATCTTCCACACATCTTGTGAGTCTCTGAATGTCTTTAATGATCTTGGTGGTCTTCATTTCTAATAGAGCCTTTATCTTCTAAGGATGGCCTCGATGCCTCTTTGATTGATGATGAACCCCAAGAACTTTTCTACTCCGAACCCAAAGACACACTTGGCTGGGTTGAGCTTCATCCGGTACTTGTACATCGTGTCAAAGGTCCTCTCAAGGTTGGCCACATAATCCTTGGCCTTCAAACTCTTAGTAAATATGTCATCTACATAGACCTCCATAGACTTCCAGATTTGTCCCTCTAACATTTTATTCACAAGGCGTTGATACGTTGCCCTCGTATTCTTTAGGCCAAAGGGCATGACCCTATAACATTATGTCCCCTTGTAGGTAATGAAAGCCTTTTTTTTGAGACCTCAGGGTTTAGGAAGATCTGGTTATAGCCCGAATATGCATCCATGAAGCTCATTACCTCATGGCCTGCAGTAGTGTCCACCATTTGATCAATGCAAGGAAGAGGGAAACCGTCTTTAGGCAATGTTTGTTGAGGTCAGTGAAGTCTACACACATCCTCCATTTCTCGTTGGCTTTAGGGACTATGACCACATTAGACAACCATTCAGGATAGACGACCTCCCTGATGAACTCAGCCTCTTTTATCTTCTTGACCTCATCCCTTATGACCTCATCCCTTATGACCTCATACTTTTCCCTAGAATATATTCTCCTCTTCTATTTTATCAGCTTTGCGTCCTCTACCATGTTTAGCCTGTGACACATGATCTTGGGGTCAATTCCTGACATGTCTGCATGGCTCCATGCAAAGACATTCTGTCTTCTCCTTAAAAGCTTGATGAGGTCTTATTTTATATCTGTCTTTAGAGCTTAGCTAACTTGGATGATTTTTTTTAGCTCATCCTTATTGAGGATGATGGATTCTACCTCTTCCATGACTTCTCCTTTCTTTAGCTTTGTTTCATCCTTGGGGTCAAGGGTG
Source organism: Sambucus nigra (assembly GCA_949130495.1). Lineage (NCBI taxonomy): Eukaryota > Viridiplantae > Streptophyta > Magnoliopsida > Dipsacales > Adoxaceae > Sambucus > Sambucus nigra. The sequence continues at coordinate 540,939,605 of OX422215.1, read as the reverse complement.
TCAATATTATAAGTAGTTGTTGCCTTCCTGTGCGCCTCTCTTTCCTCAACAGAGTTAAAGTAGCACTCCTGTGCCGTCATCTGGTGTCCCTGAACTTCCCCTACCCCGTAAGGGGTCGGGAATTTTATTATCTGGTGAATCGTGGAAGGCACAGCTTCAAACTCTTTGAGGGACAATTGTCCCAGTATAATGTTGTAGGCAGAGAATACGTGTTCATCCATCATGAAAAAGTTGACCTTCTTGGTAAGCTATCTTAGCCACTCATCCCACATTCTAACATCAGCCTCATAAACTCCTAGGGGATGAACTTTTTCCCTGCTAAAACCAATCAAGGGATGATGGTATGGGATGAGCCTAGCACGACTGAGTCCCAAGGCTTTAAAGCACGGGCAAAACATCACATCTTCATAACTACCCCCATCTACCCAGATCCTCGGCACCTCACATCCGTGTATCCTGGTGGTGATGACAAGAGGGTCATCATGTGGGGCTAAGAGGCCCTTGAAGTCCATCCTTGAGAAACCCACTATCAGAGTATCCATATTAACTTTCTTCCTATTTTCCGTCTTAGCTTCGATAGAGGTTGAGTGCACATCTTTTGTTACTGCCTTGGCTTCATCTACATGGGCCATGCTGTAGGCGACTTCCGACCCTCCTCCTACTAGGCCCTCGGAGATCATTCCAATATCGAGAGAGATCATATTAAGTCTCTTCACAGGGCCATGTTTAACTCTTGGTGGGAGGTCAAGATCATCATCATCCTCTGAAGGGTCATCTCTTCTGTTGGGAGGATCTTCTCTGCATGCATCGCTTCTTTTCTTCCTAGGGTCCGCCCCTCAGCCGCTCTTGAAGGTACCCTTATCCACGTATTTTCTTAACTTCCCTTCTTTTAACATTTTTTTAATTTCATCTTTTAGAGCAAAACACTTATCGGTCAAATTGCCAAGGTCTTGGTGGAATTCACACCACAGGTTTTTGTTCCTCTTGTAAGGGGTGCTCTCAACTTCTCAGGCCTTTTTAAGGATCGATTGCTTTTATCTCATTCAGAATGTGTTCGCAGCTGATCGTCAGAGGGATGTAATTAGCAAATTTGTCATCTGTTAGTCTTTTATTCCCCTCTTTATTCTTTTTCTGGTACTTACCTTCACTAGTGCCTCCTTTTTCATCTTCGTATTTGGCGGCCACCGCCTCTTTGACGTTCATCACCTTCCCCGTTGTTGCCAGCAACTCAGCCATTGACTTCGGGGGGTCTTCCGTAAGCTTCCATAATAGCTTCCCCTTTTGGAGTCCCCCAATGAGGGCTGTCATGGCTATAATTTCTTCGTAGTCCTTGACCTCCAACTTTTCTTTGTTAAACCTGGCTATGTAATCTCTAAGGCTCTTATTCTTCCCCTGCTTAACATAGAGTAGGTGTGTGGTCTTTTTCTGTGGCCTCACTCCGAAGCAAAAGTTATGGATGAACCGGTCTGCTAGCTGCTTAAAGCTTTTAATGGAGTTCTTTGGAAGAGAGGTATACCAGACAAGTGTGGCCCCAATCAAAGGGATGGAAAAATCACGACACCTCATCTCATTTGAGATAGAGTATATGTTTTCCGTTGATTGGTACATCTCGATATGATGGATCGAGTTTGTTCTCTCGTCATACCTTGAGGGGACCACAGGTGGCTTAAACTTGGATGGCATTGGAAAGTTTACTATCTTCTCCACAAAGGGTGAGCCTATGGAGTATCCTCTTTGGAGAAGGTCTTGGCTTTTCAGGATATCACCAATTTTGTCCTCCAGCCTTTGAATCGAGTTGTTCCATGGCCTCATAGGGTCAGCTTGGCTGATGTTATCCCCTATCGCTTCTCTGGGGTGAACTGAGGGCTCTACTGTGGCTAATCTATGTCTGTTGTTTACCTCTCCCTGACCGTCGTCCCATCCTTGGGGTCGGCCCCCATGGGGTCGGCCATCTTCTGCCTCTCTTCTGGACCTTGCAAGACTTCTCGATCTGGAAAATCTTTCTCTCGGGTCATTTATTGGTCCTAGCCTCTCAAAGGCTAACCCTCTACTTAGACGATCAAAAGCTGAGCCTCTCGAACGATCGTCAGGATTCTGCCTCCTACACTTCCCATTGCTCTCCTAGACAGGTTGTATATTATTAATGGAGACCTCATATGGCTCCCAAAAATCTATGGGAGCCTCTTCCATTTCCACGTCATCATATCTATCCTTCGAGCAAGGGTTTCCTTATCTCCTCAAGCGTAGACGCTGGGGGTCAGTAACATCCCTCCGCCGTTGTGGAGGTGGCAAGTCTTTGTGCGGTGCCTGGGGTGGTCCCCTGGCCTCGTGTTGTCCTGGTGAAGCCGTCGGAGTAATCACCTCCGGTGAGACTCCAGGTGGTCTTAGTATGTTTTGGCTAAGAGCTGCAAATTGCTCCTGCATAATTTACTGGCTTGCTTCTAAAGACTTCAAGTTGACAACCACATCAGCCATCTCAGACTGAGGTGGTATATGAATGGAACTAGGTCCTACTCCACTAGCTAGTGGAGGAGGTGGTGGTGGTATCTACGGTGCCATATGTTTGAGCTTGTGATCAGCTGGATGATCAAAAGAGCTTAAAACCCTCAATGGATATCTTTCAACCGTGAAACAACTCCACACAAAGAGGGAGGACTGATTCACCACCAGAGTTTCGACGAGGTCAAGCTGTATAAAAGGAAGAGACAGCTTCTCATTCCCACAGACGGCGCCAAACTGATGATGCTAAGATTCCGCACCACCAAATAAGAGGAGATGAGCTCAAATAGTAAGAACAATGGAAACAATAGAGTTATGTATGTGTATAAGTATATAGAAGGGGATGAGTGTAAGAGGAACGAAGACAATGATGAATAGTGGTTCAGCCAATCAGGCCTACATCCACTGTGAGTGTGTGATCCACTAAATATGGGCACTGATGGCCTCGGATACAATACACATAAGCTCTCTCTCTCTCTCCACTGTGTGTACAACCAGAGTTTTTGCTAGGTTTATAATTCTTGATCCCTTTACAAGGTTGGAGATGGAAAGTATATATAGAGATTGGGGGGAGTTGTGTACCCCCAAGCATGCATTGAGCATGTGAATGATGATCTAACCAATCCCCTATTGACACCTGGCTGGGGAACCTGTGATTAATGATGACATAATATTCCCTCACGTGAGGGGGTGATATTATTATAACGGTCTAGTCCATGTGCTACATGAGTCCCACGCGTACTATCCCGCGCGTCTCCAGAATCACGCGCCATGATGGTGTCATCCTCGGCTTATGGTGACAGGTCGAGGCTGGAGTTCATGCTGGCCCATTGGGTTCAGACTAATGGGTGTAAGCTTCGTACTGTCGGCCCCTCGTAGGGTCGTCCAGGCGCTTGGACAGCCCCAAGGATGAGGCTTCTATCTCCACAATCTTGGGTTGACTAGGTTCATCAAAGTAAGTAGTGGGGTCGGCCTCCCAAGGTCATCCGGTCGTACTGTTGTCCGAACTGGGTCGCCAATGATGGGGTCGGCTTGTCTGACCCCCCATCTTCAGTATGACCCTCCATCTTAAGTATGATCCCCTGGGGGTAGTAGAGTTGAGCCCTCGTCCTGGACGGGGCTACCCTCGGCCTGGCTGAGGGTGTATTTTGGTATATCATGTACTGTTATAAATGGGTCACTAGTGACACCACCTTTTATTTAAAAACTAGGTTTTCTAACAGAGATTTAGTGGTCAATCTCCCTGACTCCAATAGGGATTATTTTGAACATGGAGTTGTGATGAAAAATTGGCACCCTCCCCCCCCCCCCCCCCCCCCCACCCACTAAAGGGGAAAGACGTATACCAAGGTCCAGATGTTCACTTTATGGCAATGGGATAGGTTGTTTTGTTTTTCAAATTAGCTCTATTTTTGTTCGATAAAATGTGTCACTGATATTTATTTTCTATTTTGCAGTTGATAGTGAAAAGAAATCCTAAAAAAAGAGTGATATTAATATAAAAGATTTGAAACTCATCTGGGGTTTGCATCAATCAGTTGTTTGGGAGCACGTGAGAGATACTTTTTATTTGTTGAAATATAAGAACACTACTTCTTCCTTTATTGCTCGACCTCTTTTCCTCCCTTGGTGATTGATCTTGAGCAGGCTCCATCATCTTTGGTAATTATTGAGGAATCTTCTTCTGATTTGGGTACTTCTATTTCTGACCTGATGATGAAAAAGAGGAGAGTGCCTGAGCTTTTTGCCAAGGTTGTACCTGGTGCTGATGGAGCAAAAAAAATCAAAGAGGATGCCCAGCTGAAGGGACTAAGAAAATCAATATTGCTCCATCTAAAGGAACAATCACGATGGTGAAGTAGGTTATCAAGAAGCCCCCTGTTTCTCCAAAAGAGGCTGCACCTTTGATTGAATGGGTTGTTGTTATTCAAGAAGAGGCAGCACCTTTGATTGAAGCTGCTCCTTTGAAGAGATTGAGAAGGGGTCTAGCTGAGAAGACCTTGGATGTTGCTACTCAACGTTCTGGGGTTAAAGTACCTTCTTTGAAAGCTAGTTCTCCAACAATAATTACTCTTTGTTTGGCCAAGAAATTGATTTGGTCTAGAACTCTTCCTGACTGCCGAGCTGCTGAGACTTTTACTCCTCGGGAGAAGGTTACTGACTTGGCATCCCAACACCTTGCATCCATAAGTGTCATTAAATTTGTTATTTTGATTCTTCATGCGATATTCATTTTTTGATTTTGGGCTTCTCTTCATCTTGCAGTTTTTAATGTATTTTAATAATATCATGGAGAAGGATGAGGCAATTAAAGCTTCAACTTCTTTCAGTGGAGTAGAATAAGCCCTTGCTGGGTTGTCGAAATCTTTGGTGGAATCTTGGTAGAAGTATGAGGATGACAAAGCTACTTGGGAACATAAAATCAAGTCTACTGAGACAGCTCGAAAAAAGCTAAGGAAGTTGTCAAGGGGGCTGATACAACTCAACAGGAGGCTAATACAACTCGACAACAAGCTGTAAATTCTTCCAAGGAGGCAGAGGAGAAATTGAAGGTTGCTATTTTTGGCCAAGTGGAGGCTGAGGGCAAGCTTGAAGAAGCTGAACGACGTAAGAAAGATCTTGAACAGAAAGTGAAATCTGTTGAAGATCTTCTTAGGGAAAATGTGGTGAAGAAAAAAACTGCTGTGAATAAGTCCTTTAGCTCTGGCTGGTTTAAAGGATAGAACAAAGCTCTTATTGTTGTCTCTACCTAAATGGATTATGCAAGTTTGAAGTTCTTTAGGAATGGATGGGTTTCAACGTTGAAGGAGTTGAACGTTGATGATGATTCTCAATCCTCCGAGCAAGTTCAACAGATAACAACTTCTACCGAGCAACACCAGCTGTCCACCGAGCAACCAATTTCTTCTTGAAAACCATCTGGGGACATTGTAGGGAGTAAAGAGAAGGTGTAATATTTTTTGGCAATTTGTTGTTTTTCTCTTTTATTTTGTACTTCTGGTTGTACCCTCTTATCTTATGATCAATAAAATGGACTTTGTTATTATTTCTGAGTTTCTCCTTCATAGCTATGCTATTGTTGATCTATTTTTACCTATCCTTGCTAGTTTTTTGCTAGGATGGAACTATTATTAGCTCATGATTCAGAGTTGATGAAGAAGTGCATTGATTACTTCAAAGCTGGTCGTGTAGATTTTATTGAAGCACAAATAGTTGATATTCTAGGATCTGATGCTTCTGAGCGATCAATTGATGCTTATTAATATTTAAAATGTTTACTTGATTGAGCTGTTACAAATAACATGGCTTACTATGACATGATTAAAGATCGCCAAGGAGTGATTAAAGAACTTCAAGTTCAGCATAAGGAAGCCACTGCTCTTCTGCATGAAGGATATGAGAAGAAGTACCAACATTTGGGCACTGATCGGGGCTATGACATATTTATCTCAGCCCATAAGAAGAGAGAAAGTGTGCTAAAACTTGAGATTGAGGAACACAGAAACATTGCCAAGCTACTGGAGGAAGAAAATATTGCATTACGAGAGGATCTGAGATAACTAAAATCTGTTACTTCTTCTGGAGCTCTGATCCCAGTTAATGATGAAGGTTTTTCCTTTTTGGAGACCGAGAATGCCTCCTTGAGGTAAAAATTAGAAACTTTAAAAAAAGTCAAACCTGCATCCTCTTCGCGGGGTAGAGAAGGAGATGGTCGGAGCATCATTGAAGAGACTAGGACTCAACAGGCCTTAGAAAACCAAGTTGCTCAACTGAAGGCAAAAAATCAGGTTTTAGTTGTGATGTCCCAAAAAATTAAAACTCTTTTCGAGCAACATGCCAATCAGAATTCTACATTAGAGAACAAGGAAAATTTGGTGAAGAGGCTTCACCAGCATGTTGAAAGATTAACATATCAATTCCACAAGCAACCCAGAGAGTTTTGGATTGGGGGGGGGGGGGGTCAACTAAGCTTTATGTCATCTTGATATCAGGTTGAAGCAATCAAACAATGAGGGATACGAACAGGGGTGGTTGAATGCTCTAACTGTAATGAAGGTTGAAGATGGAACTAAATTGTGGGATTGGTATGACCCTGGATTACTTGATCTGCTAGTGCCTCCCTTCAAACTAGATGTTAGCTGGATTCCAGTTAGGTCCATTCCTCAGTGTTTGATTTCCAAGTACCTTGGTGACTACAATCTTCATGAAGATTTTGAGATATCCCGGCCACCACATGTGCTTGACCAACCAAGTAGGAGCAATACCAGAATCCTGCGAGATTTGAATTTTATCAATTCTTCCTTCGCTTTAGATGATCCTCCAGCTGGAATGGATCCTGTACCTAAATCTGAAGGAAAGAAATCAATAGAATAGGCTATTTGTATTGCGTTAGTGAAGAAAAATCATCTTTTTATAATTTTGTTTCCTTGGAAATAAATTAATTATATAATGTTTATCTTGTTAATCTTTATGAGACCAACCATAATAATATTGTACTTGTCAGTCACTGAGCAAATATATATATATATATATATATAAATGGAAAGTTTGTCTTGTGTTGATTTGTTTGCCTAGACAATGGAACTTTGCCCCATATGTTTGCCTAGTTGTAGTGACTTATCACCCATATGTGCCTAAGCAATGGAATTATTTTATTCCATGTTCCTGCTTAGTTGTAGAAATCACTTAAGTAAATAATTGCCCTGGTGCCTAGGCAGTGGATATTTTACCCATCTTCTTGCCTAGTTTAGATGCCACTTGGGTCACCCATAATCAAACAGGCCTTGCTTTGCTCGATTGTTGTACCAACATTGTTGGTTAGATGCCACTTGGGTCACCTATAATCAAACAGGCCTTGCCTTGCTCAATTTTTGTACCAAGATTGTTGGTTATGTTGATGCCGACCAACTCGTAGTTGGTGATTACTGATGTCGACCAACTTTGTTGGTGTTTATACTGATGATGACCAACTTTTAGTTACTGCTGCAAAATGAGTTTAAGTGTAGTGTAACACTAGTACTCCGAAAAATATAAAAATAACACAAACAAATATTCGGAAATCTCCGTTTTCATTCATTCTAAAACAATAGGGTACATGTATAGTTACATTACTGGTAGTATTTTCGCAGGTGCTATGCATTCCAAGAGTTTTTTAATTCTTCGCCTTCTAGAGTTTCTATTCTGTAGGTGCCAGGTCGAACAACAACTATGACACGATAGGGACCATGCCAGTTGGCTTCCAACTTATTGTGATTTTGAATTACTATCTTGAGCACATAATATCCTTCCTTGAGATCACACTTCTTGACCCTTTTATTGTACAACATGATAGTTCTTTACCGATAAGCAGTATTTCGGATTGCTACATCTTCTCTGACTTCTTCGAGCATGTCCAAGTCCAAACATCTCATCAAATCACTTACCGAAGAATGGAAATTAAGAACCATATGAGTAGGTAAGCCTAACTCAGCAGGTGTGACTGCTTCGCTCCCAAAAGCTAACATGTAAGGAGATTCCTCAGTTGTTATTCGGGAAGTTATGCGGTAAGCCCATAACACGGAGTGCAACTCATTGATCTGTTTCCCTTTATCATCGTCCAATCTTTTTTTCAACCCATTCAACAGAGTTCTGTTCATCACTTCTGTTTGCCCGTTACTTTGGGGATGACCTGGAGCAGAATGAATCTTTTGAATGTTAGACTGTAAACAGTACGCGATGAACTCCTCATTATCAAATTGGGTACCGTGATCAGTGATAAAATCATGTGGCAGACTATATCTGCAAATGATATTCTTCCAGATGAATTGATAGACCCTTTTATAGGCCATATCGATAAGAGGTTCAGCTTCTACCCATTTTGTGAAATAATCGATCGTGACCACCAAATATTTGAATCGTCCTCTTGTAGTTGGCCAATGCCCGACTAAATCTATTCCCCACATAAAAAATGGCCAAAGGTGAAGTGATTGGTGTTAGCAGTGCATGACGGGTTCTTCATATAGTAGAAAATCACTAACACTTGTCACATTTCTTGGCATAATCAGTACAATCGGCGCACATTATTGGCCAGTAGTACCCCTGCGTATTTATTCTTTGTAAAAGAGTTCGACCTGCCACATGAGATCCATAAGATCCTTCATGAATTTCCTCGATTAAATCTTTAACTTCTGCTGGATGAACACATCTTTGCAGATCAGCTATCAAACCTCTTCTGTACAAAACCCAATTGTTTAATACATATATGGCAGCCTTAAACTTCAACCTTTTGGCTACAAGTGGGTCAACTGGTAAAATGCCTTCTTCGATATAAACCCTGATGGTATCCATCCAGGAAGGCCCCATATCCAGAGCGATAACATTTACCATCAAATCTTCATCAATACTTCTGTTTGTAAGTATATCAATGGGGAATGTTCTTCGTAGCTCGGTGCGTGTTGCTGAGGCTAATCGAGCAAGTGCATCTGACCTTTCATTCTCCAGTCTTGGTATTCTAGTCACTTGGACAGTCGCCAAATTGGCTATAATCTCTATAGTTTTAGTTAAGTACCTCGATATGAACTCCCTTTTTGTCGCGTAAAGACTGAGCATCTAATTTACCACTAGTTGCGAATCACTGAACACCATAACTTTCTCTGCATTCAATGATTTAGCTAAGTTGAGGCCCTCAATTACGGCTTCATACTCGACCTCATTGTTGGAAGCTTTGAATTGGAAATGTAGAGCATATTCTATGTCTATTCCATCTGGACTATTGAGAATAATTCCATCTCCGCAACCTGTTGCACACGAAGAACCATCAACATATAAATTCCATATAGGGATATTAGTATCAAACCCTTGGTCTGACAAAATCCCGTGACGGAATATCTTGTGCTTCCTTTCTTCATCGTTCAACTCTGGCCTTTTACCAGAAGGTTCTGGTTGATCGGCTGCCATCCCTTCTGGCATATCTATTGCTGGGAGTTGATCGGGGATGATTTCTAATGATCCTCTAGCATCCTTGAGTTGCTCTGCATTAGCCCCCTGTTGATTGGACATATGTAGGTAAATTCAGCAATGAAATTCGCCACTTCCTGCCCTTTGAGAGAGGATCTTGGCTCATATATAATGGTGTACGCACCTAACTCCACTGCCTAATACATCAATCTTCTAGACTTTTTCGGCTTATGTAAAGCCTGTCGGAGCGGCATGTTAGTATATACCACTATCGTATGGGCTTGAAAATATAGTTTCATTCTCCTGCTCGCCTCAATCAATGCCAATGCTAACTTCTCCAGTTTTGGATACCTGATATCTGCTCCTATGAATGTCTTACTCGTATAGTAAATTGGTTTTTGCGCTCCGCTTTCTATTTTTATTAAAGCCGAACTGACTGTGCTTTCCGAGATGGCTAAGTATAGGTATAATTTTTCTCCCAACACCGACCTGGACCGAGGTGTCTCCAAATACTTTTTTAAGTCTAAGAACGCCTTCTCACATTTTTCATTCTACTCATAGGTCTTTCTGAGCACCTTGAAGAATGGAAGACATCTATCAGTTTCTCGGGATACGAATCTGCTGAGAGCTGCTATGATAGAAAGAACTTTTGCGTGTATGTTTTTCTTTTGTCGTTGCTTGAAAAGCTTTTCTAATCAAAATCCTTATGTACCTACAAAATATATGAATCTCAAGTGTAGCGGTAAGTAAGGGTATCAATCCACTTCCAAGGGAGTAAGCTAGAGACAAATTCAATTGTAATTCACTTTTTATTTTCTTTTTGTGCTTTTTCACTTTTCTACTTTTTTTTAGCTTTTTAAATATTAAAACAATAGGGTGAGGTGAGGTTTAAACTAAACTAAACTAAATGTAATATGATAATAACTAACTAGAAAATGACTAAAATGAAAAATAAAGTCTAACACTAAAATAAGAGATAAAGTGAGGTAAATAATTATGAGAACAATCAAGGAGTGGGATTACACCACAAATTTTAGCTATTCCAATTATTTAATTTAATTAGTTGAATTCTCCCAAATTAATATAAAAATTACAAATCAACTCTCGTTGCAAATGTAATTTTAATAGTAACCTTTTAGAATATTAAGTTTAACACCCCACAACTCTAGAAAATTAAATCTACACTCCTTTTAATTAATCACTCGCTAGGATCGATCAATTAAAATTCATGTAAATCTTAGAAAAAAAATTTAGAGTTGAAATTCAAGTTATAATACCCCACTTAAGAAACCCCTATCTCTAGTTCGAATCTAAAATGGGTATTATCACTAGAATTTCGATTTTCTCTCGAAAACCATTTACCCTCTCTCGAGGCGTAAATTTAAGGGCGAGGGATCAAAATTAACATTCAAAGGGACTTTTCAAATAATTAAACAAATAAAAATAAAATAACATCAAATAAGGGTTTTACCCCACCCCTTGAAAGGGGTTTTAGCCTAACATGGTATAAAATTTGACAAATTAATAATCAAAGGCATAAACAAATAAAATAGAAGGATAAGAGGACAAATCTTCAAACAAGTCTCAATGATTTGCAAAATTGGACTCTAATCCTCCATTGAAATTGAGCAACATCCATTCAAAATGAGCTTTCCACAATATTCAATTACATACAAACACTCATTTGAATCACTCAACAATTAATTTCTCACAAATATCTAAAAAAAATAAAAAGAATAAAATAAAACTATTTACAAATGATAATTTTCTCTACAATTCTCTCTCTAGAATTTTCCTATCTAAAAGCTTTCTTCTTCATATGGGGTCTTCATCTTCATTTTATACTATGCGTGGAATTAGGGGCTAAGGGTTATTTTGGGTAGACAAAGGTGGAAGAGGGTGTGCAAGGTATTGGATGAGGGTTTATTTAGGAATTGAATGGAGGGTGCATGTGGTTTGGGTGTGAGGTCATGATAGTGGGAGAATGAGGGTATAAAATCTGATTTGATATAAGGGTTATTTTTGGGTAAAAAGGGAGTTTGAGGGTATTTGGGTAAAAAGAGGGTTGTTGGGGGTATAATGGGTATTGGGACTTACAGGTTTAATTAGGCACATGGGGTTTAAGTGGTTTGGTCTTTGGTGTTTGTTAACAGGTGATGAAAACGTGACTTTGGAGAAATGGGTATGAGATGGCTTTGGCTTGAAAATGGTTAATGGGTTTTGGTTTTCAAAGTGGGTAAGGGATTGGAGAGGGTCATGGGTTTGGGTTGGGTAGCTGAAATGGTTGCTGGCTGGAGTGGAGGTGGATGATAGTGGTGGTCTGGAGTGGTGTTGACGTCGGCGCCAGAGGAAAGGGGATTGGAGGGTAGCGGCGGAGCTCGCCGGCGTGGGGGTTGGACGCGGGGTTTTGGGAGCTGTCGTCGGAGGTGGAGGTCTCGCCGGCAGTGTGGCGATCGCGGGTGGAGGTCGGGATTTCGGGCGAGGGTTCTGGAGGTTGAGGCGCGGGTCGCGAAGTGAGTAGTGGGTTGGTCGGATGATGGAGGTGGGAGAGAAAGAGAGAGAGTGTGGTTATGGGGTTGAAGGTTTTTGGAAATTTGTTAATGGTGTTTTAGAGGGGAAAGAAGGTGGGTGAGTTGGAGAAGATGATGTGGTGTAGGTTATGGTGTGTGTGAGGTGTAGGGTGTATGGTGAGGATGTGGGTATGTAGGGTGTGAGTGTGTATTTAATTTGAACACCTAAAAATAACACTAACTAAAAAAAATAAAATGATGAAAACTAAAAATCTAAAAATAAAATTCCTATTCTAAAAATAAAATAAAGACTCAATAAAAAATGAAACCAAAAAGAAATAAAATAAAAATAAAAATAAAATCTAATAAAACTTAAAATTAAAATCCTAAAAAGAAAATGTAAAAACTAATGAATAAATGAAATCCTAAAAATTAAAATCCTAATAAAATAAAATAAACTAAAAACTAATAAAAATAAAAATAAAATAAAATTATACTAATAAAAATAAAAATAGAAAATAAACCTAGAAAATATTAAATAAATCTAAAATAAATCCTAAAAATAAAAATGACTCAAACTAAAAATATACAAAAATGTTAAAAAGGCACAAACAAAACAAACACAAGGTTGGGGTAAGTTTGGGCTAGGTTTGGGTAGGCTAGGTTACGGAATAAGGGTATTTAGCACCATATTAACTGCAAATTGCTCCAAAAACACCGCAACTGCAATTAAGCCTGCATAATGAACAATTAAGCGCATAAGACCCATAATGTCGAGAATTAACAACTAAAATACATCTATTAGGGGTATAAATTGTACAGTTTTGGGTGCTTATCACACCACCCCCAAACAGAGCGTTGCTAGTCCTCGAGTAATAAGATAGAGAGAAAGAGAAAGATAAGTAACAAAAAGTGTACCACTTTCGTGGGCACTTGCAATTGCACTTAGCATGTGCAACAAGCCTTTAAACCTATAGGTTGCCCTACAGGACGAGTTGTGTCTCGTGAGGGTTTGCAGGGAATATACCCACAAAATTCTTATTTGCAAAATGATTTATTGAAAGGCAGTCAATCTCTTATTAGACTTAGAATAATCGCACAATCCATCACATGAGAAAATGATTTTCAGAAATACAAGCTAAAATGTGTAAAAAGATTAAGTTAAGTAAATACACAAGGCACATCCTTCCTAGAACTCAACGTGTGTAGTGTGAATCAGTCAAAACGGGTCAAGTATCACAAGAGTAATTCCTAGATTGCCTTGTCGGAATCAACGCTTCAACTTCAAATCTCACGGAATATAACTCTCACAAACGAACTCTCGGGATATGGGTTAGTGTATCGCTCTTGTGTGTGAGGAGGTGAGTAAATGTAATCAAGTTCAAACGTCTCACACACACATAAGAAAGAACGAACAATTAGAAAGAAAATGATCTCATGAAAGAGATGATAATCACTATAGTGAGAACGTCGAGTTATTAACCACGTTGACTTTCATTTGCCCGAACACCTAGGGGAAATATGGATGTATATGGGTGAGGGGGAAATGAAATGGGATGAGAAGGATATGATAGGTAGGATGGATGGGATGAGGTAGGTAGGATAGTGATGTAGAATGGGATTGATGTGTGAAATGATGGATATATGATGGATGAGCGAAATGATGGATGTATGATGGATGAGAAAGAAGAGTGTATACACTTTAGGCCCAAATGCCTTTATTTAAAAACTAACTACAAACTCTCTTTCTTTTTTTCATTTTTTGCTTTTTTTTCTCTCTTTTTTTTTCTTTTTTTTTGTTTTTGTTTTTCTCTCTCTTTTTAAATCAACAATGAAGAGATTTACATTTGAAATCACACTCTTTTTCTCAAAATAATGGATGATATATGAATGGAGATGATAGGTGAGGGCGTGGAGAATGTGTATGGATGATAGGGGGAATAAATGGGAATATGGAAGAATATAGGAATGTAATGGTTATATGATATGGGGAAAAGTGGTAGGTGTATGGATGAAAATTCTAGTGATCGGGACAAATATCACGACACGCGTTTCTTACAACTCGAAAGTGATGTCATTCTCAGTGATCAAGCTAAAAATTTAGTGAAGAATAATGAGATCATACAACAATTTAAGTGCGGACCCAAAAGAAGTTGAATCAACTTGTGACTCGGAGATTGCGTAAGACACTCTGAAAGGGTGAAAGGCACAAATCTCACGGGATAAAGTCTCGACTAGTGATCCTTAAGGTTATCTCTAGAATTGTAGTACTCCTCAACTATAAACATAATGACGTGATAAGTGTGCAAATTTTGTTGAGCCTAGAAATTCATGGTGCAAAATGCCTTGCTACGTATTACATAAGCTATTTAGAAAAAATATTCTCTAGCTTGATTCCTAGACTTTTGAAAGATGGATGATTGAAAATTCACATCAATGAATGAGATGAAAGCAACTGCACGAAATTTTAAAAATCAGGTTTAAGAATAAAATTTTTTCAAAAGAGGTACGATTTTGATAAAATTCCCCACCCCCAAACAAAAAGGAACATCGTCCTCGATGTTAGATAAAATGAATTTTAAAATTGAGAGCATAAGGTAGGAAAGAGATTATCGGAATGAACCGCTAATGAAGTGGACAGATAAAGCCAAGATGAAACCTGAATAAATGATAAGAGAAAAAAAGTGTACAAGTCTATAAGCATGATAAAGCATAGGGTGATGTGAAACACCACCCCCAAACAGGATGAGACTAGTACAAGAAACGCGGGCTGCCTCCCGGTAGTGCTAAGTTTAATGTCTTCTACCAGACCGAACCATTCTCACCCTAAAGATAAGATCTATTAAAGCGCGGGGCGGCAGAAAAATTGGGTGATGAGAATCACCCCCAAACAAGGCTGAAGCATCAGTCTTGCTGGATAGAGGCTAAAGAGAGTCAATGCACTTGTATGGCAAAGTGCATCACACGATGCAAAGCATCGGTGGACCATGGGTGGGTGGGAATTAGGATAAGGGTGACTAGGTATCGACCACGGGCCTTATTGAGCTTAAAGGTGAGGGAAACTAGGGCCCTATAAGTATGGTGCTCAAGTTGATGAGGAAGGAAATATGGTGTGGACATAGGAATGGGGTGGGCCTCTTAGAAAGGACATGACCGTTCTATGAATGGGCGATGATATTGGTCACGCCGTGACACGCCAGGGAGCTATCTCGGGAAGAAATCAACACCACAAGAGAGTGATGTGCATAGAGGAACAAGCTCGGTGTCATGGAATTGGAGAGTAGCATAAAAAATACTCTCATAGAAGGTGGAGGATGGTGTTAGGTTAGCATTTAAAAATTTAGATGGAAACTTGAAATGGGTAAAATCAAGATCCGAACGAGGTGGTGGGGTGGAAGGAACAATGGGTGGGTTGGGTGGGATAAATAGTGGATCGGGTGGGATAAATGGTGCATCGGATGGTATAAATGGTGGAGGAAGATGATCCAACTCAAGCGTGGGAGACACACTCATTGGGAGGATTAAATGAATACTCACAAGGGAGTGTGGTTTCTAAAGATGGAGTTGTCAACTTCTCTATAAGAGTAGTATCAGGGAATGTGGTGGGTGGGTAAGACGAGGCGCCAATCTCAAAGATAGAGGAATCACTAGAAATATTAGGCTCAAAGGGAGCCATGCATGATGGTACATCATCCATATCCGGATAGTTAGGAACTATCACGGATTCTATCTCGGGAAAATGGTGAGCACTCGTAGCCCGAGCTAACCTAGAATGAAGTGGTTCCTCGGGAACACAAGGGTGAAGCTCGATAGGTGTAGACTCGGGCATTGTTTTGGATATGACGGGAGTGGGAAGGTGAATGGAAACCTCAAAGTGGGGTTCAGGTGGACATAGTAGGATTAGATCAGGCTCACTATCGAAAGGTAAGTCAACACATTTGTCGACTTGGGACCCGGACCATGAGATGGCCTCAATTTTGAGATTCTCTGGGGGATTGGATTGGTCACACTCAAAATTCGTGTCACAAGGGGGCACATCATCATCATCACACTCGACTGCAACGATGGGTGGGGCCATGGGAATATCCGACTCTCGCGCACACTCCAATTCATTTAACCTTTGTTCAAGACTTTGGAGAGCTTGAGTTTGAATGGCTTGCTCTTGCTCAAGTATGAACTTTTGCAAGAGGGTTTCAAGAGTGGATGTGGATGAAGGTGTTGGTGGAATGATGGGTGGTGGTGGTGGTTGAGGTGGACACAACACGCTATAATCTGGACTATATGGAAAATACTCAAATGAAGTGTGTGGAGTGGGGCCAAGTGCATCATACACGAAAGGATTGCTTTCGTGATGGACAGTTGGTTGATGCGCATGGGGTGCGTAGTGAGGGAACTGATCTTGAACAGGTGCACAAGGTTGCCATGCCGACTGTTGGAATGTGTGAGGATCCACAACATCGGGTTGGGATTTGTATTGCATGGAAGGGTGATCAGGCCTCCACGAATATCTCGGGTACTCACACAACTCGGAATTAGGTATATTGGGATAATGGGCCGAGGTGGGTTCTGGAACAGTGTCATATGGATACACATGTTCCATGGTGGGTTCGGATGGATATGTAATGTAAAGGCACTCATGGGACATATGATCGGCATAATAACAGTGGGTGCACAACAAAGGAGGAGACACGGCGACACTTGACACCGAGGGTGATGGAATAGGAGGTGCATGCATGGATGGGTCAAGAGTACCAACGGTACTCGTGAGAGAGGTGAAACGACTAAGAATATCATAAAGAGACGGATCGGGATCACTCTCACACGTTTCACGTGTTAATGAAAAATGACCAAAGTAGTCCCGTAAAGGACGTTCTTTGGCCATGAGGGGAAAAATATTTTTTTTTGGAATTTTTAATTTTTTCAAAAGGAAAGAAAATATTTTTGGATTTTTCTAAAAATGAGAAAAAGAAAATATTTTTGGATTTTTCTACAAAAATGAAAGAAAGAAAATATTTTTGGATTTTTTTTTAGAAGAAAGGGTGGGGAAAAAAATATTTTTGGATTTTTTTTATTCAAAAGGAAAGAAAATATTTTTGGATTTTTCTAAAAAAAATAAAGGAAGAAAATGTTTTTGGGGTTTTGTGAAAAATAAAGGAAGAAAATATTTTTGGATTTGTTGGAAGAAAAGGTGGGGCAAAATATGGACTCTTTGAATGGACAAACTTACTAAAATTCGACTACCGAAAAATGAATTGGACCCACACACAAGTCAAGAAATTTTCCTAACTAGCACATGGCCAATTTTTATCTTTGAATTTAGTGAAAGGGTAGTCAAATTTTAATTAAGTCCGCGGGCGATAAAAAATCACCAAAATATTTTAGTGATCGCCTGTGCAAAAATGTTCTCTTAGTGGGCTACCTAGTTGATTAATTTTAAATTTAGTGATGGCTAGGGTAGCACACAATGGTAAGCGAGTGAGTCGGGTGATGAAATCCCTTCTCGTGAGTGACCGGGTGTAGGTCTTAGTAATTTAATTCATCACACCATTCGAAAATAAATGCGAGAATAAAATCAAGTAAGAGCACACAAAATAATTGACTCGCTAACAGGAGAGGCGCGAGGGTTTGAAAAATATACCTCCCACGGTTTTTAGGTCGTGGGGTGCCGAAAATTTTGAGTCGGCCGAGGGGAGATCACGCCTATCTTAGTCATCCCCGGGAGTCCTACCGACCCAAGATAGAGAGGCTTCTAAATCCTCGCCTTTGGACGCTCTCTCACTACCTTGTCCGGTTTCCCTATCACGCTTGTCGTCAATTATTACAAATTTAAATGGAAAATAAATGGTGTCCTATACACCGCAATACAAGCCAAGATTAGAATAATCCTAAATACAAGCCATCTAAAAACATATAAAAATGGTACAAAAAATAAAAAAATGCAAAAATATACAAAATAAATGAACTACAAAATTGAATCCGCCCCGAGCTTCACAATCCCAAGAATGGCAACGGCGCCATTTGGTAACGGCGCCATTTGATAGAAAGAACTTTTGCGTGTATGTTTTTCTTTTGTCGTTGCTTGAAAAGCTTTTCTAATCAAAATCCTTATGTACCTACAAAATATATGAATTTCAAGTGTAGCGGTAAGTAAGGGTATCAATCCACTTCCAAGGGAGTAAGCTAGAGACAAATTCAATTGTAATTCACTTTTTATTTTCTTTTTGTGTTTTTTCACTTTTTTACTTTTTTTAGCTTTTCAAATATTAAAACAATAGGGTGAGGTGAGGTTTAAACTAAACTAAACTAAATGTAATATTATAATAACTAACTAGAAAATGACTAAAATGGAAAATAAAGTCTAACACTAAAATAAGAGATAAAGTGAGGTAAATAATTGTGAGAACAATCAAGGAGTGGGATTATACCACAAATTTTAGCTATTCTAATTAATTAATTTAATTAGTTGAATTCTCTCAAATTTATATCAAAATTACAAATCAACTCTCGTTACAAATGTAATTTTAATAGTAACCTTTTAGAATATTAAGTTTAGCACCCCACAACTCTAAAAAATTAGATCTACACTCCTTTTAATTAATCACCTGCTAGGATCGATCAATTAAAATTCATGTAAATCTTAGAAAATAAATTTAGAGTAAAAATTCAAGTTATAATACCTCACTTAAGAAACCCATATCTCTAGTTCGAATCTAAAATGGGTATTATCACTAGAATTTCGATTTTCTCTCGAAAATCATTTACCCTCTCTCGAGGCGTAAATTTAAGGGTGAGGGATCAAAATTAACATTCAAAGGGATTTTTCAAGTAATTAAACTAATAAAAATAAAAATAACATCAAATAAGGGTTTTACCCCACCCCTTGAAAGGGATTTTAGCCTAACATGGTATAAAATTTGACAAATTAATAATCAAAGGCATAAACAAATAAAATAGAAGGGTAAGAGGACAAATCTTCAAACAAGTCTCCTTGATTTGCAAAATTGGACTCTAATACTCCATTGAAATTGAGCAACATCCATTTAAAATGAGCTTTCCACAATATTTAATTACATACAAACACTCATTTGAATCACTCAACAATTAATTTCTCACAAATATCTAAAAAAAATAAAAAGAATAAAGTAAAACTATTTACAAATGATAAATTTACAATTCTCTCTCTAGAATTTTCCTATCTAAAAGCTTTCTTCTTCATATGTGGTCTTCATCTTCATTTTATACTATACATGGAATTAGGGGCTAAGGGCTATTTTGTGTAGACAAAGGTGCAAGAGGGCGTGTAAGGTATTGGGTGAGGGTTTATTTAGGAATTTAACGGAGGATACATGTGGTTTGAGTGTGAGGTCATGATAGTGGGAGAATGAGGGTATAAAATATGATTTGGTATAAGGGTTATTTTTGGGTAAAAAGAGGGTTGTTGGGGGTATAATGGGTATTGGGACTTAAAGGTTTAATTAGTCACATGGGGTTTAAGTGGTTTGGTCTTTGGTTTGTTAACAGGTGATGAAAACGTGACTTTGGAGAAATGGGTATGAGATGGCTTTGGCTTGAAAATGGTTAATGGGTTTTGGTTTTCAAAGTGGGTAAGGGATTGGAGAGGGTCATGGGTTTGGGTTGGGTAGCTGAAATGGTTGCTGGCCGGAGTGGAGGTGGACGATAGTGGTGGCCTGGAGTGGTACTGACATCGGCGCCGGAGGAGAGGGGATTGGAGGGTAGCGGCGGAGCTCGCCGGCGTGAGGGTTGGACGCGGGGTTTTGGGAACTTTCGCCGGAGGTGGAGCTCTCGCCGGCAGTGTGGAGATTGCGGGCGGAGGTCGGGATTCCGGGCAAGGGTTCTGGAGGTTGAGGCGCGGGTCGCGGAGTGAGTAGTGGGTTGGTAGGATGATGGAGGTGGGAGAGAAAGAGAGAGAGTGTGGTTATGGGGTTGAAGATTTTTGGAAATTTGTTAATGGTGTTTTAGAGGGGAGAGAAGGTGGGTGAGTTGGAGAAGATGATGTGCTGTAGGTTATGGTGTGTTTAGGTGTAGGGTGTATGGTGAGGATGTGGGTATGTAGGGGGGGTGTATTTAATTTGAACACCTAAAAATAACACTAACTAAAAAAAATAAAATGATTAAAACTAAAAATTTAAAAATAAAATTCCTATTCTAAAACTAAAATAAAGACTCAATAAAAAAATGAAACTAAAAAGAAATAAAATAAAAATAAAAATAAAATCTAATAAAACTTAAAATTAAAATTCTAAAAAGAAAATGTAAAAACTAATAAATAAATGAAATCCTTAAAATTAAAATCCTTATAAAATAAAATAAACTAAAAACTAATAAAAATAAAAATAAAATAAAATAAACTAAAAACTAATAAAAATAAAAATAAAATAAAATTATACTAATAAAAATAAAAATAGAAAATAAACCTAGAAAATATTAAATAAATCTAAAATAAATCCTAAAAATAAAAATGATTAAAACTAAAAATCTAAAAAAATGTTAAAAAGACAAACAAAACACACACAAGGTTGGGGTAAGTTTGGGCTAGGTTTGGGTAGGCTGGGATACGGAATAAGGGTATTTAACACCATATTAACTGCAAATTGCTCTGAAATATAGCTTTTGACACCACAACTGCAATTAAGCCTGCATAATGAACAATTAAGCACATAAGACCCATAATGTCGAGAATTAGCAACTAAAATACATCTATTCGGGGTATAAATTGTACAGTTTTGGGTGCTTATCATGCTACATGCCCCGTAAGGCTTTGCATTTCCTTCTTGGAGGGTGGAGACTGCAATGCCAGCAAGGCTTTTATTTTATCAGGATTGTCTTTAATACCTCTTTGATTTACAATGCACCCGAGGAACATGCCTTATTGTACGCTAAAAACGCACTTGGTCGGGTTCAGTTTCATATGATACTTACCGAACTAATCAAATGTTTGGCTCAAGTCAGCTATATGGTAAGTAGCCTTTTTGCTTTTGGTTAGCATATCGTCGACGTACACCTCTATATTTTTGCCAATCTGCTCTGCAAACACCTTTTTCATCAGCCGTTGATATGTAGCACCTACATTTTGAAGACCAAAAGGCATAACATTTTAACAATATGTTCCTCGTGGGGTAATGAAAGAGGTACTTTCCCTGTCTTCCGAATTTATTTTAATTTGATTATATCCAGAATAAGCATCCATAAAGCTTAGCAGCTCAAGTAGCATCTACCAGCTGATCTATCCTAGGCAAAGGGAAATGATTCTTTGGACAAGATTTATTCAGGTCTGTGAAGTCCACACACATTCTCCACTTATTGTTCTTCTTCTTTACCATCACCACATTAGCCAACTAATCTGTATATTTGACATCTTCGATGAAAGAAGCCTTTTGCAATTTTTTCACTTCCTCATGAATAGCCTGATTCTTTTTCGGGCTAAAGACTCTTCTTCTTTACTTCACTGGCTTGATCTCTTTGTTGACGTTGAGCTCGTGACATAGGAAGGCTGGGTCTATCCCCGACATATCTTCATGACTCCACGCGAATGCTTGTTTTCTATGCTTCAGAAATTCTACTAGCTCCTGCTTTAATATCGGATCAAGTGAAGCACCAATTTGTGTTGTTCTTTCTGGTTGCTCGTAATCCAGAATAATGCTTTCTGTCGCCTCCATTACTTGGCATTTGACGAGTTCCATTTCATCTCTTGGATCTAAGGTTTCAATCTCATACTCATCAGATTTATCCACTTGATAAGTGGTTGTTTTTTTTTGGCATCCTCCAATTCTTCTTGCTCGGTAGAAGAGTAGTAGCATTCCCGAGCTACTTTTTGATCACCCTTCACAATTCCAACCCCAAAGTTGGTCGAGAACTTTAAACACTGATATAGAGTGGATGGAACTGCTTAAAACTTTTTCAGGCCTACCATCCCCATGATTATATTGTAGGCCGATTGGACATTTTATCCATCACGAAGAAGCGTACCTTTTCAGATTTGCAAGCAGGCCAGGTACCAATCAACATATCTAACTTGATCGTTCCAAGTGGAAAAACTTTTTCTACAGAGAACCCAATGAGGGGCCTGTGATATGGCTCCAACTGACCAAGTTTTAAATTCAAACTATCGAAGCAAGGGTAGAACATGATGTCTGTAGAGCTACCATTATCCACCAGTACTCTTGAGATAATTACATCCTTTATTCTTATTTTGATCACTAGAGGATCATAATGAGGATACAAAATGCCTTCCAGATCATTTTTGGAAAAAACTAATGGCCAGTTTATCTTTGTTAACCTTCTTCGGGCGATCTTCTTCTACCATATTTATTCGCTGTATGTAGGAGCAAGCTTGACCCTCATTTAGGTAAGCTTTCCTTTAAGCAGCATGATCACCCCCTCCTGCATCTCCACCTGTAATAATGTTACAATCTAATGAACCAAAAAGGATTGAAAATACCTCACGCTCTGGCTGTCTTGGCTTTTTTGGGAGATCGGGGTCATCTTCTGGGTCATCTTCATGGTACCTTTTCTTGTCATCTCTTAGTCGACGAGGAGATTTGGATCTCTGTCATGCTCTGTTGTTGGTCCTTCCACCATTCTGGCGATCAAAATACCTATTCAGCTTTCCTCGTCTAATGAGTGCCTCTATCTCATTCTGGAGGGCTACACACTGCTTAGTCATGTGGCCATGATCCTTGTGGAACTCGCAATACTTGGACTTATCCTTTCTTTTAGGAGTTGTTCTCAGTTTTTATGGTTAATTTAGTTCTTCATTGTTCTTGATCTCCTCCAGAATGTGGTTTATATCCACCTTTAAAGGAGTATAAGTTGCATACTTCCTCAAGTTTTTTAACGTCTCTTTGCCTTTCGACTGCTTGCTCCCACCATTATGCATGTGGTCTTTCCTCTCTGACTTGCCTTCAACTTTAGTTTCTACCTTTGCCTCAGCATTCTTCTTCACATCCATAACTTCTTCGGCATTCATAATTTTGGAAGCTTTATCCATCAACTCAGCCATGGATTTGGGGGGATCCTTGGCCAAAGTGTAGTACATCTTGTCTGGTTTAAGACCACTCATGCGAGCTATAATAGTTATCTTCTCCTCATAATCAATGCCTTCTAATTTCTTATTGTTAAAACGACTGATATAGTCCCTGGTGCTTTCTCCTACTTTTTGCCTTACACTCAACAGATGTACTACCATCTTAACTGGCTTTGCACTAAAACATAAATTTCCTATAAAGATCTCTGCCAGTTAATGGAAGGTTGCAATATTCCCTCGAGGAAGGCTGTTGTACGATATCTGAGCAGATCTGGTGATGGTTCCTGAGAATGCCCTGCACCTCATTACATCTGGGACCGCATAAATATCTGTTGCAGCTTAGTACTGCTCTATGTGAAGAACATGATCAATTTTCCATCGTACTTCGGCATAATCACAGGAGCCTTAAACTTTCAGGGTGTAGGTAAATCCACAATTGCTTGTACAAATGGAGATCTTTTGATAAAGGTTCTTTGGAGAGGGTTTCTGGCCTTAGCCATCTCCCCTAACTTGTCTTTTAATATCTGAATGGAGCCCTTCCAACCATTATTTCCAGCCTATGATTTATTTATACGAGCAATAGATCGTGCGGATTTTTATTCTTGGGATCTTTCTATGCGAGCCGCATGCCTGAGATTTGGGTGTGAATGGGCAAAACCTTCCCTTAAATCATTTGGTCGTTGAGAATTTATCGACGCAATTCGAGGAGAATTTTTGTTCCTCCTAGGGCCCAACGGTTGAAGGGAGAGGCTCTGCTCAACCTTTTCAGAACGCTTGTTCGTTCTGGAGTTAGAGTGATATTTTCCTGAGAATCCAAAATTCTTATGGGGGATGTCAAACCAGGTTGATAGGATGGATCACTGGAGGTTCCAGTATGATGGAGTTCAGTACGTCTAGATCGTGAAAACAGTGGGCGCATTCTTCTTTGAGTGCTTCGTTGGCCTGATTGAGCAGACGCTCCATTTTAAACAGTCTGAATGAACTATCGCATAGTTTCTTGCATTACTGTTTATCCCCTAGCTAAGCTGGCTAGGATTCCTGTGATATCGTTTGCGTTTGGAGGAGCAGAAGGGTAAGGAGGATTATCGTCATTATTCTTGTTGCTAGATTCTGGGATATCAACCATTTATGATAAGTTTTTAGTGAAAAACGCTATGTATAGTCATTTCCCACAGACGGCGCCAATCTGTTGATGTAAAAAACTAGACTTGATCTAATTAATTAATCACAGATAAATATGAATAAAGAAATAAGACAAGGGATTTTTAAAGTGGTTCAGCCTTAACGAAATGGCCTACGTCTACTGTCTTGTATTGCTGGGTGTCTTGCCTTAATCTTAATTAGGTTTGCTTATGCTAGCTTACCCTGCCAAAAGGGTATTACAATGTATTTATAGCCCTTGGGCTGTTAGTATGAATAGAGAATATGCCGTTATTAAGTAGACATATACATCTGTACATGGTAAGAATATTCATTGAATCTATCTTCATCATTTGATCTTCCTGACCAGATGCTCGGTATATTGAGTATCTCGGTACGCTGAGTAGCTCAGTGATTTTAAGTTATTTGGTACATATGTTATAGTCACGCTGGATGACAGGCGTCTTCATGTAACTGGTCCACGTCAGCTGACTAATTTTTGTATCAACCCATATATTTCTCCCACCTTATTAATAATGAGACGCAAATCCACATTTCTATATAACTTGCTACACCATGTATTCTTTAGATAAGAGAACCAATAGAGGAATTCAAAACCAACAATGATATAAAAAGATGGAGAAAGAAAACAAGTATGTCCGATAAAAAATATTGGTCTCAGTAAATTAAGCTAACCTCTTGATTGAGATCCCACAACAAAAAAAAAATTCACCGAAGAGGACCTAAAAGTCGAAAAAATATAGTGAAAACAAATAAACATGAAAAATCCTAGAACGAATAGGGGAAGCTGTAGAACAGGCACTCAAGAATTTAAGCAAAAACTAATGACAACAATAATAAAATAACAAGATTCAAGACCGATATCGGAGAGGAAAGGCAAGATGACAATTTTGAATATGAAATACCAAAAGGTATAATAATTCCACAAGAACAAGGTCACAAAAGAGATCCCTTGGAACCAATCAAACATATATTATGTTCAATACTCTGTATCCAAAACCCCACATATATTAAAAAATTTAACAAAATAAAACAAAGAGGCAGAAGCTACAAATAAAGCAAATTATAACAAGAGTCATGCTAGACTTACCGAACCAAAGCTACCGATTTCATACCCAATAATGCCTCTCCATTTTTTTTGTTAAAATCAATTTTATATCTTTTTCTAGATAGTTTATTTTAATTAAAAACCTGTTTTGTTTTATATATATATATATACAAGGAACATGAACATGACTAAATTAAAATAACACGAGCATGATTTTTTTTCTGCAAAGGATTCTTTGCCTTCGCCATTTCTCCTAACCTATCTTCCAATCATTGAATAGATCCCTTCCATGCATTAATACCAGCATCGGATCTATGCGTTGCAGCTCAGCTGTTTCGACCAATTATTTGTGCTGAACTCTCCTCTTATGAAGTCTACTCGGCATGAACAGTACGTCGGGCATCTGATCTGAATTGGGCCGAGCCTTCACATTGATCGATTGGTCACCGAGTATTTCTCTATAATGCCCTGGAACATTTTTGTTCCCCCAGGTTCCCAAACAATCAAAGAGAGATGCCCTACTCAACCTTTCCAAAGCACTCAATCTTTTAGGAGATAAATATTGTTAATTATATGGTTCCGAAGTTCTAAGTGAAGAACTTGATCCAGGACGGTAAAAAGTATATCTGGTAGTCCTAGATTGGCTATGTCTGTTATTTCTTGGAGGAGGTGGTGGCATATTTCCATGAGTAGACAAGGCAGGGGACCCGGTATGTAGTGTTTGGGCTAGCTAACTTATGGTATCTTACATAGCCTCTTGACCTCTAGCGAGGCTAGCCATGATTCCAGTCATATCATTATTTATTGGTGGAGCGTATGGAATAGGAGGGTATTCCATAATTCCTGGTGCTTGATTCAGGAACATCAGTCATGTTGAGTGAATGAATGAGTGAAAAATGTTTAGCAATATGTTTCCCACAAACGGCGCCAATCTGTTGATGTAAAAAACTAGACTATGTCTAATTTGTCAATCACAGATAATATTTGTAAGTAAAAGAAAGAAACAAAATGGTTTTTAAAGTGGTTCGTCTTATAGAGAAAAAGCCTATGTCCACTGTACTTTGTTATTGCCTTGTGTTTTCCTTTCAATCACCTCCTCTTTTTGACGAAGTGATTACAACGTATTTAAATCCCAGTAGGAAGACCAAGAGATGGAATGTTAAAGGTTAGAATGCCTTTATAAATTAGGTATTTCAGTACAGAATGTTCATAATGTTTCTGCCTATTGGTGTTTGGTTGACAGTATTGGTCGGGCTCCCTACTGTTGGTCATTCTTCCCGGTGTTGGTCGGTATCCCAATATGATGTGGATACCAAAATTTACCACCCTACGTGGACCAATTACAAGACATCATGTGTCATCCAATGTGGCACAAGCCCAAGTCAGCCTTGTATAAAATCCCGACTAACTGGGAAGCCCGAACAATGACCCGAATTTTTAATAAAGTGACAACGGTCTTACAGCCTGTATTGATAATGAAACGACAACATTCATATATTTAATTCTCATTCTGTATTGATGTAAATGCCTAATGAATGAAGGCATTCCATCCTTTCACATGACAACTATCAACACCCCTCTTGGACTATAAATACATTGTATCACCCTCATTGCAAGGGACAGGAAAAACAACTCAAGGCAATCAATACATAACAGTGGACGTAGGCTATTCCATTAAGCCGAACCACTTTAAAATTTCTTGTGTCTTATTTGTTTTACTTATTTTATCTATAATCAATTAATTAGTCCTAGTCTAGTTTTTTGCATCAACAGGTTGACGTAGTCTGTGGGAACGTATTTCTAAACGTTTTCACTCATTCATCATCCATGGTCGAAATTCTATAATCAAGTACCAGAAATGAGGGAATTCTGCCTCCTCCCTTTGTCCTTCCAAATAACAATGATTTAACAGGAATTTTGGCTAGCTTGGCCAAGGGTCAAGAAGCTATGCAGGATACTATATGAAAGTTGTCCCAAACTCTGTAAGCTAGAGTTCCGACACAAGTTAATCAAAGGAATATGCCACCGTCCCCAAGAATGAGTATTCGGCATAGCCGTTCCATAACTTCTAGGGATCCATTATACCTTCCTGGAGCAACCTCTTCTAATAGGATCACTAATTCCACTGATGGACAATCCCTCATCCCAGAAAGATTTAGTGCCTTAGAAAGGCTAAGTAGGGCCTCTCCTTTCGATCATTTGGGACCCCAAGGAAATTCCCTATGGGTTGCGTTGAGAAATACTCAGCGACCAAGCGATCTGAAGGAAGGTTCAACCCAATCCAGATTAAATACCTGACGGACTGATATGTCTAGTTAGAGAGAAGGTTTGAAAGAAGAAAGCTAGCACGATCAGTTGGTCGGCATAAAAAACTACCACCTATAGATCTGGTGCTGGCAATGATGCTTGGAAAGGTTCCATTCAGCGTTTGGAAGACAGATTGGGAGAAATGGCCAAGGCCAAGAATCCCCTCCAAAGAAGTTTTATTAAGGGATCCCCTTTTGTGAAAACCATCATAGATTTCCCTACGCCGACCAAGTTTAAAGCTCCAGTGGCCACTCCCAAGTATGATGGGAAGACTGATCCAGTTCTTCATATAAAATAATACCAAGCAAAAACTGATATTTATGTTGTTCCTAATGAGATGAGATATAGGGCATTTTCAGGAACAATCAATGGATCTGCTCAAATATGGTACCATAGCCTTCCTAGGGGACAGATAGACCTAACAAAATGAGGCATGGCATGATAACATGACACAAAATGACACGACACGAAATTATAAGTTAATGGGTGTAGTCTTATTGGGTTTGGGTCATTAATGGGTCAACACGGTAGATCCGTTATCATAACAGGGCGTGTTTGGATTTGTACTCTTACACGATTAAACCCATTTATACCCATTATTACCCGTTAATGGTATCGAGTTTTACTGGGTCGTGTGACCCGAACTAATATTACACCCATTATAACCCATTAGTAAGTAAACAATATATATATATATATATATATATAATCCCTATGTTAATCTCAACCATTATAAGAATAATCATTAAAACCCATTATTTTTAAACTAATGAAGACTAATGGATAGTTTTCATTAGTTTAAGAATAATGGGTTTTAATGGTTATTCTTATAATGGTTGAGATGAACTTAGGGATATATATATATATCCCTAAGTTAATCTCAATTAAAACCCATTACTCTTAAACTAATGAAGCCTAACGGGTAATATAGGGTCACCCAACCCGTTACCCGTTTAGACCTGTTAATATTAATGGGTGCTAATGGTTTGGGTCATGTACCCGTTAATATTAAGGAATCGTGTTTGGGTATTATCATTGGGACCGTTAGGCTTAACGGGTCGTGTACGGCTTAAGGGTGTTTTCACCCGTTAACCCGACCCGTACATGACCCAAGATGACCCGTTGACTGGTCTAGGGACAGATTTCTTGCTTCCAATAACTCGCCGAGCTATTCACTGGTAATTTTTGCTTTGGAGCAAAATCAGTGAAGCGAATAGCTCATTTGCTTAGTGTAAGATAAAACGAGGGAGAAAGTACCAGGGATTACATCACTCATTTCAACAACGAGAAACTGAAAGTCATTGATTATGAAAAGAAGACTGCAATCACTTCCCTCATGAGTGGTTTGCTCCCCAACAAACTGTACTATACTTTGGCTAAAGATCCCTCGAAGACGATGACAGAATTAATGGCCAAAGCAGCGAAGATTATAAACACCGAGGAAGCTATGGCTGCCAAAACTAATTCAGACGCAAAAGTGGAAGCAAAGACAGATAAGAAGGAGAACAAGAATCATAATGAATACAGGAATTCAAAAGCAAAAGAAAGCCTAGATAGGCTCAGGAAATTTACCAATTACACTCCCTTGACGGTGGATATACATCATGTTTTGGAAGAAATCAATCACAACAATGATTTGATTTGGCCTGACAAGTTAAAGTCCCCTGATGATAAAAGGGATAAGTTCAAGTATTATGAATTTCACAAAGATCATGGTCATACGACCAACCGGCGTATTGACCTCCAGAATGAGATAGAAGCACTCATTCGAAGAGGAAAACTGGACAAATTTGGTGATCGACAATTTTGTGGAAGAACTAGAGGTAGAGGCCGACAGAGATCTAAATCACCAGTTAAGCCCAGAGAGGATAAGAAGAGGAACCACGACGAAGATCCAAAAGATGATCATGATCTTCCCAAGAAGCCTAGACATCCTGAACGTGAGGTATTCACACTCAGTTTTGGATCCTTTGATTGGAATATGATTGCAGGTGGAGATGCATGAGGGGGAGATCATACAGCTGAAAGGAAATCTTACCTCAATGAGGCTCAAACTTTCTCCTATATCCAGCGAATCAACCCTGTCGAGGAAGACCAACCAGAAAAGGTTAATAAAGAAAAGCTTGTAATTGGATTTTCCAAGAACGATCTATCTGGAGTGTTGTACCCTCATGATGAGCCTTTAGTGATCAAATTCAGGATAAAAGAAGTACTGGTGGCAAGAACATTAGTGGATAATGACAATTTGGTAGACATCATATTCTATCCCTGTTTTGATAGTTTGGGATTAAAACTCAACCAACTGGTGCCTTACCATAGGCCTCTTATCGAATTTTTTGGCGAGAAAGTATTTCCATTGGGGACAATCAAACTAGACTTGTTGATCAGGACATGGCCGAAGATATGGACAGAGAAAATGATATTATTTGTAATGGATAAAAATGTTCATTCTGCCTATAACATTATCATGGGAAGAGTTGGTCTGGAGAAATTTGAATTTGTACCCTTTACTTTTCATCAATGCCTAAAGTTCCCGACCAACTTTGGAGTTGGTGTAGTAAAAGGAGATCAGAAAGTAGCTCGGGAATGTCACTATTCCTCTGCCGAGGAAGAAGACATGTTGGAAACAAAGAGGAAAACAATCACTTATAAAGTGGATATATCTGAGCCTAACAGCGAATTTAAAGTTGAAAATTTAGATCCACGAGATGAATTTGAGCTTGTAAAAGGCCAAGTGATGGAGGCAATAGAAAGCATTATTTTGGATGATGATAAATCAGAACGAACTACTCAAATTGGAGCATCATTGGAATCGATCCTTAAATAGGAGTTGGTGTCTTTCTTAAGAGAAAGGAAACAAGTGTTCGCGTGGAGTCATGAAGTTATGCCAAACATAGACCCAAATTTCCTATGCCATGAGCTTCATGTTAATAAGGAGGTTAAACCTGTGAAGTAGCAAAGAAGAGTCTTTAGCCCGATGAAAAACCAGGCTATACAAGAAGAAACAGAGAAGCTTCAAAAAGCTTCCTTTATTAAAGATGTGAAGTACCCAAATTGGTTGGCTAACGTAGTTATGGTTAAGAAGAACAACAATAAGTGGAGGATGTATGTGTATTTTACTGACTTGAACAAAACATGCCCAAAGGATCATTTTCCTTTGCCACGAATTGATTAGTTGGTGGATGCTACTTAAGGGCACGAGATGTTAAGTTTTATGGATGCATATTCTAGTTATAACCAGATCAAAATGAAGCCAGAAGATAAAGAGATTACTTCCTTTATTACTCCTCGATGAACTTATTGCTATAATGTTATGCCATTTGATCTCAAAAATGCAGGTGCTACTTATCATAGATTGGTGAACAAAGTGTTTGAGGAGAAGATAGGCAAGAACATGGTGGTGTATGTTGATGATATGATCACTAAGAGAAAAAAAGTTGCTGATCATATCGTCGACCTCAGCTAGACGTTTGATCAATTAGAATAGAACCAGATGAAGTTAAACCCCACTAAATGCGTCTTCGGAGTACAGGAGGGAATGTTCCTCGGATATATAATGAATCAAAGGGGTATTGAAGCCAATCTGGATAAGATTAAAGCTCTGATCGAAATGCATTCCCCGACCTGTAAAAAGAATGTTCAAAGACTAACTGGGCGCATAGCACCACTCAACAGATTTGTGTCCCGAGCAATGGATAAGTGTTTGCCATTTTTTAAGGTGCTCAAAAAAACCTTTTAATGGAACGATGAGTGTGAAAAAGCCTTCCTAGAATTGAAGAAGTACCTGGGAACACCCCCACTACTCTCCCGACTAGTATTGGGAGAAAAATTATATTTGTACTTGGCTGTATCTGAATCAGTAGTTAGCTCTGCCTTGATCAGAGAAGAGAATGGAATCCAAAATCCAGTTTACTACACTAGCAAAGCTTTTCGAGGAGCGGAAGTTAGATATCCCAGACTGGAGAAATTAGCATTGTCCTTAATTGAGAATAGTAGACGAATGAAGCCATATTTTCAAGCTCACACCGTAGTGGTATACACTGACATGCCACTAAGTCAAGCTTTGCATAAGCCAGAGAAATCCAGGAGATTAATGTATTGGACTGTGGAGTTAGGGGAATATTATATTGTATACAAACGAAGAACTGCTTTAAAAGGCCAAGTTATGGCTTATTTTATTGTAGAATTAACTTACCTAGGAGTCCCCGAGCAATAAGAGACTCTAATTGAACAACATACATGAGTCAACAGACCTACTGAAGATATGCCCGACTAAATCCAAGCAAGGGAAACTGTAGGAAAAGTTATCACCAGCCAACTAGAACCCTCTAGTGGAGTACAAAAGATGAAGAAGAAATATGAGGAGGTGAAGGATAAAATCTTCCATCAAGGAATACTGACAAACCAAGCATTTGACGGTAATATTCCCATATGGTGTTTGTATGTTGGCGGGTCATCCTGTGCAACTAGATGTGGAGCTGGAATCATTCTCAATACTCCAGATGCGCTAGATATAGAGTATACTCTGTGATTCTAATTTCAAGCCTCTAATAATGAGGCAGAGTATGAAGCTATGATTGTTGGTTTAAATCCAGCTAAATCATTGAATGACGAGCAAGTTGTTGTATACAGTGATTCACAGTTGGTGGTAAACCATTTATTAAACTTATATGCAGCTGAAGGAGAACCGATGACCAGATACTTAGCCAAAGCGTTGGAGATAATTTCCACTTTGCTAGCTGTCCAGATGATCAGAATTCCAAAATTGAAAAATGCCCGAGCAGGTGCACTTGTTCGGCTAGCTTCAGAAACCAGAATTGAGCTACGAAGAACTATTCCTATTGACTTGCTAATAGGAGCATTGATATATATCTGATGTCAATTTTATTGCAGTTGATATGGGAACATATATTAAAGAAGGGATTCTTCCAACTGACCTACTTGAGCTATGAGGTTGAAATACAAAGCCGCAAGATATGTGCTAGATGGTGGTATATTATATAGAAGAGGATTAAATACTGGTCTACAACAGTGTGTGCATCTAGCTGAAGTGAAGGATTTAATTGAAGAAGTCCATGAAGGGTACTGTGGAGCCTATGTAGCAGGAAGAACGTTGTTACAGAGGATCCATACACAGGGGTACTACTGGACGACTATGCGAGCATATTGTGAAGATTTTTCCAAGAAGTGTGATAAGTGCTAGAGGTTTTCTAGCATACGTAAGGCTCCATAAGCTCTCCTAACACCAATCACTTCACCTTGGCCCTTTGCTATGTGGATAATTGACTTGGTTGGGCCCCTACTAACCACCCGAGGAAGGTTCAAGTACCTGGTTGTAGCTGTTGATTACTTTACTAAATGGGTGGAGGCTGAACCGTTGATCGATATGTCCTATGAAAAGGTTTATCAGTTTATTTAGAAGAATATCATATGCAGGTATGGCTTACCCCATGCCTTTATCACTGATCATGGCACACAGTTTGACAACGATGAATTTTCTTATTATTGTGACCAGTCCAACGTTCAAAAAATTCATTATGCTCCTGGCCATCCTCAAAGCAACGGACAAATATAGGTAACTAATAGAACCTTGCTGAATGGGTTGAAGAAAATGTTAGAAAATGCCAAAGGGAATTGGATCAATGAACTGCATTCTGTCTTATGGGCTTACCAAACAACTCCCAGAACAGCTATTTGAGAAACTCCCTACCTATTAGAATTTGGTACTGAAGCTGTAATTCCTATCGAGCTAGGTTTACCCACACACAGAGTTCTTAATTTCAATACCCCAATCAGTGATTTAATGAGAAGGCTGGATTTAGACATACTGGAAGAAGTCCGTGAAGATGCAGCTTTAAGAAATGCATCCTATCAACAATGGACTGCACGTTTCTATAACAAGAGGGTCATGCCAAGCAACTTAAAAGAGGGTGATTATGTTTTGAAAAAAGTAATTCAAAAGAGCAATAAGCTAGAAGCCAATTGGCATGAGTCTTATCGTATTACTGCAGTCATCCGACCATGCACATATCGAATTGAGACTTTGGAAGGGGAACAATTTAAGAATCCATGGAATGCAGAACACTTGAGGAAATACTATCAGTGACGTGATTCCTTTTAATATTAATGAGAATGTGATTTCCCCAACATTGTTATTTTTTTTTTGGAGTGCTAGTGCTATGCACTACACTATGCATCTACAAAAATACCAACAAAGTTGGTCGGTATCAATAAAGGCCACCAACAAAGTTGGTCGGTATCAACAAAGTCCACCAACAATGTTGGTCGGTATCAAGAAGGGCAACCAACAAAGTTGGTCGGTATCAATAAGGGCCACGAATAAAGTTGGTCGGTATCAACAAAGGCCACCAACAAAGTTGGTCGGTATCTATAAAGGCCAGCAAAAAAGTTAGATGGTATCAATAAAGGCACCAACAAAGTTGGTTGTCAAAAACCATGCAAGGCAAAATTATAAGCCCCAAATGCTTGGTTAACGAAGACCCGGATGAATAATTTTCATCTACACTGGGCTAAAAGATGGATAAATGTTCCACTCACGCCTGGGAATCGAGGTAACTAATACAATTACCTAAAAACTTTGGGTACATTAGTGGAACCATGGTGATGCATTGGTAATTGATATAATACCTAGGATAAGCCTAAGGATATCAATAGAACCAGTGAAAAATAAAAGATTAACTAAAGGTTGATACATTCATAGTAAAAGACTAACAAAACATTCATATATTCAAAGATTAACTAAAATTTGATCCATTCATAAAATAAACTTGTCAAATGATTACTGATTCGTATCGAATATTGCATATTTCCGCCCTATATCTTTATGCATTCTAGAACTTTTATGGTCCTAAATGACTATATTTATGCTCATTAACAAGACAACCTTGTATTTGGATATATACATGCTTTGCATAGGTTAATTGTGCTTTTGTAGGTATTGGAACGCTAAAAATGAGGTTTGGTTGCATTTCAGAGAAGTTTAGCCACCAAATGCTACTTTAAGGGCATTTTAGTCAATTCACACTTGATCTTCAGCTCATGGAATTTCCACGGATGCGTAGTTCATTGAGTTAGCATCGCGTGGCCACAAATGGCACATCGTTTCGAGTTTAGACGAAGAAGTTATGGCCATTCCCGTTTGCATACTATTCCTCCCATGTGAAGTGCAAATAGCAGCAGGAAATAGAGAACCGGTCGACCGCGAGTTTTAATTTTGCCTTGGCTCGAAGACAGTGTGGCTTAACTTAAAAGCGCGGTCGACCGCGCCTTTGCAATCGGTCGATCGCGATCACCAGATATTTTCCACTTTTTCCTTTTCTTTTCTTTTTCCTTTATTTCTTTTGTAACTTACTATATAAACCAATTTTGGTTTCTATTTTCAGAGATCTTACATTTTACATTAGGTTTAGGGTTTGTAAGGAGATTTTTCCCTTCTCCATTTAATTTGGGTGTTTTACCCATTTTCATGTATGTAAGATTCATTTCTTTATTTCTTTCATTTATTTAATGCTTTCTTTAGTTGCATCCCTTCTTTTCCATGCCTAGTTAATATTTATTTTTTGTATTTATTGCTTTCATAATTAGGTTTACTTGCTTTCTTTCAATACATGTCATTTACCATGCTTCTAGCTAGTTTAGTCTAGGTTGTGTTGGATTGAACTCACCTATGGGTTGATGTGTTGCTTTGCTTTGGTGATGGAGTTTACGGGTTTATTTCAAGTGCGTTGTCCTAATTATTACACCTAGGAGATTTGACGGGGTATATCATATATGCTTCGTACTTACAACCTTGCGTGCGTAATTTTCGGGGTATTTGTTGATGCCAAAATCTTATTAGACTTTTATGCGGATTTAGGGGTGTGACAACACTTGATTTAATTAACTGTCGAAACGAGACGCAATCGCAATAACTCGTCTTATACTAATTAACTCGGGCTGAGGGATATCCGACGTAGCCAATAGTTTTTATCCGCTTTGTTAATTTAGTTTAAATACACTCTCCTAGTATAATCTTTTTCTTTTTAGTTTATAATTATCTTTTTACATTTTTATTTAGAAGTAGTAAACCAATTAAATTCTAGCAACTCGTCTCTATGGATTTTCGATACCCGGACTTGACCACTATACTCCCTTAAAAGATTGTAGTCATAAGTTTAGGTTTTTGTATTAAGGAGGTGAACAGAAAACAACGATCGACGATTGACACACGCCATTTTTCACCTTTGATCAATTACATATTGTTGTTTAAATATGCAGAAATAAAATACAAAGCCTTATTTTACAGGATGTTTTCCGTCAGCCTTAGAAACAGGATCCATGCCAGCTGGAGGATCCTCCAAAGTAAAAGGGGAGTTGATGAAGTTAAAATTATGAAGCATTCTGGTTTTGCTTGTAATAGGACGATCAAGCAGATGAGGAGGTCA
The DNA here is from genome assembly GCA_949130495.1 of Sambucus nigra. NCBI lineage: Eukaryota > Viridiplantae > Streptophyta > Magnoliopsida > Dipsacales > Adoxaceae > Sambucus > Sambucus nigra. The sequence goes on along the minus strand of OX422215.1, from coordinate 540,903,656 downwards.
GACGATCTCTAGTTCATCATGTAGCTCGTAATATCCTAGATATTTTGAAATCAAGCATTGAGGAATATGATGAACAGGAATCCAGTTTACATCTAACTTGAACGGAGGATTGTCAAGTTGCAAAAATCTCGGATCATACCAATCCCATAAAGAGTTGTTCCGATCCACCTTCATCACAGTTAAAGCATTCATCCAACCCCATTTATAGGATTCGTTCTGGGCCTGTTGCAGTCTATCGTCAAAGTGTCCCAAAGCTTGTTTATACCCATCCATCCAAACTTCTCTTGGTTGCTTGTGGAATTGAAAGGTTAATTTATCAACCGGTGACTGTAGTTTTAATAATACTCCATCCTTAACCTCTAATTGGGAAGATTGAGTGGATAATTGTTCAGTCAAGGTCAACAACTTTTGAGACATATCAGCAATAGCTCGGTCTTTTGCTTTTAACTGTGCAACTTGATTGGAAAGGGCCTACTGGGTCCTAACTTCTTCTATAGTTCCTCGGCCAGGCCTATTTCTTTCTCGGGAAGAGGATCCAGGATTAAGCTTTTTTAAAGATTCCAAATAATCTCTTAATATTACTTTATCGACCTCTGCAAAGGAGTAACCTTCATCCGTAGTAGCAACAACAGCTCCAAAAGTAGACTTCAAACGATTTACTTTATCCCTCAAATTATTATTCTCCTCTTTTGTAGTTTGGCAACAGTCCTAGTTTCTTCAACTTCAAACTTAAGTAAATCTTCCTTTTATTATAAACAAAATTGTCAAAACCCCGATCTACACTAAAGCTTTGATATTTCTGCTCATAGCTTTGTGCAACATCACAGTGGATTCTTTATACTTTTCTTGAAGTTCTTCTATCATATCATAATAGGCAACATTATTTTCTACCACCCCGATCAAGTAAGTACTTCAAATACTTGTAGGATTCTTTAACCTCCTCTGATGCATCATCACCGAGCAACTGAGTGATTTCTTCTTCGGATAAGTCCGTATGCCCAGCTTTAAAAAAATCATTGCACTTCCTTAGGAGCTCGGTATCATGGCAAGACAATTATTTCTTCTTCGCTATAAACTAGCAAGAAGAAATTTCCACCAATCAACAACAAGGATGGATAATAAGTATAATCAACAAGGGACAAAAGGAACGAAAAGTTCTTTTATTGATAATAAAGAGTTCAAGTACAATCAAAATGAAGAACAAGAAACAAAAAAGAAAAAGAGCAAATGCCGAACGACTTTACACCTTCTCCCTATCATTCCCAACCTTCTTGCCCTTTTTAGAAGAAGAGGCTATAGGATGGAGTTGCTCAGTTTGATCGGCTGGAGGAAGAGAAGACTCAGAAATTTTAGGATGGTCTGCAGCAGACTCAACCACTAGGGAAGACTCTCCAGAGCCAGCTTCATCTTCAACCTCCTCCTCAATGGATGAGATTCGAGTAAAGACTTCTTCAAGCCAGCCAGGGCCTCCTCCACGTCAGTCGAAGAATAATCCCTAATTGCATCATACTTCTCCAGTATATTATTAAAGTGCACCAAGAACTGTAAGAGAGGAAGACCAAGATGATTATATGATAAATATAAAACACAACCAAACCAAGAAAATGAAAAATACTTACTGATTGAAGGATTTGAGCAACCAATTCAAAAACCCTTCATCAGGGAAGCATGGCATCCACCCCTTATGGTCTGGAAGTGTACCAGACTTTATCAACTTCCTGGTCAATCCAAGAGTAATAACAACCTAAGGAGAAGCATCAGAGGAAGGTAATTTAACCATGGACAGTTAATCAGTCACTTGGTTGACCTGCTTCTCTGCAGGCCCTCTTCTAAGTCTCCTCAAAGGAACATCATCATCCTTAGGGGCTGTATCTTTAGAGATTGGGAATTTGGGGATTGGGTCTTTGGGGGTTAGGTCCTTGGGAACTGGGGGCTTTATAACATCCCATGTTTTCTTCTTGGCTCCTTCAGCAGGTGCCTGTGAGCCCGAAGTGCTACCACTGAGGAGGTCAAGAAACTTCCTCTTCCTCATGATTTCATATAGAGGAGTGTCAGAATCAACAACAACCTCCTGATAAAGATCAATTACTAGAACAGGATAGGGAGCAAGTCTGCCAATAAAGAAAGAAACATTGTTCTTGTATTGAAGCAAATAAGAGGCAGACCTAACGTGCTCCTCAGCAACTACCTTGTGAAATTCCCAGATAAACTTCAATTCTTTCAAATTTACTTCACTCTCTTTGGGGGACTTTCTTTTCTGGTCAACTACAAGTCAATTTATTAAACAAAAGTTAGTATGACAATTTATCAAATATAAACAGGGAAAAATATTACAACATAGAACAACTTATCCCTTTGCCAAAGAGAGGACATCTAGGTCCTTAGTATTTAGCACCTCCAGTTAAGAGAGCATGTTGCCAATTTTTTATAGCTACCCCATTATCAAAATAATCCCTATTAGAATCAGGGAGATTAACTACTAAAACTTTACTAACTGTCCTAGTTTTCAAATAAAAAGTAGTATAACTAGTTACCCATTTATAACAAAACATTATTTCTAGAATCCCTATATGGATCCCATAGATTTGATTTAACCTATAAACTCCATTTACAACTCTCCATCTATTAGGAGCCACTCTTGTAGGTACAATGTCAAAGTATTGATAAAATTCCAGAGACACAGGGGATTGGGAGGAAATGTGAACCCACACTCAGCAATAAAGATGGAAGGGAACCAATGACCCTCAGCTAGAGATAAAAAATCAGAAGGAAAACTGGGATGTTCCAGTAAAACCCAAGATGGAGTATTAAAGTCGATTATGAACTTATCAAGTGACTCGATAGAATAAACCATAATGAAGAAAATAATGAAGAAGAGAAGAAAAATTCTTACAAAAGTTTAAGGATTCAGCAAGAACTTAAGAAAAAAAAAGAAAACGATAGCATGAAAGTTCAAAGAACACAGCAACAAAATCAGAAGTGAGAGGTAGCAAATGATCAAAGTTTTCCCGCTCTTTTATAAGACACATCAAAAACTCAGAAAAGTAATGATTAAAGCGAACGACGTTTGGGTTTACGGCGGCTAACAAAGGAAAAGACGAAGATACCTCATAAAAATTAGCTAAAATTTAAAATATTTACAAAATTGCCATTCGCGCCCAAAAATCGTCAATCAAGTGGATAAATTTCACAAGTCTGGAACGTCTGCAGCCAAACCAAACAGCCCAAACTACTATTAAAGCATAATATTTCACACTTTTGCATCAGCTCCAAGTATGAAACATTGGGGGTTTCTATTGATACCAAAATTTACCACCCTACGTGGAGAAATTACAAGCCAGCACATGCCATCCAATGTGGCACAAGTTTAATTCATCCTGGTACAAAAGCCCGACCAACAATGAAGCCCGGCCAATTAGGAAGTCGGATCAACTGTGAAGTCCGACCAATAGGGAAGCCCGACCAACGACCCGTATTGCCAACAAAGCAACAACAGTCTTACAGCTTGTATTGCCAATAAAGCGACATCATTTATATATTTAATTCTCATTATGTATTGATGTAAATGGCTAACGAATGAAGGCATTACATCCTTTCACATGACAACTATCAAGACCACTCTTGGGCTATAAATACATTGTATCACCCTCATTGCAAGGTATGGGGAAAACAACTCAAGGCAATCAATACATAACAGTGGACATAGGCTATTCCATTAAGCCAACCCACTTTAAAATTTCTTGTGTCTTGTTTGTTTTACTTATTTTATCTGTGATATATTAATTAGGCCTAGTATAGTTTTTTGCATCAACAATGATGGTCGGCATTCCAGACCTTGGTCGATGGTTATTCCTTGTTGACTAGGATTGCTGCCACAGTGGATGATACATGTCTATTTCTAATTGATCCATGTAAGTGGGTAATTTTTTGTGTCAACAGAATCCCCCAATGTTCGATGCTTGATGCTTACTTGAAAGTATGGAGCATTGAGTTCTGATAGTAACTCGGTCTATATTTCTTATTTTTGGTCGGTTGCTGACTTCCCACACTAGTAAAATTATTAGTTTTACTATAAATATCCAAAGTTGTAATGAATCGTTTTGGGGAAAATACATTATTTTTTGCTTATCCGCCAAAATTTCAATCGTCATTTTGCTTTAATCATTATGTTCGCCGTTTTTTTAGGCAATCTATAAGAGGCGGAAAAACCCTGGCCATCTCTTACCTCAAACTCTCTAAGTTTTTGCTGTAATTTCTTAAGCTTTCGTACGATCGTTCTTCCTGTCTTCTAGTTCTTACTGAATCCTTAAGTCTTTGTAAGAATTCTTTCTCTTTCTTCTTTTCTTCGCATCAAATCATGGTTTATGCTATTGTTTCTTTAGATGAGTTTAGAAAAGAATAAAACATATCAGATTGGGTAGATTTAGAGTTTCCCAATCACCCTGTAGACGTTTTTTCTTTGCCCGAGGGTCATTGGATCCCTTACTTATTTGTTGTTGAATGCGGTTTTACCTTTCCCCAAATTATTTTTGTCTGGAATTTTGTCAATATTTTGACATTGTACATGCTAGTGTAGCCCCCAATACTTGGAGGGTTGTCAATGGTGTTCATATGATCAATCAACTTCATGGGATCCACATAAGCATTCCCAAAATTATGTTTCGCCATAAGTGGATCACTAGTGATAGTACTTACTATTTAAAAATTAGGGTTGTAAATAGAGCTTTAGTTGTTAACCTTCCTGACTCCAATAGGGATTACTTCGAATATGGAGTGATTGCTAAAAATTGGAAATATATACCCCTAACAAAGGGTGAAGTGTACAATGGGCCAAAATACCCTCAGGAAGGCCATGGGATAGGTTGTTTTAAATTCTTATGTGACTTTGTTAACAACTTTTCTGTTGAAATGTTAATTAATCACTAGTTGTTTGTTTTCTTGTAGTTGATAGGAAAAGTAATTGTCCCAAAGAAGATGACATTAAGCTTAACGAGCTCAAGTTTCTTTGGGGCCTTCATCAAAAAATTGTCGAGGAACATACTAGGTCGACATCATACTTGTTGAAATACAGGAGTCCTATCACCTCTTTTATTACTCGACCTTCTGTTATTGCTCCTACCATTGTGCTTGACTTGGACCAGAACCTAGTGTCCACTTCATCAAGCAGTGGTGAACTTACTGTTGGTTCATCTTCATCCTTAGACTCTAACCTTCCTCTTGCTGCTGCTATGGGAAAGAGGAAATTCCCCAATATCATGGGAGATGTTATTGCCTCTAGCTCTACCAAATCTTCTTCTCATGGGGCCACTAATAAAGATGATGCTGGGAAGAATCCCCAACTAAGAAGGGTGAAGATTCCTTTATTAAATGCATCAAAAAGGGTCTTCCTTCCAGATTTGTTGAAGGAAAAACTACCATCGTCAATCAACAGAACTTGGCTAATTTGCTTGTTGCTATTACTGGCTCTCCTGTATCCATGGGTCCTGACTTAGCCAGGTAATTGATAAGGTCTGGTAATTTATCAGATCATAGGGGTGCTACCTCTGCCATGACCCGTTTGAGAATTTCTAAAAGGTCTGCTCAAATCCTTACCTTGGTAAGAATTCTTGCTTCTTTATAATTGTACTTTTTTACTATTTTCTTATACTCATTTTGGCCTCTCTCTTTTACAGTTCCTAGTTGATTTTAACCAGATCTTGGAGAAGGACGATGCACTTAGTTATCCTTCAAATGATGTATAAGAGGCTTTTGAAGGCCGAAAGAAGTATTTTCTTGAATCCCAACAAGCATTGGAAACTGAGAAGCAGTCTTAGGAGAACAAAATAAAAACTATTAAGGAGGCTTAGAAGAAAGCTGAGAATGAGGCTGCTATAATTCGGAGACAAATCTCTGAGTCGGAGAAGAACCTAGTTGTAGAGAAGGCCAAGAGGGTGAAGGCTAGGGAAGCCTCTTTCAACAAAGGATGGGAAAAGGCCATCGTAGCTGCTTATGTCTAGATTGAATATGTCAAGAAGAAGTGTTACAAGGATAGTTGGTCGACATCACTTTTTGAAGTTAGTACTCCTCAAGATTCTGATCTCTTCCTCAGACATGACCCTGGATCCCCACCAAACTTAGATGAGGAAGTGGAAAATGATGTGGGGTCTGGGGATTCCACCCTTGTTCTAGAACCTACAGCCAACCAACTGCAGACAGTTGCTTAATCTTCTCTCCCCAAAACTTCTGAGCAAATCACTCCACCCATTCCTGTCTCTAATCAAGTTGAAACTTTTGTTGATAGGGAGAAGGTGTAGACTTGCTCGATAATCAGTCTTTTTTTCTTTTTTGTCTTTATTTCATTTTTATTTCCTTTCAATGTATTTGTAATCTGACTTTTATCAATGAAAATGACTATTTCTTGTCTCTGAGCTTGTCTTCTTTCGATTACTGCTTCATACTCTTTATTCTATTGTTGATCGGATATTTCTTGACTCTTATAATTCATATAAAAAATGGATCAACTTTCCTCTTCTGACTCTGAGCTACTCAAAATGTGTAATAATCATTTTAAGGATGGTCACATGACTTTGTTCGAGGAAGATTTGTCAAAGTTACTCTGGGATGATGTTTCATATCAAGCTAAGGAAGCTTACTTATACCTGAAGTGTCTTCTTGATCGGGCAGTATCTAATAATGTAGCTTACTTTGAAATGATTAAAGAGATTCAAGAAGATCACAAAGAAGCCAAGGCTCTCCTGCATGCTGATTATGAGAAGAAGTACAAAGATTTAAGTGAATCTTGGGATTTTGAGGAAAAATTAAACAAATGTGCCTCTTCTTTTAGGAAAAAAGAGTTTTTTCTCAAGTATGAAGTAGATGAGGCTAGGGATATCGCCAAGCTGTTAGAGGAAGAAACTAACAGTTTGAGAGAGGAGCTGAAGTCTTTGAAGGTTACTTCAACTACTACTGCTGATGAGGGAGTCTCATTTTTAGAGACTGAAAATGCTAATCTGAGGGATGAACTGGAGGCCTTGAAAAAATCCAAACCTTCTACCTCCTCCCGATCAAGAGCAAGACCTGACTGATCTACGAGTGATGAAATCAGAACTCAGTAAACACTTACAAATCAGACTGCACAAATAAAGGCCAAGAATTTAGCCATTGTTGAGATGTCCCAAAAGATCCAAACCCATGGCAAGAAACTTGCCACCCAGTCTTCTCAACTACAAATCAAGGATGGAGTGCTAAAGAAATTGCAATACCAAGTTGAAAGGTCAACTTTTCAGTTTTACAAACAACCTAGAGAAGTTTGGATGGAGGGGTACAATGAGGAACTTGGCCATTTTGATGAACGCTTTAGTCAAGCTCGGTGCGAAGGCTATAAACGGGGATGAACCAATTGCCTAACAGTTAGGAAGGTGGATCAGAACAATAGACTATATTATTAGGTTGATCCGGCGCTTTTGGAGTGTCAAGGTTCTCCTTTTAAACTGGATATCAGTTGGATCCCTATAAAAACCATTCCTCAATGCCTGATCTTCAAATACTTAGGGGATTATGGTCTTCATGACGAGCTAGAAATAATTCGGCCTCCTCATCTGTTAGATGCTCCTAGCAATAGCAATAGAATAATGCTTCAAGATTTCAACTTTATTAACTCCCCATACACATTGGATGAGCCTCCAGCAGTCATGGAACCAACACCGAGGTCCTCTAAAGCTGAAGGAAAACGTCCAGTAGAGTAGTTTACTCCTGTAATTCAACTATGAATACTATATACGTGTAATAATCATTTATATGAATGAAAGGATATTTGATTTACTTATCTTGTCAATTTTTGAATGTGAATGACTTCTTCTTTTCATCAGTTCTATTGATACACTTAGGCATTTGCCTAAGTTTAGTACTAATTACCAATGAGAGTATCGTAGGTTCTACAGATATACTTAGATTTCTAAGTTTGGTATCAGTTACCTTTGATGTGGTCATAGGTTCTACTAGAACACTTAGATTTAAATCCAAGTTTAGTACTATTTGTCCATGGTATTTCCATAGGTTCTACTAATGCACCTAAATTTTTAGGTTTAGCATGACTTACCACTAGTGACTAGGCGTATGCGAAATATGTGTCTACATTACTTTTTAGGAATCTTCACAACGTTCTTCCTCCATTTTGCCCAGTTTGGATTAATTTATCCCTGATTGTGTTGACTAAGTATTAAGGACTTAAAGTCCTATCTTAACTTGGGTTTTTGTATGTTGCCGATCAGCTTTTGCTTGTGCCGAATGACTATTGAGTGATCACCAATAAACTATGTGGTTGTTCCTGAGAAACTTTTGCATGTTTACCGACCAAGAGACCAAGTGTGTGGTGATGTATATCATCAGTACTCCAAAAAAATCAAAAAATGGAGGAAATCATCATTTTATTTATATTGAAATGACATGATTACAAAGATTTATCTCATTACATTACTGGTAATATTTCCTAAGATGCTCGGTATGTTAAGAATTTTTGTACTCTTCTCCTTCCATCGTCTTAATTCTGTAAGAACATGGTTGGACAACTGCTGAGATATGATATAGCCCATGGCAATTTGCTTCAAGTTTGTTAGTCTTCTGAATCACCTTCTTGAGCACATAATCCCCTTCCTTTAAGTTGGTCGGTTTTATCCTTTGTTATAAAAGCGTGTTGTTCTTTATTGGTAAATAGCATTTCTCAAGGATGCATCCTTGCGTACTTCCTCTAGCATATCCAGGTCTACTATTCTCATCAAATCACTAATAAGAGAATTAAAATTTAAGACTCTGTGGGTTGGTAAACCCAGTTCAGCTGGTATCACTGCTTCAGTTCTAAATGCCAGCATGTATGGTGTTTCTCCAGTTACAGTCCTTGGAGTTGTTTGGTATGCCCATAAAATGGAGTGTAGTTCATTAATCCAATTTCCTTCATCCTCATCTAGTCTTTTATTTAATCCATTGAGCAAAGTCTTGTTCGTCACTTCAGTTTGCTATTGCTTTGAGGATGACCTGGAGCAGAGTGCAGCTTGTGAATGTTTGATTGGGCATAGCAGGCGATAAATTCTTCATTACAAACTGTGTGCCATAATCTTTGATGAAGGTGTAAGGCAAGCCATATCTACAAATGATGTTTTTCTAGATAAACTAGTAGATCTTCTCATAGGGCATATTTATCAATGGTTCTGTCTCAACCCATTTTATGAAATAGTCCACAGCCACGACCAAGTACTTGAATCTTCCTCGGGTGGTCGACAATGGCTCGACCAAGTCTATTCCCCACATAGCGAATGGCCAAGGCGAGGTGAGTGGATTTAGAATATCTTGTGGAGTTTACGAATGTTGGAGTACCTTTGGCACTTGTCACATCTCCTGGCGAAAGCTGTACAGTCTGTTCTCATTATTTCCCAATAGTATCCTTGGGTATTAATTCGTTGCAATAATGATCTGCCTGCCACATGATCCCCACAAGACCCTTAATGAACTTCTTTTATCAAGTCTTGAACCTCCATTGGATGGACACAACGCTGTAAAATAGTTATTAATCCTCTTTTGTATAGTACTCCCTTTTCTAGCACATATCCTGTTGATTCATACTTAATTTTTTTAGCCTCGATTGGATCTGCTGGAAAGATCCCTTATTCAATATAAGCTTTAACGGGATCCATCCAAGATGGCCCCATATCTATTGTAATGAAATTAATCATCAAGTCTTCATCAATGCTCCTGTTGGCCAAAATTTCAATGGGAATAGTTCATCGAAGCTCAATTCTGGTAGCTGATGCCAGGCGAGCAAGTGCATTAGCTCAGGCATTCTCTAACCTTGGAATTTTGCACACGTGAACAACTGGAAATTTAGCTATGACTTCCAGTGCCTTTTCTAAGTGTCTTGTCATTATCTCTCCTTTGGCTCCATACAAACTCAAAATTTGATTCACCACTAATTGAGAATCACTGTGTGCAACAACTTGCTCGGCGTTTAATGAATGAGCTAGATTTAAGCCAAGAATAAGAGCTTCATACTCTGCTTCATTATTTGAGTCTTGAAACTGTAATCATAAAGCATATTCAATATCTATGCCATCAGGAGTGTTGAGTATTATACCTGCTCCACTTTTTGTTGCACAAGATGATCCATCTACATACAAGTTCCATATAGGGATTTCGTCATCAAACGCTTGGTCTAATAATATCCCATGATGGAATATTTTACTTCCTGCTTCCTCATATCTTTTGTCCATCTCCTGTGCTCTGGTGGACGTCTCTGGTAGGTCGATAACATTTTTTTCTGAGCTTTCCCTTAATGGGATTTTCTCGGGGTGTTAGTCTTTGATGACAGCAGTTGGGTCGTCCCCCATTTGGAATTGATCTACCTTAGTTCTTTATTTCTTGGGAACCTCTGAATAAGTGAATTCAGCAATGAAATCTGCCATAATTTGGCCTTTTAATGAGGACTTTGGCTCATACACAATATCATATTTCCCCAGTTCTACTGCCCAATACGTTAATCTTCCAGACTTCTCTGGTTTATGCAAGGATTGTCGAAGAGGCATGTCAACACCATAATAGTATGGGATTGAAAATAAGGTTTCATCCGTCTGGATGCCTCAATCAAGGCCAACGCAAATTTCTCCAAGAGTTGCTATCTGATTTCTGCTCCTCGGATGGCTTTTTTCGTGTAGTAAACCGACTTTTGAACTCCATTATCTTCCCGTATCAAGGCAGAACTCACAGTTAACTCAGAGACGGCCAAGTATAAGTATAATTTTTCTCTTAAAATTGGTCGGGAGAGCAATGGGGGCGATCATAAATACTTTTTCAACTCTATAAAATCTTTCTCGCATTCGCCGTTCCATTCAAAACTCTTCTTTATCACTTTAAAGATCAGGAGACATTTGTCTGTAGCTCGAGCTCGGGACGTAAATTTGTTCAAGGCCGCTACTCGCCCAGTTAGCCTTTGCACCTCTTTCTTGTAAATAGGGGACTGCATTTCAATCAAATCTTTAATCTTGTTTGGGCTTGCTTCAATTCCCCTCTGGTTTACTATGTACCCGAGAAACATTCCTTCCTGAACACTAAATATGCACTTGGTTGGATTCAACTTCATTTGGTGCTTCTCTAGCTGATCGAAGGTTTGGCTTAGGCCAGCAATCTAGTCGGATGCTTTTTTGCACTTTGTCAGCATGTCATCTACATATACTTCTATATTCTTGCCTATTTTCTCCTCAAAGACTTTATTCACCAACCTCTGGCAAGTAGCACCTGTATTTTTCAAACTAAATGGAATAACATTATAGCAGTAAGTTCCTCGTGGAGTAATAAAAGAAGTGTTTTCCCTATCTTCAGGTTTCATCTTAATCTGGTTATAACCAGAATATGCATCCATGAATCTTAATAACTCATGCCCCGATATAGCATCAACGAGATGATCAATTCGTAACAAAGGGAAATGATCCTTTGGGCAGCATGCCTTGTTTAAATCTGTGAAGTCCACACATATTCTCCACTTGTTGTTTTTCTTTTTGACCATAACCATGTTAGCCAACCAATCTGGATATTTTACATCTTCAATAAATGAGGCTTTTTAAAGTTTATTTACCTCCGCTTGAATAACCTAGTTCTTCTCGGGGCTAAATACTCTACGCCTTTCCTTTACTGGCTTGACATCCTTATTGACATTAAGATCATGACAAAGTAAATTAGGATCAATCCCAAGAATGTCCTCATGGCTCCAAGCGAACACATGATTTCTCTATCTTAGAGACGTCACTAGCTCCTGTTTAAGAACAGTATCTAGTGTTGTTCCTATTTGAGTAGTTCGTTCTGGCTTATCATTATCTAGAAGAATGCTCTCCATTTCTTCTACTATCTGACCTTTCACCAATTCTGTTTCTTCTCTCAAAACTAGGGTTTCAACCTCAGAGTCACTATTGGGCTCAGGAATATCCACCTGGTAACTGGTGGTCTTTCTCTTTATTTCTTCCAAATTTTCTTGCTCGGCAGAGGAGTAATAGCATTCCCGAGCTACTTTATGGTCGCCTTTTACCATGCCTACTCCGAAGTTGGTTGAGAACTTCAAACATTGATGGAATGTAGACGGAACAACTTTAAATTTCTTCAATCTTACTCTTCTCATGATCATATTGTAGGCAGAATGAATATTTTTGTCCATTAGAAATAAATGTATCTTCTCTGTCCGACTTGCTGGCCAGGTGCCGATCAACACTTCCATCTTGATTGTGCCCAATGAAAATACTTTTTCTCCATAAAATCCTATTAAAGGCCTATGATAAGGTTCTAATTGGTTGATCTTCAAGTCCAGACTGTCGAAGCAGGGTAGAACATGATGTTCGCTAAGCTGCCATTATCAACCAATACCCTGGAAATAATTATATCTAGCCTTCTGACTTTGATTACTAAGGGGGTCGTCATTGGGGTATAATACCCCTGAAAGGTCATTTTTAGAAAATCCAATCACCAGCTTATCTTTGTTAACCTTCCTCGGTTGATCTTCCTCGACGAGATTAATTCTTTGGATATAGGAGCAAGCTCGAGCCTCATTGAGGAAATCTTTCCTTTCAGCGGTATGATCTCCTCCTATTGTATCTCCACCTGTAATCATTTGACAATTAAATGATCCAAAACTAAGAATGAATAACTCACGTTTCAGTTGCCTGGGTCTTTTAAGTAGGTTGGGGTCTTCTTGATCGTCTTCATGAGTTCTCTTTTTATCATCTTTGGGCTTGCATGGAGGCTTTGACCTTCACCGAGCTACACTATTATCCCGCCGATTAATAAATCTGTCTAGCTTTCCTCTCCGAATAAATGCTTCAATTTCATTCTGAAGAGCAATGCAGCGATATGTTGTATGCCCATGATCTCTATGAAATTAGCAGTATTTGGACCTTTCTTTCTTTCTATCAGGTGTTCTCAGCTTTTCAGGCCAATGTACCTCCTTGATATGCTTTATTTCCTTTAAGATATGGTGGATGCCCATTGTTAATGGAGTTTAATTATTATATTTCTTGATTCTATCATTATTCCCCTTTTACTTTGATTCCTTAGGCTCCTTAAGCTCTTTTTTCTCCTTTTTCTCGGTTTTAGATTCAGTTTTTACTCCCAAGTTTTATTTGGTTGCCATGGCTTCCTCGGCGTTCATTATCTTGGTTGCCTTAGCCATCAACTCTGTCATTGTCTTCGTAGGGTCTTTTGCAAGTGTGTAGTAAAGTTTCTCGGGGAGTAAACCACTCACGAGGGATAAAATATCTATTTTTTCCTCATAATCAACGAATTCCATCTTCTCGTTGTTGAAGCGAGTAATATAATCTTTAGTACTTTCTCCTAACTTTTATCTTACACTGAGCACGTGAGCTACTCATTTCACAGGTTTGTCTCCGAAGTAGAATTTACCAATGAATAGATCGAGGATCTAGTTAAAACTAGACATTTGTCCCCGAGGAAGGCTATTATACCAAATCTGTGTAGGACCAGTAATTATTCCTGATAATGCCTTGCATCTCATTTCATCGGGAACGGTGTAAATGTCAGTTGCTGATTAGTATTGTTCTATGTGAAGAACATGATCAGTCTTCCCATCATACTTGGGCGTAACCACAGGAGCCTTAAACTTTGAAGGAATGGGAAAATCCACAATGGTTTTCACAAATGGAGATCTCTTCACAAAACTTCTCTGCAAAGGATTCTTTGCCTTCGCCATTTCTCCCAACCTATCTTCCAATCGTAAAATAGAGACCTTTCATGCATTATTACTAGCATCGGATCTATGCATTGTAGCTCGACTATTCCGACCAATTGTGTGTGATAAACTCTCCTCTTATGAAGTCTATTCGGCACGGATAGTTCATCGAGCATCTGATCTAGATTGCGCTGAACCTTCACATTGATCGATTGGTCACTGATTATTTCTTGACAATGCCCTAGGAACATTTTTCTTCCCCCAGGGTCCCAAACGATCAAAGAGAGATGCTCTACTCAACCTTTCCAAAGCACTCAATCTTTCAGGAGTTAAAGATTAGTCATTATATGGTTTCAAAGTTCTAAGTGAAGAACTTGCTCCTGGACGGTCAAAAGTATCTCTAGTAGTCCTTGATTGGATATGTCTGTTATTTCTTAGAGGATGTGGTGGCATATTTCCATGAGTAGACAAGGCAGGGGACCCGGTCTGTAGCGTTTGGTCTAAAAGACTTATGGTATCTTGCATAGCCTCTTGACCTTTAGCGAGGCTATCCAGGATTCCAGTCAGGTCGTTATTTGTTAGTGGAGAGGATGCCATAATTCTTGGTGCTCGATTCAGTAACATCATTCATATTGAGTGAATGAATGAGTGAAAAACGTTTAGCAATACATTTCCCACAAACGAAGCCAATTTGTTGATGTAAAAAACTAGACTATGTCTAATTTATCAATCACAGATAATATTTGTACGTAAAATAAATAAACAAAAAGGTTTTTAAAGTGGTTCGGCTTATAGAGAAAAAGCCTACGTCCACTGTAGTTTGTTATTTCCTTGTGTTTGCCTTTCAATCACCTCCTCTTTTTGACGAAGAGATTATAAAGTATTTAGAGCCCAGTAGGAAGACCAAGATATGGAATGTTAAAGGATGGAATGCCTTTATAAATTAGGCAATTACATCAGTGCATAAGGTTTATAATGTTTCTGGCTGTTGGCATTTGGCTGACAGTGTTGGTCAGGCTCCCTACTGTTGGCCAGGCTTCCTGGTATTAGTCGGTATCCCAATATGATGGTCAACATTCTGATAAATACGTTGACATCCCAAATCTTCAATTGCGTTGGGGTACGCATGAAAACTACACACTTTTTCACACCCTTGGTTTCCCTACTCAGCCCATTCTTAGGGAAAAGGTCATTAATTTACTTTCTTTGTCTGGTACCATAGTGTTCACTTAGCTAGTCACCCGTGGTTGGGATACCATGTTTAGTCTTTGCGAGCCTATCTATCCCGACCTAATTAGGGAGTTTTTCTTTTCTATGCTCGTAGCAGAGAGAGGTCTTGTCTCTCGAGTTCATAGTAGGGAGGTTGTTATTACTGTCGACTCCATAGCCAGTCTTGCTAGTTTTCCCCGAGTCGCTAACCTTTTTTACCCTTGGACTAAAGATGCTTGACCCGATTCTAATCTTATTTTAGAGACCATCTTTTAAGTGATTCATCCGGGTTCGGGCATCTTGTATCATAGTAATCTCAAGTTTGGTTTTATGATCCTTAATTGTATCATTTGTGCGTGCCTCTTACCACCCACAAACCATACTTATATTTCACCAGACCATATGAATCTGATGTATGTTATCAGTGTTGGTAATTCTATTGATCTTACTGAGTTTATTCATGGATTTTTTAGAGCCGTGCGTATGTCCCCTTCTGCGCATGTTCATCGGGATTTGCCTTTTGCGATTCTAGTCACTTGTCACTGTTTGGATGTAGGTTTCCCTCTTCTTCCTTCAAATATACCCTCCACCTGTTATCAGATCGTTAATAGTCCATCCATAGGTCGATCTCATGGTCATATTCCTAGGGATACTCCTCTTCCCACTCCATCTCACTCATATTTATCCTAGTTTGTTGCCTCATCCACTCCATATCGATCTCGTCCCTCTACCTCTAATCATTATCCACCCTCAGATTCAAATGAGCTTAAGTTTATGCATTTGCAGGTTGAGCAAATGCAGGAGAAGCAGTGTTAGGATCGTGTTTTGATATAAGAATTATTTTCCTCCATGTAGACATATAGGCAGCTAGCCGAGGAGGACTAGGCTAGTAGAGAGAATGCTCAGGCTCGTAGAGACTCTTTCTTAATGCAGCACTTTCAGGAGCTTCGTTGTGCTAAGATGCAGTGTGGCACAACTTCTTCCGGCACCTGATCCTCTCTTTGTGAGGATACTCCATATGAGACTCCCAATTATTCCATTGATGATCCTGTATAGTGATTCTTATTTTAGATAGTTATTTTCTTTAGTGTACTTATGAGAGAGAGCTTCATCTTTCATATATTTGTACTGGATATTTTTTTTCATTTCCATTTTCTATTTTTTTGATTTGGATATTGTTTCATCTTTGTGGGATATATTTTTTTTGGATTAATGTTAATCATCTCTTGCTTTATTCTATCATATCTCCTTGTGATGGATGCTTTTCATTTATATGTTATGGATATAATCTCTATTGTTTTATCATGTTAACGTTGACATGTCATCTCTATTATATTGTTTTATTACACTAACTTTGGTAGGTGTGTTCTATTCCTTTGTCTTTTCTGGACAAAAAGGGGGAGAACATGTTTAGGGGGAGAGCTCGTAATTTAATTTACTATTCTCTTTCATATCCCCAAGCCTTTTATAGCTTTGTTATTTCATGTGTGTAGGTTATTTCTTATATTACATATTCATGCCTACAAGAGCTTCATGTTGCATCCGAGTTGACAGTCGAGTCGAGTCTATTTTTTTTGGATTTTGGGTATGGGCTTTAGGATCGGCTTGACATCCTGGCTCATAAAATTTTGAGTCTTTTTATTTTTTTATGTTTTGTTTCAGGATAGCCAAAGGAGGAGATTTGTATGGACAAATTTCCAATAGAGTCATTTGTAGTATTGGCTATTTTTGTTGGACAAAACATTTAGGGTATTTTAGTATCATGTTACTGTATTTCATGAAGAATTTGAGTATTCCGGCTTCCATCATACAAAAATCTCACATTAGCATCTGATTGCTCAATTTCCTGAAAGGCATATGACCCGATATTTTTTAATTTGTTGGAGACAAATTCTGAAGTTTTATATGCTTTTGGTAATAAGTTTTCAAACTTCTTTTGGCCTTTAAAAAATTAATTTAAGATTTTCAAAAATTAGAGAGGTTGTTCGAATCACCTGTAACACCCCGTAATTCTGCTTAATTCTAAATTACGTAAGTAGAGTAATTTAATGGGATTAAATACGCTTTAATTAAATTACGTGAGTAGAGTAATTTAATGTGATTAAATATGTTTGATTTAAATTACGTGAGTAGAGTAATTTAAATAGATATTATATTAATAAAGAAGAATATGTGTTATAGAAAATTTACTAAGGTGAGTAGAAATTTTCAATGCTGATATGTACGGTCTAGTGACTATATGGACGTACCGGATATAACCCGACAAAATTAAGAATGAGAGTAGAAAAAATATTTACGAGACTCAAATGATAATTTAGAGTCTACGGTTGATTCCGAAAGGGTCGAATTAGTCAAAATAGTGTACCCGGGGGTACTAGTTGAGTGCCGGGTCATTTTCGGGCTAAACCGGGACCATTCGGGGGCATTTTGGTCTCTTTACAATTATGGGAAAGAAGACCTATGAATTTTGTAAACCTATATCTGATTATAAGAATGGTGGCTAGGGTTAGACAGTTAGAGTTACACCATAGCCATTAGAGAGAGAGAGAGAGAGGCAAATTCCTTAGGCAAGAAGGAAGGAGGGATCATCTTAGGAAGATTTCACCACAAAGATTGTTGGGAAGAAGGATTGAGACACCAATATCATCAATCATCATCAACAACCACGAAATCAGACCCTACAAATCTTAAGGCAAGTGGTTATTTGCAAAATAATTGAGTTATAATACCCATGTTTAAGCTTGAGGAAGAACATGATTTTTATGATATTCTTGGGAATAAACAGTTGATAATAATCCATGATTGATTAGGATTTGCATGTAGGACGTTTTTGAATTACCAAGTAGGTTTATATCATAGAAAATCTGATGAGAAATTCGTATGAAAATCAAGTATTTTGATGAAAAATATAAAGAATGCAGTTTTAGGGTTCTTGAATATTATGGATATTTTCAGTGAATTTAACCAAGATTTATAATGATTTTGTTGTTTTAAATCGTTAGTAATCATCCCAGAACATGTAGGAATGATTAGAAATTGTTGGTTGTAAATTTGATGGCTTATCATGAAAGTTAGAAATGTAAAAATGGTGAAACCCGTAGGAAGAAGATGAACTGGGTCTGTCACTGCTTGATCGATCGATCGACCCTGGAGTATCGATCGATCGAAGCAGTCGATTGATCAACCATCTTCCTTCGATCGATCGACCCTGTCTGAGCATCAGGTTCTAGTGTCCATAGGATCTGTCAGCTTACTACGATTCAGCGTTACGTTTGTTTGTATTAGAGCCCTACTATTAGGATTGTTGATAAATTTCCAACTGTTGCGTTATCGTACTTCTTCTCTTAAATTTTGTATAAACTGTGTACTTATACAATTTGAATCTTATTTCAGATGCCGCCAGGGAGACTGAGAGCAGAGAGGGCTGAAGCTAGAGAGGAGGTGAGGGAGGCTCATCAGGAGCCACAGGTACCGATACCACCACCCCCACCGGAGCTAATCTCCACTACTCAGGTTGCAGTGATAGTGGCTCAGGCAGTTGAGACAGCAATGAGGGCAATGGAAGCCCACTTTCCACAGCCCCAAGTACCTCCCCCTGTGGCACCGGCAGTGCAAGTTTCGGCGGGACCATCTACTTGGCAACGAGTCAGGGAGACATTTCAGAAGGGGCTCCCACCCGAGTTTCAGGGTAGTACTGATATAGTGGATGCGTGCAACTGGAAGAAGAATATCCAGCGCCACTTGCGCATGCTAGAGTGCACCGGAGTGCAGGAACAGATGCTAGCCACTTTCCGTCTGTTAGGAGCGGCCCTACAGTGGTGGGAGTCAGTTACCACCACCGAGGAGAGAGATACTTTGTCTATATCTGAGTTTTGGGTGCGGTTTGACCGCAAGTATTTCCCTTCAGCAGTAGAGTCAGAGATGAGAAATAAGTTCAGCGAAGTGGTTCAGGGTGATCGCTCAGTTGCTGACTACGAGGAGGAGTTTACCCGCTTGGCTAATTTTGTGCCAAACGAGGTGAGCAATGAGGAGAGGAAGAAGTCCAAATTTATGGAGGGCCTAACCTGGAGAATTAGACAGCACTTAATTGGTAATTCGGCATTGGTAACCTACACAGATGTCATCAATGTCGCTCTACTACACTGTCAGGATCACCGTTTTCATACTAAGGGAAGTAAGAGGGGTGAGCCTAGCCAACCGGGCAAGGTGGATGGAGGTAGTGGCAGCAGTGCAACACAGCATCAGGCAGCAGGTCAGTTGGGATAGGATTCCAGACAGGGGAACCCTGCCAAGAAGTTTAAGCACGGGAAGTATCGCTTCGACCGATAGGGCCAGCAGGGTCCTCAGCAACCAGTCCCTCAGGGTCGACAGGGCCAGGGTAATCAAAATGGGGGACAACAAGGCCAAGGGCGACAGGGCCAACGTCAGGGCCAACAGGGCCAAGGACAAAGACAGTTCCAGGGGAAGTGCTTCACTTGTGGTCAGCAGGGTCACAAGAGCAGAAATTGTCCACAGCAAGACCGAGCACGACAGCAGGGTGGCCAACAGGGGCAGCAGGCACCGTTAGCTCTAGCAGCAGTACAGGCCGCACAGCTAGGGTAGATGCAGTACGGACGTGTGTTCAACATCCGTGACATTCCGGGACCGCCAGCACCGCCGACAGTTGCGGGTATGTTTCCTATTCATGGGCTTGAGGGGAATGTTTTGTTTGACACTGGGGCAACGCATTCATTTATTTCCACTAGATTTGCATGGGCAGCCGGCCTATTAGCGACAGCAGACACTCATCTTATGTGTGTGGAGTCACCGATGGGTAGTGGGTCCCTCATACACTCGATTTGTAAGGGTGTGGACATTATGGTCGGGAGATTGAGTCTAGCAGTGGACCTTCTAGTGCTGGATATGGAGGGATATGACGTCATCCTAGGCATGGATTGGTTGGCACATAATAGGGCAATGGTAGATTGTTATGAGAGGACCGTCGTGTTCTCTATCCCAGGGTAGGAGATGTTCCTTGTGGCTATGCCACTTCCTGAGGGAGGATCGCGAACTCACTTATATTATATTGAGGAGGAGACCTCACATGGGGTGGTCGTTTCTCTGGACTCAATCCCAGTTGTGAGGGACTTTGAGGATGTCTTTCAGGAGATACCAGGGTTACCACCTAGCAGAGAGATAGAGTTCATAATTGATCTCACACCGGGGACGAGACCGATTGCCAGATCACCATATCGCATGGCTCCTTTAGAGATGCGGGAACTGAGAGAGCAAATCCAGCAACTGTTAGGACAGGGTTTTATTCGACGGAGTACATCGCCATGGGGTGCGCCAGTACTGTTTGTGAAGAAAAGGGATGGTTCACTTCGTCTGTGCGTAGATTACAGAGAGTTGAACAAAGTAACGATACCTAATAAGTATCCATTACCGAGGATTGACGACTTGTTTGATCAATTGAGAGGGGCTGCATACTTCTCAAAGATCGATTTGAGATCGGGTTACCACCAATTGCACATTCGTGAAGAGGATGTACCTAAGACCGCTTTCCTGTCGCGGTACGGATCATATGAGTTCAGAGTGATGCCTTTTGGGCTAACTAATGCACCGGCGGTATTCATGGATCTCATGAACAGGGTATTCAGGGAGTTTTTGGATCAGTTTGTGATTGTATTCATAGACGACATTCTGATTTACTCCCGTACGGAGGAGGAGCACGCAGAACACTTACGATTGGTCCTACAGACATTGCTGAACCATCAGTTATACGCCAAATTTGAGAAGTGTGGATTTTGGCTTCGGGAGGTGCAGTTCTTAGGCCACGTCGTATCTAGCAGGGGCATTGCTGTGGACCCGAGTAAGGTATCGGTAGTGAGGGAGTGGGGACAGCCCACGACACCGACAGAAATCCGCAGTTTCTTGGGTTTGGCTGGTTATTATCGTCGCTTCATCAAGGGATTCTCAAAAATTGCCGGACCGTTGATGAATCTGACTCGGAAGGGAATTCTCTTTGTATGGAGTGATAGTTTCCAGTTAGTATTTGACGAATTGAAAGACAAGTTAACATCAGCCCCCGTTCTTACCTTGCCTAAGAGCGGAGTGGAATACCGAGTCTATACTGATGCGTCCTTACAGGGACTTGGGGGTGTGTTACAACAGGAGGAGAAGGCTATAGCTTATGCGTCACGAAAGCTTAAGCCACATGAGAAGAACTACCCCACCCACGACCTCGAGTTGGCAGCGGTTGTTTTTGCTTTGAGGATTTGGAGACACTATCTTTTGGGCGAGCAGTTTACGCTATTCACGGATCATAAGTCATTGCAATATATGTTCACTCAGAAGGACCTGAACATGAGGCAGAGAAGGTGGCTTGAATTCGTGAAGGACTACCAATTTGCTATACAATACCATCCTGGTAAGGCTAACGTGGTGGCAGACGCGTTAAGCAGAAGACCTATCGGAGAGTTAGCAGAAGTCTGGAAGGCAAAGTGGAGTGAGCTCCGATACGAGGATGATATGGCAAGAGCATGTATGGCAGTTCTAGCGATCACTTCCGAGAACGTTATGCGGATAGTGAGGGGACAAGAAGAAGACCCATTTTGTCAGGATAAAGTACGGCAGTTACTGGCCAAGGGGGAAGAGTTCTACTCCATCAGTTCAGAGGGTGGACTACGCTTCAACGGTAGACTGATAGTACCCGAAGACGATGATTTGAGGCATGCTGTTATGACAGAGTCGTACGGGTCAAAATTCTCAGTACATCCAGGTGGGGACAAGATGTACCAGGATATGCGACGAGTATATTGGTGGTCAGGTATGAAACGAGATATTGCAGAATTTGTCTCAAAGTGTGTTACATGCCAACTCATAAAAGTTGACCATCAGAGGCCTTCAGGAATGCTACAACCACTTGAGATTCCCGTGTGGAAGTGGGAGAGTATCTCAATGGATTTTATTACCGGGTTACCAACCTCGCAGAAGGGCCACGATTCCATATGGGTGATAGTGGATCGTTTGACTAAGGTGGCACATTTCTTACCGGTTCGTACGGATTACGATATGATGCGATACGCGCAGCTTTTTATTTCAGAGATTGTTAAGCTGCACGGAGTTCCTATTAATATCGTGTCGGACCGAGATAAGATATTTTTGCCTCACTTTTGGCAGAGTTTTCAGGAGGCCATAGGCACCGACTTACGGTTGAGTACGGCATATCACCCACAGACGAACGGCCAGACGGAAAGAGTAAACCAGATGCTAGAGGACATGCTGAGAATGTGTATTCTAGATTTTGGGGGAAATTGGGAGCCATATCTTCCTTTGGTGGAGTTTGCGTATAATAACTCTTACCAATTCACTATTGGCATGGCTCCATTCGAGGCGCTTTACGGGAGGCTTTGTCGTTCACCCGCTTGTTGGTTAGAGGTGGGGGATAACAGACTTTTAGGGCCATAGATGATACAGGAGACTTCCTCCAAAATAGAGTTGATTCGAGGACGTATTCGAATAGCCCAGGATAGGCAGAAGAGTTATGCTGACGCCGACAGAAGGCATGTGGAATTAGATGTGGGAGACCAGGTGTTAATTCGAGTATCTCCTATGAAAGGGGTTACGAGATTTGGCAAAAAGGGGAAGTTAGCACCGAGATATGTGGAGCCGTTTCCAATCATTGAGAGAGTGGGACCGGTAGCTTACAGATTGGGACTCTCTGAGCATCTTCAGCGAATACACGATGTGTTCCATGTAGCATCGCTGAATAAATACAAGAGGAGCGAGAGAGCCTTCTGGCACATTCCACTGGAGGAGATCGATTTGCAGCCAGATATCTCGTATGAAGAAAGACCCGTGGCGATCCTTGATTATAGTGAGCGCAAACTAAGATCCAAGGTGGTGCCCTTAGTATGAGTACAGTGGGGACACCACAATATGGATGAGTCAACTTGGGAACGGGAAGAGGATATGCGAGAACAATATCCAGAATTATTCATAGCAGGTATTTTTTTTCTAATTTCGAGGACGAAATTCCTTTTGTAAGGGGGGAAGTATGTAACACCCCGTAATTCTGCTTAATTCTAAATTACGTAAGTAGAGTAATTTAATGGGATTAAATACGCTTTAATTAAATTACGTGAGTAGAGTAATTTAATGTGATTAAATATGTTTGATTTAAATTACGTGAGTAGATTAATTTAAATAGATATTATATTAATAAAGAAGAATATGTGTTATAGAAAATTTACTAAGGTGAGTAAAAATTTTCAATGCTGATATGTACGGTCTAGTGACTATATGGACGTACCGGATATAACCCGACAAAATTAAGAATGAGAGTAGAAAAAATATTTATGATACTCAAATGATAATTTAGAGTCTACGGTTGATTCCGAAAGGGTCGAATTAGTCAAAATAGTGTACCCGAGGGTACTAGTTGAGTGTCGGGTCATTTTCGGGCTAAACCGGGACCATTCGGGGGCATTTTGGTCTCTTTCCAATTATGGGAAAGAAGACCTATGAATTTTTGTAACCCTATATCTGATTATAAGAATGGTGGCTAGGGTTAGACAGTTAGAGTTACACCATATCCATTAGAGAGAGAGAGAGAGAGAGAGAGGCAAATTCCTTAGGCAAGAAGGAAGGAGGGATCATCTTAGGAAGATTTCACCACAAAGATTGTTGGGAAGAAGGATTGAGACACCAATATCATCAATCATCATCAACAACCACGAAATCAGACCCTACAAATCTTAAGGCAAGTGGTTATTTGCAAAATAATTGAGTTATAATACCCATGTTTAAGCTTGAGGAAGAACATGATTTTTATGATATTCTTGGGAATAAACAGTTGATAATAATCCATGATTGATTAGGATTTGCATGTAGGACGTTTTTGAATTACCAAGTAGGTTTATATCATAGAAAATCTGATGAGAAATTCGTATGTAAATCTGGTATTTTGATGAAAAATATAAAGAATGCAGTTTTAGGGTTCTTGAATATTATGGATATTTTCAGTGAATTTAACCAAGATTTATAATGATTTTGTTGTTTTAAATCGTTAGTAATCATCCCAGAACATGTAGGAATGATTAGAAATTGTTGGTTGTAAATTTGATGGCTTATCATGAAAGTTAGAGATGTAAAAATGGTGAAACCCGTAGGAAGAAGATGAACTGGGTCTGTCACTGCTTGATCGATCGATCGACCCTGGAGTATCGATCGATCGAAGCAGTCGATCGATCGACCATCTTCCTTCGATCGATCGACCCTGTCTGAACTATAGAAAGTTGTGTAGAAATTTCTTTAATTGCCGTTACTTAATGGGAACCTTAGAATTGATATTTTTCCTATGAGGGGACTTGGAAATTACCAGTAGGTGTACCATTAGGTTCCTCCACTAATGATTGAGTAGGAATGTTGGAGAAATGGAATGACGGTAGGACGATTGACTTAGCCGTGAGTTGAAATGGTTAATTTAATTACGGAAAGAGTGAGACATAATTCCGAAAAGAAAATACCAGTAGGTTAAAGTTAACTTAACTACTGAATTAAGGGAGGGGTAACTAGGACCCTTAGAGTTACGCGAATACTCGAATAAATACAATAGTGAGAAATTGTAATTAATAAGTACGGAGAATATAAGTAAATATATTACGTACGGGTATGATTTACTAGGTCGGGTGCGTACCTACTAAATTTATATAAATAGTTTTGGGTTAAGAGAATATTACCTAAATTAATTATGTTAGGGTCTATGTGACATTCCGAAATAACATAAGACTATTATATATTTGGGGTCGATGTTTAATGCCGAACCAAACTTTGAACTAGTGCCGCGATGAAAGAGTCCCGAACCAGAATATGTGTCTATATTTATATTTATAGATAGTTGGGGTCGATGAACCATTCCGAACCAACTTTCACTTGGAGTCGATGAATTATTCCGAGCCAAGGGTCCTTTGTGTGTAATAAAAGGATATATTAGTGGTAACTAATATTATATACATTGTTGTGGGATAAAATGTTTTATGTGCTAAATCTACAAATTGAGAATAGTAGACAATGAAATGATAAGTAAATGTCTCAGTAATAATTTATAGCATGATGTAATTATTACAAGAATAAGGTAACGAGCAGTTATTGAGTTAACTACAGTTATGGACAGTATAACTAGGTAGACCAAGTTTCCTCGATAGTTATATACTATGAAAGAGAGGTGAGGAGGTCCAAGGGAGAGTGCGAAACCTTAATGTGTGTAATCAATAACTTAATTGTGATAATCGCTTGCCAAATATTTTCAAATGTTTTGAGTACTAACTCTTGCTATGTAAATTTTTAAAAAACCTTTTAGGTGCCCAGCCACAAGGACACCCAGCTTGATTTCATGTCAGAGATTTGGGAGCTGCAGCCAGTGTGGAGGTTGCAGAGATTGTTTAGACGCTTCCTCTTTTTCATTTCTAGTGCAGGATCTCAGTTTTAATATTTCTAGTTGGAACATGTCGTTCCACCTTTACTATTACAGTTTATTCTAGTTATGGATTTGTAGTTGTCTTTGGGCCGTGGTTTACGGCAAGACTTTATTTGCTTTCAGATTTTTATGTACTGAGCATTCATATCTAGTTTTGGTTATGTGTGGTTTGGATTATTTATTGTTTTAAGAAAGATAAAATTTGGCACCCGTTTTAATTACATTTAGGTGGTTAGTAATTTTAAAAAGGCGTTCGACAGTGATGCTAAGAATGAACCATTTAAGAAACCTGTTTATATTAAAATAAGGCTTGATCACCCAAGGTTTAATTAGGCGGGGTGTCACATCACCCTTCTCTCTTAGTCATTCAAACGACTTCAAACGATTTCCTTAAATATTTTCCTTGAAATATCATTTGAAGGACTCGTTCTAACGGCATCCTGTAATGTCATTTGAATGATCCAATTAAGTCGTTCGAATGTGCAGTTTTATTTTTGAAAATTTTGGTCTTTCCCTATAACTTCCCTTGCCCACTACTTCTAACTTTGAAACCACTTTAGAGCTGAGGAATCATAGGGTTTTTTGCCATAGCTCATTAAAGAAAAATAATTTCTTCTCTTAATAAAAGGCATCTAACTATTCATGTGATCTTTAGGGTCATTTCTCCAAAAAACACAACCTAAACCTCTCATTACATTCATCCCGATTTTAGGTGTGGTGGACTTCCGCACAAGTTTGTTTGGAGACGGTGCTTGGCTTTCGGTGGATATTGAGACACGGGAGTGTTGTGCAACGTATTGGATCTACACGTGTTATGGACGGAGGTGTTGAAGACAGCATCAACGGGTTTTGTGGATTCAAGTTCATAATTCTTATGTGTCTTCTTGTAAAGACCATATTCATAGTGGATTTTGTCTAGGACTGGCAGTCCAAGGTTTTTCCCATTTGGGTTTTCCTCGTATATCGGCGCGTTGTGTGATTGTGTTTCATTTTTACATTACACTTGATATCTCGCATGCTCACGTAGGAATTCTAGTAATCAAGATTAAAATTTGAAAAGCATAACCATGCTAGCCTAATTTCTATTTGAATCTTGTGTTGCTATTTAATTTTCTTTGAAAGGAGTGTATTTAACGAATTGAACCTAATCCATATAACCCTGCAACTTTAAACATCATGAATCAAAAGACTTAATTACATAATCACAAAAAAATGAAAATTCTTTTTGAAATTTTCTTAAAAGAATGATGCAAATACTTACAATATGTTATATAAGGAACAAAGCATATATGAAAATGCACGTAAATGCACAAATGCATGAAATTCCTCACCAAACATGAAAAATGATCCAAGTGACTTTCAAACACTCACCCACAAAGATTTAACCCCAAAGAAATCAAGAATAGCTAGGGGGATCTACAACAAATAATACTCTGGGCACCCTAAGCAAACTATCTCATAAATAGCAACGAGTGTTACATCTCTCGGATAAATGGGAGGAATGAAGATAACTTTTCTCTTGACAATGTTCTTTTGAGGAACTCCAACCTCAATCCTCTTTCTTGAAGTGTTCTTAGGCATGCCTCTAACATTATTTGGCATCCATCTCGCATTTCTCATATGATTCTTATGCCTATTCCTTAGAATTTGTGCAAATGGTCTAGGTTTAGGAATTTTGCTTTTAGCCTCACCCCTACGTCTCACTGGGAAATTCACTTTATTCATAAATTCACCAATCTTCACTAATACGATCCCTATGAAAAACTAGACATATGACCTTCCATCTTGCAAAAGGTACAATAAGGAACCTTTCTTCTCAAATTATTTCTAGATCCATGTAATAACTCGTATTTGTGTGAATTAATTATTTATTAAGAAATAAATTAATTAATGGGATAAATTATTACTTGTGTCATTTCGTAATAATAAGAATCCATAATTTAAATGGTAATTAAATTTTACATGTGATGTGATTTTGATTAGCTTGGTATAAATAATCAATTGGTGGTATTAATAATGTGATATTAGACTATGTGCTATGTGTAAAATAATATTGTGTGTATTTTTATTACGCTGTAAAGTATTACCGCATGTGTGTGAGGTATTACCACATGGATTGGACTCTAAAGTGTCACGGAGGTCCGAATATGTATTTTTAGTAGTTTGTATTGTTCTTATGGGGTAGGTATACCTTTGGGGTAATTTTTTGAACAGTTTGGGTGGTACTTTGGGCTCTTGGGGGGGCAAAATAGGCCTATTATTGACCTACGGGAGTAGTGAGTATTTAAGGGAGTTTAACATTATTAATTAAGGACTTTTCACAATAAACACGAACCCTATAAGATTTAAAGAATTTGGAGAACTTGGGAGGAAGTTTGATGAGTAAGAACAAGGAATCAAAGGGTGGAAGATTTGTCATTTGTCATTTCAGGCAAGATATCTTATGTTATCACTATGTAATCTATAATTAATTTATGTTTTCATTGTCGTATGATTGTATTCGGGTTTGGAAGCATGTTTACGATGAGAATCTGATAGCTTGATCATGTTTCAATTATTGGGATTTGTGTTAGCCAGCATCGCATTAAAGACTTGTACCTTGGAAGAGGAATTTGAAATTAATGGTTTTGATGTCTGAATTCGTAATAGAGATGTCTTAGGATTTACTTCCATTTGAAAGTTGAATATACAAGTTAGTTCAATGTTTTGAATTTAAAGTCGCATGTAATTGGATTAATTTAAGTTTGGGAATGAAGTTAGGTTTGAGTTGGGTATTGTCATATTTGACCCTTAATATGTGCTATAATGATGTTATTAGTTTCGAAATAGAATTAGGATCGTTAATATGTTGTTTATACACCTGGAGATTAGGCTTATGATGTTTATTTGAGCTTAGGTATGACTTTAATGGAACATTTGGTCGCAAAAATACATTTTATGGAAGAAGAATGATGGTCCTGTATGACCAGATCAAACCAGAGTTGAGCCAGATCGATCCAACCCCTCTATTTGATTGTGGTTGGGTTTTTTGGTTGGTGACTCAATTTGTTTTTATTTTGTTTCGGTTATGTGGGTGGTATTTATATATTATGAGGGAGGTATATAGATTCATATGTCAATTTATATATATAGTTTATGGAATAACGAACTAAAGTATTTGGGGGTTAGTTTGGGTCTTGAGAGATTATAGGTCATAAAATTAATTTAGAAATTAAATGAGAAGTCCTATATGTATGTTACGAGAGAAAGAATATATATATAGGCGGGAGATGATTGTTTAGAGACGGAATAAACTATGAATTGAATTTAATAAGATTTAAGAGTTGATAAACTCAAGAATGTAATGAACAATCTGGCATTAAGGGATTAGGAAGATTTGGGTACGCTTGAGAGTACGCAAAATCCTATTATTTAGTATGTTTTTTATATGGTTTTGATAGACAGTAAACCATAATTAAGTTAAAAATTCAACGTTTAGTGATTGGGATGATTTGGGTCCGCTAAGGGTATGTGTTATCATGTATACATACATACATACATACATACATACATACATACATACATACATATATATATATATATACATATATATATATATATATATATATATATATATATATATATATATATATATATATATATATGGATTGGTGTTTTGGATTCAAGTGGTTGTGACTGTGTACTGCATGCCGTGGTGATGATGTGGGATTTTGTGGAGGTCAATATCACATGTCAATCGTTTGCCGTTTTGTGTTGGGAGACATGAAAAACCTTAGCCATTGGGCGAGTTGTGTTATAGTGATAGTGTAGGATTGCGTGTTGATATATTTGAATCATATGTTCAGTTGGTATATGCTTTGTGATGAGAAAGGCAGATGATCCTATCCATAGGTTTGGTTTTGTTATAGGACCACATGGTGGTTTTGTTTACAGTCATTTTATGTTTACTTTGATGCCGAGAATGATATAAATTATTTTAGTGTTCCTTATAGTTTATGTCCGGCCTAATCAACTAGGTGTGGAAAATAGGGAGTGTTACAATTCACAAGTTGTCTTCTCAATTTTCTTACCATATAAATGTAGAGGAACATAAGGCAAAGGTCTTGGTTTACCATCATGATGTCTAGCAAATTCCTTTCTATTAAAGACGTCTCAGGGGATAAATTTAGCTTCCCATTTCAACCTCATGTAATCTAGATCCATGTTCATATTTAATCTTTTTTAATTTGTAGCAAAAAGGATCAAGATAACCTTCCTTGTGACAAAATGTGTAAGAGAATGATTTCGAATTATCTTTTAAAACTTTTTGATCATTTATTTTCATTTTAACATTCAACTTTTTGTTCCTTCTCATTCTTCTTCAAGATCAAATGATATGTATTCTTTGATTCATGCGATGAACTTTCACTCAATTTGTCACTTGAGAAGTAGATGACTTGGTTTTCAAACATTTAATAGAGTCAAATTCATTTTTCAAAGATTCAAATCTCTTCTCAAGTTCACTTTTAGAAACTTCACAAATAAGAAGCTATTTCTTCACCTTTTCGAGATCAAGAGTAAAATCACTTTTCTCTTGTTCAATAACCTTGAGTATTTTGAAATCAAAACCTTTTGAACTATTTAATTTTCTCGAATCAGAATTTCATACTCTAAATGCATTGATATATTCTTCCAAAGAACAAGTCAAGTTTAATATCTCACCCTTCTATTTTTCAATTAATTTCAACTTTTGATTGGTAATTTGATTAAGCGTTTCAAACACATTTTCGAAATATTATTTTTCATATTCAAAGAGTTTTATTTTCGCAACCAATCTAACATTCAACCTTTTCATTTTGAGAAACTGAGACATTAATCCTTCATTATCATTACTCGGTGATTTGACACCTTTGATTTCATCATGTTCATTAAACTCAACATCAATAGACTTTGATTTTTCAAAAGAATGAGAAGATTTCTTTTTCTTCTTTACCTTTTGTAATACCCCGTACTTTTGGCTATAGTTATTTTTTGGGATTAATTAATTAAATGCGTATTAATTGGAAATTAATCCGGGTTAAAAATACTAACGAGATGCGAGTTGGTATTTGATTATGTGCATACATGTTTTTATATGAATATTGAATTATGAAAAATTTGTCGTGAGATTTATATACGACAATTTGGAAATTTTGTTGAGACGCGTGTGACCGCCGTGTCATGGTATATTATTTTAATTATAAAAGTGATTTTTATTTTTATTATCCGTATGGTCGTTTTGAGTGCGCCAACGCGTCCAGAAGGGTCGAGATAGTCAGAAAACACTAGCCGGGGGTGTAGTTTGGGTCCCGGGGTATTTTTAGGCCATACCGGCAACTTAAAGGGTATTTTGGTAATTTTGTATTTTGAGGAATTAATAATGACGAAAATTAGGAGTCTTAATCTGATGTGGATTTAACCCACTAAACCCACTAACCAAACCATATTAACCCATTAAGCTACGGAGGTTATCATTTAGGTTTCCAACTTTCCCAAAGAAAACCCTAGCCACCATAGCCACCATTGGAGAAGAAGCTTGGAGAGAGAAGAAATTCTGCAGAAAAGCTTCATCAAACCTACACCAAACTCAGAGACAATCAAGGCAAGTGGTTTAATTACTTTTAAATTCAGTGAATGTTCCTTCCATGTTAGAGAATTTAAGAATTGATAATTGTTCTTGGAAGATAAATGAAAACCCATATTGATTGGACTTAGAACTTGAATATTGAGGACAAAATTGCATGTAGAATCACATAGAGATGATTATTCTGGTATTAATGTATGTTGGATGTAATATAGACGAATTTAGAATGGGCTAATTGATGATTATAAGTTTTAGGGTTCATGTTCTTGAGAAATTGGGGAAAAAGTGTAGAGATTTGTATATTAATTGATGTTAGGGTAAGTTAATCCTTCAAAACGTGTTAGGATGTGATTATAATATGTTTAGGATTGTTTAGAGACCTTAAAACGATTGTTGGGACAAAGTTTAGAAGAGATGTGAGGAGTAAAAATGGTGAAAAACGAGATTTAGAAAAATCTGGGACGAAACTGGTCAATCGTTAAAAACCATTCCCAAGTCATTCGAACGAGCTCGTTCGAACGAGCTTCTAACGAGTTGACCAGTCGCTTCTAACGAAGGGATATTTCGTTCGATACCTTCGTTCGTACGAGATGTCGTTAGAAGGTACAGTTCGTTCGAACAAACTGAATCTCGTTCGAACAGCCTTGTTCGAACGAGACTTCGAACGAGTTGACAGTTTTGTTCGAACAGCCTCGTTCGAACGAGACTTCTAACGAGCTGGCAGTCTGGGCCTTTTTGGACTGTTTTGATTTTTGGAGTCCCGTAAACTTGTTCGAGGATATAGATAACATTCCGATGATGATGTAATGATAGAATTGGGACTTTTGGGGATTTATGAGAAGGAAATTATATACGAGAGCTAAATCAAATGGACGGTTTGGGTTGAGACGTGAGTGTCTACTACGACGTGAGAATGAATTATGGCGCGTATGATTATAAACCGAAATATTATAAAATGTGATAATTATAAGTTGGTACGAGAATGCGATATGTACTACGATTAAACTACGGGATTACTAAGATGTGTGTTTACTTAGTATTGGTATATGAATTGTGTGTATGACATACCTACCATACTTGCTATCACGGGAGGTTTGCGTTCTCTTAGGGCCCTCTAATCCTTGTGTTGCCCGGATTTAGACTGGTTACCTTGATGAACATAGGTCATAGAAAGACTTATTGGGATATTGATAAGTCCGCTGATCGTGGGAGCGTAGGTATGTGTGTGACCCATGTGATGTGACTGTGTTCGCCTCCATTATTTGTGATGTTGTTATCTTTGAACTATTCTTGAGAGATTCGGAATATGTGATCCTTATATACGTGATGTACCGGGATGGATAGCAGAGTATGTGTGCACCACAGCTTAGTTCTCGGGGTGCTTGTATAGTATATTTATGTTGTGAATAATATACACTTTATATTAATGGGAACCTTCATGTTAATGTTGTGAAAATAATTACGGTATTGTTTCGAGAAACATAACGGGTTAGCTGATAGTGAAATATATTGCATATTGTACACCTGAGTTACGTTAAACCCCTATTTAATATCGAGCGTTATTATGCTAATAGAACCAAGCAATAAGGGTAGGACCTATGATAGTCTAGCTAGATATAATGTCACTTAGATAGTGGGTTGTGTCGTTGTAGATGGGTACTTACGTTAGGAGTGCACAGTTAGACGAGAGGTGAGGATATCATGTGAGTGTACGTCCTAACATGTACTTTGCATTTAATGTTTAAAATGTTTTTAAAGCACTTGCAGGTTTTTAAAAATATCTCCACATTCGGGCTCTGACCCGTTTGCTTTCAAATCTATTTTTTTTTTGTAAAACCATTTTAGGTGCCCAGCCACAAGGACACCATGCATAGGATACTCATTCAGGTGACGAGCTGTAGCTGTTTGTGGAAGCTACAGGGATTTGCTTATAGACGCTTCTATCGTTTGGATTCCGTATTCAGTATTTTTCAGTTGTAGGGCATGTTGCCCATTTCTATTAGAGTTACATTTCCATTACAGTTTTCAGACTTTGGCATGTATTGATTCAGTATCTCGTTACTTATTTCAGCTTTGGGATTTGTAGTGAGGAGTTTTCCTCCAGACTTTATTTACATTATGTGATGATTATTCTTTTTACTTCAGTATGGTGAATGGTGTTATTATGATTCATTACACTTGTTGCATGTTAATCAGACTTAAATTAAAATTTGGCAACTTACTTTTTAAATACTAGGTGGTTAGTAATCATTAAAATGTTTTCGACAGTGATGCTATTAACTGGACCAACTTGGCATTTTGAATTAATTTAATAAAGGAGTAGCTACCCGGTATTTAATTAGTCGGGGTGTCACACCTTTTTGGATTCTAAATTTTTTATCCTCTCACTATGACTCAAAGGCATAGGATTATCTGTACTATGCAGATTTGGACAATTAAAAATCCATCATCAATCACAAAAACAAGATCTACCCACCAACACAATAGATTTACAAGTAATGAACATAAAGAACACATAACAAAGACAAGATCTAATTCTTAACACATTAATGCAAACAAGATCAACCACTATAATACCAATTGAGGATGTTTATGTTTCAATATAAGTGTTCTACTCTAACAAACCTAGAAGGGTGAATAGGTTTATGTGGAGTACAGGCCAAGCATCCCAAACACGACAGTCCAGATAGGTCCGGATCTAGATATAAGGTTAGCCCAATATATAAAAAGCAAAAGATATCGTGATAAATAACTACACACACTACACCAAAACACGCCCTTAGTAACACAATTTTACCGTTACTAAAAAAAATTAGTAACACAATTTTTTCGTTATGCAAATATCTCGGAGTAGATTAACATGAATCAATAAGCGGATCGATCAACATCTCAGATAATTCCAACATAATTCTTCCTCCTCTACCTCTATAAATTTAACCCTCACTCAAAGGAAAAGGGAACATGTAACTTTGCGATTTTAAAATATTAAAAAGTAATAAAAGAGAGAAACATCCAGTCGACTTAGGGCATTGCCGAATCACATAAACCATTTATTGTGAGATTATTTTACTTGTAGCTAGCTTAGCATTAATTGCTTAGATTCATTCATTGTGATTATTTGCACTCACAATTTATTTGCAATTTTACCCAGTTTTTGACAAATTCAATTTTCTTCTCAATTTAAAGCAACCTATGTGACACCCTATAAAATCAATAAAAAAATTGATCATGTCTACTACAAAAGTCACGGGAATTAATAAAAAAACATTTGGTAACATTCTTAGCATAACGAAGTAAAAAATGCAAAATAGTATATATATAAACTGTTGAATCAAAATACAACACCTCTAATACCAAACACTACTGTTAGAAAAAAATTTAATTATGGAATACAAAATCTCAACTATACGATATACAATACGAAAATGAGTACATCATATACAATCTTTGACTCGCGATAAATTAAAATAAATACATTTGTTTGTGTTAAAGTGTAAAATAAATACATGAAGTGAATGAGCTACACTGCTCAACTTCTACATCCTAGGAATGATATATCAAATGTTGCTAGAGATTCTCCTCCAATGAACAACCCAAGTCTATGGCAGGAACAGCGTCCTAAGACCTATGAAAAACAAACTCAACAACAACGTTAACAACAAGTCTACAATTAGTAAGAATATAACTAAATTTGGGCCATAATAATAATAACGCATCTTCCTCCCATATTAAGAAGATTTTAAGTTATTAAAGTTACCCAATCCAAACAACCTAAATAAACATGTGGTTCTACTCCCAAACCTCTAAAGACCCAATGTGATATAATTTCACCATTAATATCTTTTCTTTAATAGTTTTAAGTTTAATTCATGACTCAAGGTGCTCGTGCTCTACGATAAATTCATGATTTAATAGTAATTATCTTACTAAACATTATTCTCTTATTTTAATCGTCTCAAGTTATCTTTCAGAATATATTTATATCTAATGTAATAGTTTGTAACATTCTCCTACCACAGTCTAATATGTAAATATCTGGTATATTACTACTATAATATTCTCGTGTCATAAATGTGTGATTATACATCACTGAGTATAAGTAATGAATCGATACAACCATCTCGAGTACCCCAATAAATAATCATATAATACAGAATATCCATTAGTTTACACAACTCACATCAAATCATAGGGCTATGCTCAAGGCCTCAGATAAAAGTACGAAGACCTATCCCTATTGCCTTTGGAGATCACTCGTGTGTACTAGGTATAGTTATAGGTCTTCCCGAACCTATAACCTCAAAGCCTCAATAATGGATAATCACTATGCATTCCCATCATATAGCACGACCTCCATCCCCAAGGCTACATGATAGAACTCACTCGTATTGTCCTCACTCGTAGACACGGGTACTTCAGCTGTAGGATCGGGATAAAATACCAAGTTAAAGCCCGTATCATCACTGGGGTACCAGCATGGTCAACGCCGTATGTGACCCATCAAAATCCCTCCTAGTACATTTCCTCCGAGCACACACACCACCCTGGTATGATTGCAAATAAGTCAAGTAAAGAAGTAAGTACAAATCTTACTCAACTGGGTTACATATAAGTATTTTATAATTATCAGTAAATACAAATGTTAACTATGATTGATCATATACAAATTGGCTCGAGCTCTCAGGGCTCTTAAAATCTAGGTATCGTCTGACCTAACAATAATAAGGATCATTATGAATAAGCACTACCCTACTTGTTGGGTTATACATGTGTTCTGGATCATCACAAGGTATATACGCTCTCCAAGCATCTCTGGGTATCCTCGATATCACATTTCAAGACCCGAAACCCAAAGTCCCTAAAGTAGGTATCACCCCTACCTATACTTCCCATAGAATTATAAATTATCCATTACCCAACTCGATGGATCACAATCACATTCTCATATTTTGCAAGGTTTATTTGAGATTTTATAGGTGTCCGATATGCAAGACGTGAGGTTTGGATATTTTTTGGGAAAGTTTCGACATATACTTCATCTTCAAGAGAAATTGGGTCATTGTATACTCATTATTTGTATGGTATCAGAAGATCAACATGTAAGGACACAAGTCTCCGATTGAGTCTTAATGTAGTGTTGGCTCAATTCCGGACAAAAACATTTGAGTCATATGATAGTGTTCAAGTGTATCCATTCAAGCCTATGACGTGTTAGTTGAAGACATAGCGGTCAAGTTAATAAAGCTTCATCTTATGTCGAATTTATTGTGCCTCGTTTCTACGCCAACAACATTAGTTCCAATTACTCCTAAGGTATGAATGCATTACATATAAATATATATAGGAGCTTGGAACATTGTTTATTAGTTGTAATTTTATTTTTAAACTGAGGTTTATTTTCAGAAGGTTTCTTTAAAACTTCAAAATAAAGTTTCTGGGCTAATAATCGAATTTTAAGCATTCTGGAACTTCGTTCGATATTGTCGTTCGAATGAGTTTTTCGTTCGAACGAGAATGTCTTTCGAACGAGTTTGCCAACGAATTTTCCCACTTGGCCACTGGAACTTCGTTAGAAGTATCGATCGAACGAGAATCAGTTTTTCCCCATGTTCCCACTTACTTTTATCCACTAACTCTTGACATAAGTTATATGTGCGGGAACCAACTTTGAAAAACCAACTTTTGACATTTTCTAAACACCTTTTGAGAGAAAATTTCTAAGTTCAAAAGTTTATGTTTTAAGTGTTTGCATTTTTCAAGAACATTATTCCAAACACACTTTTGTTTACACCCATAGTTTATTTATTCCAAGTTACCATATATATATATATCTTGCTTGGAGTGTTTGGCACCGATTTTACTCTATCGAGTTGAAGAGTTCTTTTGGGTTTACTTCTACATCCCACAAAGAAGAAGTCTCATTTTTGGCTACGACATTCTCACATGGTGAAAGGCACCATGTGTGGTTGACGGTTGTTCCTAAAGCCTTATTGGTGGATTCCAAGGTTTCGGTGGAGTCCGGGATTGTCAACTAAGCGGAGGTTGGTACAAAAAGACGCATTAGGGTCTTGAAGGGAGTCAAGTCGAGTTGAGTAAGTCTTTTGTCTTGTACTTGTAAAAATACCATACTTATTGGATTTAAGGCTAAGGCCCTCCGAGGTTTTTTTCCCGTTGTTGGTTTTTTTCTCGTACATCACGGCGTAGTGGTTATTTTTTTATTTTATCTTTTTCAAAATTCACATTAGATGCATGCTTAGGTAAAAAAATAAAATTGGTTTAAATCACTACCCATGCTTAAGTTGGTGATAAAATTAATTTGGGTAATGTTTCATTAATTTTGTTCAAGTCATTAATTTTATTGGATAAAATTTGGTTTGGCCTAATTTCCAAAATGAATTAATTATTTGTTAGGCAAATTCCTAGGACTTGGATTGAATTAAGATGTTTAAGTGAAAATTAATTTGTTGTTTAATTTAATGTCACATTGAGTTTGTTTAATTTTAATTTGAAAGAAATTAAAATTTGGTTTACGTAATTGTTTCGTTGAGCCATCTCTTTTCCGCATCTAAAAGGAAATTACTATTGGTAAAATCTAAAAATTGGGGGTCCTATCGTTTTCAAATTGGTATCAGAGCGGGATCGCTAAATTATTGTGTTTAAGATCCTTTTAAATATTTTTGACTAAAATGGAATTTTCTTCATTTTCAAAATTTCCTGTTTTCGATGGTTCCAACTATGCGTATTGGAAAGCGCGCATGAAATCGGCGCCTTAGTCTATTGATGAGAGGGTTTGGTTGTCAGTTGTTAATGGGTGGTCCCCACCCATACATTTAGTTGATAATGAGCGTGTTCCCAAACCTACAGACAGATGGAGTGAGAATGAATTTAAACTTGCAAATTTTAATTCTCGTGGTTTAAATGCCTTGTTTAGCGCGGTCACACCGGATGAATTCCGTCGCATTATGACGTGTGAAACTACTAAAGAAGCTTGGGATATTTTACAACTCACTCATGAAGGAACTAGTGCCGTAAAAGCTTCGAAACTCCAAAACCTCACCACTCAATTTGAAACCATCAAAATGAATGAAAAAAAACATTTGATGAATTTTATGCTAGAGTTTCCGATATAGTTAATTCATCTTTTAACTTGGGAGAGAAAATACTCGACAACCGAGTAGTAAAGAAAATTTTAAGGTCCCTACCCGATAGATTTATTCCTAAGGTGACCGTGTTAAATTATTTACCAACTTTAGCCTCTACGAAATTAGAAGGGCTCGTAGGTGATTTACAAATCTATGAACTAGACATGTTTCCCTCTAAAACTAAAAAGAAAATAGATAAGGGAGTTGCTTTGAAAGCCCGAAAGGATGAAAAACAAATAGTAGAGAATGAAAGTGAGCGTGACTTGGAATATATGGCTATGTTTGCTAGGAAGTTTCAAAAATTTCTTAAATTTAACAAAGATAAATTTAAAAATGATTTTAAGAAATTTGAAAAATCAAAGCATGACAAAGTCGAGAAGATCCCTAAAACTTTTAATGAAAATTTAAATAGGGACGAGTCAAATAGGTGTTATGGTTGTGAA
The DNA here is from genome assembly GCA_949130495.1 of Sambucus nigra. Classification (NCBI taxonomy): domain Eukaryota; kingdom Viridiplantae; phylum Streptophyta; class Magnoliopsida; order Dipsacales; family Adoxaceae; genus Sambucus; species Sambucus nigra. The sequence goes on along the minus strand of OX422215.1, from coordinate 540,865,108 downwards.
GGGTATGGCCATAGGGAAAAAGAGTTCCCCACTAAACTAAGGAGAGAGGGTAAGCAACCAATTTCTTTTAATGAAACCCTTAGTGATAGTGATAAGGAAGAGGGATCCAATTCCCCCATTGAGCGTAACTTTACCGCGTGCATTGCTAGTTATGTAAGTGATAGTGAGGAATCATCCAATAATGACATCTTAATACATAAAACTTTTGAGGCCTTTGTTTGTGAAGCTATAAAAGATGATGGTAGTGAGAGCGGAGAAGAAAGAGAGAGTGAAAATGAAAAAGAGGTTGATGTGAGTGAACTTCGATTTGCATTTCAAGAACTATGTGACGAATTTATTAAATTAAAAAGAGCAAATTTGAAGTTAGAAACAAGTTTAAGAAAGCGTGTCAAGGTTGTTGATGATAGTGGGTTGATTGAAGACCTTAGGACACGAGAGAGAGCTCTTTGAGAGAAACTTGAGTATGTAGAAGGCGAGAGAGATAGCCTTAAGGGATTAATGGAATCTTTGAAAAAGGAGTTTCTCACGTTTGAAGAGCGCAATGTTTTATTAGAGTCTCACATTGTAGATTTAGAAAATAAACTAAAAGACTCTAGTAAAGTCAAATTTGATTTGGAGTGTCGTTCGGAGAAATTAGATAAAATATTAGGAACGGTTCAAATAAAAAATGACACTTGTGGTTTTGGCTTCGATACTTGTAAAGAATCAACTCTTAAAGCCAAAACCAATATTTTAGGAGAATTCTCAAGGAACAATGTCATAGATCATTCCTTAAGAAAGTCTTTTCGCCGAGTCTTTAGGTGCTCACATTGTGGTCGAAAAGGTCATCTTAGGAAATTTTATTTTGATCTTAAACGAGGTCCTAGAAAATCCCAATAAGACAGGATTTTTTATTCTCATTTACTTTCACATGCTTCCTCCCTTGCTAAATCTAACGGTTGAATGTGTTAGTTGTTTGCATACTCTAGCTTTTTGCGCCTCATATTATATATCATTGCTAGGTGTATGCATGTTTAATCATTGTTCTAGTCTATACTTCATGCTTTATCACATGCTAGAATTATAATTGTTGTTTATCTTTTGTATTATAGTTCTTTCATTTTAGTTTGCATTAAATGAAAAATACAAAAAGATTTTTGTTTATCATTTGTGTTTTACCTTTTTAGTAATTTAAGATTAATGAAAAATACAAATGATTTTTGTTTGTCTTTTGAGAACATAATTTTATTTTTGGTTAAAAATTGTCAAAAACTCAAAAAAAAAATTGTCTGTATTTTAGTTTGACACACTCTATGTGGCATACACTTGTGTTAGAATCCCTTCTTTTTGCTTCCATGTGGCTAGAACTTTTGGTTTAAATTGTCAATCCTTATTATGTTCTTTACCATGCTTACATGGAGTAGTTGGATTTTGTGTTGATATAATGGATTCTATTTTTATATGCCTCAATTCACACATGCACGAGCTCACTTGAAACTATAACTTCATATGTATATTTGAGCTTTGTAAGGTGTTCTCCTACCAATCTTGTCATCTACATGTTATGTGACCTAGGAGGACTAGTGCATGTTAAAATTCGTTGCACGTGATATTTGTGTGAGACATAAAAATATATGTATAAATGTGCACGAGGAAGGACTCTGAAAGGAATAATCATCCTTTACGAGTAAGCCACCGTTTACTTAGACCTAAAAGAAATATGTGGTCCAAAGGCCTAAAAGAATAATGGCATTAAAAGAAAATATTTTCCAAGGGCTATTTTGTTTAGTTGATTTATTCATTCAAAGGATTAAAATAATATGCTTAAATTGAGGGAGTTTGGATGGTATATCAACGGTTTGCACAATGTTTGTCTATCCTAGTTATACTTTCAATGTCATGACTCTATTAGTTTGTAGAATGATCAAAAGTCTAGGCTTGTCAGCATTGTATATGTTTGTTCATTGAGTTCAATTTATATTGTCACGTGAGATTATATTCAAATTTGATGAAGTTTTCAATCAATTGAGAACTCCGTGAACATGTTTTAAGTGATTGGGTCTAAATTTAATTGTTACTAGTTCACACCCTACACTTCCATTTCCATATGACACATTTTTTCCATACGAGTGTGAAAAGCTTATTGTCTTTTGTGTCATGTGTGATGTCGATACTTATATATATGTGCGTGTGTGTTAGTGATATTCATTATGTCTACATATATATGGTATCCCTTTTTCTTTGCCTCGCTTTCTAGTCCATCTATGCTTCTAATTCATAATTGGTATCTATCGTGTTTTATATTGTTGTTGATACCACATACTTAGTATCTTATATATCACATTGGTATCATTTGTTTGCATCCTCATTGGTATCCATTTTTATTTATTTGGATTAGCTATGATTTTGTTGCCCATATGCTTTCATACTCTTATCTCTCTTCATGTTTGAATTAGTTTTTATCCTTTGTCTATTCCTGAACAAAAAGGGGGAGAATGATAGGGGGAGATATGGTATCTATTCCTATTCTAATTGCATCTTAGTTTGGGGGATATTTATCTTAGGGGGAGACGTCTTTCTAAGTAGGTCATTTGTTTGATAAAGGGGGGAATTAATTTAGGGGAGTATTTATTTTATTCATTTAATATTCTTGATATTCCCTATGTGTTTGATAGTTTGCTTAAGTGTGTAGGAATTATTCTAAGTGGAAATTTTCATCATCGTCAAAGATATTGATCCTTGGGTTATTTGAGTCAAGCTGTGTATTTTTATTTTGCAACGGATATTTTTTAAGTCTAGTAGAGCTTGACGGCCCTTTAGGATTTTTGTTTGGTTTTTGACCCGGAATAGCCAAAGAGGGAGATTTGTAAGGACACAAGTCTCCGATTGAGTCTTAATGTAGTGTTAGCTCAATTTCGGATAAAAACATTTAAGTCATAGGATAGTGTTCAAGTGTATCCATTCAAGCCTATGACGTGTTAGTTGAAGACGTAGCGGCCAAGTTAATAAAGCTTTGTCTTATGCCGTATTTATTGTGCCTCGTTTCTACGTCAACAACATTAGTTCCAATTACTCCTAAGGTATGAATGCATTACATATATATATAGGATCTTGGAACATTGTTTATTGGGTGTAATTGTATTTTTACAATTAGGTTTATTTTCAAAAGGTTTCTTGAAAACTTCAAAATAAAGTTTCTAGGCTAATAATCAAATTTTAAGCATTCTGGAACTTCGTTCGATATTGTTGTTCGAACGAGAATATCATTCGAACGAGTTTTCCAACAAATTTTCCCACTTGGCCCCTGGAACTTCGTCAGAAGTATCGTTCGAATGAGACTTTGTTCGAACGAAAATCTCGTTTGAGCGAGATTTCTGGCAGGAATTTTTTTAGCAATTTTAGTCATTTTTTCCCCATGTTCCCACTTATTTTTACCCACTAACTCTTTACAGAAGTTATATGTACAGGAACCAACTTTGAAAAACCAACTTTTGGCATTTTCTAAACACCTTTTTGAGAGAAATTTTGAGAGAGAAAATTTCTAAGTTCAAAAGTTCATGTTTTAAGTGTTTGCATTTTTCAAGAACATTATTCCAAAAACACTTTTGTTTACACCCATAGTTTGTTTATTCCAAGTTACCACATATATATCTTGCTTGGAGTGTTTGGCACCAGGTTTACTCTACTGAGTTGAAGAGTTCATTTGGGTTTACTTCTACATCCCACAAAGAAGAAGTCTCGTTTTGGGCTGCGGCATTCTCACATGGTGAAAGGCACCATGTGTGGTTGACAGTTGTTCCTAAAGCCTCATTGGTGAATTCCAAGGTTCCGGTGGAGTTCGGGATTGTCAACTAAGCAGAGGTTGGTATAAGAAGACGCATCAGGGGCTTGAAGGGAGTCAAGTCGAGTTGAGTAAGTCTTTTGTCTTGTACTTGTAAAAATACCATACTTAGTGAATTTAAGGCTAGGGCCCTCCGAGATTTTTTTCCCGTTGTGGGTTTTTTCCTCGTACATCGCGGCGTAGTGGTTATTTGTTTATTTTATCTTTTGAAAAATTCACATTAGATGCATGCTTAGGTAAAAAGATAAAATTGGTTTAAATCACTACTCATTCTTAAGTTGGTGCTAAAATTAATTTGGGTAATGTTTAATTAATTTTGTTCAAGTCATTAATTTTATTGGATAAAATTTGGTTTGGCCTGATTTGCAAAAATGAATTAATTATTTGTTGGGCAAATTCCTAGGACTTGGATTGAATTAAGTTATTTAAGTGAAAATTAATTTGTTGTTTAATTTAATGTCACTTTGAGTTTGTTTAATTTTAACTTGAAAGAAATTAAAATTTGGTTTATGTAATTGTGTCGTTGAGCCATCTCTATTCCGCATCTAAAAGGAAATTACTCTTGGTAAAATCTAAAAATTGGGGTCCTATCGTTTTCACAACATATAGACCATCAAGTTATCTTAGGGTGCCTTCTGGTTGTGCGTCAATTTGATTACGAATGAAGAAATTATGGTTGTTTCAGTTTTCTAAATCTTAGACCCTGAATCGATTCGCCCAAGATCAAAATCGATTTATCCCTTGTAACTTCTAACTTCACACCAACACACTAATGGCGGACTAAACTCATCCCAAGTCAACCTAAAAGCCTCTAAACAACAACAATAACCCATAACCTTCATATATAATCACCATAATACTACTAATAACCTATTTCTACAAGGTTTAGATGATTATAAATCGTTTTAATGATCAAATCTCAAATTTTATTGATTAAACCCTGGTTTTATGTTCTTCAGATGAATGGGTTAATTAGCAAACGATTTCTCACCAATTAATCCAATAACATTAGGGCTTTGATAGGTATTAACTATTATAATACAAATCTAATATTTTCAAGTTCATCTAGCATAGAGTCATGGAATGATTTAAGGATTTTTCATCAAAATGACACTAGTTCATTAACAAAAGATTAGGGCTTAATTATGTAGTTATTCTACTTACAAAATTAAGATATAATTTGATTAACACCATATTCAATGGATTAAACTTAGTTCCCAATGAACTACTACCATTATAACACAAACCTTATTAAATTCCTAATCAAAGTAAACTTGCCCATAGATTGATTACGGAATCAATCCCTAAATCCCCCAAAATTCTTCAACCATTTCATGTCTCCTATATGTTTTAAGTTTAGTCTAATGATCTCTTAAGTTGTCTTCCCACGATATTAACCTTATGCCCCATATGTGCATCAACCTAATGAGCCCGAATAACACTCCAAATGGCCTAAAACTCTACACGAGTCTTATACTAAGTACTAACCCAATAAACTTAAAGCCCACTATTTTAAGTCAAAAAAAGACTTTCTAAGTGTCCCAGACGTCAACGCAAAATATGACAAATTATATTGACTTAATTATCTCATTAATTTAAGTTATAAGTCGGTACGAGTCAACTTAATTAAAATACAATTATTAATTAATTTAACGTGACTCCGTATTATAAGAAACTACTTCACAATCGGTGAAACTCGATATCGAGGCGATAATCTAAATAAGGAAACTATTAACACCTAATCTTTGACCATTCCATAGTCGCCCAAAATGTTAAGTCACTTCCAATATTTAATTAGTGCATTACCGTGTGTTATGTCCAACTTCACATACAAATTTCACACCGCATATAAAATAATAATAGTGACATCACACGTCACAGTAAGCACACATAATTATTTTTTACAATTAAATAATGCACGAAAAATATGGATTATTACAACCTAACACGTGTAACAACTAGGTGAAGTCATATTAGGCATGGATCAACCAATCAAATTGTAATTTAGGAAATCTAGGTCAAATTACTAGATGTAGAAATCCTTAATCAAATTTTATGAATTAAACAAGATCTAGGTGTATTGTGTGATGTAAGTGAACAAATAGAAAGTACAACATACAAGTAATTCATAACTCGAATTTTTTTAGTAACCTCCCCACCCACCCACCCACCACCACCACCACCACCACCAAGGGGTAAAAAACATCGACGCACTTTAATTTTTTATTCACATTGAAAATGTTTTATACAATGTAAAAAATACCTCCTACTCATGCACTCACGAGTAGTTACCTATGAACATTGGGCTTTCCCACCATTGACGATAAGAGATCCATCTTAAGATTCATAAAATGAATGAGGAAGTACACTCTCCTCCTTAGAATTGCATCATGTCTCGATCTCTACAATAGAATAGAACACCTCCATTTTTAAATCTAGGAGTGTTGATCAATTAATTCAAGTGAAGAATGAGAACGTGAGAATTACGTCTGATAATTGATTAACTTCGCAAATTTCTAATTTGACACACTTATTTAATTTCAGCCCCTAATCATGCATCTAAAGTGCAAGTGTCAACCCATAAACAAATAAAGAAAGCGACACAAAGTTAAGGAAAAATCCCCGAAGGGCAAAACCTTTTATTTCTAGAACTTTGAACAATTTACAAGACCATTGACTTACATACAACCTGATAATCACCCACAAGTGTAACGCACGGTGTCTTCTTACACCTTCAAAGCAACGGCTTGAAACAGTGTCGGCTGGAATCTCCCGCAGGAACTCCAGGTGGTCAGCAATGAAGAAGAGAGACGGCTTCTCCACAAGGGTTGAACAATAACAAAATTCTGTTCTAGGGTTCCAAAAGATTCACAAAAGTAATTGGGATTTTTGTGTGTGAATCAAAAAGATGTTTGGCACATCAAAAAACGAAGTCTTGTTGTGCTTTATCTCTTAGAAACGTTTTCTCAAAGACTTGAAAAAATACACCAACAAAGTCGGAATATATATAGAAAATATAAGATGGTGGTTAAAAAACTCACGGAACTGTTCGAGTTTATCCCAGGCGGACCGGTCCGGCTAGTAGGCGGATCGGTCCGACCTCAGATCGGTTCTTTTTTAAAACAGCCTTCTTCGGTTCGCAATCGGTCTGTGGTCTACTGGACAAAGCAAGGCGGATCGATCCGGGTAGAGGACGGACCGGTCCGGAGGCGGATAGGTCCGGTATAGAGGCGGACCGGTCCGGCTTCCCAGAAAACTAAAAAACTTTTAAAAGCCTCATTTTGCTTGAAAAAACTTACTTCTAATTTTTATAAAAAATATTTTATAAAAATTTCCCAATACTAAATATGAACTTTAAGGAACGTAAAAACAAAATTTTACCAAGATCATTCTCGCAGAGGCTATGATGTTGAAGACACTTTGATATTCGGATCCGTTGATGTAGATGCGATCTTGAGTTTCTTCAACGGTGTAACGGCGTACGACATACAAATTGACAATGGACAAAAATGTCCTTACAAAGAATAGTTTGAATTGAACGTTGGCTAATGTGGATCTGACTCAAATCACTCGTAATTTTCTCTCAATCCATAGATCAAATATAGATCTAGGTTATTCACTCAATTTGGAGGGAACAATTGAATTTGAAAAGAGAGAAGTTAAACAAGTGCTCTCATCCTCGAAAATACTCTCTGAGATGTAAGTGAGTAAGGAGGATTTTAGATATTTTGGAAAATGAGGGAAGAAAACCTATTTATAGCATTTTTAAAATTTTTGCTCCATCGTGAGCACGGTTGACTTTTTATTGTACGCATGATTTCAACTAGCATGCAACCAATGCCAAAATGGCATAAGAACGTGTTCGTGTGAACGGTGTCATGCGCACGAGTCCAAATGGGACCATGCAAACTGTAATACCCCGCATTTTTATCGATATTTATTTATGGGATTAATTGAATTAAATGTGAATTAATTGAGAATTAATTCGAATAAAATATTAACGAGATGTGAGTTAGTATTTGATTATAATGTGTATATATGGCAATATACGAATATTGAAACTACTGAAATTGTCGCGAGATTGAAATACGGCAATTTGGGAAATTTTGTTGAGACGCGTGTGACAGTCGCGTCAGGAAAGTAATTATTTAATTAAAAAGTGAATTTTATTTATATTAATCGTATGGTCATTTTGAGTGCGCCAACGAGTTCGTAAGGGTCGAAATAGTCAGAAAACACTAGCCGGGGGTTAAGTTTGGGTCCCGGGGCATTATTGGGCCATACCGGTAACTTAAAAGGGCATTTTGGTAATTTCAGAAATTTGGGAATTAAAACCCACGAAAATTAGAAATAAAAATCTGACTTGTTCTTTATCCACTAAACCCACTAACTACACTAAGGGACTTAATGGGCTATGGGAGAAGTTAAGAAATAGTTCTAACTTGCCAAAAACCAACCCCCACCTCCATTGTCATCATCCTTAGAGAAGAGCTTGTAGAGAGAGAGAGAGAAGAGAATTCTGCAGAGAGAGAGAGAGAGAACAACTCAGCCTTCAAGATTCAACAGCAAATTCAGAGAAAGATTAGAGGCAATGGTTTAATTATAATTGATTCAATGCTATGCTTTTCCATGTTTAGGATAATCATCAAATTTATCTTGGAAGATTGATTAGACCCATGAATTTGAGGATTAAAACTATGAACTATGTTAGGAATTGCATGTATAAACATTCTGAACGAATTATGAATTCAAATTATAACCATTGATGATCTAAAAACGGATTTTTGAAGAAGTTTATTAATGTTCTTGAAAGAAATAGAAAACTGGAATTCTTGATGAAGTTTTGATCCAAACAAAGCCCTTGGATGATGAATTATTGGTTTTAGAACGTTAACAATGTTGTAGGATGGTTGTATAACGATATTATAACGTTATCTTAGAGTTTAATGCTTGTTAATGGTGTTTTGAGATGATTTGAAAACTGCAAAACGAAGCAGTCCGTAGCCTACCTGGTGCGTTCGATCGATCGACATTCATCAGTCGATCGATCGAATGTCAAGGTCGATCGATCGACCTTCCCAGAAAGAGTAAAATTTCCCCTAGTTAAATTTTAATGATGTTAACCCTTGGAAAATATTATTGGAGACCTTATGAATATCCTTAGACTTAAGGAAGACCAGTAGGTATGGTTATAAAGTTTGGACCTTAATTAGAATTTAATTTGAGGAATTATTCTAAAAACTAATGAAGCTCGATGAGTGAGATAATATTAGGGTTAAAAGAGTAATTTTGAATAAATTGATGAATTGAGGTTTGGGGCAGAAGTAAGGACCTTAAGAATAATGATGTAATATGGGGGAATAATAGGAAACTTAATAACCCTTTGAGATAGGTTTTAAGTATAAGAATCTATGACGTGAGATGTGTCGACAGTCTACATTATATATTATCGGAAGACTTAAAATGTATACAATTGGAATAATGGTATAAGGATGTAGAAAATACCTTTATTAATATTGAGATATCTAAGATGTGTGCATGCTTAGTATATGATCTTATGTGTATGACATACCTACCATACTTGCTATCACGGGAGGTTTACGTTCGCTTAGGGCCTTCTAATCCTTGTGTGCCCGGATTTAGTTTGGTACCTAGAGGACATAGTTCAAGGGAATGACTTAATTGTGAGTTATTAAGTCAGCTGACTATGGAGCGTAGGTATGTACGTGACCCATGGATATGTTGAATTATGTTCGCCTCCATTTTTGTGTGTTGTGCTTATTCTAACAATTCCTGAGAGATTCGGAATTTGTAATCCTTATGTACGTGATGTGCCGGGATGGATAGCAGAGTATGTGTGCACCGCAGCTTAGCCTCGGGGTGCTTATATTGTATATTTATGATGTGAATAATATACGGTTGAATGAAAAGGAATTGTGATGTTTATTTATGAGAATCATTTATAGTAACTCCTTGAGAATATAAATAAGGGGATAACCTCCAGTAAACGGTAATGCTAATAATTGAGAATCCTAGTTCAAGTATAGCTATCTATTTAAGTAATAATATTGGGAATTCATATTGTGAATCGAGTAGTTGGGTTAGAACTTATGATGGTTTAGTTAGATAAATAACACATGAATGGGTACAGGAACGTTAGGCGTGCACAGCTAAACGAGAGGTGAGTATTTCATGTGAGAGCACGTCCTAACATGTATCTTGCATTCATTGTTTTAATTGTTATTAAAGCACTTGCTATTTTTAAAATACTCTCCACATTCGGGCTCTGACCCGTTTGCTTTCAAATCTATCTTTTTGTAAAAACCATTTTTAGGTGCCCAGCCACAAGGACACCAAGCATAGTATTTCCAGTCAGGTGACAAGTTGTAGCTGTTGTGGAAGTTACAAGGCCTTGCTAGTAGACGCTTCATTTGCCTTGACTCTATATTCAGATTTCATCAGTTGTAGGGCATGTCGCCCATTTCTTTTAGAGACATTTCATTTTATATTTCAGTTATTCAGACCTTGGTTTGTAATTAATTCAGGATGCAGACTTGTTTTATTTCTTTTCATATTGGGATTGTTGTGAGGAGTATTTTCTCTAGACTCATCTTTATTTGTTGATTCATTATAGTTGGACTTTATCGTGAATGGTTGTGTTACATTTCTATATTTCATTTATTGCATGTTAATCAGATTTAATTTAAAATTTGACAACTCACTTTTTAAATACTAGGTGGTTAGTAATCATTAAAAATGTTTTGGACAGTGATGCTATTAACTGGACCAACTTGGCATTTTGTATTGATTTAATAAAGGAGTAGCTACCCGATATTTAATTAGTCGGGGTGTCACAGGTGGTATCAGAGCATCAGGTTCTAGTGTCCTTTAGGATCTGTACGGCTTATTATGTTTCCGCTGAGATTTCTTTGATATAGAGCCCTATATTTTAGGACTGTAGTATTCTTTTATGTATGTTTCGCTCTTCAACTATTTTAAGTTTATAACTGCGAACTTATAAACTTTATTCTCATTTCAGATGCCTCCACGACGTGCGCAGCGAGTTCCTAGGGATGCACAGCCCGAGCCACAGCCAGTTCCAGTACAGGGCACCATGAATGCCGCCGAGGTTGCAGTCATTGTAGCCCAAGCGGTAAATGCCGCTCTCGCCATTGTACAGCAGGCACCACCCCAGGCGCCGGTAGCCGCGCCAGTTTAGGCATGTGCATTCCCGCCTGCTTGGAAACGCGTTCGTGATGCTTTTCAGAAAGCACACCCTCCGGAGTTCGCAGGTAGCTCCGATGTTGTGGTATCTAGTCAGTGGAGGAAGAATATTCAGAGGCACTTGAGGATGTATGAGTGCACCGATGTTCAGAGGCAGATACTAGCTACTTTCAAGCTAGTGGGAGCTGCATTGCAGTGGTGGGAGTCTATTACCACCGCAGAGGAGAGAGATACTCTCACTATACAGGAGTTCTGGGTGCGGTTCGACCGCAAATATTTTCCGTCAACTGTTCACACGGAAATGAGGAGGAAGTTGATGAGCCTTATACAGGAGGGTAAGACTGTGGTCGAGTATGAGGCCGAATTCACAAATTTGCTGAACATTGTACCGGATGAGATACCGACGGAAGAGAAGAAGATTCAGAAATTCATAGATGGATTGACTTGGAGGATCCGTCAGCATTTATTGGGGAACCTCTCGTTGGCCACTTATTCTGACGTGGTTAACGCTGCATTGCTCCATTGCCAGGACCACCGCTTTCACTTGACAGAGGGGAAGCGATCAGGAGAGTCCAGCCATCAGGGCAGGACAGGGGGAAATGGTGCCAGCGGGGCACAATCAGCTCAGGGTCAGTATAGGCAGAGTGATCAGGGTTCCCAGCAGGGGGATCATAAGAGATTTCGACCAGGGGGTTTCAGGAACGGTCAGGGAGGATTTCGGAATGGCCAGCAGGGTCATAACGGCCAGCAGGATTAAAATGGTCAACAACAGCAGTTTCACTAGGGCCAGCAAGGCCAGGGCAGAAATGGTAACGGCCACCAGGGCCGAGGGCAGCAGGGACTGCGAGGGGGAAACTTCCAGGGGAAGTGTTTCATTTGTGGTAAGATTGGCCACAAACGTCAGAATTGTCCTGATAAGGGCAGGGCCCCACAGCAGCAGCAGCAGGGTGCTCGACATGAGCCACTGAGGCCTATGTTTCTCGTCGCCCTCCCAGCACCACCGCAGATGGAAGTATTACCACCCATTCCAGCGGTCCCAGTTCAGCAGGGACAGCTTCAGTATGGGAGAGTGTATCAGCTTCAGCAGGCCGCAGCCCCATAGAATCCGCCAGCTATTGAGGGTATGTTCTCTATTCAGGGGACTTTGGGGTGCATTTTATTTGACACGGGGGCTACACACTGTTTTATTGCTATGAGATTTTCACGCACCATTGGGTTGTTAGACATCGCAGAGAGCACCGCTACTTATGTAGACTCACCGTTGAGTAGGGGTTCCATGATTTCGCTTATGTGTAGAGGTGTGGGTATAGAGATCGAGAGGTTTACTTTACCCGCCGATATGTTAGTCTTAGAGATGACCGAGTATGATGCCATTATTGGTATGGATTGGCTAGTAGCGTACCGAGCCATGATTGATTATTTTAGTAGGAGTATTATCTTTGCCATTCCCGGGCAGGAGATGTTTTTAGTGGCAATTGCTCGTCCTGAGGGAGGATCGTCCACTCATTTGTACTACATAGAGGATGAGACCTCTAAGGAAGTGGTGATACCACCTTATTCGATTCCGGTTGTTCGAGAGTTTGCCGATGTATTTCAGGATATACCTGGATTACCTCCGAGTAGAGAGATAGATTTCATGATTGATTTGACGTCGGGCACTCGGCCTATTTCTCACGCACCTTACCGTATGGCTCCAGCTGAGATGAGAGAGTTACGGGATCAGATTGAGCAGTTGTTGGGTCAGGGGTTCATCCGGAGGAGTACTTCACCGTGGGGTGCCCCTGTGTTGTTCGTTAAGAAGAGGGATGGATCGTTGAGTTTGTGTGTGGATTACCGGGAGTTGAATAAGGTCACGATACGGAATAAGTATCCGTTGCCCCGAATCGATGACTTATTCGACCAGTTGAGAGGAGCTTCTTTCTTCTCGAAGATTGATTTGCGATCTGGTTACCATCAGTTGCGTATCAGGGAGGAGGACGTCTCGAAGACTGCTTTCTTAACGAGATATGGTTCCTACGAGTTTCGGGTTATGCCTTTTGGTTTGACCAACGCTCCAGCCGTGTTTATGGACTTGATGAATAGGGTGTTCAGAGAGTTCCTAGATCAGTTCGTCATTGTCTTCATTGATGATATTTTGGTTTACTCCCAGACAGAGGAGGAGCACACCGAGCATTTGAGGCAGGTTTTGCAGACGCTACGTCAGAACGAGCTGTATGCAAAGTATGAGAATTGCGGGTTTGGGATGAAGGAGGTTCAGTTTTTGGGGCATATTATTTCCGACCGGGGGATATCTGTTGATCCGGGGAAGGTATCCGCGGTGAGGGAGTGGGGACATCCCACGATACCGACTGATATCCGTAGTTTCTTGGGCTTAGCAGGATACTACAGGAGGTTTATTCGGGGTTTCTCCAAAATAGCGGGTCCCATGACACATCTGACTCGTAAAGGTGTGCCGTTCATTTGGAGTGATGCCTGTCAGTTAGCATTCGATGAGTTGAAGGACAAGTTAACCTCAGCACCTGTGTTAGCATTGCCGAGACCGGGAGTTGAGTATCTTGTTTACACTTATGCGTCCTTACAAGGACTTGGAGGTGTACTGTAGCAGGAGAGTCAGGCCATAGCTTATGCTTACCGTAAGCTTAAGCCTCACGAGAAGAATTACCCTACCCATGACTTGGAGTTAGCGGCAGTGGTATTTGTCCTTCGGATTTGGAGACATTATCTTTTGGGGGAGAAGTTTCGATTGTTCACAGACCACAAGTCCCTACAGTACCTATTCACGCAGAAGGAGCTGAATATGCGGCAGCAAAGGTGGCTTGAGTTTGTGAAGGACTATCAGTTTGATATCCAATACCACCCGGGGAAGGCGAACGTGGTAGCAGACGCGTTGAGCCGTAGGCCAGTAGATGAGGTGGCAGGGGTGTGGAAGGCAAAGTGGAAGGAGTTGGGACACCAGGATGCAGTGGCCCTATCATTCATGTCAGTGATGACTGTTACACCGCAGATTGTCACGAAAGTAGTAAAGGCACAAGCAGATAACTCGTTCTGTCAGGAGCAGATAGTTCGATTATTAACAGAGGGAGCCGAGTCCTATACCGTTAGCTCAGATGGGGGATTACGCTTCAATAGGAGACTGGTAGTTCCGGAAGGGGAGGAATTGCGACACGAGGTGATGGCAGAGTCGCACGGCTCACGGTTCGCGGTACATCCCGATGGGGACAAAATGTACCAGGACATGAGACGTCAGTATTGGTGGAGCGGGATGAAGAGAAATATTGCCGTGTTTGTTTCTAAATGCGCCACTTGTCAGCTGGTAAAAGTGGACCATCAGAGATCGGAAGGACTTCTACAGCCATTAGAGGTCCCGATGTGGATGTGGGAGAGCATCTCCATGGACTTTATCACGGGGTTGCCTACGTCACAGAGAGGTTACGACTCCATTTGGGTAATTGTGGACAGGTTGACCAAGATCGCTCATTTTCTACCCGTAAGGACAGACTACACTACGGGACAGTATGCCCAGCTCTTTATTGCAGAGATAGTGAGACTTCACGGTGTGCCCCTAAATATCGTGTCTGACCGAGACAAGATATTTGTTTCACGGTTTTGGGAAAGTTTTCAGGAGGCCATGGGCACGGAATTTCGGTTGAGTACGGCTTATCATCCGCAGACCGATGGGCAAACCGAGCGTACAAATCAGATGTTGGAAGACATGTTGCGGATGTGCATTATTGACTTCGGGGGTGGATGGGAGCAGTATCTTCCACTGGTGGAGTTTGCTTACAACAACTCCTACCAGTTCACCATTAGTATCGCTCCATTTGAAGTGTTGTACGGTAGACCTTGTCGTTCCCTATCATGTTGGTTGGAGGTGGGGGACAACAAACTACTTGGGCCGGAAGTGATTCAGGATACTTCGGCGAGGATAGAATTGATACGGAGTCGCATTCGGGTAGCTCAGGATTGGCAGAAGAGCTATGCTGATGCGAAGAGGTTCTTTAGTGAGTTCCAAGTGGGGGACCAGGTTTTACTCAGAGTATCTCCTATGAAGGGGATTATGCGATTTGGGAAGAAGGGAAAGCTGGCACCGAGATATGTGGGACCATTTCCTATCATCGAGCGGATTGGGTCTGTTGCGTATAGACTTGGGTTACCGGAGCATTTGCATCGGATTCATGATGTGTTTCATATTTCCTCGCTAAGGAAATATCTTAGAGATGATTTGGCTCATTCTCACATTGCTTTGGAGGACATCGATCTCCAGCCCGATAGCTCCTACGAGGAGGGATCGATTGCTATTTTGGACCGAAGTGAGCGAAAACTGCGATCAAAGATAGTCCCGTTAGTGCGTGTTCAGTGGCGACATCATAATGTCGAGGAGTCCACATGGGAGCGCGAGGATGAGATGCGTAAACGTTATCGAGAGTTATTTTTTCCAGGTACTTTTTAGTTCCAAATTTCGGGACGAAATTCTGTTATTAGGGGGGAAGTATGTAATACCCCGCATTTTTATCGATATTTATTTATGGGATTAATTGAATTAAATGTGAATTAATTGAGAATTAATCCGGATAAAATATTAACGAGATGTGAGTTAGTATTTGATTATAATGTGTATATATGGCAATATACGAATATTGAAACTATTGAAATTGTCGCGAGATTGAAATACGGCAATTTGGGAAATTTTGTTGAGACGCGTGTGACAGTCGCGTCAGGAAAGTAATTATTTAATTAAAAAGTGAATTTTATTTCTATTAACCGTATGATCATTTTGAGTGCGCCAACGAGTCCGGAATGATCGAAATAGTCAGAAAACACTAGCCGGGGGTTAAGTTTGGGTCCCGGTGAATTATTGGGCCATACCGGTAACTTAAAAGGGCATTTTGGTAATTTCGGAAATTTGGGAATTAAAACCCACGAAAATTAGAAATAAAAATCTGACTTATTCTTTATCCACTAAACCCACTAACTACACTAAGGGACTTAATGGGCTACGGGAGAAGTTAAGAAATAGTTCTAACTTGCCAAAAACCAACCCCCACCTCCATTGTCATCATCCTTAGAGAAGAGCTTGTAGAGAGAGAGAGAGAAGAGAATTCTGCAGAGAGAGAGAGAGAGAACAACTCAGCCTTCAAGATTCAACAGCAAATTCAGAGAAAGATTAGAGGCAAGTGGTTTAATTATAATTGATTCAATGCTATGCTTTTCCATGTTTAGGATAATCATCAAATTTATCTTGGAAGATTGATTAGACCTATGAATTTGAGGATTAAAACTATGAACTATGTTAGGAATTGCATGTAGAAACATTCTGGACGAATTATGAATTCAAATTATATTATTGGGCCATATCGGTAACTTAAAAGGGTATTTTGGTAATTTCAGAAATTTGGGAATTAAAACCCACGAAAATTAGAAATAAAAATCTGACTTATTCTTTATCCACTAAACCCACTAACTACACTAAGGGACTTAATGGGCTACGGGAGAAGTTAAGAAATAGTTCTAACTTCCCAAAAACCAACCCCCACCTCCATTGTCATCATCCTTAAAGAATAACTTGTAGAGAGAGAGAGAGAGAAAGAGAAGAGAATTTTGCAGAGAGAGAGAGAGAGAACAACTCAGCCTTCAAGATTCAAAAGCAAATTCAGAGAAAGATTAGAGGCAAGTGGTTTAATTATAATTGATTCAATGCTATGCTTTTCCATGTTTAGGATAATCATCAAATTTATCTTGGAAGATTGATTAGACCCATGAATTTGAGGATTAAAACTATGAACTATGTTAGGAATTGCATGTATAAACATTTTGGATGAATTATGAATTCAAATTGTAACCATTGATGATCTAAAAACGGATTTTTGAAGAAGTTTATTAATGTTCTTGAAAGAAATTGAAAACTGGAATTCTTGATGAAGTTTTAATCCAAACAAAGCCCTTGGATGATGAATTATTGTTTTTAGAACGTTAACAATGTTGTAGGATGGTTGTATGACGATATTATAACGTTATCTTAGAGTTTCGTGTTTGTTAATGGTGTTTTGAGATGATTTGAAAACTGCAAAACGAAGCAGTCCGTAGACTACCTGGTGCGTTCGATCGATCGACATTCATCAGTCGATCGATCGACCACCATCGATCGATCGAAGGTCAAGGTCGATCGATCGACCTTCCCAGAAAGAGTAAAATTTCCCCTAGTTAAATTTTAATGATGTTAACCCTTGGAAAATATTATTGGAGACCTTATGAATATCCTTAGACTTAAGGAAGACCAGTAGGTATGGTTATAAAGTTTGGACCTTAATTAGAATTTAATTTGAGGAATTATTCTAAAAGCTAATGAAGCTCGATGAGTGAGATAATATTAGGGTTAAAAGAGTAATTTTGAATAAATTGATGAATTGAGGTTTGGGGCAGAAGTAAGAACCTTAAGAATAATGATGTAATATGGGGGAATAATAGGAAACTTAATAACCCTTTGAGATAGGTTTTAAGTATAAGAATCTATGACGTGAGATGTGTCGACAGTCTACATTATATATTATCGGAAGACTTAAAATGTATACAATTGGAATAATGGTATAAGGATGTAGAAAATACCTTTATTAATATTGAGATATCTAAGATGTGTGCATGCTTAGTATATGATCTTATGTGTATGACATACCTACCATACTTGCTATCACGGGAGGTTTAAGTTCGCTTAGGGCCTTCTAATCCTTGTGTGCCCGGATTTAGTTTGGTACCTAGAGGACATAGTTCAAGGGAATGACTTCATTGTGAGTTATTAAGTCAGCTGACTATGGAGCGTAGGTATGTACGTGACCCATGGATATGTTGAATTATGTTCGCCTCCATTTTTGTGTGTTGTGCTTATTCTAACAATTCCTGAGAGATTCGGAATTTGTAATCCTTATGTACGTGATGTATCGGGATGGATAGCAGAGTATGTGTGCACCGCAGCTTAGCCTCGGGGTGCTTATATTGTATATTTATGATGTGAATAATATACGGTTGAATGAAAAGGAATTGTGATGTTTATTTATGAGAATCATTTATAGTAACTCCTTGAGAAGATAAATAAGGGGATAACCTCCAGTAAACGGTAATGCTAATAATTGAGAATCCGAGTTCAAGTAAAGCTATCTATTTAAGTAATAACATTGGGAATTCATATTGTGAATCGAGTAGTTGGGTTAGAACTTATGATGGTTTAGTTAGATAAATAACACATGAATGGGTACAGGAACGTTAGGCGTGCACAATTAGACGAGAGGTGAGTATTTCATGTGAGAGCACGTCCTAACATGTATCTTGCATTCATTGTTTTAATTGTTATTAAAGCACTTGCTGTTTTTAAAATACTTTCCACATTCGGGCTCTGACCCGTTTGCTTTCAAATCTATCTTTTTGTAAAAACCATTTTTAGGTGCCCAGCCACAAGGACACCATACATAGTATTTCCAGTCAGGTGACGAGCTGTAGCTGTTGTGGAAGTTACAGGGCCTTGCTAATAGACGCTTCATTTGCCTTGACTCTATATTCAGATTTCATCAGTTGTAGGGCATGTCGCCCATTTCTTTTAGAGACATTTCATTTTATATTTAAGTTATTCAGACCTTGGTTTGTAATTAATTCAGGATGCAGACTTGTTTTATTTCTTTTCATATTGGGATTGTTGTGAGGAGTATTTCCTCTAGACTCATCTTTATTTGTTGATTCATTATAGTTGGACTTTATCGTGAATGGTTGTGTTACATTTCTATATTTCATTTATTGCATGTTAATCAGATTTAATTTAAAATTTGACAACTCACTTTTTAAATACTAGGTGGTTAGTAATCATTAAAAATGTTTTGGACAGTGATGCTATTAACTTGACCAACTTGGCATTTTGTATTGATTTAATAAAGGAGTAGCTACCCGGTATTTAATTAGTCGGGGTGTCACACAGACGATTTGAATTTATTTAATAAAAACTTCGAATAAAAGCACATTTTAAAATTGATATTTACCCAAAGATATACACACAACACATCTCATGGTTTCAAAAATACTTGTTCAGTCCCTAAAAACACATTTTATCAAAACGTGCAAGTGTGTGCATAGCCAACAACGTTAAATCACAAAAATATTAAAAGGATTTATCTTTAATTCGGCAACGGAAGCCTTGTGTAGTAGAGAAACTTTGTAGATCTTCAAAGTACCAAATGTTCATGTAGTCTAAATGAACGAGCCTCACTCTACTCGAACGTCTCACCACAATTGAAGCCTATGTAGCTTGAATGACACATGACTCAATGCTTTGACACGAAATTGAGCAGACTTATATAGAATTACAAATTTTTACATTTTCAGGAACTTCGTGGAAAAACATCACATCGAAAATTACAAGTTTTGCACCACAATGTAGAAGATCTCTGGATCTCTTTACTAATTATCAATTAATTTTGGGTCTAAAGTATACTATTTGATGGACAGCCCACATACTCTACATTATTTCAATATCATTCATCCACACATTTGACTCAAGTGACATCACAAATCCCTTGTCAGAATATTAAATCCATGAAGTAAAGTACATAAAATCTTGACCCCCTCCACTAGCATGTGCTGCAACTTTAGAAGGAGAAAATAAACACTCTCAACCAGTACTCACGTATTCCTATTAATGAGGCTAAAAGCTTTGGCGGGTAAATCTAGTATATTTTGTTGAAGAATATATACTATATACACGTTCAAAATATTGATAATTCTTTCCTTTTTTCTGAGGAATCAAACTGGCTTAGTAAAGAGAATGCAAATGAAAACACCAAAATAAACTAAACTCAGTAACGGATTCAAATTTACATATACTTCATATTTTGTTAAAGCAAGATAAAAAGGTAAAAATCGTCAAGGACACGCTCAAGTTTTCTCCTCTCCTCCAAACAACTAACAAGTTTCATGAAGAATTAAATGCAATAAATAACTACAAATAACAAGAAGGAACTATATTCACACTACCACTCGACTCACTAATATAACAGCATAATTGCACGCTCTCAGAATGAGAGCACCAGAAATCACCTCCTCAACTTTGGTTTCCAGTGAAAATTGTAGATTTTTGCCTTCAAAACCAGTTAGTGAATCGATACAAACCGGTCCAAACCCGGTTTACATCTCACAGCTGGAGGTGCCTTTTGATACAATCAACATCCAGGAAAGAACCACATTGCCATTGCCGAATTGAGAGTCGTTTTCTAATGGTTATCATACATGTTGCCACCAAAAACATTGTGGGCCCCCCATAAAATCTCGGGTGGTTAATTCATTCCATAGAAAGATCCATTAAGAATCTTTCCACAAGGGGAAATATGGATCTCATGATTGTATCTACAATACACTAACTAACATCTCTTAAGGTTCCGAAAATTGATTCCCATTTCCTTTTGACAAAACCCTAAATTTCAGGAGCAAATCGCCATTACCACCATCACACACACCGTATCCACCTTCTTTCCTGGTTGGTTCATTATTTTTACTGAACTCGGTAACTCCCACCCCAGTGCTGGCACGTCGGGAAGGTCTTGATGTATGCTTTGCGTTTTTACTCTTTTGCCCCCGGTTTGTGGTTAAGAAGCCGTTCGCAAGAGCTTCTAGCGCTCTTAGGGTTGGAGGACGGTTTCTTGTACCCTGTCTCCGACCGTTCACGTTAGGCTGTTGCTCCAAATCGGCTACACCTAAAGATGTTTTTGGTGCACTTGAATTTTCATCCACCTTACTAGTTTGACCATCTTGCGCTTTCATCAATTCCATCACAGAAGCACCAGTTTCGAGATCTTGTGCCACTTGAGGTAAGTTTAAGTCAAAAAATCTTCGAGATTGAGGTTTCTCATCAAGATGCTCTGCAGAATGACGATGTTTGTTGTGGCCTCGTTTGATGCTCTCAATTGGGCTGCCTTTTGACGAACTGGATGACGACAATTTATCCTGATGTTGTGGCCTCGCTTGAGAGGGAACGTTCTCGTTAAATTCCAATTCCATAGTACACGCACTTAATTTCCTCTGTCGTTTTGCAGCTGGAGCTAAACGATCCAAATAGTCTTTTTTCAGCCCCCGACTCAAATGGCACTTTACAGCCTTTTTTGTCTGCTCGTCTTTATACAACTTCTTTCGGTTCTTAGAATTTTTCACAATGACCTTAGAGGAGTTTGAACCATTCATAAGAATGCCATTCCCTAAATCTTTAATCTCAAGATTTTTTCTGTCAGAGCACATCGTAAAAGCACAATTTGATTCATCTGTCAACACCTCAAAACTATCTTGATCACTATTTTCAGAAGGATAACTAATTTTCGAAATTTCAATTGGCAGATTTCTCAATTCTCTAACCTTGGAAAGTTTCCCATCAGCCAAACTTGTATCCACAACAGTAAACTTCATCATCATATCAGTATTTCGACTTGGAGTTCGAGGCTGAAGATAACAATGACGTGGCCGCTCAGGCGAATCGTCTTGTTCCAATTCCATTTCATCGGTGGACCCATCCTCGGTAATTTCAAGCTCAAGAAGGCTTGGTTCCGAAGCAACCTTACTCAAGACATCGGTAACCGAATCGAAATAGTGGGTTCCTCTCGTTAGTCTCCTTCGTGAGAACTTCTTAATACCGGGCATAAGAAAGACCAAAGAATGCTTGGAACTAGCGGCATAATTTGTAGGTTGTTCTGAATGCCACCCTCTAGCCAGCAAAAGGGGCCACACGGCTTCCCAAAACAAATCGTTTGCTCGGGCTTTGCTTATCCGATAATCTCCAGTTAGAAACTTGATAATTTCTCGAGTTGTGAGAGAGGAGCATGCTTTGCCAATTGGTATCTCGGAGCGAGTATGAAGGACTTGATTGGATTTCGAGAGCTCGATTGTGATGCCTGTGAGGTCTTGCTTCCCTTTCCCAATTCCCACAGCCTCTATAAGAATTTTCATCCCAACCATTGCCTTTAAAGAAGAGACGTAATCTTCCAATGAAATTTTCCCCGCCTCAAATGTCTTAGAGACCTGCGAATTTATCAAAACGCATAGGTTAGTAGGAAGTAAGACTGAAACTTTTGGCATGACCTCTGTTTGATGTAAAATTCAGCAAGAAAAAGTTACTAAAATTAAGGATTTTGCAGAAGTTTAAACAACAGAAGTGAAGGGAGACATTGAAGAATTGCAAAAAAATACAAAAATTCCAATAATAAATACATAAAAAATCTGCCATGACTAGTCCAAGAGAATATCTGACCTAAACACTTGTCCTCCGCACAAAAGAAGCATTCTCAAACAAACCAATCTCTAAAATAAAGAGTACGAATTTATTTGCCCCAAATAGGGAGTACAATATTTATAGGGTTAGGAGAAGGGTTTAGAAGCCCATTACCCCACTAAGGAATACTTAGGTAACATGTGATGTCATGGGGTAACATCACTAATGATATCACATGTGACTATAACATTCCCATTACAAATTACCTATTATAACCCCTAACAACTACAACTAAAAATGGAAAAATAACCAAGACAAAAATTACAATAAGAAAATAAGAAAAATGTCTAAAATACCCAATATATAATTCACATCAATATCAGTTTTTAAAAGGAAAGGCTAACAAATTCTGAAATCAGGCCCAATCATTTCATGGTATTCGGGTAATTTTGACCTGGGTACACTGGTAATTATTGTAATTTGACTAAGGTACATTTTTATTTTATTTTTTTAGGCTTTGGCACTTTTTCGTCATTGAATGTTATTCCTTCAATTGGCAAAATTTTATCTATTCAGCAGCGAAAAATCACCTAAGTTTTTTTTCCCTAAAAGGCACCTTGGCATTATTATAAAAGGCAAAAAGGTGCCAAAGATCCCAGAGAATCTAGGCGCAAGACGATGCACGGGCCTGATCAAAGTAACACTCACGTCGTACAAGGTATGAAAAACAGTAGATCTTATTGTATGTTTGTGATAGTGAAGTAGTGTTTTTAATGTAGATAATAATGTAGATAGGATTTATTGTTTAGTTTTGCTTAATTGTTAGTATTAAATGTAATAAAAGGAGTTTAGTCCTATTTAGTAAATATTAGAGTAAATGAAAGGTATCTAACCATAGTCTTTTAATGCTTTCCTGGCTAGGGTAGGACTAATACTAGTATAAATAGGTAATGATGTGGCTTGTTAATACAATTTTCAAATTTGTGCTTGCGTTTTTCTCTCTTCTTTTGATCCAATTGGTGGTGTTTGCATCAAATTAGTATCAGAGTGAAGTGAGCTCGTGTGTGTGGGGGGTGGGGGGTGGGGCGGGGTGCTCTCCCATTGCCCCCTCCATTAATGGCTTCTAAGAAAAGAATTCAAAAAACGATTCTGAAAATCGTTTGACAACCTTAGAAGAAACCATGATTCAAATGATGGTTGAAATCAAAGAACAAATGACTGATAGGAAGATTCAACAAGCCTTATTTCTATCAAGACTTGAAGGAATTGCTCCAATTCAAACCCTAAACCCAATCTTGAACCCTAATTTTGAAATACTTTCAGAACTACCCAACAATCAGCCATCAACCCACATCGGTTTTCCCAAAATCAAAGATTTCACCCAAACCTTAAGTACAACTATAAAAAATCACCAAGAACTATCCCCAAACCCTTCCACTGCACATCTCCAATCCCAAATTTATGCAAATCTTGAGACCACGACACCTGACCAAAGCCTATTTTCCCCCACGACCCCACCCGTGGGTGCGCAGACCCAATTTTCAGCAACCTCGTGCTCACTTGGGGAAAGGAAACCATGTGCATTAGGCCCTTGTAATGAGCTCGAAGATTATGAGGATGAAGTTGTCGCACATGGTGGGGATGATTCAAGCCATTTTGGACTTGTATTGAAGCTCCTAACGAAGATTATGCAAGGAGATCTACGGGTCCATATTCCTACTTTTGATGAAAAAATGAATTCAGGCGCTTTTGTTGATTGGATAGATACAATGGAGAAAGTGTTTAATCTCAAGAACTAGTCGAATCACAAGTGTGCCAAACTTGTAGCAACAAGGCTACAAGGTTTTGCGAAAGTATGATGGAATAACCACATTCGAGAAAGAATCCTTCATGATCAACCTTCGATTCGTACTTGGCCCGAAATGAAAGAAGCCATGATAGCTGAATTTTTGCCATCTTCATATGAGTGCCGAGTGTGATCTTTTTGCATGCATCCAAGCCGTGCGTCAATCCTACTCTAGTGTGAGCGACTACACAGAGACATTTCATTTATTGTGTACCCGAGCCAGTTTGAGGGTGTTGGAATGGAAGTCCAAGGGTCTATTGAAAACGCGTATAGATTGAACTACAAAAAAATATTACACATACGCAAAATCATATAAAGCGGAATAAGGATTTACCTTCGAGATCTCTTTGATTTGATCTCGTATTAGCACAAACCGTATGTGATGACAGTTGATCAAGAACACAAGCCCGATGCACCTCACAGTCTTCTACTGTATTTCTGATATGGACTGTCATGAGCAAAGAGTGGGCTATTCTTTGTTGTCTTTTAGTCTTTTCGCTTTGTTGTCTCTCTTTCTCACGAGTTCGAATTTGGGTCTTTTGAGTATCAAAGAATGACAGTTAGCTTAAGAAAGAATGAGCCTTAGGTGCATATATAGACTACAGTATGGACCCTAAGGAGAGATAAGGATGTGGCTCCTAATGAGCCTGAGAAAACCTAATCCTTCCCGGATCCAAATCTCAATCCTTTAATTATAATTAATACCACTAAATAATTATAATTGCAACTCCACTCTTTCACTCAAAATTATATTTCGAGCTCCTCATTATTAATTACTTAATTCTCCCCACGTTAAGGTTACAGATACCCGTTAATAAAATAAATTACTGATAATTTTTTTTAAAAACTTCTTTAAGTCCTTGAGCGATTCAACTTAACTTATTTGTATTGCCGGATTAACATAATTCACCTGTAGGGTTTGATACATACAAAACTTATAAGCATCTCAATGGGGTCACCAGTCTCTATACCGAGACGTGGATTTCATCCATAAAAGACTTTCACCATACAATAATCACCATTACCCAATCTATTAAGATTATTGATCCATTAACAAATCTCACTTGAAAGGTCAAAGCAATAAATAACTAGTGCATGTGTTCATCTATCATACCCGGATTAAGAGCCTTATGTAAACCTAATAATCACGAGGTTCACATTGTCTTATAGAATCAGTATAAAGACAATGCCCTCAAGGTGGTCCCATTCAATACACAAAGTGTACTAGCACAATAAGTTGAAACTATACAGTTTCCGTAATCAAGATAGACCTATTAAAATATTGTGCTACAGCCCTACTGATGGTGTGTCCAGTTCCATCTAAGACTGTGAATAATAAAACTTATATTCTACAAAAAATGGTGATCTGATCCTCTGTGTGTAAGCCACACTCTACGCCCCAGAACACCTACTGAGCAGAATAAAAGACAGCGGCAATATATAAAATGATGCAAACATTATGTCAATACATGACTTTCATTAAAACAGGAAAAACTGATTTTATTTTAATAATAAATCCATAACTAAACTATTACATAAAGCATGGTTTTAGTCTACTTCTCTAACAGAGGGTACTTCTCTAATAGAGGGAACCCAAGGGTAGAAAATTGGCCTGTATATCCACGGTTTGCTAGCACCGATTAAGCATGAGCTCGCCTTAAGAGAGATTTCAACTTTCCAAAAGGCCGTCGAATATTCTATGCGAGTGGAATCCCATCTCTGCAATGGAAAATCTCCTCCCACCACTGTTGCACCACCAAAACAAATGACAATTCAGCCCCTCCCCTCGCAATAAAGTGCTACGAATGTGGCCAATTGGGCCACAAGATGAAGGATTATCCTAAGCGAAAGAAGAAGTTGGTTTTGGTCACCTGAGAGGACACCGGAGAGGATGCCAAAGAATCACGAGAGATCCATTTAGTACTTGTCATTCAACTTAATCTCGACAACGAAGGCACACCTTCTTGAGTTCGAGGACGTACTCTTTGAAAGGAGGGGAGAATGATGTAGATAACAAAGTAGTTAGGCTTTATTGCTTAGTTTTTGTTAATTGTTAGTATTAAATGTAATAAAAGAAGTTTAATCCTCTTTAGTAAATATTAGAGTAAGTGAAAGATATCTTAGTATTTTAATACTTTTCTAGTTAAAGTAGGATTACTACTAGTATAGTAGGTAATGATGTAATAGAAATCTCATTATTGTTTGGCTTGTTAATACGATTTTCATATTTGTGCTTGTGCTTTTCTCTCTTCTTTGGATCCAAATGGTGGTGTTTGCACAGTCCAACAACTCTCAAAACACTGTTATAAGAGATAACGAGACAGATGAGATATATTTTAATAGGCCCATGCAAAAGTTGACATCAGTTTAAGATCATCGAACATTCCAATTATTAAATAGTCAATAAAAAAAAATATCCATAAATTCCAAACAAACAGTCCATCAGCTCTCAAAACACAAATCAAAGTCAAAATGCTAAAAGTACACCCTTTTCCGAGTGAGTAGTTTGTTTCTGACTACTACAATGTTAACTAAGAGACAGGAGTTGTGCCAGAATTTTCTAACAGACTTCTTACTATATCTTGATGAAACTGGACGTAAATGTGATGGTGCATTTATTGGAAAATGCTTTGACCACATAGCAACACTTTTTTTCCTTATTTTTGTATAAAGAAACAAGGTACCGAAATGGCAACTCTAGCAACAAAGAACTAATTTCTCCCACAATCATCATTTCATGACCCCCTTCCACCAAAATTTAGTGTATCTAATTATACCTAATCATGTTCTGTCCCTAATGAGATTAACATGCAATTTGAAGATGACTAATATATCTTCCTTTGGATGATTTAAACACCGCAAACTACTCATTAAAAAGGAACACCAAATATTTTTGTACTTGTGTTTCTAGTTTATTTTTTAGAGTGAATTTTCTCCTTTCTTGATCAATTTTTAAATAAACTAGTCAAAAAGTGTTACAATGTATATCTTTCTGATAAATAAACATTTTAAAAAAGAAAAGCGCCTGCAAGGAAGCCAAAAAATGCGAGATTTACAAATATCTCTCATTAAAACTGAACCCCAACCCCAACCTCCACAAAACATTTTGCTATTTTGCACATGCTTTTAACTCCGGGCATTTGGGCAAATCAGGTGTCTGAGCGGCAAGCCTTGTGTCGCCCGACTCGTTCAAGCGGTTCCTATATACCCTCAAATTCAATAAAAAATTCACCGAAAAATTTTAATCTCTTCTAATTCAATATTTTTTCTTTCCAAACCTCTTTCTCAACAAAATGTATACAGAAATTCCAGAAACCTAAATACAAAAATTTTAACTCATTAGACATTAATACAGAAATTCCCAAAACAAGAAAAAGAGTGCAGTGATATGAAACTCAACATGGAATATAAAGGAGAATAATTAAGGCATGTGCTGAGCCTAAGCTGTCTCTACTAAAGAAATCTATGTAATAGATATGTAATCTTTCAAGAATCAACTCAAATTCTTACATAAACGCAGAAATATTTACACACGCTAAAAGAAATATTGGAAGATAGTTGACTTCTCTCGTAACTAGCTTGCTACCCGGGGGAAGCTCCTCTGCTCTGGAATCCTTGCACTTAACTATATTGGCAAAGCTTTGTTATGCTGTACCTAAATGTTAAGTTCACAACACTTCCAAATGCCACTTCTTCCCCATGCATTTGTCTTTGGGAAGATCTACACTCATTCTAATATAATTCTCTCTCTACAAAGTGTAGCATCCTCCCAAATGAGAGAATCACTGAATATATAAAGTAGAAGGGAATAATGGAGAAGGTTCTTGATTAGGTTAATGTCAAGGGTGATGTCATGGGTAGTGGTCCTCAACCATAACATCATTGTAGGCTAATATAGAACCCTCGGAATACGTCTATGAGGAAAAATATAATATTAATCCTTGAACCTAATGCTCCCGCGTCACTCAACACTGTGAAACATCCACGTCAATGATATCGATGAAAGAAGTGGGAGTGATGTGTTGCAAGGTGGCCACTGATCAGGTACCATCTCCTCTCATCTTCTGGGTGGCCAACCAATCAAATCAAGAAGCGGGTACACAGAGTGGTGGTAGTGTCGATGGTTTCCAAAGCCAACATGCCCTCAACGCGGTCCGTATGAGACCGGTCATGATGAATAAGTGAATGAGTAGCACGTAAGTTCCATGAAAGGAGGTGAGATTGCAAAGTAAAACTTGCGATGGACTCGCAAATTGGCGGGAGGGTCTACCTCATAATCATTCTCTCCACAACCGTTGGTGACGGGGAATGGCCCAAATCATCGCATTTGTAATTTGTGTCCCTTGACATGGCATTTATTTTAAGCGTAAGTAAACCATCAGGAGGTCACCAGGCTTAAAAACGGGATAACGACAATGGGGGTCAGCAAAATCCTTGTAAGAGGCAGGCGCTAGATACGATCACACACATTGGCTTGGGTAAATAGTCAGCGACTGCAAACTCTAAGGTAGAGGGGCACAAAGTGACATGAGTGGTAGATCAACGAGATCGATGGACCGTGCGGGTGAGGCCCCAAACACAATTTGAAATGATGATAAGCAAGGGGGCAGATTGACCCTCATTGTATTGATTGACGTTATTGTTGAAGGCAAACTCAGTCGTCAGAAGAATCGAATCTCGACTTTTGGGATTATACCGGACAGTAGAAAAGGTCATCGATGCTTTGCTTGACTACTTTCGTCTAGCCATCCATTAGGGGTGGAACGCTCTACTGCAAGGAACAACGGAGTTTCCAGAAGGTACACAGAACTACCCAGTGAAGCGGACATCACTGTATATACTGTGGGGCACATCATGAAGACGAACGATGCCCGGAAGTAAGGTGGACATAAAGGAGGCATTAGGGGTCTTGGTACATGGTTTAAAGTAAACAATTTTGACAATCAGTCAACAACGATGAAGATGGAGATGATCGTGGCAGGTCAATAATGAAATCCATGGAGACATCTATTCAGAGAGGACCAATAAGGGATGTAGAGGTCATTGTTGGCCTTTGGCAGCCTTACATGTACAATAACACATAAGAGCGTTGGCATCCTTCCTCATGGTCGGCTAATGAAGCGAGCATGAAGGAGACTGAGAGTCCTCACAACACCTATGTGGCTCGCCAAGCCACCAACACGGACCTCAACACTGATTTTCTCCCAAAGGGAGGACGCGGGAATGTGAAGGACAAAACCCTTAAATGAGGAAGTAATCTTTAAACAAATACTCACCCAAAATGCCATGGTGACGGTGACACTCCTCCATGATGGTGCCAAACTGAGCATCTGACGCATACAGATCCTAAAACTCGTTAAAAGCAAAGAAAACGCAACAAATAGTGGTCAGGGTATAAGCACGGTAGCTCAAGGCATCAGCGACCCAATACTATCTCCTTGGATTGTACTAAAGGCTATGAAGCACAGACTTGACACGTAATACATGTTTCGACACTATACGCAACACGTGATTTTTTCAAATACTAGGATACGTATAATATATATATATATATATATATATATAGTGAGAGGATCACAAGTGGACCAAAAGAATGGACTTTTTAATGGACTTAACAAAAAAGACTAATAACCCACCAATTTTAATTCCTTGGTGTAATGGGTCCGCGCCAGCGGCACCCAATAACCGAGACTTATTAGTCTTTTTTGTCAAGTCCATTAAAAAGTCCATTCTTTTGGTCCACTTGCGAACCTCTCCCTATATATATATATATATATATATTAAATAAAACAGATTTTTTCCATAAAATACATTATTAGACCATTCTTAACATGAAATTAAGAAAAGGACCATACAAAATAAAAGTCAAACACAACTTAACATTAAAAATCATAAATAAAGCAGAATTACCATCACATTAGGGGAAAAAACTCAAATTAAAAAAAAATAAGTAAAAAGTTATTTTCACGTGTCCTTTTGCATGTCCTAGCATCTCCTTTTACGTGTCCCGGCATGTCCAACCTAAAACAAAAAAAAAAGACTAGCATATCGGCAAAACGTTTGGAGCGTGTCGCGTGTCCGACTCGAGTCGAAGTTGACTCGTGACTTCCGGGAGAGTATCTGTGCTTCATAACCTAAAGGTAATATATGTACTTCATAAAGTTAGCCCACTTTGCTTGTCGATTACAACCTTTCAATTGATTGTTGAGGTACTTAAGAGCCTCACAATCAGACTTGATCACAAACTCGTTGTGCAACAAATATTCATTTCAATACTTCATGGCTCGGACGATGGCTTAAAACTAAGTCGTAGGTGGAAGTCAATGGGACACCAGACACCTTGTTGAACACGGCAACCATTATGACCAGGCACTGTTGTAATACATCTCTTACAAGCATTGCAATCCATCCGAAGGAACTCTAAGGGTGAGGCACTCATCAAATTAATAATAGGAGCCATAATAGAGCTAAACTTTATAATGAAACGGTAAAAGTTGGTAAGTCCATGAAAGCTCCGCACTTGATCAATAGTCAAAGGGTAGGTACGTGACAATAGTGTGTAAAAAAATGTAAAATTTTCCAAGAAAGATTTCTTACCCACCCCAAAGAAAATTTTGCCATGCAAATCACCAAAATGTGCATTGGCTAGTGGTACCTTCTTGTATGTTAAAAAAAAATTCCAGGTTGAAAAAATGCTATCAAACGCACCCGAAAGTTGTTAACATGACGAAGATTTCTTATTTTATATGTCAAATAAGACTATCAAAAGGCCCTATGGTTTGAACCTTGGATGCATTGGCCTGAATCCCTACATCCGAGACTCCATACCCAAGAAATGCGACAAAAAGGAATATGAAGGAGCGTTCTTCAATTTAAGGTAAAATTGTTGACATTAAAGAACCTTAAGGACTTGCGTATCAATGTGCTCCGCCTCCTATGTGTTATAGATTACGATATCGTCAAAATAAACAATGACAAAACGTCACAAAAATGGTTGGGGAATTTGCGTCATGGCGTGCAATAAGGTGGATGGGGCGTTTGACACCCTGAAAGGCATCAGAATCCACTCGCGTAGATTGTCATTAGTTTTAATAGTCATCTTCCACTCGTCTCCCACTCGCATCCATATCTCATGGTAACCACTCTTCACATACGACTTGGAGAAAATAAAGATCCCGAAAATTTGATCAACATATCCTCCAATCGTGCGACCAGAGAACGAAACTTAATAATGATCTTAATGATAGCACGACTATTAGCACACATCTTTGGGGTGAGCAAGGCTATCACTGCACATGGTGTCATGCTCTTCGGGAGTAAGCCGTAGTAACATAACTCAGAGACCGCGACACCTTTGCTTGCCCTGCGAAAGCTCCCCAATAGTGAGGCAAGTTGGGCAACTATGCCCAAAGTACAAAATCAATAGCATGCTGGATATCTAGATGGGCAATCAGTGGGTGAGCTCACGTTGGAAAACAATACTAGCAACACCCTTAGGGCCGAGGTAACCTTCCTCGAGGGAGTGGAGAGGGTTATAAGAAGTGTATAACACGTCCCCTCCAGAGCATAGCTACCAAGAAGAAGAGACAAAAAAAGGTGGACACTATGGGGTCCCACCTCACCCATATGTTTTAGTTGTATCTCCTCGTCATTATACAAAAGGGTATACATGTTCTTTCCCATGGCCTACTAAGAAGGTGATAAATGGTCATATATACAATAATGCATAAAACCTCATCGGCATATGTCCCAATAGAAAATATAACAGGACTATGGATATCAGAAACAAGTGAAGCTCCACCTCCTAACCATCAGATACAACTGGGGGGACAGCAATGGCTGGGTGGGCAAACCAAGGACCTCCACCATTTCTCCGGAGACAAGATTGTCACCTAAGCCACTATTAATGATGATGGTGCGCAACTTCCCTTTGGGCAAGAGAGGACATAGGGGCGGTCATGTGCAAAGTGATACCGGTAGGTTAATCGTTGGTTGACGGGTTCGATTTGGGGAGTGATAGATAGGTTGGTGTGCACGAACTCTGCAATGCGTGGTGCGGCGCTGCCAAGTAATGAGGGCATTAAGTCAAGTTGTTTCAGGCAGTAGAGGAGTGATGCCAAGGGAAGGCGAGCCTCACTAAGATTTTGGGGTCGCTCATCAAAAGAAGTGCTTTGGCTAGGGGTGAAGAACAACTAGGGCTCGTCGTTTGTGTTAGGGAAATAAAGGGATCACAATCGCAGTTCCAGCGGCGTTGTTGAGGGGAGGATTTTGGGTTGGAGGGTGGCTCAGCTTGTGTGGGGCAGTGAGCTCCAGGTGGGGAGGGAGCCGCTGGGGATAAGGGTGTTGATGTTAAGGAGTTAGGCCAGGGCTGGTTCAGGGCTATAGCAAAGGATCGAATCAACTGGAGTTTCAGCGAATGCGGAAGTATGGGAGGGTGAACCTCCTGATCGTGGTAGTGACCTCGCGAGAAGGTGATGGTTGCTCCGCCTGGTGCGGTTGGAGTTCGCCCCACAGAGGGCCTAGGGCTGGCTTCGTGGGGTTGTTGGCCTCTTTCCCTAGGCCTGACGGTAGAAGGAGCAAGTGGAGGCCTTGTTAGTTGGTGGTTAAGCTGTCTTAGTGGGGTGAGGCGGCGATCAGGAACTTGCCCCTCTCCGGTTGTGGCGCATGTTGACCCATCTCCGTCGGATGCCACCACCCAGATTCTTAATCGTCCAACATCAATTGGGTGTTGGTATCCCAAGATCACCAACACTTTGATAACAACTTGACGTAAACACGTCAAAATATTCACACACTTCACTGATGAAATATAACTTTCACTCATTCTTATATAATCATCACTTTAAACAAAGTGTATTGCCCTCCTAAATGAAGAGGTCACTCAATATATAGTGTACAAGGTAATAATGGAGAAGATTTGGGAATGATGTCAATGGTTATGTCGCATGTAGTGGTCCTCAACTATGACATTATCAAAGGTGAGTCACAATGTGAACCCACAATCCTCATGCTCCGGCACCACATTCAGTGTTATATCATACAATATATAGAACAATGGAATGGTGAACTTCTTCATTGTCTAGAAAATCGAACTTGTAAAATGAGAAGAAAAAAAGAAATATAAATAACTTTGTCTATTAGGACAAGAGGGAGAAAAACCAAAGAAAAGAAAATAAATAAGTCGATTTTAGCAACCCAATCCTTGAATATAATTGATACAAGAACTCAAGAAATGACAGTGAGCACTGGACCGAATAGAGATAATATGATGGATGAAAACATATAACATTTTAATCATGTTCAATTAGATTAATAATTTGTTGCAAAGACCTCTTTGAGGCTTTTTTAGCAAAGTTACTTGGCAACACATACAACAAAATGTTTAATTCTAGGAGGTTTTCGAATTAACCGGAGGAACTTTAACCAAATAAATGCATAGCTCAGGGAGGTTTTTTGCACTTCACCCCAAGTAGTATTCCGCCTTTGGCGGGTTAGTTTGAAGTACGTCCATTAGGTAACTATCCCTTTATCCAGAAAACAACTAGTTTTTTTTAACATCTATAACACTTCATAATCAAAAACCCTCTACAGAAATGCAACTTCACCCTAAACCAATGACAAATGCCCAAGAATAAATTTTAAAAATATTTGGGAAAGCAATTATTTAGCATCTAACATGGTGAAATCTGAGATGTGTGCAGATGTGAAGATGAGTTTCCGCAATACCTCCAATAGAGCTTTTTGGCACTCCTCTGATACACGGGGTAGCATGCGGGATAACAATTCTGGTTGCCTCAATCCACTAAATATTGTTTGCCCATATACACACCTTTTGCTTCTCATTTTTCGGCACGCTGACCATCTCTCATATTCATCTGACCTATAAAACTTCCCATAGTAAAAAGACAGCATATCCCCCATCTTTTTACTTCCAATAAATCTCTTCACCTGAATAAAGTTCTTTTCGAAGATATACAAACCAAGTAGGAAACTCGCCTTG
The DNA here is from genome assembly GCA_949130495.1 of Sambucus nigra. Classification (NCBI taxonomy): domain Eukaryota; kingdom Viridiplantae; phylum Streptophyta; class Magnoliopsida; order Dipsacales; family Adoxaceae; genus Sambucus; species Sambucus nigra. The sequence goes on along the minus strand of OX422215.1, from coordinate 540,830,991 downwards.
TCAATATCACTCCATGAATCACCACAAGATCCAGGAACTAAACAATAGCAATAGTCAGACGTAGCATTTGAGGACTCAACATTGATTTTTAACTTCTCATTTTTCGAACCAAAAGGGGCCCCACTGAGACTTTTTAATTCTGAAAATCTATTCTCATCAATTGCATCATTTGAATGGCTGAAATAATCCAGCTTTTCACGTTTCATATTCTCAACTTCCTTGTTGACCCACATTATTGGTATTGGCAATCCCATCAGAAATTTTTTTCCTGCCCCGCTTGGATTCTTTGTATTTACGAAATAGTCAATTTTCGTGACAGGTGGTGGTATCTTAACCTGGTATTGATCTCCAATACGAGAAGGCACCTCCGGGTCTCCAAATACATCATATGCATCAGATGTATCAAGAGAAAGCAACTGTTCAGCAGATATATCCTCAATGCAATCGCCATTTTGATTCAATTCAGTTGAGTCCATCTGTAGAAGAAATCAATGTTTTTTTACTCAATTTGGCATGAATCTAAAACAGAAGCAACATTTCAATATATCTCAGATCATTAATGAAGCAAAAGAAGTCCAACTAACTTGCATTGAAAGCATTTAAAAGATAATCATTTGATTCAACTATAGAACACTTCAATAAAAAAAAATTAATAAAGAAATTGATCACATAATTAGTGGTGCGCACAGTTCGGTCGGATCGGTTTGGTAGTCAGTTTGGGCCATAGCCAGACATATTAGATTTGGGCTTGGGCCTATTTTGATTTGTCGGACATAATTTTAACTCAAATAATAATCCTTTTTGGGCCTATTTTACACTCAATACTAAGACATTTTGGGCCTGTTTTTAACAACTAAATAATAAAGAACAGCAATGAAACAAGTAACAACAAATTTCAGTTTCATAACAAATTTTAGTTTCAAAAGTAAATAGAAGAAATAATTGATTGTGAACAATTATACACACACAAACATACTGTAAATACAACAAATAACAACAAATGATTGGGGGGAGAGACAGAATTTTAAAAGGGGAAGAAAAACAAAACAGAGGGGCTTAGAAACAACGGAAAACTGGCGGAGAGATTCAGTTTGGGAAGTTTTTCTGCACACCCCTACACATAATAATGGAGCTGGGCCACGACTATAGGTAGATACAAATTTGAAGATGTCAGCAGATGAACCGATTATAGGTTTTGCATGTATAGATTTTTTATTTTTTATATTTTTGATACAGCCACATATAGATCTTACAAGTATAAATAAGGTACATAAATTTAATTACGGAGAGAAGACTTTAATAATAAATTCTCATATACTAAAAGAGCAAATAAATACAGAAGGAAAAAAGGCTTGTAAAGAAATTCCCATCAATAGGACAGGCGACAGAGCTTACGATTTCTGTTTCATTTCGAGGTTATTAAAAACCATTCAGCCTTCTCTTTTGGATGGTACAAGGAAACATTTCACCTCTATGAAAAAACTCTACAACCTAAAATGCATATACGTTGTGTTCATTTAGCCTTGTCGAATAATCCTTTGCAGAAGTACAAGTTTTGGAAGGAGGAAAACTCTTTTCAATAACTACAGCAAGTGATTGGTAATGTTACTCCCCTATAAGAAAAAAATAGTTTCAAAATAGTAAACAACAATTAGATGATTGTGCAAGAGAATTCTCAAGACTTTTTATATGAAAATAACAGGTTGAACTCAAAAGCCTTCGCGTGCGTGTGTATTCTTGTGCAAAACTACCCAAAGCACCATGGAATCCACTACACGCATCATCCAATACAAAGAAACCCAAACCTTTAAATACAACAACCACCCATCCCAATCATGGCCAAATATGGAAAACTAAGATTTTGAGATTTTCACATATTACCACAAAATACTTTATTATAAATTTTTATACACTTGTCCCATATAAAAATATTTATATCATATCTCTCATCCCCCCCCCCCCCCTTCAAATCTAGCTGCAAATGTCGATGCCATAGTTAGTACACACTGTACCAGGACTTGAGGAGGTGGGTTTAATATTGGAGGACAGAAAGGTGGGGAAAGAGTAGCCCTGCATTAGAGGGAATGATCCCCATGAGAGGGGTGTTGAACTTTCTCCAAAAATGATGGGACAAAGTGAGGGTCCAGATATCAAATGTATGTAGAAATACAGATAAGAATGAATGTAATATTAATATGAATCTCAAAATAAAATGATTAACCAATCTTATAAAAACTAGAGGGAAAAGGTTATATCTATACAAAGGGTGCAAACATGTAAAAAGCTGAGTGACGTGTTCCATGATATCTGCTCCACTCTTACAGTAAATAAAGAAAGCTAACTAGTTGGATTGCAAAAGTTGTAAATGATCCACACGGTATAACAAACCCGCTGGCACAAGACAATCCACGCAGCACGAAGTGTTTAAGCTGAACAAATTATACTCTGAGGGACAAAAAACTCGTATGGTACAAGGGGCTTTGCTGGGTATCCAACCCCACAGCGCCAAGACTAGCTACCTCCTCGTGTTCCACCAAATTATAACTCTCTAGAAATCTCACAGAGTCATGTAAGAATGACGTGAGGTCCATCCTACTAGATGGCTGGACACAAGCTTACCTAAATACATGGAGAGGCTATATTCCACTTATTGTACAACAGATAATTTTCTAAAGATAGATATCATACCTTCAACTATCCAACTCAAACTTAGATAGTTATTACACACCCTAACTGATCACAAGTGAACCAAAGTTCTAATATAATAACTCTCCCCGATCTCATGTTTAGTGCAGTTGTCCATCCATGTAACCCCAGTGTATACCAAATCCCATTTATATAGCTAACAAAACATTTTTAAAAAAGGGTATTTCAAGTTTTTGATCATTTACTCCCATATCACAAATTTTCAAACTTACTTCGAAACAGTCGCCCACTTATATATACTGCAACGATAATACCATAAACTAGTCGGCTTGAAGCGGTATCCCAAGTTCTTAATTCAAAAGCTACAAGAAGTAAGTATTCTATGTGTTAAGTCCGAAGGCAGAAGGCTTGACGGAATTTACTTTGTTCGAGAAATGCGCAGTGGACCCTCTTTCCAGACTTCGTAATGGTGAAGAACCCGCGGACTAGGGCATAGTGATCACTGGCCCAAGCAGAGTAGTAAATAAAGTCAGTCAAGACTTCAAAGATATTCAAAGATTCACGCACGCGGGCGGTACAGCCCGCAACCATGGACACCACTACATAAGGACGGCACATCAACAGGTCTTATTTCGGTGGTTCCGGTTCGTTCACTGACTAAACCAATTATAAGTAGGTTTGGGCTAGGTCGTTGTGCTCCTGCCACCTCTTGTCAAAGTAGGCTGTTGCCCCGTGGCCAACTCGAAGTTTCCCGCTGCTAAGGGAGAGCACGAAAGAAAAATGAGTGTTTTTTAACCAGCGCCCCCTTTTGGGTATGCAGGTACTAAGAGTCCTCTCACTACCAACCAGCAAACATCATCTGGCTGGGCCTTGCCGGTATCAACAACGAGAAAAAAACAATCAAATGAAGTTCCGAATGAGGACTTTCAAGTTTTTGTTCAGTTCCAAACAGACCGGAGGTGAAGCAGAGCTGGAAGGGCCGCCCTCGCCCGTACCGAATATTGTGTTAGTGTGAAGGGCTTAGTCAGCTTTCTTTTGATGGAGCAGATGGCTATTGCCCCAATGAATTGCCTCAAAACAATGCTCCTCACCTGCTGTCTATCAGCTGCTTGCTGTAAGGGAATAGAAAGCTTTGTAGTTCCTGCTTATGAATATAACGGAGCAACCAACCCCCTTCAACATCTCTCATAATGTGTTCTACGCTGTTGAAAGCTAGATTCACATGAGGTGTGTGATGCATAGCTAAAAAAATGCCAGTCACTATCTGAATGACTAAACAAATACCAGCTAACGGACCGAACCCCCACCAATAACTAAGATGGCTCGGGTTGGATAATCTATCAAATGCTGATATAGTGTGGAGGGTTCCTTTTCGGCGCCCACCCTTTATTTATTTAGATGTTGAGGCAAGGCAAACCCCAGGAAAGTATAGGTTGGCTCCTAGCTCCATCTCGGTCGGCATCCTGCTCTAGAGGAGGTGGGGATCCTAGAGCAAACTACTCATTGCTGTGGGCTGGCACAAACACTCGATAGAATCGCGTCCGCATGTATTCTTGTCATCAGACACTTGCTCGACCATTCATTTACTGAGCTATTTTTCGAAATTGGAATTCTCGCTATATGAGCGTGAAAGTTCAAAGATCCAAAGATGCCTTCTCGAGCTAAAATTCAAATAATTGAAACCAGCATACGTAAATAACTAACAAACTCTCCCTTTGGCTTGAATTGTCAGTCTCAAAACTTGAGATTCCAGCTTGCTTAATATCACAAACAGTGCATTGGTCTTTCTTTACATGAGATATAGAATGTCATCGTCTAAAATTAGTTTATAGATTTTATGTCTTAGATAGGGAATTTTTAATAATAAACAATAACAAATAAAGGGTTAAGCTGTGAGATTGCTAAATTGTAAGAGAGAAAGGAGGTGAGAGAAAAATAGAAAAGACAAGTATTTACGTGGTTTGGCCCAAAGAGACGCCTACGTCCACAGGTGCAATGATGGTGATATTAGTAACGTCTAGCCATAAGAATGAATACAAGCTCTGGTTTGCATATGATTGTTAGCGGAAGTCCCCTTATCACATGGGATTTTGTGCTATTTATAGTTGGTTATTAAAGAATATTAAGGGACAAGTGAAGTGCAGGCAATTACACCTTTTACACATAGTTGGACAGCTAAGGATGAGTTTGATATAGCACAACAGGAGTGGGCCAGTATATAAATACCTCATGTGCACAAACATCATAAACGTGACCGGTGACCTTCCCTTACGTGTATAAGCTGGTGCAAGGGTGGTATTGACTTCGTCAACTAACGTCGTTGATTAACTCCGTGAAACACCTGTCAAGACAGTTAATGGAATGGCAGGGCCGAGCATGCGTATGTCTGAGCCGAGCACATCTTCAATTGGACGAACAAAATTAAATAATGAGGACGACCTCTTTATTTGCCTTTATAGGGGCCACGTGGCATCTTCCGAGGGATCCACGTGGTGTTCTTCATTTATGATATAACATAGAATGAGCATACATTGCTTAATACCACCTTTAGAACTGAATACTTGACTTGGGGTATACACCTCCCCTTGCATATGTGCTCACTAAAACTTGAAAATTTATTAAGGTGCTCTTCACATTGCCCATATTCCCCGATTGGACACAAATTTATTAAAGTAGCTCCAACCATTCGTTTATACCCATAGACTCTAAAGAGGGACCTCGATTCACTAGCAAGATTTTCCCTCACCATTGTTTGTTGCTTGAAAACATATAACCCAAATCTCCGTTGTGAACGAGAGCATCAAAAATGTTTTTCCAATTGAGCACATTGTGTCCAACAAAAGCTGTCGAGATCAGATCAGATCTGACAACCAACCAACCCCCCCCCCCCCCCTCCCCCCCGTCGAACACATCCTCCCTTTGAATCCATTTTATGGAGCGTGTGAGACTATCCCCAAAAGTCTTCAGAGGTCACCACTACTTCTTTGAGGTACTCCACAGTTACCCTTGTTCCAATACTGGACAACAACTCATTTCGTATAGCTGTAGCACTACTCACAGTACAACACGATATAGACTTGCTAAGCCTACTCTCCAACACTAAACCTGGGTTTTTGAACATGTCACTTGCAAAAGAAAATATTTTTGCCAAGGTGAGATCAAACTAGAATTGATATGCCTTGCATGTGGCTATCATACCAATATCGATTGAACTTTGGGTTAACAATCGCCCCCAACATCTTCTTCCACTTACTATTCTGTCACTTATTTCTCATTAATAAAGAAGCGAAGCATTCTCACAAACACTTTGTTGTACTCCAATGGCACCGCACCTAAAAAAATAAGGAAATATGTATTGCAAGATGATGGTTTGGCAAGAGATTTTAATGTAGTTCGGCAAACTTACCTTGCCTACATCCACAAGAGAGAGAGAGAACAATCCACTATTTGAGAAAAATAGGTCGCAAATGTAGGATCATATAAGAGCTATGCACGCTCACCCCAAACCCCATATACACCAAAATCTCACATTTGGAATCAAGTTAGAACCTCTAAGGCCCTGTTTAGTTGTGGAAAATTATTTTCCATTTTCTATTTCCAATTTTCATCCCCATTTCTAATTTTCATTTTCCATAGAAAATTTTAGAAAATTAGAAAATGCGCTCAGTTGGTAGAAATAAGCTATTGTTTTCCAAATGTAGTTTATAGAAAAATTGGGTGTGAAATGTAATTTACACAAAGTTTAGTGTTATAATGTAGTAATCATATAAAGTTCATGGTTCAAGTCTAATTTACAGAAAGTTTAGGGGGCAAAATATAATTTACAGAATTTCAGGGGCTAAAATGTAATTCTCAAAAATTTCAAGTTCAAAATGTAATTTATAGAAAATTAAGAGATTAAAATGAAATTTATCAAAAGGTTAAGGGTCAAACCTTTGAAAATTGTGGAAAACTTGATAAAGTGGTTTTCCAATTTCATTGAAAATTGGAAAATTTAGAAAACTCTTTTCCAATTTTCTATTACGGAAAAATATTAAACTTGAACACATTTTTTAATTTTCTATTTTAATGGAAAAATTTTGGAATTTTTTCCTAGAAAACAAGCTTGTTTTCTAGAACTAAACAGGGCTAAACTTTCTCATTTCCTTTGCTTCTCTACGATGAACAACTCTCACAAAGTTAAAGAAAAAAACTAATGAGAAACCCTCTCATCATTCTATTTCTACCCAAAGTGTTTAATGTGAAAACCCCAAAAATACCCCCACTAAAATGCAACTTTCTGACCCATTCCGCGGGCGGCGAACCCACAGCAAAAGAGAATATTTTTTGAGCCAAAAAACTTCACACGCTCCACCATTACTGGTGGGACAACCTTGCATGCCAAAAATGAGAAAACACTTTAAGACTCCAAACACATGGTGTGGTACCAAAATCACATCTAGAATTTTTACTAAACACTTAATGATGTGAATCAAGAATGCGGAAGCGTATTTTTACACTACGCACCAAACTAAACTAAAAAAAAGAGATCTTTCTCTCTCTATATTCTTTTATCAAAATTCAAGGTTAGTTACAAATGAAGGGCAAGGGCCTATTTATAGGAGAGAGTAGCTACCAAGCTAAGATCCAAAAAGACTAAAAAGGGTAACTAGTAATTAAAATTGACTAATTAGCTCCAAACATATTTGGAAACGAATTAAACACTAAAAATAAAAGAAAATGACAATAATATCCTAAACTAAAAATAGAAAAAAAAAAGATAGTCTTCTCCCGGGAGCGCAATCACATGCCACGTGTCCAATATACATCTCTCCCCGTCTTCGAAAAAACTCGTCCTCGAGCGTGTAGGGTGACTCATCAATGCCACATGATATGAACCAAGAAAAGTTTTGAACCTCAATCAAAATCCACAAAAAGTGGGCTGCCCAACTGGAATTAGTCCCATATCCCGTGTGTATGACCTCATCAATAATGGGTCTAATAAACCCATATCCCGGCGATGTCCCTCTACGAAATCCGAGCAACCAAAAACTGACGACCATATCTGCCTTCTCGACACCACAAGAACATGGTTGCAACTTGGAGTGGTGGACCCTTAAATCTGACCAAACGGGAACTCCGGCGACCGCACCTTTGTGAGTACGATGGCGAAACAAGCGGACCGAAGACGGCGACATTCCGGAAAGCCGGACCCAAAATAGCAAATAGTTGGAAAATGGATCCCCGTGTGGGACGCATTTTTTCATGGAAGTCATATGTTGTGTCACAAATAAGTCCTAAGATCAATTTTGAACGGATTTGAGGTCAAATAGGGGGTGGGGGATTGGGTCGAAGTAGGGAAGCCCATTTTTGTTGAATTTTGATTGTGGTTGGACACTAAAGAGTGGGGAAAGGTAAAAAAATAGGGTTAAATTTGGGGTGGGGCTGTTTTGGGTTAAAAAGAAGGAGGCTGGGGTTTGGTTTTGTAGGCAAATATGGGTTTTCGGTGTAGCAGGGCACCGGGGCTGGTTAGGGTAGAAAAATGGGTCGGAACAGGGGGTAAGTGGTAGGGAAAGGCTGGTTGGAGGTGGTTTTGGGCAGATCGGGGTGGGGGCTAACAGATCGGAGGTTGGGGGTTCTTTTCGGGGGCTATCCGCAGGGGAAAAGGGGGTCGGCCGGGGCTAGGGGTGGTCGGCGGCTGTTTTAGGCCAGTGGGGTAGGGTTTGGGCAGCTTGGGTTAGGGTTTGGGAAGAAATTGAAGATGGAGATTCATGTAGACATGGTGGTGGTTGTGTGGCGGTAGGAGATGGAGTTGGAGGAAGATGATGGTGGAGGGTGAGGCGGAGGAGGCTAAAAGGGTTGGTATCCCCCCTTTTAGCGGTGATGGAATTTAGGGTTTCCATCCACCCGATTCCCATTTGGGCATTTATCAATACACCTGATTGAAGGGTTGCCCGAGTTGGAATCTCAACTCGATACCCACTTGACGCACCACGACGAACACCAAGAACAACGCAGTTCACCACCAAGAACAAACGCAACTCTGATACCAATTGATGTGAATCAAGAATGCGAAAGCATATTTTTACACTACACACCAAACTAAACTAAAAACTGAGATCTTTCTCTCTCTATATTCTTTTATCAAAATTCAAGGTTAGTTACAAATGAAGGCCAAGGGCCTATTTATAGGAGAGAGTAGCTAGCTAACCAAGTTAAGATCCAAAAAGACTAAAAAGGGCAACTAATAATTAAAATTGACTAATTAGCTCCAAACATATTTGGAAACTAATTAAACACTAAAAATAAAAGAAAATAACAATAATATCTTAAACTAAAAATAGAAAAAAAGATAGTATTCTCCTGGGAGCACAATCGCGCACCACGTGTCCAATATACATCACTTAATTTGTATCTTAAGCTCTAACAAACACAAAAACACAACTTAGGATAATCATCCAAACACTTACTAATTACACAATCAACAAACATACGTTTAGAGAATAGCCATATCCCACTAATACTAGAGTCTTCCACTTAATGTATAAGCCAAGACTATAATAGTCTATGCCTTGTAAGCAACCTAGAAAAAGTGTTCTAAAAGGCTCTAGTCAGGGAGCGAAGGACCTTCGAGCGCCTAGGTAGCTAGGCGGGGCCTTGGCGGTTTTCTTATCTATTTTAATTTTTCAATATAACGCTATATGAAATACTCATTAAAAGGGTATAACTACTTTTCAAATAGACATTTAACACAATTCAAAATAAAGAGGAGGTTATATATAATCATCACAAGATAAATCAGTGCCAATTTAGTTAAAAAAAGGACAAGCCAATGGAAGAATTTAAAGCGAGGCTGGAATGTGGACAAACTAAAATGTGCAATGTTCTAAAAGGCGGTGGGTGGAGTGACGGCGGTGGGAGCCAGACTAGTGGCTATGCGTTTTTATTTTTAAATGAATGCAATGTTCTAAATATAAACTATTACCATAAATTTAATGGTTAACACAAAGTCTAAGTAGTCAAATCAATGTATAAATAACAATACATACCTCAAAACAACAGCTAATTATTTATTTATATATATATATATATGGGTGTAAGAGAGACGATTAACCATTGCTTAGTTCCTAGGACCTAAAAGACGTAGCAAAGCGGGGCCTAGGCAGACCTGGGCGGGATTTTAGAACACTAGTGAGAAATAAGGGAATATACAAGAAAAGAAATAATATAATCATTAGCTAGAAGTAATTCTAATGACAAACCACTACCTAAACTACTTCTCCAAAATTTCGTGATCGTCAATGGATCGAAGAAGGGAGTTATTTTGACAATGAAATCTTCTAGGCCCCCCCGATAAAGGGATCAAGAGCCACTAGTGAGGGGACCAAGCTCCAAGAGTTCGAAGGGGAGCGATGTTGCCAAAGTCTAGGAAAAGGTTGTGAGGACAAAAGCCACGACATTGGGTTGAGGAACATCGAGGACTTTGTAAACTGTGGTGTTGATGTCGGACGCCATCGTGGAGTTATGTAACATCTTGCTCTACCTTTTGGTTGTCTTACTTCCGTCAATGCAAAAACACATTTAGTCGGTGTACTTCTTTGATCATGTTGATGTTCAAGATCTCGTTGTCAATTATTTATTTATATATATATATATGGGTGTAAGAGAGACGATTAACCATTGCTTAGTTCCTAGGACCTAAACGACGTAGCAGAGCGGGGCCTAGGCAAACCTGGGCGAGGATTTTAGAACACTAGTGAGAAATAAGGGAATATACAAGAAAAGAAATAATATAATCATTAGCTAGAAGTAATCCTAATGACAAACCACTACCTAAACTACTTCCCCAAAATCTCGTGATCGTCAATGGATCGAAGAAGGGAGTTATTTTGACAATGAAATCTACTAGGCCCCCCCGATAAAGGGATCAAGAGCCACTAGTGAGGGGACCAAGCTCCAAGAGTTCGAAGGGGAGCGATGTTGCCAAAGTCTAGGAAAAGGTTGTAAGGACAAAAGCCACGACATTGGGCCGAGGAACGTCGAGGACTTTGTAAACTGTGGTGTTGATACCGGACGCCATCGTGGAGTTCTGTAACATCTTGTTCTACCTTTTGGTTGTTTTAATTCCGTCAATGCAAAAACACATTTAGTCGGTTTACTTCTTTGCTCACGTTGATGTTCAAGATCTCGTTGTGCCATGCTCGAACTCCCTGAGATCAAAGGTAATATGACTTATAGGCTTACTTTTTCCATGGATTTAGCTTAGTTAAAATTGGATAATCTTTTGTTTAATATTGTTGGTATGTGGATGCAATGCCTTCCGACTATATGCAATATAGTTTATTTATCAAAAGGTATTTTTCATATATTATAATCGTATATGTGTATGAATTTTAGTTCCCTTAAGTTGAAAGACTAAAGGAAAGAAAAATTGGCACATACGCACTATGCTAAGGATCTTATGAGTAAGTTACAATATTTTCGCACCTCTAAGTGTTTGTGTCACTTTTGTCATTTTTTTAGGAGCTCGCAGCTAATTCGCACCTTGCAAGTTTGATTTTCGCACATGCAAAGTCGTTAATTTCTTATTACTTGTGTTATTCTCCCCCTCTGTAAATAATATGCTCGCACTTGCAAACCTTGAACCACCTTGGCTTGAAACAGCAAACAAGTTGCAAACACCTTTCAAAATTGTTTTCGAACTCGAGATCTCTTGTTCTTTTCCCTTGGGAAATGTGTCACTAACCACTTCATAGTCCCATCATGTGTCCTAAGACCTCTCAATTGCAAACAAACATTCATTGAATGTCACTTGATCTTAAAGATTAATGACTTGTAAACAACAAGTTGACTATTGCACACGTCTTTCAACTTCGGCTATTTGGGTATATAAGACTTTAGAAGAAGTCTTGCTCATTAAGCAATTAAAAAAGAGCTCTAAAACCCATAAAAGATTTTTGAGAACTATTTTTTCTTCTTCTCTCTTTTGTTTTTGACCTAAAATGCTTCACTCCTAACTAGTTGTCCAAAAAAGATTGTTTTGTGCCTTAAAAACTATTAAGACCTACAAGCTTTTGTCACAAATTCCTATACGCCTTGTAATACATACATCTTAGGAAGTTTTTGTTAGCTTGTTGCTCACTTTGGTTCCAAAGCCCGTAACAAAAAAAAATCATCTCTAAAGAAGAAAAGTTTGGCGGTGCAAGATGATAATATTGCCCGAGATCAAGACATTGTGAAGTCGTGTGTGATCGTGTGCGATTGAGGTCACACTTGTGAGTTTGAAGTGGTAAAAAGTTGGTCATAGAAGTTTCACGTTTAATTCATTGAGTAAGTCATGTTTGTAAGTCGTTTTTCCTCTCATATAATTCTTTAACCTATACTAAAAGTTTTCGGTTAAGCCCATGTTTTATCTATGACGGTTTTCGCGTTAAGAACCTCTCATTTTGTATAAATGTTTTATTCTTCCACACAATTCATCGTTTACTCTTTCCGAGTCAAAGTATAATCATTTTTTAGTAAACCCATGAAAATATATTCAAATAAAAAAAATTGAGAATTTAACCCAAGGTCATGTTCCACCATATATTTGGATTTATAGGACACTAGTTTTCATGTTTATAAATATAGTCCCTATGGTACAATAACATTTATTTGTGTGGTCCCTTTAGAGATAGGAGTATACAATACAGGTAAATTGTTATTTGTTTTAGTTAAAAATATATGTATACCCTTACTCATACCCATTTAAAACTCACTTACTCTCTTTATAAAAATAAACACATAACTCCACCCTCACCCTACCCCACCCACTGGAATCCTCGCCTTAGCAGTCTGCCGGAATCGCCGAAATCCTCACCGAAGACCGTCGGAATACTAACCGGATCGTTTATGTCTCCCTCGTTTTTCTCTCTTCGTCTATTTCTTTTCTTTTTCTCATCCGTGCTAGCGACGCTATTGTCAGAGCTAGATAATACGGTTTTTCGCAGGAAAAAAAATGGAGATTTTAGTGAAATAGTAAATTTATCCTGTTTGATTTTTTTGTCAAAAAATATCGAATATCGGTGTTGTTTGATAGATCTCGATAACTAGATTTCAAATATATATATTTTGTGAATTTTGGATTTGTAGATTTTAAGTTTTGGACTTTTAAAGATTTGACGTTTTTTTTTTTTTTTATGAATTGTCAAATGTTATATTGGTCATTAAAATGATATTTTTAGTACGGGGATTAAATTTATAAAATTCTGTGGGATGTCCAATTTTTACACATTCTTGAGTTGAGTTGGACCTTTCCCCAAAATCCCCTAAAAAAAACCTTGAAGTAACATATAGTCGAAACTTAATTCATATTTTTGAAATTCGTAACGTTCACAAACACTAACTAGAAAATAAGTATGTGACAAAAAACTAAAGCTTTAAAGCATCAGGTAGTAAATAATATTGTGGGAATATTTGAACAAACTTTTGCAAGATTATACATAATTATTTTCAATGAGAATTAGTGCAAGAATAGTAAAAATATACTTCATAGTAGAAATATTCAATTTGGGTTGGGCTCAGGCTAAATAGGCAAAAGCCCAAGCTCAGACCAACTTTTAGTCGGGCCTATTTTTTTTAGCTCATGGGATCTTAGGAGTATATATCCTTAGCTCAAGCCAGAAAATTTATGGGTCCTAAACGAGATGGACGGGTTGCCCGCCCATATCCTAGACATAGGGTTGTTTACACCATTGCATATAATTATGCAATGATTTTAACAGGCATACTTACATCATCAGCTCATAGCACCCATAGTACCCTGCTCTCGCCTCCAAGGGATTCGGGAGGGCTAGACCATTGGACTTTGCCTACCAAAGCTTATCAGTGAATCAATATCTCTTCACCTGAAGGAAACTGTGATTGGCGATATAGGTTTGGCAAGTGGCTCAATAATGTCGAATGATATTCGAGATAAGAAAATTTCAAATTTGTTGAACGAGTGTAACAAATGACCGACAGGCGAAGAGGCTGGAAATCGATAGGTGAACATCATTCTCGAACGAATGAAGCTCCACTCGTGTTGATCGACTTCGATAAAATTCATTGGCAGCAAACCTTCTTCGGTCAACAAGTTGCTCCGAGCTCATCCTATCATCACCACAGTGGGAGTGAACGTAGCTCCAATACCATTCAAATCAAACTACATACGCACGCAATGCCTCTACAAAAAAAAAACAAAAAAAAAAGTTAACCTCTTCCACATTCATCAAGTCAGTGTGAATATGAAAGAGGGAAATACATATATGCTACTTGGGCACCAAGTAAATAATTCTAATTGTTGAATAATAGTGACTACCAAAACTAATTGGTTAAAATTTTGAAGAAATAAACATTATTCTACTTATACTAAAATATTAAAATTAAATGATATGTGCGAGTGCAAATTAATCATAATTAAAAGGACTTCAGAAAGCAATTAAAGAAAGAATGTAAGATGCCAATCACACAACATAAGAATATACATGGTTCGGCAAATTGCCTACGTCCACGAAGACGTTACTGTATTTTATTGAGTTCTCTCAAAATTTCGAATTTTCATCCACCTTGGCCCTGGAGTGTGGGCTGTATTTATAGTTATGTAAAACCGTAGTGGTTGAACCAGTCAAGGAACTCCCTTGGCTTGAGATAAGCGTGCGTGGTGACTCTCTGAATATTTCGTCCGAGATTTTGGGTAGCCAATGTGAGCTGATAATGATTGTAAATATATGCGTAATTATCCACGTGATTAGTGATGTTAATAATCCATCGCTGCTAATAGGATGGGTTGGGTGTGCCTCTCATGCTGCTGGACCTGGTCAGACGGTCTAGAATCGGGCCTAAGTCATATTTGGGTCCCCACAATTGCCCCTAAAATCCCTGGGCTAAGGCTGTTGGGCCAGTAAATTTTATCACTGCGATGGGCCCAATGTTCTTGATCCATTTTCATGAATTAGAATCAGTCGGCCAGAATTGTGATTATGTTGAAGTTGCAAGGTTAAGCTCGTCCAACCAAAAAATGAAGCGCCAAAATCCCCTAGGGGACTGCACCTTATGATTGTGCATGACCTTTAAACTGGGTTGCTTCTACACCAAGCCGTCACTTTCGTTTCCAATCTTCTGCTATAAAAACACTCCGGAGCTTGTTCATTCGCATTCTTCATCTTTGTAAGTTTCTATCCTTATCTGTTTTTTCGTAGCTTTCTTCTTCTTCTTTCTTCTGTTCGTCTTCAGCAGTAGTAATTAAATCTTTTAAAAATGTCGAGCACCATCCATGGTAATAATGTTGACGAGTTTAGGAAGACCTATTCCATTCCTTTGTGGGTCTCAATCGAGTGTGCCCCCATGCCCAAAGATGTCAGAGACGTCGATGGGGGGCATGGGATTCATACCCTAGCCGTGGTCCAAGGGAACTGACCTTTCCCCCAAATCCTCTATTTTGGGAGTTTTTTTTATTTCTTTGGGATGGTTCCTCCTCGGTGTGCCCCCAATACTTAGCGAATAGTCAATGGGGTTGATTGCATAAATGAGCTTTATGGGACCAACCTATGCATAAAAGAGATAAGGTATTGTTACACTTGATCTCATACCTCTCATGGCCTCCTTTACTTGAAGGCGAGGAAGGCCGACAGGGTGTTGGTGGTAAACCTCCCTGATTCCAACAAAGGATATTGGGATCAGGGGTTCATC
Organism: Sambucus nigra; assembly: GCA_949130495.1. Taxonomy (NCBI): domain Eukaryota; kingdom Viridiplantae; phylum Streptophyta; class Magnoliopsida; order Dipsacales; family Adoxaceae; genus Sambucus; species Sambucus nigra. The sequence goes on along the minus strand of OX422215.1, from coordinate 540,815,658 downwards.
ACCAGAAATTGGCAACATTTACCGCTCCCTGAGGGCGAAGAATAAACAGGGTTTCTGCACCCTGACTGGGGGATGATCATATAGGTTAACACTTATTCCTCTAACCGCTTAAATTTTACTTATCATTTGCTGTTGCTAATCGTTCTTTTCTTTTGTCTTTTGAACAGCTCGCAAGAAAAACAAGGAGCCTTCCCTCCAAAATATCAACGTTGTCGATTGGCTAAAGGCTTAGAGGGTGAGGGAGTACCTTCCCGACGATGAACAACACAGGTCAGTAACTTTTCTTCTCAAATACACCAATACTACCGAAAGCTTTACTGCTCACCCAGTAGACAATATACCTGATCTCCCCCTTCCTGATGAGGAGACGTCTTCATCTTTTAATCTGCTAGACGTTGGGTCCATCCAACCACAAGTTGAAGATTCAATGGCTCCCACCAAGAAAAGAGTCCTAATTGACGACGATGATGATGACGAAGTCCTTCTTGTTGCCCGGGCCAAGTCCCAGAAGAAGGCCAAGGACGAATCCTCCAAGGAGAAGAAAAAGGAGAAGGAAAAGGAAAGGAAGAAGAAAGAGGAGGAGAAGAAGAAGAAAGCCCTCTTGGCACCTCCGAAGAAGAAAAACGTCCCTTCCTCTTTCCCTGACATCTCTTAAGCCCCGATCTATGGCCCATAATCCATCCCTTGCCTCGGGCTTGCTGAGGGGGGCAGTGCTCACAGGCGATCGCGAGCGACTGTGGATGCTGGGACCTGACCACCTTTCCCTCCGAGCTTCCAAAACTTTATACCTGGTGAGAGTCTTCTCTTTGTTTTTTGTATTTGATTTGCTTGATTTCGACTTGTTAAATCCTCCTAACACTTGACCTTTTCCTTGTTTTGCAGTTTGTGGCGGAGTTTACTAGTCTTCTAGATGGTCGCGCCGACCAAACCAGATTAAATGATAAATTGACTGAGGCCCTCTGGAAATCTCAGGAGGCCATGGCTCGGGCAAAGAGGCCCATGAGAGAGAGAGAAGAAGCCCACCAGCGAGGCCATGGCCTTGCTAAAGACCGAGAACAGTCTGTGGAAGGTGGAAAGCACTCGCCTGTTAAATGAGAATTCTTGGTTGACTATTGAAGTGGCCCAAATTCCTCTTGCTAAGGATGCCAGCTTCGAGCAAAGCTGAGACGAGGCGTATGCTGATGCCAAGATTCATCAGATTGCCTATGCTAGGAAAGTGAGCTTCAAAAAGGGCTGGATCAGGACTTAGCAAAAGTCGGAGTCCCCGCTGAGTCCGAGTTGTTTGGTTAGCACCAGCCAGGTCCCCCTCCCCCCTGCCCCGAGGTTGACGAACGTCCTTCCACCAGCTCCCTTGTCGATCAGACGAAGGAGGTGGCGACCAAGGTGAAAGGGAGTTGAGGCGGACGAACATATGAAGAAGTGAAGCCCATAGTTCCTAAAAAATTTCTTTCTTTGCTTGTACTTTGTATTCTTTTTTTATTTTCACTATAATTGCTCTACCTACTTTTGTTATTAATGAAAACAATATTTTTATTTCTTTGAGTACACCAATTTATGCATTATCTGATGAACTGTTGCCTGTTCTGCCTTGATATTGTAGCCTGTTGCCGAGGATATTCCTTCTTCCAGCAACTTAGACAACGTGCTCGAGCGAGATGCTAGCGCTCAAGCTCGTCGAGCGTTTATAACTGCCTGTAAGGCTTTAAGAAAAAGGACTGAGGCCTACAAGAACCAGTCCACCCTGGTCGCCAAGCTGAAGGGCAACCTCAAAGACTTAGAAGATGTGAGTGCTTCCGTGCAAAAAGAAATAAAAGACTTGAAGGTCCAGTTGGCTGAATCCAAAGATGTGGGCGAGGTTGGCGCTCTAGTCCAGTCAGAGAACGATGACTTGAAGAAAAAACTTGTTGAAGTTGAGAAGCAAGTTCAAAGGAGCAATGTCATGGTGATGGGACTAAGTCGCGACAACAAGAAGCTTCGATTTTTATTCAGGATAGGTCCCCATGGTCGTCCGATTACGATGAGGGTTGGCAAGATGCCCCAGTGAGGCTATAGGAAGCTCAAGACGTTGCATACAAGCACGGCTGGCTGAACGCCCTCAAGGTTGTTAAGGAACCCAGGACTCCTAGCTCTGGTACATGTACCAAATTGACTGTCCTGTATATAGCCAACCACTTTTTGACGTGATGAGACATGAATCCACTTAGACGCCATTCCCCTTCAACTTGTCGAGAGCTACCTCGAAGGTCATGACAGTGATGGCGAATACAGGCCTAACCCTGATGATTGTCAGAGGAAGCGAATAGAACAGTTTTTAGCTTGTTGACCATAAATCGTTGTAGATCTTTGTACTTTTTGTAATTGGTACTTTTGTAATCGAGCACTGCCAAATGAATCAAGTTAATACAAATTTTTATGCATTTTTCCAGTCCAATATGCCTTGCATGTGTTATTCCGCCTTCTTACCTTTAGGTCGTGTCGTCACACTCCCTTAGACCTAGAAAAGACAATGGCAAAAATGCACCTAGTCTATGGGCAACCCACCCATTCAAGATTTTAGTCGACCAAGTAGAGTTGGTTTATTGCCTAGGGATCCCTCGTAGGGCTTTTATCTTGCCTGGGCAAGTTGTGAAGTCGCCTGTGTTGGTTATAACAAGGACCTGAGGATTTTAATTTTAACTGCAATTAGCAAAAACTGCTATTGTAATCAAGTTAAAGCCTGATCGACACTTTTCAAAGACTAAATGTCAATTATGAGCCTACTACTTGGGAAACAACGTAAAGTAATTGAATAACTAAAGAGATTTGAGCAAGATACAGAAAGAAGGGCCTTTATTCATAACACGAATAAAATATCGCAAACAACATAAGTTTGAAAATGAAAATTTGCATAAACTAAGTGCTAAAAAGTAAGAAGACTAAAAGTAGAACTTCTTGAGGTTGGCCACATTCCATGCTTTAGGTATCTCTCTGCCCTCCATTGTTTCCAAGTGATAAGTTCCCTATAGATCATCTCTAATCACTTTGAATGGTCCATCGCAATTGGGCCCCAACTTGTCGTCCGATGGACTTAAGGCGCTACCGAGAACTTTCCTGAGGACGTAATCTCCTACTTGGAACTTCCTCGGATTAACCCCTTTGTTGTACTGCTTTGCCAACTACTGCTGGTACGAGGCCAACTTTATCATGGTTTGTTCTCTTCGTTCATCGGTCAGGTCAAGTTCAACGCAAAGGTCGTCGTCGTTCAGTCCTTGGTCCACCATCTTGTCCGTATGGTCGGGAGGTCTGCTTCAAGTGGTATGACAACTTCCATTCCATATGTGAGTGCGAAGGAAGTTTTCCCGGTTAGTCTCCTGGGCGTGGTACGATATGCCCAGAAAACATAAGGAAACTGCCACCCAGGCGCCTTTTGTTATTTCCAACCTCTTCTTAAAGCCATCAAGCATTGTTTTGTTGGAGGCCTCCGTTTGAGCATTGCTTTGGGGATACGCTACCAAAACTGAAGTTGTGCTTAACTTTATGCTCGTCTCAAAAAGCCTGAAAAGGTCCACTCTCAAATCGTGTGCCATTTTCAGTTATGATGACCCTTGGCACCCCAAAGCGTGTTATAATGTTCCTCCAGACAAACCTTATCATATCCGCATCTCTAATATTTGCAAGTGGTTCTGCCTTCACCCACTTGGTAAAATAGTCTATGCCGACCAGTAAGTACTATCGATTCCCAGATGCGACAAGTAGAGGTCCCACGATATCCAAACCCCATTGGGCAAATGGTCAAGGGCTGGTCAAGAGCTTCAGGTCGTTAGCCGGTTAATGGACCATGGGAGAGAATTTATGGCACTTCTCGCACTTCCGAACATAAACACTTGCATCTTTCTGCATATACTGCCACCAGTAGCCTTTTTTAATTCCTCGGAATGCCAGGGATCTTCCTCATGTGTGACTTCTGCATATTCCATAGTGAAGTTCGTAAAATACTTTATCTTTGGGTGCACGCTCTGAAGGTAGGGGCCTGTGAAGGATCTCCTGTAAAGCTTGCCCCCATTGTCCAAGTAAAAATGCGCAACTTTCACTCTGACCTCATGGGCCAATTTCTTATCGGCCGGCAGTGTTTCATTCTGCAAGTATGCTATGATGTTGTCCATCCAACTGGGACCTTTGTCAATAGAGAGAACATGCTCGGGACTTGCTATTTTGTCAATACTAGGCTTGGCGAGGAATTCTATTTCGATTGTTCTCTTGAGATCTAAGTCCACTGCTGAGCTTATGGCTGCTAGAGCATCGGCGTGACTGTTATGTCCACTAGGGAACTATTGAATGAGAACTTCCTCGAATTTCGTAACCAGCTCGCGTACAACTGCGAGGTAGGCTGCTATCCTATCATCCTTAGTGTTAAAATCTCCGCTGACTTGATTGGACACCAGTTTAGAGTCGTAATAAATGTTGAGTCGTCTCGCCCCGAGCAAATGGGCCTTGCGTAAACTAGCTATAAGCGCTTCGTGCTCGGCCTCATTGTTATAGGCCTCAAATCCCAGTCTGATCCCTTGCTCGATCATAACTTTTTCTGGAGTCACAAGGACAATGCCCACACCTGCCCCCTTGGAATTAGAGGCACCATCACATACTGTGTCCAGCTTTCGTCGTGAGCCTACTCGTGCATCTCTGATTAAGCGACCAACTGCTAGTCAATGGGTCTATCTCCAGCGAATTCTGCAATGAAGCCCTTTGATTGTTGTCCTTTGTTGAAAGTGAATGCCAAACCTCCCAAGCTCTACCGACCACTTTGACATCCGTCCAGAAAGATCGGCTTTGCAAAGGACAACCCTAAGGGGGAAGGAAGTTATCACAGTAATGGAATGGGCTTCAAAATAGCACTTCAATTTCCATGAGGTGATCACCAATGCATAAATTAGTTTCTCCAGGGGCAAGTAGCGTTGCTCAGCATCCAAGAGCGTCTTGCTGGCGTATTAAACAGGGAACTACTTGGCTTCTCTTTCACAAACCAGAGCCGAACTGACTGCATGACTTGATACTGCGAGATAAAGGTAAAAAGGATCCCCCTAACCGAGGATGGCCGGCAAAAGGGGTTTGCTTAAATAGGATTTGATCTCCTTGAGGGCCTTGGAGCACTCGTCGGTCCAGGCGAGGCCTTTCTCCTTCTTGAGTAATTGGAAAAACAGTAGGCAACGCTCAGATGACTTTGAAATAAAGCGGTCGAGAGCTGCGAGCAACCCCGTGAGCTTTTAGACCTCGCGCAATGTTTTTGGTGGCTGGACCCAACCGATAGCAGCTGTCTAATATGGATTAGCCTCAATTCCCCTCTTGCTGACCAGATAGCTCATAAATTTTCCTGACTAGACCCTAAATGAGCACTTACTGGCGTTGAGTTTCATTCGATAACGCCTGAGGATTTTGAAAGTGTTGGCCAAATCTTCGAGATGGTCATCCTTGTTCCTGCTCTTGACGAGCATATCGTCTATGTACACCTCCATAATTATTCCCATCTGGTGCTGGACCATTTTCATGACTAGCCTCTGATATGTAGCTCCAGCGTTCTTGAGGCCAAACGGCATGACCTTGTAGTAATAAAGGCCAACTGGTGTGATGAAGGAAGTCTTGTCTTGATCAGGGTCAAACAGAAGGATTTTATGATAACCCGAGGAAGCATCTATGAAACTCAATCGCTCATGAGTTGTTGTGGCATCGACCAACTAGCCTATATTCGGCAAGGAAAAACTGTCTTTGGGACTGGGCCCTGTTGAGATCGGTAGACCACGACCGGGTTTGAGAGCCACTTCGAAAATTGAACTTATCTGATGGACTTTGTTGCTAGAAGTTTCTCTACTTCTTTCTCCACTGCCTTTATCTTCTCTGGGGCTATTCGGCGAGCATTCTGTATGATTGGCTTGAATGTTAGATCCACGTGGAGCCGATGACAAGCAATTATAGGATCGATCATCGGCATATCGTATGGTTCCCACGTGAATACATCCAAGCTCCGTCTTAGGAAGGCGATTAACTCCTCCCTTTCGAGATCAGTCATGCTTGTCCCGATCAAAAACTCTCTCCGGCAGGGCCTTATAAAAAATAACCTCCTCCAGGTTTTCAACGACCCTGACAACGGGGTGGACCCTGGTTCCTCCACCCCTTGTCAGTTGTGCCGTAATTGCTATTTTGATGTAGTGACCCCATTCTGGGTTGCCTCCAGAATAACCTCATTCTCTTTCTTTCTCTTTTTTCTTTTCATGCTTTAGTAGGCCGGCGGTAATGTAGCATTTTCCGGGTAACAGTTTGATCGCCTCTAATCTCCATTGTGCCCTAATATGTGATACACTTGAGCTTCTAGTGGTAAGTGCAAGGGACGGCTTTCATGGCATGGAGCCACCCTCTACCTAGGATGGCGTGGTAGGGCAAACCAATATCCACCACCAAAAAACTCTATTAGTTTCAAAATGTTCCTTACCCTCATTGGCAGGATCATTTTTCATAAGGGCATGGTCAGCTTTCCCGCGAAGCCAACTAGAGGGACGGTAACCTCTTTAAGCTCTGAAATCTTGAGATTGTGGAAGAGCTCCAGGTACATCACCTCTGAAGAGCTCCATTGGTCCACTAGTAACTTATCCACATTCTAATTCGCAATTCTGAGAGTGATTACCAATGCATCATGGTGTGGGAATCTTACCCCAACCAGATCCTCAGTGAAAATGATATGCTTGTTGTAGTCGACGTCCTCTGGTCGTCGGCCAGCTTGGCTTTTGGCAGGATCTATCTGGAAGGCCTCCATCACGGTTGTGACCTTCTCGAACTCCATTCGAACAACGTTCCCTTGAATTTGCTTAAGATCGGATGCTCTATGTATGACCGCGAACTCGTCCCATCTCATCATCCAAAACGTTGTCATATTTTTTGTCGCCATCAGTGATGACCTGGTCAGACTTTCCAACAAATTCGTTCAAATGCCTGGCCTGGGCTAACTCCTCTAAATGAGCTTTGAGTGCCATACAATTCTCAATCTTGTGGTCGTTCTCCTTATGAAACGCGTATCGAAGCGTGTTGTTCCTCTTGGTGGGATCCCCTCCCATCTTCTTTGGCCACTTGAGGAACTGTTTATCTTTGATCTTCGCCAGAATCTTGTAGATTGTTTCTTTAAAAACTGTGTTGACAGCTTGAAAAGCTTTAGAGGAAGCTTTTCTGCCCCGATTTTTAGCACCATTCTGCTTCTTGTTCCCCTTCGTGGGGTGTTCTCCTTGTCGCCCCCTTTGTTCGTCTTGGTGTGACCAATCTCAGCTTGACCAGTGTGGACTACGTCCTCCACTTTGGCATATTTTTCAATACGTGGCATGAGATCGTCGATGGTATCAGTTTCCTTCTTGGTAAGGGGCGGTAGGCCTATTTTAAAGGACGCCACGACAACTTGCTCTGAGAAATCCCCCACCTCATTGAAGACTTTCCAGTAGCGCTTGGCATATTCATGCAGACTCCTATGGGTTCTTTTTTATCATGAGCAGCGAGACCATTTTTTTGGGACGAGAGCTGGTGATGAAATGAGCAGTGAAGGATTCGGCCAGCACTTTATAACTCTTGATGGACCTATGAGGCAGCTTCTCGAACCACTTCTGGGCGTCGTCGCCCAATCTGGAAAGAAAGATGCGACACATCAACGCATCATTATGACTCCACAAAGTCATACCTGCCTGTACTGCCGAACATGGTCAATGGGATTAGTCTTGCCATCGTAGACCATGAAACCTAGGGGTCACAGACTTCTTTGGGGGTTCCTCATCTTCGATGGTTTTCGAGAAGGGAGACTTCATCTGGGTGATAAGAGCTCTCCTCGCTAGCTCTTTGGTTGACTTGGCCCCTCTGTGAGTAAGGTGTTGGTCCATTTCCCTTCAAACCAAACTTCTTATGTCATCTTTGTGGCACTCATTGTCTCTGTAGTGTCTGCCTTGATGACTTTCAAGCCCTGAACGTTCTTAATCACGCCTGTGCTCCTTCCTCGACTGCGAATCTTGCTCTCCTGAGAGCTAAAGGTCCAAAGACGGCGCTTTTGGTTCTGGCGAAATTCTCTCTCCATCTCTTCTAGTCGTCTTTGGAGGTGAGAATTCCCTTCGACCTGGAGGCGAGTTACCTCCTCCTGCTATTGAAGCAATTCTTCGTAGGTGTCGAACAGGCATGAAATCTGAGGAGTCCGAAGGCTGTTGTTCTGGTTAGAACCTTGGGTTTCCACCTTGACGAACCTCAAAACCTCAGACCTGGCCCTCAGTGTAGCCAAATCAGCTCGCACGTATCCAGGCTTGGGTACATTGTTTGGTTGGTGATACATCGTAACTACTCTTCGAAGGAATCACTTTCGTGCAAGGAAAATCATTTTCCACAGACGGCGCCAATTGTGAGTGCAATTAATCACAATTAAAAGGATTCCAGAAAGTAATTAAAGAATGAATGTAAGATGCCAATCACACAACACATGAATATACGTGGTTCGGCAAATTGTCTACGTCCATGAAGAGGTTATTGTATTTTATTGAGTTCTCTTAAAGTTTCAAATTTTCATCCCCCTTGACCTTGGGGTGTGGGTTGTATTTATAGTTATGTAAAACCGCAGTGGCTGAACCAGTTAAGGAACTCCCTTGACTTGAGATAAGCGTGCGTGGTGACTCCCTGAATATTTTGTCCGAGATTTTGGATAACCAACGTGAGCTGATAATGATTGTAGATATATGCGTAATTATCCACGTGATAAGTGATGTTAATAATCAATCGTTGCTAATAGGATGGGCAGGGTGTGCCCCTCATGCTGCTGGACTTGGTCGGCCAGTCTTGAATTGGGCCTAAGTTATATTTAGGTCCGCACAATATGTATGACATATAATACAACTAAAAATAGCTGTAATCTAGGAACAATCCAAGCACCACGCTACATCATTAGTTGCATCAAAGAGTTTTGGTATTTTGAAGTTCAAAGGTTTTCATCAAAACTAGAAAAACGAGAAAAATAAAACAATGATAAAAAAATAAAAATTAAAGATACATAAAAATTAAATAAAAATTAAACCTCCCAAATAAAAGTAAGGAATTGCTCAAAATGAACACCACAAATACCACAAACAAACATCAGCCAACAATAAATAAAAGACTTGCCAAAATAATCAAGAACCATAACAAACAGCGTTAAGATTTTCAATCCCATAGAACTATTAAAACCCAGATCCATTTTAAACTTGAATAGAACGTGGAACCAATCCCCGTTCAAGAAAAATATTAATCTTGAACATAAAAACATAGTGCTCAACAATCACATTCATCCCAATACACCAAACTCAACATAGTCACAAACAATGACAAACAACACTCAAAGTTCAATTCTTTGCAAAAAAATCCAGTGTGATCCCATCTAATCAAACTCCACAAAGCAGCAAACACCATCAGTAAAACAAGAGAAGAAAATGGTGTGATACAAGCAAAACAATATGTATAACAAGAAAGAAACATTTAGTAACAAATGAGTAAGGAAGTACGTGAAAGAAACAAAGGTAAGGAAATGGGTATACATAATACATGTGGATTAACAAGTTGTAGATGCAAAACAAACAAAACGTGAAGATAAAAAAAAAAGAAACAAGTGGAGTGAGTGTATATGATATGGGTATAGTGAAGAAAGGTTTTGTATTTTGTACCTGTTGTTGGTGTGCGTAAGACTAAGAGAGGTGAGGCTTCATGGGTTTGCAAGGTTGAAATTGTGGGGGAGAGTAGAGAAGAGCCCAAATAGAGGAAAAAAGAAAGACCCGCTCGCTAGTCGCTGTGGAGAGAGAAAAGCATAATAGTAGGAATTTAGAGAGAGAGATGGAAATTATATGCACGCGCGGTGAAGTGGCGTAGCCAAACCACATGTTGCACAAAATAGCACGTTGAATCCAGGTCTCGGATGTTTGGGACGTGTCATGTTATTGTATATTAATGTCTAAAACTCACACGTGCGTACATTTTTATTTTATGATTTAAATAGGAATTTTCTTTTTTTCATATTTAAAATTTATTTCTCATATTAGGTGCAACAAGAATTGAAAATGAATAAATATTATTTAATTAAAATATGTTTTTACTTAATTTGAGTGTGTGTGTGTGTGTTTTCAGGGGCAGAGCTCTTTGATAGCTAGGGGTCAAGTGAATACCTTAGGAATTTCAAAAAAAAAAATAAAGTACAGGTATAAAGGTTAAGCTTTAAAATTGAAGATAAAAATCTGTAATATTTTCTTAAAAAAATATTACACACTTTTATCCACTTGGCCACTTTGGTTACTTGGATTATTTTATTGTTGTTTAGGGTTTGAATCAATTTGTTGTTATTTATTTTAAGTTATGGTTTGAATTACTTTGTTGCTATTTATTTTAAGGATTTGGCATATTTAATGGTTTGAGTTAATTTAATTTCATTGTTGTTTAGAATTTTGCTAGTTTGGACTAATTCCTTCATATCCTAGTTTAAGACCTCATGTTTCGTATGATTTATTTTAGGGTTTTGTTATTAACTACTATGTGCATTTGTGCTATTGTATCCAAGGTTGTTTTATTTGAACTATAATTGTCTACAAATGCAAATTATTAATTGAATATTTGTAAAAAAATCTAAAAATAACCCTAAAAAAATCGACTTGGGGGCTTTTGCCCCCAAACCTCGAAAAGGGTTGATTATTTGTACAGTGCCCCACCAAAAAAAAAATATGGCTCCGCCACTATGTATGATAATGTCTGAAAGTGTGTGTGTGTGAGAGAGAGATAATGTGTCTGAGATAAAGAGCGTGTGAGCGAGTGTGTGTTTGTGTGAATCTATTATGAGAATGTTTGTGTGTGTGTGTGTGTGTGTGTGAGAGAGAGAGAGAGAGGGAGATTACATGTGTATGTGTGTGTGTGTGTGTGTGTGTGAGAGAGAGAGAGAGAGAGAAAATATGTGTGTGTGTGTGTGTGTGTGTGAGAGAGAGAGAGAGAGAGAGAGAGAGAGAGAGAGAGAGAGAGAGAGATGGAGGGGGGTGAGTTATGTGAGAGAGGGTACTTTTGTCTCACCATAAAAATAAGCTAGAATTCTCGAGAATATATCATTCTTCCCATTTTAGAAGGAAAAGGAGAATTACAATTACGTGGGAATTCTATATTCTAGGAATTCCAAGTTCCCCTCAAATTTCCAATCAAACATTATAATTCTAGATGAAGGGAATTCTAAATTCCGAAAATCCTAATTTCTTTTTCCAAACCTCGAACCAAACGAGACCTTAGAATTCGCTCCATTTGAGTTTTGTGGGGAAATTTAAGAAACCTGGAATCTAAAACCCCCCTCATTTAAAATCACAATGTTTGATTAGAGATCGTTTTTTTAGGGGGGGTAGGATTCCTGAATATTAGAATTTGTAAGGACATGTTCTTATGAATGTCCATCACAGTTTATTATGTCGTATACCGTTACAACCGTTGAAGAAGTTCAAGAGAATCTACATCAAGACGGATCCGAATGTATTAAGTTCTTCATCAAAAAGACTCCGCAAAAGTTTACTTTGGTAAGGTTATGTTTTAAATACCTTGACTTTCCACTTAGAGCTTTTGGGATATTTTTACAAAATATTTTCTAAGTGTTGAAGCGGACCTTTTCGTCAAATTTAAGAATGAGTAATTTTTCTAAGTTTTGGAGCGTACCTCAATTTTGACGCCCAGGTCGTTCAAGCGAGATAGCCATCTCGCTCGAGCGACATTGGATATCGCGAGATGTCGTTTGAACGACATATGTAAGTCGTTCGCGCGAAACTGCTATCTCGTTCGAACGAGCACATATTTCGAAGCGGCACGATTTTGTATAAATACTCATTAAATGGTTTCATTTTGATTAAGAAGTCTCAGCGTTTTACATAACAAAAAAACTGCGATTTGCAGAATTCTTTTGACTTCTTCCTTTAGGGTTTAATCCCTTTTGTTTTTCAATTCACGAAAATCCCATATGTTTTGGTGAATTGTTTTGGTGTTTGAATAACACACTTTGTTGTTGTTTACTCTTGTGGGGAGGATAACCTACACCGAGAAGACTGTGTGTCTAGGATTGTGGTCCTTGTGGTATAACTGCGTATGAACCATTGTTGTTTTGTTTCTAGTTGTTACTTTGGATGTTTGTCGAAGACACCGTGCGTTACTTTTGTGGACGAAAGCAAGATTGTATGTAAGTCAATGGTCTTGTAAACTTGTCAGAGTTCTAGAAATAAAAGGTTTTGCCCTTCGAAAAAAATTTCTTAATTGTGTGTCACATGCTTTATTTATTTATGGGTTGACACACGCACACATAGATGCATATTTAGGGGTTGATTTGATTTGGTTTATATATACTCTAATTATATAAGTGACACACCCCAACCCAGTTTCTTATAATTAAGTTTGAAGGTCAAAGTGAGTCACATCATAATTACCTTAACCAAACCATAAATACAAGTATCTTTATTCAATTATTAACATGAATCAATGAAACCAAAAGGCTTTCAGAATTTTTAAGGTAATTATGTTTATTCAAACTTACAAAAAAGATAAGTAGGCTTAAATTACCCCATTTACGTTTGACCAAATTATGGTTTTATGCATCTCTAGCTAACCCCACCAAACTCCTAGATTTGGCAGTGAGATCACAATACCTGAAAAACATAAACATAGGAACCATGAGCAAAATAGCTCAGCAAATGCATCACTACTACATTATTTCATAAAATTAAATGCAATAAATCATATCTATGTAACAATATAAAACATCTCACCATATCTTGGTTGTTAAATAACGTCTCTTGGCTGTTGATAAGCCATAACATCTCTTGGCTATAATAAGCCATAACATCTCTTGGCTAAAATAAGCCATAACATCTCTTGGCTATTGATAAGCCATAACATCTCTTAGCTATAATAAGCCATAACATATCTTGGCTATAATAAGCCATAACATCTCTTCATAACACATACATATCATATCCAAAATCAACTCAATAATTATACATATCATATCCATAATCAACTCACTAACAACACATATCATATTGTATATTCAACTTAGTAGGTATAACATACTGTATTCAAGTCAGTAGCCACACACATCATATCCATATTCAACTCAGTGACTACACATATCATATCCATATCAAACTCAGTAAGTATCACATATCATATCTAAAGTCAACTCAGTAAACATATACATATTCGACTCAGCAATCACACCTATCATATTCATATTCAACTCATTAACTACACATATCATATCCATATTCAACACGGTAAGTATCACATATCCTATCTATAGTCAACTCAATAAACATATCCATATTCGACTCAGCAACCACACCTATCATATCCATATTTAACTCATTAACCACACATATCATATCCATATTCAATTGAGTAAGTATCACATATCATATCTATAGTCAACTCAGTAAACATATCCATATTCGACTCAGCAACCACACCTATCATATCCATATTCAACTCAGTAACTACACATATCTTATCCATATTCAACACGGTAAGTATCACATATCATATGTGTACTCAACTCGTAAGTATAACATATCATATTGATAATAAACTCGATATACACAATATATCCAATTCATAAACATGTATAAATACATCTTACTAGTGAGTACACTCACCTTGGCCACTTCATGTGTTTTTCCCTTGCCTTTGTCTGACACTTATTCAATCGGTTCTTCTCCCCTTTCACATATAAAGTCTTAAAATATTAGTATCATCATAATGATATTAACAATCCAAATAATAACTTAACCTTAACCGAATTCATAAGCATCATATCATCCCATTCTAATCATTTATCATAAATAAAGTCTCATCCAATTTCATGTTAAAATATTTAACATATACAATCCATAGCCCAAACATACTTTAATTTCTTCTTGGTAATCCGATTCTTATCATATTAGGTTCCCAATATAAAAGACAACACATCTTTTCAAGTTTCCTAGAGCAAGACGTGTCCATTTTTTTATTACAAAGAAAATTTGCCCTATATGCTCCTTTATTGTTTAGTCAACTTCCAGGAATTTTCATAATTTTTCTACATCATAACTTCCTTTGATATTTCACCCAACATCCATAAACATATCTAACAATAAAACATTAAAGTTTCATAATTTTTAAGGTTCATTTGCCATGTCAAGCAAAGCATCGAACACCAGTTGTGCATACTTACACCTTTGGGGCAGATTTGATATATGAACTTCAAACTATCACCAAAGATTCATTTCTTGGTATTTTCTCATAATTTTCGGATATCTTATACATATATGAGTCTATTTTCATATCCAACTGGAATTATTCAATTCCAATAAATATACAAAAAGTTATAGGAGTTTGAATACACAAGGTTTCCAATCGAAACAATATACATGATTTACACATTCCACTTTTCTTAAACTCGCATCTATTCATACATATAAACTAAGCCATGAAAGTTCCATAAACAATCTATGATTTATACTTTTTCAATCAATCACCCAAGAAAATTAACAAGATTTACATATGGAATTACCTTATGGACACTTCCGTAATTTCCCACGGATTTTTCTCTCATTTTTCCTCATCTTTCTCTTCTTAACTTTCCAATTCTCTCTTCCTCTCAAGACAAAATCTTTAATGGCTGAAATATGCTGAAGTAATATCTTATTTCAAGCCTTCAAAGTCGGCAAAACCCCACATCCTTCCTCCACCAATCAAAAACCACCATTTGTTAGCCTAATAAGACGAAATGTCATTTAACGAATGGACAAATTTGCCCCTGGTTTGTAATTCCAGCATAACTTCTCGCTCGGACCTCCGTTAAACACACCGTTTCTTGTATTACAACCATAACTCACATGTGTAAAATTATATAGTTTTGACCTTAAGTCAATTGTTATTATAAGGGTCAAAACTAGCCTCCAACCCGAACATTTTTATCAAAAACTTCACAAATTTGTGTTTGTGACTAATTTAATATTTCATAAGTTATGAAGGTATGATTAGACTAAACACAATAACTTAACATTATATATTCTAATAACACATTATCCTCATCCCATACAGTAAGCATGATTTAAACATGGTTTATCATAATCATATTTGGGTCGTCACAATAAGTGTGCCAAATTAGAAAGTTGCGAATTAATTTAAATCGGTATCACACACTGCATTTATTTTGGTTCTACAGAATTCTCAATTCTCCTTTACATTATAAAATATGGAGAATGATAAAATATCCTTAGTGGTTTTAATTTATATTTTGATGAGATAAAAATATTATTTTTCTTAAATCAAGTTCTAAAATTACAATCTCGATACACCTCTAGTCAAATCGATTTGAGCTCGTCAAGTGAGAAACTTGGTTTATTTGTCACTTTCTATCTCCCTTTTTTTCTCTTTTCAAGGCTTATTTATGATGTTTTTAAACTATTAAACCTTAATTTTCCACCTAATTTATAATTTTGTAACATATCTCTAGTTATATATATTATATCACTAATGTTTTTTATTCAATTTCTTGATGTTGGGTAATTTTAAGGATGTTTATTTTCGGTGATACATACAAATGGGTTGGTCGGCTATACATCCTATAAATTTAAATTTATTTTTTTGAATTACTATCTTGGTATATATACGAAGATTATGGCTCAATAGTGATGTTGTATTTTTTTGCCAAATATGGATTATTAAAAAAATTCTTCAAGGGAAAACTTACTTTTCAAAAGACCAGATGGTGTTACAACATACCCCAACATGAATCAATATTATGTATATCATACATAATAATATGTGTATATATTCATGTATACATATTTACTAGCGTAAACACCTTATTATAACCCTCTCAAACTCCTATATAGGGTCCAGACAGTGTCCTTTCAATCCGGAACCCCCAGTTCTCCTTTAAACTCTAATTGGAGAGCAATTGCGCTCTCTCTGAGGCCTATTTAACCTTTGTCAACTCTCAAATCGGGAGTTTCCTAACCCACGATTGTAGCTCTGAATCCTCTTTCTAATGGTCCCGGTCGTGTGAGAATTGGACTTACGGTTCGCATTTTATGAACAACAAACCATGTATGCCTCCTTATAGGTAGGACATTTCACCTACCTGCTGGCAGGTGGGGGCTTACTTGACCATCAAGTTTGACCACACTATTGGCAGGTAGGGCGGGGACCATATCATTCGACAAGTCTTTGGGGATAGACTTGTCTTTATATTTATTTAGGGTTTGTCAATATAAGTAAAGTAACTCATTTAAGAAGGACATTAACCTCGATTTTAGTGCAAAAACTTTCCTTAAAATTAGCATTCTTTATTTTCACCACATTCCCTTACACCATCATTGCCTCACCTTTAGCCACCACTCCACCACCATCATATACACTCCAAAATCAGCCTAAAAAACCTTGAAAATAATATTCAAAAGATCTTGAAAGTTCAAACCTACTTCCATTTCATTTGCTAAATAAATCCTATTTCATATACTTTAGTGTTCTTAACATATTCTTATCTTGTTTTATTCATTTACACACTAATCTCATCCTTTTTATTTTACATACATCTTCGAGTATATTTTTATAAATAAAAAAAGGGGGTTATACCATAATTCCTAATTATGAGTTATCTCACCTTTTTCTCACACTTTCACCACATTTCACACACTTTTTCATAAATAAAGAGATACTCTAGATTCAGATTATGGGTTAGATCCTAAGCTTAGCCTTATTAGGAACTATGTGGACTTTGATGTCATTTTGGCTATGTATGCGTCCCGAAGTAATTTTGGGATTCGAGTCCTTTATTCATCTCACTCTTGTTTTTGTTCATATATTAGAATTTTATTCTTATATTTGGCATATTCTATCTATGTAATTAGTTTTCTTATCCTTATTATTTCTTTAGTGGTCCCATATATTCATATTCATTCTTATATAGTGGCATTATGATTTCGGGGAATCTCTCGTATCTTAGCCATTTCCATACATTTCTTTTATCACCTTCTTTATGTTTAGTTAGTTTATCTCCTTGGAAGGATTCATTCCCATCTTTTACATGATGTGGATGTGATAATTTCTCTCCTCACACACATACACACACTTGCACATTCATGTATATTCCCACTTTGCACACTTTGCACACACGACACATTTTTTACACATATTGTGACAACCCTGCTTTTTAAATCTAATTAGGTTAGCTACGCCCAATTAAATTAAAGCAGAGCGTCAATATGTTGGCATTAGAAACAAAATTTAAATAAATGCAGTAAAGTAAACATGTACACTCTCATATGTGTAACCAAATCATATAATGACAACTATAACAAGTGAAACCAACTCATAACTATTAACTGCAATAATCCATCAGTAATCTCAAACTGAAAAATATAAAATGCCAATACATGCGGCCCAATACAAAATGGAAAAGAATAATACAACAATTCTCTCAAATACCAAGTAAAAACAACGTGATATTAATCTCTGATACCACCCTCAAGAAAAGGGAAACAAGTGACATAAATTAAAATAGAATAACTCCACAGCTACAGGAATCCTAAGATTGATATGATCTCATCAAGCTCCATAGTCTATTGTCCATCGGGACGAGGACCTGTCGTATATTATATATATAGGAGAGGAGAAGGAAGCAAGATAGACGAACGTCAAAGCAAGAAAACAAGCTATAAGATTATAAGATGTACTTATAATGAAAGAACACTAGTCATTACTCATCTCCAGTAATTAAGTTGCTCAATTACCCAACCAATGTTCCTATGTCGTGACTACCCAACCCAAACTCGAGTAACGTGTAGTCTCATATCGTATCATGATTAATCGTTATTAATCTCATTTAAGTATTTAACGTATCAAAATATTTCCTTCAAGTATAATATCAAATGCATCGATTCGGGATATTATTTTAAGACACAAGCATAATATCTCACACAACAAGTCATATCGGGTCATTATCGTTACCCGGGGGAACAATTCGTAACACTAGGCCTACACACGACTACTCCCCAATATTATGTGCCAAGGGCAATCGTACTAAGTCCTAAATCACATGGCATTTCAAAGTCTTTCTATTCGACCCACATTACAACCATGTGTCCGGTTCCGGTGGTTTATCTCCGACACGGCACTCGAGCAGAACCTAGCCGGATCAATCATAAAAAATCGCATTCAACATGTGCCTACGTCGACCGGAGGACTAGTCTAGTGTATACTCGACTATATACATGTAAAACAATTTCACGCTTATGTGTATATACAATCATGTCAAGTCTCTTACTCGAGTTATACAATAGTCATTATTTATAATATAACATAATTTACATCATTAATTTACTAATTCAACATCAAATCATTTCATGGTTATATATCCCTAATAACTATAAGTATATGATCAAGTTAGGATATTAGGCACAACACCACAATTATCTTACTAACAACATGAAAAATATTATCACTCTTATTTCAACATGTTGCCCAGAATTTAAAATGCATATTCAAGGCTCTTCTGATCCGTTTTTGGAAAAACTTAAAACTACAAAGTTATTCGGAACGTGATTTTCTATAAGGACACGCGGGCACATTTCCATAGCCTGCATAAAACAGACCCGAAACTAATATATAATATTCTCCCCTATTTTCGGCAACTTTCTGCCCAGAATTTTAAAACACCGATTTGAGGATTTTTCGATCCGTTTTTGAAAAAACTTAAAACTACAAAATTGTTCGGAACATGATTTCTACAAAGCCATGCGACCACGCTACCGTAGCCTGCTTAAAACAGACCCGAAACTAACATATACAGTTCGGACCTGTTCACGACAACTTTCTGCGCATAATTTTAAAACGCCGATTTGAGACTTTTTCGATCCGTTTTCGAAAAAACTTAAAACTACAAAGTTGTTCGGAATATAATTTTTTATCGGGCAGTGCGGACGAAATATCCATTTTTGTAACCAAAACAGCTCAAAATAGTTTTTAATATGACGATTTACAAGTTCATAGATTTCTCAAATTCAAGAGGTTGTTCAACAATTCAATCCCTATAATGATGTTATTGCATTTGACTCTACATGGAGGGTGATCCTAACACATTGCATATCATTTTTAACATTAATATCATATTAATTTAGGGATCCAAATACATGTTCATGTGAAATTTCATTATAAATACATAATATACACATATCGGTTACTAACTTGCCTTGGATTGTATGGAGAAGTTGAATCCTCTTGAAATCCTCTTAGCTTTCTTCTCTTTTTACTCTCTCTCTCTCTACCAAACCCTAGCTCCCATTTGTGAAATGATAAAATGAAGACTTCTTCTCTTGTTTTCTATTTATACATAGGGTTAGTTTATTTACAAAAATGCCATTACCCCCAATTTTAACCCTCTTGATCCTTTTACGCATTAATTCGCTTCTAAAATTTAAGTCGCACATTCGTATCTCAATGAATTCATTTTAACTTTTCATTTCCAAACATTTCGAATATATATACTAACATAGTTTTATTTCCAAAAATTTCAAATATATATACTGACATAATTTTTTTTTTTCAATTTCAATTCAATAAAAAATGCGGGGTATTACACATATACACATGTTTATGCATTTAGCAAAAGGAGAACATTTTATAGCCAATGAGAGACAAAAAGAGCGAAGCGGGTGCCTAACACCTTCCCACTCCGTAACAAAGTCTATGAGCCTATAACTTGTTTAGTTTTGCACGCACTAGTTATTTTTTATGCTATATCTTTGGAAGTAGTTACCCCATTTTCCTGTTTTGAGTAAAATAGTTTAGAGACTCCGAACTCTACACATTCAAACACCTCACATCGCCGACGATGTCCGTTTTTATAATTCTTTAAAGAGCCCGCGATCTGCGTGAGAAGAGTTAGAGGGGGACGGGATGGCCATAACTAGTTTTGTTATTAGCTTAGATAATAACGTAAATACATGTACATTTGTGTGCATGCATGTTTAAATGTGTGTGTCACACATAAACATTTTGTGTATATAATCGCGTATATAGGATTTTCATACAGTGGGTGCATCACTTGTGTAAATAGTTCCTTCTGCTCGGGTGAGGTCCCCCTACTCGGGTCCACGCTACATCGTCTCTATTCATTAGGCCTATTTTGGCCTCGATCGTCCCAATCTTAAAGACTTTATCCCCATAATAGTTATAATGCTCCTATTGATGTAGGAAGGTAACTTCAACTACCTCAGCTCAAGGCGTGAAGAGCAGGTTACTCAATAACAGTTGTCAAACCTTCCACACAAGGTTTCTGCCAACACTTAAAAGTCTTTCTCTCACTGTAACTGATTATGCGAACATCCTTCTTGGCTTTCGTATTAATATCTCTCGGTGCAGAGAGAGAAAGATAATTAAATCCTCCTCATATTGTCCAGCACATGACTGCATAGACGAGGCCTTTGAAAACTTACTGCTAAAGTCGTTACAGATGGTGAGTGTAGGTACCTTCTTTATCTTTTAGGCCCATAAGAGATGTCCGACCCAAATTATGGGATGTTCTAAATAACGAATTGAGGATTTGACCCATTTTATCCCCAAAAATCTCGAAAGAGATATTCAGGGGATAGTGGGCTAGTAGGGCAGTTATCAGCACCCCTCTCTTTTCTATTGAATATATATTATACCCCTGGCCCGGGGCAAAGGGCATGCAGAAAAACCTTTCTTGAGAGTTACTTAATATAACAGTAGACTTCTTCGTGAACGTAGGCAATTTGCCGAACCACGTACATCTTTGTGTTGTGTAATTGTGATCTTTGTTATTCTTCCTTTCTTGGTGATTGTCTATCATTATTATTTGTGTTAAAATATTTATCACCACAATTGGCGCCGTCTGTGGGAAACGGTTGTTTTTCTTTTAAGAAAGCCTTCACCAGTAGAGACCTGCAATGTCCGATCACCGCAGCAATGCCCCTCAAGCTGGGGATATTCAAAAGCAGCCTATCCCTCCTAGGCTAAGATCCTAAGTACGTAATTCAAACCAGAGGCTCCGTCGAGAGAGGCAGCTCTCCAAAGAGAGCCATGCGCTAGTTAGATCCACATAGATTTTTAGGCTGATAGATGCCTATGAGGCCAAACTTCAAGAACAGGAGGAGGCTACTCTGAAATAATAAGCTAAAAATGATCGCCTCAAAAGGCGACTAAAGAATATGGAAATGGATCTCCATCGGCTACAACCAAACTCCTTGCCCTCAGGTGAGCAAACCTCGTAGTCGAGGAAGGAGCCCAGGGCATGGATCGCAAAGGTCTGAGAGACACAAGTCAAATGACAACCAGTCCGAGTATCAACAATCATCTCGTTGATACAGGAGCCCTAGGCAAAGGGACGCCGATATACGAAGCTTAGACCGAAGAGAAATGAACTAACACCTAGCTCATCGAGGTGCCAGATTAACAAGAAAGTTAGTCAAGCAAGCTCTCATAACTCAGATGAAGTCCCCTTTTTTAGGGTGGTAGCAGAAGAAGAAGCCCTAAAGAAGTTTGCGGTGCCCAGATTCAAGATTTACAATGGCGAGACTGATCCCATCGATCATGTTAGATAATATAGACAGGCCATGACCCTATGGAACCATAACGATGCACTCATGTCCTGTATTTTCCTGTCAAGCCTGCACAATGTCGCCCAAAAGTGGTTCGAGAAGCTCCCTCACAGATCCATCAGGAACTTCAAGTCTCTAGCCGAGCTGTTCACAGCTCGCTTCATTACAATTAGCTCTCATCTGAAGAAGATGGATGCTTTGATAACAATGAAGAAAAAACCTTAGGAGAACCTCATATACTATGCGAAGAGATACTGGGAGGTGTTCAATAAAGTCGAGGATTGCTCAGAGCAGGTCGTTGTAGCATCCTTCAAGATCAACTTGCCCCACTTTTGACACTTACACCAGTACCTCGCTAAGAAGGAGGCCATAACCGCCGATGACTTGATGGCCCGTATCAAGAAATATGCCAAAGTCGAAGAAAAATGACAAGGTTGACGATAAGGGGGCGAGAAAAATGACACTCAAAAGAAAGAAAATAAGAATGGGGTAAAAGTGTCCCCAAGAGTGGGAACAAAGGTGATGCCTCGAAGGCATTCTAAGTCGTAAATACCGTCTTCAGAGAACCGATCTATAAGATCCTTGCAAAAATCAAAGACGAACCATTCATTAAGTGGCCCAAAAAGATGGGTGGAGACCCTTCCATAAAGAATAACACATTGAAATGTGCATTTCACAAGGAAGGTAGGCATAAAATCGAGCACTGCAAGGCCCTCGAGTCCCACCTCGAAGAGATAGCTCAAGCTGGGACTTAAATAAATTCATAGAGAACAAAGCAGAGAAGGTAGCTGCCAACGGTAATCAGAAGCCCGATAATGTTCTCAAAGAGGATGTTGGCGACCTCAAGCAGATTCAAAGGAACGCAAATTGAATAGAGGTGAAGAAGCTGACAGCAGTGATGCAAGCTTTTCAGATTGATCCAACTAAAACCCAAGATGGGAAGCGTCGATATCTAGAGGAAATCAACTACAACAAGCATATCGTATTCACAGATGAGGATTTAGTGGGAGTGAGAACTCCACACCATGACGCATTGTTCATTACACTCAGAATAGCTAACTTCGACATCGATAGATTACTCATCGACCAAGGCAACTCGTCTAAAGTAATGTACCTCGAGCTATTTAGAAAGCTGAAGTTAAGCATTGCTGACCTAAGAGAGGACACTGTTCCTTTGGTTGGATTTGCTGGAAAGATCATCCTACCGGTGAGGGTAGGAAGCATTTCGAAGATGATCGAATTTCTTGTGGTTGATATTGAGTCACCTTACCAAGCCATCCTCGGTAAAGGATGGCTGCACGTGATGAGGCCGTCTCATCAACCTATCATCAAAAGTTGAAATGTATGACAGAGCGAAGAGTAGTTGAAATTTATGGAGATCAAACAATGGAAAGTAAATACCTCATAGCAGCCATATGCCCCAAACAAGAGAAAAAGGTGGAGGAATCGAGAAATAAAGACGAAGAATAGGAGAAACTAATGCCCTCCAAATAACAGTTAAGACATGTCAGACCAGGAGTGGAGGATACCAGGCTCCTCCCCTTTGAGAGGGTCGTTGAGGACGTGAAAGAAGTCACAGTCAGGAGTGGCTCGACTGAGAGAACGTTTTTTATTGGAACATCCCTTACTGATCGCGAGAAGAAGGAATTGGTCACCCTCAGTTGGAGTAATTTGGACGTTTTTGCATGGGAGCCCTACGAGCTGCCTGGAATCAATACCAGTATTACTTGCCACCGATTACACATGGATCCAGCCTTCAAGCCAGTTATACAGAAGGCCCACCGAATAACTCCAGAGAAGGCCAAAGTAGTGGAGAAGGAAGTGGAGAAGCTATTGGGTGTAAGGTACATATGGGAAGTTCAGTTCCCCAAATGGCTATCCAACCTAGTAGTAGTCCCTAAGAGTAATGGGAAGTGGAGATTCTGCATCGACTTCACCAATATCAATAGGGCTTGCCCCAAGGATAGATTCCCCCTTCTAAAGATCTACCAACTGGTGGATGCAACAGTAGCTCACAAAAGAATGAGCTTCTTAGATGCATATTTCGGATATCACCAGATCCCTCTGCACGAGCCGGACCAGGATAAGATCGCCTTCATCACTATTATTCGCTTATTTTGTTACAAAGTGATGCCCTTCGGACTCAAGAATACAAGAGCAACTTATCAGCGACTGGTTACCAAGATGTTTAAGGACCAAATGGGAGACACCATGGAAGTGTATATTAATGATATGCTCATCAACAGCAAGCTCAAAGACGACCACCTTTCCAACCTAGCAGGGACCTTTGAAATCCTTAGGAACTACCAAATGAAACTTAATGCAAGTAAGTGCTCCTTCGGCGTCCAGTCAAGAAAATTCCTTGGATACTTAGTCAGCGGAAGAGGTATAGAAGCTAATCCCGACCAAATGGATGTTATCAATAGGGTGCAATCCCTTCAAACTATAAGATATGTACAGAAGCTCACAGGTATACTCGCTACCCTAAACCAGTTCATCTCTAAATCTTCAGAAAAATGCCAGCCGTTCTTCCAGCTGCTGAAGAAAACTAAGAGCATGATATGGAACGAGGGTTGCTTGAGGGCCTTAGAAGAGCTTAAAGCCTACCTCAACAAGCCCCATTTACTTGTAATCCCTAGAGAAAATGATCCCTTATACCTCTACCTTGTAGCATCAGATCATGTTGTAAGCTCTGCCTTGGTATGTGAAAAAGAAGGGGAGCCAGCATCTGGTCTATTATGCAAGTAAAACTCTTTTAGATGCAGAGCAGCGGTACTTGCCATTGAAGAATATCGCCTTTGTATTGGTAGCCTCGAGAAAATTGAATAACTATTTTGAGGCCCACTCCATCTTCATAGTTACTTCACACCCCCTCAAAGTTATACTAAGGAAAGTAGACCTCTCGGTCGACTATCGAAATGGTTGGTTGAGCTCAGAAGATTTGATATTTATTTTTAACCAAGGGCTGCTATCAAGGGGCAGGTCGTTATCGATTTCATTGTTGAATTTACAGGAGAACAACCCTTTGATCAGTCTGAGACCAGTCATCTGAGAGAAGCCCTACAAGATTTGGGCATCTGGAAGATATATATTGATAGAGCCTCTAATTTCAGAGGTGTAGGAGTAGGCATCATGCTAGTTACCCCCCCCCCCAAAACACAGTGCTTGAGCAAGGAATCAGGCTTGGATTTGAAGACTCCAATAACGAAGTAGAGTATGAAGCACTGATCCCTGGTCTACAAAAGGCTCAATTGCTTGGGGCAAGACACCTTTAAATTTTCAGCGACTCACAACTAGTATCCAACCAAATAAATGACGATTTTAATGTAAGAGGCGAAAGGATGGTAGCCTATCTCGCCACCGTAAAAAGGTTAATGGCCAACTTCAACCGCGTTAATGTTTAGCAGTTTCCCAGGGGATAAAACAGCCATGTCGATGCCTTGATAGCTCTAAGATTAGTGATTGACTCCGACTTAAGGAGAACAATTCAAATCGATTTCCTTGCACAGCTAAGCATCAACCAAAGAACCGAATCGAACCGCCAAGCCTTGAGCATGTTCTCCATATAGAGATATCTTCTAGCTGTATGGACCCCATAGTAGATTACTTACAAAGTGACGTACTGTCAAGTGATAAGAAGATCGCCCATCCGATAAGAGTCAAAGTTGCCCGCTTTCACTTATCTCTTGAGGAAAAACTATACAAAAGATCCTTCACAAGTCCATACCTCAAGTGTGTTCATCCACAGGACGTCAAGAAAGTCCTACACCAGCTACATGAAGGAATTTATGGAAGTCAAGTAGGAGGAAGGTTGCTGGCCTTTCGAGTAATAAAATAAAAGATACTGGTGGCCATATATGAAGAAGGATGTTGTAGTCTACGTTCGAAAGTGGGAAAAATGCCAAATGCATGCACCTATGGTCCACCAGCCCGCCAATGATCTAAAGTCACTCACCAGCCTGTGGCCCTTTGCCCAGTGGCGCCTGGACATCGTAGGCCCTCTACCAACTGATGCCAAAAATTAGAAGTATTTATTGGTCACCGCAGACTACTTCACCAAGTAGATAGAGGTAGAACCATTGGCGAACATCAGAGACGCAGACATGATGAGGTTCATATGAAGAAATATCATTACTCGCTTTGGGATACCCAGGAAAATCATCACCGATAACAGAACCCAGTTCGAGAGTGACCTCTTCCAAAGTTTTTACAGTGACCATGGAGTCAGACACTACTTTAGCTTTGTGGCATACCCTTAGAGCAACAGTTAAGCTGAGGCTTCCAATAAAACAGTGATCGATGAACTAAAAAAGTGCCTAGAGCTAGCCAAGGGAGCATGGGGAAATAAATTACCCCATATCCTCCGGGCCTATCGCACTACCCCAATACGAGCAACTGGAGAGACATTGTTTGCACTCACATATGGAATGGAGGCAGTTATTCCATTGGAAGTTGGTCTTCCTACCATGAAGTCCATACCGATGGACCAAGGCCAGAGCGATGGAGCATTACTCGCTAAACTTGACCTAGCTAACGAACAGTAGGAATTGGCTCTAGTGAAACTAGCAGCCTACCAGCAACAGCTAGCCAATCAATATAATAAGAAAGCCAATTCAAGGACATTCTAGGTTGGGGAGTATGTCCTAAGGAAAGTCCTTGGTAGTGCTGTGAAGCCATTAGACGGTAAGCTAGGACCGAACTGGGAGGGACCATTCAAGGTGATAAGGAACGACCTGCAAGGAGCCTATCACTTGGAAATGCCGGAGGGTAAGGAAATACCAAGAACTTGGAATGCGACAAATCTGAAAAAATTCTACTTCTAGATTTCTCTTTTCATGCACCATTAATTTAGGCAAATTTTTATTTTACAAACTTGATGTTGCCCTCTATTCGTAACTCTGATTAATAAAATTTGATTGGACTTGGCATTCTATGAGTGTTGATTTTCTCAGATGTATTTTAGTATATGCATTATTTCCAAGTTACAGGATTCACTCTTAACAGACATAATAAAGATCACAGGTTACAGTAAGTTGATCTGCTTACTCCAGCCAAACGATCCTATATCTAGCCCCCTACCATTGCACCATAGTGGCATTAGCAGGGTTAATATATAATAGCCCTCCTCAGGCCTTTGTTACAAACACAATTGGCCTCCTAATTTACCCCCAATAATACATAAAGCCCTACAGGAGATCCTTAGGAAATTTGACCAAACCATGATTTGTCGCCAACACAGTTTGGCTCAAAAATCCTGCTCGGATGGATTATCCGTTTATCAGGTATATCCTCGCCATTGCCCTACTTAGGCCTAAGGCAGTGTGAGGACACGATCTAAAAGGTAAAGTGAGGCAGAATGGTGTGACTAAAGTATACTGGACTGGGGGGGGGTATTCATTTGATAAATTGGTTCTATCTGAGTCATATTTAGTCGGCTAAAAAAGCCCAAGATAATCTGAAATAGGATCAATGAAGTTAAAAACAAAATAACACATGTTTAGCCGACAATTTCCCAAAAAATAAGTATTTTATTACATCATTACATGTACAAATAATTACATGTGCCAAAATTAATCGAACCCTAAAGAGGACCAGGTCACTGGGCAAGGTAATCAGCTACCCGCGCTCTTAGACCATCATCCGGGTGAGGGATAAATTCCTCCTCGACATCGTCCGAGCTAGGCTTCAGTAGCTGTCTTGGGATTGTGTCTATTGGGATCCAACGATCATCCATTCTGAATGGATTTGGGATCAAAGATGAGGGAGCAATCTCATTCACATACCTAAGGATGAAGTTATAGGTCACTTGTAACTCCCTAAGGGCACTCAACCACCCTCTGATAAATGATAGCTCCTCCACCTCCTTTACCTTGTGGGGGTATCTGTATAGACTTGGTTGTACCCATATTCCCACACCTACCGAGGATATTTCTTGAATAAGTGCCTCATAAGGGTGAAATCCCTTTGAAGACCAACGGCAATCACGTATGCCTTACGAACATGTCTTCGCAGTTCGATAATCTTCCTAACTGAACTACTATCATCGGGCCTAGCTCGCTTCTTAGTTGATGAAGAAGGACCTCGTATGATTTGAGGGGTAATGCTCGGCGCATTCTCCGTGAGATGTGAGACTTCCCTCCTTAAAGCACCGTTCTCCTGTTGAAAGATTTCTCCAACTTGATTGATCTTAGAGGCATCCAAGAGATTATCCTTCAGAGCATCCATTTCTTCTTGAACAGAAGCGCAGAACTCCTCCATCTCCTCAAGTATATCTTTCAACTTGGCAACCATCTTAGGCTGGTCTTTGTAGTCCTGGTTCCTTGATTTGAGAGGCTTACAGATTTTCACAAAGGCACGATGAACTTGGTCTCTCACGTTGGCACCAAGAACTTAGCCTAGGTGAGAAGTAGCAGGAATATACTTGTCAAGGTCAACAAACTACAAATTATAAAGGCACGAAGAGTAAACGTATAGCAGATGAAAAAATTCAAAATTTCTTTATTTTATTAAAATCGACACAAGTCGGGTACAAGTTCATTGATCAGAAAGAAGAAAAGATGAACACAAAAATACAAGAGGAACCCTAGGATACTAATTGGCAACCTCGACCTACTCAGAGGAGGCTGTCTCTTTTCCTTTATCAGCAGCAGGCTCGCTCGTCTTAGTTCCACCTGCACCTCCTTCAATCGGAGCAAGACCCTCTCTTTGATCAACAGGAGCACCAGCAGCCACGGGGTCTTCACCAATTTGAGCAGATGGAACCCCTTCCTCAACAACAGGAGCAGGAATATACTTTATAACTAGTTTGGGACCTGGATCATGCTCGTCGAAAAGAGGAGAATCAGTAGCCACCTCAGTAGCAAGCAAAGCCCTATCCCAACCCTTTTTGAAGTTGGAACAACCAATGTAACCAATTTGAACTTCGGTATCTTCATACGCAGCCACCCATCTATCATTGTAAGCACCCTCCTTAATGGAGGAAGTATCGGACTTCAGCTTTATCACCTCCTCGACGAGCACCTTGTTCTCTTCGGTAACTGTCAATTTTCTCGCCATAACCAGGCCATAAGACTCCTATAACTCCCGAAGTTCCTTGGTCACTACTTCTCTCTCCTTATTAAAATAGTACTTAGTCTCTATAAAAGCACGCTCAGAGGAATTTTGAGCCTCACTGGCAACTTTCAAGCTCACTTCAAGCTCAGAATTCCTCCTCGCTAGCTCGCCGCGGCTGCAGTCGAGAATGGTGTAATCAGATAAAAACTGCAGAGAAAGATGGAATATGAGTAAAAAGAATATATGAGGAACTACAATAAATATAGTAAAGAATGAATAGACTTACCAACGCGAGCCCCTGACTTGCTTTCAGAGCCAACTGGACAAGTCTCATTTTTTACGACCGCTCGCAATCCATTGGCAAAACTACCCTCTCGAGCATCGCAGGAGCAATTTGAGGGGTCAAAGCCACATAGGCTCCCTCAGTTGGGACAGACACAGGGACCAGAATAGACTGTAACTTTTTCATCCTCGCCTCCTCCTCTCTCCCGCTCTCTCTCTCTTTCTTCTCAGCCTCTCTTATCTTTCTCCCTTCTTCTCTTTTTCTCTCATTCTCTCTCCTCTCCTCACCTCATTCTCTTTCTTCTTCCTCTCATTTTCATGTGCTGCGACCTGGGAACCACTAACAGTATCCCCAGACCTAGGCTGCTGCGTCTTTAGCCTGCGCGATAGTAAAACATTATCATCATCTACGATTAGATTTTTCCTCCTTGAGGGAGATATATCCTCCTCGCTCGAGCTCTCTGAACCCAATTCCGAGCTGGAAGTTCCCTCGACAGATCCTTCACCACCTGAACCCTCCTCGTTGTACTCTTCTTCACCGGATCCTACCTCACCACCACCTCTAATAGCACCGGACTCTGAACTGCTATCCTCCTCTTCTTTTAGATCGATGAGTTGGAGAGCACCTTCTTCTCCCTCTTCTTCCTCTGAGATGTCAAGATAAGGAAAAGAGTCAACCGAACGGGCGATGAAGCTGAAGGTAATGTTCTTATATTCCAATAAGAAATCAGCCGACCTCGGATTTCACCTTCTGCAATGGAGTCTCTTATTTTCCAGGCCTTAAGTAACTCAGCAACACGGATCTCTTGGAGAGCAGGCTCGTGGTTCTTAGACTTCACTGTAATGTAAAAATAGAAAAACATGGCAGCAATGAAAAGACAAAAAGATTGAACAACAACCTATAAATTCCTTCCCATAGGTAGGAATTCGAGGTCATGTGTACCTCGTGCCTCCTACCTGAGGAGGGAATGGCCAGTTCCTAGCTATGAATCCTTCAGTCCAATAGTCCTTATGGGAGTCAGGTAGATTAACCACTAACACCCTATCTGGACTCCTCGCCTTCAAGTAGAGAAGACCAGAGCTGGTACAAGAAAGGGAGTAACAATAACAGATTTCAACTAAGCCCAACTTAGTGCCATGTATTTGATTTATCCTATGGACACCATTAACAATCTTCCAAACATTCAGAGAACACTGGGCTGCGACTATATCAAAATATTGAAAAAATGTAAAAAGAGACAATTTGGAGGAAAAGTTAAACCCCATTAGGACAATAAGAGAACGTGAATCCAGTGGTCATCCTCAACATCGCGAACATTACGAGGAACAGGGGTACACTCGATGTCTACCCAACTAGGGATATTATAACATTTCCTAAATTCTTCCAAGGATTTATTGTCTATCCTTGCTATGAGAAAAAACCTAGCTACAGTAAAATAAAAAATGACGAGACGAAATACACATAAAAAAAGGAAGACTGAGAACTTACAGGGAAAGGAATGGAGCTTGTAACAATGGAAACCACGAGAAAAGGAAGACGATTGAAGCAAAAGATTACTTGGAAGATATGAAGAACGAACTTGAGAGCAAAAGGAAGCTTGAGAGTAAGAGACAGTTTGAGAATAAGAGAAAACGCAGAATAGAAGTGGCAAGACGAGCCGTCTGAGTATCTCGATTTAAACTCTTAATGATAGTGCACAGGAACGAAAGAAGATTTATCGTCTGAATCCCCTGTATAAAGATGTTTCACACCCCAAATTTGTTACAATTCACAACAATGCCACCTGGAAGGAACCGAAATCAATATTTAAATTTTTTGAGCCCAAGTTGTGACCCTAAAATTTTAGGGGCAATTGTGAGTACCTTCTTTATCTTTTAGGCCCATAAAAGATGCCTCTCCCAAATTATGGGATGTTCTAAATAACGAATTAAGGATTTGACCCATTATATCCCCAAAAATCTTGGAAGAGATATTTAGGGGATAGTGGGCTAGCAGGGCAGTTATCAACGCCCCTCTCTTTTCTATTGAATATATATTGTACCCCTGGCCCAGGGAAAATGGCATACAGAAAAACCTCTCTTGAGGGTTACTTAATATAACAGTAGACCTCTCCGTGGACGTATGCAATTTGTCGAACCACGTACATCTTTATGTTGTGTGATTGTGATCTTTGTTATTCTTCATTTCCTGGTGATTGTCTTTCATTATTATTTGTGTTGAAATATTTGTCACCACAGTGAGTGAAAATAATTCCCCTCGAACCATATGCTAAGCACTTACTAAATGTCTCACGATTAAAATCTCTA
The DNA here is from genome assembly GCA_949130495.1 of Sambucus nigra. Classification (NCBI taxonomy): domain Eukaryota; kingdom Viridiplantae; phylum Streptophyta; class Magnoliopsida; order Dipsacales; family Adoxaceae; genus Sambucus; species Sambucus nigra. Next base: position 540,784,396 of record OX422215.1, on the reverse strand, counting down.
AACTCTCAACCGAAGTCGTTCTCATATATAGGATGTGTCACAAGCGAAATCTAGATAAGCACCCTCCTGGTACACTGGGTCCATCTGAGTCGTTCGTCAAGAAAAAACGGCGCAAGACTTTTTAAATGATCGCAGTTATAGAGAATACAACCCCCAAATGGTAAAGCTATAAAGTAGTCGAAGAGCGCATAGTGAAAAAGCGACAAACGCACTCAAGATCCATAGGACACTATAACCTACTACAAAATCCATAAATAGATTGATTGTGTATAAAATCACAGGAGTCAAAATATTTGGTAACATTCTCAGCATACAAAATAACTAAAATCGAATAAGAAATAACAAGATAATGAAATACTGAATAACACAAATCCAACTCTGATACCAATCACTGCCAATACAAGTAAACCAACCCTGGAATATAAAATGCATCTCATACAATCTCTGAATACAAGAATCATATATACAAACTAACTGAAATTGAAAAGTATAAGAAGGGGACGAGCTACACTTGCTCGACTCTTAAAACCTAGGAGTAATGAATGGAACATCTCTAGAGGTGCTCCTTCAATGAATCCGATCTACACGAACCACTGTAACCTAGAACTTGTGAAAAAAGATATAATAACAACGTAAACAACAAGCCTATGTAGAATAAGATTATAACTGGATTTGGGCCACGTTGTAGCTACACATCTTCCTCTTATCTTTTAATGGATTTTAAGTTATTTAATACCCAACCTAACAATTAAAATAACACGCGGTTCTAAATTTCGAACCCATATGTAGCCCACGTAATCAAAGTATTACCTCATCACTATTTAATCTTTACCATTACAACATTAGGTTAATTTCTTTTATTATGAATCACGTGATGTAGTAAGGTCTTAAACCTAAAGTACGTCTCGATAAAATAATAGGCTTATATCTCAAGTCTATCCATACAAGGATATCTCCCACATCTAATGCAATATACAAGTCTCTAGTATAAGTAATACACAAATTCGAGTCATGAGTATGTAGGTAGGCATCCCTAATACAAGTCATATACATATCTAGTATAACACATAAATCAGTACAACTATCTCTAGTACCACTATATAATTGCATAAGGTAGGATAAAGACAATCTATGTGTCTAACATTCATACATCAATACAGTCTCTGAAAAGTACAAATAAATAGGCTTCTCACACCCCCGCACATAATAAAGGCTTATCCCCATCGCCTCAGGGATTACTCGTGCGTAATAGGTATAGTCTTAGGCCGCCCCAAACCTAAGACCCCATCATGATTAAGGGATAAATCTTTATGACTACACATTATACATATAAACTACCATACCCAACACTATACAATGAATTCTCTCTATGAAACCAACTCGATACACAGATACCTAGACGTAGGACCCAAGGGTAAAATGACTATGGATTACTCATCTACTCACCGAGACACCATCGCGGCTGATGTCGCAGGTGCCCCTTAATAGAATACCTTCTAGTACTATCACCACGAGCACTCACGCATGGTATGCATTGCACATAAAACAACCAATCAAATATAACCCTCTCTAACGGTTTAAATCAAATAAATATTTATACATATCGATTCAATGCTACCGGGTCACATTTAAAACCCTCACTAATGGTTTAAATCAATATAAACATAGATATATACCCATCACTACCTGATCATCCATAATGATCCAAACTAATAAAAGGCAATACACTTGTTGCCCCTATCCGAATTTATATGTTACTAGTCCTACTTCCCAAGGTCTTATAAATTCCCGTTATAGTTTCAAACATAACTTATACTAAAAATACGCACAATAACTATATTCTATCGCATATAATTCTAGACCAAATCTCTTGGGGTTATACATCTGGGTATCTATCCACGCCTAATTTATATAAAACCATCAAATATGATAACTACCCCTCTTTAGAATTTCTTAACTCATTCATAATCTTACCCAAATGATAAATACCCCACTATTTATCACAATGACTCTAATAATCCCGACCAGCAAGACCCAATCCTTTAAACTTCCAATTTCTCAACTAACAACCCATTTTACTCTTGGGTTCACAAATAAATATCTTATACTCAATTTAACCCATTTAATCTAATCAATTTCACAAATATCCAAATAATTCCAATACCAATTTCTAAACCTCAAAACATTAAAATCCAACTTTATTTTACAATTATAACAAACCACAATGCCAAACTATCTTATACTTAAGCCTCAAAACCCAATAATTCAACCAAATAAATAAAAGTCTTCACTTGGCCAAACTTGGGATTGTCGATCGATCGATGGTATGGGTTGGTCGATTGGCTATCCTAGAAAAATGGCAGTTATTTGTTACGGTATTTATATTCTTCTAACCCCACTTTCTCACTCTATAATTTTATTAATGAACTCAAAAGCTCCATAAAAGCCCCCAACCGACATCCAAATGATAAAATCACATCATATAAATGATTGGAACCTATTTCTAATATCAAATCCCAAGTCTACATCAAGATTCAAAGGAAAAACTCAATTTCCAACCAAGCTCCCTAGATATATCAATTTCTTCAAAGGAGAAATACATATAATCGTACAGATTTTAATTATTTACAATAGAAAATATATTATAATTGTTTTCGAACAATTTCAGTTCCAATTCATTAGAGAATCAATCAAATTTAGAAGGAATATAATGCAATTGCTATCTTGATTAGGTTAATATGAAATTAATCCTTTTGAATCATTTAAATCATATTTAGGACATGATTATATTTATATTTTAATGAATCTATATAATCTTAACATACATGCAATCATATTCTAATTCTATATAAACTTTCCTCAATTGATTTGGGGATAAAACCGTGCCAATATCCCCAGATTCCTTCTATACCCTTTAAGTTCCTTTTTTCTCTCTCAAGAAGCTTCCCCAACTTTTGTTTATGTATTATGAGATCCATAATGGTTAATTAAATCCTTTAATCTACGAAATTAGCCTTGGGCTCTAAATGGGCCTCACCTAAAAGTAGACCTGGCAAAATGAAGCACGACATGATAACACGACACGAACCGACACAAAGTTATAAGTTAATTGGTGGACCCCTAATGGGTTAGGGTCATATCATTGCCAACCCGATAAGACACGATAGTTAACGGGTCGGGTTAGTATTGACCCCCTTCACCCGTTAATATCCGATAAGACCCGTTATGACCCGTTAATTTAAGTAAATAAGATATACTCTTAGAACTTATAAATAATTTATGTAGCATAATGTTAATTTAATCATAATGAATTTTACTAAATGAGAGATTTAGTAATGTCAATGAATTAATGGGTCTACTTGGGTTTAAAAATGAGATAATATGTTGACTTGTATACAATTCAAAATAATTAATTATCTTAATGGGTGTTAACGAGTGAACACGACATGACACGTTAACATAACCGGTCGGGTTTGGATATGATTTTTTCACACGATAAAAAAGTCACCCATTTAGACACGAATCCAATAAGACCCGAACACGATAAAAAATGACACGAACACGACTCGACACGATGTAAATGACTTAAAACTTTACCTAGGCCTTATACTAACCCAATAGGCTTATAATCCACCAATTTAAACTAAAATGGATATTCTACACATCCCACTAGTTCAATACAACATATATCAAAACAAATAACTAGTATCCCAATTATTTAATAATCAACCGATACGAGTCTAAATATCAAATTATTTAATATATGAATTATCGTGTATTAAATCCGATTTCAAATCTGAATTAAATAACGCATAAAAGTATAAATAATGACATCTTATGTCACAATCACCCACACACAATTAATTTTTTTCAATTTAATAATTCACATAAAATAAGGGGTATTACATTTTCTTCCTTAAATAAGGAATTTCGTCCTCAAAATTCGAATGTGTTATACTCCTAGTCGAAACCTAATAATGTCTCAACAATAGAATTCTCACACTACCAAAAATAATTTACTCAGTCTATGACCTAGCATGTCTTATGGACCCTCTCTTCAAAAATCACGCTCGGTTAAATTCTAAACCAAACTAGTCTAATCGTTAAAACACTAACTTGTCACTCAAGGACTCCCTTCGTCATGTACCTGTGAAAAACATTGTGCACACTTTCGTTGATAAGGTGAGGTCAAATGAGACCAACCTCATCGTATCTATGCCTTCTGTGAGGAACTTCCCATCAGGTTGCCTACTCCCTAATGGAACCCAGACTCCATAATTTCCATACTGGAGAGATCATTAACAACACCATATATTTCAATTGAATCTCTAACACACGCTTCTGCTCGTCGTCAAATCCTTTAGCCTACTCTGACAAAGTTTGCGCTCTACTGTGAACACTTCATCCTCAAGGTGTTCTGAAAACGGCCTAACACGAATAGCTTGATATTTATACCTCTAATTTGTTTGGTCAAACTAACTCATATGACCCAAGATGGTCCCATGCCATCTTTGAAACTCTCGATTCCCATCAAAATCAATTAGTTTGCTCATCCACTTTTTCGTTGGATTTTCAAACATTGCACATCCTCAAATGTCTTTGTTATTTTACCGTATCGATTGACAAGAACACCATCTTGACACAAACCATACCAATAATTACTTTATCATACCAACTGTACGGACTCCCCCAAATATTGTACAACCAATCACTTTTGAAATGTATAACAAATCATTAAACACGCACCTCTGTCAAGACTACTTTTCTTAGTTTGGCATCCCCCCCTCCAAAAAAATAATCTTAAAAATGTAACCCTCTCTAGTCATCAAACGGATAAAGGACATATTTCCAATACTATTTGCGTACCCACTCTTAGTAAACTTCAACATTGGGGTATAAACCACCCCTCATCACGGATTTGGGTGTAGGGTACACCACTACTACACCATTACCTCTTCAATAAGATATCATTTCAAATAATACTGAACTTCCCTTCGCACTTTCAAACATCCACAAATGACACATGATTCGTATCGAATTATGCATTTAATTACCCTCGAACTTAGGCATTTTAGCCCTCTTTGGTACTTTAATATCTATAATTTTGCTCGTTAATCAGACAACCTCCATTTTATATGATAACATGTTATTTGAGGTATAATTGAGCTTTTATAGGTTTTAAAGTGCTTAGTATGAAGTTTGGGCGCGTTTCAATAAAGTTCCGTCACGATTCGCACGTTCAGGGGAATTTTTGTAATTTCACACTTCAGGATTTTTACCCGAAGTATGCATGGACGTTGTAGCTCTCGGGACAAGCTTTGGGTGTTCGTAAACGGTGCTCAAATCAGAGTCCGAACGAAGGAAACACGGACCTTTAATCGAAAAAGAATTATAAGAAAAATAACGATTTCATTAATAACCTCCATGTCCCTTTTCTCTTTCATTAACAATTCAGATAATACCCCTTGTGTCCCTAAATCGTTTTTTGCAGCAAACCCATTTCGTACATGTGACACCCCACCCAATTTAATATCGGGTGATCAGTTCTTGATAAAATTTTAAAACAAAATGTTCGGTTCGTTCATTCTTAGCATCACTGTCGAAAATATTAACTTTATTAATCACCTAATATAAATTTAGCTAGAGCAAAAATATTTTCCTTTTTAAAATTGTAACCAAAAATCATATTTATAAAGTCCAAGAATTTAAATATAATCCATTCACCATTCAACTGAATAAAATAAATAATAAATCTGAATCACGTACTGAAATAAATACGACTGGATAAAACAATCCAGTTCAAAACTCTAAACCACAGATCCATAATAAAACTAAATCCAACTAAAATGAATAGAAGTAAATTAAATACAATCTGTGATAAAATATCTAAGGAATGGGCGACACATGCCCCAAATGAAAAGTCTAGATGAATTGAGAGAAATGATAGGAGCGTCTAATGCAAAGACCTACAGCTTCCACATTTGCCGTAGCACGCCAAGCAATCCGAGTCTCTAAATCTGGTGTCCCTGTGGATGAGCACCTGATATAATACATATGTATATAGCAAGAGAGAAAAGAGATGCAAGAGATGGGTCAGAGCCTAATGTGTAAAAATATGTTTTAGCAAGTATTTAAAACTTCCTTAAAGTAAGTATTATGTGCATGTTAGATTCGTGCTCCTGCATGAAGTTCTCACCTCTCTTCTATTGTGCACTCCTATCGTATCTTCTATTTATTACTAGCAATTCTACCCAAGTTAACTAGTTCAAAGTCATGTAACACTAACTACATTCAATAATAGTATTTCCGTATCGTCCATACAATACCCCATAAGTAGTTTATCACATTTTACTACCTTTCATGTTCACTCTTAGAGTATTTAAATCTTTATCTCATTAAGATTGTTTCATATGTCATTATTGCCATAACTACTAGTTTCTCTTAGTATAATTTCTCATAAATACACACACACACACACACACACACACACACACACACACACACACACACACACACACACACACACACATACATATATATATATACACATAGTCCCAACATCCCTATACATATATATTCCAGTCCTGCACCCCCGGGTTTTCACCCATTAGTGCACCAAGTAAAAACCTTACACCCCCGAGGTATCACCCTTTAGTGTATTAAACAACATAACCTTGCACCCCCGGGTTATCACCCATTAGTGCACTTTAACAAAATAACAAATAATAGGCATACACACATCCTATTAAAATTCATAGGTATTCTCCCAATCTAGTTACATACTTACCATGCATATTTTATTCTCATTGTTACGTATTGTATAATATTATTACTCTCTTTTAATCTTCAAGGTAAGTCTTCTTCCCAAAATATTTAAAGCATAAATCTCACACACTTTCTCGTAAACCTGCCTTGTTTTAAATTTATTAACTGGCAGTTCCTCTCACTCCAATAAACTAAAAATTCCAAAACTGGATTCTAATTTTTTTTCCAAAATTTACCTCGTCGCTCGAACCAGATGGCAACGTCGTTTGAATGACTGCCATATGTCGCTCGAGCAACTTCGCACGACATCCCTATCTCGCTCGAACGACTACATGCGACATCGCGCGAGATACATTGTTTCATCTTCTTGCCCAGATTTCAGCATTTTTCAACCATTAACACCTCTAAAACATCTACTGTTCATTCCCAAACACCCAAACAACAAACCCAATTGATGTTCTAACATATTTAGATGATTTATAACAACCTAGAATAACTAATTCTTCACAATACATCAATTAAATACTAAATCCCCAAATTAAACCATTAAAACCCTAGTTCTTCCAATTTCAATTCAAGAATTGCTATAACTCAGATTTGTTCAAGGAAATTATTAATAATACGTGGATGATATCCTATATACATGAAGGAATTTAGTCTCTTATAATCTCAGACCCAATATGAATCAAATCATCAAGTTTTCATCAAAATTAAATCTCATAAATTGATGGGTTATCACCTACTCTAATCATGAACATAATTATTACTAAATCATGCAAGTAATAAACACTTGCCTCGAATATGACGGTCTGATCCATTGGTGATGTTGGTATAGGTGCGTTCCTCATCTTTCGATCTATACGATGGTGGTCACGGTGGTGGAAGATGATGCCTAAGAGCTTTGGTTCTTTGGGATTTGCTCTCCCTCACTCTCTGTGACTCTCTCTTGAGTTATATAAATGTGAGCCCTAATTTCTCCCACGTAACTGATATAATAAACTCCCAATTTTCGTCCATTTAATTTCTCTAAAAATTAAAATTACAAAATTACCCCAACGGGGTGCCGGTTTGGCCTAAAATCTCTAGGAGTCTAAATAAAATACCCGGGTAGTATTTTCTGACTATTTCGACCCTCCCGGACTCAACGGCGCACCCGAAATTACAATACGAGTTACTTAAAAATAATTTACCTTTATATTCCATTCAATTTGTCCCGACACGACTCACACGCGTGTCCCGACTTAATATACCAAACTATCGTATATTTCACTCTCGACAATTTGTCAGATTCAAGAATTCCATATTATTTATTCACTTGGTAATATTCAATAATTCTCATTAATAAGTATTAACCCTTGTCACGCTAGTTAATACTTATTTTTATATTCGGATTAATCACTAATTAATTCTCACATATTAATTTAATTAATCCCTCAATAATAATTAATCACATAATTATTTAAGTTCTAAAAAATACGGGGTGTTACATATTTCCCCCCTAATAACGGAATTTCGTCCTAAAATTCGGAAAGTAAGGCTTACCTGGTACAAATAAATCTGGATATTTCTCTCGCGTATCCGCCTCTCTCTCCCAAGTGGACCCCTCCACATTGTGATGCTACCAATGAACCCGCACTAGTGGAACTTCCTTTGACCTCAGTCTCCTCTCACTGTGATCTAGGATAGCCATTGGCCTTTCCTCATAAGAACTGTCGGGCTGCAAATCGATCTCCTCTATCACGATGTGAGTGAAGATACCGCCTCAGTGACGATATGTGAAACACATCATGAATACGATGTTAGTGCTCCGGCAACCCAAGTCTGTAAGACACTGGTCCGATCCTCTCGATAATAGGAAATGGTCCTACGTATCTCGGAGCCAATTTCCCCTTTTCCCAAACCTCATCACCCCCTTCATAGGAGATACCCTCAACAAAACTTGGTCCCCCACTGTGAACTCTCTAAAGGACCTCTTAGCATCGACGTAGCTTTTTTTCCTGTCCTGGGCTACCCGTATGCAACTTCGAATTATCTCGATCCTGCTCGATATATCCTGAATTACTTCAGGCCCAAGTAACTTGTTATCTCCCACTTATACCCAACAGACTGGAGAACGATAAGGTCTCCTATATAATGCCTCGAATGGGGCCATGCCAATCGTGAACTGATAGAAGTTATTGTAAGCAAACTCCACCAGTGGGCTCCCAGCTTTCCCCAAAGTCAAGGATACACATGCGCAACATGTCCTCAAGCATCTAATTAGTACGTTCAGTCTGCCCATCGGTCTGCGGATGATACGCCGTACTTAACCGCAACTCGGTACCCATAGCCTTCTGGAAACTATCCCAAAAATGAGACACAAATGTCTTATCTCTATCTGACATGATATCAAGAGGCACTCCATGCAGTCTTATTATCTTTGCAATAAATATCTGAGCATATAGTCCCATTATATAGTCTATCCTTACTGGCAGAAAATAGGCTACTTTTATTAACCGGTCCACAATAACCTATATAGAATCGAGCCCCCTCTGTGAAGTAGGCAACCTAGTAATAAAATCCATGGAAATGCTCTCCCATTTACACATAGGGATCTCTAACAGCTGAAGTAACCCTGGTGGTCTCTGATGGTCCACTTTCACTAGCTGGAAAGTGGTACACTTGGATACGAACTCTGCGATATCCATCTTCATCCCACTCCACCAGTACTGTCGCCTCATATCCCGGTACATCTTATCCCTGTTGGGATGTACCGTAAATCTAGACCCATGAGACTCCGTCATCACTGCATGTTGAAGGTCCTCCCCCTATGGAACCACGAGTCTCCCATTAAAATACAAGCCTCCCTCTGAACTTACTGAATAAGACTCGACTCCCCCGACTAAGAGCTGTTTAATCCTTTCCTGGAAAAAAAGGGTCTGTCGCCTGTGCCTGGACCACCCTCGTCACTATCTGCAGTGTGATGGTCATAACTGACATGAATGATCTAGCCACAGCATCCTGGTGCCCTAGCTCCTTTCATTTCGCCTTCCACACCTCGGTCGTCTCATTTACGGGCCTACGGCTCAACGCATCTGCAACTATGTTAGCCTTTCTCGGGTGATAGTGTATCTCAAACTTATAATCTTTTACAAACTTTAGCCACCTGCGTTGACATATATTCATCTCCTTCTGCGTGAACAAGTACTGTAGTGACTCGTGGTCTGTAAATAGGCAAAACTGTTCACCCAAAAGGTAATGTCTCCAAATCCTGAGTGCAAACACGACTGCCGCCAACTTTAAGTCATGTGTGGGGTAGTTCTTCTCATGAGGCTTAAGCTTTTGAGAAGCATAAGCTATAGCCTGATCCTCCTGTTGAAGCACACCCCCAAGTCCTAGTAAGGACGCATCGATGTAGATTAGATACTCCACTCTTGGGCTGGGCAGTGCTAACACTGATGCTGAAGTCAACTTGTCCTTGAGCTCATCAAAAGCCAACTGACAGGCATCATTTTAGATAAATGGCACTCCTTTGCGAGTTAAATGAGTTAATGGACCCTCTATCTTCGAGAATCCCCAAATAAACCTCCTGTAGTATCCTACTAGGCCCAAGAAACTATGCATCTATGTCGGCGTCGTGGGTTGTCCCCACTCCTATACCGCTGACGCTTTCCCTGAATCTACGGGTATCCCTCTATCCGAAATCATGTGCCCTAAAAACTGAACTTCCTTCATCCAAAATCCATATTTCTCATATTTTGCATATAATTTGTGTTGACGCATTGTCTGCAAAACCTGCCTCAAATGTTCGGCATGCTCCTCTTCCGTCTAAGAGTAAATCAGGATGTCATCTATGAAGATAATGATAAATTGATCCAGGAACTCTCTAAACACCCTGTTCATCAAGTCCATAAATACGATTGGGGCATTGGTTAAACCAAAAGGCATAACCCTAAACTCGTAGGAACCATATCTCTTTAAAAAGGTAGTCTTCAACACACCTTGCTCCCTGATTTGTAACTGATGGTATCCCGACCTCAAGTCAATCTTCGAGAAGAAAGCAACTCCTCTCAACTGGTCGAATAAGTCATCGATTCGGGGAAATGGATACTTATTCCGTATCGTGACCTTATTCAACTCACGGTAGTTGACACACAACCGTAACGATCTATCTCTCTTTTTAACGAACAGTACTGGGGCACCCCAAGGTGAAGTACTCCTACGAATAAACCCTTGACCCAATAACTATTCTATTTGGTCCCGTAACTCCCTCATCTCTACTGGATCCATACGATAAGGTTCACGGGCTATCAGCCTAGTGCCCGATGTCAAATCTATAACAAAGTCTATCTCTCTGCTTGGTGGTAATTCCGAAATATCTTGGAACACATCAGTGAACTCCCGAACCACCGGTATCGAATCAAGAGGTATCACCACATCCTTAGAGGTATCACCACATCTCCACCAGGAACATCTCCTGACCAGGTATAGTAAAAATAATACTCCTATTAAAATAATCGATCATGGCTCTATATGCAACAAGCCAATCCATACCGATAATCGCATCATACTCGGACATCTCTAATACAAGCACGTCGGCAGGTAAAGTAAGTCTCCCAATATCTATACCCACCCCTTGACATTTAATGAAAATTAGTGAGCCACTACCCAAAGTAGAATCTACACATGTAACAGTACTCTCTGTTGTATCTAATAATCCCAGGGCACGTGCAAGCCTTGTGGCAATAAAATAATTTGTGGTCCCCGTATCAAATAAAATATTCCCCATAGTCCCCTGAATAGAATACATACCCTCAATCGCGGGTGGAGCCTGTAGGACCGCGACCTGATGGAGGTTGTAGATCCGTCCATACTGAAGTTTCCCCTGCTGCACCGAAGCTGTGGGCAAGGCTAGAACTGGCACTAGAGCTGGTAGGGCGGGGGGAAAGATGGGTCTTTGGGGCTCCTGGTGAGCACCCTACTGCTGAGGGACAACACCATAAGTATTTTATCACATTTTACTACCTTTCATGTTCACTCTTAGAGTATTTAAATCTTTATCTCATTAAGATTGTTTCATATGTCATTGTTTCCATAACTACTAGTTTCTCTTAGTAGAATTTCTCATAAATACACACACACACACACACACACACACACACACACACACACACACACACACACACACACACATATATATATTCACAACATCCCTATACATATATATTCCAGTCCTGCACCCCCGGTTTGAATTCCCATTAGTCGTGTAAATAAAAAGATCCTGCACCCCCAGGTTATCACCCATTAGTGCACTTAATACAATATCCTTGCATCCTCGGGTTATCACCCATTAGTGCACCAAATAAAAACCTTACACCCCCAGGTTATCACTCTTTAGTGTATTAAACAACATAACCTTTCACCCCCGGGTTATCACCCATTAGTGCACTTTAACAAAATAACAAATAATAAGCATACACACATCCTATTAAAATTCATAGGTATTTTCCCAATCCAGTTGCATACTTACCATATGTATTTTATTCTCATTGTTATGTATTGTATAATATTATTAGATTACCATAACTCTCTCGTAATCTTCAAGGTAAGTCTTCTTCCCGAAATATTTAAGGTATAAATCTCACACACTTTCTTGTAAACCTGTCTCGTTTTAAATTTATTAACTGGCAGTTCCTCTCACTCCAATAAACTGAAAATTCCAAAACTAGATTCTAAGAAAACTCCCAGAATGTACCTCGTCGCTCGAACCAGATGGCAATGTCGTTTGAATGACTTCCACTTATTGATCGGGCGACTTCTCACGACATCCATATCTCGCTCGAACGACTACGCGCGACATCGCGCGAGATACACTATTTCGTCTTCTTGCCCAGATTTCAGCGTTTTCCACCATTAACACCTCTAAAACCTCTACTGTTCATTCCCAAACACCCAAACAGCAAACCCAATTGATGTTCTAACATATTTAGATGATTTCTAATAATCTAGAATCACTAATTCTTCACAATATATCAATTAAATACTAAATCCCCAAATTAAACCATTAAAACCCTAGTTCTTCCAATTTCAATTCAAGAACTACTATAACTCAGATTTGTTCAAGGAAATTATTAATAATACGTGGATGATATCCTATCTACATGAAGGAATTTAATCTCTTATAATCTCAGACCCAATATGAATTAAATCATCAAGTTTTCATCAAAATTAAATCTCATAAATTTATGGGTTATCACCTACTCTAATCATGAATATAATTATTACTAAATCACGCACGTAATAAACACTTACCTCGAATATGACGGTCTGATCCGTTGGTGATGTTGGTATAGGTGCGTTCCTCGTCTTCCGATCTATACGATAGTGGTCATGGTGGTGGAAAATGATGCCTAAAAGCTTTGGCTCTTTGGGATTTGCTCTCCCTCACTCTCTGTGACTCTCTCTTGAGTTATATGAATGTGAGCCCTAATTTCTCCCACGTAACTGATATAATAAACTCCCAATATTCGTCTATTTAATTTCTCCAAAAATTAAAATTACAAAATTACCCCTACGGGGTGCCGGTTTGGCCTAAAATCTCTCGGAGTCTAAATAAAATATCCGGGTAGTGTTTTCTGACTATTTCAACCCTTTCGGACTCAACGACGCACTCCAAATTACCATACAAGTTACTTAAAAATAATTTACCTTTATATTCCATTCCATTAGTCCCGACACGACTCACACGCGTGTCCCGACTTAATATACCTAACTGTCGTATATTTCACTCTCGACAATTTATCAGATTCATGAATTCCATATTACTTATTCACTCAGTAATATTCAATAATTATCATTAATAAGTATTAACCCTTGTCAAGCTAGTTAATATTTATTTTTAAATTCGGATTAATCACCAATTAATTCTCGCATATTAATTTAATTAATCCCACAATAATAATTAATCACATAATTATTGAAGTTCTAAAAAATACGGGGTGTTACAGGACATGGCGATTTCGGCCCTAGGCTCGGGTTTTGGGTTCGTCCCAAATTGAGGTCTTTTGTCCGAAATTGGAGCTCGATTTTAGTCCACATACGCAAATGGGTCTTGAACATTTACAAATTGGAGGTTTTTGTTGGCCATTAATGGAGCTTGAGCTTTGGCTATGGAGGTTGGGAAATGGGTCTTGGCTTTTGGCATATATCGCAACCATGATTTAGCAGCTTTGGTTGTCCCAGCTACGCGGTCGACCGACCCGACATGCGATCGACCGGGTTTTGATCACGATCGATCGACCTGAGGCCCCGGTTGACCGGTGCTCTGTATTTTTGCCACGATTTTTTCTGTTGCCCTCTTTTTCCTTTTTTATTTTCTTTTTATTCTTTAATTACCACTTAACCCTTTTTCTTTTATTATTTATTTTTCTTTTCTTTCCTTTTTCCCACTTAGTATAAATACAAGACTTAGTTATTTTTATCTCCTAGCTTCATTTTTAATTAGTTTAGACCTAGGGTTTAATAGCTCATTTGGGGGTTTTTGTGGAGTGTTTCCCCTCTCCCACCACTTTGTGTAATTCCTCCATTAATGTAAGTTTACTATTCATTGTCACTTGTGCCTACTTTTATTATCTTTGTTCATTTTTATTTCATGCTTTATTTATTTCAAGTCTAGTTTAATTTGTAGTGTTAATTTAGTTGTTGTTGCTTAATTAATTAGGTGCTTTAATTAATGTCATTTAATATTCTTAGGGGCTAATTTAAATTACGTTGTGTCGGATTGAACTCACCTAGGGCTGATTTGGTTGATTTTCTTTGGTGATGGAGTTCTACGTATTTATTTCAATTGGGTTATCCTAGTTATTACGCCTAGGAGATTTAACGGAGTATATCATGTATGCTCCATATTTACGACATTGCGTGCATAATTTCCAGGGTGTTTGTTGACGCCAAAATCTTAGTAGGCTTTTATGCGAATTTAGGGGTGTGACAACTATAGGTTTAATTAACTGTCAAAATGAAACTTAATCTTAATAACTCATCGACCCATGTAACCATTTTATACTAATTAACTTGGGGTGAGGGATATTCGACGCAACCTATAGTTTTTATTCTTTTTGTTAATTTAGTTTTAATACACTCACCTAGTTTAATCCTTCCCTTTTGTAATCTTTTCCATTTTGTTAGAAATTACCTTTTTGCACTTTTTATTTAGAAGTATTAAACCAATTAAATTCTAGCAACTTGTCTCTGTGGATTTTTTGATACCCGAACGTGGCCGCTATACTCCGTTTTTGAGTGTAGTCATAAGTTTAGGTTTTTGTATTGAGGAGGTGCACAGAAAACAACGATCGACGTTTGACATGCGCTACTTTTCTCCCTTAATCAGCACACTTGCTCCATATTGTGATAGAAAGACGAATTTTGGATATTCTCCACCAGATTGCACCATTGATGATAAAAACAAGGCACAATATGTTAACGTATCAAATCTGAGCATAACATGTGCTAATTGCTAATATAAATAAATTACATGAAACACTATAGTAAAGGAAGTTATCTCTTGCCTGAATAAAGGAGATGAAGTTTCATGAATGACTCTTCTAAGAAATCCTATGTTCTCCCCAAAAATCCCCTCTGTTGATACCAAAATTAGTATGCTGATGTGGAAGAATAATAAGAAGACACGTGTCTATCTACGTGGCACAATAGCAACGAGGAAGTCTATTCCCCCGACCAAGTCAGACTCACTCTGAGCAACAAGTATACTCCGAGGAACTACAGCTCTTCGAGGAACTCCAACGCTCCGAGGAACTCTTGAACGACGAGCAACTGAGGCTGTTCGAGCTGCATCTCGACCGCAGCATTAATTGCCAGATAATCAACAGTTCAACTGTTCATTGAATGCCTATCATCTTGACGCACACGTTTGAAGAGCATTAAATGAATTACCCTTTCGTATGTGTATCATTTAATGTAACACCCTTTCACGTACAGCCTAAAGGCTATAAATACCTTGTATCACCCTCATTCAAAGGGACCGGAATTTCTTGATAGAACTTGTAATCGAGAATTCCTAAACACTCAGGAATAACATAACAGTGGACGTAGGCCATTCATATAAGGCTGAACCACTTTAAAAATCTTTGTCTCATTTTATTTATCTGTGATTGAATAATTAGAGCGATATAATTTTTTACATCAACAGATTGGCGCCGTCTGTGGGAACGATCGTTATTATCGTTTTTCACCAAAAATCATTCATCATCAATGGCAGATAACCCGAAATCTAGCAATCGAAACGCTGGAAATGCTGGAAATCCTCCAAATCCCTCTGCACCACCAGATCTGGCTGGGATTATGACGAATCTGGCTCAAGGACAAACCGCCATGCAGGAAACAATGCGGTAACTCATACATACCCTTTATGGCAGTGCACCTGCACGTTCGGGACAACGAAGTGGTCAGAGGCAAACCTATTTACAGTCTTCACGATCCAGGCGTACTGAGTCATATCGTAATGAGGAATCTGATGATTTCTCTTATCAACCTAGGCAAACTTTGTCAATAAGGGCTACAGATACAGATCAACGTATCACTCTCTCTCCAGAAAGACCCGGTGCCTTGGAAAGACTGAGTAGGGTGTCTCCTTTTAGTCGATTAGGCCCTAGGAGGAATAGGAGTCCACCTAAGACCATGTCGAGGAGTTTTTGACGACCATCAGATCTAAGAGAAGGATCAGCACAATCACGACCAGTTGCTCGTCAAGATAGATCTCAGGAGGCCACTTCAGAGTAATCAATTACTCGAACTAATAAGCCCGAGGAGGGAAATGATGCGTGGAAAAGTTCTATTCAGCGATTGGAGGATAGCTTGGGAGAAATGGCTAAGGCGAAGAATCCCCTACAACGAACTTTTGTTCAAGGGACACCTTTTGTCCAGGCCATTGTGGATTTTCCTACCCCGTCAAAGTTTAAAGCACCTGTGGTGACCCCCAAATATGATGGAAAGACAGATCCTGTTCTACACATAGAGCAATATCAAGCTGCTGCCGACATCTATGCTGTCCCAGACGAGATGAGATGCAGAGCATTCTCAGGAACTCTTACTGGATCTGCCCAGATATGGTACAACAATCTTCCTCGGGGTAAGATTTCAACTTTCTTTCAGTTGGCCGAGTCATTCATCGGCAATTTCTGTTTTGGGGCAAAGCTAGTAAAAAGTGTAGCACGCTTGTTAAGTGTTAGACAAAAATCTGGTGAGAGTACTAGAGATTACATAACTCGTTTCAATAACGAGAAACTGGAAGTTATAGATTATGAAGAAAAGACAGCAATCACCGCCTTGATGAGTGGTTTGTTGCCTAACAAGTTGTATTACACTTTGGCCAAAGATCCACCTACAACTATGTCAGAGTTGATGGCGAAAGCGGCCAAAATCATGAATGCCGAGGAGGCTATGGCTGCGAAAAAGAATATGGATAAAGAAACCAAGGTGGATGACGACAAATCCAAGAAGAAAGAGCATAAGGGCAATGGTGGTGACAAGCACTCCAAGAATAATAAATCGTCATGGGAAGTCCTGAAGAAATTCGATCATTATACTCCTTTGAAAATGGGTATTAATCATGTCTTGGAAGAAATCAAGAATAACGAGGAAGTAAAGTGGCCAAAAAAACTGAGGTCAGACCCTGACCTGAGGAACAGAGATAAATACTGCGAGTTCCATAAAGATCATGTTCATGTGACCAAAAATTGTATAGCTCTTCAGAACGAGATTGAAACACTCATCCGAAGAGGAAAGCTAGCAAAGTATGTCGATCGGGGAGGTGAGAAAAGAAATAATGACCGAACTAGGGAGAGGTCTAGATCTCCTCATCGAGCAGAGGAGAAAAAGAAAAGAGACCATGAAAATGATCCAGATGAAGACCCTGATCTTCCCAAGAAGCCAAGGCAGCCAGAACGAGAGGTATTTTCCATACGTTTTGGGTTATTTGATTGTAATGTTATTACAGGAGGAGATGCAGGAGGAGACCTTACTGCAGAAAGAAAGGCTTACCTCGGAGAGGCTCAAGTTTGCTCATATATTCAGCGAATAAATCTGGTCGAGGATGATCGTTCGAGGAAGGTAAACAAAGAGAAGCTAGTCATTGGCTTTTCAAAAAATGACCTGGCAGGTGTTCTTTACCCTCATGACGACCCTTTGGTGATCAAAATGAGGATGAAGGAAGTAGTAATTTCAAGGGTGTTGGTAGACAATGGTAGTTCGGCAGACATCATGTACTATTCATGCTTTGACAGCTTGAATTTGAAATTATCTCAATTGGAACCTTATCACAGACCCCTTCTGGGTTTTGCTGGCGAGAAAGTTTTTCCACTTGGGACGATAAAGTTGGATATATTCATTGGAACTTGGCCTGCTTGCCGAACATAAAGAATACGCTTCTTTGTGATGGATAAAAATATGCAGTCAGCTTACAACATCATCATGGGAAGAGTTGGTTTGAAGAAGTTCGAGGCAGTTCCATCTACAGTACATCAGTGCTTAAAATTCCCAACAAACTTCGGAGTAGGAGTTATGAAAGGTGATAAAAAAGTAGCTTGGGAATGCTATTATTCATCTGCCGAGCAAGAGGAGCTTAAAGAATCAAGGAAAAAGACTACTACCTACCAGGTGGAAGAAGGTACAGAGATTGAAACTCTCGATCCCAGAGATGAATCCCAACTTGTAACAGGACAGGTGGTGGAATCTACAGAAAATGTTATTCTGGACGACGAGCACCCTGAACGAGTAACCCAGATAGGTTCAACGTTGGATACTTCCATAAAGCAGGAGTTGATAACTTTCTTAAGAAACAGGAAGAAAACTTTTTCATGGAGTCATGAAGACATGCCAGGAATAGATCCAAACTTCTTATGCCATGAGCTCTATGCGAATAAGGAGATCAAGCCTGTAAAGCAGAGAAGAAGAGTGTTTAGTCCCGAGAAGAATCAAGCCATACAAGAGGAGGTCGAGAAGCTCCAGAAAGCCCAATTCATTGAAGATGTGAAGTATCCAGACTGGTTGGCAAATGTGGTGATGGTAAAGAAGAAAAACAATAAATGGAGAATGTGTGTTGATTTCACCGATCTCAACAAGGCATGCCCAAAAGATCACTTTCCATTGCCCAAAATTGATCAACTAGTAGATGCTACCTCGGGACACGAACTGCTCAGCTTCATGGATGCTTACTCTGGCTACAACCAGATCAAGATGAAACCTGAAGACAGGGAAAGTACTTCTTTTATTACCCCTAGGGGTACTTATTGTTATAATGTTATGCCTTTTGGTTTGAAAAATGCAGGAGCGACATACCAGCGGCTGATGAACAAGGTTTTTACCGAACAAATCAGTTGCAATATGGAAGTCTATGTCGATGATATGCTGACAAAAAGCAAGAAAGCTGTTGATCATCTAGTTGATTTGAGTCAGACCTTTGATCAACTTGATAAATACCAAATGAAGCTCAACCCAACGAAGTGCACATTTGGAGTACGAGAAGGAATGTTTCTCGGGTACATTGTCAACCAGCGAGGCATTGAGGCGAATCCAGAAAAGATCAAAGCTCTTTTAGGGCTACGATCTCCAACAACAAAGAAAGAAGTGCAGAGTATTACAGGATGAGTTGCAGCGCTCAACAGATTTGTATCCCGAGCAACTGATAGATGCCTCCCATTATTCAAAACACTTCGAAAAACTTTCGAGTGGAATGATGAATGTGAAAAAGCCTTTCAAGATTTAAAGAAATATTTGGGAGCACCTCCACTGTTGTCCATGCCAATAACGGGAGAAAAAATATACTTATACCTGGCAGTATCAGAGAATGCAGTCAGCTCGGCATTGATCAGATTGGAGAATGGAGTCCAGAAACCAATTTATTACACAAGTAAGGCTTTCCGAGGTGTAGAGATCAGGTACCCAAAGCTAGAAAAACTGGCATTGGCATTAATTGAAGCAAGTAGAAGAATGAGGCCTTATTTCCAGGCCCATACCATCGTCGTGTATACCGACATGCCACTGAGACAAGCCCTTCATAAGCCAGAAAAATCAGGGAGATTGATGTATTGGGCAATAGAGCTCGGTGAATATGATATTGTGTATGAACCCAGATCATCGTTGAAAGGGCAGGCTGTAGCAGACTTCATAGCAGAATTTACATAGCCTGATACCCCCGAGGAACAAAAGTTGCTCGCTGACCAACCTGTGGATGTTACAGGATCACCAGACATAAGTCCAGATCAACTCCGGTTGGTAAAAGGACTTGTGGATATAGAAAGATCATCAAACTCAAACCCAGACCAACTCCGGTTGGTAAAAGGGCAAGACGAGATGGTCAACGAAGAGCAAAAAATACCAGGGGAGGATGGAAGAAAATAGCAGATATTTCACCGAGGAACTTTATCAGATAAGAAATTTGAAGATGAGTTACCTATATGGAGGTTATATGTAGATGGGTCATCTTGCACTGCAGGATGTGGCGCTGGAATAGTTCTGAGCACTCCAGACGAGATTGACATGGAATATGCCTTGCGATTACAATTCAAAGCCTCCAATAATGAGGCTGAGTATGAGGCCATAATAGCAGGTCTTAATTTAGCAAAGATTATGGAAGCACAACAAGTGATGGTATTAAGTGATTCTCAATTAATTGTGAATTAAATGATGGGAACATATGCAGTTAAAGGAGAATTAATGGTCAAGTATCATGCAAAGGTGATGGAATTGTTGGAAGAATTTGATGCCATTAAGTTGATCAGAATACCCAGAATAGAAAATGCACAAGCAGACGCACTGGCCCGATTAGCATCAGCTACTCGTACCGAGCTGTGAAGAACAATACCAATTGAAGTACTGGAAAGTCAGAGCATAGATGAAGACCTGACGATGAATGCCCTTGATTTAGGACCATCTTGGATGGATCCCATCAGGGTATATATTGAAGAGGGAGAATTACCGGAGGATAAGATCGTTGTAAAGAAATTGAAGTTTAAAGCTGCTCAGTATGTACTAACTAATGGTGTTTTGTATAGACGAGGAATTATGGTAGGTTTGCAGAGATGTGTACATCCCTCCAAGGTGAAAGAATTGATTAAAGAGATCCATGAAGGGTCATGTGGAGCCCATATAGCAGGTCGGACACTTTTGCAAAGGGTGACGACACAGGGATATTACTGGCCGACGATGAGGGCTGATTGTATAGCATATGACAAGAAATGTGACAAGTGCCAACGTTTTTCCTCCATCCGACAAACTCCACAAGCTTTGTTGACACCCATAACTTCTCCTTGGCCGTTTGCCATGTGGGGAATTGATTTGGTTGGACCACTGCCAATGACCCGAGGAAGATTCAAGTACCTCGTTGTTGCGGTGGATTATTTTACTAAGTGGGTTGAAGCTGAGCCACTTATTGATATGACATATGAGAAGGTGTACCAATTTGTTTGGAAGAACATCATCTGCCGATATGGTCTCCCTCATGCCTTCATCACAGACCATGGAACACAATTTGATAACGAGGAGTTTTTCCACCTATTGTTATCAGTCAAACATTTTGAAGGTTCATTCAGCACCAGGCCATCCTCAAAGCAATGGGCAGACTGAAGTGATGCACAGAACATTACTAAATGGTTTGAAGAAGAGGCTAAGTGAGGCTAAAGCTAATTGGATTAATGAGCTACAATCAGTATTGTGGGCTTACCGAACAACTCCCCGAGCAGCAACTGGAGAGTCCCCATATATGCTGGCATTTGGAAGTGAGGCCGTAATACCTGCCGAGTTGGGTCTTCCAACACACAGAGTGCTGAATTTTAATTTCCCAGTCAGCGACTTGATGAGGAGATTAGATTTGGACATGCTCGAGGAAGTTAGAGAAGAGGCAGCCATTAGGAATGCTGCTTATCAACAGCGAACAACCATGTTCTACAATAAGAGGGTAAAAAAATGCGACTTAAAAGAAGGAGATTACGTGCTAAAGAAGGTCATTTAGAAGCACAATAAGTTGGAAGCAAACTGGCATGGACCTTACCGAGTTACTGCAGTTGTCCGACCAGGAACTTACCGAATAGCAACTCTAGAAGGAGAAGAATTTAAGAATGCATGGAATGCTGAACACCTACGCAAGTATTATCAGTAATGTAAAATGTAAAGCAGTTCCATCAATATGAATAAAACGATGATATTTCATAATTTTCTCTCCTTTTATTGAAAATTTTTCGGGGAATACTAGTGTGTTTAACACTACGCTACTCGACAGTAAAAAGAAGACGATAGTTCAAACCCACGATCAACTCCGGTTGGTAAAAGGGCGAGAACAAACTATACTCCTTTGGTTAGGAGGCGTACACTAGCGTGATCAACTCCGATTGATAAAATAACAAGTGGACATGATAGTTCGAGCGTGATCAACTTCGGTTGGTAAAATAGCGAGAACAAATTATACTCCTTTGGTTAGGAGGCGTACACTAGCGTGATCAACTCCGGTTGATAAAATAACTAGTGGACATGATAGTTCGAGCGTGATCAACTTCGGTTAGTAAAATAGCGAGAACAAACTATACTCCTTTGGATAGGAGGCGTACACTAATGTGATCAACTTCTATTGGTAAAAGAGTTAGTGAACATGATAGTTCAAACCCATGACCAACTCCGGTTGGTAAAATGGCAAGAACAAACTATACTCCTTTGGATAGGAGGCGTACACTAATGTGATCAACTTCGGTTGGTAAAAGAGTTAGTGGACATGATAGTTCAAACCCATAACCAACTCCGGTTGGTAAAAGGGCAAGAACAACATTCTTAAAAATGCCAATCTCTGTTGGTTTGAAAACAAAATATGCTCTCAAATGCCAACTTATGTTGGTCGGGAAGTAAGTCTATTACATAAAAGTTCCTCGAAGAACAAATATTCCAAACTGAACCAAGTATAGTTGGTCGGGGATAAAAACCCACTAACTATAGTTGGTCAACGAGGAAAAATCATCGACCTTGGTTGGTCGGGCACACTTTATGAAAAAGATAAAAATTTACCAAGTATGGTTAATCGGGTATAAACTCTCACTAACCATAGTTGGACGACAAACACAATTTAACAACCTTGGCTGGTTGGAAAATTTTTTATACTCATTACTTTATTATTACGTGATCGAGCAACATTACTGATACTTGTAACTTTTATTACTAAGTTGATTGGTGAACCACACAATATTGTTATGCAAGCACAAATATAAAGTGTTTGACAAGCACAGGACAATAGCAATACAGATTTGCAAACAGAAAATGAAAGTCTTTCATTAAAACTCAAAATAAATTACAAGTTACATATGTGTACTAACTATTACATTGAGATCCCTACTCTATTGGTTTCTTTCCCTCTGCTTTTGAAATAGGTTCCTCGCCAGCAGGCGGATCATTTAAAGTCTGAGGAGAGTTAATAAAGTTCAAGTCCTTCAGCATCCTAACGTTTATCACAGAAGGTGTGTCCAGCAGGTGCTCGGGATGAGATACATCAATTTGGGAATGAAGATTGTAGTCACCAAGGTATTTTGAAATT
Organism: Sambucus nigra; assembly: GCA_949130495.1. Lineage (NCBI taxonomy): Eukaryota > Viridiplantae > Streptophyta > Magnoliopsida > Dipsacales > Adoxaceae > Sambucus > Sambucus nigra. The sequence continues at coordinate 540,761,064 of OX422215.1, read as the reverse complement.
AAGCTCCGAGGAATGGCGCGAGCAGGGATCCATTCAATGTCCAATTTATAAGGTGGCACGGGAAAGTCTAGTAGCCCAGGAGCATGATAATCCCATAAATAATGGCCCTGCTCTAGTTTTAATACACCTAGGGCGTTCAACCATCCCTGTTTATAACCTTCATTATTGGCATGTTCAATACGAGCATCCAAGTGACAAAGGGCCTCATTGTAGCCTGCCATCCAAAACTCACGAGATTGTTTATGGAATTGGAAAGTTATTCTCTCTAACTGCTCATGAAGTTTTCTGGCAAAAACATCCTTATGATCCAGAGCAGATTTTGTCGAAGCAAGTTGATCCTCCAGAGTTTGGATTTTCTTGGACATTTCAGGCAAAGACCGATCTTTTGCATTCAATTAGTATGCTTGAGTTTCCAATGTTGACAGAGTACGAGCTTCTTTAATACTACGAGGAGTTCTTAATCGACCCCGAGCAGGTGGAGTACTTCGTTCCTCGACAACATTCTGGGAAACTCTTCCTCGCCCATGAGAACCTCTTACTCGTCCTCGAGTAGAAGTAAAAGTACCAGACCTTCTCAGGATATCCAACTCTTGCCTTAATTTGGCATTCTCAACCTCTAAGGAGGAAAATCCCTCATCAGTCACTGGGATTACCGCTGTTGAAGAAGAGGCTGCTAACTTATATTGTGCTAGCTCTTTCTGCAAATTATTATTCTCTTGCTCCAGCAGCTCAACAATTTGTCTGCAAGCTTCAACTTTTCCCTTTAGGGTCCTCTCCCTGACATCATACCCAGTAAGGAGTTTGTCGTAGCCCTTCTCGGCAGAAAGCTGTTGATACTTCTTTTCATACCCCTCATGCAACAAGGCATTTGATTCCTTGTATTGAGTCTGAAGATCTTCTAAAGTATATTGAAGCTCCTCGATCATGTCATAATAAGCCACGTTGTTGGCTACAGCACGATCAAGAAGACATTTCAGGTATTGATATGCCTCCACTGCTTGGACTGAAGCATCATGACCAAGGATATCAGCAATTTCTGATGCACTCAGGTCAGTATGACCAGCTTTAAAATATTCATGGCATTGCTGCATCAGTTTTGTATCATTGGCAGATAACAATTCCATTCTAGTCATAAACTAATAAAGAAGAGAAGGCAAGAGTTAATAGAAGAAGCAAACAAAGCATCAACAATGTAGAGGAACAAAAAGGCGTGATTTTATTACATCATCAAAAAGAGTACATCGTTCAGAATACAAAGTACAAGAAAAAGGAAAATAAAAGAGAATACCGAACAACTTCACACCTTTTCCTTGTCTCCCAAGACTTTCTCGGGAGGTTGGGACGAGGAGCTTGGTTGCTCGATGGGAACAATAATCTGGTTGGCTAGAGTTGGGACTTATTCAGGAGGAGCAGGCAAAGAAGAAATCTCCTCAGTAGATGTCTGGTTGGGTTGTGTAGCAAGGACTTGATCACCCACTATCAGTGAAGAATCCTCGGATGTATCTTCATCCTCTTCTTCGTCTTCATTAACTGGAGGAGGACCAGGGAGATGTTGTTGAAATAGCTCGGAGTCCTCGCTCACCTTCAATTCCTGTAAGGCAGCAACCCAACCATCATGGAAGTATTTCAAACTTCCATACTTCACCTGGGTCATCATTGTTGCTACCCCCTATCCCATCCTTTATCCCAACCAGTTCGAAAAGATTTCTTCACAGCTGTTTTTCTCTTCATTTTCTCCGAGGAGAGCTTCTCGGACAGAAGATCCTCGGTGGCTTTCAACTTGGCTTCCACCTCCTCCTTCTGGAGATTTACTCCTCGCAGGAGGGTCAGCTCTTCTTCAGTTGATCTCAGCTTATTTTCAAGCTCCCCAAAGCTTGTGAGCCTCTCGGCATATTTTTTATTCTCTTTCTCCAAGTCCTTCACTTTCTCTCCCAATTTCACTTTCTTTGCCTCAGACGCAGTCAACTTCTTCTCCCATTCACCCTTATCCTCGTCGTATCTTTGACGGGATTCCTTCAGAGATTGAGCCAAGCCCAGAAAGGCATCCTCCACTCCAGACGAGGAACTAGAAGCCTTGAGTGCTTCATCTTTCTTCACTATAATGTTGAAACAACTCACCAACTGAAAGAGAAGGTAATGCTAAGTCAGTACCGAGATAGATATATTGATTGAAAGAAAGAAAAATTCAGGATAAGAGAAACTTACTAAAGCGATGTGACGAGTAGCTAGGGAGGTCAGCATATCCCTAGACATGTTTTCTTCAATTCCTTGGACTTCAGGAATAGTCCAAGTCTTTACTGAGCTCATTGCAGAACTCGGAGGAATAATTGTTGGGACACCAGCTCCACTAGCTTGGAGCTGGGGAATGGTTTCAGTCTGAGTGACCGAGGAGGATTTCTTCAATCTCCTCAGTGGAACTTCAGCAATTTCAACCAAAGAACTTTTGGTTGGGACTACTTCCACAGGTGCATTTTTCTTGCTCGGAGCCACTGGGGGATTCTCGGCAGCTTTCTGAGGAGCAACAGAAGAGGCACCATCTACTTTATTTGTCCCTTTTGGGACCTCAACCTTTCTTCTCTTTCCATCTCCAGCAGAGGAAGACTCCTCGAAGATAGCAAGAACTCTTCTCTTGCCCGTCTTCTGACTTAAAGGAATATGAGATTCTGGTGAAGATTCCTCAGAAGCTGGCAATGGGTCACTAATGCTGACCACAGGACGAGCAGTAAAGGATGATGTGTAGCTCCTGTACTGCAGTAAATACGAAGCAGACCTGATGTGCTCGTCTGCGACCCTTCGATGCAAATTCCAGATATGTTTCAAATGTTTAATATTTATTTCTGATTCCTTTGGAGTTTTTCTCTTACTGTCAACTGCAAACAAATACATAGTAAAATATCAGTCATACATTTTGTCAAACACAATGAAATCATAATTTCAAAAACAAAATAAGATGAAAATAACCTATCCCATTGCCATATGGGGGGCATCTGGGACCCTCATATACTGTATCTCCAACCAAAGGGGCATGTTGCCAATTTTTTATAACTACCCCATGTTCAAAATAATCCCTGTTTGCATCAGGGAGGTTGACTACTAAGGCCCTATTTAAAAACCTAGTTTTTAAATAAAAAACATTGTCTAAAATAGCCCATCTATAACAGTACATAATCTCAGGAATTCCTATACGAGTTCCATGAGTTTGATTTAACCTATGTACCCCATTAACTATTCTCCATGTGTTGGGGGCTATTTTTGCAGGGACAACATCGAAATACTGACAAAACTCTAAACACAAAGGGTTTGGTGGAAAAGAAAATCCACATTCAACAATAAAGAGGCTAGGGAACTAATGTCCCTAAGCCAAATTAAAATAAGTTGAAGGCTCAGAAAGGCTCTCCAAAGTTACCCAAGATGGAATAGAGAAGTCAGAACGGAACTTCTCAAGAGATTCGATAATATAAACCATGGTGAATAAAAAGAAATGAAGAAGAAGGAAGAAAATCTTACAAGAAAGAGGAGATCTGTTGAAAAACAAACGAAGAAAGGGATGAACGCACAGGAGAGAGAAAAGCTAAAGAAAACTCGAAAGATGAAATTGAAAAGGTAGAAGACGATGGGATTGCCTCTGAAGCTTAAATACTTTGCCTTGGGAAACGGCGAAAGAAATGATTACCAAAAAGAAATTATTACGCTACCGGCGGCTAAAAGGACAAAAAGGGCACGAAGATCGAAGCGCTTATAAAAATGCAAAAAGGCGGATTCTGCGAACTTGGAAGGAAATTTAAATATGAAGAAAAGGCTCCTAAAACCCAGGAAGATCATTTAATATTGCCATATACCGAGAAAGAATGTTCCATACTCCTCAAAGTTCAAAATATGAAACATTGGGGGATTCTGTTGATACCAAAATTAGTATGCTGATGTGGACGAATAATAAGAAGACACGTGTCTATCTACGTGGCACAATAGCGACGAGGAAGTCTATTCCCTCGACCAAGTCAGAATCACTCCGAGCAACAAGTATACTCCGAGGAACTACAGCTCTCCGAGGAACTCCAACGCTCCGAGGAACTCTTGAACGACGAGCAACTGAGGCGGTTCGAGCTGCATCTCGATCGCAGCATTAATTGCCAGATAATCAACAGTTCAACTGTTCATTGAATGCCTATCATCTTGACGCACACGTTTGAAGAGCATTAAATGAATTACCCTTTCATATGTGTATCATTTAATGTAACACCCTTTCATGTACAGCCTAAAGGCTATAAATACCTTGTATCACCCTCATTCAAAGGGACCGAAATTTCTTGATAGAACTTGTAATCGAGAATTCCTAAACACTCAGCAATAACATAACAGTGGACGTAGGCCATTCATATAAGGCTGAACCACTTTAAAAATCTTTGTCTCATTTTATTTATCTGTGATTGAATAATTAGAGCGATCTAATTTTTTACATCAACACCCTCCTTTAGTTTCCTCAAAATATCTTAGCTACCTAGGGTTTGTTTTTGTGTTTATGTTTAATGTAAGTGATTAATGTGGTTTAAAACGCATTATAAACCCTTAATCCACCAGGTCTCTGACGGGCCTAAGTTTGTACCTATAAAAAATCCCAAAATACTACACAAACGTTCTAAAAACTTAACTCAAAGGGGTACCTAGTCTTGGGGCCCAAACTTGTACACTAGATACACCTCTTCAGGCTTATATATCCCCATAGAGTCCAACCCAAAGACATAACTAAAAAAATAAATATTAATCACAACAATATTATTTACTTACGAGTCATATACGTATAACTTAATTTATCTGTCTAAAATTAAGTAATAATAATCAATATAAATATCACAATAATTCACATAATTATTATGCTCATACTACTACCATGCCCAAATATAATAATAATCCATATTAAATAATAATTATTAATAATAGTAAAAATATGGGGTATTATAGGACGTCCTTACAAAATATACTGCACGATATTGGCATCGAAGATATTAGTAATTTTTTTCTTCAAAATATGAAATGGCGAGTAGTTCTATTATATTCAATATCATGCTACTTTGATGGTTGTGGTGTAAGACATTGAATATTAATGCATGAATTTTTTTATCATAAATATATTTCATATTTACTTTTTTTGTTTTCCATAAATGATGCACCCACCGCATGAAAATCCTCTGTACGCCTCTATATACACATAATATTTATGTATGACATACACATTTGCACATGCACACACATGTACATGTATCTATGTTATTATTTAAGCTAATATAAAACTAGTTGTGACCATCTCGGACCCTCTCTTTTTGCTCGTTCAGATCCTTGGCTCCGAAAGGGTTTATAAAATGGTCGTCAGCGGCGATGTGAGGTGTATGGGTGTGTAGAGATCAGAGTCGCCAGCCTATTTCACTCAAAACAGACAAAACGCATAAAAGGCAATTGGTGCGTGCGAAACCAAACAAGACATGGGCTCGAAGATTATGTTATAGAGTGGAAAGGTGTTAGGCACCCACTGTGTCCTTTGGTCTCTTATGGGCTATAAAATGTTCTCCTTCTCCTAAATGCATGAACGTGTCTATATGTGTAAAAAACATGGCATGTGTGCGAAGTGTGCAAAATGAAAAAATACATGAATGTGAAAGTGTGTGTATGTGTGTGATGAGAAAAATCATCATATCCACATCACAAAAAATATGGGAATGAATACTTCTAAGGAGATAAACTAATAAAACATGAATAAGGTGATAAAAAATGTGAGAAAATGGCTAAGATATGAATGACACCCTGAAATCATAATATCACTATGTAAAAGTGAATATGTATATATGGGATCTCTAAAGAAATAAAAAGGATAAGTAAACTAACTTCATCGATAAAACATGCTAAATATATTAATAAAATGATAATATATGAACGAAAACAAAAGTGAGATGAGAAAAGAAGGACTAGAATCCCAAAATGACCTCTGGATGCCTACATAACCAAAATAGCATCAAACTCCATGCAGTTCATAATAAGGCTAAGGTGTGGTCTAACCCATCATTCGAATCTAGAGTATCTCTTTAATTCTGGAAAAGTGTGAAATGTGGTGAAAGTGTGAGAAAAGTGAGATAACTCTAAATTGGGAATTGTGGTGTAAACCCCCTTTTTGAGTTTTTTATTTATAAAAATTGACTTGAAGATGTATATATAATAAAAATGGTGATATTAGTGTGGAAATTATTAAAACAAGCTAAGAGTATGTTAAGGACACTAAAGTATATGAAATAGGATTTGTTAAGCAAATGAAATGGAAGTAAGTTTTGACTTTCAATATCTTTTCAATTTCGTTTTTGAGGTTTTTGTGGACTCAATTTTGAGTGTATATGATGGTAGATAAAAGTGAGGTAAGGATGATGTAAGGAAATGTGGTTAAAATAATGTATGCTAATTTTAAGGAAAGTTATCGCACTAAAATAAAGGTTGAGGTCCTTTGTCAAATGAGGCAAGGGCTTCCTTAAATAGGAGAAACCTAAATGGAAAAAAAGACAAGGTAGCCCTTAGGGACCTGCTGACCAGCATGGTCCTTGCCCTATATATTGATAGGGTGGTTAGACTTGCTAGCCAAGTAAGCACCCACCTGCCAGCAGGTAGGTGAGGTGTCCTACCTATAAGCAGGATAAATTAGTTTTTGGGCCATAAAATACGAAATGTAAGTCTGATTCACAAAAGGATAGGACCTTGGAAAGAGGATTCAGAGCTCTAAAATTGTGTGTTAGTATACTCATTGGTTCGAATTGACCAAGGTCAAATGGGTCCTGAAGAGAGCACAATTGTTCTCTAGTTAGGGTTTGAAAGAGGACTACGAGTCTGGGGTTGAAGGGGCTTTATTTGGACACTATAGAGTAGTGTGGGGTTTTTATATTGGGGGCCTCAATGTTCAAGATTAGGATAAATAAAAGGCCATCGAAAAATAGACACCTAAATAAAGGTTACGAGTGTTGAGTCCCTATGTGTTGGAACTCTAGTGGGGATTTAGTAGTTAGGGATTTGTAGACCTCCCAAGATGATGACTTATGATCGTGCTAAGGGTAAAGGACTGATTTTGTGGACCTAGATTTTGTATGTTAGGGTGTTGGCCTAATTTTAAGGGCTTAGGGTATAGAATGAATAAAGCTTGATTCCGAGGGCAGAAATGTAAGGAGGAAAGAAGCCTAATTATGAAGGCTGAAAGGTATAGGGAATGGAGCCTAATTTTAAGGGCTTACCTTCGACATCCATCTGACCTCGGGGGTCAACATGATTAAAGGGAATTTAGGATCACCTTCCCGGAGAGGTGAAGAGCTTGGTGCACGGTGTAGGTTTTGGAGATTTGGTAAGGGTGTTGGGTGACACAATGTGATCTTCGGCGGTGTTGTGTGCCCTAAGGGAGAGATGGTGGGACATGACCCATGTAATGCCCCATATTTTTTATGAATTATTAAACTGAAGAAAATTAGTTATGCGTGCTTGATTGTGACATGAGATGTCACTATTTACATTTTTATACATTATTTAATTTGGATTTGAAATCGTATTTAATACAAGGTAATTCATAAATTAAATAATTTGATATTTGAACTCGTACCGATTGATTATTAAAGAACTGGGTTGCTAGTTATTTTTTTATATTTTATATTGGACTAGTGGGACGTGTAGAATATTCATTTTTAGTTTAAAATAGTGGATTATAGGCCTATTGGGTTAGTATAAGGCCTAGGTAATGTTTTGAGTCACTTTAAGGTGATTTTGAGCTCTTTTAGGTGAGTTCCATTTATGGCCCAATCCTAATTTTGTGTATAAAGGGTTTAATGAACCATTAGGGATATCATAATACACAAAACACAAGTTGGGAAAGTCCTTGAGAGACAAAGAAGGAACTTGAAGAGAAGAGAATGAATTTAGGGATATTGGCATGGTTTTCTCCATAAATCAATTAAGGCAAGTTTATATAGAATTATATTACGATTGCATGTGTATTAAGATTATATATATTCATTTAAATCTTAATATAATCAGGTCCAAAATCTAATTTTAATGATTTAAAATGATTAATTTCGTATTAACCTAATCAAGATAGTTATTAGGTTATATTCCCTTTAAATTTTATTAATTCTCTCATGAATTGGAACTGAAATTGTTAAAAAATTATTAGAATGTGTTTTCTATTGTAACTAGTTAAAATCTTTGTGAGTATGTGTATTAATCCTTTAAAATTTGTAGCTAATTAAAGAAATTGACAAATCTAGGGTTATTGGTTGGAAATTGGGTTTTTCCCTCGAATCTTAATGTAGACTTAGAATTTAATGTTAGAAATAGGTTCCAATCATTTATATAATGTGATTTTATCATTTGGATGTTGGATGGGGGCTTCGATAAAGATTTTGAGTTAATTAATGGAAGTACAGAGAGGGAAAGTCGGATTGGAAGAAGATGAATACCGTAACAAGAAAGTGTCATTTTTCTGGTATAGTCGATCGAACGACCCGAGATCATCGATCGATCGTTAGTCCTAGGTTTGGCCATGTGTGAGCTTTTGTTTATTTGGTTGAATTATTGGGTTTTGGGGCTTAAGGCTGGGATAGTTTGTCCTTTTCGTTTATTATACTTGTAGAATAGAGTTGGATTCTAATGTTTTGAGGTTTGGAAATTGGTATTGGAATTATTTGAATATTTGTGAAATTGATTAGATGTGAGGGGTTATATTGAGTATAGGGTATTTTTTTGCGAACTTAAGAGTATAATGAGTTTTTATTTGAGAATTTGGAAGTTTAAAGGATTGTGGCTTGTTAGCCGGGATTATTAGAGTCGTTGTTATAGACTAGTGGGGTATTTATCCTTTGGGTAAGATTAGGAATGAATTAAAATAATCCTAAAGATTCATAGTTATCATTTTCGATGGTTTTATATAAATTAGGTGTGGATGGATACTTAGAAGTGTAGCCCGAGAAATTTGGGCTAAAGTTATATGCGATTGAATATAGTTATTGTCCGTATTTTTAGTATAAGTTGGGTGTGAAACTATAACTAGAATTTGGAAGGCCTTGGGAAGTAGAGTTTGTAGCATATAAATTCGAATGGGGGCAATGGTTGTATTACCTTTTATTAGTTTGGATTATTATGGATGATCGGGTAGTGATGTGTCTATATCTATGTTTATGTTGATTTAACACGTTAGTAAGGATTATAAATATCTCAGTATGCATATATGTTTATTTAATTCAAACCATTAGCATACCATGCATGAATGCTCATGGTGATAGTACTAAAATGGATTCCATTAAGGGGAGCATGCGATGTCGATCGCGATGGTGCCTCAGTGAGTAGACGAGTAATACATGGTAATTTTACGCTAAGACCTACGTCTAGGTATCTATGTACCGAGATGGTTTTACAAAGAGAGTTCATCATATAGTCTTGGGTGTGGCAGGCTATGTGTATGACGTGCAAGCGTAGCGATTTATCCCTTGATCGTGATGAGGTCTTAGGTTTGGGGCGGCCTAAGATTATACCTATTATGCACAAGTGATCTCCGAAGGCGATAGGGATAGGCCTTCGTTATGTGAAGGTATGTTAGAAGCCCATTTATTTTTAATTTTTAGGGAATGTATTGATGTATGGATGTTAGATGTAGAGATTGTTTTTATCTCACCTTATGTAATTATGTGTTGGTACTAGAGATAGTTATACTGGTTTATGTGTTATACTAGAGATGTATATAACTTATATTAGGGATACCTACCTACATACTTATGACTCGATTTTGTGTATTACTTATACTAGAGACGTGTATATTGCATTATTGACGTGTGATAGCCTAGTCTGGATAGATTTGAGATATAAGCTTATTATTTTAAAGAGACGTACCTTATGTTTGTGACCTTAGTATATCACGTGATTCATAATGAAAATTACTATCCTAATATTGTATTGGTCAAGATTAAAGAAAGATGATGTAATACTTTAATTAATGGGCTACATATCGGTTTAAAATTTAGAACACATGTTATTTAGGTTGTTGGGTTAGGTAACTACTAACTTAAAATCCACTAAAAGACGAGAAGAAGATGTGTAGCTATAATGTGGCCCAGATTCAGTTGTAATCTTATTCTAGATAGGCTTGTTATTTATGTTGTTATTATATCTATTTTCATAGGTTTTAGTAGGGCTATGCTTTTTTTTTCAAACTTCCAATTTTTTTGAATTCCGATCCGATTTTTTTCTGAATTTGTAATGAAATTTTCGTTTGTCGATTTTTGATTTTTTTCGAAAAAAATCGAAAATAATTCTGAATTTCCGATTTTTCGAAACTATGCCGATCCGATTTTTTTGAATTTTTTTTTAATTTTTTCAAAATTATTTTTGATTTTCGATTTTTTTTAAAAAAATTCCCCATATCCCACATCGGTTTGGAGAGGGAGATGGCTCCAAAATGTGCTCTATAAAAGGAGAGTGTCCTCCTAACTTCTACAAAAATGAAAAATGAGCCAAATCCTCATGTATTTACATGTTGGGTTAAACCATTTTCTTTGTTTCTTTAAAATGAGAATTTCGAGTAATAAAAAATCCATAATTTTTTTTGAAATTTTGGAATTTTTGAAATTTCCGAATTTTTAATATATTTTGTGAATTTTCATTTTTTTCGATTTTTTTATTTTTTCGAATTCGGATTTTTTTTTAATTTTTCAAAAAAATCAGATCGGAAATCGAAATAATTATTTTATTTCCGAAAAATCGAATTTTTTTCCGAAGAGGCATTTTTCGATCCAATCCGGCCGGAACACAACCCTAGGTTTTAGGTTACGGGGGTTCCTGTAGACCATATTCGTTGGCGGATTAACTCTAGTAATGTTCCACTCATTACTCCTAGGTTGTAGGAGTCGAGTAAATGTAAATCATCCCCTTCTTGTACTTTTCAGTTTCTGTTAGTTTGTATTTGTATATAAGTTTCCCGTATTCAGAGACTGTATGAGATATATTTCATATTCCAGGGTTGGTTGACTTGTATTGGCATTGATTGGTATCGAAGTTGGATTTGTGTTATTCAATATTTCATTATCTTGTTATTGCTTATTCTGTTTTAGTTATTTCGTATGCTGAGAATGTTTCCAAATGTTTTTGATCCCTGTGATTTTTATATTAAACATGATCAATCTACTTATGGATTCTACGGTGTGTCACAACTGGCATCAAAGCATTATAGGTTTTGGTGTCCTAGGGATCTTGAGTGCGTTTGTCATATTTCCATGTTACGTTTTTTACTACTTTATAGCTTTACCATTTAAGGTTTGTTTATTCTCTATAATGACGATCGTTAAGAGGTTTTATGCCATTATTTACTAACGAACGACTCATATAGACCAAGTGTATTGAGAGGGTCCTTGTTTGGATTTTGCTTACGAGACGTGCCACACATGAGGTCGACTTCGATTTAGAGTTAGGAGCTTTAGGGCGTGAGACTTTAGCAAGTGCTTAGTGTATGTTAGGGGGGAATTTTTTTCGCTCACCATCTGTAACGGCTTTAGAAGTAAGTTTTACCGTGCAACCGTGTGGTGGACATTATAAGGAGGATTTTAACTATTTTTCTCTTTCTGCATCAGGAGAAATTAATACGAAAGTGAAGGACGATTATTGCATTATTAGTTATAGTGCGAGAAAGACTTGGGGTTGGCAGAAACCTTGTGTGAATGGTTTGGCAGGTGTTACTAAGTAACCCGCTCTTCACCACTTGTGCTCAGGTGGTTGAAGTTACCCTCCTACATCAGTTGGATCATTATAACTATTGTTGGGATAGATGACCTAAGATTTGGAAGACCGAGGCCAAAGTAAGCCCAATGAATAGAGGCAGTGTAGTGTGGGCCCGGGTAGAGGGACCTCATGAGCAAAAGGAACCGCATAAGGTGTGCTGGCTCTAAAAAGTTTCCAAGAGTAGATGATGTGAGCTATTTTAGATTGTAGGGCCAGGGGAATTATAGCTAGTGGATCCATGACCTATGAGAGTAGGGTAATTGATGCATATTTTAGCAGAAATGACCAAAGAAACAAGGTCAACAGGGCCGCCAGTGGGGCCTCCATTTGGAAAGTTCCTTTAGAGGAAGTTTTTCGCTCATGGGGAGTTAGGCCACCTAGTTATTAGATGCCTTAATGGTTACCTACTTTTTGGGTACCTCTGGGGGATGGTTATGGTTACTTTTATAGCTCGCATATATGAGTTTGGATTAGGCATCGAGGATTTGACATTCTTCATTAGTAGTGTGTTTGCTATGATTATGAGGTATATAGATTTTATCTTCGATCTTTATGTACATGTGGATACCCTAACGGGTAGGGGGTTTCTTTACATCGTAATTATAAAGACGTGGTAGCTTATTTAGTCAACTTGGTTTTTGGCCGCTTTGTTGATTTTTATATGAGAGGTCATCATGTTATTAGTAAGTTTGTGAATATAGATATGTTTTACGCTTATATCGACTACCAGGGATAGGCTTTTATGTGTCATTTTGGGGGACTATTGGGGACAGACTTTTATGTGTTGTTTTTTAATCGAGACTTACTTTGGGTAACTATGATTAAGATCAGAAGTAGGTTTGGAACACTTGTTTATGTATGGATGTGAGTACATTAGAGGGGATTACGATTCCATAGATGGGTCACCGATAGTTCAAGGTTCTTCTAATGTTAAATCAGAAAGGTGTTGAATTATCACCTACATAAGATATTTGTTTTTGCCTTAATTTTTGCACTAGCATTAAATCCGTTGTTATGGAATTTATATGGTATTGACTTTACCAGAGATATTATAGGGTCGCGGGGGTATACACCATAATTTTTAGTCGGGTGAGAATTTAGCGATGACGTTACTTTGACTAAGCTCCAAAAGAGGGATGGTTCACTAAATGTATGTGTAGACCACTAGGAGAAGGATAGGGTCAATATACGGAACGCGTGTTTGTTATCATGTAACAATGATCCGTTGGAACAATTAAGGAGAGTGTTTCCTCCAAACAAGTGAAATGTGAGCATTTTAAGTTTGATTCTAATCATTCGAACTGTTCAGATTCACGTTGAATCTGATTATAAAAGAGTAGGGTTGATTTGTTAAAATGATTCATGTGGTTAGATGAGATTGTTATGATATAAATATATTATAAAAAGTTAAAACCCCAAATTAAGTTTTAATCTTAAGAATTTATGCTAATAATGAATATTTATCATTATTTTAATGAATCTGTTACAATTTTTTATTATATAATGTTAGGGATTTGATTAGGAACCTTTAAAGATGATTTGAAGTTAGATTTTGTGATTTACAACCATTAATGGTTAACTTGTGGTTTTGTTTTCGAAAATTGGGTTGGTTCAGTCATTGGGTTTTTAGATGAAAACCATTATGATGAGGGAGGATCCCATGATCGAAAGGGTAAGGCTCGCAATCGTCCCGTTTTATGTTATATCACTGGGGTGACTGGAAGGCAGCATAGTGCTTTCTTTTTCGTTGGGTTGTTACATAATATTTTAATTATGAGACTTATGAACCTTGGTTACTCCTTAGTTTGAGGATATTATGGTGATATCCTAAAACTGTGAATACTTAGAGCATATGCTTTGATTTCCCAATTTTAAATAACCAAGTAAGGATGGTCCACAATATATTCCAAATTAAAATTTCCTTTTGATTTAGCAATTAAAGTTCACAAATTATAATTTCTTCAAAATTAAAATTAAGTCAAACAACACAAAATAAATATTTGAATTTTTTCTTCTAATCTCAATTAAACAACCTTAATTCCATTCAAGTTAAAATTAATCCAAAACTTAAGCTTGTATTTTTCCAAATAAATTATGCCAACTTATATTAAACTAAACTAAAATTATCGAAACTAAAATTATCACAAAAGTTGTGATTAAACCAATTTTATCTTGATTGACCTAGCATGCATCAAAGTGAGATATTGCAAGATAACCCCCCTACATAAGGTTTGATGTACGAGGAAAACCCACAACGGGAAAAACCTCGGAAAACCCAGTCTACAAGTCCACTAAGTATAATATTTTTACAAAAGACACGACAAGAGAACTTAAAACAACGACTTGCCTTTCAAGCCTTAAGGCTCCTTCGCTCTTCAACCTTTACCTAGTCGACAACTCTGATGTCCACCGAAGTCTTGGAATTCATCAATGAGGCGAACGCTTATTTTTCATGTTTGTCATAATATAGAGGTGGACATTAGGTGGATATGATTTTAGCTAACCTTTTGGTTTATAACATGTCTTTTAATGACATTATTTTGTGGATAGATTATCGTTATGAAAAGTCTATTATTTTTGCTATTTCGGGGCAGGTGATGTACTTGATTGTGATACCGCGCACCGAGGGAGGGTATAACACACAAATTTATTATATAAAGGAGGATAATTCAGATGGATTCACTATGTTGTTTGATTCCATTCCAGTTGTTTGGGAGTATACTGGTGTATTTTAGGGAATACTTGGGTTATATATGAGTAAGGAGATCGACTTTTTTATTGACCTAGCACCGATAACGACGTTCATAACCTAAGCATCATATCATATGGATCCATTAGACATGAGAGATATTCGAGAGAAGATTCAATAGTTCATCGTGGGGAGATCCAGTCCACTTCGTGAAGAAGAATTATGAGACTATATGTGGATTAAAGGGAGTAGAACAAGGTTACTATACGGAATAAGTTTCTTGTACCCCATATTGATGAGTTGTTCGACTAGTTAAGAGTTGTCTAATAGTGCTTTAAGATTGATTTGAGATCAGAGTATTATCAATTAAGGATCCAGGAGCACGATGTGCCAAAGACAACGTTTTTGACACGTTACGGGTTATATAAGTTCTTGGTTATTCCATTTGGGTTGACTAATTCTCTATTAGTGTTTATCGAATTGATGGATGTGTTGTTTAAGGAGTTATTGGATCAGTTTTTATCGTGTTCATTGATGATATTCTGGTTTATTCTTGGATGGTGGAAGAGCACGCAGGTCACTTGAGGGTAGTCTTGAATTCTCTCTGAGACCACCATCTCCATGTAGAGTTTGAAAAATGTGGACTCTTGTTAAGGGAGGTTCAATTCTTTCGTCATATTTTTACCGAGAGGTGGATTTTAGTGGACCCGAGTAAAGTGACGGAGTGGGGATTACCCATGACAGCTACGAAGGTGCGCAACTTTTTAGGGTTAGCTGGGTATTATCGTTAGTTCATTAAGGTCTACTTGAATATTGAGGGGCCTTTGAATAACCAAAAATATAAGCAGTGTAAGATTAAAGTTCTATTGTTATCATAATTTTGATTAACAAAATGCAGGTTAAGTGTGTTGCGGTGATTGAAGATGTTCAACATGACCTGATTCTACGTCAATGACAAAGTGACATCAAAACGACATTTTAATCATCCATCACATCAAAGTATAAGCTAGACAATAGGTTCAAAAAGGGAAATATAAAATTTATTTAGCATTGGTGGAATTTTTAAAAGAATTTTCAAAATTTATTTTAGTTTTTTTTAAAGTTTTTTAAAGGCATTTTCTAAGTGTTTGTCTACATTATTCTTAGTGACATATCTTTGCTGACACTTTAAAATTCTCCTAAAGGGCTTCAACCTATACGTGTATTCTAAAAATCCTAAAAGAGAAAATAAGGAAATCCAACCAGTGTGGTCCGCGACTTATACATGAGGAGGTCGCGATTGCGGCATGAAACCCCCGCGACCGCAGTCTGAACCTGCGCGGTCGCAGGTGTCTATCGAGTGATTTGGTTTAGAAATCCTTTTAAAACTATTTTAAAGAGTTTTTAAAATTCACAACTCTTTTGACTTATCTTGAAAAATCTATTTAAAAGATAATTCACGATTAGTTTTTGAAGACCTTAATTTTTGTTTATGCGGAACCGTTTATGAGCCTTTAAACCCCCCAAAGCTCCCTTAACCCCTTATTGATATTTACAATTTTTTCATGATTTAAGAAATACATTTGTAAATATAATTGAAGATCTTAATGTTGTTTTCTTTAATCATGTTCCCACAATTTAAATATCAAATATATGGTGGTGTTGGCATTGGTTGCAATCAAGGCTTTATTGATCCGTATAACTTGGGTTGCGATCCGAAGCATGTTTACTTTAAAACACCAGTGATCCAGTGAATCAGAGCTACGGTAGATATTGATAAAGCTACTGGGGAGGTCGAATGTTCAAAATGACAACGATTTGGGCCAGCAGTCAAATCAAGGTTGTAAGTCGAGTCTTTCTTTTTGTAAAACTTGAAATTATTTATACCAGTGGACTTGTGTTTGGGGTGGGTGCGTCTAGTTTTTTTCGAGTGAGTTTTCACATTAAATGACCATGTCCCTATTGTGTGATTGCTTTTATTTTTCGACATCATTAATTGCTATCATCTCATATGGAATTTGGACCTAATTAATTAATTTGGTAAATTATCAAATTTGACTTAATAATTTTATTTAGAAATAAATTATACTAGTTATTTAATTTGCATCATAGATATAATTTGTTTAATTAATTCATAATTGAATTAATAATTTTGACCTAAGATAAATTTATTGATTGAAATTAAATTGGTAATAATAATTTTTTAGGTTAATTTAATTTATCGACCCATAAGAAAACCATGATTTTTCAAACTGGTATCATAGTCACTTTCTAAAATTACCTAGGCATGAACTCGGGGGGGGGGGGGGGAGGGTATTGACGGGTCAATTCATTTCTAGACCACCTTTATTTTACGGGTCTAATTACGCGTATTGGACGCGTATGGAATTTATTTATTAAGTCCCTTGATGAGTGAATTTGTGTAGCCTCATAAAAGGGATGGACTCATCCCACAACTAAGGTAGGATATATGATTGTCTTAAAAACCATAAAGAGTTGTCGTGATTATGACCATATGTTATGTAACTATAATTCTCGAGGACTTAATGCTTTATTTTATGCGGTCAGATAGGAGTTTCATCGGATTATGATGTGTGAAATGCCTAAGGAGGCATGGGAGATACTCCGAGTTGCCCCGATGGTACCGACACTGTACAAGTCTCAAATATCCAAAACCTCACCACCCGATTTGAGATGTTGTCGATGCATGAGAATGAAAATCTTAATGATTTCTACGCTAACTCTTTGATATCGTGAACTATTATTTTAATTTGGGAGAGAAAATTTTGGATACTAAGGTACTTTGTAATATTTTGAGGTTTTACCTCCTAGGTTTCTTCCACACGCCACGACCTTAAATTTTTAGCTAACGTTGATAAGATGAAGGTTGAGGAACTCGTAGGTTCTCTCCAAACTTTTGAGTTGGAAAATTGAAGTCCACCCCAAAAGGATAAGTCATTGCTTTAAAAGCCAATAAGGTGGATACAACCAATTCAAGCGATGAGTCTGGAAGTGAGAAAGAAGATTTTACCCTTTTGTTTAACAAATTTAGAAAATTCCTCAAAGAAAAATCTATTTTTTCTAAATATAATTTTTTTTGTCAAACATGAACTCCATAAGGTTGATAAATCTTTGGGGAGTCGGGATAAAAATGATAGGAAATCGGGTGTTTTGAGTGTGAGGGTATAAGCCATAGGTTATTTGAGTATCTCATGAAACTAAAACATGAGGGTAAGGAAAATATATTAAATGCTACCCTTGGTGAAAAAGAGTTGAAGTCCGACGCTAATGAGTTGCTTGGTAACCATAATGATATTGCTTTCACTGCCACTTTGGACTTAGACAAAACTAGTCCCAAATATTAACTTATTGAAGATATGGTTGAGGATGTTGGCGAGGAATCCTAATACAAGAGCTCCTGTGATGAGAACACCTTAAAAAATAATGAAGAGTATGAGTTTGACATTGAAAAGTCTTCTTCGAGCTTTATGAGATGGCTTTCTGATTAGGCATAAATTTTTCACATTTATTCCTTAATTTCGGTAATTTTATGATCTCGTGCGGTGTAAATAGCTTCGATTTGTCTCATATTTTTGCTACTAACCATTTTTGGCAAGTATTTCGTATGTTGTATATCTCTTATATGTTTTTACAGGTATTTCATGCAAGAAAGATGGAAAAGAGAACTCAAAATAGTGAAATAAATCAAGAAACGAGGAGTTGAAGGGTATTTTTGTAATTTTGTAACTTTAGTCAGAGGTGGGGCCAACTTGAAAGTTGAAGATCTTTTAATTACAAGAACACTGGAAAAAACGACAACTCAATCCGAGCTACGGTGAAGAAGTTATGGTCATTTGAAGTTGAGAGGAATGAAGAGGAAAAAAGTCAGCCTAAATTTGCGAATCGGACCGATCCGGCTAAAGCCAAAAACGATCCGTTCTGGTAATTTTCCACGCTTTAGAATCATTACCAAATTAGTCACGCTTTCCAAGTGTGATAAATTTTCAGACACGGGATTTTTATTTTGTCCTTATCTTTTAGCCAAAAGAGTTTATGTTTTGGGGACTTTTCTAAATGTCCTCTACCCTATATATTTAGTCATTACGAGTCTTTTTATTCATATTTCATTCATGTAAAAGCTCCTAATAAAGGAGGAACATCTTGGAGAAGAATTTACATATTTTACACCTTTAATTCAAGAGCTTTTCCAGTTTTTCTTCAAGATTTGATTTCTTCCTTCATGTTTTCATTATTCATTCTTGGTAACTTTTATTTCCAGCACTTTTATTATTATTTCTCTTATTTACCACACATTTAGTGTTAGAATGATTCCATGCTACGCAGATTTCTTGTTTAAACATAGTTTCATAATGTCCAGTTAGATTTCTAAGGGTTGGGGTGCATGAACCCAACCCGATGTGGTTTGCATGTGTGTAAAATTAGTTCCTTGAATTAAATAAATGATCAAATCGTGTTGTGTAATGATCACAACCATCATAGTACTTTTGATCTCGTTTGCCCTAGGTAACCTGGAGGCTCAAGAGTGCGACTCGAGTGTAGCTATAATGACACCGCTTTATTCTTACTTTTGATTATGTATGATACGGGATAGCACCCTCATAAATATAATGTTTGAGATTAATAAAGACTTGTAGACACCCCATTTTATTACCCCCTAAACTCTCCTTAGGTCCCTGGCACCTCCCTTCATCACTGCAAACCCAGGTCATACCCCGAGTACCGACCTGGAAGCCATCGGGAGCTCCCAGGCTCCATTTGACCAAAAAGTCAAACTCTTCAGCTCGATTGAGACTGAATGAATCTTCAAAGGGCACTGAATCCCCTTTCCAACGATCTATCCCGTGCGCGATTTTGACATACCATGCGGATGAACGACCCGTTTTCCCCAAAACTCAATCAAGAGGCCACCGGATGCTCCCGGGCTCCGTTTGACCTAAGTCAACTATTCATCTCGACCGAGACTAAATGAATCTTCAAAGGGCACTGAAACCCCTTTCCAACGGTCCACCCTGTGCGCGATTCTGACTTACGGTACGGACGAACGATCCGTTTTACTCTGAGAGGTCACCAAATACTTCCAGGACTCGGTTGACCAAAGTAAACTCTCTGAACCGGATTCAACTCTTTGTAATGTCTAAGTACATCTCCTAACATTTCTAACGGTTCGCCCCGTGCACGATTCGGGCTTACCATACGGACGAACGATCCGTTTGCGTCCGATAATTCCCCATCTAAAGGACCAATGAGCGCTTCCGAGCCACATTTGACCCAAAGTAAACTCCCTAACCCAGGAGAGGTCCAAAGGACTTTCAAAGGTATCTAAATTACCTTTCCAACGGTCCACCCCGTGCACGATTCGGATCAATGGTTTGCAGTCTGCAACCGATTTTCTGAAAAGGCCAGAAAGACACTACTAAACGGCAGGTCCCAGACCCTGCCTATCGGCAGTGTGCCTAAACACACCTGCCGATTGGTCGGACTAGGGCTATGCCGATCGGCAATGCCCTGGGCCTATAAAAAGGAGGGCTTTTCCTCATTGTAAGGGAGCCCAGATCTGAAACATATCACTCTCAGCAAATCCAGAAAACCTCTCTCGAAGTGAGCATGATTTCTACATCCAAATCCCTTTCATACCTTCACTTTTCATCATCCTTTTCATCAAAATTGGTGAATTGATTATCCTCCATCATCACCCAAGTGCAAGGACTTCTCTCCAACACTCAAGATCAAGCTCAAGATCTTCAAGAAGGTTCAATTTTCTCAATTCTCTCCTTAAATTCTAAAAAATTTGCATTAATTTGTTTTTTTATTTAGCGCTTTTATTCTCTCATCTGACATCTCCTAATATACTTTTTACTCAGTATTATTGCACATATCTTATTTTCATACAAATAAAAAACCCAAGAAAATAAGAAAAGAGGGTTTGCTCATAAATTCCAAACGGGAATTCTCACACTTTTATTACACTTTTCTCACAACTAAAACATTTTTTTCACACACAAAAATAAGAGAATCCCTCGATTGGATTTATGGGATAAACCCCACCCCTCATTTTGCATACGAACTATGTGGACTTTGATGCCTCTATAGGCTATGTAGGCGTCTCGGGGTAAAACCCGAGACTCAAGTCCTATTTTTTACTCTTTTTTCCATTTTCTATTTTCTCTAAATTCAATTCTCGTAGATTATATATATATATTTGATCTTAGCGGCGTATTATTCCACATACCTTATCGTTCCATTATAACTATCAACGCAAGGATAATCGCATAAATCCTATTTTCTAATATTATTCCTATGAACCTTCCTACTGATGACTCGCTTTATCTCTCCCACGATACAAGTCGAGGATTCCTATCTCCACTATATATACACATGCACACATATCACGAGGAAAATAAAGGAAAATAGCAAAAACCCATGAGAGACCGTAAGGGCGGAATGGGTGCTTAACACCTTCCCATTTCGTAACTTAGCCTCCGGACCCTTTTCGAATCATTTTGGTTTCGTATGCATCAGTATGTCTTTGGATGCTGTCCTTCAGGATGGATCCTTTTCTTTTGTCTCTTTTGAGTAAAATAAACTGGCGACTCCATCTCTCTACATTTTTCACCTCATCAATGACGCCGGCCAAAGCACTCCCGAGAGGGACGCGCGGTACCTAGGATCCTCACTCTACCCGCCTGCTACGAGGATCGGGGATGGACACAAGACTGGATTTAATCAATTATCTAATTCATAACTAGTCTTATACCTGGTAAACATATTAGGAGTTCGGGGATTGTGTCCCTGCCTTAATTTTTCAATTAGTTTTAGTTAACTTCTTTATTTCCCCCCTTTTTCCTTTCTCACCCCATCATCATCTTTTACACTTTATTTTTGAAGTAATATGTCAATTAAAATCTATCAAACATTCCTTGTGGATTCGATACCCAGACTAGCCGCTATACTCCGTAAGAGTGTAGTTAAAGTTTAGTTTTTTTTTGTATTGTGGTCGGAAGCCAATAACAACGATTAGCGTATTACGCGGACGCTCGATTTTTCCACTCGATCACTTTCCATTAATTAAGGCGAATTGTAAGCTAGGGTTCAAGATTAAGATGTATAAAGAAAAAATTTATGTCCTTAGGTTAAAAAAACACTTTTGGGAACTTTTTAGGCCCGTGAGGATACTATCAAAATGAAAATTTAAAAATGGGATAAAGAGAGATATATCTCTTACACGGAAAGCCTGCGAGCCTAAAGTAAGCATTACTTGAGTCCTCCCGGCTTAAATGTTGCTTGAAAAAAATGTTAGGCTAAATAAATAATTATAGGTATCTTTACAACTAAAGGTTAACCTTGAGGATAAATTCGAAAAAAATTGAGAAAATACTTTTGGCACTAGCTCAATCCTCAAGGGACATGACTAGCCTTGGTTATGACAAGATTTTAGAGTCCATCTCGAAAGTCAACATTGTCAAAGGTATCAAGTTGACACCATTTCTCCCCCCCATATAGACATGTTATGAAGGCGAAAAATATTCGCCTCTCAATCATATATTTGCACTTATTGTATAATAAAGGGACACCTTAAGGACTATTGTTTATGAGGTTATGATGACATAGTTATCTCTCTTAATCTGCACTTTAGAACAATTGAAAATCTAAACAAGCACGTAGAATACTGAGGTAAGACTTCCTGATAACTCATGGGCAAGTTAAAGAAGTCATATCCTCTGCCATAGGTTAGAGTTAAGAGAAGGACTATGTATAGGAGAAGGAAGAAAAAGGATGAGGTACCTCGTCCCGATCTCGATGCCACTTGAGCCCCTCATTTTTCAATGTTAGAAATTTGCCTCTTATCATTAATTGTACAATATTATAAGTCATACCTAGATATGTAATATAATTTTTTGGTTCTTTGTGTATGTTTTTTGTGTGTTTAAAAAAAATAGAAAAAGAAAAAAGATTTCTTTTGTTTTAATTTTTTTATGAAAATAAAAAAAGATCTTATTTTTGTTTTTTTTGGATAGATATTGTTTTGGGATGATAGAAATTTTTTAGAACTATCTTATACCATAGTTCTTTATTAGAAGATTGTGATGATAGAGATACTTTACATGTGTTTTTCTTTACATTTTTAGGATTTCATCAAGAGCAATTCATGTTGAATATGTAGTAATCATTACCATATTACACACATTCACACGATTTGAACGGTTTGTTCTCAATTTTTTTATTGCATATGTTTTAACTTAATCAGGTCACATATATTTGTTCGCTAGAATTTTCAAATTTTGCACATAAGAACCATTGCATGTGAGCATGAGTATGAAAAAATGATGAAGGATGCAATGAGAAGTGTTGCCTAAAGTGAGATGAAATCTATATTGGCAAGAAAATTATTTTTATTAGCTAATAAGAGGAAAAAATAATTATTTATGAAAATGCATAATCTCAAAGAATAATAAAGAAAAATCTAAAAATCACATTTTCGAGGGAGTTATAAGTTGAAGACCAATGTGAGTGCACATATTTCATTTAAAATATTTTTTATGACCTTATTGATTTACTTAACTTTTACATGTTAACTTTAGGTCTTAATTGGTATGATCTTTTTATGAACTTAACCTTTTTACAATATGGTTGAATTTTTTGTGTGTTGAACTATGGGTTAAATCTTAGGTTCTTGTATAACATTGGTGGGTAAATCTATATTTTTAGGTTTTGATAGCATTCTCATTCCCATTCGATAGCTTGTGTGAAGTTACCGATTTTGGATATCTATCCGAGCTTAGTGAAGCACTCGTATTTCTTTCATTTTATTTATTGTGTTTTGTTTAAAAGTTAAAATTTGAATCTTTTGTGATTAAATGGATATACAGTTATATTCTATGCTATATTATGGTTGTCATATATATTTTTTATGATTCAAATTTCCATTCATATATTTCACTTACTCTTATTCTATCACTTTTAAGTTTGCAAGATCAGAACCTTTGTGTTTTTTGGTTCGGTTAAGTTTAAGGAATATATTTTGTATAAAAATTAGTATATATATTTAGTATTTTCTCTTAATTGGGATACATTGCAATTTTATTTTTCACTTTGTTTATTCATTACAAAAGGGGAGAGGTTTTCAGTTTGTGGGGAAAGGATTTTAAATATATGGGAGCAAAAGTAAAGAATTTATATGTACATGCATTGGATTATACTTACTTGTCTTGAATTTTTATTAATATCTCTTCCGTATTTTTTATACTTCATGTGGTGTGCTACATGTGCAGGCGACAGGAACTGTGAGTACATAATGAAAACGGATCATAATTCTAAATCCTATCGTGCATATCGAGTTTCGAGGAGTTGGGTACTTAGAAATTGATGTATAACATGATTTTTATTCCATTTTATTTTGGATCATTTTGATTTATTTTTTTCTTAGTCATTTTTAGTTTTGTCATGGAATTAACGAAGGGGGAGATTTGTAAGAACGAAGTTCTCTTGTTATCATAACTTAAAGTTGATAAAAGGTAGGTTAAATGTGTTGTAGTGATTAAAGATCTCCCATGTAACATCCGTGACCTTTCCCTATCAGGCCAAGGGGTTAATTCTCTTGATCTCATGTGTTATTAGTTAAGGAAAATATTTAATTAAGGGAACCTTATTAGGTACCGACCCACGAGTAGTCCTCAACCTCAAAGACATAATTATTCTCTCATTCATCACAAGCATCCACACATACAGTAATAAGATTTATCTATAAATAAAATGTTCCCAATCGTTAATACATGCACTAGGAAATCATTCAGTCCGCTATATATAATATCCAAAATGCTTTATAAGTAAGTCAGTTAAACATAATTGTCTTTCTAATATAATAACTACAATAGACTATGAAAGCTTTAACAAAATCTTTGCCAACTCTCTATATTATCTCTCAGTCTGCATTCGCTATAATTCCCTTCTCAGTCCATGACCCTAAACTCCATCCACGGCCTCTTATCCTGAGGAAGTCAAGGATAAGCTCAAATATCCCAGTAAGGGTTAAATCAAATGCCCTTAGCCCACCTGTAAATGTTAGTAATCAAAGGAATATGTATATACTAACAAAACTATAATTTTATGAAATATACATGATAATGAAAGACTAAATTTAAATATAAAAAGGAGAGCAAGTTATATCCCAATATCACAGTTTCAACCTTCGAAAAAACAAAGGAGTGTTGATCAAGGAATCAAACCTCCCAAGATAGATAATTTTGATGTCCCAAGGTTCAACCTCCCTCGGTCTACCAGTCCTCGGCTTCCCCGAAGTCTTAATCTCCCATTATTCTTCCAATATCCTCTCGGCAAACATTAGTCTGACCTTAAAATCCACAAATCCACAACCTTATTCTTGATTTCTTTTGACCCAGTCATGCCACAGGCCACGACCTCCTCTCTTACTCACTTCTAGGATGAGTGATAAATGGTTTGCTATTAGCTCCATAGCCTTAGACGAGCTATACCAATGTGAAAACGCCATAACTAGAATAGGATACATTACTATTAGGCTAGTTATTTGACCTCAAGCACAAAGCATGAGGCCTCTCCAACAATTATGACTTGGCCTGGCATATTAATGCCATAACATGGACATCGGAATCCAACTAAATACGTGATAAAGTAAGGCACAATTGCATATTGCCTATGTCCGCTGCCTCAAATAAGGAATTAAAACTCCTGATCTCCAACAATAATTTTTTTGTAAAATGATAGTTTTATCCCAAAAATGATCCATAACTTAAATTTACAAAGATCCACATGGAAAACCCTAATAAACCTCTTTAAGAAAAAACATGAATATTTCCCAAATATTTGGATTCCAACTTCTAATCACCTAAAACCCACTCTACTCAAGGAAAATGCTAACTGCATGTTATGAATATGGATGAACAGTAAAAAATCATGGTCATTTATCCAAAAACTCAGATTAATACAAGGGGACTAATCTTAATCAATAACATATGGAAAACTAGGGTTTATGAGAAGGAAGAAAGGTGTGAGGACATAATATTTTATTAAAGGACTTAGGAAGAAGATGAACATTAGCGCTCCGCCTCCTTTGATAAATCTACTCCGCCTAAGATCAGTATGAATCCCCGACCTTAAGTTGGCAGCACCTCTATTTACCCTCAAAATTCTCACTTTCTTTCTCTAAAGTGTTAGTAATGATTTATAGCAACTTTAAGAATGGAGCCCAAGTGGAATATTTATATGAAGTGAGAGAGAGCCTAGGATTTTAATTTATGTCACTACTTTTTGCCAAATAGACCCTTCATAAAGGCTTTTAAAATCTCTAAAACTTGATTCTCAAGAAATTACCTGATTGGTCCATGTTATTAATCCACATATTGGGTTTCCTTTATGCTTCCAATGTGTAAGCTCTGCAACTTCTAAACATAGGCCACAACTTAAGGATTTCAATCGTGACCCTGGTAACTATCTATGGCCTTACCAACATGTCCATGGACAATGACGTTTATGTTATTACTTTAGGTCCAAAGCTTTATTAACCAAGACTTCAATACAGGATGTGGTCATAGTAGTATTGGGCATGGCTTCCATGACGAGCCGCGACCTCTAATTTTTGGGTCGTTGTAACCTACCCAACTTTCGAAAATTACTTCCTCATAATTTGAAGACATAAAGTTTAATTCATACCTCAAAATAATAATGGGTATTTCTCTCTAATAGAGGACTCAGTTCCCAGGTGGATTTTTCCATAGCTTGGCTGCTCTAAAGAACTTCCACTAAGTAAATTTTCTTGGTCTTTAGCACCTGATCTTTTTAGTCCAAGATTTCTACCGAGGTCTCTTCATAACTAAAATCTTCGTGAATCCCTATGGGTTGGTGTTTCATAATTTGACTGCGGTCTTTAACATAGTTTCGAAACATTGACACATGAAAAACGATGTGTACGTGAGCCAATTTTGGGGGTAAGGCAAGTTTATAAGATGACTTTTTGATCCTTTCAATTACCTTGAAAGGTCCCACATGTCACGGGATGATCTTGCCCTTCTTTCCAAATCTCATCGCCCCCTTCCATGGGGAGACTTTAAGGGAAGCATGGTCCCAGACCTTCAATACTACATCTCTTCTCGATATCGACTAAACTCTCTTGTTTAATTTGTGAACTCCGTAGCCTTTCATGTATTATTTTTACCTTGGTCGTAGTTTGGTCCACCAATTCTAGTCCTAGAAGCTGCCTTTCTCCAACTTCATCCCAACAAAAAAGGATGCATTATCTTCTCCCATTTAATACGGTGTAAGGTGCCATTTTAATGATAGCTTGATAACTATTGTTGTAAAAAAAAACTCTATTAAGGGTAGGTGGTCTTCCTAACTTTTGATAAAGTCTAACATACAAGACCTCAATATATCTTCCAAAGTTTGGTTCGTTCTCTCAGTTTTCCCATCTATCTACGGAAGAAAGGCCATACTAAAATGTATTCACGACCCCATTACTCATATATCCCAATATCAATACCATCCTATAATATGGTCTATTTTTATTTATTTCGATACAATATATATATATATAAAGACACACACACACACACACACACACACACACACACACACACACACAGAGGTTCACAAGTGAACCAAAATAATGAACATTTTAATGAACCTAATATGACATTAAAAAATAATCCTTAATTCCTTGTTATAATTGGTCCCCGCCAGCGACAATAGACACACATGTGATACAAGTGTTTTTTAATACACACACACACCTCACAAAACTTACCCCCACCCACCCCACCTAAATCCATGAAAGCCATAACCCGAGAAGACTTGACCAACCTTTGAACCAACTCCCACCGGACCCTACCATTCAGCATCCATACTTGCTTGACGTGACCAAAACCTCATTCCATCCACCTAAATTCAGCGTCCAAGCTGCGGTAATTTTACCCAAACCATAAACTCCAGTGATCAACTATGCTGACCACCACTTCCAACCGTTAGATCCACACATCACAAACCCCTAAAAAAATCGGTAGACCTACCTCCACAAGCTTAGACCTACTCGAACCCATGCTCCATCAAATCCATACTCGGAACCTTTGACCCAACTACCCTCCTGACCCACTGACCCAAAATTCAAAACACAGCTTGACCCATAAACCTCCGGACCTACTCAACCCAAAACCTAACCTGGCTACATCCTCCATAACATAAATCGACCTGCTCTGACCTCAAAAACCTCCGGTCTGACCCTCCTGAGCCGTGAAACCGATTAACCGTTGCTATACCCCAGCTCCCTGACTCGAATCCAAACTCTGGGCAGCAACACCTTACTAGACCCATTACGATCAAATCTGGCCGCAGAAAGATAGTTCCAATAATTTTAATTCCTCAGCTGGGTGGGTGGGGGTAAGGCTTGTCAGGTATGTGTGTATTAAAAAACACGCATGTCTATTGCCGTTGGCGCAGACCAAATACAACAAGGAATTAAGAGTTATTTTTTAATGTTTTATTAGGTCATTAAAATTTTCATTATTTTGGTTCTCTTGTGACCTCTCTCTCTCTCTCTCTCTCTATGTATATATATATATATATATCTTTGTGTGTGTGTGTGTGATTTTATTACAAAAATAAAAATTTGAAAATCCTTACCATCATAATATATTTTTTTATATATAACAATTCCGATATTTTATTATGATTACATGGCTAGTCATTGGTTGATTGTTGTAGTGCTTGGCCATCAGTGTATTATATTGGTTATCTTGGTGTGTTATTTCCTAGAGGTTATTTAGAACCTTACCCTTACCATTTGTGCTTTGTCATTCCATTAGGTCATTCTATATAACCAAACATTGAAGGCCACTGTGCTCAAGGCCCCTCCACCACATGACCCTAATAATTGTCTGCATCAGGCTGCCTATTAGCATACAACTACTCCGTGTTGAACTTATAACATGTGTGGTTTCTATAGGCCATTGCCTTCTATTATTTAGCATCCTACGAATTTTTTCTCAAGGGGTTAGTTAGAGGTTTCACATCTCTCTTCCTTATAGTGTTCTTTTAACCACTCTTATCACCTCTGCTAAGGTGCCCTTACTTCCTGGTGAGTGGACCAATGATTCTCATACTAGTGTAGGCTCTTCTACCATGCATTAGTCTGATGCGTATCTATAATTTTTTACCCTATCCCATGAGACTAATACTAGTACTTACACTTAGGCTCAACATTCCTCTCTACCTTTTACGGATGCCAAAACTGCTTGTGATTACAAATTATGTCCCATTGGACTAAGTGCAAGCGACATAAAAGTATAAACTTGATAAGTACAAGGTTGAATCCCTAGGGGATTGGTAAAGCTAATGATCATTTACACTTATAGAGGCGTTGTGTCAAACATATATCCCGGATATCAAGTTTAATGTGAATTTAGTAAAGGTGAATAATAAATTAACAAAAACCAAAGTAATTGAGAATTTAAATGAGAAAGGGCTTATCAAGTACCATGAACTAAATATGAATGTTGACACATATAATTTATTAACTATAGAGATGTATTTAATTGGTGAATCCTTAAGTGGAGTCAAAGATTAAATGTGAAGGTATTAACCAACAACACTTGGTTAATATCCAAGATGAACAATTAAAACCAAATGAATTAGAATTGTAGATATCCAACAACTATTTATGTTGCTTGACAATACGAATACAAAGAAATCACTACAATCCTACCTCAACTTCACCAATCAATGCATCCTACAATCATTTTATCACTAATTAAACGTGATTTATATTAAGTTTACTACCCTAACAATATATATCTAGCAATTCATAACTAAATAATAAAAATAAATTGAATTATAGATAAAAATAAAGAAAGCAAGCCATAGATCGTGATTAAAAATATGGTTTCAATCTTCAGTTGATCTCCAAAATGCCAAAATCTCTTGTTTCTCTAAATATACCTCACTATAGAGATCTCAAGTATTGAATATAACTTCTCTTTAGTTTAAAATAATGTAAAAGATCCTAATAAAGTTGAAAATTATATATTTAATACCCAAATCCTGTACTAATAGTGTTGTAATTATTGTGGTGAAGTAAAATACATTTTTTCAGTTCAAAATACATTTTTCTTGGGTAAAATACATATTACTTTAGACCCTTTACACAAAATGTACTTTCGTCTAGACAAAATGTAGTTTCCCTATGCCATCAATTACATTATGCACTAATATCTTCAAAAACCTCTATAATTATATTTGGAAGGGTTTAACATCCTACTTTAAAGCGTCAACTTTCTTTTAGGAATGAAAAGATCTTTACTTCACATTCAAGGTGCTTCCTTAACCATATACAAGCACACATCTAGATTCAACTAACATATAACATTCAAATACAATGCATTCACATATTAAAAAAAAGGTATGAATTAAGGCATCAATGGAGATATATCCCCCCCCCCCCCACAGATATGTAATACCCCGTATTTTTATGCTATATTAATTTGGGGATTTATTAAATTTAATGTGAGTTAATTATTTAATAAAAATCCGAAAATTAATTATGTTATAATTATTAACGTGACGAGAGTTAGTAATTATGGAAAATTTGTTGAATATTACTAATGAGCAAAGTAATATATAATATTGGTTATATTGAATGTCACGAGTGAATAAAATGACAATTTTGGAAATTTGAGTCGGGACGCGCCCATGTCGCGTCGGGACTAAATATTGATAAATAAAAGTAAATATTTTATAAGTTGTTCATATGGTCGTTTTGAGTGCGCCAACGCGTCCGGAAGGGTTGATATAGTCAGAAAAGTGTACCCGGGAGTTTAGTTTGGGTCTCGGGGTGTTTTTAGGCCTAATTAGTAACCCGGGAGGGCATTTTGGTCATTTTACATTTTTGGGTAATTAAACCCACGAAAATTAGAGGAGTTATATCAGATACCTAGGTTACCTTCTAGGGTTAGAAACTCTAAACACAAGTGACGGCCATAGGAGAGGAAGGAGAGAGCTCTCAAGGCAAATTCAAGGCCCAAAACTCAACGGTTTGCACCGCCGCCACCACCAACGCGTAGATCGCGAGACGAGGAACGCAACCATACCGAATTCGGCACCAAACCAGACCTCTGAAAATCCCAGGCAAGTGTTTATCTTTCTTATTTCGTTGATGCATCTTTCATATTAGTTTAGGAGTAATTAGGATGGGTTTTAATGGAAGAAAACCCGATTTATGATAGGAAAATCCATGTAGTATTGGTCTAATTGATATTTCTGGAAACCCTTGCCATGTAGAGGTATTTAACCACGAAATTTTGATGATTATAAGAAGGAATTTCTGGAGAAAATTTGATAGAAACCTGTTTAAGAAATTTCTAGGGTTTTTGATAATTGTATAGATCTTGGGTTGTTAATCCATGATTAAATGACAGAAATTCACATGCTTTACGTTGAAAATACCTAATATGATGACATAAGGTTAGTAGCATCAATTTGGGACGATTGGGATTAGAAAATATGGAAATTGTTGATGATAGGAGATGAAACCCGTAACTGTAGAATTTCATTTTTTTCGCAGACCTGCTTGATCGATCGATCGATCCCAGAGCTTCGATCGATCGAAGGCTCGATCGATCGAGCCCCAAACCTCGATCGATCGACCCCTCCTGGAAGACTCCTATTTCCTTTTTAAATGAATTAAATTCAATTTATTGTGAGATAAATTCTTGGGCATCCTTAATAAAATGTTTTGGGAGATAGGGAAGACCAGTAGGACATGTGAATAGATTTTGGGACCCTTGATGTCGGACAAAGAATGTATTTTGGGATAATTACATAAGGGTGGGTGAATGTATGATTTAAAGAGAGAGACACGTAAGAGAGTTACTTTGGGACAAATGTGTATACCTACTGAATTTTATACTTGGGAGGATAGAATCCATGAGCGTTATGTAGTAAGTGGAAAAGTTCCTCAAATTAAAGTAAGACGTGAATGGTTATACGTGATAACTAAATAATGAGAAATGAATACAAATGTCGTAATTATGGGAATTGAGAATATACCCATTATTGATATGGTAATATTAGTATAGTTATATGATTGTGTATGCATATACTATCTATGTGTGAAAATCATGCCCACGCTACTTGCTATCCCCGAGGTTTCCGCGCTGGGATAGTCTTATCTCGATGGGACCTTTATGGGGGATATTGACTTGTACCCTAGAAGATAGATATCCTTGGTACAGGCTATCGGAATGATAGTTCAGATGGTCCTAAGAGACGCAGGCATGGGCCATCCTCTTAGAGACTTGGAATCTATGCTTCGCCTCATAATTATTTGTGTATAGATATCCTTGGTACAGGCTATCGCAGTGATAGTTCAGACGGTCCTAAGAGACGCAGACATATGCCATCCTCTTAGAGACTTGGAATCTATGCTTCGCCTCAATATTGTTTAAGTATGTGTTAATACAATTCGAGAGTGATTCCGAATTTGTATTCCCCTTAATATGAGTGATATGGGGTTTTGGATAGTAGAGTATGCCCGCACCATAGTCTTATTTGGGGTGCTGTTATAATATATATATTTTACGAGTGGTTAATATACATATGAAATTCTGAAATCTGGAACTGCCTACCGTGATTTGATAAGTAGTACATAGTTGATGACTCAATTGTAAATACTTGTTTTGAGAAAGTATAATTTGACACTGGAAAACTTTATTGATTAATAAAGTTAAAATGAGAACTTTGGTTACTAATTGAAATATTATTTTCAAACAATTGAATCGTTAAATTTTGAATCCTGCGAATAACCTAAGATAAGTTAAATCATTGGGGAAAGGATAGCGTGTTTTATGATGAGTTAGACCACTGGGAAGGTTAGTGCGATAGGTGTGCACATTAGAAGAGAGGTGAGAATTTCTCAAGAGAGTATCGCACTAATATGTTGTTGCATTGGCCTGTATCAATTTAAATACTTGCTAAACAATTTTTAAATCATATACACTATCGGTCTCTGACCCGTTTCTCTCTCTCTCTCTCTCGTATATATATGTATATACTACAGGTGCCCAGCCACAGGGGCGTCTTGCTTAGGATCCCTTGGAAGGAACGTGCTGCAGCTTAGGTGGGAGTTGCAGGCCACTTGCTTAGACGATTTCATTTACTTGATTCCACTCCTATGATTCTCAGTATTGGGGCATGTTTCGCCCTTTCCACTATTTATCTGTTTTGTTGGGACATTTGTATTTCAGTTATTCCTAGTACGGTTACTTTGGGATTTATTCTGCATGTATGTTTTACATTAAGTTTTAAATCTTGCGATTTTGGATGTTGAATGTTTAAAGTAATTGGATTACGTTCTAGGATAACTATTGTTTGATTCTTACTTATTGAAAATGTTGTTATTAATTAAATAAATAAGTTTTCTTTAAAAATATAAATTTGGTCAGAAATGTTGAAAAATGGTTTTGACACTTAGCTTAATTAATTAGGGTGTTAATTTGGAAAAGTTTATTTTTACGACAGTGATGCTAAGAATGGACCAAATGTTCACCTTGATTTTAATTTAATAAAGGAGTGATCGCCCGGTATTTAATTAGGCGGGGTGTCACAGGTGGTATCAGAGCATCAGGTTCTAATGTCCTTAGGATCTGTACGGCTTATTATGCTTTCAGCGTTGCTTTGTTTGTTATAGAGCCCTATGTTTAGGATTGTCGATTCCTTTGATGAGATTTCGTTCTCCTGCTATAATGTGTATACACTAGTGAATTCTAATTTCATTCGGATGTGTGCGTGTGCCGAGCGATGACGGATGTCAGAAGAGGACCGTTAAGCGTACATTAGGAGGCAGGGCTCAGTTGAGATTATGAAATATATCCGAGGATGATGACCGTAGTCGAGGTCACCTCCATTATGGCACGAGAAGCCACGACTAGAAAGGCGACTAAGGTGCAACAATGATTTTCAAATGCTATTATCGTCAAATGAGGTGCGAGGGTAAACTTACCCAACGTATTACAAAAACGTGTAGAGACTGTCAGTGGGAAATTTTAGAAACGCAAATATTGTATGTGTTTACCAAAGGAGGTAAAGTATCGAAAGGCTTAAATATAGGACGGAGTGTGGCAAACTGAAAGTAAACATTTAGAGAAAATTTTCTTGGCTTTCGGGACGAAATTATAATGGTTGGAGTTAACCACCAATTTTAGAAGTGGAATGCTATGCCTATAGGAGAACCTTAGGTACAGTGTTGAGCGTATGTTCCTTCCTCAACTGTTCAGGATGAAAAGCAAACGTGGTTCTGAACTCATCGCAGGAGGGCATGACAGAAGTCCAATTGTGGATATGAATCCTAATCGTTAGCAAATTTTGTATCGAAAGAGGTAAATACTAGTGGAGGAAACGACTCCAAGTGGGAGACCAACTTGTAATAATAGTTGATAATACTAGATAGGAAATTCTGATGGACGACCGATTCAGAGGTTGACAATGTCATATTTTGTCAATATAGATGATAACGCTTCTTTGTGGGGGAAGTTAAAGGAATCGAAGAATTTAGTCGAGAATAAGACTGAATACAACGGTGGTGGTATAGCACCACAAAAGGATGTGGATACACATCAGGAAAACCATTTAAATGCTTCATATAGTTAAATTCTTACGAAGTGATGGTAAATTCAGTAAGTACTATTATAGATAGTAACATGATCTTTATGGCCTAAAAAGCTAAGGGGACAACCGGAATGGCTAACAGGAATCGAGTCTACTAAAGTCCGAGAGAAGGACAATCCTAACCTGGTTAGTAGGACAGGTGGTAAGTGGATTATGTGTTGAGGTATTTTGTGCGGAGTGAGATCGCTCACGATAATATGTTCCAAAATGAGAAAAAGGACAAGAATACGGTGCCTAGTAAAAGGCAACGATTAAAATAATTTTGTTTTGGTTTGGGCAGACGTGTTACGTCCGAAAACCATTTGTGCAGTCAAGACGATTGCCAGGATGGAAGTATAAGTTGTATCCTTAGAGGATGCGACGTGTTTATGTCACACGAGCGAGTCACCATATTTTGTTCATTTGTAGATTAGCATGTGAGACGAGTTTAATGCATATCATTATAAATGTTACCATTATGTGAATATTTTTCCTTAGTATAGCGGGATTTTTCTTTGGTGCTATCCGCGGGGGATGAATGAGTATATTAACAGTGTTTTATACTTTATTGAGGCTACTCGTTGTAGTGATGCGATACACGAGTATGATATCATCTTTGTTAAAATGTTATAGAAATGGGTAGTATGATAGTGGGCATTTATTGCAAGGCTATCGGAGTAGTTACATTAGTGCAACACGTTTTGTTTTGGCGAGGCTTTACCTGTAAGAAGGTTGGACTCGCACTTATATTATCTATCCTAGAGACTTCGGAGGAGATAGTGGGCTCGAGATATTCTATACCAACGTATGTATAGACTTTATCAGTATGATTCAGTATGTACCGGGATTTACCGTTGAGCGAAAAGACTTGACTCGGTATTATGTTTAGCACTCCGGACTTAGTGATAGGAAGAGTGCAGTGTTATATTTATCCTTAAGAGATGTGGGAGTTAAGAGTTATACCCCTAATGTTAGAAAAAGGAAATTTAGAGAATTTTGATCGTATGTATCTGAGGTTTATAGAAGGTAATTACCATCAACCAATACGGGATGATAGTGAAATTGGTGAAACGTTCTTTGTTAAGCATAATTACGGGAGAAATTGTAACTTTTCTGTCAAGGGACGGAATAAAGGGGTATATACTATGGACGGAGGACCTAACGGATTTCGATAACCGACAATGCTAGGTAGTAGTGTATCGGGGGGGGGGGTTCCTTGTTTGGATTTCGTTTTGCGAGACATCCCACGCATGAAACTTAGCGTAAGGTTGGAAATAGGGAGACGTTTGGTCACTATTCCATGAGTTCGGTACCCTGGTCGAAATGGGATCAAGTGATTATGTATGTAAGTTGGAAGTTGAATTTTGTTTTAAGGTCATTGGAGCCGGATTTATGTGGTAGGAAAGCATTGAAAGTTATTCACACGAGTTGAGGGGTGGAACGATGATAAGGAGAATTTAAGAATTTTAATTTCTAGGGTGATTGAGAGTACCCAAATGTCATAACCGCGTACAGAACACAAGGTGAATAAAGAGTTGGAATGATTTTTAGCATGGATTATCTGGAAAGAAATTTATATTATACAAAAGAGAAGACTTGTAATTATTTTGATGAATAGAGCGTTAGTGATTTGTTTTGGTTATTGTACCTATTTGGGAAAATTGTTGTAATTATCTGAGGAAGGTTGAGAATTATTATTCCTATTTTGTTGCCATGGAATTTGAATGCCCTATTCCTTCTATTCCGTTGAATTTAGTTAGTCCTACAGATGAGTAGCACGCCGTTAGCTCTCCCAGGGCGGTCGGAGTGTTGCAAAAATGTGGGCATCTTAGTTAACTACAGTTAAAATAGTCCGAGTCGAAGGGACGTGGGAATAGACGTGTGAAATATATGTTTGTGGGACTAGTATAACGAAGTGGAAGTGATAGAGTGGATTAAACGTCACATGAGGGGCGATAATCCATACATAAGTGTGCAATTAAAATAGCATGCCCTAACTTGATTAGAAGGCTGTGGGAAGCCATTCAAGAATTGGTATTCCTTGAATAGAGTAGAATTTAATTGTTAAGAAGCACACCCGGAGCGGAGTTGTTATTAGTCAAGTGTGAGAGCGACTTGTGCATACAAAGAGTAATGATGTTAGTACAATATAAGAGATCCAGAAGTGCGCTTCGTGGAGAGAAGAGCACGGGTCGAAACTTTCGGCATACTCCAAGGAAGGAAGGAGAGTATTACGTGTCACTTACTATGAGACATTTCAAGGGAAGAATCGATGTTTAGCGAGACGTAGTGAGTAGTATCTACATGCACTGCCCATAGGTAAGGTTTGGTTGAAAGAGGATAATCAACCAAAGAATTTTGTGTTTATCGAAAATCCTGAAATTTGAAGAGGTTGGTAAAGTCGGTAAAGTTCTTGGATGGGTTGCCATCCTCAAAACAAGATCAAGGGTTTATCCCGAACATGTGAATTAAGTCACCGAGAAGGAAGTGATTGATATTCCTTTGGGCTGGCTTACAATATTAACTATTATGCCCCAGACTTCCTTTGAAAGGAAGGATCGCGC
Source organism: Sambucus nigra (assembly GCA_949130495.1). Lineage (NCBI taxonomy): Eukaryota > Viridiplantae > Streptophyta > Magnoliopsida > Dipsacales > Adoxaceae > Sambucus > Sambucus nigra. The sequence goes on along the minus strand of OX422215.1, from coordinate 540,724,371 downwards.
CAGTGCATGGTCCGGCACAATATGAATTTCTAAATCAGGATGAGATTTGTGAATCCCACCTTTGATATGGGATTTCAGGAACCAGCGGAGATAAGATTTCAATTCGAGTAGGATGTATCACCCTTAGCCAGAGAATAAGCGCATGGTGATTAAAGATTAGTGGAGCCACGTGAAGGAGATTTTGGAATCTTGGTACAATGATTTCAAGAATGCTCTGTAGAAGCACTCGTACCTGTTTGTCGCGTACGAGGTACTTATTAAAGTTTTGTTATGGAAGAACCTCAATTATTCTCCTTCCGTATGTTTAGAGGAGAGTAGATAATCAGAATTTGTGAATCGATCGAGAAAATATCCGATAACTATGGTAGAATTCCATGACTGTTTTAGACAAACCAGAGTGGTCAATTGTTCGTATGGTATTCTCAGAATGGGAATTTTGCATATGAATAAATCCGAGTAGTTGTCATGTAGTGAGGTACGACCTCCAAATGATAGTGAGATAAAGGGAAAATTATAACGTATAGGCGTAACCTATTCGAATGTTGTCGGTTGGGAGCCAATGTGAAGTGTCTCCAATGAAAATGCAAAACAGGGTTGCTGTGAGGAAAAAGCTATAGTGATTGAGCGCCGTACTATGTAGATAGTTTGCGTATTGACAAGGGTATCCAGAATTGTGCTGCCTAGTATGCCTTATTTTTCTGAATTTCGGGACGAAATTCCGTTATTAGGGGAGGAGTATGTAATACTCCGTATTTTTATGCTATATTAATTTGGGGATTTATTAAATTTAATGTGAGTTAATTATTTAATAAAAATTCGGAAATTAATTATGTTATAATTATTAACGTGACAAGAGTTAGTAGTAATGGAAAATTTGTTGAATATTACTAATGATCAAAGTAATATATAATATTGGTTATATTGAATGTCACGAGTGAATAAAATGACAATTTTGGAAATTTGAGTCGGGACACGCCCGTGTCGCGTCGGGACTAAATATTGATAAATAAAAGTGAATATTTTATAAGTTGTTCGTATGGTCATTTTGAGTGCGCCAACACGTCCGGAAGGGTCGAGATAGTCAGAATATTGTACCCGGGAGTTTAGTTTGGGTCTCGGGGAGTTTTTAGGCCTAATTAGTAACCCGTGAGGGCATTTTGGTCATTTTACATTTTTGGGTAATTAAACCCACGAAAATTAGAGGAGTTATATCAGATACCTAGGTTACCTTCTAGGGTTAGAAACTCTAAACACAAGTGACGGCCATAGGAGAGGAAGGAGAGAGCTCTCAAGAAAAAAATTAAGGCCCAAAACTCAACGGTTTGCACCGCCGCCACCACCAACGCGTAGATCGCGAGACGGGGAACGCAACCATATCGAATTCGGCACCAAACCAGACCTCTGAAAATCCCAGGCAAGTGTTTGTCTTGCTTATTTCGTTGATGCATCTTTCATATTAGTTTAGGAGTAATTAGGATGGGTTTTAATGGAAGAAAACCCGATTTATGATAGGAAAATCCATGTAGTATTGGTCTAATTGATAATTCTGGAAACCCTTGCCATGTAGAGGTATTTAACCATGAAATTTTGATGATTATAAGAAGGAATTTCTGGAGAAATTTGATAGAAACCTGTTTAAGAAATTTCTAGGGTTTTTGATAATTGTATAGATCTTGGGCTGTTAATCCATGATTAAATGACAGAAATTCACATGCTTTACGTTGAAAATACCTAATATGATGATATAAGGTTAGTAGCATCAATTCTGGGACGATTGGGATTAGAAAATATGGAAATTGTTGATGATAGGAGATGAAACCCGTAACTGCAGAATTTAATTCTTTTCGCAGACCTGCTTGATCGATCGATCGAGCCCACAGCTTCGATCGATCGAAGGCTCGATCGATCGAGCCCCAAACCTCGATCGATCGACCCCTCCTGGCAGACTCCTATTTCCTTTTTAAATGAATTAAATTCAATTTATTGTGAGATAAATTCTTGGGCATCCTTAATAAAATGTTTTGGGAGATAGGGAAGACCAGTAAAACATGTGAATAGATTTTGGGACCCTTGATGTCGGACAAAGAATGTATTTTGGGATAATTACATAAGGGTCGGTGAATGTATGATTTAAAGAGAGAGGCACGTAAGAGAGTTACTTTGGGACAAATGTGTATACCTACTGAATTTTATACTTGGGAGGATAGAATCCATGAGCGTTATGTAGTAAGTGGAAAAGTTCCTCAAATTAAAGTAAGATGTGAATGGTTATACGTGATAACTAAATAATGAGAAATGAATACAAATGTCGTAATTATGGGAATTGAGAATATACCCATTATTGATATGGTAATATTAGTATAGTTATATGATTGTGTATGCATATACTATCTATGTGTGAAAATCATGCCCACGCTACTTGCTATCCCCGAGGTTTCCGCGCTGGGACAGTCTTATCTCGATGGGACCTTTATGGGGGATATTGACTTGTACCCTAGAAGATAGATATCCTTGGTACAGGCTATCAGAATGATAGTTCAGATGGTCCTAAGAGACGCAGGCATGTGCCATCCTCTTAGAGACTTGGAATCTATGCTTCGCCTCATAATTGTTTGTGTATAGATATCCTTGGTACAGGCTATCGCAGTGATAGTTCAGACGGTCCTAAGAGACGCAGACATATGCCATCCTCTTAGAGACTTGGAATCTATGCTTCGCCTCAATATTGTTTGAGTATGTGTTAATACAATTTGAGAGTGATTCCGAATTTGTATTCCCCTTAATATGAGTGATATGGGGTTTTGGATAGGAGAGTATACCCGCACCATAGTCTTATTTGGGGTGCTGTTATAATATATATATTTTACGAGTGGTTAATATACATATGAAATTCTGAAATCTGGAACTGCCTACCGTGATTTGATAAGTAGTACATAGTTGATAACTCAATTGTAAATACTTGTTTTGAGAAAGTATAATATGACACTGGAAAACTTTATTGATTAATAAAGTTAAAATGAGAACTTTGGTTACTAATTGAAATATTATTTTCAAACAATTGAATCGTTAAATTTTGAATCCTGCGAATAACCTAAGATAAGTTAAATCATTGGGGAAAGGATAGCGTGTTTTATGATGAGTTAGACCACTGGGAAGGTTAGTGCCATAGGCGTGCACATTAGAAGAGAGGTGAGAATTTCTCAAGAGAGTGTCGCCCTAATATGTTGTTGCATTGGCCTGTATCAATTTAAATACTTGCTAAACAATTTTTAAATCATATACACTATCAGGCTCTAACCCGTTTCTCTCTCTCTCTCTCTCTCTCTCTCTCTCTCTCTCTCTCTCTCTCTCTCTCTCTCTCTCTCTCTCTCTCTTGTATATATATGTATGTACTACAGGTGCCCAGCCACAGGGGCGTCTTGCTTAGGATCCCTTGGAAGGAACGTGCTGCAGCTTAGGTGGGAGTTGCAGGCCACTTGCTTAGACGATTTCATTTACTTGATTCCACTCCTATGATTCTCTCTATTGGGGCATGTGTCGCCCTTTCCACTATTTATCTGTTTTGTTGGGACATTTGTATTTCAGTTATTCCTAGTACGGTTACTTTGGGATTTATTCTGCATGTATGTTTTACATTAAGTTTTAAATGTTGGGATTTTGGATATTGAATGTTTAAAGTAATTGGATTACGTTCTAGGATAACTATTGTTTGATTCTTACTTATTGAAAATGTTGTTATTAATTAAATAAATAAGTTTTCTTTAAAAATATAAATTTGGTCAGAAATGTTGAAAAATGGTTTTGACACTTAGCTTAATTAATTAGGGTGTTAATTTGGAAAAGTTTATTTTTACGACAGTGATGCTAAGAATGGACCAACTGTTCACCTTGATTTTAATTTAATAAAGGAGTGATCGCCCGGTATTTAATTAGGCGGGGTGTCACACACACACACACACACATATATATATATATATTACTACATATATGCAATATTTAAATATAATCACAAATTTAGCTGCTACTATCTCGTTGCAAACCCCTAGTAAGAGCCCATCTCATCATTCTCTTACAGGTTAGTTTGCCTAGTTCAAGTATTGCATGCCACGACACTCAGATAATAGGGTGGATCGAAGATTCCAAATTATTTACGAAGAACTATTAAACTAAACCAATCTATCACCTAATTCTGAAAATAGTCCATGATGATGATATAGTAGGAGAGACTAAAAGAGGCGAGGGAGCAAGACATTAGTGATGTGGTCCAAATATCTTGTAGGTGTTTTATGTTCTTTAGACACATGTGGTGTTGGGGGTGGTACTGAAGATGATGATACTATCATATATGAGTGGTAAAAATAATTTTTTGTTAAGGATTCTTGTTACTTTTTTGTGGATTTACTTGAAAGCGGAGTTATTAATTAGTATAGTGATGTATGATTTTTTTCACTCTTAGACAATGATTGTTTTTTTTCACTATGATCGATATTTGATTAATCATATTTCTAATGGTATCTTTTAAATCCATATTTTATCATTCTACTTGTCCTTATCTAGTATGTGGATCGTGTTTCATATATTGTTTGTTTATGAATTGGATTTGTTATTTATCATCAATTATTTTGGGATATCGATTATTTTTAGCATATTGTGTACATATTATTAATTCGTATCTCTAGTTTTTATGTGTGCCATTTACCTCTATTCTAGATTGTTCTTTTTAGCATTAATTGATTATAATATTTCAGATTTCTCAATTCTTCCCATTTCCCATCTGAGACAAACGGGGGAGATATTTTTGGATTTAGGGCGAGTGATGTTAATTGAGTATTAGACACGAATAGCTATATATGTTATTTTTTAGTCCTAATATTTATATTATCTTTTATATCTTATTTACATCACAGGGTGTGATTAAATCCTCCATATATAGGATTTTGTGAGTATCTGATTGTACACGGATCTTGTAGTTGTTCAATATATCGAGTAAGTCATGCGTGGATTTGTGTTGGGTAGATATGTTGTATAAGATTCTTTTGTACGTATTTTTTTAAAAATATTTTTTGATTTTAATTATTATTTGTCTTTGTCTCGAAATAACTAAAGGGCGAGATTTTTAAGGACGTCTTTTCAGTTGTCCATACTATGAATAAAAAAAATGTAGGTCCATGCGAGTCATTGGTCACTATTGTATATATGCAGATTTGACTTAACTTTCATACTGAAAACATAGGGCTATATGGAATCGCTCATATCTTAGGTACACACATACAGATCCCATTTTTAACCAAATTTTATCTTGATTATAATTAGGTGTGCATTCAAGATAGAGTCCAAATATGTTATACCAAACCAAGCAATCAAACCAAACTAAACAGTGTAACACCCCGCCCGCCCGAGGAGAGCGAATGGAGCACTAATGCGATAAAATAAATCCAAATCCACAAGTGACAAGGTATAGAGCATCTAAATAAACCCACAATAATATAAATCCACCAATCTCAATCTCTTCAATTACAACAAGTCTCTCGAATTAAAATTACAACTAACTCGAAAATAAAATATAAATCTCCAAAGATCTATACATCAAAATAATACAAATCTTTCCCAAACAATCCTCGCTAAAATAAATCTCCATAGCCCTCAAATCCACGCTAACCTGCCAACTAAAAGAAAATATGGGGAAGTACACAATACGACAAGAAAGATGCTCAACAAATATATGTTAGCGATGAATAAAACGTAATAACACGAGTACGAATATTCAAATCAAAATGCAAATCTCAATAGCATTTCATCATTATAATTTCTCAACAACACTTTAACCGGGTCACCAGGCCTCACCACATCAGTATATGCTTTATCAAGCCATAGCCTGGGAAACAGGAATTTTGGCGGGTGCCCAACATCCGTGCCATATTAAAATCTCATGACAACGTGCTCATCAACAATATAATGATACCACATGAATCAAAATAATTTCAACAATTATTTTCCATATTTCAATGAATTTATCAATTCAAATATGAGTTCAATTAAAAAGAATTCAAAGAGAAAGACACTCGCGAGATTTAAGGAGCATATTGTGTAAAACCCCATACCTCAAACTATGATGAGAAACCAATGATCACATCCTCAAGATCAACTCAAAAGATCTACAAAAGCTCCTCCAAGAACATCCTCAAAAATAGCCCCAAGAATACCTCTAATCTAAGGTTGGAACTCACAAATCTCAAGGGCCAATGTGTATATAAAAAGAAGAGGAATATAAAATATATTTGCTGCCAAAATTTGTGTCAAAAATAGGTTAAAAAGGTTGCCCATGACTTCCTTTTATAATGCAAAGAAATGAAGAGTTGGAATCCAAAAGACTCCTTTAAATAAGGGAAAGAAATGAAGAGTTGCAAGCCAAAACAACTCTTGAAAATTACTTAATGTTCGCCGACTTAGCATTCTAAGAGTTAAAAATATTTAAAAATAATTTTAAAATCCGTTTTAACTCCGATTTCGAAACCGTTTGAAATTATCGCCTTTAAAAATAATAACCAACATATTTGAGCAATAAAAATAATTTTATCAAAAACTTTATTTCCTCCATTTTCCAGAAATTAATTAAAATAGCCCAAAATTACGCGGGTTGTTACACCTCCCCACTAACAATGGAATTTCGCCCTCGAAATTCGCCGAATGCCTAACTCTCAAAAATCGGGCCAACAATCTCCAAAAATAATTTCGTCTTCCAAAAATAAATTCATCACCTCTAATCTCGAAAATTATCACGAATATCACCTAAAATGTTTTATCTCCAAAAATTACTAACCACGCAATGAACCCAAAACCCAAGCCCGAGGGTTGCCGTATACCTATGCTCTGATACCATTTGTAACACCCCGCCCGCCCGGGGAGAGCGAACGGAGCGCTAATGCGATAAAATAAATCCAAATCCACAAGTGACAAGTGACAAGGTATAGAGCATCTAAATAAATCCACAATAATATAAATCCACCAATCTCAATCTCTTCAATTACAACAAGTCTCTCAAATTAAAATTACAACTAACTCGAAAATAAAATATAAATCTCCAAAGCTCTATACATCAAAATAATACAAATCTTTCCTAAACAATCCTCGCTAAAATCAATCTCCATAGCCCTCAAATCCACGCTAACCTGCCAACTAAAAGAAAATATGGGGAAGTACACAATATGACAAGAAAGATGCTTAACAAATATATGTTAGCGATGAATAAAACGTAATAACACGAGTACGAATATTCAAATCAAAATGCAAATCTCAATAGAATTTTATCATTATAATTTCTCAACAACACTTTAACCGGGTCACCAGGCCTCACCACATCCGTATATGCTTTATCAAGCCATAGCCCGGGAAACAGGAATTTTGGCGGGTGCCCAACATCCGTGCCATATTAAAATCTCATGACAACGTGCTCATCAACAATATAATGATACCACATGAATCAAAATAATTTCAACAATTATTTTCCAGATTTCAATGAATTTATCAATTCAAATATGAGTTCAATTAATAAGAATTCAAAGAGAAAGACACTCGCGAGATTTAAGGAGCATATTGTGTAAAACCCCATACCTCAAACTATGATGAGAAACCAATGATCACATCCTCAAGATCAACTCAAAAGATCTACAAAAGCTCCTCCAAGAACATCCTCAAAAATAGCCCCAACAATACCTCTAATCTAAGGTTGGAACTCACAAATCTCAAGGGCCAATGTGTATATAAAAAGAAGAGGAATATAAAATATATTTGCTGCCAAAATTTGTGTCAAAAGTAGGTTAAAAAGGTTGCCCATGACTTCCTTTTATAATGCAAAGAAATGAAGAGTTGGAATCCAAAAGACTCCTTTAAATAAGGGAAAGAAATGAAGAGTTGCAAGCCAAAACAACTCTTGAAAATTACTTAATGTTCGCCGACTTAGCATTCCAAGAGTTAAAAACATTTAAAAATAATTTTAAAATCCGTTTTAACTCCGATTTCGAAACCGTTTGAAATTATCGCCTTTAAAAATAATAACCAACATATTTGAGCAATAAAAATAATTTTATCAAAAACTTTATTTTCCTCCATTTTACAGAAATTAATTAAAATAGCCCAAAATTACGCGGGTTGTTACAAACAGAAGAAGATTTGAGGAAAAATCCCTTTCAGGGAAAACCTATGTTCATCACTGTAAAAGAGTTTGACAGACTCGATGACTTATAAACTACTTAAAGCTCCATTAAGTATAATGCATAAGGTCTTTAAATTTTTGACAGAAAATGAGCCAGTCCAGCACCACCCATATAAAGTAGCTCTTCCCTCAGTATCCATCGATCACCCTTAGGATACAAAATCCTTTCTTCTTTAGCATTAAAGTTGTAACTCCACAATCAATCGTAGATAAGCCTCTATAAGGTTTTGATGTAGTGTATGGAAATTGAGTTTGACAAAACTCAACAAATCATATTTAAGGATGTATGATTTGGAAAACGAAAGTGTTTCTATGAAACAAAGGAAGGAAACTTTTAGTGCAGGTATAACAATTTATTTTCGCCAAACGTTATGTGTAAAATAGTCCAAAAGAATCCTATTTTTTTTATAGAAAAACATATTTTTCAAGGTGAAAAAACTCATTCGAATAAAAATGGGACTTCATTAGAATGGAAACCTATGTTTCGTTCTAACAAGGTCCAATCTCGTTCGAACTAAAGGCCTAATTCATTTAAATGACTTTCCACCGAACTTCCAATGATTTTGGTTTTGTTAAACAAAGATCACTTCATTAAATTCTCGTTAAATTTTCGTTCTAATTACATTGACACTTTGTTCAAATGAAAAAAAGGAGCTCGATCTAACGAGATCAATTTAAAAAAAAAAATCCTTTTATGAAAAAATACCTTGAGTAAAAATAAAACATCCCAGAATATATATGATTGAGAAGTAATTAAAACATCAAATCCGTATACCTCCATAAAGTATTTGTAATAATTCCAATGACTTTGAATTCGAAAATAATCCTCGGTCACTAACATGTCTTCAAATGATCATGGAAGCATATGCAGATGTAGAGTTCGGTTTGTAACAGGATACACCAAATAATCTTAACAATGAGAAATTATAGAATCTTACTCTTACAAATTGCCTCCTTTGGCTATTCCGGTAGAAAAATAAAAATCAAAACTAAATTACAATAAAATTATTAAGACAATGTTCTACTAATGTCCTCTCTAACCTAAAACGAAATGACATTCGAGACTTTGTCTTTAACTGGAATTCTTTATCTTGTATAGTCCACAAGATTATCATATCATTAAATTGAGAGAGACCTACACACATGAAACCAAATAATACCGTGATGCGTACGAATTTAATGAAAATAAAACTCCCCCTCAATTTGTTCTCCCCTTTTTTGTCCGTAATAGAGAAAGGGTTAGAAACTAATTATGAATCATTAGAATCACCCGAATCCAATAGAAAAAAACATCACAAAGATAATAAATTGAGCACACGCGATGAGATTTCCAAAATACATACAAACTATATATGAAATTTTTTAAAATTTCCAAATATAAAAAGTATAATTATAACAAGTTCTCATAGGTAAAAAATACATAACACCATGGAATGGCACAAAAATATCCTAATCATGAAAGAGTAATGTAATTGTGTGAACATTTTTCATGGAAAAATCAACATAGGCATTCATAACATAAGCGCACTACGTTAATGAGATACTTCTAAAGAAATAACTCAATCTCAACCTTAGCTGTAAAAATTTTGAACTTAAATGAAATTGACTCGAATTATGCAACATGCCATGAATTTTAATGCTTCTCAAATCAATAGCGCTAAACTATTTAATGCTTCAAGAGAGTCCGTTGTGCAAACCCATTGATCTTTTACTTATAAGACCCTCAAAATCTCACATATATGTAAATTCACTATAAAAAATTTAAAGATATCATAATTCTCATATGTAGCGAAGCATCAATGAAATAAAATTAGCCTTGTGTAATACCCTGTAATTTTGGAATAAAATATATCGACTAAATTAAATTCGTTAATTTAATATTAATTTGGGAACAAATTAAATTGGATGAATTTAAATTTAGATGAGTAAAAATTTTAATTTTTAAATAAACAATTACTTATGATTTTATAAATATAAAACTCAATTGGATATAATTGACTTGCGAGTGAGAAATAAATCATATATAAGTAAATTTATGGGCGCATGTCGTTTTAACATAACAAAATGTCTAAGTGAAATAAAAATAATTGGGACGTGATTTGGGAAGCGTTATGGACTCGGTTTAGTGTTTTAAATATTTAAAAATGGTCATGCGTCATAGGTATATGAGTTAGAGAAATTTTGGGTCAGTTGGGTTATGGATTCAGGTCCATTTGGGGGTCCAAAAGTTGGGTTTTAGGCCCAACTCGGGATCAGCTTTTTATTTAGAGTTTAAGTGAGGGTAACTTCCCCACTATCATTGCACAAAACCTAAAACAATAGTTACGGGAGAAGAAAGGATAAACACCAAAAGAGGGGAAACATGAAAGGAACAAAGGAAGAAATCAAGGGGCTTCTTTTCTACAGATTTGAAGGCAAGAATTTTCTTGCTTAATTTATGTTTCCAATTTATTTCTTGATGCATGTAATGACCCCTTTAAATTTTTGGGATTTAAGTTTGAGTATGACAGATTTAATGTTGAATAACACATGTAGAGGACTGACTTTTATGTGATTTATCCCAGAAATTAGGTATCGTTAAATCTGAAAATTTGTTGATAGAATCCATAAGATTTTTAGTATCTAAATTTGAGATAGTTGGTCAATTAATGTAGAGAATATCACTCTGAATTAATGGAATAAATTCTAATGTGGACCCACCCAATAAATTCCCTTTATTGCGAAGTAAATAATGTTGGAAATTGGGAAAACCATTTAATCATATTAACCTTGAACAAGGCTAGAATGTTGGGTTTGAATGTATAGATTTAGTCTTGGTTTTTGGATGAAAAAGATTGTTTCTGGGCTAACAGTTTCTGGGTAAACTTTGTTATGGGTTTAGAATTGGTTCCTAGGAAGAACTTAATTGAGGAGGAGAAGCGTGGGAAGGAGAAGGAGGTTGTTCAAATGAACTAACATATCATTCGAACGACATGTCATGTTGCACAAATGATCATGCCTATCATTCGTGCGACGTGCTGTGATTTTGATTTTTTGTTCCCCTTTTCTCCTAAGTCTGGGATTGAGTTGTCTCTTACAGAAATGGATTTGTTTGGCTTGGACGAAATGGGTTTTGGATCGGGTTTGAATTGAGTAAATAAGAATGGGTTGGTTCTGGGTTTAGAGTGTTTTTATTGTGTATGAGTTTAAAAGGAATGTCGTGCCCACATTTAATTGATAGTAGTTATGAATAACTAGTGGTTAGGTAATTATTTTATGGAATTAGATTAATAATTTATTCGAGGGTAAAATTATTAATTAACGAAATATTGGGGACTTTAGTTCTACTTTTATGGTAATTATGGGGGTATTGAGGAATATTAGCATTAACAAGGGCATTGGGCCTGAGATTTTTGGTTATGAGAATTTTTATGAGTCTAAGTGAGTGAGTGAAATCGGATTATGGAAAATAAAGAATTTACTAAAAATACGGAGTTTCCCCCATTAAATAGGAAAAATTATAATTAACTAGTTGGTTAAATAATTAATTATGGAATGGGATTAATAATTTATTAGATGATAAACTATTAATAAATGAAAAAAATGCTGTGAACTTTGCTTGGAATTTTATGGTAATTATGGAGTAATTAACTATACATATTATATGAGGTAATAATATGTATTATTATTTCTGTGAACATACCAGTGGACCGTCCTATCGGCTCGGGGGTTCGTGCATTTGGGCCGCGTACCACATGTTGGTACATGTGGGCTTGACTATGCGTAGGCCATATAGGTACTACATGGAGGCTCTACCCACGAGAGGTAGGTGTTGGCGCTGACCATTCCTATATCGTCGTTGGGTGTGGGTCGTGTACAAGTGTCCTGCATAGGGACCACCCCAACTTGTGTGTATTTTGTGATGCTCTCTTAGGATAAGGGATTCCTCCGGACTTATCGATAAAGCATGAATTAGACACCAACGGTAGATGCCCTTGTGTGTCACACACACACACACACACAGATATATAAAGGACAAGTATATAATTACCCGAAATTTATATGAAATAAAATGAAATGTCTAAACATGTGGAGATAAGTTACTATTGTGATTCTAAAATGCATAATATGTGTTTACGCTTATGTGAAAATTACGAGACTGGGATATTACGGTTATTGATAGTTAAATGTAATCGGTGCACTTAAATCATTTAACCATTTTTTTATTAAATTGACATGTTGTCATAGTTATTATTTGGGGACTTTTGGGATGCGAAACATATAACACTTAGATGAAGGGTGAGGTGTTAAATGCATGTGAGCGACGAAAAGGGGAATATTTATTTTGCATCGACTATACAATTGTATCATAAATTAATTAAGTTCATTCTTGCACACCTCGGGCTCTGACCCAAATTATAAATTTTTCCCCAGTTATTTTTAGACAGGAATAATAGGACTGTTGCTGTACCAGCCTTGTGATCCCTCGGTGCTTAGCTGCTTTCTAGATCATTGACTCTAGCCTAGGTGCATTTCTGCCAGAGTTTAGTTATTTTATTTGGGAAACAGTGTAAGGGCATAACCCCAAGATTTATTTATTTACATTTTGCTGATGTTATAATATTTACTTGCTGTCAAATTAATTATTTAGTTGGTGTTGGTTGAGTTTAATTATTGTCATTGAGATATTCATAAAGTTTAAAGTACAGGCCTTTTTAAATAACAATACTTATATTACATTGTACTGAGAATGGTATCAATTAATCGATAAGCCCCATCTTCTAGCGTATCGTTCCTGGTCAGCCTTTACCTGAGGAAATGGGGGTTGTTACACCTTTGCACTTTTATTTTTTGCTTGCGGTTAATCTTTTCAGCTCTTTTTGCAAATGGTGGCTTTAAACACAAAGAGAATTTTGCTCTTTCATAGTTCCTTTCCATGGCTTAGCATATAATTTTTTTTGAGAAACGAAATCTGGGAAATGGTTCTTAGAAGCACAACTTATCTCTACTACATTTGGTTTGTTATTAAACATTATTGAGATCGTAACACCGTATTCGACACATGACAAGTCATAACAACATTCAAAAAGTCGATGCACGTGTGCATAAAGGTGATATAGAGTCTTGGATGAAGAAAGTAATCATCAATAAACAATGAAATACTATCCATACATTATTAAGCACATTAAAGAAATGAAGCCATGTCTCAAAACACTATGAAAAAGTCCAAATTTTTCATGGTATCTTAGCTTACACACACAAAGATTTTATCCACATAGGGCTATATGAAATCATTTGTATCTTAGGTTACATACACAAAGATTCAATTTTTAACCAAATTTTATCTTGATTATAATTAGGTGTGCATGCAAGATAAAGTCCAAATATGATATACCAAACTAAGCAATCAAACCAAACCAAAAAAAAGAAGATTTAAGGAAAAATCCTTTTCGGGCCAAACCTATATTTCAGCACTCTAAAAGAGTTTGACAGACTTGATGACTTACAGACTGCTTAAATTTCCACCAACTATAATGCACAGGGTCGTAAAATCTTTAACAGAAAGTGATGCAGTCCAGCACCACCCACAGGAAGCAGTCTCGGTATCCATCGATCAGCCTCAGGATACAGATTCCTTTCTTCTTCACCGGTAGAGTCGGGACTTTAGAGTCAACCTTAGAGAGACCTCTACAAAGGTTTGATGTATTTTATGGAAATTGAGTTTGACAAAACTCAACAAATCATATTTAGGGATGTATGATTTGGAAAACGAAAGTGTTTCTATGCAACAAAAGGAAGAAAACTTTTGATGCAAGTATAACACTTGATTTTTGCCAAAAGTTCTGTACAAAAAATTCCAAAAGAATCTTTTTTATAGAAAACACATTTTTTGAGGCGGTGAACTTATTCAAACGAAATTGGGACTTTGTTCGAATGAAAACTATGTTTCGTTCTAATGAGGTCCGATCTCATTTGAACAAAAGGTCTAGTTCATTCGAATGACTTTCCAATGAACTTCTTATGAGTTTTGTTCTGTCAAACAAAGACCAGTTCGTTAGATGCTCGTTAGAAGTTTGTTCTAACAATTTTAGCACTTCGTTATAACGATGTTGACACTTTGTTCAAAAAAACAAAGGAGTTTGTTCATACGAGAACCACATCTCGTTCTAGCGAGATCAAAAAATATAAAAATTTATTTACAAAATCCTTTTATGAAAAAATACCTCGAGTAAAAATAAAACATTCCTGAATATATATGACTGAGAAATAATCAAAACCTCAAATTCGTATATCTCTATAAAGTATTCGTGACGATTCCAACGGCTTGAAATTCGAAAATGATGTTCGATCACTAACATGTCTTCAACTGACCGTGAAAGCATACGCAAATGTAGTGCTCAGTTTATAACATGATATGCCATATAATCTAAATAATGAGAAATTATAGAATCTTTGTCTTACATGTAGGTGTGAGACCAACTTACGAGACCAGACTACATGATATTAATACACGAGGTCTGGTAAGAAAGGACTTTATGTTTTTCTTATACACTTAGTAAGAAGTTTGACAAGAAAAATATTTTTGGAATTTTTTTTAAAGAGTATAATTTATCAATATTTCTCATTTAATTTTAAATTGGGATTTTTTCTCTCTCGAAATGTATTATATACAAGCACTTTGTATGAGGAATCGTTCGTATGATGACTCATATGGGTTTTTATAAGAGATCTCATAGAAATTCTCTTACACAGTAAACTTCATATAAGGAAGCCCTTGTACAAAGGTGGTTTCATACGAGATCTTAAATAAGTCATAAAAGTTTTAGTACGAAATGAACTCTATACGCGGTAGACCCCGAAGAAGTATTTTTCATACGAAAACTTCAATTGATAAAGACAAATATAAAACAAACATTTATATATAATTCCTCGTACAAAGAGAGTTTCCTACGAGACTTATTCCTCGTTCATATGAGAGTCCTTTCTCATTTATGAGAGACAACAAATTTTGGGATTTTGTTTCTTACCTTGCTAGTGGATTTTAATATAAACAACTTCAAAAACGTAACTTTAAAGCATTAACCCAGTTTAGAATACACAATTTGTTTTGAGAGTTCATGTGAGATCTTTTACTTCAAATGAACTCGAATCATATACATTTGTTCTTCATCATCATAAGATCATACCATGAGTTTTTCATGTGGGATAAAAGAATGCTTAAGTAAATCAGTGAATACTAAGGTTTAAGGATTGTGCAAGTTGCTGTGGCGGGGAGAAATAATTTACAAGTGCAAAAATATGTTTCATGTTTAAAATGCAACAAGAGATTCATGGAAAGAAAATGAGTCTTATAGTAACTTATGTCTGAACTTATTGTAATACTTAGACAATATTTTTGCAAAAGCAAATTTTAAGATAGGGGCATATAGTGGATTTTCCTGCAATATTTTCCACTTTCAATACTAGTATTATTTATAATATTTTTTTTGTTTTGTACTTTACTTGAATATCATGTGAAAAACTAATGGTATGAAAGATTTGAGTAAAATGTAAAATTGGACTTAATTTCTCATTAATTCATTGAAACTAACAATTGTAGGCTTTTTTTTATGAATTGTATCTGTACCTAACAATTAACTCAAGGTAATTAATTGGACATAGAGGGCCTAAGAAATATGTTCAAATATATGCCACCAAACAATCATTAATCATCTCATTCCCTCAATTGATCGTGCAGAAAATGATCTTTCTGTCGTTGTAGGTGTAACATGGAAAAGTAATGATAAGTTCAATAAATTCACGAGCAAATACGCCAATGATAGAGTTAATGGTCGTAATGCCCAGATTTTTGTAAATTAATAAAGTTGCATTATGAGAAATTATGGAATTTATTTAAATAGAATAATCTTGTAATTAAAATTGAAAAGAAAATTCCAAAAAATGTCGCGTACTGCGTTATGCGTGTTGAAATTAAGCTATGCATTTAAATAAAATTAAAAATAATTATGCGAGATAAATTTTAAAATCACACTTATAATTCGTCTTTAATATCATTAATAAATAAGAGACTAAAATAAATTATTAGGCCTGAGAATTCTCACCCGTCACGTAAGAATCGATTGTCACTTAGAGAGAATCGATTCTCAACCAGCAAATTCCTTATATCTTTTTCTTGTTAACTTGTGCATTGGTGTGGGTTGTTTATGGACCTACTATCATGAATTTAGTACATGTCTTCTGTCTTCATACTCCATCTAGCATAGTGGTTTCATTATTTATGGATGGGGGATTTATTATTTAAGTCTTAAGACATTATAAGAGAGGGGAACGAGGGGTCTTGCCCATACATTCCTCCATTTTTGGTGAGTGGCGGGAAACCCCTAAACTAAGGTTTTTAGTCTTTTTCCTTGCTCAATTAAGTACCCTAAAGTCCTATATATTATCTCTATACATCATGCTTTCAAGACCATAATTCCACCCATCCATTATAAAGTGATAAGGAGGGTTTTGAAGGTGTTATTTTGGAGGAAAAATATTCCAAATGAGTTATGATTTTATTGAGTTTTCTTTCAACCCCTTCATCAAGGGAATTAATATCTTTAATGGGTTGGAGTTCTACACTATTTTTAAGTTTAAAATTAAGCATGCTATTTATAAGTATACTTATGTATGATTTATGTGACAATTATGCTTATTATCACTATATATGAATGCATGTTAAGAAATATGTGATAAAAATGGTTAAAAGTTGAAGTTGGAATTAAGTTAAAATTTTAGAATATTTAAGAAATTTATTCCTTATTAAAATCATGTTTAAGCTAGTTATTTCATGTCAAATGATAAGTTGAATTTGATGAAGAAATATAGGTTGCATTTGTTGGGTTTTATTGGCATAAAACCTTACTTTCATGAACATAAACTCATGTAGTTGGGATAAATGGGTTAAGTATGTTAAAATGATATTTTTAAAGTAAAACATTAAACTTGAAAATTTCAGAATAATATTCACATAAAATGACACAATTTAAGAGAACAAACTTTGAAAAACTTGAAGAAAACAAAGTGAAAGGATGCTAAGTGTAAGAATAGTAAAAGTATAGAGGTTCAAATGTGTAATATTGAAAAGTTAAGGACCAAGATGAAATAAGGAATAAGGATAACAAAGAAAAGTTATCAATTTGTAAGAAAAGTCTTGAAATGTAAAAAGTATGATTTTTGGGCCAAAAGTATAATTTTATGATAGGTTTGGAATAAGTAGTAACATTTTCAAAATGAGTGTTGTTTTTGAAAGTGGGGGTTTAAGAAAAGAATATGAAATGGTAAAATGATGAGGAACAAGGTAGAAAAGTAAATTTAATGTTTTAAAATATAAAGTCTTGAAATGTCAAAAGTATAGTTTATGGGCCAAAAGTATAATTTTATGATAAGTTTGGACTAAGTGGTGACTTTTAAAAAAATGAGTGTTGTTTTGAATAGTTGATTTTAAAGGAAGAAATTGACAAGGTAAAATGATGAGAAAAAAGGTAGAAAATGTAAACTAAATATTTTGAAAGGTAAAGTCTTCAAATGACAAAAGAAATATTTTATCACAAAAGTGTCATTTTATGTGAAATTAGGACTTAAGAATGATTTACCAAACCAAGAGGACACTAGTTAAAGAGTTGGACTTTATGAGATGAAAACTCATGTTTTGTAAAGTAAAAATGAAAAGAAGCATTTTTGGCAAAGTGAAATATAAATTAAAGTATATAAATGGGTGTTTGAACTTAAAGGTTAAATTTCACAAGGAGTGGTAATTAAAGTTGTTTTCGAAGGATGAAATACCGAGTCTAAGCTAAAATGAAAGTGTATTTTTATAATGTGTGAAACTTGAAAATGAAGTGTGATGGGACTTGTCTCGTCTTGGGTATTTGGCCTCATCGGCCCGTAAAAAGAATATAAAGGAAAAAGGTTTAAAACGGATAAGAAAGAAAGAAAGGAAAAGGGTTACAAAGGTGTAACAAGTAAAAGGCACTTGGAGGTAACTCGGAAATTTAAAATGTCAATTGCGTGTCATGTTGAATTTTTCATAAGAAAACTAATCAAATGATGGATGATTTGATAATTACTAAAATATACTTTATATGTATAGATATTCTTTGTATGTATTACTCTGCTAGTATTTCTCCTACTGGGTGCACGCTCATTAGGGGTGGCCATAGGCTCGAGGCCTACCCAGCCCGCCCAACCCACCTAGAGAGAAATAGGGCTTGGGTAAGGAAAATAGGCCCACGAGCTGGGATTCGCCAAATTTTATAGGCCTGATTTTTTTGGGCGGGATTGGGCATGTATTCCTAGGCTCGCTTTAGCTTGGCTCGAATCGAATCCAAAGAATTATATATATATATATATATATATAAGTAGTTTAGTTTTTACTCCTTTAAGATTAAAAGTTATAAAAAATAATATAATGGGGAACATTTAGAAATATCAATTTTAAGCTTTATTTACTCTTAGTCTTAAAAGTACATTCTAAAATAAATTTGTTAAACAATAAAATAAGTCATAAATATGTTAAACAATAAAATTTGGGTAAAAAAATTTGTGTTCGAGCCGGGACAAGAAGCTTTTGAATTTGGGCGGGCTTTGGATTACACAATAAGGCCCGAATAGGGCCTGGGTGGGCTTGAGATAGCTCAAATTTTTACAGGCCTGGCCCGAGCCCGATTAGGCCCGCACAGATCCGACCCATGGTCACCCCTAATGCTCATACCCCACCATTTGCTAACCGCCCAGGTACTTCATGGAAAGATAAAGGCAAGGAAATCGTGAGGGGTAAGAAAGAATTTACACGCCAATAGAGCTATATTTACTTTTCATTTTAAATATGTTTTTTAGATGTAACTTTTGATTAAGTGGATTAGAACTGTTTTGAAGCATTTTAAAATCGGTTTGTAATAAGACAGGATGACGTGGACTTTCTAAAATTGTTACTTAATATATGGAATTAACTAAACTGTTTTATTTCAAGTGTTATTATAAACTTTATAAGTTAGACATCATTTTATTAATTAGATTAAATGAATTTTATGACTTAAATGTAAAAGCAAGTCTTTATTTCAAAAGAGAATTTTCGTAAATGAAATCAAAGTATAAAAAAGTTTTACGCATTGACCCCCAAAAATCAGGGTATCACAATGCTTCTTTAGTTGAATAAATAATTTAGCAAGCCTACTACTCCCAACAACTTATTTAATTCGATTGTCGGAGCGCGCATCCAAAATATGGGTATCAAGTTTATGATCAAGATGCAGAGAATATGGGAGGGCTAAAATTTTAGAAATAAAAATAATTTTTCTATTATAATATGTAGAAAATGAATCACTTGGATTAAGCATATGCATACACAACAACTATGTGTTCACTTAATTAAAATACTAATTCAACTCTTGAAGCTACATATCTATCACTTCGTAGAACATTTCAACCCAATAATGATGAAGACTTGCCTCTATTTCAACATTACAATGCGACCATACTTATAAGGCGAACAAACAATCCATGCACGGGATAACCATTTTATGCTTAACAAAAAATAAAGAAATAACATGTAACAATGTTTCCCATCCATTATTTCTCATTTAAAATGTATCCATTTTATATATAGTTTAGTTGGTTGTCTTTAGTTTCAAAGCATTTGAGTCATGCACTAATTCGAGACCAAAAGTTTGATGCAATTAGATGTTTGTGAGAGTGTCTTTGCCTATTACCTATGAACATTAGAGATTTGAAGACTTTGCAACTTTTCTACTTTGAAGACTTTCGTTGCTGATCTAGAGAAGAATATGCTTTTGCGGATTGTTTAAACATTGGCTATGGACACACTCTCAATTTTTTCAAATGAGAGTTTCTTTCTTTAATTTTTTTTGAAATAATCTTTGGAGTATGTGTACATTTTTTCTTAAAAAGGGTCAAGGTCTGGTTTTGATTTTAAAAAGCACTTTGAAACATTTTTATATGATTTTACCAATTTACCGTTCACATGGCTGCGTTTTAGCCCGTGCACACGGTGGAATGGTTCGGTGGACAAACTATGTTCATGACTTAAATTTTCCCCGTGTGCACGACCCTGTGATATATTTGATCGGGGGTCATATGTGACACCCCGCCTAATAAAATACTGGGTGATTAGTCCTATATCAAATTAAACAGGAATCTCAAATGGTTTCATTCTCAGCATCACTGTCGAAAACCATTTGATTACTAATAACCTAATTGGCCTGGCGTCAAATTTTAATCTTTATAATGTTTTTAACTTAAACGCACAAGTAAATCTAGCCATACAAAGATATATGATTAGGCATAAATTCTTTGGAATTTATCCCCTTAATTTAGGGATTTTTATCATCTCGAATAATGTAAAATGTGTTAATTTATCTCATTTCCTTGCTAATCACTCCTTCTAATAAGTAGATCTAGTTTCGTGTATTTCTCATGAATTTTACAGGCATTTAAAGTATCAAGAAAGAAATTAGAAAAAGATTGAAAGAAATCAAAGGAGGAAAGTCAAAAAGGGCATTTTTGTAATTTTGCAACCTTACTCTGAAGGTGGGGCCAGCTAGAAAAAGGATGATCTTTCAATTTCAAGAACTGTGGGAAAAACGACACCTCAATCCGAGCTACGGTGAAGAAGTTATGATCGGTTGAAGATGAGAGAAGTTAAGAAAAAAGTTCTGGATGAAAAACAAGTGCGATTCGGACCTATTAAAATTAAAGGATCCGGATCGCCTCTGCGTAAATGCCTGACTCAAATAAGGGAGCGTTCCGAACCTCCCAGTCCCACTGATCCGGACCGCTTTGAATTTTCTCAGAATTTCATTTTTTAAGAATTTTATGATTGGCTCAATCTCTTGTAAATTTCGGAGACTATTTATTCGAGGTTATTACACATTATTAGGGGTTCGAAAAATTAGGTTTCAAGCAGTAGTAGAAGGGTTTTGTAACCAAAAAACCCTAGTTTTATAAAAGAGTGAATTTTGAGTGAAAATTGAAGTTTATTTATGGGATTTCTTCAATACAAGTAATATTTTTCCTTTAATCCTTCAGTGTTTATTAGGATTGGTTATTTGTTTTGATTCATCACTTCTTCTTCCCCATTATCCGTATAGTATGATGTTTTGTTTTTCAAAAATTGTGTTTTTATTTAGTTTAGTTATGTCTGGCAAAGTTTTTAAGGGTTGGGGTGCATGAACCCAACCTGATGTAACTCATCAGAATGGGAAATAAAAATTTGAATTAAAATCTTAAAGGAATCGTGTTGCGCAACTATCGCAACCGTCGTAGGACTTTTAATCTTGTTTGCCCTAGGTAATCGGGATGCTTAAGAGTGCTACGCGCGTGTTAGTTAATGTGACACCATTTTATTCTTTCCTTTGATTTCGTATGACACGGGCTTTGTTCCTTCATATACGTAATGCTTAGGATTAATAAAGATCGGGTACGTTTAAAGTTTTAATTCTGAAATCTAGTATCCTACTAGTTGAATTACTAGGGTGTGGGGAATTGTAACCCGACCTATTATTTCCATTCGTAGTTAATTCCTCCATATAATTGTCATCTGTTCTTAGGTTAGATAGACTAGTTTCACTTAGATAGCATTTAATTTAGTTGTAGTTAATTTAAATATGCATTTAGTTCATAGATATACTCCCATTCAAAGCATCTTTTCATTTCTTTTTAGTGTCAAGTTAGGATTCTTTGTCTCTCCAATGCCATCACGTCTCCACGTCCTATTTCCCTGAGGATCGATAGCCGTCTTACATGTTTTATTACTTCTGCGACCGATTTGTACTTGAGCCGTAATTAGCACGTAACTCAGCTATGACATCAATTTTGTCTCTATCAACTTCAATTCCTTTGGATGAGACAATGTGGCGAAGAACTATACCCTCAGTGACCATAAAATGGCATTTCCCCCAATTCAGCACAAAGTTCTTTTCCACACATCGGATAAGTACCTTCTCAAGATTTTCTAAACAAATATCGAAACAGTTGCCGAAAATGCTAAAGTCATCCATGAATACTTCAATTCCTCTCTCAATCATGTAGCTAAAGAGACTTAACATGCATCTTTGAAAGGGCGTGGGTGCATTGCACAATCCGAATGGCATACGCTTGTAGGTAAACGTACCAAAAGGACATGTGAAAGTCTTCTTCTCTTGGTCAAGCACATCTACCTCTATTTGGTTATATCCGGAATAACCATTTAGGGAGCAATAATAAGGGTGTCCCACTACTCTCTCTAGCATCTTATTAATGAATGGTAAGGGAAAATGGTCTTTCCTAGTTCCCGCATTGAGTTTTCAAAAATCAATGCAAACGTGCCACCCGATGGTGGTATGTTGGGGGATTAACTCACCCTTAGCATTTTCAATCACAGGCATGCCCGACTTCTTCGTCAAAACTTGTATGGGACTCACCCACTTGCTATCCAAGATTGGTTAGATAATCTCGGCATCCAATAGCTTAATAATTTCTGTCCTCACTACCTCTTTCACGGTAAGGTTCAATCTTCTTTGCATTTCCCTTGAGGGCTTCACGTCCTCCTCGAGGTGGATTTTATGGGTACAAATCAAAGGACTTATACCTTTCAAATCAGCTATACACCAACAAAAAGCACTTTGGTGCTTCCTCAAAATTTTTAACAATTTACCCTCTTGCTCTTCATCTAGGCTAGATGAGACAACAACAGGAAATGTCTCGCTCTCTCCTAAATAAGCATATTTGACATTAGAGGGTAGTTTCTTTAATTCGAGGGTAGGAAATTTTTCACTGGAGGGAACCATGCGTGCCTCCCCCGGTTGTAGTTCCTTAAATATAGAAACTCAACTTACATCTCTCACGTCCTCGTCTGACGCTCTCTCATCAAGAATCTCTCTCAACTCCTCTATCTCCTTTTCAAAGTCGGTGTACGCTCTTGTACTCTCACTGCTCGATACAAGGCAAGCTCCTAACAAATCTCCACTATAGTTTTCCTCTATGTGCTCCTCTAAGATCTAGTCAATAATGCTTACTATGTGAAGATCATCTTCTTCCCCCACATGTTGGGCTATGTTGAAGATGTTGGTCTATAAAGTCATGTTCCCAAAAGTGAGTTGCATCTGCCCATTTTGAGTGTTAATCAATACGTTAGCTGTAGCTAAAAATGGGTGACCAAGGATAATGGGAACATGATTACTCGAGGCAAAGGAGGTCTATATGTCCCAAAAGACAAAACCTATCGGGAAGTAGAAAGTGTCAACTTAGACTATTACGTCCTCTACAATACCTCTAGGTTTCTTCACGGGTCAATCCGCTAATTGGAAAGTGATCTTTGTGGGCTTGAGGTCACCCAAACCAAGTCGCCTATAGATGGATTAGGGGAGCATATTGACTCTTGCCCTTAAATCGAGTAAGGCTTTTTTGATTCGATTCTCTCCTATGATGCAGTAAATGGTGGGTGCACCCGGATCCTTGAACTTTGGTGGGAGATCATTGAGTAAAACGGAGCTCACATTTTGTTCTAGAAACACGTTCTTCTTTACCTTAAGCCTCATCTTTACCATCAATAAGTCTTTGATAACTTTTGCATAAGCGGGAATTTACTTGATGGCATCGAGGAAAGGTAAGTTTAACTTCACTTGCTTAAGGACTTCTAGCACATCATCACGGGGCTTGCCTTTTTGGGAAGGCACTAACCGTTAAGGAAATGGCACTGTGGTGGGTGGCTTCACTACTATCTCGGGTTCACTAGTGTCTTCATTATCACTCTCTTTCAAGGAGACATCTTCGGCCTCTTTCGTGCCGGGAG
Organism: Sambucus nigra; assembly: GCA_949130495.1. Classification (NCBI taxonomy): domain Eukaryota; kingdom Viridiplantae; phylum Streptophyta; class Magnoliopsida; order Dipsacales; family Adoxaceae; genus Sambucus; species Sambucus nigra. The sequence goes on along the minus strand of OX422215.1, from coordinate 540,700,351 downwards.
AAATATCCTTGTCTTTTGGTGCGTCATGTGGGGGAGGTGATAAATCAACAACCCTCCCACTACGTAGAGTGGTTACGGCTTGACATTGTTCTTAATGTTCTATGGAAGTAGAGCTAACAATAGTTTGACCTTCGGGAGGTCTTTGGCATTGAGCAGGAAATTTACCCTTCTCCTGGACACTCAACGACGATTGCAACTTCGAAATGTTCGCATTTATGTCGGTGAACATGCGCTCATATCTAGCATTAGTTTCACTTTGTGAGTTTATGAATTGGTGTATCGTGTCCTCGAGAGTTCTCCGTGGTGGAGTGATATACGGTGTTGGAAGAGGTGGTGCTAGTCCGTGTCCTTGCATATGTGGTTCTTGTTGAAAGTGTGGAGGTGGAGGAGGGGCAACATGTGAATTAGGATTCAATGTAGCTTGAGGTTACCCATAGCTAAAACCTGGGTGGTTTTTCCATGAAGGGTTATAAGAATTTCCGTGCGGGGAACCAAAATTACCCTTGAATCCTCCTATACCACTTACCTATTCATTAAGCATAACTTTATAAGCGGGAATTATCGGACATTCCTCTGTTGAATGTCCCACTTCACAAATAGCTCATACCTTATCAACGGGGGTGTGGATGGGGCCAGTTGGTTCTCTTACACGCATAACGAGTAACTCTCTCATACCTTTCTCAATTTGATCGATTCGGTGGTTCGTTATGGTATCTTTATCGATGTTGAATAGATCGGCCGCCGATGGAGTGGTGGCCGCTTGGCGAGTTCGATTCTGAGTGTTAGGGTCAGATGTATCCCATGCTTGAGTTGTGTCGGTGACATACCTCAAGTGGAGCTCAACATCATTAGCGTCTAATTCGATAAAGGGGCCATCACACATTGTTTTAACAAGTTGTTTGGAGTTGATGTTCATCCCATGATGGAAGAACGAAATGATTTACTGTTTATCATGTCCATGATGAGGGCATGAGGTAACTAACTCGTTGAAATTCTCAAAACATCGATCAAATGGCTCATTTTCTAATTGCCGAAAGGTTTGAATTTGAGCCTTAATGGAGTTCGTCTGATGTGGTGGAAATAACTTTTTGAGAAACTTAGATTGTAACTCGTTCCACGACGTAATCGAATTAGGAGGTGAAGACCATATCCAGGTATTAGCTTTATCCTTGAGAGAAAATGGGAAAAGCTTGAAGCGGATCACATCTTTCGTGCATACTTGATCGTTGAATGTCTTACACGCTTCTTCAAACTCCCGAATGTGGAGATATGGCTTCACCGATTCCATTCCATTATATGTGGGAGGGATTTGGATCATTTCATTATGAAAATGGAATTGCCCTGCATTATATGGGAGCAAAATGCAACCCGGAGTGACAGACTGCTTGGGGTACAAGAATTCTATAAGGTCCCTGAAGGACACCCCATTTGAGTGGAATGAAGCATGCTAATGTGCTTTTAAAAAATTAAAAAGCATGCTTGCTTTTGCTCCCATTATACAAGCTCCGAATTGGTCCTTGCCATTTGAGCTTATGTGTGATGCGAGTGATTTTGCAATAGGGACTGTTTTGGGACAAAGGAAAGACAAGAAGGATCATGTCATCTACTACGCTAGCCGAACTTTAATCGGACCACAACTTAATTACTCCACCATGGAGAAAGAATTACTAGCGGTACTTTTTACTCTAGACAAATTTTGTTCCTACCTTATCAGTTCACCCATACTTGTTTCTCCAACCATACGATGTTAAAATACCTCCTTGCAAAGAAAGATGCAAAGCCGCGCCTCATAAGGTGGATCCTACTCAGACAAGAGTTTAATCTCCCCATTAAAGACAAAAAATGAGTAGAAATCGTTGTTACCGATCACTTATCCCGGCTTTTGTTTAATGTACCTAGCGATCCTATACCCATAAATGAATATTCCCCATATGAATAACTCTTTGCCACCTCGTCTCTCCCCTGGTTTGTGTATATAGTCAATTTTCTTATCATGGGAGCCGTCCCTACCGATTGGACACCGCAAGAGAAGAAGAGGTTCATTACTTGGTCACGCATGTTTATATAATGATCCATTCCTCTTTAAGTATTGTACAGACCAAATCATCCGACGGTGTGTACCGGATGATGAAATACCCAAAGTCATCCAATTCTGTCATTCTAAAGCACGTGGAGGACATTTCTCGATGAAAAAGACGGTCGCTAAAATTCTTCAAAGCGGCCTCTACTGGTTCACAATGTTTTGGGATGTGAGAAATAGTTGCAAATAGCGTGATAGGTGTAAACGGATGGGGGCTATTACCCTACGAGACATGATGCCATTATCCCCCATACTCATTATTGAGATTTTTGAGTGCTGGGGTATTGACTTCATGGGTCCTTTTCCCCCGTCTTTGGATACCTATACATCCTTATTGCGGTAGACTACGTTTCTAAATGGGTGGAAGCTATAGCTACTAAAATAAATGATAATAAAGTGGTGATATATTTCTTGCAGGAACAAATACTTTCTTGCTTTGGTGCTCCAAAAGCGATAATTAGTGATAATGGCATGCATTTTTGCAATAGGCTATTTGAGAAGCTTAGGAGAAAGTATGGCTTCGTTTACAAGGTTGGAACGACCTATCATTTGAGAAGCTTTTAAGGGTTGTGGTGCATGAACCCAACCAGATGTAATTCATCATAATGGGAAATGAAATTTTGAATTAAAATCTTAAAGTAATCGTGTTGCGCAACTATCTCAACCTTCGTAGAACTTTTGATCTCATTTTCCCTAGGTAACCGGGATGCGTAAGAGTGCGACGCGCGTGTTAGTTAACGTGACACCGCTTTATTCTTACCTTTGATTTCGTATTATGTGGCTTTGTTCCTTCATATACGTAATGCTTAGGATTAATAAAGACCGGGTTCGATAAAATTTTAATTCCGAAATCCAGTATCCTACTAGGTGAATTACTAGGGTGTGGGGGATTGTAACCCGACCTATTGTTTCCATTCGTAGTTAATGCATCCATATAATTGTCATTTGTTCTTAGGTTAGATAAACTAGTTGCACTTCAATAGCATTTAATTTAGTTGTAGTTAATTTAAATCTGCATTTAGTTCGTAGATATACTCCATTTCAAAGCATCTTTTCGTTTCTTTTTAGAGTCAAGTTAGGATTCTCTATCTCTCTAACGTCGTCACGTCTCCACATCCTATTTCCCTGAGGATCGATACCCAGTCATACCGGGTTTATTACTTTCGCGACCAGTTTGCACTTGAACAGTAATTAGCACGCACTTTAGACGCAAATTGGGTTGGCTCAATATAAACGACTGAAATAAATAAATAAATAATAATCGATAACTCTTAGTAAAATAATATATACAACCACATCAAAAAGGCATAAAAATAAAAATGCCGAAAATAAATGAAAAGACAACAATTAGAAATATGCTTGAATATCACAATTATACCTCTTATCTAGATCACAAGGATAGAAGCGTCTAAACAATTTCCTTCCAATATCCACAACTGCAGCAGCAACGTCTGACTCGAAAGAATAAGCATCCAGACATCCCTGTGTTTGGACACCTAAAAAGTATAACAAAGGACGAGAAAGAAAAAGAAAAATAGATACGAGTCAGAGCTCGGGTTTTAAAAATATTTTCAGCAAGTTCTTAGCCTACTTTAATATTTAAAATATGATACTCTCCATAATTAAACTGTTGTCACACTCACATGAGATATCCCTCACCTCTCATCTAACAGTGTACACCTAACGCATGTATTTTAAAACACCTAGTTAGCTACCCATCCTAACTAGCACCTCACAAAACTCCCAAGTCATCATATGCTAACACGTACCCCGCGTAATATAAAATATTCTAAGCTATCGCCCGAGCTTATACATTGTAATCTCTCACTTATTATACATTCCTTCATTTGAATAACTTTCACTAGTTATACACTATTCAAATTTTAGTGTTATTAGCCTCGTATATAATATTCTAATCTTTATATACATATATCACCTTCTTATTCTGGATTTTACACTCCCAGATTATCCAAAATTTATCTCACATTCCATTATTTATTTTGTCCGTATATATATGTTTCACATCTCATATATATATATATATATATATATATATATATATATATATATAATATAATATACATATCAAGTATATCCATACTTATATATCACACACTATATAAGTATAATAACCATCCCTCAGAGCTATAACTCAATGGATGCAGTCTCTATAATGTTATCATCCTCCAGGGAGAACACACATCGACCTGGGAAATGGGGACGGGATCTGACACCGACCCGAATCTAAACCACAACGTATGGGAAGCAGCTATAGTTCTTCACTGAAAATGCGAAAGAAACATACCCACCACGTCTCATCCTTGATAAAAAATAACACAATATAAAAATGGACACTATGATCGAGGGACTATACGCTCCCTGCTCCTCAAGCCAGGGCCCTCACCCACATCGCGCGACTTCCCATGATAGCACTAGGGACTTGTTTGCGAGTTCTATTTTAGAGGTAAAAGAAAGGAAATGAAGGGAAAGTGTATTTCCTTTCCTTCGTTTGAGAGTTTAAGTAGGAAAGAAAGTGACTTTCTCTCGTTTGGGAGTTTAAAAGGAGAGAAAAGAAAGGAAATTTTTTAAAAAACTTTCCCTTCCTTTCTCTTCAAAACTTTCTTTCCAAATCGGAAAGAAATGGAGAAAAAGGAAAGTTTTTTAATGAATTGTTCCTTCTTCCTCTTAAAAAAGTTATTTTCCTCCTAAACTCCCAAACGCAAGAAAGAAAATTATTTCCTTTTCTCTCCTAAGCTCCTTTCTTTTCTCTCTTATAAACTTTCCTTTCTTTTCTTTTCTCTCCTAATAAAATTTTCCTTTCCTTTCTTTTCTCCAAAACTCCCAAACGAGCTCTAGAGGGGTATGCTTCACATAAATATATCAATCACACAGAGATATATTTATAATCATATCATATATATACCGTCTCTATACCCGTATATATATATCATCAAATCCGGCTATCATGCCTATCTCGCTTGGCATTAGCCTATAATCCCGAATATACCAATTCGCAATAATTTATAAATATACACACAACTTATATCAATCCCATAAATATTCACTCACTTATAATAGAATATCACCTTTATTTCTTCTGAATATTAGCTTAACACGTCTAACTAGTATTCTTAAATCATCCAATTCGCGCCTTAGGATTTACTCATATATATATTCGGTGTATCTATCTATCTATCTATCTATCTATCTATCTATCTATATATATATATATATTCTACCCATATATATATAATCGACACATATATTCTACACGCATAAATATATATGTATGATTCTTAAAATTATACCCCGAATTTCATTCCCATAAATTCCAAGGGTCACACATCACTCATTTCACCATCTATAGGTCCTCACCCTCTATATTGGATCCCCTAACATTCATCTCCAAAAGAAATTCTTCCCCAATCCTTTTTAGTCCAAGAAAATATCTCAAATTTTTCTCTCAAAACTGAACCAAACCCATGACCCTAAAAATGAATCGATCCGGTGCCTCCAAAAATTAACCGAACCGATAATACTAAAAATGAATCTATTTGGTGATCTGATCGGTTCGGGAGTTTATCTTCTTCTCAAACTCCAAAATTTATGGTTTTTACCCTCACCAACCATTTCTATAATCATCTACACACTTAGATATACACAACACACCAATTTATTCATGGGATTCCTCAAGTTAATTAAGATTTGAACCATATCTTAATTAAACCCTTGTTTTTGTACAACTCTTATAATTTCTCACAAAAAATTACACCATTAGCATGGATTTTAACTCAGATTTCATGTAGGATTATTATCGCATCAAAATCATGTAAAATCATCTCCTCAAAACCCATTTTTGTGAAAGAATCCCAAACCCAAAATCTTATAATTTTCATCACCAACTATAATATGAAAAATAAACACACTAAATAGTTAAAGCAAGTTAAACACTTTCTTGGTTGGATAAATCTGACGATCTCGTGCCGAAATCCGTTGGAGCTTGGCCCGAGTCTCCTATTTTTCTCCCTTTTCTTCCTTCCTTTATCTTCTTTCTTCTTTCTTCATTTTCTTTATTTCTGTTCTCTTTCTCCCGTGCACTTTTAAGAAAGAAATAAGGGTTATCCCTTATTAAACTCAAAATTGACTCGTATACACAATTGCGAGTTCCTACTGATCCAAAAAGTTCCCAGAACCCAAACACTACCCCCGCGTACTCTATTTTGACTATCTCAGTCCTTTCGAGGCCAATCGTGCACTCGAAAATCCCATCTGAGTCACTTATAAAAAATTCACGAGGTATTATAACTAGAATTTCATGTGTATTATAACTAGAATTTATGGGTATTATAACTAGAATTTTGATTTTCTCTCGAAAATCATTTACCCTCTCTCGAGGCATAAATTAAAATGTAAGAGTGCAAAGTTATTCATCAAAGGGGCATTAAATTAAAATTAATTAATTAAATTAGGATTAACATCAAATAATGGGTCACCCCACCCCTTAAAAGGGCATTTATCCTAACATGATATCAAACATGATAAACAAACATTCAATAGGCATTTAATATATAAGAGTAGAGAGAAGAACAATCAAACCAATCTATTGAATTCAATTGACTTCAATCCTTGAATGAGAAGCATACAACCCTCCAAGTGAGTGATCAACAAAAATATACATGAAAAATTCACTCAACTTGAATCTCACAAATTTAATTTCACACTAATCTCTAAAATAAAATAAAAAATAAAAATAAAAACTATACTTAAAAAAAGAAGAAGTGTTTCTCTCTCAAATTTTCTCTCTAAACCCCTAAATGATTCCCCAAATGAGCTCTGGGTCTTCTTATATAGTGCACATGGAGCTACGAGGTAGTTTGGGTAGAGATAAGAGTGCATGAGGTATGTAAGGTGTGGATGAGGGTAAGGTGGGAAATATGCACACATGTGCATATGAACGAGATGGTGAGAGCATTTGGGAGAAGAAATCAAATTTGTTTAATGGTGATTGGGGGTATTTTGGGCACATGGTTAAGAGAAGTTAGTTGGTGGTTAAAATGTGAAGATGGGAATAAGTGGGTAGGTTGGATATGGATTATTGGTTTGGATGGCAGCCATGGTTTCAGTTGGGTTGGGTTGCTGAGTCGGGTCTAGAGATGAGTTGGTTCGGGTTCGAATTGAGGCAGGGGGTGCGATCGCAGGTGGGATCGGGTTTGGGAATGAGGGAAGATTCGGATGGCTCGGGTTTGAAATTGAGGTTGGGTATTGTTGGTTTTCGATTGGAAGTCAGGTCGCCGTATTGTTGTCTTGGCCCGAGGTTCTAGAATGGGTTCCGGGGATATGAGGGTCACAGGTGGGTATAAGGGTTTTGAGGGAGGTTGTCGGTGGTTAGGAAGGTTGAGAGTGTCGGACCACCACCATCTGGTGGTGGCAGGTGGTGTGAGAGGTTAGAGATATGAAAGGGAGTATGTTAATGGTGGTGAGTGAGGAGAGAGAAAATGGGTTTGTGAGGAGGTTGAATATGGTTGGGGATTTTTGGGTGTGGGTGAGTATATGGAAGTAGGTGTCTATGAGTGAGTTGTTTAATGTGGTGTGTGTGTTAATTTGTACACAATAAAATAACTATCTAACTAAACTAATAAAAGTAAAAAAATAAATCCTAACAAAATAAAAATAAAAACTTAATAATAAAACTAAAGTCTTAAAAAAATAAACTAAGAAACGTAGAAAAATAAATGCCTGAAAAAAACTTATACTAATAAAAATAGAATAAAATAAAGATTAAAAATTAAATTAAATTAAATAAAAAAAATAAAAATAAAAATAAAAATAAAAATAAAAATAAAAATAAAAATAAAAATAAAAATAAAAATAAAAATAAAAATAAAAATAAAAATAAAAATAAAAATAAAAATAAAAATAAAAATAAAAATAAAAATAAAAATAAAAATAAAAATAAAAATAAAAATAAAAATAAAAATAAAAATACACTAATAAAAAGAAAATAGAAAAATAGAAAATAAATCTTGAAAAATCCTAAATAAATCTAAAATAAAACTACTCAAAAATAAATTCTAAAAATAATAAAATTACAAACACAACACACACACGGGGTTCAGTTTGGATAGTTTAGGCTAGGTCTGGGGTAGGGTAAGGTTACGGGGAAGGTTATTTAGCCATTTTCTTGATGCAAATTGCCTCGAAATAATACTTTTTGAACTCGCAACTACAATCAAGCTTGCACAATAGACAATTACACACATAAGACCCATTTTACCGAGAATTAGCAATTAAAAACCGTCTATTCGGGGTATAAAATACACTTTTGGGTGCTTATCAGTACACACACTTGCATTTTCAATTAGTATTAGAGCACGATTGCTCATTTTAGACTTAGCATCCTGAGTTGATCCTTGATTTGTGTATATGTTTGTTTGTTTCATAATCTTTATGGTGATTTCTAATTTGTATGCTTTAGGCATAATTTTGGAAAATATGCATTCATGCTCCGTTCATCTAGAGTTAAGAACACTTCACATGCTTTTAGTGAGTCTAGCTATGAAATTACGCATAATGAAAATTAGATGAGTGATGACAAAGAGATGAGAGAGATCAATTATGAATATAAAAAGGTTTTCTATGAATCTTTAGAATTAAAGAAATCAAACATTAAAATGAGGAGCAAGATCAAAGTTTTTGAAGAGGAAAGTGGTTTATTGAAAGAGAAAGACAAAATGATTTTTCAATTAAAACTCGAGTCAAAACACGTGATTGAACAAAACTCTTCTTTAGGAATAAAAAAGTCCAATATCTTTGAAATAAATTATAAACTTGAGAAATAGTGTAAAATGTTTAAAATTAAATAAAAAAAATATCAAAAGAAAGTTGTTTCTTTTAAAAGTAACTTGTCTATTGTAATGGAAGCCAAGCTTGCTTTAGATGGTAGATCCGAGAAGCTAAACAATATGCTTGTTGAGAATTCTGCGAGGAAGCATATTATGTGCATGGGAATACACCTACAACAAACCTAGAGGGGGTGAATAGGTTTGTACACATATTATGACCAATTTTTGATTTCAAACACTTTTTCTTGCACATTAAAGTTGCTCAACACAAGTTTTACCAATTTGATTATTCAATGACAAGATTAACACACAAAATAAGTTAATTAGGTAGATATTAGAGAGAACAACTAAAAATCAACACCTAATTCAAAGTTTAGTCTATTACACTAAATTTAGATGTGATCTACGTGTAGTGTTCGATCAAAGTGTGCAATTGAATGAATAGATATCACAAACATTCCAAAAGACATATTAATGAGGGGAAACACCCACCAAGGAATTAAATACCTTGACACACTCCAAATTCTATTTTTACTTGAAAATATTTTTATGCAAAGAAGAAGGTACCTCTCACCCATGCCCTTACAAGTAATTACCTATGAACTTTGAACTTTCCCCCATAGATGAATAGAAATCTACTCCGAGATCCATGAAGAGAATAAGAAACTACAATATTCTCCTTGGAATCATGCCATGCTCCAATTCCTCCAATGAATCAAAGTACCCCCAATTTTAGATCCCAAAGTACTTTATCATAGTAATTCAGAAAATTAAGATTGAATTAACCAAGGCTAGTGTATAGATCTGAACGAAACACTCTCAATTCTCTCTCAAAGACATATATCAAGTATAGATCTAAGTTTTATCAATTTTGGTGGGAATAAGTAAATTTGGAAAGAAACGCAAAGATAAAATGCACTCAACCTTAAAAATACTTTAAAAAGGTGTTTAAGTTATGAGGTTTTCAGATATCTAAAAATGGGAGGGAAATTGACTTATTTATAGAAAATTTTCAAAATATGACTTTGCCGTGTGCACGATTATACCTAGTCGTGCGCACAATTCCATCCAGTAAGGAATCATGGACCTGGGCATTCAAACACCCCAATTTTTATCCATTTGAATGCCCCCATGCGAATGCCCCCAAAATATTTTTCTCTAAAATCATTTCAAAAGGACGTGCTTCGATCCCAATACTTAAACAAGCAAAGGCCAACTCCCAAAATCATTTTCAAATAAGTTGAAAATATCTTTGAGAGACTTTAAAACATTTAAGTACTTATTCCATCATCTTTTAAAATCTAAAAACGTTTTCAAAAATGTTTTGTGCACGTGTGTCTAGTTATAATAAATTCAGAATCTACAAAAAGGATATAGTCTTCACTTCAACGTGAATGCATGGCAATGGAAGTCTTGAATGAGCGACAATGCATGGTCTTCAGACTTCAATCTTCATGGTTCATCTAGCCTAATCTAGATCGCGCTTCACTCATAACGAATGAAGTCTGACTTTATATACTCTTGTTTTGACACATGAGATAGCTAATTTTTATATAATATAAATGTTTACATTTTTAATCTCTACCTTTGGCTATTCCGTGGCAAAATCCCCAAAATCCAAAATTATCTTATTACCCCTACAAGATATACACTACACTAGATATATAATGATAGAAGGTAATGCACAAAATCTATAAGACCAAATAAGAATGCAAAAGTCATGTCTGAACATGGGCTGGAGTTGAAACCATCAATGCTAAGCCTTAAATCACACAAAAAAAAAATAACATCACACAAGCAATGATATGGACAAAGAGAAACCCCCCCTTCTTGGGAATCCTCCTAAAAAGAACCAAAGTGATACAAATGATATAATGCATGTAAGCATGTGAAATATGAAATAATTTAATATCAATGAGTAACACAAATAGTGTAGCTCCCTTTAAACAACATCTCCCCATAACATGGATATATCTCCTCCTTAATCTCTTTATTCTCATTTTTATCACATAGGAAGTTCCTAAAGATTTCTTTCTCCCTTTTTGTCACGAAATACAGACATAAGGAAGAAATCTATCATAAAAAGCAATATACCAATGTAAGGAAAATCACGATAAGAAATTGAACTAGCGAAGCAAGAGCCAGTAGAGCATGTGAAACACCATAGCTATAACAAGGGAATACACGAGGAGAATATACAAGTGTATTGCTATATGAATCTCAAAGCATGGAGTGGTAGATGGAAGATATCAATTAATAAGCATAAAAGAAGGATATATGATATACAAATAATCTAACTAGAATAAGATCATATACAACGCATGGCTATAGAGAATGGATATGGTAATATAGGCACAAGAATATGATACGAAGAAAGAATCAAGATACCAATTGATAATAAATCAATTAAGGATGGAAATCCATAAAGCTAACATAGTGTAGCATAAGAACCAACATAACTCAATGACATACAAATAAGTAAAGTTACATCACCCATACATATTATCATCTAAATATACAAGCATCATGTACCAAAGAATAAGTTACGCACATCCATTCATATTAGTACCAAATGGAAAGGTACAATAAGCACTCAACAAGGGAAAACCAATGGATATAGAGATATGCAGAAAATCTCCAATCCTCATTAAATGCATTTATAAAGAATAACCAAATGATATCTAAAGATAACATTACACAAGATCAATCATGCTAGAAATAAGAAATGTGTTATCATGAAAATCCATAAGTGTAGCATCAGCAAGAACATACACAAGATAATCATATCTTAACTAGATAGATATAAGCATGAAGAATATCTCTATCCTTAAAAGAAAATGATACTCCTTCTAAATATAAGCAAGTCATGAAGAACATGACAAAGGATGGCATATGTAGTATGTGAAAACATGTGAAACATGATAGGAGTAGGAGTATAAATGTCATAAAAAGATATCAGTAGATCATATGAGAACATATGAAAATGAATATAGAACATGGAATCATGTGATAGAGAAATGTGAACATGTATTATGTGATCATACGTGTGAGACAATGACAACAATCAAACATGTCCACAAACAACAATAAGGAAAATGTGCTATCACTAATAGATAAATCAAATAAGCTCATAAGAGATAGTCAACAAGATATAATACCAAATACTAGTCAAGACAAACACACCACAAAGTCACAAGAGACAAAAATGGATATGAGGAACAAGGTATATTAAAGATCAAACTAGCAAGATACTAATATGGTAAAGTACAATCTCAACTCACAAACACAACCAAATATCACATAAACCAAATCCAAAAAATAATAAAAGTCTCATCACCCAATCTAACTACCTAGGGCAAATAAGTGTAGGAAAAGACAACCGATAATAATCCTAGAGAACCCACAAAACTCTAAGAACCAATAAAAACCAACCATACAGTCCAATAGGCTCTAAGAAGAAACTCATGTCAAGATACAAGCTTTAAGGAAGAAGGATGCATCATATTGACTGAAATATGACCAGAAATAAGTCTACAGACACACCATAAATCACCAAGCGTAGAAGATAATGGACCAAAGATAGTACTATGTGCACGGTGACAAACTAGGTCTGTTTAATTGGTTAGAAAATGCATCCGTGCAAAAGCAGAACATGGAAAAATATCAAATAAGCTTAAAATCTCTAGAAATTTCTAACTCAACCTTCTTAATCCAAACACTCTGAATCTCAATGATATAAATGAATGCAAATAAATAGAAAATCATTCAATTTGACTTTACGAACACCGATTTGAGATAAAAATGAAAAAAGGAAAAATCAACAACTCTCATAAATATATATACAAATACAAGTATAAAGCATGTAAAGGTGTGATTATGATTAACTCATGATTCAAGGATTTGACATAAGGATTTCATTTAAATCTTGATTAAATGCATGAATTTGAAAAACCCATTCAAAACAATTTCAATCAGTTCAACATTAATTGCATAGAATTATCATCAAACTAATATTCTGCAACTTTTTAATGTTAATCAAGTTATGATTCATGTGGAAATAAAGAAAACATAATCGACATGAATACATATGATCAAATCATGCAAACATTACAAATAATGCTTAAAAGACAATCATTGTATCAATATCCTTTTGAACTAAAAAATGATAGTTTAATCCATTTATCCCCCTTAAGTAAATGTTGATAAAATTCTTTTGAAATTCCATCTAAAAGAAAATTTCTTTTTAGAAATGCTTAGTCCTAAGTTATTTTTTTGTCGGTTCAAGCTCTTGGCTTATAGATTTTTTTCAACATATTTTGGCTTTTACCATCGATCGACTTTTCACACGCCTAGATGTCACCCTGTCAAAAATATTTGAATTTCCAAAGTGGGTATAAACACTTTAGTAGTATCCCTTATCAACGATTTAAAATTGTTCCTTTTTTTAACTCCTTCATATTAAGAAACACATAAAATCTCCTTTATGGACCAAAGAAGCACCAATAAGATCTCATGGATTTAATTATGATAAAATCAAACACTATAAGTAATATCAACATGAATAACATCATATGAAACAAGTAATATGCATGTGCAAGTAGTGTGAAATCAAATACCATATATCTCAACAAGTTTAGAAATCACGATTTATCAAATGAATTTTAACCAATAATTGAATCAGTCAAGCATTATACATTAAATGGTTTAAAATTCACTTATTGGTCATCATTCAAGTTAAATCAATCATAAAATCATCATGAATCAAAGAATTAACCACATATATCACAAAAAGAATAACAATAAAATATTTTTGGATTTTTGAATAATAATGATGCATGAATTTACAAAATCACGTTTAATAGAGAAACATAACATATAAGTAAAATGCATGAAAAATGCACATATGCAAAGAGTCCTCACCAAAACATGAATCATGATACCAATTGGAAATCACTCACCCATAAATTTCCCCCACAAATCAAGAATCAACTAGAAGTGTAAACCTATAAGAACCTAGTCATCCTAAGAAAACTACCTACATAGGTAGCGATGGGTGTTGCATACCCCGGATCAATGGGATACTCATACTTAACTTCTTTCATATAAACCTTATTTTAATTTCCTATAAGGTACTCTTGAATCTAGGTGAATTCCTTTACAACTCATTAGAAACTTTTAGAACCCATATCTCATTCCTTATAGGATTCTTATGCCTAGTCCTTCGAATTTGATCACATGGTCTAGGTCTAGGAAACTCTCTTCTACCCTCACCTCTCTAATGCACTAGGAAATTTATCAAACAATCAAATTTACCATAAAGTTCACTAATAGGATCCCTATTATAACATCTGGTAAATTTTTAGAATCGATTGACGATCCCTATTATGACACCTAGTAAATTTTTATAATAGATTGATGAGGTCTAATGCAATCTCACGGGAATTAAATAATTGAATATCATTTTTAGAATTACTGTAATAAAAACTAAATGTATAAAATAATAACTGAAACATACCATAGGTGAACCTCATAACTCTGATACTAAACCAACCAATAATACTAGTACCATCGTATAACTATAATTTTATCAACATAAACCCAACTATTGAAATGATCTCTGGGTGAAGGTGACAAAAATGCCTATGTCCTAAAAAATGTTAATAGGAGATGTTAACAACAAGTCTAAGTAGTATAATAATATGATTGATTATGGGATACAATATAATATGCATCTTCTTCTTATATTTTAGTAACTTTTAGTCTATTCCAAACCCAACAGTCGTATATATCACATAACTCTAATCCCTAACCCAAATAAACCCATGATTAAGTATTATTCATCTTTCATTGAATATTCATAAATAATTGTTTTACACTTCTCATGTACAAAAGTCTAAACAGATTACACCTCCATGTGTATATCAAAATATATACTATTTATATTAATTATTATATAATTAACTATCGGAGTACCGAAGTGGCATCGTCGCGACTAACCCAGGGTAATATCGTATCTCTATCGGGATTTAGAGTGGTATTGTGTCCATTCAAGATTTCTCCAACACGGGTTCGACCCCAAAGAAGAGGAACTCGGTGCGTACGTGGATCAATAAGGGAAGTCCTCCTTTTTCCACTGGCGCAATCTTCACGGGCTCTCATGAATATAAATTGGCCATTGTCAGAAGGGGATGACAAGAGATAAAATGGAGTCACTTGCCAATTTTGCTCAAAATAGGCAAAAGATGTAGCTGTCTCTAATAAATGACATCAAAGATAAACTGATGCATACGAAACCAAGTTGTTCGGGGGTTCGGAGACAAAGTTACAGAATGGGAAGGCGTTAGGCACCCATTCCATCCTTTCGATCTCTCATGGGCTATGATAATATTCTACTTTTTCTCCAAAATGTAATTCATGTGCAAAATGTGTGTGATGTTAAAATCGATGAGAAAAAGAAGTAGTCATACTCACGTCATGGAAGGGACTAAGGTGAGTCATTATGAGGAGTATAAAAATAAAGAAAATAATCTGACAAGGTAGCCGAAATGTGAGCAACACACCTATAGAACTTTGCTATTGATTTGAGGTATACTGAATCATGCATGGCTAGGACTGTTGAAAAGGGTATTTAGAGCCCTACAAAAATCTATCGAGCCACTCTTGGGTTCAAGAGTTGACTAAAGTGAATCAGGGCTTGTAAGCGCCCAGTGGCCTCTAGGACGAGGTTCTCAGAGTAAAAAGGAAAGTACGTATGAATTATAAGGCCGATTCATGCGTGGTATGGACCTTTGGAAAGGGTATTTAGAGCCTTATGAAATTGTATTAAGTTACTCTCAGGCTCGAGAGCTGATCAAAGTCAAATGAAGCTTGAAAGATTTTAGTGGCCTCTAGATCATAGTTTGGAGTAGGACTTGGAATTTTAGGGACCTAAAGAGGTATTTGAATAGTACTAGGATGGGGGTGTATATAGATCCCCTTAATGGGTGAGCTTGGGATGAGAGGGGTTAGGTAAAGGTAGACACCTCATGGAGAGTTATGAGCTTTGAGAGTAAAGTTTGATGCATAGTACCTAAGCAGTGTGGGTCACTAATTTAGAGGGTCGAGGATTTTACTTGGGATTAAGGGAGGTAGCGATCAAATTCAAAGGGTCAAAGCTGATTATATGGGCCTAAGGAGTGAAAGTGAACGATTTAGAGGGTCAAGGCCAACTCTATGGGCCTAAGTCAACTCTGGGGACCTAAATAGTGAAAATAACTGATTTAAAGGGTTGAGGCCAATTCTACAGACCTAAAGAGTGAAAGAGACCAATTCAGAGGGTCGAGTCCAACCTTACAGGCCTATGTAAATTCTGCAGACCTAAAAAGTGAAGGCAATTGAATCAGAGGGTCCATGCCAATTCTATGAGCCTAAGTCAATTCTGCGGGGCTAAAGAGTGATAAGAAACTAAATTATGAGGGTTGAGTCCAATTCTATATACCTAGGTAAATTTTGTGGACCTAAGGATTGGAAAATGATCAATTCAGAGAGTTTAGTCTTATTCTGCAGACTTAGGTCAATTCTACGAACCTAAAGAGTGATAGGGATCTAATTTAGAGGATTGGGGCCAATTTTATGGGCCTAGGTAAATTCTATGGACCTAAAGAGATAGAAGAGTTGATATATGTGACTGGTGATCGGTGGTTATGGTGGGTGGAGTACTTTTATTCTGATCCTCCTGGGGAGTATGCCAGCCATGGTAATTCTAAGGTTCTGTACATGCTGGGGCACTTTGATTAATATTTTTTTTGAAAATTTTGTGTTTTTAGAATTTTTGACCTTTGGGGATTTTTTGTAAATTTTTTGGGAAATTTTTGGATTTTGAGCATTTTTTTGCATTTTTTATATTTTTAAATTTTTATGAAATACTTTTATTTGGGTATAGGTGACATTCTACCGTTGGCGTCTGGCCTCGAGGGCTGCAGGGATTACAATCATCCATGCCCAGATGTGGAGGTTGCTAGCACACGAGTTTGGATATGTCGGGTACTTAGGAGAGAAGGTGGTGAGGCAGGTGATGGAACATTAGTGGAGGTCCCACCATTATCGCCCCCTGAGTACACGAGGTGGGTGAAGGAGATGTCGGATGAGGCAAAGGCGGTGGCGAGCGAACCCTACATGCTTTACACGGATATGACGATATGATACAATTATTTAGACTTTACGACTAATTGTTTGATGCCGTTGTCTATTTATGATATGGAGGGTATGCCTCCACCAACGGCAGGATCAGGGATGGGTAACAGTGCGTCGGTATCTTCAGCGCATAGCTCAGGGGTGGCTCAGTGATGGCAATAGAGGATATTCATATTCAACACCTTTCCATCATTTCCTCCCACATTCAACAAGGTGGTAGACAATTTATCTCAGTGACCCATCATCCTCAGGTGACGATAGATGGTTTCACTCCCCTTATTGAGGAGGTTCTCTAGAAAGAGGTATGATTTTACATTTCTTTTTTGCATTTTTATTTAGATCTCCTTCCTTATTACTGACTTGCTTGCTTTCATTGGATTGATTCTTTCACATACTTTTTGTGTATCGACATCATGGTTATGGGATATTCGAGACTGGATGGCTTCAGTGTTTGATCACATGAGGAATGTGGCCAAATCTTGTTTGGTGCCACTGGCCACTTCTGAGGAGAGATTTGGTTCTAGGAACGGGTGGTCCATTGCTCGCTATCCGATAAAATGTGTTCGCTGAGGTGCTTGAGGCGGTGGTTTTATTTGTCAGGCTTTTGGAAAGTCCAAGATGCATCCCGATAAATTTTTTGATCTTTTTTTATTTTATTTTTTTCTTTTTTGTTCCTACAAAATGTAAACACAATGACGAATATATATATATATACAAGATGTATTTTTCATTTTATTAATTTATTTTGAATTAAATGGCCTACTTTACATGCACTTTAATTTTCCACTAGGATTTTATTTATTGCACAGGTAAGAAAGGACTTAAAAATATGCATTATGTTTTTTATTTTTAGAAATTCTTTTCTAGGAAGGAACACTTGGGAAAATCGTTACAAAAAGATGTTTTAATAAAGAGGGGTTTATTGGAAAGATGGACAAAAGAGGAGAGGTAGAATTTGTTTGAAAATAGGAGGGATGCTGATCGACATACCCCTTGGCCTGCCTATCAGCATACCAGTTAGGTTTAAATCACTTTTCCAACCATTATTGTACCCCTTCTGCACTTGTGTGTACTTAGGATAGTTATTATAACATCAAGCTGATCCCCTTTGCCTTTTGTGGGTGGTTTTGAGTATAAAAAGGGGCTTTGCAATGAAGTTTCTAACCACCCTTCAACTTCTTTCTCTCTTTCCATTCCCGTAAGTTTCTTTCTCCCTTGAGATGGAGGTTCCCATGACTGAAGCATTCTCAGGTTACCTCGAGGGTTTGGAAGCTATGTGCCTTTACGACGTTAACTACAAGGCTTTTAACTTGCGTCATGTCACCTTATGGCGTAACCATTCCATTTATTGGAATCTCTTAGAAGCGACACTACGGTTCTGGTGTCCCGAGGACCATATGTTTTGTTTTATCCTAGATAAAGTGTGTCTCATATATGAGGAGTTCTCAATAATGTTAGGTATCAACCCTAGTATTACTGTGGCTATGACATATATGTCCTATTCTCCTATAATGCCGCTAGCTAAATTACTTCACGTCTCTCCTTTGACTGCTCGATCGCTAGTTCATGGGGGAAGTGTCACCCTTCCGGAAATGTTGAGTTTGGTGTGTCAAGAAGACTATATCGAAAATGATTTTTCTTGTGCTATAGCTCTGTGGTTTACTACCGGGCTGCTCTTGGTAACTGGTGACATGACCGTGGGCCATGAGGTGTCCACAATTGTGCTGTGGATGTCTCATTATGGAAGTTCAACTTCTACCATATTGGCGGAGACATTGAATGGCCTTGATGTTTGGAAGGAAAGTCGGGCCAACTTTTGACGAGGCAGCCTCGTGATGCTATTTATGTGGTTATTAGAGAGACTTATCTTGGTGGTCCCTCCTAAGTACCCTTTGACTAGTGTTTCCAACTTCTTCGCACACTTTTATAGCTTCAACCCTTTTATAGAGAACTCGTTTAGTTGGCTCATGGAGCAGGCTAGAAATATTCAATGGTCAGTGCCATAGTAAGGCGACCTATAGTCTGTTCTGTAATTGGGTGACTAACATTATGTTTGATTGGTATGCCTTCGTTAGACTTCCTTATATTATCCTTGATAACTTCTGCATCAAGTAGGCTGGAAGCAGATTTTCCCCCTTGCATAACCAATTTCTTTCATGTGAAGGATCCGATAAAATCTCTAAGGATGATACTGGTGCCTTTGTAGCAGCGTCGCCGATCATTTACACATCTGGCCCAGTCCATTAGGGAGCCTGGATATGTACCTAGAGATTATTTGAAGTGGCTATGGAAGAAGGTATATATAAAGGTCTGTGCTCAGGAGACGGGTCATAGGTGGCTTAAGATGTTTGACGTTCTAGAGGAGGGAATTTGGGTTTTATCCAATATGATCAAGGCATACCGATGTGTGGAGCAAATACGAAAGTGTAGTCAGGATTAGGATTCTTGGGGTCCTCTGGGGACTAGAAATGCTGATGAGGCGGGTCCCTTTGGCAGTTAAAGTGGGTTTTATGGGAATATAGGGGAAAGTTTGGAAATATATGTGTTTGTGTTTAGGTCAGGTTGTGGGGTTGGAAATGTGTTTTTTTCCCATTCATGTCACTGATACATTATGTAATCGCCATGTTTCATATTAGTAAATGAATGGAGTGATGTTTTCAACATATTTTACCGTTCCTTTGAAGAATTGTTTTCGTTTGAATTATCTATACTAATCGCTAAGGCATACATAATCCTTTTGTTCGCTTAAATGATAACAAGGACTAATGTTCTTAGTAGGAGAAAATAATCACATTTTATAAAAGTGAAAGGACCGTGCCCAAAGTGGCTTTATGGGTGGCCTATGTACCTCTACGGGGTCTGAAAATTATAAGTTTTTCTTTGAAAAGGTAATTGAAAGGATCAGGTCCAACACAGTTCTGAGAAAAGAGGAGAGGATTTTATTTTTAGAATAAAAGGGAGGTGAGAGGATTCATAGCGCGATGAGAGTTGGACTAGGGGTAGAATTTCTTATGATGATCCAAACTAGATGGACATGCCATATTATCTCCGTCGAGGTCTATGAGCATAGCGGCGCAGCCTGACAGAATTTTCTTCACGATGTAGGGCCCACTCCAATTAGGTTTGAATTTTCCTCTTAGATCCCAGATGGATTCTATAATTTCTTTGAGGGCAAGATCTACTTCTTGCACACTGTGGTCTTTGAATTTTTTGGGGAATGATCGCGCGATATGACAATGATAACCTTTTATATGATATAGGGCCTTTAATCTTCTTTCATCCAATAGTACGAGTTCGTCGTAGTGACTTTGCTACCAATCAATTTCCCCGACCTGACTTTAGAGCACGACTCGTAGAGAGTATTCGAGTTTGATAGGTAGTATCGCCTCCATATCGTATAGTAGGGGGTAGGTGTATCCTCAGAGGGCATATGGGATCCGGTCTGCCCAATCTCTACAACGTTCGACCATTTTGCTGATTATAGTCTTGAGGCTTTTGTTGGCGGCTTCGACAACCCCATTAGTTTGTGGTCAATAGCGAGAGGACTTATGCCTTTAAATTATATACTCATTGAATAACTCTGTGACTTAATCTTCAAAATGGAGTCAAATGTCTAATACTAGCTAGTGGGGAACTCCATAGTAGCAGATTCTATTCTTTCTGATGAATTTGGCTACTTTATTTACATTCGGCACTGTGTATGACTCGGCTTCAACACATTTGGTGAAATAATAAAAGGTTATCAGGATGAATTCAATCCCATTATATGCCTTGGGTCTGACTTTCCTAATGATGATGATGCCCCAAGTGGAGAAGGGCCAAGGTGAAGTCATATTGTACAACTCTCGAAGAGGTACGTGATGTAGATTGGAAAATTATTAGCATTTGAGGCATCTTATGACATAAGCAGCACAGTCTTGAACCATGGTGGTCTAGTAATATCTTCTTGGCAAGCATATGACCGTCCATGTGGGGTTCACATTCCTCACGATGTATTTTATGCATCACGTTCTCAACCCTAACCCCAACCCCTGTTATGCAATCCAGATGTGTTCCATCAAAGTTTCTCTTAAAGATTTTCTTGTCATAGATAATGTATTGAGTAGCAAGCCTACGAAGGGTCACACGATATTTTTTATTAGCATCCTAAGGATATCTACCATACGGAGGTGACAAATGTCGTAATACCACAATCCAACTATATCTAGATCTTTTTTTATTGCAAGCTTAATATGGTAGCAGTGTGTGGGCGCTACCTATTTTTGGACTAAAAAGGGAGCCATTATTATTCCCTCGGGCATGTCGACCATAGAGGCCAAGGTTTCCAATGCATAGGTTAGGCTATTTCTTGAGAGAGAAAGGGTGATACCCTCAAACTCAAAGGAAACATCCTCAAGGTGAGCACGGAAGGGTAGGAGTTTTTCGTCTTTGACTTTCCACTTTCTGAGGTATTACCCTATAATGAGAGTTAAATCTCTATAGACATCGATGCACCTGATTCCTTTCTCAAGGGCGATCTTAAGACCTATGGTACATGCTTCATACTGTGTCATGTTATTGGCGTAAGGGAAATCTAGATTAATGGCGATGGTATTATGAAAATCTTTAGGAGAGATAAGGAGTATCCTAATACTGTATACCTTTTTATTATCAGCACGGTCGAAAAACATCTACCATTCTGAGATCTTCATGAGAATCGTAAAGATATCTTCATCCGATAACTAAAAAATACATACCTTGGCTCCCCTATGGGATTGTAGGTAAGGTAGTCAGAAATGGATATTTCTTTTATCGCCTTCTAAGTAACATACACGATGTCGAATTCTACTAATAACATCAACCATTAAGCCATGTGACTGGATAAGGCAGTCTTCTCCATAAAGTATTTCATGGTATCGATTCGGGACACCATCTTAACAGGGAATGCGATCATGTAATACCGGAGGTTCTACGTAACCCAAACTAAAGTGACACATGCTTTTTCCAATGTGGTATTGTTCACTTCATAACCTGCTAACTTTTAACTAGTGTAGTAGCTGGCTCTTTCTTTACGTGATTCTTCGATGTATTGGGATAGCATATCCCCTCTCGCAGTGTCTACGACGGTAAAGTATAGAAGGAGGGGAAGACCTTACTATAGAGGAATGAGCACCGAAGGTTCGGTAAGGTATCATTTGATTTGGTCAAAGGCTTATTGACATGCCTCATTCTAGACCTTAGTTGAATCCTTGTAATGGAGTTAAAGATGGGCTCATAAATGGAGGTCAATTGGATGATGATCCGATTAATGTATTGAAGTTTGACCACGAAGCCACTAACTTCTTTCTCCATCCGTGATGGCGAAATTTTAAGAACCGCTTTTAGTTTGGCAGGGTCCACTTTGACCCCCTTCTCACTGACCATGAAGCTGAGGAGTTTGCCTTTTGTGATGCCAAAAATGCATTATTGCGGATTGAGGCACATCTCATACTGCCTTAGTCACTCAAAGAATTTCCTCAAGATAGGGATGTGACCTTCCCAAGTTTTGGACTTGATGATTATATCATCAATATAGAATTCGACCTCTTTCTAGATAAGATCATGAAAAATAGTCATAACTGCCTTTTAGTAGGTAGCTTCAGCATTTTTGTGAGTGAAAGGCATGACCGTGTTACAAAATGTTCCCCATAGGGTGATAAAGACAGT
Source organism: Sambucus nigra (assembly GCA_949130495.1). NCBI lineage: Eukaryota > Viridiplantae > Streptophyta > Magnoliopsida > Dipsacales > Adoxaceae > Sambucus > Sambucus nigra. Next base: position 540,677,572 of record OX422215.1, on the reverse strand, counting down.
CTTGTCTTGACGGTTATGGTGCATCTTGATCTGGTGATAGCCGAAAAAACTGTCAACAAATGATTTGAAGGCATGATTAGCAGTGTTTTTGATAATCATGTCAATGTTAGGTAGAGAGTAATTGTCCTTTGGCGATGCTTTGTTTTGATCCCATTAGTTGACGCACATACAGACTTTTCCTCTTGATTTTTGCACAGGGATGATCTTTTCTAGAAATGTGTGATATTCGACCACACAGATGAAGACTACCTTTACATGCTTTACCACTTCATCTTTGGACTTGAGAGGCCACTCTGTTCGGAGCTTTCTCAATTTATACTTGACAAACTTATAAGAATCTTGTGCTATACAATTTCTGGGTCAATGTCGGGAACGTCGCTATAAGACCATGCAAAGATGTCCAAGAATTATTTCAAAAGTTCTTCAAATTGCGACCGCTCATGCTCGTCGAGGGTGGACCCTACCCTAATCTAGCGTGGATTTGTACTAGAATTGATATTGATAACAATACTCATCATCATTAGTTTGAATGTGGTTATGCTGTTTAATTTTTTTCTTATTGAGATTAGTTAAGAACTGTTCATTTATTAGACCATCTTCATCAATTGTCTGATTAGAATGACTGTAATTAATATAGGGAACAATAAGCTCAAAATCATCATTCATTTTATTGAAAACATCTTTCGGAAGTACAACAGTGAGAACCTTGGGAGTGCGAAGAACTAATGGATCAATTTATTTAATTAAATGCCCGAACACACAAATCCAGAATTTAATCAAATTTTAACCTTTAATTAATTATGGTGTGCATGCGAGTTATGTCCAAATTCCAATTTGCAATTATTAATACAAATACAATCAAGATGAGGAAAAAATCCCTTTGTAGGATAAAACCTTTATTACGAACTATTGATAGCTTTGAATACAATTGACTTACAAAATAATTAGATACAGTAAGTTAGACACGCAGAGTCTTAAAAACGTCAACAGATACGACCCAGCTCCAGAATCGTCCATAGGTAGCGGTCTACCCTCGGTATCCACCTATTTAGCCTTCTTCCTTCTTCAGCAGTGGAACTTCATCCCATAATTTCAATAGTAGAGAAAAGTCTCTACAAAGTGTGTAACACAATGTACCTTCTTGATGTCAGTAAAAGTGATCTTGAATATATCCCGGGGGTGAGGATTTTAATATGAGGTGTTTTGATCACAAAAGAGAACTCAAAATATGTTTTTCATTGTGAAAAAGAGTTCTTGAAATATATAATCCCGTTCAGCATTTTTATAAGAAGTGAAGATGAAAAGGAAAAATAGAAAAGATAATGGGAAGATATTCTTTAAAAAACAAAATTTGCTCATGTCGTTCGAACGAAGGGGAAGATCATTCAAACGACACTGCATCTCGTTCGAACGACACTTTGAACGAATGATTTAACAAGATTACAATGAAATCAAAAAGGATCTCATTTGAAACTACATTAAACTCGTTCGAACACGACTTTAACGAGATGTCAATAGTCCCTAAAGGAAATCTTGTTTGAATAAGGGACTACTTCGTTCGAACAAAGCGTCAAACTTTTGAAAAAAAATTCTTGTAAAAATTTTGAGTTCCTTTAAGAAAATTATTGCCTCATAAAAAACAAGTAAACCCCAAAAAATACTCAGAACCTTTTTACCAATTAAAACGATTACTTCATTCCAAGTTGTTGAGATGACCAAATCTTTAAATCTTTGATGGTTGTCAACATTGTTTTTAAGTACTGATAAGTAGTGTCGTATATGTGTTTAGGTTACGTGTTTGTGTAACGGTGTATAACAAACTAAAATACATAAAAAAGTGAGCAATCATAAATTTTGCTCTTATAAATCTTCCCTTTTGGCTGTTCCGATACAAAATACAATCCTAAGACAAATTGAATCCTATGACTTAATACAACAATCTACCCTCTCAAAATATAAATGAAAATGGAACGTATAATATGTTCATGTCTTCAATCATGAAACCGGGGTTTTCCCTTGGCAAACATTGTCTTCATCCTATGTGGGTCCAAATAATCTTCATCTAAGCAAAAAATCGTACAAACATGAGACAATCAAAGATACCGTGATGCATAGAGTTTTAAACACAAAATAAAAACTCTCCCTCAATTTGTTCTCCCACTTTTTATTTGTAATAGACAAAGGAGTCGAAACTAAGCATGAAGTATCGACATCGCTCGAAGAAATAAAATATCAACACAAGTATAATCTAGGAAACATATGTGATGATAATCTCGAAAGGCATGTGGAAACCAACTATTTTTGAATTTTTTAAATTTTCGTAAATATAAAGTATAAAAGGAACAAATACAACATACCATGGAATAACACTACAATATCCGAACTGTGAACACGGAATGTAGGGGTGTGAACGTTTTCCATAGGGAAATCAACATATATAGTCATAAAATGTGGGCTCAAAGTTTTAATATACCTCTAACGAAAGAGCTCAATGTCTATCGTAGGTGTAAAATTTGATGAACTCAAGTGAAATTGACTCAACTTAATCAACAAGTCATGAACATAAATGATATCACACTAATGATACCAAACTATGTAATATTTTTTCGAGTCATTTTAGTTGTGAAAACCCATTGATCTTTAACTTTAACTCCTTCAAAATCTCTCATATATGAAGGTCATTAATTCTCAGTGATTTTTGAAGAAATTAATGCTCATATGTAGTGAAGCATCAATGTATCAAAAATTGGTCGGGCACTTCTGTTTTTATGTGCCTCTAATCTTTTTAGGTTCTTTTATGCAAATGGTTGACTTTGAGGCAAAGAATTTTTTTTATCTTCAGTAGCCCTTTTCCATTGTTTAGCATATACCGATATTTTTCGAAACATATCTTAAATCCAGGCAATGATTTTTATATGCACAAATTTATCTCTTTTTACATTTGGTTTGTTATAAAGAAAAATGGAGATGAGAACATCGTATTCAACAAGTGACAAGTGCAATGTTCAAACAAGTTCCTGAACGTGTGCATTAAAGGTGACTAAGACTCAAGCATGTAGAAAGTAATCATCAAATATCAACGTAACGACTCCACACTTTATTAAGCACATTATAGAGACGACTTCATGTATCAAAACACTACGAAAAAGTCCCATGTAAATATGGAATGAATGAGTGATTCGGACATCTTAAAAATTTCATCCATATATGGTGGTAAAAAAATAAAACTCTTTTTGTCCTTTCCAATTTTTTTTTATAAAAAATAAAATATTTTTTCCTTTTCATAAAAACGAAAATATTTTTGTTTTTTTTAAATCTTTCAAAAAAATAAAACTCTTTCGGGATTTCTCTAAAAATATCAAAATGAAAAATATTGATACACTGATATCACAATGACAATACAATGGAATAAGAGATATGAACATGAAAAGAATCCTATACTAGATAAAGTATCTGAACTCAGTCAACGATGCAAAGGCTAAGAGATTTCCTAAGACCCTCAAATCGAAGTGCATCTGAAGGTTTCATGAATTTTTTGGCTAACTGACGATCGGTGCTCACAAAGCTCAAGGACATGACCTTCTCCTCAACTAGAACACGTATAAAGTGATCGCGTTTCATAACGTGCTTCGTGCATGAATGTTGGATAAGATTACGAGCAAAATGGATCACACTCGTATTATCATAAGAAATGGTCACCGTTCCATGTGATATACCATAATCCTCAAATATTTGCTTCATCCATACGAGTTGCGGGAAATAACTTCCAGCGATAATATACTCAGCCTCCACTATAGAGAAAGATATGGATTTTTGCTTCTTGATCAACTAAGAGACAAGAGCACTCCCAAAATAGAAACACCCACCTGAATTGTTCCTACAACCATCTATATCCCCAGCCCAATCGGTATCCGAATAGGCGAATAATTGGTCATCCGTATCAAAGAAATGATAAATACCATGAAAGAGTTCTACTCACGTATTTGATGATACATTTAAGTGCGTGTAAGTGTGACTTTTTTGGGGATGCCTAGTATCATGCACATACTCCAAAACAAAATGCAATATCAGGATGACTAGCGATCAAGTAAAGGAGAATACCTATCATACTACGATAAAGGTTTTGGTTTATATACTTGCCTAATTTGACTTTGCTAAGCTTTGTCAAGGTACTCATAGGGGTGCACGAGTGCTTATGAAAGTCTAGACAAAACTTCTTCAGAAGGTCTTTTGCATATTTGGATTGCGATATGAATATTCCATCCTCAAGCTAATGAACTTGGAGATCTAGGAAGAACGTAAGGTCACCTACCATGCTCATCTCAAAATCACTCTTTATCTCCTACTCAAAGGTGTGAGCATCGTAAGAGCACGTGGATACAAAGACTATGTCATCCACAAAGACTGGGACAACCAAAATCGCACTGCTTTCTCTTCTAAAAAACAACGTCTTATACACTCCCCCTCTTTTGAAGCCACGAACTAAGAGATAAGAAGTGAGACTCTCGTACCAAGCATGGGGTTTCTTGCTTTAAACCATACAAGGCCTTCTTAAGATAATAAACGTGTTCTGGGTGCTTAGGGTCTTCGAACCCTTTTGGTTGTTCCACGTAAACCTCCTTCTATAAAATGCCATTTAGAAATGCTCTTTTGAAATCCATCTGATATAACTTGAAGCGAAGATATGAGATGCTATGGAGAGTAGTAAGCAGACAGACTCATGCCTAATAACAGGAGCGAATGTCTCATCAAACTCAATACCATCATTCTGTGTAGACTTGAGCGACTAATTTAGCTTTATTATGAACCATGGTACCATTCTCATCCATCTTATTTTTGCAAACCCACCTGGTACCTATCACATTAGACTTGCTAGGTTGGGGGACTAATTCCCAGACATTGTTCTTACGAAAATGAAGCAACTCATCTTGCATGGAGAATATCTAGTGCTTGTCCTTGAGTGCTTGTTTCACAATCTTGAGTTCAACTAAGGACATGTAACATAGATAGCTATCCCCATTTTTGAGTTGAGCACGAGTGTTAACGCCTAATGTAGGATCATCAAGTATAGCGAAAGGGTCATGACTTTTTGGAACCCAATATGGTGTCTCCACTAAAATAGGAATAGGGTCCACCAAGGTAGCATGAGTAAGTATGAGATTGTCACTAGGGGTTGCATCATCCTCACGCTAAGGGTTAGGAGTAAAAAATGCCATTGGAAAAATCTCTAATCGTGACGTTTATTGACTCTATAGCCTTAGAAAATAGAAAGGTTAAAAACCCAATAAGCCATACTAATCAATGAATATCCTAAAAATATTCCCTCGTTGCTCTGGGAGTCAAACTTTCCTAAGTGCTCTTTATCTCGCAAGGTGTAGCAAGTACCAAAGAGAAGGAAGTTGTAAAAGTTGGACTTCTTCACTGTCCACAACTCATAAGGTGTGTGAAGTGTGTGCGGATGAAGATATACCCTGTTCATTGTATGGCATACGTGTGAATACACTTTATGGTTGACTCACTTGAGTCTGCACTATATAGGAGTTCCAACTAGTTCGGATATGGTGACAAAATAGGTTAGTTTTCTTGAGCATCCCCTTTAAGGTATATACAACCTTAATCAATTATAGAAACCACATCATTGGACCCCCCAAGTCTCTCTTTAGGTCCATGAAACCTCCCCATATCACTACAAACCCTAGATCATATTTTGAGTACCGATCTAGAGGCTATCGGGCGCTCTCGAGCCCCGTTTGACTCCGATCGACTATATCATCAGAATAAAAGCTTAATGAATCTTCAAAGTGATCGAAATACCCTTTCCAATAGTTCGCCCCATGTATGAATCTTTATAACGGTTCGGATGAACATACCATTTTACTATTGAAAATTGATCTAGAGGCCACCGGGCGCTTCCGAACCCCAATTTGATTTTAACCAACCTCATCGTCAGAGTCACTCCGTCCATGAAACGACATAGCCATTCAGACGAAAGATTCGTTTCCTCCTGAAACCTTATTCGGAGGCCACCAGGCACTCCTGGGCTTCGTATGACCAAGTTCAACTCTTTAGCGCAAATGATACTGAATGAATCTTCAAAGGTCATTGAATACCCTTTCTAACGGGATACCCCGAGCATAATTCTGAGTTAAGGTACGGTCGAAGGATCCGTTTTACTTCGAGAGGTCATCGAGCATCGGGACTCAGTTGACCAAGGTCACCATTCCGAATCGATCTAAGATAATTGGAATGTCAAAGAACATTACCTATCCCTTCCAACGGTCTGCCTCATGCGCAATTCGGAGTTACCATTTAGACGAACGATCCGTTTCCATCTAACGATCTGTCGTCCAAAGGACCGACGTGTGCTTTCGAGCCACATTTGACCCAAAGTCAACTCTACGAGCGGTCTAAAGGATTCTTGAAGGTATCTGAATTACCTTTCTAATGGTATGCCCCGTGCATAATTTGGATCAACGAATTTCATTCTAAGACCATTTTTTTGAAAAAATTTACACGAGACTGTCGATTGGCAGGTCCATCTCCCTGCCTATCGGTAGTGTGCCCAGGGTTACCTGCAGATTGGCAGGGTTGGGACCATGCCGATAGGCACCCCCCTTAACCCTATAAATAGAGGGCATAACCTCACTCCCAAAGCACACCTCAGATCCATTAGCATCAGTGATCTCAACAACATTCTCTTGTAATCAATGAAGTTTCCTTATGTGAAATTCCATTCAATATTAAATTCCTATCCTTTTCACACCCAATTTGGCAAAAACCTCATTCTCTCTCATACAACATTCATATCAAGCTTCAAGGTAGTTCATCCAAGATCATGAACAAGCTTCCATCCTCCAAAGAAGGTCCAAATCCCTCTCTCTCTCTTTAAATTTCTTATTTTTGCATTAATCACATTAGATTCATTATCTAGTTCTTACTTTAGTTCATACACATTAACATCTCACATTTTTATTAGGTATATTAGACATACTTTATTTTCTATAAAAAGACCCAAAACAAATGAAAAGAAGGTTACACCCATAAATTCCAAACGGGATTATTCATCACACGTTCCACAACTAAAATACATTTTCTACACACCTATATAATAAAATCCTGTTTGAATCTATGGGATAAACCCCAATCCTATTCCTCATGCGAACTATGTGGACTTTGATGCCTTTATAGGCTATGTAGGCATTTCTGATTAAAACTCGAGAATCGAGTTCAATTTTCCAATTTTCCAAAATTTTCTAATTTTATAATTTTCCAAATTCCCCATTTCCACATGTGTCATATTATTGCATTATTTTAATACATATTGTGTTTGTGATCCTTAGAAGTGTTTTATCCAACACATATTATCGTTTCATCATAACGATCAATAACATGATAAACGCATGAATCGTACTTTCTACGTATTATTTTGGGAACATTCCAATGGATGACCTCCTTCTATATTTTCGATGGTATGAGTTAGGCAATTCCAATCTTCATTATATACACAAATACACACACACACACACTTCATGGAAAAATAAAGGAAAATAATAAGATAAGCTCATGAGAAACCGAAAGGGCATGGATGGGTGCCTAACACCTTCCTATTCCATAACTTAGCCCCCAAAACCTTCGAGATATTGGTTTCGTAAGCATCAATTTGTCTTTGATGTCACTCTCTCAAGGCGACCGCATTTTGTTTTGCCTATTTTATGCAAAATACGTTGGCGACTCCAACTCTTTACATTCACCCCACACTGACGACAATCGAAGCATTCATAAATCTGAAGGGGAGCGTGACCTTTCAACCCCTTTCTTTCCCCATCCCCTATGGGAAGAAGGAGAGATGAGGGACCACCATTGATCGGGATGGCCACAATCATCAAGTATAATCCAGTCCAAGAACAATACAACTACCAAAAAGGGAAGTAATCTTATCTCTTGAACATACTATAGGACACGATTCGTGCATATAGGTGTTAATGTGTATGCACAAGTGTTTACATATTTTTAGGAATTTTTATAACATTTTAAATTATTTTAAACATTTTAAAATCGTTTAAAATGATTTTTAAAATAATTAAAATTAGTTTTTAAAAGTGTTGGGGTTAAAAGTCAGATTAGTTTTATTCCTTAAAAATGTGCCAGGGTAGAATCTAAAATCGGCAGAGACATTTGTTGGTGCAAGTTGGATTATTAAAAATTTTAAATATGCGTTTTACACCTTATTGGATTATCCCACGTGTTAGCACACTACTGGTTACATTTGTGTTTTCTTTGTGTCTTAGAAGTGAGAAATAATATTTTCCTTTGGATCATTTTAATCTACGACTTGCATGTGTTTTGAAGTAATCCATGTGATATCGTTTAGGGCCAATCAAAGCAAGTGCTTGTTCGGTGCCATTTCAACCCTTAGATTTAGAATTGAACCGTCAAAGCAATCCCAACCCTTTATTTCCATCGAACATCTGGATCCTTCTATAACTAGTATAAATAGGCTCCTTGGGTTAGACACTTGAAGAATTTGGTCATTCGTCTAAGTTGAGAGAAAAAATAGGGAAAAGAGAGGTTAGAGGTTAGAGAGAATATATATATATATATATATATATATATATATATATATATATATATATAGAGAGAGAGAGAGAGAGAGAGAGAGAACTAGTCTTCGTAATACAAAAATCTTAGGTTTTCTTCCAAAGACAGAATACCTCCTTAAAGTTTCAGATATTCCAAAAAATCTAACCTTTGAGAGTTAGAATCAGTTAGGTTTTAGTGAATTTGGTATTTGGTTGAGTTTGAATATCCTCTTAACTAATTATCTCTCTTAGGAACCACGTCTCTCCGTGGATCTTGCTTTTCTTTCTAGAAATTGCAAGATTTTTTAAAAGATATATCAAACGATATATTTTATGAGTTTTGTTATATCTTATCTGTTGGATCATGTTCTGTATGTTTATATTTCTGTAGATCCACTCTTTATTTCAAATTCTTTGAAAAAGAGACTTCGAGTGGTTTAAAATCTCAGACGTGAAAAACCTTGTTTCAAAAATATAAGTTTCATAGTTTGTGAAATTATTTCGTATGTAAATACGTTTTGAAAAGATAAAATATATTTTTTAGAAAGATTCTTTTTCAGATCTGAAAATAGTTTTTGAAGTTTTCTTTTTAAAGTGATTTGAACTCTTTGCATGTCATATAGAAACTGTGTAATTTGTAGGATTTATTTGTATATATCTTGAGAGGTGTGAGCTGCATATTGACATGTAGTTATAGTCACATTACTATCACTATCACTCTCACTCTCACACGAACACATAGTTAGTGTGGTTAATTTGAGAGATCTTGAGTTGTTTGAGCCACTGTAAATAAAGAACAAGGAGGAAGGCAAAGAAATTGCTAGGAAGGTCAAAAAGGTCAGATCAGAATTAACTTTGAGAGGGAAACTTGTGTAGTTACATTTCTATCTTAGTTTTAAGATCTCAAATGCATGCTTAGTGCTTATAATATTGTTTGATTTTAGTGGATTTTTTCGTTATCATGGATGTTTCCCCTAATTTGGGGTTTTTCTACGTAAAAAAATTATCTCTTGTGTGTGGTTTTTTCTTCTTCACTACTACTGCTGCAAACTAGACTTAGGTTGAATTTTAAAACCTATTTCCAAGAAACTGAAATAACTTGTTCATAATTTTTGAATACATCTTGTGTTACTGTCCAGTTTTATAAAAGAGTTTCCTAAAAATGTTGTTCGAAACTTACTTAATTGTTTTAACTTATGTTAAATAACTTAGGAAGGTTTTCAATTAGTATCAGAGCTGAGTATTTGTTTTTCAAAATCTATTAGATCCGGTGCTTTGAAACTTTTTTAAAAACAAAATCTGAATGGACGAGAAATTTGAGCATCTTGAAAATTTGTCTAGGCCTCCCCTCTTTGATAAAACAAATTTTCCTTACTGGAAAGTAATGATGATTGCCTTCATCCAAGGGACATTGGTAGATGATGCATGTAATGCCATTGAAAATGGATATACTCATCCCACTAAGCTTCTTGCAGAGGTTAGTAATGTAATAATTAAAAAACTCCTCAACGAGTTTACTAAGGAAGAAAAGATGGCCTCCTTAAGACATATTTATGTCTATTAATTAACACGAATTTAAAAGGATATCCATATGTTCAACATCTAAGGAAGTTTGGGACACGTTAGTCACTGCACATGAAGGTGATGACCGTGTTAAGGTAGCCAAAACCCAGGTGTTAATATAAAAGTATAATGCTCTAGTTATGACTGAAACTGAGAGTTTTGATGAATTCTACATTAGACTGACTGATGTTATTACTAAATTACATGATAATGGAATTATGTATGAAAGGAAATAACGAGTCTCTAAAATTCTTAGATCCCTTCCCCTAAGTTTGATAACAAACTTTACGCAATTTAGGAGATAGATGACCCATATTTGACTCCATAACTCCTTAGTAGCAAACTTAGGACGGTAGAAATGGAACTGGAATTTAAATCAAATCTTTCCAATAATCAATAGAGACATAACAGTTCCAATTTAGTCTTCCAGTCTAAAATGACCACACACAGTTTAGTGTACCTAACATTGATTTGGACTCTGATGAAGGATGTGACTTAGATAATTTGGATAATCAGATAGCCCTCATGTCTAAACATTTTAAGAAAATTTTGAAGTTTAGAAATAATGTTGCTTCTAAACAAGGGAAGGCTGCTTATTCAAATTATTCTAACAATAGACCTCATGAGAGAAATCAATACAAACATAACACTTATGATAATAATAGACCAATGATCGATATGAAGAATGTTAAATGCCATCTTTGTGGGAAACTAGGTAATTTTGCCAGTAAGTGTAGAGTTAGACTTAACAACAACAACGCTAAGGCCAATATATGCCAGACTTTGGATGACTCAAGTGACTCTGAAGAAGATGAGCCCTAGTCTTTCAATTCTTTTGATCCTTATATGGCTTTCTTTGCTAAATTTTTTTATGCTGGTGATATGCTTGAGAACAATGCTGATTATGATACTGTTATGCCTAGATTTATTATGACTAATAATGTTATACCAACTACTGGTTTATCTACTCTTTGTTTAGAAAACAATGTTGTTGATGTTGTTAGTAATAATTCTTTGATGTTGCACGTGAGTCAAAGTGATCGCTCTAATGACGAATTCAATGGGTGTGTGAGTGCGACAATTAAAACGTTAGGGGATAACTCACACACTGCGCTAGATGAATTCAAAAATGATGATCTACGTGACATTCACACAGTTTACACTAAGACCCTTAGGAAGGGCAGTAGACTAGAAAAGACTATCAAGGAGTTAACTGAGAAAATGGAAGCTTTAAGCCTAATGGTAAGGTAGAATGCTGAGGACTATACTAATCAGTGTTTGTTCTATAAAACCAAAACTAAAGTTTTTGTTGAAAAAATTAAACAACTTTCTGAATCAAATGAAGTTTTGGAAAAGAAATATAAAGAAACTTTGATAGAATTAGAAGAATCTAAAGAAAAGGTTTCAACTTTTTTCATTTTTTTTTCTAATTTTGAAAACAATTCTAATTGTTTTGAAGATTGTGTTGCCTCTAGTAAAACCAATTCTGAAGATAAAATAGGCATAGGTTTTGATAAAAAAACTAAGGCACAAACCAAACCTTTGCAAAATGTAAAATTTTTGTTTTATGGAAAAATAAATATTGATCTATTTCCTAATTTTCAAGCCTTAAAAACTGATTTTGAGAATAAGGGAAAAGGGCCAGACATCTTGATGAAAAACTGTCTAAAGCCTACTGCTAAATCTGAGGCTAAAAATGTTTGCCCCCCCGTGAGGAGATTTGTATCTAAATGGAAAATTGATGCAGTTAGACCTAAGGTCAATGTCCAGTAAATAGATAAACCTCTTTTCAAAGATTTTAAAAATAAAAAACAACCGTCTAGCCACCAATACTGTTCATACAGTGATGTTTATGGACACTGTCTCGATGAATGTTTTCAAAAATGACTATATAAGCCTGTCTATAATTTACCAGTTTACAAAAACTTTAACTGTTCTAGACAGAGCAGAAACAATTATATTCTTCCTAAATAGACTAATAAAAACTCTAACTATAGGAACAGGAAGAAAAGATCTCAAGCAATAAAGAAATCTAGCAGAAAGAGTTGTAGATCTATTTCTAAACCAAAATCTCACAAAATTTTCAAAACTAGAGCTATATGGGTTAGAAAGGACGATCTAATACCCCAGTTGAAGTGTAACATTATTATAAGTGCTTTAAAAGTTGAACACACTGTTTCTGGTTGGTACATAGACTCTGGATGTTCCAAACATATGACCAGAGACTATATTAAATTATTTGACAAAACTGACTTCTTAGGAGGAAATGTTTTGTTTGGGGACAAAGTATCTGCTCCGATCATAGGCAAAGGGACACTCCAAGAAAAAGGACTCCCTATTCTCAAAGATGTCCTATTAATGAAATGTCTTAAAGTTAATTTGTTAAGCATATCATAATTTTGAGACTCCAACCATACAACCATATTCTCAAAAACTAATTGTAAAATTTTAAATAAGTATGGCGATTGCATCCTTACAGGTCACAGGACCCCAAATAACTGCTACACAGTTAATCCGAGTAATGAGACTTGTAGGTTATCCAAACTTAATGACAAAGAAATCTGTCATAATCGGTTGGGTCACATAAACTATGAAAATCTTAACAAATTAAGCTCCCAGGATATAGTTAGAGGTTTGCCAAAAATAAACCTATTTCAAATGTTATTTGTGGGCCTTGTTAGGATGGAAAAATAGTTAAATCTTCTCATAAGAAAGTTAAAGACACTTTAACAACAAAACCTATAGATCTAATCCACATAGATCTTATGGGTCATTTCCAAACTGTGAGCCTTTGTGGTAATAGTTATATTTTGGTTATGTTGGATGATTTTACTCGATTCACTTGGGTAGCATTTTTAAAATAAAAATCTGATACGTTCCTAGAATTTTTAAAAATTCTTTTAAGAATCAAGAATTAAAAAGATACCCCAGTCAATCAAATCCGTAGATATAGAGGAGATGAATTAAAAGACTTAGGCGTAACATAATATTGTAGCGGTAATGGTTACAACAACAAGTTCACTGCACCTAAAATACCTCAGCAGAATGGTGTTGCTGAGCGTAAATAGGGTAATCATACGTGCTAAGAACTTGCAAAAATACTTTTGGGTTAAGGTAGCTCAAACAGCGTGTCATATTATCGATAGAGTTTAGCTTCGAAAAAATATCAAACAAACGTCCTATGAACTTTGGTAAGGTAAAAATCCCAACTTAAAATATTTTTGAACTTTTGAGAGTACTTGTTATGTTTTTAAAGATAGAGTGGTGACAAAGCCATATTTTTGGGTTTCTCCCCTAATAGTCGAGCTTATCGCATTTATAATTTGGGTACTAAAGTAATCATGGAATCGATAAATGTGATAGTGAGTGACACTAATGCCGAGAGTAAAGAACAAGGACCAACTATAGTGAATGAGTCTAAAAACAATTTTACTTGTGACTCTCCAGAGATAGTTGATCCTTTACCAACTGAGAACCCTGAAGCACCTAACTGGGTTTCTAAAGATCATACTACAGATAATGTTGTTGGTAACCCTCAAGAGATATTTCGTAGAAGATCCCAGTTACGCAATGTTGCTCACTTTTCATGCTTTGTTTCATTAATAGAACCAAAGAATGTAAATAAAGCACTTAATGACTCATTTTGGATAGGTTCTATGCAAGAAGGGTTCGTCTAATTTAAAAGTCACGACGTGTGGTATCTTGTGCCTAGGCACAAAAATAACAGGGTTATTGGCACTCGCTGGATTTTCAAAAACAAAATAAATGAATCTGGGATGATATTTATAAATAAATCTAGATTAGTTGCCTAGGTTACTCTCAAGTTAAAGCAATAGATTTCGAGGAGACATTATCCCCGGTCACTCGTCTTGAGTCTGTTCGCTTACTCCTGGACATAGCCTGTCACTTACAATTCAAACTTTGTCAAATGGATGTGAAATTTGCCCTTTTAAATGGTTTTTTTTACAGAGGAGACTTATGTTGAACAACCGACAGGCTTCATTGATCCTCGTTGCCCAAACCATGTTTATAGATTAAAAAGTGCATTATACGGTTTAAAGCAATCCCCTCAGTCCTGGTACGAATGTTTATAAACCTTTTTAATTAATAAAGGGTTTCGACGAGGTGGAAATGACCAGACATTATTTGTTAAACATTTTAACAAACAGGTCTTAATAGCTCAGGTTTATGTTGGCGACATAATATTTGTTTCTATTTCTGCATCTGAAGTTAAAGAATTTTCTAAAATTATGCACGGGGAGTTCCAAATGTCTCTTATAGGGAAGCTTCGGTATTTCTTAGGACTTCAAGTCAAGCAAAAATCTGATGGGTTATTCATTTCGAAATCAAAACATGTTATAGAGTTAGTGAACAAGTTTGGATTATAGAATGTCAAGGCTGCTAGGACTCCCATGAGTACTTCAGTAAAACTTTCTAAAGATGAACATGGGAAACCTATAGATCCTACCCTATATAGAAGTATGATAGGTAGCATGTTATACCTCATAGCCTTACGTCTTGATATCATGTATTCTGTGTGTGTTTGTGCCCTATACCAAAGTGCACTTGAGGAAAGTCACATGCTATTTGTCAAACGAATTATCAAATATGTTAACAGTACAATAAACCTAGGGATATGGTGCACAAATGATACATCTAGCACAATTGTAAGATACACTGATGCAGATTGGGTTGGCTGTTCTAAGGACAAAAAAAGCACTTCGGGAGCTTGTTATTATATATGAAATAATTTAGTAGGATGGAGTAGTAAAAAGAAAAATTACACTTCACTTTCCACAGCAGAATATGAATATGTAGTTGTAGGAAGATGTTGTGCTCAATTAATGTGGATTAAGCAAATGATAAGTGACAATGGAATTAATGAAGAAAAGCTACATCCATATTACGATAATCAAAGTGTGATAAATATCTCTAAGAATCCTATTCAACATTCGCGTACTAAACACATCAAGATAAGACCCCATTTTATCCCTGAATTAGTTGAATCTAAAGAATTAGAGATAAACAATTTACCTATAGAACTTCAATTAGGTGACTTATTTATTAAATTGTTAGGTAACTTGAGATTGGAATCCTTAAGAAAATCTATTGGTGTGGTTATTGCTGAACAATTGTCTATCACCTATTAGTATATCTTCTAGTTACATACATGCTGATAGCTGGTCTTCGAGGATATATGGCACGATCATTTGAATAATGACAAAAGACACTTCCTATCTTTATTTTATGTAGGAGATCCTTGAAGTGACCCGGTGATTATTATAAGTTGTTAAATTTCTTATTATGATTCTTTATCAGTTTTTCACCCTTTGTACATTTGGGCAAAATTGGGGGACAAATACTTGAGTAACTTGCTATATTTTCATCTCTTTTGACTCAACTAATGTACCAACTTAAGTGTTTTATTTTAGGAATTTCAGAAATCGTTTGTGCAGATATCACATATTTAGTGTAATGGTCTGTATGATAGTTGAGTTATGTATTTTCTTTCTCTTACTTTTGGTTCTAGGATGGGAATGGGTAGATAGCTCTTTTGTATAATTAAATAGGAGTTTTTTATATTACCCACGAGTACAAGTTACTCAAAGGAATTTTGTCTCCAATATCCAAAGGGGGAGATTGAGAAGACACTATATGGTTGACTCACTTGAGTCTTCACCATATAGGAGTTCTGACTAGTTTTGATATGGTGACAAAATAGGTTAGTTTTCTTGAGCATCCCCTCCAAGGTATATACAGGCTTCATCATCAAATGTCATCCAGTCCAAGAATAGTACATCTGCAAAAAAGGGAAGTAATCTTTTCTCTTGAACACACTATAGGACACACTTCATGTATATAGGTGTTAATGTGTGTGTACAAGAGTTTACATATTTTTAGGAATTTTTATAACATTTTAAAACAATTTAAACGTTTTTAAATCATTAAAATATTTTTAAAATAATTAAAATCATGTTTTAAAAGTTTTGGGGTAAAAGTCAAATTAGTTTTAATCCTTAAAATGTGCCAGGGTAGAATATAAAATCGACAGAGACATTTATGGGAGCAATTTAGATTATTAAAAGTTTTAAAGCACGCGCTTTACAACCTATTAGGTTGTCTCACGTGTTAGCACACTACTGGTTACATTTGCGTTTTTTTTGTGTCTTAGAAGTGAGAAACAATATTAGTCTTTGGATCATTTTAATCTAAGGCCTGCATGTGTTTGAAGTAATCCATCTGATATCGTTTAGGGCCAATTCGAGAAAGTTTTTGTGCGGTGCCATTTCAACCCTTATAGTTAGAATTGAACCGTAAAAGCAATCCTATCCCTTTATTTCCTTCAAACATCTGGATCATTCTTTGACCAGTATAAATAGGCTCCTTGGGTCAACCATTTTAAGACTTTAGTCATTCATCTAACTTAAGAGAAAAGAGAGAGTAGAGAGAGGTTAGAGAGAGAAGAGATAATATATATATATATATATATATATATATATATATATATATATATATATATATATATATATATATATATATATATATATATATAGAGAGAGAGAGAGAGAGAGAGAGAGAGAGAGAGAGAGAGATAGAGAAAATGAGTCTTCGTAATACAAAAATCTTAGGTTTTCTTCCAAAAACCAAATACACTCTTAAAGTTTCAACTATTCCAAAAAACCCCACTTTTGAGAGTTAGAATCAGCTAGGTTTTTGTGAGTTTGGTATTTGGTTGAGTTTGAAGATCCTCTTCACTTATTATCTCTCTTAGGTACCACATCTCATTATGGATCTTGCTTTTCTTTCTAGAAATTTCAAGATTTGCTAAGAGATTTATCAAACGATATATTTTAGGGTTTCTGTTATCTCTTATCTATTGGATCTTATTTTGTATGTTTATATTTCCTTAGATCCACTCTCTATTTCAAATTCTTTGAAAAAAAGACTCCTAGTAGTCTAAAATCTCAGATCTGAAAAACCTTGTTTTAAAAAAATAAGTTTCACAATTTGTGAAATTATTTCATAATAAATTTTGAAACGATAAAATCTATTTTTCAGAAAGATTCTTTTTTAAATATGAAAATAGTTTTTGAAGTGTGCTTTTCATAAAGATTTGAACTCTTTACATGTCATATATAAAATATCTAATTTGTAAGATTTATTTATATAAATCTTGAGAGGTGTGAGCTGCATATTTGCATGTAGTTATAGTCACATCTCTATCACTTTCACTCTCACACGAACACATAGTTAGTGTGGTAAATTTGAGAGATCTTGAGTTGTTTGAGCCACTACAAACAAAGAACAAGCAGGAAGGCAAAGAAGCTGCTAGAAAGGTCAAAAAGGTCCGATCATAATTACCTCTGAGAGGGGAACTCGTGCAAATACATTTCTATCCTAGTCTTAGAATCTTAAATGCATGCTTAGTGCTTGTAATCTTGTAATATTGTTTGATTTTAATGAATTTTTCGTTTTGTGGCACAGAGGTCACTGATGTGCCCTGAATGTACCCCTCGGCTCAGAGACATCAACCTCAGTCATGGAGATGGCCGATGTTAGAGGGACCCTAGATTCATCACTAGCAGTCTTGTCCTAGGCAAGGTCAGCCACGGTCGACGTTGCTATCTATCTCGACAGGTGAGGTCACCATGATCCAGGGGCGGTTATCCACTTGGTCTTCCTTGAATTGCAACCTCGTCTCAAAACATGAAGAGGTCTCCATCCCATCATCAACATCAATCTCGGCTAGGGATCGGCCGACGTTCCTTCTTTACCACCACTACCTCGACCCATGCCGATGTTATAGCTCAGCATGCCTTACCTCGTCTCTCCCGCTGGGCCAAGGACGCCACCTTTTCCTCTTCTAGGCCGAGGTTATGACCAATCACAGATGGCCGAGCTCTTCTGCACATATGTGGGGCTAGGAACACGTGTACACAAATCAGTTATAACCGAATCATTCCCCCCACGTGAGGGAATATTGAGCTCATCATTATCGACATGAGATCAACCAGGTGTCATTCTCGTAATGGTTCGATCATCATGCACATACACATTGCATGCTTTGGGGGTACACTACACCCCCCAGGCACTATATATAGAAGTCATCATCTACCTTGAAAAGGATCCAAAATTAGCAACCTTAGCTGAAACTCTATCATTTTACATAGTAGAGAGAGACAGCTGAGAGTTTTGTATCTATGGCCATTAGAGCCCTCATACAGTGATACACATCATAAACTTGCACAGTGGATGTAGGCCTGATTGGCTGAACCACTTACATGACTATATTCTTTTTCTTCTCCTCATATCCTTCTTCTGTGTGAATACTCTTACTAATATTCTGCCATTGTTAACATTGAATTGAGCTCACAAACACCTTGAAGGGTGGTGTTGTTTCCAACATCATCATTTTGGTGCCGTCTGTGGGAACGAGAAGCTATATCTTCCTCATCCATTGCTTAACCTCACCGGAGACTCTGGTGGTGAACCAGGCCTCCCCCATTCCGAGGAGCCGTTTCACCGTTGAAAGAGGTCCTATAAGGTATTAAGCTCATTTACTACACCATCTCTTTGGTACTAACACATAGCACCGGAACTACCATTACCTCTTCCGCCGCCTATAGCGGGGGGACCTAGCTCCAGCCAGGAACCACCCCAATCCGAAATGGCGGAGGTGGCAGCAGCCTTGAGGTCTTTGGCTACAACGCAAAAAGCAATGCAGGAGCAATTTGCACAGCTCAGCCAAAATATGATGAGGCCACCTGGAGTCTCACCAGAAATGATCACTCCGATGGAGATTCAGCCTCATCCTGACGCCAGGGGACCACCCCAGGCACCGCAAAAAGACCAACCTAAGCCCCAGCGGAGGAGGGACGTTGTTGACCCTAGGCGCTTGAGCCTGGGGAGGCAAGGAAACCCTTTCCCTGAGGACACGTATGATGATCTAGAGGCAGAAGACGTCCCAGAAGATTGTTGGGAACCGTATGAGGTTTCAAACAATATAGTTCGTCTTATCCAACGGAGCCAAGGTTATGGGGGCAGAAGAGGTAGAGAAGCCCAGCAACGAGGATCAACTTTTGATCGACTGAACAGAGGGCCAGCCTTTGAAAGGATCGGTCCTGTAAATGACCTAAGATAGAGGTTATCAAGGTCGAGAAGTGCAGTTGACTCACAAAGGGAAGAGGGGAAACGTCGGCCTAATCGAGGCCGACCCCATGCAGGAAGAGGTAGAGACCAGGAAGAGGTCAACAGCCGACGTTGTGCTATGGCTGGGGAACCCTCAGTCCACCACTTGGAGGTGGCTGGGGACAACCTCGGCCAGGCCGACATTGCAAGACCATGGAATGACTCCATCCAACGTCTTGAAGAAAAGATAGGAGACCTCATCAAAAGCCAAGACCCATTGCAAAGAGGTTTCTTGGACGGCTCCCCCTTTGTGGCCAAGATAGTAAACTTTCCAACCCCCGCTAAGTTCAAACCGCCCATGGTCTCACCCAAGTATGACGATAACACCAACCCTGTACATCACATTAAGATATATCAGTCGACGACGGACATCTATTCGATACCAGATGAGATGAAGTGTCGTGCCTTCTCCGGAACTTTGACAGGAGAAGCGCACATCTGGTTCACTTCCCTTTCAAAGAATTCAATCAAGAACTTCAAGGGCCTGGCTGAACGATTCATCCACAACTTCTGCTTTGGGGTAAGACCTCAAAAGAAGACCACCCATCTGCTGTATATCAAGCAGGGGAAGAACGAGAGCCTAAGAGACTACATTGCCAGGTTCAACAAAGAAAAACTTGAGGTTGAAGATTACGAAGAGAATATTACCATGACCGCCCTCATAGGAGGTCTTAAGAAGGGGAAGTTGTTTTGGAAACTTGCGGAAGACCCTCAAAAGTCCATGGCGGAGCTATTAGCAACTGCGGGGAAGGTCATGAACGCTGAAGAGGCCATGGACGCCAAGTATGAGGATAAAAATGGCTGTGGCAGCGAAAAGTTCCAAAGAAAGAAGGATGGAAAGAAGAGGTCAGCTGATGATAAGTTTGCATGCTATACCGCTCTTACGATTATCTGCGAACACATCCTCAATGAGATCAAGAATGATCGATCCCTAAAATGGCCAGAGAAGTTGAAGGATCCTCTACATAAGAGGAACCAAAACTTATGGTGTGAGTTCCACCAAGACCATGGCCATATAACAGACAAGTGCTTCGCCTTGAAGGATGAGATAGAGAAAATGTTGAAGATAGGAAAGTTGAGGAAATATGTTGATGGTAAAGCTCCCAAAAGGGGAAGGGAAGACCCCAAAAAGAAGAGACACGACAAATGTCGCGAGGACACCACGGAAAGAAGAGACAATGGCACGATGACGATGATGAGGACGATCTAGACCTCCCACCAAAAGATGACAACACCCCAGTTAAGAGGGTTGGGATGATCTTCTTTGGCATTAGCACAATATGCGGAGGACTCGTGGGGGGTGGCTCTGAAGTGGCTGACAGAAAAGCTCATGTGGCAGAGGCCAAATAAGTGGCCAAACTTGAAGTGGTAAACCTGACATCTTTCGATACTACGTAGAAGGGAAAGAAGGTAGACATGGATACTCTCGTAGTTGGGTTCTCTCGACTCGATTTCAAGGGAATCCAGGCTCCACATGATGACCCTTTGGTGATCACAATAAGAGTTCATGGATGTGAGGTACAGAGAATTCTTGTAGACGGAGGAAGCTCAGCAGATGTGATGTTTTAGCCTTGCTTTAAGAGCCTAGGTCTTAGCAGAGCTAGGCTGGTACCCTATCATCATCCGTTAATGGGCTTCAGCGGTGAAAAGGTCCATCCATTGGGCATGTATGAGATGGACGTGCGAATGGGTGATGAGTGGACTAAGAGGTTAACCCGAAAGATCAATTTTTTCGTTATGGACGAAAATGTCTTCCCGACCTATAACCTCATCATAGGAAGAGTAGCCCTTAAGGAATTTGAAGTCGTGTCGTCAACGGTCCACTAGATGCTGAAATTCCCGACTCCCTACGGGTAGGGGAAGTGCAGGGTGACCAGACCATAGCACGAGAATGTTACTTCGATTCGACTGGAGAGAGAGAGGCCTACAAGAGAGATACTACCACTTATAACATCGATACACTTAACCCAAGAGATGAAACAAAGTTGAAGAAAGGAGATGCCACGGAAGAGGTAGAATCCGTCTTCCTCAATGAGGACGAACCAGAAAAAACCATCCAGGTCGGAAAAGCCTTAAAAGAGAAGATCAAGGAAGATCTGATAAACTTCCTGAGGAAGAGGCAGAGTGTCTTCGCATGGAGAAAATATGTGCCACAAGCTGAATGTGACTAAGGATGCTAAGCCAATCAAACATAGACGAAGAGTATACTCTAAGGAGAAGTATTACGTCATCCAAGAAGAGGTCTAAAAGTTGGAAGAGTCTGAATTCATCAAGGAAGTGATATATTCTGAGTGACTATCAAACGCAGTCATTGTGCCCAAAGCTAACAGAAAGTGGAGAATGTGCGTAGATTTTACTGACTTGAACAAGTCTTGCCCAAAAGATAGTTACCCCTTACCTCGGATCGATCAGATGGTAGATGCAACTGCAAGACATGATCTCATGAGCTTCATGGATGCGTATTCAGGCTACAACCAAATCTTCATGGATGCCGAAGACTCAGAGAAGACAACCTTTATCACTAACAAAGGGACGTATTGCTATAAGGTGATGCCCTTCGGATTGAAAAATACAGGGGTAACATATCAACGTCTGGTGAATAAGATGTTTGAAGACCAAATAGGAAAGACCATGGAGGTGTATGTAGACAATATGATGATGAAGAGATTAAAGGCCTGCACTCATGTGGCAGACCTGGAAAATACCTTCGATACTATGGACCTGTATAGGATGAAACTCAACCTGGTAAAATGTGTCTTCGGAGTAGGAGCTGGAAAGTTTCTCGAATTCATCGTCAATCAAAGAGGAATAGAGGCAAACCCTGAGAAAATCAAGGCTTTGCTCGACATGAAGACACCTAGGAGTATCAAGGACGTTCAGAAGATCACAGGAAGAGTGGCTGCGCTCAACAGATTTATTTCCAGGGCGATCGACAAGTGTCTTTCGTTCTTTAAGGTGCTTAAAAAGGCTTTCGAGTGGGACAAAGAGTGTGATGAGGCTTTTGATCAACTCAAATCATACCTTGGGTCTCCCTTGCTCCTATCTCGGCCAATAGCGGGAGAGAGGCTATTTTTTTACTTAGCGATCTCTGAATCGGCTATAAGTGCGACCATTGTAAGAGAGGACGTCGGGGTTCAAAGGCCCGTATACTTCAACAGTAAGGCCCTTCAGGGATCTGAGCAGAATTACCCTCGTATGGAAAAGTTAGCATACTCCTTGATACATGCCTCTAGGAAGATGAAGCCCTACTTTCAAGCCCATTCTATGGTCGTCCTCACTGACTCCACACTAAGACAGGTCCTCCATAAACCTGAGAAGTTAGGAAGATTGATGGCATGGGCCATTGAGCTAGGGGAGTATGACCTTACCTATCAGCCTAGGACGACCATCAAAGGGGAGGCACTGGCAGATTTTATTCGCAGAGTTTACATGGGATGAGGTCGAGGTGAGAATAGCCTAGAGGCCACATAAGGGTCAAACAGCAACGTCTTTCGACACCCGGAAGAGGTTATGACCAAGAGAGTCAGAGATGGGATAGCCAAAAATGAGGAAGACCGGTACCTCTTCAGGCATGGAATTATGTTAAAAGAGGGTTTCTCATCAGATAAGGACATATGGAACCTCTTCGTCGATGGGTCCTCTTTCTAAAGTGGGAGCAGTGCAGGCCTGATACTTTTAAGCCCGGATGGTACCAACATTGAGTATGCCCTAAGGTTCAACTTTAAGGCGTCAAGCAATGAGTTAGAATACGAGGCCATGATAGCAGGACTCTCCTTGGTAAGAACCGTTGGTATAAGACGACTACTCCTTCACAGTGACTCAAGGTTGGTTGTTAATCAAGTATTGGGAGTCAATGAAGCCAAGGACGAAAGGATAGCTAAATACCTGAAGAGGGTAAGAACGATACTTGAAGGCCTCGAGGAGGTAAAGATGAAGAGAATACCTTGACAAAACAACAGTCCCAGTTAAAATCTTGCCCAGAGCAACCATTTAAGAAGAGGTTAGTAATCTTTATCTCAATTTGGACCTAGGGGACTCATGGATGGATCCCCTTATCAGATACATCAGAGATGGGGTATTACCGAAGTCAAAGTTAGAAATGAGGAAATTGAGGTACAGGGCAGCAAAGTTCTCAATAGTAGGAGATGTCCTATATAGGAAGGGATTCATGTTACCTCTGCTCAGATGCGTCCATCCAACTGAAGTTCCCCACGTCCTACAGGAGGTACACGAGGGTTCTTGCTCCAGTCACATAGGAGGAAGACCTTTAGCGAAGAGGATTGTCACGCAAGGATATTGGTGGCCAACCTTGGCAAAGGACACTGCAGCTTATGTAAAGAGGTGCGACAAATGTTAGAGATTCTCCACAGTCCCACATCAACCTCATCAGCTCATGACGTCTATCAGTTCCCCTTGGCCATTCCCAGTATGGGGGATTGACTTGGTAGGTCCCTTGCCAAGGGCTACAAATAATTACAGATTTCTGATAGTTGCCATTGATTACTTCTCCAAGTGGGTAGAGGCAGAACCAATAATCACGATTACAGAGCAGAATACCTTCCAATTTATTTGGAAGAACATCATATGCATATATGGCCTCCCAAACACCCTCATTTCGGACAACAGAACATAGTTCAAGAACTCTTCCCTGGAAAAATACTGCAAAAGAGTTGGGATAAAGCAATTTTTCTCTTCTCTTGGACGACCTCAAGCAAACGGTCAGACCGAAGTCACAAATAGAATGATCCTTGACGGGATCAAGAAGAGGTTGTAGGAGGCCAAGGGAAGGTGGACCGAAGAAGTTTACGCTGTGCTATGGGCCTACAGAACAACGGCTAGGACGCCAACAGGGGAGACCCCATTTATGTTATCACATGGCTCAGAGGCCTTTATACCAACAGAAGTTGAACTTCCTACTCATAGAGTGAAAACCTATGACACTGAAAATAATTAGGAGGAGAGAAGACTCGACCTAGACCTGATTGAAGAGATAAGGGAAGATGCTGAAGTTAGGCAAGCAACTTACCATTAAAGGGCAGCAAAGTTCTATAACCAAAGAGTGAAATCAAGACCCATTTCCGTGGGAGACTTAGTACTGAAGAAGACACTACAAAAGGCAAACAAGCTTCACCCAAATTGGCACGGTCCCTACAAAGTGATCGAAGAGGTTGTACCCAGGACCTACAGGCTAGAAAACCTAGAGGGGGAAATTTTTTCCAATCCTTGGAATGTTGATCATCTAAAAAAGTATTACATATGATGTTGCAAGAGCTTTCATATAAATGTATCATCTTATGAAGAGATTATTAATGAGAAGATCAAATTCCTGTGTCAGTTCTTGATTCATTAAGCTCGATTGGAAAACTATGGGGATAACATCTTAGTTGATGACCTCAGACCTTATAACATCATGATTTGGTGACAAGGTCTGAGGTCAGACATCATAGTCGGATGACCTCAGACCCTTAACATCATTAATTTGGTGAAATTATTTATAAGGATAACATCTTAGTTGATGACCTTAGACCTTATAACATCATGATTTGGTGAAAAGGTCTGAGGTCAGACATCATACTCGGATGACCTCAGACCCTTAACATCATTAATTTGGTGAAATTATTTATGAGGGTAACATCTTAGTTGATGACCTCAGACCTTATAACATCATGATTTTGTGACAAGGTCTGAGGTCAAACATCATACTCGAATGACCTCAGACCCTTAACATCATTAATTTGGTGAAATTATTTATGAGGATAACATCTTAGTTAATGACCTCAGACCTTATAACATCATGATTTGGTGACAAGGTCTGAGGTCAGACATCATACTCGGATGACCTCAGACCCTTAACATCATTAATTTGGTGAAATTATTTATGAGGGTAACATCTTAGTTGATGACCTCAGACCTTATAACATCATGATTTGATGACAAGGTCTGAGGTCAGACATCATAATCGGATGACCTCAGACCCTTAACATCATTAATTTGGTGAAATTATTTATGAGGATAACATCTAGTTGATGACCTCAGACCTTATAACATCATGATTTGGTGACAAGGTCTGAGGTTAGACATCATATTCGGATGACCTCAGACCCTTAACATCATTAATTTGGTGAAATTATTTATGAGGGTAACATCTTAGTTGATCACCTCAGACCTTATAACATCATGATTTAGTGAAAATTATTGCATGGCAAAGAAAATCCAACAAACGATTCAGCAAGAGAAGAAATAAGAGCCCTCCTCAGAGATTGACAGATTAAGTTACAAATGACAAAAACATAAAGTAACATTGTTCATCAGAGGTTACAATTCAAATAAAGTGAAAAAGTACAAAAGCTTCACAACTAAAATGGCCTAAGGATTTGCATGGACAGTGCTAGCATCCTCAGCCTGTTTCCTTTGGCCGACGTTGGTCACCTCGGCCCCATCATCTTTGGGGTTGGCTCCCTCAATCTCTGTAACATCCTGTGGTGCGGTCTCTACAGGGGTAGCATCTTCTCTTCAACCTCTTTAAGGGCTTGGGCTAATTGAGGATTAGCAAAGCCCAGGCCTATGAAGTCAGAGGCTTTCAAGCTCCCTGACTCCTTCTCCTTAGTAGCCGCCCATTTTCCAGTAGCCTTAATACCTCTTTCGAGGTACTCCAAGATGAAGCTGATGAATTCATCGAGGACTTTGTAATTGGCCAAAATCCCTTCAGAAGCATCCTCAAGGGCTGCCTTCACTACAGCATCAACCTGCTGCTACAGAACGTCGTCCTTGGCCTTCAGATCAATGGTGTGGTCCTTTTTAAGATTGGATATTTCTTTCTTCAACTCTTTAACCTTCTTATCAGACCCGTCTAAGCAGACTTCAGACGGTCTACCTCAACATTCAAAGATCTTTGCACCTTCTCAGCCTCTTGGCCTTTCTGGATGAGGGGCAATTTCTTCAGAGTCCAATTGGCAAGATGATGCATAGGAATGAGGCCCTGCAGATCATGTGGTCGTATATATAAGTTAAAATTCAAAAATAAAGGTTACACTTCAAATCTTAATTAAAATCCTAAGTCATACCTGAATAGACCTGTGAAGTCCAAACACAACCAGCAGAGGGGTGTCCATGGATCGACAAAAGCGTTTGTTAGCATCGGTCATAGCAGAGCCGATGGCATCCAACGCCTGTAAATTGTGGCCTATGATGCTATCATTAATTTTCAGTTGCTCTATACGAGCAGCCAATGCATCCTCAGAAGAAATAGGGATGGCACGATCCCCCCTTCTTCTTCTGCCTCTAATCCTCAGGGGAAGGATAAACAACTTTTCTCTTCTTGGTGGCCTCAGCCCTCGAGGTTGAGGGAGGGGGAGGAGGAGCATTCAGACCTACTTTTTTAACGAGATTTGTTAGACTTGGTACCTCCATCTCCCACAACTCATCCGGTATCCCCTTTGGACGCTCTGTAAGATCGAAAGGTCTGAGTTAGAGAGTCAGATGTACATAAATTCAGAGGTTTTACTTGTTGAAATAAAAAGCACTTACGAAGCTTTGTCAGAGGGCTTCCCCTAAGATCGATCTCAAAGAGATAATAGGGGGTCATCAGGTGTTCAAATTTGACAAGCATACCATGCTCTCCTTGATCTTGAAGGTCTTCTACCTTTTAAGATTGTTTAGGCTTAGCCCAGGGTCGTCCCTGGAAGACATTGTTACCTTTCCCCATCTCAGCGGTATCCTCGGCTCTAACAAGGAAGAGGGGGCAATCAGACCAAATTCCCATGGCCCTGATACGAAGAAGTAACGTGGCTTCCAATTATGGTTTGAGGTTTGGGTAATTTAAAGCATCTTTTTGTTCGACTTCCGAGCTAAGAAATGATAATAGCTCGGATTATTTATGGCAAATGAAGGGACATAACACCCCGTGAAGACCTGGACTGGAAGGTCTAAGTGATGGACAGCCTTCCACAAGACAATGGCTCCAATTATCACCCTCCAAGCATTGGGTGACAACTGGGAAGGAGCCAAGTTGATGTAGGCTAATATGGACCTGATGATGGGATGGATGGGCAGACGAAATCCCAACTTGAACATCTTCTCATATAAGCAGATCTCACCATCTCGACCGTCATAAGCCCTCTCCTCCCTCAGAGGTCTCCTGAGTTTTATAGAGGGACTTATGGAATAAAGATGTCTAAATTCTAGAAGGTCAACCTCACTGACTGTACTCTCAATCTCGATCGCTTCATAGGTGTCAACATCATTCTCAGCACCGTCGTCATCATCTGGCTCAACATTAGCCGGAGCAGACGACGGGGCACCACTTGGGAACCTCTGAGCGAACTCAGCTCCTGTGACAGCCGACAAGGGAATGGCTTCAAGAATCGGAGGAACAACGACACTCGGTCTAATAATTTTAACCTCTGAGGAAGAGGTTGATGTGCTCAAACTTTTGTGAGATGTGGTAGGACTGGAAACCTCTGCTTGATCAGGGACCTGATCTTGTTTATTTGAGAAGTTCATGGCCTCTCGGAAGGAGTCCACAGACATAGGGTTTGAGGTAGATGACTCAGACTCGGACATTGGATAGGGTTCAGCTGGGACCTCTGTTTGGTTAACTGGTTCTGCTGGTTCCGGGTATATGACCTTCAGAGGTGGTGGAAATATAGGTCTGAGGGGGAATTCCTCTGCCCTATGAGCTTCTTCTTGCGCTATTTCTATTTGCCTAATTTTCTCTAAGGTCTTCTCTCCAAGTGAGGGGAATTCCTCTAAGAGTTCGTACAGGAGTCTAAGCATATGAGGCATACCTTACACTCAACTCTCATATATAACAAACAATGCTGATAATTTGACTAAGGATCAAAGTTGGGTTTTTGAGCAAGAATAATGTATGAATAGTCAACTGAAAAACTCATAAGTTCACCGAAAAATGCTTAATCTCGCCGAAAATACAACGAAGGGAAGAATAAGGCAGAAAAATGCAGCAAAAGGAGAGAAGGGGGAGATAAATGATACCTGAGAAGATTTGAGAAGAAGAGAAAGAGAGAGATGCAGGAAAAAGCCACCAACAAGCTCCTTAAACAAGCCCTTGTAGAGAGAGAAAGAGTTACAGGAGAGGGAGTGTAAAAATGAAGAAGAAAGAGAAGAAAGGGGGGGTATAACCCTCAACACCCAATGCACGGGTCCCAAGGCCCATCATTGCCTTGGGAGCCCCGAAGGACGGCTGACATCACATGCTTGCCAAGTATGCCTCACACTTCAGCAATTGACAAGTGTCAAATAAATATTGACACAAGGAAGAAGGATCTCGGAGTGGTAGACCCCACAGTCACCTGCTCTCACATGTAACTAAGGACTGGGTGACTTATGTTCCCTGAATGTACCCCCTCAGCTCAGAGATATCAACCTCCTCCATAGAGATGGCCGATGTTAGAGGGACCCTGGATTAATCACTAGCAGTCTCGTCCTAGGCAAGGTCGACCACGGCCGACGTTGCTAACTATCTCGGAAGGTGAGGTCACCATGATCCAGGGGAGGTTATCCACCTGGTCTTCCATGAATTGCAACCTCGGCTCGAAAGATGAAGAGGTCGCCATCCCATCATCATCATCATCATCAATCTCGGCTAAGGATCGACCGACGTTCCTACTTTTCCACCACTACCTTGGCCCAGGCCGACGTTATAGCTCAGCATGCCTTACCTCGGCTCTCCCGCTGGGCCAAGGTCGCCACCTCGTCCTCTTCCAGGCCGAGGTTGTGACCAATCAGAGATGGCCGAGCTCTTCTGCGCATATGTGGGGCTAGGAACGCGTGTACACAAATCAATTATAACCGAATCATTCCCCCCACGTGAGGGAATATTGGGATCATCATTATCTATATGAGATCAACCAGGTGTCATTCTCATAATGGTTCAATCCTCATGCACATACACATTGCATGCTTGGGGGGTACACTATACCCCCCAGGCACTATATATAGAGGTCATCCTCTACCTTGAAAAGGATCCAAAATTAGCAACCCTAGCTGAAACTCTGTCATTTTACACAGGAGAGAGAGAAAGCTGAGAGTTTTGTATCTATGGCCATTAGATCCCTCATACAGTGATACACATCATACACTTGCACAATGGATGTAGGCCTGATTGGCTGAACCACTTACATGACTATGTTCTTCTTCTTCTCCTCATCTCCTTCTATTGTGTGAATACTCTTACTAATATTCTGCCATTGTTAACATTGAATTGATCTCACAAACACCTTGAAGGGTGGTGTTGTTTCCAGCATCATCAGTCACCATCGATGTTTCACCTAGTTTAGAGTTTTATAACATAAAAATATTATCTTTTGTGTGTGCTTTTTACTTCTTCACTACTACTGCTTCAAATAGACTTAGGTTTAATTTAAAAACCTATTTCCAAGAAACTCAAATAACTATTCATAATTTTTAAACACAACGTGTATTACTGTATATTTTATAAAAGAGTTTCCTCAAAAAGTAGTTCAGAACTTACTTAACTGTTTTAACTTGTATTAAATAACTTAGTAAGGTTTTTCATGCAGTGCTCACCGCCTCTGCCCTAAAACATCTAGGCACATTTCTCCTAAGAAGAATGAATCTATCCATTTTTCGTATCCTCTGATTCGTCCTCTTAATAATACTATTTTGCCGAGGTGTATGAATGTAACACCCCGCCCCGGGGGAGGGTAGCGGTACTCGATAAAACTAACCAAATTCACAATTAACAAGGTATAGAGCATCTAAATAAATCCAACAATATAAAATTAAAGAATACACTAATCTCAATTCTCAAATTAAATACAACAAATGTCTCTCGAAATAATACAACTATCTATCTCGAAATAAAATAAATCACTAATGCTCTATACAATAAAATAAATACAAATCTTCTTATTTTGTACTCTAGAATATTCTTCCCAATATATCCAAGCTAAAAATCAATCTCCAATTAACTCATAGCGCCAAAATCCGCGCTAACCTGCCACTAAGAAAAAAATATGGGGAAGTACACAATACGATAGGAAAGATGCTCAATAAATATTAGCAGTGAATAAATCGTAACAATACGAGCACGAATATTTAAATCAAATGCAAATCTCATAAGAATTTTATCAATGTAATTTCTCAACAACACATTATCCGGGTCACCAGGGCTCACCATACCGCGCCATACTTTATCAAGTTTTCAAAAATTGGAATCTTGGCAGGTGCCCAACCTTTGTGCTATATTAAAATCTCATGACAACATGCTCAACACAAATATTATATCACATGAATTAACATCAGATTCCAATAATAATTTTTAGATTCCAAATGAATTTAGCAATTCAAATATGAGTTCAACAATCACATGAAATCAAAGGGAATAACTCTCGAGAGATTTAAAGAGCTGTAATACCCCGTATTTTCATGGCTTTTAAATTTAAGGATTTATTAAATTTAATTGAGATAAATTAATTTAATTTTAATCCGGAATGTTGTTTTAAATATTTACTAGCGTGACGAGAGTTAGTAATTATTGGAAATTTGTTATTTGTGGCATATTACTGGATGAGTATAGTAATATATGAGATTTATTTTTATAATATTGTCACGTGTGAATAAAATGACAATTGTGGAAATTTAAGTCAGGACGCGCCTGTGTCGTGTCGGGACTAAACGTGGATTAATAAAAGTGAATATTTTATAAGTTGTTCGTATGGTCGTTTTGAGTGCGCCAACGCGTCTGGAAGGGTCGATATAATCAGAAAAGTGTACCCGAGGATTTAGTTTGGGTCTCGGGGTGTTTTTAGGCCTAATTAGTACCCCGGGAGGGCATTTTGGACATTTCACATTTTTGGGTAATTAAACCCACGAATTTTATAGGGTTATATCAGATGGAAAGTTTCATCTTCTAGGGTTAACACAAGGAAATACTAATGACGGCCATTGGATAGGAAGAGGAGAAGCTCTCCAAGGAGTTTTAGGCCAAGAACACCTCCGATTGCACCGCCGTCACCACCAACGCGTAGATCGCGCGACGAGGAACACAACCACATCGAAATCATCTGCAAATCAGAACACCAAAAATCCCAGGCAAGTGTTCATCTTGCTTATTTCGTTGATGCATCTTTCATATTAGTGTAGGAATGATTAGGATGGGTTTTATGGAAGAAAACCTAAGATTTGAGATAGGAATCGCATGTAGTTATGGGTTAAATGATAATTCTGGAAACCCTTGCCATGTAGAGGAATTTAACCACGAAATTATGATGTTTATAAGAAGAAAATTCTGGAAAAGATGGATTAGAACCATGTTAATGAAATTTTAGGGTTCTTGAAGTTTTATATGAATTTGGGGCTTGTTAATCTATGTTTAATAGTAGAAATCTACATGCTTTACGTAGGAAATGTATAATATCATGTTAGGATGTTATTAGTATCAATTTTGAGACGTTTGGGATTGTAAAATATGGATTTGGTGTAAGTTAGAAGATGAAACCCGTAACTGAAATTCTGCAGATTTCGCAGACCTGCTTGATCGATCCATTGAGCCCAGAGCTTCGATCGATCAAAGGTTTGATCGATCGAGCCCCAGACCTCGATCGATCGGCCCCTCCTGGAAAACCCCTATTTCCTTTTAAATGAGTTAAATTCAATTCATTGTGAGATAATTCTTGGGCATCCTTAATAAAATGTTTTGGGAGATAGGGAAGACCAGTAGGACATGTGAATAGATTTTGGGACCCTTGATGTCGGGCAAAGATTGTATTTTGGGATAATTACATAAGGGTCGATGAATTTATGATTTAAAGAGAGAGACAAGTAAGAGACTTACTTTGGGACAAATGTGTATACCTACTGAATTTTATAATTGGGAGGATAGAATCCATGAGCGTTATGTAGTAAGTGGAAAAGTTCCTCCAATTAAAAGTAAGATGTGAATGGTTATACGTGATAACTAAATAATGAGAAATAAATACAAATATCGTAATTATGGGAATTGAGAATATACCCATTATTTTTATGGTAATATTAGTATAGTTATACGATTGTGTATGCATATACTATCTATGTGTGAAAAATCATGCCCACGCTACTTGCTATCCCTGAGGTTTTCGCGCTGGGACAGTCTTATCTCGATGGGACCTTTATGGGGGATATTGAATTGTACCCTAGAAGATAGATATCATTGGTATAGGCTATCAGAATGATAGTTCAGACGATCCTAAGAGACGCGGGTATGTGCTTTCCTCTTAGAGACTTGGAATCTATGCTTCGCCTCCTTTTATTTGTGAATAGATATCCTTGGTACAGGCTATCGCAGTGATAGTTCAGACGGTCCTAAGAGACGCAGACATATGCCATCCTCTTAGAGACTTGGAATCTATGCTTTGCCTAAATATTGTTTGAGTATGTATTAATAAAGTTCGAGAGTGATTCCGAATTTGTATTCCCTTAGTACGAGTGATACGGGGATTGGATAGTAGAGTATGCCCGCACCATAGTTGTTATTTGGGATTCTGTTGTGATATATATATATTTTATGAGTAGTTAATATATATATGAAATTCTGAAATCTGGAACTTCCTACTGTTATATGATATGTAGGACATGGTTGATGACACAAATTGTAAATACTTGTTTTGAGAAAGTATAATATGACACTGGAAAACTTTATTGATTTATAAAGTTGAAATGAGAACTTTGGTTACTAATTGAAATATCATTTTCAAACAATTGAATCGTTAAATTTTGAATCCTGCGAATAATCTAAGATAAGTTAAACCATTGGGAAAGGATAGCGTGTTATATGATGAGATAGACCATTAGGAAGGTTAGTGCGATAGGTGTGCACATTAGAAGAGAGGTGAGAATTTCTCAAGAGAGTGTCGCACTAATATGTTGTTGCATTGGCCTGTATCAATTTAAATACTTGCTAAACAATTTTTAAAATCATATACACTATCGGGCTCTGACCCGTTTCTCTCTCTCTCTCTCTCTCTCTCTCTCTCTCTCTCTCTCTCTTGTATATATATATGTATGTATTACAGGTGCCCAGCCACAGGGGCGTCTTACTTAGGATCCTTTGGAAGGAACGTGCTGCAGCTTAGGTGGGAGTTGCAGGCCTGTTGTTTAGACGACTTCATCCATTTGATTCTACTCCTAGTTCAGTTTTATCCTGCAGGGGCATGTGTCGCCCTCTTTCTATTATTTAGTTGGTATTGTCAGAGATTGTAATTTTTACTTTCAGTACCTTTATTTCGGGATTTATTACTGTCAGGATGTTTTCCTTTAGTGTTGTAAATGTTGGGATTTATTATTGATGATTAAATTCGTGTATGTTCAATTCTATTTTATTCTTAATGGGTGACTCTTTAGATGTTAATGGTTTAAGGTTTGATAACCGAATTTAATAAAATGAGAATAAGTTTTTAAATGGTTTTGACACTTAGCTTAATTATTTAGGGTGTTTAAATTGGAAAAGTATTTTTACGACAGTGATGCTAAGAATGAACCAACTGTTCACCTTGATTTTAATTTAATAAAGGAGTGATCGCCCGGTATTTAATTAGGCGGGGTGTCACAAGAGCATATTGTGTAAAACCCCATACCTTAAACCATCATAAGAAACCAACATGAATCTGCCCAGAAACTCAGATTACTCCACCAAAAATCTCTTTTAAAGATCAACAATTCATCTTCAAGATCCAACTCCAAAACAACCCCAAAAACACCTCCAAAAACTAAGGTTGAACACATAAATATAAAGGGGCTATGTGTATATAAAAAGGAGATGAATAAAAAATATGTTTACTGCATGTTTTTGTGATAAACGTTTGTTCACAAATGGTCACCCCGGCCCCTTTTTATAAGGCAAAAAGTAGGAATTTGAACCAATAAAAACTCTTTAGAAAACCTGCTACGCACAAAATCTGAAGGGGTCGATCGATCGATCACTCACGAATTTTGATTCTGCCGACTTAAAATAAAACCAAGGGATAATCTTTTTAAAAATCTTTTAAAAACTTCAGTTTAACCCCGATTTTGAAACCGATTCAAAATCTCATCTTCAAAAACAATTCTCAACATTTTTGAGCAAGAAAAACAATTAAATCAAAAACTTTATTTTCCTCTATATTTTGAAATTAATTTAAAATACCCCAAAATTACGCGGGTTGTTACACTTCCCCACTAACAATGGAATTTCACCCTCGAAATTCGCCGAAAGCCTAACTCTAAAAAATCAGGCCACTATAAAAATCTCCAAAAATAATCTCGTCTCCCCAAAAAAATTTCTGACATCTAATTTCGGAGCCTAACACGAATATCACCGAAAATACTCTATCTCCAAGAATTGCTAATCCCGTACTGAACCCCAAACCCAAGCCCCGAGGGTTACCGTATACCTAAGATCTGATACCATTTATAACACCCCGCCCGGGGGAAGCGGAGCGGTACTAGATAAAACTAACCAAATCCACAATTAACAAGGTATAGAGCATCTAAATAAATCCCACAAGATAAAATTAAAGAATCCACTGATCTCAATTCTCAAATTGAATACAACAAATGTCTCTCAAAATAATACAACTATCTATCTCGAAATAAAATAAATCACTAATGCTCTATACAACAAAATAAATACAAATCTTCTTATTTTGTACTTTCGAATATTCTTCCCAATATATCCCAGCTAAAAATCAATCTCCAATTAACCCATAGAGCCAAAATTTGTGCTAACCCGCCACTAAGAAAAAAATATGGGGAAGTACACAATACGACAGGAAAGATGCTCAACAAATATTAGCGGTGAATAAAGCGTAACAATATGAGCACGAATATTCAAATCAAATACAAATCTCACAAGAATTTTATTAATGTAATTTCTCAACAACACATTATCCGGGTCACCAGGCCTCACCATACCGTGCCATACTTTTTCAAGTTGCCAAAAATTGGAATCTTGGTGGGTGCCCAACCTTTGTGCCATATTAAAATCTTATGACAACATGTTCAACACAAATATAATATCACATGAATCAAAATTAGATTCCAACAATATTTTTCAGATTCCAAATGAATTTAGCAATTCAAATATGAGTTCAATGATCACATGAAATAAAAGGGAATAACTCTCAAGATATTTAAAGAGCATATTGTGTAAAACCCCATACCTTAAACCATCATAAGAAACCAACATGAATCTGCCCAGAAACTCAGATTACTCCATCAAAAACCTCTCTCAAAGATCAATAATTCATCATCAAGATCCAACTCCAAAACAGCCCCAAGAACACCTCCAAAAACTAAGGTTGAACACATAAATATAAAGGGGTTATGTGTATATAAAAAGTAGAGGAATAAAAAGTATGTTTACTGCATATTTTTGTGATAAAAGTTTCTTCACAAATGGTCACCCACGACCCCCTTTTTGTAAGGCAAAAATTAGGAATTTGAACCAATAAAAACTCTTTAGAAAACCTGCTACGCACAAAATCTGAAGGGGTCGATCGATCGATCCCTTGGAGTTGATCGATCGATCACTCAGGGATGTTGATTCTGCCAACTTAAAATAAAACCAAGGGATAATCTTTTTAAAAATATTTTAAAAACTTCATGTTAACACCGATTGAAAATCTCATGTTCAAAAATAATTCTTAACATTTTTGAGCAAGAAAAATAATTAAATCAAAAACTTTATTTTCCTTTATATCTTGGAATTAATTTAAAATACCCCAAAATTATGCCGGTTGTTACAATGAACAACCGAAAACTCATGTTTGATGCCCACTCCATTACACTAGCAATCAAATTTAGAGTCTTTAAATTCAATGCCGTTGTCACTACGCATCCGATTAATAATGTCTCTGTGTTGGTTTTGTAGGACATGACACTTGGTTATAAGGAACTCAAACGCATCGAAATTTTCTCTAAGTAATCCTCAAATAGAATATATAGAAAAGTCATTGACTCTCATGAGAATGTATCTTTTACCACCTAAGATGTTCAAGCGAGTAGCACCCATAAGATCCATGTGAATCAACTCCAAAACACGGGAGGTGGTAATGGTATTCAACTTTCGATGAGAACTTCGAATATGTTTTCCATGTTGGAAAGGTCACAAATCGAGGAAGTTGGTTTTCTAAGCGAAGGTAAGCCACGAACTAGGTGATTTTTCACTAATCTTTTAAGATATCTAAAGTTCACATGACCTAGTCGTTGATGCCAAAGGTCCATAGTGGAGACCGTGGCACTGTTGCACATAAAGGAGGACTTGGGCGCAATCCCATAACAAATATCTTCGTTCCTCACATCTTGTAGTAAAAGTTCATGTGATTGGTCATGAACATTACATTCGGACCGGTAAAACTTTATCGCAAAGTTTGCGACGCACAGTTGACTTATGCTAGTTCTGCCTAATTTATAATAAAACTCTATAAGGTGACCTCTCTTTTTGTAAAAAATGCAAACATAGAAAGGTTTAAGTCTACCTTGGTTCACTTTTCTAGGTGGAAATATCTTTTGTAGTTCAGGTTGAGGGCATTAAAGATTAACTAGAAAATTAGGAACCCGTTTCTGAACGGTATGGTAATTGGATGCACCATCATAACCTATTCCATGCCTTTTACCAAAACCTAAAGCGGGGC
Source organism: Sambucus nigra (assembly GCA_949130495.1). Taxonomy (NCBI): domain Eukaryota; kingdom Viridiplantae; phylum Streptophyta; class Magnoliopsida; order Dipsacales; family Adoxaceae; genus Sambucus; species Sambucus nigra. The sequence continues at coordinate 540,640,611 of OX422215.1, read as the reverse complement.
CAAGGAGCATCTTACCTACCTTCTTATATGTATCCTTGATAGTTACCTTGACCTCCCGAGAAAGTTTGTGATATTTCTCGATTTAGGATATAGGGCTTCAATTTTCTCACGAGTCTCTACCGATGCTTAAAGATCTCTCGTAAGACTAGCCACTTTTTTGGTTAAGTCCCCATTCTCTTTCTCCACTATGTAAACTCTCTCTTTGAAAGCTTCTCTTACACCCTGTCGCCTCTTTTAACTCCTTCTTTAACGCTAAAACTTTCATAGGTAACCTTTTGTTTTGTTTCTTAGCTTTAAAGGACTCAACATAAAGATAGTCACAAGTGCGTTGTAGTTCATTCTCCCTCTCACTTAAACATTTTCTCCATCACTCTCTTCCAAATGACTAGAATCACTGTCAAGGTAACCATGTTTAGTAGCTTCCTTATCGATGTGAGGTGCACTAAAATGACTAGACATGAATGCGGTGAAATTAAATCCATGCGGTGATTCATCCCCCAAACTCATCGATTCGCCCTCGCTATTGCTAAGATTGACTTTTAAGGCAGCTTGGCCTTTCCCTTGTCACTTTAACCTAGTTGGACACTCATACGCATTGTGACCCTTTCTCTCGCACTCATAACATCTCTCCTCATCTTTCTTTAGGAAATCATTTTTTTACAAAAATTTTCTTGCCAGATTTAAATATTTTATCTTTCTCAAAACTTTTCTTTTCTTTAGAAGTATTTTACTTTTTAAGTTTGAGAAACTTTTTAAAATTTTAAAAAGAGGGCTAAATCGTTTAAATCAAAATCAAAATCGGAATGTGACGACACCTCTTATTTCTTTTTAGATTGGGCTTTTAGTGCAATTCCATCGTCTTTAGGCTTAACAGTTTTAGCAAATATATCTATCTCATACGTTTGAAGATTTCCTATAAGTTCTTCTAACCTAAGTGTATCTAGGATTCCTAACGAATTTAGCATGGTAACGTTAGGAATAAAACGGGCAGGGAGTGATCTCAAAATTTTCTTAACGATATGCGTCTCAGGTATTTTCTCACCTAAATTAAACTCGAGTAACTATATCGGACAATCCTGCATAAAACTCATCAAATGATTCAGATTCAACCATAGTGATAGTTTCAAATTGTGTGGTGAGATTTTGCAGCTTAGAATTTTTGACAACGTTGGTCCCCTCATAAGTGAGCTGGAGGGTATCTCAAGCTTTTTTAAACGTGGTGCATGTCATAATGCGACGGAACTCGTCAGGGGTGATAGCTCCTGAGATGACACTCAAATCGTGCGATTTAAAGTTGCTCCATTTAAAGTCGCCCTCTGTCCATTGAGAGACATGCTTAGGGACAACGACATTATCAATAATTACAGTGGGTGGTGTCCACCCTCTTTCACAAAGCAGCCAGATGCGTTCATCAATTTATTTAGTGTAAACCTCATTCTAGCTTTCCAGTAAGCATAATTGGAACCTTAAAAAATGGGCATTCGATTATACAAATTATCCATTAAATTCCAGCTTTTTAACGATAAAAAAAGTTTCAAAAAAATTGATATCAAGAAATTTTGCAAAAAAAAGATTACACATCTGACACCAATTTGAGAGTGAGCACGAACTAATCGATCAATTTATTTAATTAAATGCCCTAATACACAAATCCATATTTTAATCTTTAATTAATTATGGTGTACATGCAAGTTATGTCTGAATTCCAATTTGTAATTATCAGGCCAAACATACAAAAACACAATCAAGATGAGGAAAAAATCCCGTTGCAAGGAAAAACTTCTATTCAACACTAATGAAAGTTTTGAAAACAATCAGATTATAAACACTTATATACTCTACGTTCAATGCGTAGAGTCTTCAAAATGCCAAAAAATCCGACCTAGCTCCAGAGTCGTCCACAGGTAGCGGTCTACCCTCGGTATCCACCGATTTAACCTCCTTCCTTCCTCAGCAGTGGAAACTTGTACAACAATTTCAGTAGTAGAGAAGGTTCTCTACAAAGTATGTATCACAAGAAACCATCTTGTTGTCGATAAAAGTGATCTTGAATATATCCCAGGGGTGAGGATTTTGATATGAGGTGTTTTGATCACAAAAGAGAACTCAAAAGATGTTTTTCTTTATGAAAAAGAGTTATTAGAATATCTGATCCCGTTCATATTGTTTATAAGAAAGGAATATAAAAAGGATAAACACAAAATATAATGGGAAGATATTCTTTAAAAAACAAAATTTGCTCCGATCATACGAACGACACTGCATCTCATTAGAATGACACTTCGAATGAATGATTTAATGAGATTGCAGTGAAACCGCAAAAGGATCTCGTTTGAAAATACGTTAAACTCGCTTGAAAACGACTTCTAATGAGATGTCTATAGGACTAAAAGGAAATATCAGTTGAACAAGGGGCTTCTTCATTCAGACGAAGCATCAGAATTTTGAAAAAAATCTTGTAAAAATTTTGAGTTTCGTTAAGAAAATTATTACCCCATAAAAATAAGTAAATCCAGTAAAATATTTAGAACCTTTTTACTAATCAAAACGCAAACTTCTTTCCAAGTTGTTAAGATGACCAAATATTCAAATATTTGACGGTCTTTAACATAGTCTTAAAGTACCGAGAAGTAGTGACGTATATGTGTTTAGGTGACATGTTTGTGTTAAGGGGTACACCAAATTAAAATACTTAAAAATATGAGAAATCATAAATTTTTTTCTTACAAACCTTGTCAAAGGAGGTCTCGTTTATAATCATATCAGTGATAGAACGAGAGGGGATAAACTCGGGTTCATTTTGGAGAGCGTGAACATTAGGGTTTAGATTGGTTTGAGTAGGCTTGACAGGAATATTGTGCCAGTTAAAGAGTGGTTTATCAACAGGGATGATCTTAGTAGACGGGTCGGATGGCTCAACTCTGGTGAAAATCATGCATAGATCCAGCCCCAGTGTATAAAGATCAAACGACTCATTATCGTCACTGCCTTTAGAGTTTTTAGTGCTTTCCATAGATTTCATGGTTAGAGGCTCCACCTCGTGCTTATGGTATTCATCCAAGGTGACTTTATCCCCAAAAAAACTTTCAATCGTAGCTTCGTCTCTTTCTCTACAGGGTCGTACCATGGCTCATCGAATCCATAGAAGGGTAAGTCTTCACCCTCAAGTTCTTTTCTTAAGCAGTCTAAATCATCACCCCATTTAGTGGAAATAATATCATATTTCCATGAGAAATCATTTCACAATACGACTTCAACAACCTCGTCGTATAAGTGTTCCCATTTAGCGAAGAAATGTTAAAAAGAGTGGGCCAAATATGCTTTGAACTTTAGGATGGTGAATAATTCAAAGGTTGTACAAATTTCTTTCTTCTTGATAAATTCATCATACATGGCTTGCACAATACTGTCCAAACCGAGCTCCTTAGCGCACACGAACTAATCATCTGACTCTCGAGACCATTCTTGGGATTCTATGTACATATCACTGATCTTTTTGTAACGACCTTCTTTGAGAGTCATTCTCGAGGGAAGTTTCAACCCTAAATCACAGAGCTGATTCAAGATTACTGGAATCTCCATACTTCTCTTTTCTAAACATGATTAGACAGCTATGTAGGACTTGGTTAGGAGGGATAAGACTTATCAAATGAACTTTCTGAATGTAAAAAAAAGAGGGACAAACCTTGAGGGGTTTGGGTGAAATGGTATATGAATCGAGTTCTTTGATGGGATTAGTCTGGTGAAAGGGTCAAAATCTAGATTTTCTTCAGAAATAATGGTGTTTACCCCGATTCGGTGTGTCAAGAGAGGGTTTTGAGTGGTATTGGGCTTTTGATTAGCTGAAGGGGTAATGATCCCCTTGTCAATGAGGCTTTGGATGATATTCCTTAAGTGAAAAAATTGGTCGGTGTTGTGTTTGGTGATTTGATGGAAGTTGTAACGGGAATCATGCTTGAAATTTTGAGGAAGTAGGTCCGGTAGTGATCGAGGTTCTAGAGGTCCGATGATATTTCGGTCTAGGGGGCTTGGTAAAGTTTTTATAAGGGGTAATGGAGTTTGGTATATTCTCTTTTGACTGGATTGTGATGATTTTCAGGTGTCCATGAGGTAGCATTTTAAGAGATGTTCTTAATGGTTGGGACAAAGGTGTTGGCTGGATTATCATACTTTTGAGGTATAAATGGCCTAATTAGCCTATTTAACTCAGATTTAGATTTCTAACTGATGAGCCCTTTTTTAATCTCGACCCCTACCTTTCGAAGGGCGGTAAAATGGGGACAATACTGGCTTTCCATTGAGGTTTTGACATGTGGAAGGAAGTTATTTTTTACAATACTCATCTGTTCTTGTTCGGATGGTTGGTTCGTCATGGTAGAAGTTTTCCCTTCATTGTTCGATAAAATTACTAACTGACTCACCAGGGTTCTTCTTGAGTAGCTCAAGATCTCGATGGGTGGCCTATAGCTCCTCGTTGTATTTATACTGGGTCATGAATTCTAGGACCACATCTTCCCAATTATGAATTCTGGATTATTCCAAAGATAGGAACCATCAAAGAGCATTTTCTTAAGAGTTTACTTTAATCTGTTCCATTATCTCTTCGGATTCTCCAAGGAGAGTCATAGTATGGTGGTGGCTACGTAGGTGTATGATAAGAGTTCCATTGCCTCTGAACTTTGTAATATCTGGCATTTTGATCTTGTCTAGCAACTGAGCTATAGGATAGGATACATGTGGGTGTAATCCACATATTTCCCCGAGATCTGGACTCAATCAAACTTTTTGGATAACAACGAGATGTATTCTTTGACCTTGTCAAACTCTTTCTTTGGGATTGACAGGAATATGCACTGGAAAATTACTCACTGGCTGGCTATGATTGGGTATCAACCGTTGAGTTAGTGGCAGCCCATTAGTAGCTGGGGTATCCAGGACATATTGGTACTCTTTCGAAACCCATATTGGTTCTAGGTATGGATCCATAGTACGAGGAAAATACGATTTCAGCCTTGGGAGCCTCGGGGGTTCGAACCCCATTTCTTTGCATCTCTTGGACCTCCACATAAAGATGATATATCTTTGCATTGATATAAGTAAGGACTGTAATCAGGCATGGATGAACATTAGCATTCTGGTTGATGTTCTCCATGAAGAGTCTTCAGATGGACTATTCAAATTTTGTAGAAGTAGCGATGAAAGAGGTAGAACTCCGAGGTGGATTGATGGAGGATCTGATCCCATAGGTATCTACGCCAAACAAGGTTATGCGATCTCACCTGAAAGGGAAAGGGACCTTTATGTTTATTCTGGTGGAAGAAGGAATATTTTTGGATTTTTTTTTTAAAATGGAGAAAATATTTTGGGTATTTTAAAAAAAGGGAGACAATAAAATTCCCCAGTATAGTTGTTATTATTGGGTTTCACTTATATTATGTTCTGCCTGGGGTGAAAGTGAAATGATGGACAGGACCCGAGATTGGGAAAAATAGGGTACACTGTGTAAGACATGGTTTAACATGTTTCCAGTCTCATGGGAAGGTTCTTCTTTAAAAATGGGTGAAATAACACAAAAAATTGGTAGTAAAATGACCCAAAATTTTGGCAGAGTTTCGCATTGAAACTAGAAAATTAGGTATGAGTGTCCTAGGGCAGACACCTATATGAGGTTGTAGACACCTATATGAGGTTAATGTATTGAGAGGATAGTGTAAAGGTTCCCCCCATTGGCATGATTCAAAAATATACCTCTTGACTATAAGGGAAATCATTCATTAGTACGTATGGATAATACATTTAATATACTTGAGTATACATGAATTGCCTCATGACATACCTCGTGGAGATGGTACGTCTGAGAGATAATTTGATATATTCGACATATATGAATGAGTTCCCTACTACATACCCCTGTCGTGAATTTGGTCAAGTGGTATAATGCAGAGGTGCCGTTCGATATATGTTGAAGGTACTAGGCCAATGAAAGGTGGGAATCATATCTCTTAGGTTAACCATGCCTTGCAGGACTGGCATTCGTCACGAAGTGATCCCCTAGTAAGGGATAAAAGTTTGGTCAAAATGTAGTGCTCACGTGACATAGTGCAAAAAATGCATGAATCTTAATTAGTATTTTATGGAAAGTTTTTTTTATGTATGCTAAGTGAGAGAAGTATTACTACTATGAAATAGAGCATGGAATATACACGGGTAGCATGGGATGAGGGGGTAAACATGAAAAGTAAAACTAGTAGGTATGTACGTAAAGTATAGAGAGTATACAAAGCATGATGGTATATACAAAGTGTGAGGCATATGAATATACGTAAGTGAGTCAAAGGTGTGTGCAATGTGAGAGAGACATGGGAATATGTGTAAGTGAAGAAAATATGTGGATGTATATAAACGAGAGAAATGTGGAAGTGTGTACTAGTGAGACTAATCTTGGATATCTACAAGTGGTGTGTGAAACATATGAGCAAGCATGTTGCTATATACAAGTGAGAAGAACATATGAGTGTGTTCTATTGAGACTAAGCATGTACATCTACAAGTGATATGGAGCATGTGCAAGTGTGAGTAAGTGGAGTGAAACATGATAACTGTACAAAAGTTAATAAAGCATGAAGCATGTGATATGAAAGGTGGTACATACATGTAATGATGAAAAGAGCGTAGTAGAAGGTAGGATATACATTGACATCATGATATGAGAAATACATATATATAACATGTCAGTATGATAGTAAGAATAATATACAAGTGGAGGTATATACACTAATGTAGAGAAATAGAGACAAGGAGAAAAAAAGAAAATAATGCCCATGTGAAATAGAGTAGTCCTCTAAAAATAATGTTCCCCAATGGAGTCGCCACTATGGCCATCCAGGAATTCTTTCACACGGGTTTGCCCTGAAAGAAGAGGAACTCAGAGCATGCGGGGATCAAGGAAGGGAGTCCTCTTTTCGCCACTAGCGCGATCTTTGTGGGCTCCAGTGGATATAAATTATCCGTCCTCAAAAGATAAAAAAAATGGAGTCACCGACCTATTTTTCACAAAACAGATAAAAAATGTAGCCGTTCCTGAAGAAATGACATCAATGATAAACTGATGCATACGAAACCAAATAGATCGGGGGTTCGGAGACTAAGTTGCTAAATGGGAAGGTGTTAGGCACCCTTTCGATCTCTCATGGGCTATGAAAATATTTTCTTTTTCTCAAAAATGTAATTCATGTATATAATGTGTGTGTTGTGGAAATCGATAAGAAAAAGAAGTCGTCATACTCACATCATGGGAAGGATGGAGATGAGTCATTCTGAGGAGTATAAAAGAAATAAAATAATCCAAAAAGGTATCCAAAATGTGAGCAATGCACCGAATCATAACCCATCATGAAAGAGGGAATATGCATGTCTAATGGAGCTACTAAAAATATGATAAAGAAAAAAAAGGGTAATGATATGTGCAATACACTAGACCATAATCCACTATGAGAAAGTGGATATGTATGTCTAATGGGATTGCAAAAAGACTACGAAAATATGATCTGAGTAACCACCGGATCATGATTCGCTACAACGAAGTGAATATGCATGTCTGAAGGGTCACAAATATATATACGCACTATACTACTAAGTATAAGAATAAGTAAAGTAAAGAAATAAGCAAATAGGACTCGAATCTCGAGAATGACTCGGGATGCCTAAATAGACCAAAAAGGCATCAAAGTCAATGTAGTTATATAACATGCAAGGGTGAAGTTTAACCCATGAACCCGAAATTAGAACTTCCTGTAGTTCGTTAAAGAAAAGTGATAAATGTAGAGAGTGTGAAAAATGTGGGGAAATTCTACTTTAGGGTTTAAAGGTGAACTCTCTTTTTTGTCTTTTTTAGTTTTATGAAATTATGTTTATTTCATATGAATAATAAAAAAAAGAGATTAGTTGGGGTGATAAAGTGAAATAAAATAAAAATATACTAAGAGTGAAGAAAAAAGTAATAGATGACACTAATTAAATGAGATGTAAAAAGATAGAAGTAAACCTCCTATAGATTTTTGCTACTGATTTTAAGGTAGTGGAGGCTGATTTTATGGTGATTGAATGGTGGTGGAATAATGCTAAAAAGGTTGGCAAAAAGTGGGCTGAATGTGATGTAAGAAAAATGGAGAGTGTTTGGAAAATGGAACTTTTAGGATGACGGCGCACTGATTTTGAGGCAATGGTTGTTCTTATTTTTAAAAGAGGGGTCTTTGGTAATGAGTTCATGACCTCCTTAAATACAAATATTTTAGGTTAGGGGGTCTTTCGATTGGCACAGGCTCTGTCCTACCTATTGGCATACCCATGTCTTACTAGTGAAGTAAAGTACCCCTTTGTCAATAGGTAGAGGGTTTGGGGGTGCCTATAGGCATTCCAAAAAGGACCTTTTTTTGGAAAAATAGACATAAAATTCCAATCGTAAGTTCGAATCGTGCACAAATGGGACTGTTGGAAAGGGTATTCAGACCATACAAAAATCTATCGAACCACTCTCAGGTTTGAGAGTTGACCAAAGTCAAATGGGGCTCAAAAGCACCCGGTGGCCTCTTGGATGAGGTTCTTAGAGTAAAAACGCAAGTACGTGTGAACCGTAAGACCAATTCATGCATAATATGGACCGTTGCAAAGGGTATTCAGAGACTATGAAAGTGTTTTGATCTAATATTGGGTTCCAAATTTGACAAAAGTTAAATGCATCTCAGAACCGTGGCCTCTAGATAATGGTTTGGAGTAGGACTTGGGGTTTTTGGTACCTAAGGAGGTATTTGAATTGTACTATGATGGGGTGTTTATAGGTGCCATCGCATGTCCCTGGGTACAACTCATATCTATTTATCGGAGTGCCAAAGTGACGTCGTAACCCAGCCTAGGGTAATCTCATCTCGCTCTATGGGGATTTTGAGGTGGTACCATCGCCCGACCCAGGATATTATAATACTGTAGTGCTCATTGTCGTATGACCCCAGGCATACGGGATCCGGTCCACCCAATCTCTACAACATTAGATCATTTTTCTGATTATAGTCGTGAGGATTTTATTGGCGGCTTCGACAACTCATTAGTTTGTGGTTTATAGGGAGATGACTTGTGCCTTTGAATTCTATACTCATTGACTAACTCTATGACTTTAGCTTCAAAATGGAGCCAAATGTCTAATACTAGCTCATGGGGAACTCCATAGCGGTAGATGCTATTCTTTCTGATTAATTTGGATATTTTCTTTGCATTCGTGTATGGCTCAGCTTCAACACATTAGTGAAATAATCAATGGTTATCAGGATGAATTCATGCCTTGGGAGTGACTTTCCTAATACTGTTAATTCCCCAAGTGGAGAAGGTCCAAGGTGAAGTCTTATTGTACAACTCTCGAAGAGGTAAGTGATGTAGATTGGCAAATTGTTGGCATTTGAGGCATTTTCTGACATAAGCAGCATAGTCTTGAACCATGATGGTCTAGTAATATCTTCTTGGCAAGCATATGAATGTTCATATGGGGTCCACATTTCTTATCGTGTATTTTTTACATCACATTCTCAACCCCAGCCCCTGTTATGCAATACAGATGGGTTCCATCAAAATTTTTCTTGAAGGTTTTCTTGTCATAGATAATGTATTAAGTAGAAAGCCTACGAAGGGTCACACGATGTTTCTTGTTAGTGTACTAAGGATATCTACCATACATAGGTGCTAAATTTCGTAATAGCACAATCCAACTATGTCAGGATCTTCTTTTATTGCGAGCTTAATATAGTAGCAGTGTGTAGGTGCTACCTGTTTTTGGTCTAAAAAGGGATCCATTATTATTCCCTCGGGCATGTCGACCATATAAGCCAAGGTTGCCAAAGTATCGATTAGACTATTTCTTGAGCGAGGAAGGTAGTGAGGGTGATACCCTCAAACTCATAGGAAAGCTCCTCAAGGTGAGCACATAAGGGTAGGAGTTTTTCGTCTTTGACTTTCCACTTTATGAGGTATTACCCTATAATGAGAGTTTAATCTCTATATACATCGATGCATCTGATTCCTTTCTCGAGGGGGATCTTAAAACATATGGTACATGCTTCATATTCTATCATGGTATTGGTGCAAGGTAAATCTAACTTGATGGCAATGGGATTGTGAGAATATTTAGGAGAGATGAGGAGTATCCTAATATCGTATCCCTTTTTATTAGCAACACCGTCAAAAAACATCTACCATCTAAGCTCTTCATGAGAAGCATAAAGATGTCTTCGTATGAGAACTCAAAAATCCATACCTGGGCTCCCCCATGGGATTGTAGGTAAGTTAGTCAGAAATGGCTCTTTCTTTCATCGCCTTCTGAGTAACATAAGCGATGTCGAATTCTACCAATAACATCAACCATCAAGCCATGTGACTGGATAAGGCAGTTTTCTCCATGATTCATTTCATGGGATACATTTGGGACAACAAGTTAATAAGAAATGCGAGCATGTAATACCGGAGGTTCAGCGTAACCCAAACTAAAGTGACACGTGCTTTTTCCAATGTGGTATTGTTCACTTCATTACCTGTTAACTTTTAACTAGCATAGTAGTTGTATCTTTCTTTACGTGATTCTTCGATGTATTGGGCTAGCATATCCCCTGTTGTAGTCTCTATGACGACGAAGTATAGAAGGATGGGAAGACCTTACTATAGAGGAATGAGCACTAGAGGTCCGGTAAGGTATCATTTGATTTGGTCAAAGGCTTATTGACACGCCTCATTCTAAACCTTAGTTGAATCCTTCTAAAGGAGTTAAAGATGGGCTAGAAAATAGAGGTCAGTTGGCTGATGAACCGATTGATGTATTGGAGTTTGACCAGGAAGCCACTAACTTCTTTCTCCATCCGTGGTGGAGGCATTTCAAGAATCGCTCTTAGTTTGGTAGGATACACTTTGATCCCCTTCTCAATGACACGAAGTCGAGGAGTTTTCCTTTTGTGATGCCAAAAATGCATTTTTGCGGATTAAGGCACATCTGATACTGCCGTAGTCACTCAAAGAATTTCCTCAAGACAGGGATATGATCTTCCTAAGTTCTGGACTTGATGATTATATCATCAACATAGAATTTAACCTTTTTCTAGATAATATCATGAAACATAGTTGTAGCTACCCTCCGGTAGGTAACTCCATCATTTTTTAGAGTGAAAGGCATGACCGTGTTGCAAAAGGTTCCCCATATGGTGATAAGGATAGTCTTCTCTTGATGGTTATGGTGTATCTTGAACTGGTTATAATCGACAAAACTGTCGACAAAATATTTGAGGGCATGATTAACAGTGTTATCGATAATCACATCGATGTTCGTCAAAGGGTAATCATCCTTTGGGGATGCTTTGTTTAGAATCCAATAATCAATGCACATGCAGAGTTTTCCTCCTGATTTTGGAACATGGAAGATCTTTACTAAAAATATGGGATATTCAACCACACAGATGAAGCCTACCTTTAAATGCTTTACCACGTCATCTTTGGCCTTGAGAGGCCACTCCGTCCGGAGCTTTCTCAACTTCTACTTGACAGACTTACTTTCTAAAAAGGTAGGAATTTCGTGCTATACAATTTTTGGGTCAATGTCGGGCACGTCTCTATAAGACCATGCAAAGATGTCCAAGAATTATTTCAAAAGTTTTTAAAATTGCGACCGCTCATGCTCGTCGAGGGTGAACCCTACCCTAATCTCGCGTGGATTGGTACTAGAATTGCAATTGATAACAATACTCATCATCATTAGTTTGAACGTGGTTATGTTGCTTAATTTTTTTCTTATTGAGATTAGTTAAGAACTGTTCATTTATTAGACCATCTTCATTAATTATCTGATTAGAATGACTATAATTAATATAGGGCACAACAAGATGCTCAAAATCATCATTCATTTTATTAAAAATATCTTTCGAAAGTACAACAGTGCGAACCTTGGAAGTGCACATGAACTAATGGGTCAATTTATTTAATTAAATAACCGAACACACAAATCCAAAATTTAATCAAATTTTAACCTTTAATTAATTATGGTGTGTATGCGAGTTATGTCCAAATTCCAATTTGTATTTATCAAGCCAAACACAATCAAGATGAGGAAAAAATCCCTTTGTTGGGTAAAACCTTTATTTAGAACTATTGACATCTTTGAATACAATCGACTTACAAAACACTTGGATACACTAAGTTAGACATGTAGAGTCTTAAAAACGTCAACAAATACGACCCAGCTCCAGAATCGTCTACAGGTAGGTATCCACTGATTTAGCCTTCTTCCTTCTTCAGCAGTAGAACTTCATCCCATAATCTCAGCCGTAGAGAAAAGTCTCATTTCAAAGTGTGTATCACAATAAACCTTCTTGATGTTAGTAAAAGTGATCTTGAATACATCCCGGGGGTGAGGATTTTAATATGAGGTGTTTTGATCACAAAAGAGAACTCAAAATATGTTTTTCGTTATGAAAAAGAGTTCTTGAAATATATAATCCCATTCAAACTTTTTATAAGAAGTGAAGATAAAAAGGAAAACCCAAAAAGATAATGGGAAGATATTCTTTAAAAAACAAAATTTGTTCATGTCGTTCGAACGAAGGGGCAGGTCATTAAAACGACACTGCATCTCATTCTAACAACACTTCGAACGAATGATCTAACAAAATTACAATGAAACAAAAAAGGATCTCATTTGAAACTACATTAAACTCATTCAAACACGACTTCAAACGAGATGTCATTAGGCCCAAAAGGAAATCTTGTTAGAATGAGGGACTGCTTCGTTCGAACGAAGCGTCGAAATTTCGAAAAAAAATTCAAGTAAAATTTTTGAGTTCCTTTAAGAAAACTATTGCCTAAAAAAAGTAAACCCTAAAAATTACTCAGAACCTTTTTACCAATTAAAATGCATACTTCTTTCCAAGTTGTTGAGATGACCAAATCTTTAAATCTTTGACGATCTTCAACATAGTTTTCAAGTACTGATAATTAGTGACTTAGATGTGTTTAGGTTACATGTTTGTGTAATGGTGTATGCTAAACTAAAATACATAAAAAAAGTGATCAATCATAAATTTTTCTCTTATAAATCTCCCCCTTGGCTATTCCGGTACAAAACACCATCCTAAGCCAAATTGAATCGTATGACTTAATACAACAATCCACCCTCTCAAAATATAAATGAAAATGAAACGTATAATATGTTCAAGTCTTCAATCATGAAACAGGGTTTTTCCCTTGGAAAACATTGTCTTCATCCTGTGTGGGTCCAAATAATCATCATCCAAGTGGAACATCCTCTACACATGAGACAATCAAAGATACCGTGATGCATAGAGTTTTAAATACAAACTGTAATAGACAAAGGAGTCAAAACTAAATATGAAATATCGACATCACTCGAATAAGTAAAATACCAACACAAGTATAATCAAGGAAGGATATGTGATGATAATCTCGAAAGGCATGTAGAAACCAACTATTTTTGAAAATTTTAAATTTATTGTAAATATAAAGTATAAAAGGAACAAATACAACATAGCATGGAATAACACAAAAATATCCGAACCATGAACACGGAATGTAGGGATGTGAATATTTTCCATAGGTTAATAAACATATATATTCATAACATGTGGGTTCAAAGTTTTAAGATACCTCTAATGAAAGAGCTCAAAGTCTACCTTAGGTGTAAAATTTGGTGAACTCAAGTGAGATTGACTTAACTTAATCAATAAGTCATGAACATATATGATTCTCACACTAATGATGCCAAACTATGTAATATTGTTTCGAGACATTTTAATTGTGAAAACCCATTGATCTTTAACTTTAACTCCCTTAAAATCTCTCATATATGAAGGTCATTAATTATCAGTGATTTTTGAAGAAATTAATGCTCATATGTAGCGAAGCATCAATGTATCAAAAATTGGTATGGCACTTCTGTTTTTATGTGCCTCTATTATTTTTTGTTTCTTTTATGCAAATGGTTGACTTTCAGGCAAATAATATTTTTTTAATCTTTCGTAGCCCCTTTCCATTGCTTAGTATATAATAATATTTTCCAAAAAATATCTTAAATCCAGGCAATGATTTTTACATGCACAACTTTATCTCTTTTTACATTTGGTTTGTTATAAAGAAAAATTGAGATGAGAACATCATATTCAGCAAGTGACACGGAAGTGAAATGTTCAAACAAGTTCCTGAGCATGTGCATTAAAGGTGACTAAGACTCAAACATGTAGAAAGTAATCATCAAATATCAACATAGTGAATCCACACTTTATTAAGCACACTACAGAGACGACTTCATGTACCAAAACACTACGAAAAATTCCCATGTAAATATGGAATGACTGGGTGATTCAGACATCTGAAATGTTCATCCATATATGGTGGTAAAAAAATACAAAACATTTTTTTGTACTTTCCAAATTTTTTTATCAAAAATATAATATTTTTTCTTTTTCATAAAAAATGAAAATATTTTTGTAACTTTTAAAGTTTTTCAGAAAAACAAATCTCTTATGGGATTTTTCTAAAAATATCAAAATGAAAAATATAGATACACTGATATCACAATGACAATACAATGGAATAAAAGATATAAACATGAAAATGATCATATACTAGATAAAGTATCTGAACTCAGTCAACGGTGCAAATGCCTAGAGATTTCCTAAGACCCTCAAATCGAAGTGTATCTAAAGGTTTCGTTAATATATCGGCTAACTAACGATCGATGCTCACAAAGCTTAGGGACATGACCTTTTCCTCAACTAGGCCACTTATAAAGTTTTGCGTATCCTCATGTGCTTCATGCATGAATGTTGGACAAGATTATGAGCAATATGGATCAGGCTCGTATTATCGTAAGAAATGGTCATCGTGTCTTGTGAAATACCATAATCCTTAAACATTTTTTCATCCATATGAGTTACGTGCAAAAACTCACAGTGACAATATACTCAGCCTCCACTGTAGACAAAGATATGGAGTTTTGCTTCTTGCTCAACAAAGAGACGATAACACTCCCAAAATAGAAACACCCACCTGAATTGTTCCTACAACCATCTATATCCCTAACCCAATTAGCATCTGAATAGGTGAACAAATGGTCATCGGTATCAAAGGAATTCCAAATACCGTATGAAAGAGTTCCACTCACATATTTGATGATAAGTTTAAGTGCGTGTAAGTGTGAATTTTTGGGGGATGCCTGGTATCACGCACAAACTCCAACACTAAAGGTAATATCGGTATGACTAGCGATCAAGTAAAGGAGACTACCTATCATACTATGATAAAGGGTTTGGTTTACGTCCTTGCCTAAAGTGTCTTTGCTAAGATTTGTCGAGGTACTCATAGGGGTGCACGAAT
The DNA here is from genome assembly GCA_949130495.1 of Sambucus nigra. Classification (NCBI taxonomy): domain Eukaryota; kingdom Viridiplantae; phylum Streptophyta; class Magnoliopsida; order Dipsacales; family Adoxaceae; genus Sambucus; species Sambucus nigra. The sequence goes on along the minus strand of OX422215.1, from coordinate 540,625,197 downwards.
GCTTAGCAGAGTCTAGACCAAACTTCTTCACAAGGTCTCTTGTATATTTGGATTGGGATATGAATATCCCATCCTCAAGCAAACGAACTTGGAGACCTAGGAAGAACGTGAACTCACCTACCATGATCATCTTAAACTCACTCTCCATCTCCTCCTTAAAGGTGTGAGCATCGTAGCATCACGGGGATCCAAAGACTATATCGTCCACAAAGACATGGATAACCAAAATCGAACTACTCTCTCTCCTCACAAATAACATTTTATCCACTCCCCCTTTCTTGAAGCCATGAGCTGAGAGATAGGAAGTAATACTATCGTACCAAGCACGGGGTGATTGATTCAAACCATACAAGGACTTTTTAAGATAATAGACGTGTTATGGATTCTTAGGGTCTTCGAACCCTTTTGGTTGTTCCACTTAAACCTCCTCCTATGTAATGCCATTTAGAAAGGAACTTTTGACATCCATCTGATATAACTTGAAGCAGAGATATGACATGCTATGGCAAGTAGTAAGCAGACGGATTCAGGCCTAACAATAGGAGCATATGTCTCATCAAACTCTACACCATTGATCTGTGTAGACTTGAGAGACTAATTTAGCTTTATTGCGAACTATGGTACCATTCTCATCCATCTTATTCTTGTAAATCCTCATGGTAATTATTAAATTAGACTCGCTAGGTCGGGGGACTAATTCCTAGACATCGTTCTTATGAAAATGAAGCAATTTATCTTGCATGGAGGATATCTACTACTTATCCTTGAGTGATTCTTTCATAATTTTGAGTTTAACTAAGGATGTGTAACATAGATAGCTAACCACAGTTTTGAGTTGATCACAAGTTTTAACACCTAGTGTAGGATCATCAAGTATAGTGTAAGGGTCATGACTTTTTCAAACCTAATATGGTATCTCCACTAAAATGGGAATAGGGTTTACCTGGGTAGCATGAGGAAGGATGAGATCGTCACTAGGGGTTGCATCATCCTCACACTAGGGCTAGGAGTAACCAACGCAGGTGACTCATCATCTCTAATTGTGATGTTTATTAACTCCATAGCCTTATAGATAGCAAGGTTAAAAACCCAATAAGCCCTACTCATTGATGAATATGGTAAAAATATTCCCTCGTTGCTCCGGGAGTCAAACTTTCCTAAGTGCTCTCTATCTCGCAAGATGTAGCAAGTACCCAAAGACACGTAAATACGATAGGTTGAACTTCTTCACTATCCACAACTCATAAGGCGTGTGAAGTGTGCATGAATGAAGATATACCCTATTAATTGTATTGTGTGAGGTGAGAACACACTATATTGTTGACTCACTTAAGTCTACACCATATAGGAGTTCCATCTAGTTTGGATATGGTGACAAAATAGGTTAGTTTTCTTTAGCATCACCTCTAAGGTATATACAGGCTTCATCATTGTAGAAACCTGAGAATGTATGCGCTTGCGTTCAAATGATAAAATTATATATTAAACACCTTTTAACTCAAACAAACCCTAAACATGCAACAATATGTGATTGAATAAGATAATGAACTAAGCAAGAACATTCAAACACATGCTTGTGAGGGAAAATCCCCCAAAGGGGTAAAACCATTTATTTTCATTATAATATTGTAACTGTACAATTTCGGATTACAATGAAAATACAAGTGACTAAGAATTACCCTCAGGTGTCGGATTCTGTAGTCGGCGGCTGGAAATGTCCCTTTCCAGGAGGGCTGTAATGAAGAAGAAGAACGGTCTTCTCCACAAGGGTATGAACAGAAAAAATGCGTTCCTGGGTTGCAAAGTGATTCACAAGTGTTTGGAAATTTGTGTGAATAAAAAAACCAAGAGTCTTGGTACTCAATAGGTGAAGACTTAGAGTTTTTGTACTCTGAAAGTCGTGTATAGAAGTCTTGGAAAACCACTTCCCATAGTGGGTTTATAAAGGAAACGTTTATCCTAGAAAATCTGACCACGATCTGCTGAAGATTATCCCAGGCGAACCGGTCCGGGTCTGAGGCGGATCGGTCCGGGTAGGCGGATCGGTTCTTTTTTTTTTCTTCTTCGGTTCGCTTGTGGTCCGGGGTGTACTAGCTTTTTAGCAGGCGGACCGGTTCGGGTCTGAGGCGGATCGGTTCTTTTATTCTGGGCGGACCGGTCCAGCCTATCAGACTTTGATTCCTCTTCTTCTTTTGATATTCGGATCCGTTGATGACTGCATGAATCTTGAATTTATTCAACGGTGTAACGGCGTGCGACATAACAAATTGATAATGGACAAAAATGTCCTTACGAATCTCTTCCTATGTCTATGCCGGTACATACATAAAAACAAACATCCGAATTATCAAACAACTAAAAATGCCTATACAAATCTACCCTTCCATGAACCCAGAACTGGAAAGATACAATTGAATATGACTTCAACGTTTGCTCTTCGAATCTTCAGGAATCTCAACACTTTTCTCATCAGGGTGTGCAATCCAATGATAATCCATGTAGTACCTACATACATGAGAAAAAAACAAAATACCAAGTGACATATCGAGTTTGAAATGAGATATCAAATGAAGAAAGCATGTTGTATCAAATCTCAAAAAACACAAAACTCCCCCAAAATATGATAATTCTTTCTCCCCCTTTTTATGATGTCCCCAAATAGACAAATGAGAGAAATAAAGCAAAATAAGCAAGTGCGGGGTGTCACTAGGATAAAATCACACCATGAATGAACACAAAGCAACCAAGTCGATGATAGCGTAAATGAAGTGGTGTGATCAAATTCGATAGGAAAATCAATGCATACAAACATGACATATGTGCACGATGAATATTGGATACTCCTAGTGAATGAACTCAAATGCGTCCTTTGGTGTAAAAGAATGACAATATAAGATATTGACTCAATCAAATCAACAAATCAAAGCTCAAAGTGATTTTCACACCAATAACATCCAAAACGATTTTATGCTTTTTCAGGACTTTTAAGGAAGTGCAAACCCGTTTAAAGATTCTCCAACCAAACTCCCTCAGATATAATTTTGAATAGAGGAATTCTAAATTCTCAAACTTTGGAGAATTGATGGTGAAACCTAAGTGGCCCATATTTGGCATGAAGTGCTTTTTATTGCCTTTAAATTTTTTTCGGGCTCTTTTAACCTCTTTGGACCTCGGATATTAAGATTCCTCCATTTTTAGGTCCTTTTTAACGGTGGCTTTTTCTCAAAGGATAGATGATTACCTTTCGCAGCCCCTCCCCGTTATACAAAAACACAGTCTCACCAAAACGGTTTTTACATGCATTCCAATCTTGTCAAGTTTTATCGCATATTGTACATTGTATAGACATGATTGAGATGGAAACACTCAAGCCAATAAGAAATAGACAAGTGCAATAATCAAATATAGCCGTGCATGTGTGCAATAAAGGATATAGGAGTCAAACATGTAGGAAGATATCACTAATTACATCTCAAAGACTCCATACTAAGTAAAACACATGGATGAAATGATGTAGCGTCTCAAATCTCTATCAACCAGTCACATGGATAAATGGAATGAAGGTGTGACTTGGCGATCTTAAATGTTCATCCATAAAAGGTTCATAAATATACAAAAATCTTTTTGGGCTTTTTCAAAAATTTTACCAAAATAAAATCTTTTTGTGCTTTTTTTAAAAATTATAAAAGAAAAACTTTTTGTATTTTTCAAAAGAAATATAAAAAGCAAAAAGAATAAATAAATAATTGTACAACTAAGCAATGGTACATATAAAACAGACTAGCAATAGGAATCATATGATATGAACATGAAGAAGCATCCTATTATAGACATAGACCAACCCCTCAGTCAACTGTGCAAATCCCGAAAGACTTCCTAAGACTCTCAAATCTAAGGGCATCTAAAGGTTTTGTGAAAATGTCAGCTAACTGACGGTCGGTGGGAACAAAACTCAGGGATACAGTGTTCTCCTCAACTAACTGACGAATAAAGTGCTCACGTATCCTGATGTGCTTTGTGCGCGAATGATGGACGGGATTATGGGATATGTGAATCGCGCTCGTGTTATCACAAGAAATGATCATGGTGTCCTGTGAAATCCCATAATCCTCCAACATTTTCTTCATCCACAAGAGTTGTGTGCAACAACTCCCAGCGGCTATGTACTCAGCCTCCGCAGTGGACAAAGAGATGGAATTTTGTTTCTTGCTCAGCCAGGAGACAAGAACAGAACCAAAATAGAAACACCCACCAGAAGTGCTCCTACAACCATTTACATCCCCGGCCCAATCGCCATCTGAATAGGCGGACAAACGGTCATCGGTATCAAAGGAATACCAAATACCGTATGAGAGAGTCCCACTTATGTATTTAATAATACGTTTTAGAGCAAGAAAGTGTGACTCTTTAGGGGACGCCTGATATCGCGCACAGACTCCAACACTAAAAGCGATGTCGGGATGACTGGCAGTCAAGTAGAGGAGACTACCTATCATACTCCGATATAAGGTTTGCTCTACGTCCTTGCCTAAAGTGTCCTTACTAAGCTTGGTAGTGGTACTCATAGGTGTACGTGCATGCTTAGCGGAGTCTAAACCAAATTTCTTCACGAGGTCTCTAACATACTTGGATTGGGAGATGAACATCCCATCCTTTAGCTGACGAACTTGGAGACCAAAGAAGAATGTAAGCTCACCAACCATGATCATCTCAAACTCACTTTTCATCTCCTCCTCAAAGTGGTGAGCATGCTGGGAGCATGTGGATCCAAAGACTATGTCGTCCACATATACTTGGGCAACCAAAATAGCACCGTCATCTCTCCTGACGAACAACGTCATATCTACTCCCCCTCTCTTGAAGCCACGAGCTAAGAGATAGGAATTAAGCCTCTCGTACCAAGCACGGGGTGCTTACTTCAAACCATACAAGGCTTTCCTCAGATAGTAGACGTGCTCCCGGTGCTGAGGGTATTCAAACCCTTTTGGTTGTTCCACATAAACCTCCTCCTGTAGAATGCCATTCAGAAAGTCACTCTTGACATCCATCTGATATAACTTGAAGCACAGATGACATGCGATGGCGAGCAGAAGACGGACGAACTCAAGCCTCGTAACAGGAGAAAATGTCTCCCCAAAGTCTATACCCTCTATCTGTGTGTAGCCTTGAGCGACCAACCTAGCTTTATTTCTGATTATGGTACCATTTTCATCCATTTTATTCTTAAAAATCCACAGGGTACCTATCACATTAGTCTCACTAGGTCGGGGGACTAGTTCCCAGACATTATTCTTTTTAAACTGAAGCAATTCATCTTGCATAGAAGATATCCAGTGTTCATCCTTGAGTGCTTCTTTATGATTTTTGGGCTCGACTTTGGAGGTGTAGCAAAGATGGCTAACAACGTTCTCTAGCTGAGCACGAGTCTTGACCCCTAGAGTGGGATCGCCAACAATGGAATACGGGTCATGACTCTTGCGAACCCAAGAAGGTGTGTCTCCTAGCACAAGAGTAGGGTCCACAGAGTGTGAGAGAGGAACAGGTAAATCACTGTCGGAACAATCCTCATCCTCACACTGAAGGTTAGGATCAATAACCGTCGGAGGTTCGTCATCTTGCACGGTGACGTTTATTAATTCCATAACCTTAGAGCTATTCCGGTTAAAAACTTGGTACGCTCTGCTATACAATGAATATCCTAAAAAAATTCCCTCGTCGCTCCGGGATTCAAACTTTCCTAATTGCTCTCTATCCCGTAGGATGTAGCATTTATTCCCAAAAACACGAAAATATGTCAGGTTGGGTTTCTTGCCAGTCCACAACTCATAAGGAGTCTGAAGTGTGTGTGGACGCAAATAAACCCTATTCACCGTGTGGCATGCAGTAGACACTGCCTCTGCCCAAAATCTCCTAGAAACTTTACGACCTAGAAGCATAGATCTAGCCATCTCTTGGATCGTTCTATTCTTCCTCTCAACAATCCCATTTTGCTGAGGAGTTCTCACAGCAGAAAACTCATGTTTGATCCGAGGCTATCACAGTAAAGATCTACCTTTGCTTCTGTGAATTCAATGTCATTGTCACTACGCATCCTGTTAATAGTGACACCGTGTTGATTTTGCAGGACACGGCACTTGGTCGTTAAAAATTCTACAGCATCGAATTTATCTCTCAGAAAATCTACAATGGAGTACCTGGAGAAATCATCTACCATCACGAGGATGTACCTCTTACCACCTAGACTCTCAGTACGAGTGGGACCCATAAGATCCATGTGAATCAACTCAAGAACACGAGAGGTGGTAATGGAATGCAACTTCCTATGGGGACTACGAATTTGTTTTCCCATCTGACAAGGTCCACAAACGGTCGAAGTTGACTTTCCAAGAGATGGTAATCCACGTACTAGGTCCTTTTTAGCAAAGCGGTTGAGATCTCTAACGTTCACGTAACCTAGACGTTGGTGCCACAGATCCATAGGAGTGATAGTGGTGCTGTTGCAGACAAGTGAGGACGTGGGATCAGTCCCATAGCAATTATCCTCGGTCCTCACCCCTTGCATTAAAAGTTTATCGGCTTGATTGTAGACTTTACACGCATCTCGGTCAAACTTTACTGCAAAGTCAGTGTCGCACAGCTGGCTAATACTAAGAAGGTTTGCTTTCAAACCTTTGACGTACAAAACATTTTCTAGCATAGGGAATCCAGGTAACTCGAAAGTACCACGTCCTTTAATGCTAGACTTGCTCCCATCTCCAAAGGTGACTCTGCCATCTTGATAATCCTCAAGAGTCATAAAAAATGAGGCATCACCTGTCATATGTCTGGAGCACCCACTATCAAAATACCACTGTGAGGTATTGTGTGCTTTGAGAGAAACATGAACAACGAAGGCCTTTTTATCTTTCTTAGGTACCCAAGCAGAGATGACCTTTTATTTGCCTTTGTTGTTGTTGGTTTTAGCTGGAATGTGAGAAGCATTCACTAATAGCAAAGACATCCGTCGGAATTCTTCCACTAAACTCTGGGACGTGGCAGCTAAGAACTCAACTTGATCTCTCAGACTAGAAAACTCATCAGTATGACGAGGCGGAGAAGTAGTACGTCGTGTCCGACCCATGCTATAGTAAGACTCCCTAGGGTGGCCTTTTCTTTTGCAATAAGTACAAAAGAACACAGTCAAAGGCGGACCTTGGTTTGCTTTTCTTGGTCGAACTCTCCTTCGAGGTTTTTGATGATGGCTATAAGGATTCGTAGTAAACTCAGGAACTAGTCCATGTGAAATTTGGTAGGTGGAGGCACCATCATAACCAATTCTCTGCCGATCACCAAAACCTAAAGCCGGGCCAAGGAGCATCTTTCCCATCTTCCCAGATCTGTCCTCGATTTGTACCTTGACTTCCCGTGCTTTCTCAAGATCATGAGTCAGCTGGGCAACAAGGGCTTCAAGTTTCTTCCGAGTTTCCACGGAGGAATGGAGCTGACTCATAAGACTAGCCACTTGTTTAGTCAAGTCCCCTCTCTCTTTCTCAAAAACACACTCTCTCTCTCTCTCTAAACAAACTTTCTTTCTCGACACAGGCAAATTCTCTCTCTCTCAGGGCGGTGAAGGTGGAGGACTCTCTCTCTCTCGCCCTTCTTAAATCTTCCTCTAAGCCTGTGATCTTAAGAGCTAGCGCTTTGTTACGTTTTTTAGTTTTAAAAGACTCAGAATATAACTAAGCGTAGGCGCGTTGAATATCACTCTCGCTCTCACTTGAGTCATCCTCCCCCTCACTCACATCGATCTCACTATCGAGGTGTCCCTGTGAAGCATAATCCTCATCGTTGTGAAGAGAGCTAGGAGTACTCACTTGACTGGCCATGAATGCGGTGAAGTTACACTCATGCGGTGACTCATCTCCTGAATCCACCGTCTCGACCTCACTGTCATCACTAAGGGTAGCATTGAGGACAACTTTCCCTTTCTCTATGTTAAGACGTGTGGAACACTCAAAGGCTCTATGACCCCTACCATCGCACTCAAAGCATCTCTCACTATCTTTCTTAGGAGGATCTTTAAAAACTTTTTCATTTTTCTTTTCAAACTTATTTTTCTCAAATTTCTTTTTTTCTTTAAAATTGCCATTTTTCTTAAATTTGAGAATCCTCTTGAAATTTTTTGCAAAAAGAGCCAAATCATCAAGTTAAAATCACACTCGGAATCTGACGTGTCAGTCTCTCTCTTTCTTGATGACTCTACCCTCTTTCTAGCCGACTCCTCACTCCTTCTCTCTTGGGCATTAAGTGAAATTCCCTTATCTTTAGATTTAGCAGTTTTAGGGAACATATCAATTTCATATGTTTGCAAATCTCCTACAAGTTCTTCCAATTTTAGCGTATTTAAATTACCCAAAGAATTTAGCACAGTGACTTTAGGGATAAAACGCTTAGGCAAAGAATGAAGAATCTTTTTAACAACTCTAGCATTAGGAATATGTTCACTAAGATTAAAGCAAGTATTCACAATGTCAGAAAGTATAGCATAAAATTCATCAAAACATTCAGATTCATGCATGGTGATGGTTTCAAATTGAGTTGTTAAATTTTTCAACATAGACTCCTTCACAGCATTAGTTCCTTCATGGGTGAGTTGTAAAACATCCCATGCCTCTTTTGATGTGGTACACGTCATTATGCGTTTGAACTCATCAGGTGTGACAGACCCAGAAATAGCACTTAGACCTTTAGAATTAAAAGATGACCATTTAAATTCTTCTTCAGTCCAAGAAGTGATAGGTTTCAAGTTGATCACATTATCAACAGTCACGGAGGGAGGTGTCCACCCTCTTTCAACCAAAATCCAGACACGTTCATCAATGGCTTTTAATGCAGATCTCATACGGGCTTTCCAATAGGCATAGTTTGTCCCGTCAAAAACTGGCATTTTATTATATAACTTCTCCATTTGAACACGTACTTTTTCAAAAATTAATTTTTTCAAAAAATTGAAATCTTAGAAAAATTTTGCGAAAAATAGGAATACGCAATAGATTAGCGTAACCTGCTCTGATACCAATTTGAGAACGTATGCGCTTGCGTTCAAATGATAAAATTATATATTAAACACCTTTTAACTCAAACAAACCCTAAACATGCAACAATATGTGATTGAATAAGATAATGAACTAAGCAAGAACATTCAAACACATGCTTGTGAGGAAAAATCCCCCAAAGGGGCAAAACCATTTATTTTCATTATAATATTGTAACTATACAATTTTGGATTACAATGAAAATACAAGTGACTAAGAATTACCCTCAAGTGTCGGATTCTGTAGTCGGCGGCTGGAAATGTCCCTTTTCAGGAGGGCTGCAATGAAGAAGAAGAACGGTCTTCTCCACAAGGGTATGAACAGCAAAAATGTGTTCCTGGGTTGCAAAGTGATTCACAAGTTTTTGGAAATTTGTGTGAATAAAAAAACCTAGAGTCTTGGTACTCAATAGGTGAAGACTTAGAGTTTTTGTACTTTGAAAGTCTTGTATAGAGGTCTTGGAAAACCACTTCCCGTAGTGGGTTTATAAAGGAAACGTTTAGCCTAGAAAATCTGACCATGATCTACTGAAGATTATCCCAGGCAGACCGGTTCGGGTCTGAGGCGAATCGGTCCGGGTAGGCGAATCGGTTCTTTTTTTTTTTGGCTTCTTCGATTCGCTTGCGGTCCGGGGTGTACTAGCTTTTCAGCAGGCGGACCGGTCCGGGTCTGAGGTGGACCGGTCCATAGGCGGATCGGTTCTTTTATTCTGGGCGGATCGGTCCGGCCTGTTAGACTTTGATTCCTCTTCTTCTTTTGATATTCGTATCCGTTGATGACTGTATGAATCTTGAATTTCTTCAACGGTGTAACGGCGTGCGACATAAAAAATTGATAATGGACAAAAATGTCCTTACAAAACCACATTATAGGACCCCCTAAGTCTCTCCTTAGGTCCCTTGCACCTCCCCATTTCACTACAAACCCTAGGTCATAATCCGAGTACCGATCTAGAGGCCATCGGGAGCTCTCGGGATCTGTTTGACTCCGATCAATTCTATCGTCAGAGAAAAGGCTCAATGAATCTTCAAAGGGATCTAAATACCATTTCTAATGGTCCGCTCTGTGTGCAAATCGTCATAATGGTTCGGATGAACATACTATTTTACTACCGAAAATTGATCTAGAGGCCACCGGGGTGCTCCCAGGCCCCAATTTGACCCCAACCAACCTAATCGTCAGAGAGAAATCTCTTTAAATCTTCAAAGGGAACTAAAACCCCTTTCCGATAGTCTACCCCATGCATGAAACGGCATAACTGTTTGGATGAATCACCTGTTTTCTCCCGAAAACTGATCCGGAAGCCACCTAGCACTCTCGAGCTCCATTTTACAAAGGTCATATCTTTAGCTCAAATAATACTAATTGAATCTTTAAAGGGCATGGAATACCCTTTCCAATAATCTGCCCTGTTCGCTATTCTGAATTCCCATACGGTCGAACGATCCGTTTTACTTCGAGAGGTCATTGGGTGCTTTCGGTCCCTGGTTGACAAAAGTCAACTTTCTAAACCGATCTAAGATCTTTGGAATGTCAAAGTACGTTGCATAAACCTTCCAATGATCTACCCCATGCACGATTTTGAGTTACCTTTTGAACGAACGATCTGTTTTCATCCAACGATTCCCCGTCCAAAGGACCGACGCGCACTTTCGAGCCACATTTGACCCAAAGTCAACTTCAAGAGCGATCCAAAGGACTATTAAAGGTCTCTGAATTACCTTTCTAACGATATGCCCCGTGCACAATTTGGATCAACGGATTTCATTCTACAACCATTTTTTCAAAAAACTTTGCACGAGACAGCCTATTGGCAGGTCCATCTCCCTGCCTATCGGTAGTGTGTCGAGGGCTACCTTTCGATTGGCAGGGAAGGGACCATGCCGATCGACACCCCCTTAACCCTATAAATAGAGGGCATGACCTCACTCCCAAAGCACACCTCAGATCCATTAGCATCAGTGATCTCATCAACATTCTCTCGTAATCAACGCAGTTTACTTATGTGAAATTCCATTCAATGTTAAATTACCATCCTTTTCACACCCAATTTGGCAAAAACATCATTCTCTCTCATATAACATTCATATTAAGCTTCAAGTTAGTTCATCCAAGATCAAGAACACGCTTCCATCCTCCCAAGAAAGTCCAAATCTCTCCCTCTATCTTTAAATTTCTTATTTTTATATTTATTACATTATATTCATAATCTAGTTCTTACTTTAATTCATATACATTAACATCTCACATTTTTACTAATTATATTGCACATACTTTATTTTATATAAAATACCCAAAAAAATAAAAAGGGGGTTACACCCATAAATTCCAAACGAGATTATTCATCACAGTTTCCACAACTAAAACACATTTTCTAAACACACATATAATAAAATCCCGTTCGAATCTATGGGATAAACCCCAACCCTATACCGCATGAAAACTACGTGGATTTTGATGCCTTTATAGGATACATAGGAATTTCGGATTAAATCCGGTGAATCGAGTTCAATTTTCTAATTTTTCAAAATTTTCTAATTTTCTAATTTTCCAAATTCCCCATTTCCACGTGTCATATTCTTGCGTTATTGTAATAGATATTATGTTTGTGACCCTTATAAGAATTTTATCCAACAAATATTATCGTTTCATTGTAATGATTAATATCATGATAAACACATAAATCGTATTTTCTATGTATTATTTTGGGAACATTCCTATGGATGACTTCCTTCTATCTCTTTGATGGTATGAGTTGGGCAATTTTGATCTCCATTAAATATACACGCGCACACACTTCGCGAAGAAATAAAGGAAAATAATAACATAATCCCGTGAGAGACCGAAAGGGCGGGATGGGTTCCTAACCCCTTCCTATTCCATAACTTAGCCCCCGAACCCTTCGAGCTATTGGTTTTATAAGCATCATTTTGTATTTGATGCCACTCTCTCGAGGCGGCCACATGTTCTTTTGCCTGTTTTTTGAAAAATAGGCTGGTGACTCCATCTCTTTACATTCACCCCACTCTGACGATGACCGAAGCATTCCTAAATCAGAAAGGGCACCTGCCCTATAATCCCCTTTCTTTCCCCGAACCCTTTGGGAAAAAGGAGAGAGGAGGGACCACCATTGATCAGGATGGCCACAATCATCAAGTATCATCCAGTCTAAGAACAATACATGTACCAAAAAGGGAAGTAATCTTATCTCTTGAACACACTATATGACACAATTCATGCATATAGATTTTAATTTGTGGGCACGAGTGTTTACATATTTTTAGGAATTTTTATAACATTTTAAAACTATTTTAACATTTTAAAATCATTTAAAATCATTTTTAAAATAATTAAAATAATGTTTTAAAAGTGTTGGAGTTAAAATTTAAATTAGTTTTATTCGTTAAAAATGTGCCAGGGTGGAATATAAAATCGACAGAGACATTTGTGGGTTCAATTTGGATTATTCAAAGTTTTAAAACATGCATTTTACACCCTATTGGATTATCCCACATGTTAGAACACTACTGGTTACATTTGTGTTTTTTTTGTGTCTTAGAAGTGAGAAATAATATTTGCCTTTGGATAATTTTAATCTACGACATGCATGCATTTTGAAGTAATCCATGTGAAATCGTTTAGGGCCAATCATAGCAAGTTCTTGTTTGTGCCATTTCAACCCTACAGTGCCACGGTCTCCATTATGGACCTTTGGCATCAATGACTAGGCCATGTGAACTTTAGAGATCTTAAGAGATTAGTGAAACGGGACCTAGTTACTGGCTTACCATCACTTAGAAAACCAACTTCCTCGATTTATGACCTTGCCAACAAGGAAAACAAGTTCGAAGTTCCCATCGAAAGTTGAATGCCATTACCACCTCCCTTATTTTTTAGTTGATTCACATGGATCTTATGGGTGGATCCTACTCGCTCAAACAACTTAGATGGTAAAAGATACATTCTCGTGATGGTCGATGACTTTTTTAGATATTATATCATAGGATTCCTTGGAGAAAAGTTCAATGTGTTTGAGTTCCTTACAACCAAGTGTTTTGTCCTACAAAACCAACACAGAGTCATTATTAATCGGATGCATAGTGACAATGACATTGAATTTATAGACACTAAACTAGATAGCTATTGTGATGGAGTGGGCATCAAACATGAGTTTTAGGTTATTCGTACTCCTCAATAAAATAGGATTGTTGAGAGGAAGAATCGGAGGGTACAAGAAATGGCTAGATTCATTCTTCTTGGGAGAAATGTGCTTAGATGTTTTTGGGCAAAGGTCGTGAGCACCGCATGAAAAACCTTACTAAGTTGTTTAACACTAGTAAAACAGTTAAGTAAGTTTCGAATAACTTTTTAAGGAAAATCCTTTATAAAACTGGATAGTAACACACGATGTGTTTAAAAATTATGAACAAGTTATTTTAGTTTCTTGGAAATAAGTTTTAGAATTAAACCTAGGTCTAGTTTTCAGCAGTAGTAGTGAAGAAGTAAAAATCACACACATGAGACAATATTTTTACGTGGTAAAACTCCAAATTAGGGGAAACATCCACGATGACCTCTATGCCACAAAATGAAAGATCAATTAAAATCAAACAAGATTACAAACACTAAGAATGCATTCAAGATCCTAAGACTAAGGTAGAAATGTACCTACACGATTTCCCCTCTCAAAGGTAATTCTGATCTGAACTCTTTGATCTTCCAAGCAACTTCTTTGCCTTACTTCTTATTCTCTGTTTGTAGTAGCTCAAACAACTCAAGATCTCTCAAATGAACAACACTAACTATATGTTCTTGTGATAGTGACAGTGATAATGATGTGACTATAACTACATGCAAATATGCAGCTCACACCTCTCAAGATTTACACAAATAAATCCTACAAATTACTTAGTTTTTATATGATATGTAAAGAGTTCAAATCTTTATGAAAAGTAGACTTCAAAAACTCTTTTCATATCTGAAAAAGAATCTTTCTAAAAAATAGATTTTATCGTTTCAAAATTTATTACAAAATAATTTCACAAACTGTGAAACTTATATTTTTGAAACAAGGTTTTTCAGATCTGAGATTTTAGACTACTGGGAGTCTCTTTTTCAAAGAATTTGAAATGGAGAGTGGATCTAAAGAAATATAAACATACAGAACAAGATCCAATAGATAAGAGATAACAAAAACCCTAAAATATATCGTTTGATATATCTCTTAGTTAATCTTGCAATTTCTAGAAAGAAAAGAAAGATCCACAGTGAGACGTGGTTCCTAAAAGAGATAATGAGTGAAAAGGATCTTCAAACTCAACCAAATACCAAACTCACAAAAACCTAACTGATTCTAACTCTCAAAAGGTAGTTTTTTTGGAATAGTTGAAACTTTAAGAACGTATTTGGTTTTTGGAAGAAAACCTAAGATTATTTTATTACGAAGACTCGTTTTCTTTCTCTCGATATATATATATATATATATATATATATATATATATATATATATATATATATATATTCTCTTCTCTCTCTAACCTCTCTCTTCTCTCTTTTTTCTCTTAAGTTAGACGAATGACAAAAGTCTTCAAATGATTGACCCAAGGAGCCTATTTATACTAGTCATAGAATGATCCAAATGTTTGAAGGAAATAAAGGGTTGGGATTGCTTTGACGGTTCAATTCTAACTATAAGGGTTGAAATGGCACCGCACCAACTCTTTCTCTGATTGGCCCAAAACGATATCACATGGATTACTTCAAAACACATGCAGGTCATATATTAAAATGATCCAAAGTCCAATATTGTTTCTCACTTTTAAAAGAAAAAAAAACACAAATGTAACCCGTAGTGTGCTAACACGTGGGATAATACGATAAGCTGTAAAATGCGTGTTTTAAAACTTTCAATAATCCATATTGCACCCACAAATGTCTCTGCCGATTTAATATTCTACCCTGGCACATTTTTAAGGAATAACACTAATTTGAATTTTACCCCAACACTATTAAAACATGATTTTAATTATTTTAAAAATCATTTTAAATGATTTAAAATTGTTTTAAAATGCCATAAAAAAATCCTAAAAATATGTAAACACTTGTGCACACACATTAACACCTTTATGCATAAATTGTGTCCTATAATGTATTCAAGAGATAAGATTACTTCCCTTTTTCGTAGATGTATTGTTCTTGGACTAGATGACATTTGATGATGAAGCCTGTATATACCTTGGAGGGGATGCTCAAGAAAACTAACCTATTTTTTCATCATATCAAAACTAGTTAGAACTCATATATGGTGCAGACTCAAGTGATTCAACCATATAGTGTGTTCTCAATCTCCCCCTTTGGATATTGGAGATAAAATTCCTTTGAGTAACGTGTACTCGTGGGTAAAATAAAAAAGTCTTAGTTTTCCTATACAAAAGAGATATCAAACCACTCCCATTCTAGAACCAAATGTAAAAGAAAGAAAATACATAACTCAATTATCATACAGACTATTATACTAAATTTGAGATATCTGCACAAATAATTTCTGAAATGCCTAAAATAAAACACTTAGGTTGGTACATTAGTTGAGTCAAGAGAGATAAAAATATAGCAAGTTACTCAAGTATTTGTCTCCCAATTTTGCTCAAATGTACAAAGGGTGAAAAACTGATAAAGAATCATAATAAGAAATCCAACAACCTATAATAACCAATGGGTCACTTCGAGGATCTCCTACAGAAAATAGAGATAGGAGGAGTCTTTTATCATTATTCAAATGATCGTGCCTTATATCATCGAAGACCAATTATCAGCATGAATGTAACTTGAGGATATACTAATAGACAATTATTCAGGAATAACCATACCAATAGATTTTCTTAAGGATTCAAATATAAAGTTATCTAACTGTTTAGTAAATAAGTCAGCTAATTGAAGTTTTGTAGGTAAATAGTTTATCTCTATTTCTTTCGATTCAACTAATTCACGGATAAAATGGTGTCTTATCTTGGTGTGTTTAGCATACGAATGTTAAATAGGAATCTTAAAGATATTTATTGCCCTTTGATTATCGTAATATATATGTAGCTTTTATTCATTAATGCCATAGTCACTTAGCATTTTCTTAATCCATATTAATTGAGCACAAAAACTTCCTATGACCATATATTCAGATTCTGATGTGGAAAGCGAAGTGCAATTTTTCTTTTTACTACTTCATCCTACTAAATTATTACCTATATAATAACAAGCGCCTGAAGTGATTTTTCTGTCATCAGAACAGCCAGCCCAATCTGCATTAGTGTATCCTATAATTGTTCTAGATGTATTGTTTGTGTACCATATCCCTAGGTTTATTGTACCGTTAACATATTTGATAATTCGTTTGATGCATAGGAAGTGATTTTCCTTAAGTGCACTTTGGTAACGGTCACAAACACACAAAATACATGGTATCAGGACGTGAGGCTGTGAGGTATAACATGCAACCTATCATACTTCTATATAGGGTGGGATCTATAGGTTTCCCTTGTTCATCTTTAAAAAGTTTTATTGAAGTACTCATGGGAGTCCTAGCAGCCTTAACATTCTATATTCCAAACTTTTTCACTAACTCTATAGCATATTTTGATTGAGAAATGAATAACCCATCAGACTTTTGCTTGACTTGAGGTCCTAAGAAATACTGAAGCTCACCCATAAGAGACATTTAGAACTCCTAGAGAATAATTTTCTAAAATTCTTTAACTTTACATGGATAAGTAAAACCAAATATTATGTTGTTAACATAAACATGAGCTATTAAGACTTGTTTGTTAAAATGTTTAACAAATAATATCTGGTCATTTCCACCTCGTCGAAACCCTTTATTTATTAAAAAGGTTGACAAGAATTTGTACCATGCCCGAGGGGCTTGCTTTAAACCGTATAATGCCTTTTTCAATCTATAAACATGGTTTGGGTAATGAGGATCAACGAAGCCTTTCGATTGTTCAACATAAGTCTCCTCTGTCAAAATACCATTTAAAAAGGCGGACTTCACATCCATTTGATAAAGTGTGAATTGTAAGTGACAAGCTACGGCTAAGAGTAAGCGAACAGATTCAAGGCAAGTGACATGGCAAAGGTATCCTCGAAATCTAATCCTTTAACTTGAGAGTAACCCTAGGCAACTAATCCAACCTTATTTTTAACTATCATCCCAGATTCATCTGTTTTGTTTTTGAAAATCCAGCGAGTTCCAATAACCCTGTTATTTTTTGGCCTAGATATAAGATACCACGCGTCATGACTTTTAAATTAAACGAGCTCTTCTTGCATAGAACCTATCCAAAATGAGTCATTAAGTGCTTTATTTACATTCTTAGGTTCTATTAAAGAAACAAAGCATACAAAATGAGCAACATTACGTAACTGAGATCTTATACGAACTGGATCTTCCGGGTTACCAACAACATTATCTATAGAATGATATTTAGAAACCCAGTTAGGTACTTCAGGGGTCTCTATTGGTAAAGGATCAACTATCTCTAGAGAGTCATAAGTAAAATTATTTTCAGACTCATCCATTATAGTTGGCCCTTGTTCTTTACTCTCAACATTAGTATCACTCACTATCACATTGATTGATTCCATAATTACTTTAGTACGCAAATTATAAATGCGATAAGCCCGACTATTAGGGGAGAAACCCAAAAATATGGTTGTATCATTACAGGTTTCAAATTTAGATAGGTGTTCTCTATCTTTGCAAACATAATAAGCACTCTCAAAAGTTCAAAAATATTTTAAGTTGGGATTTTTACCATACCAAAGTTCATAGGATGTTTGCTTGGTGTTTTTTCGAAGGTAAACTCTGTCGATAATATGATATGTTGTTTGAGCAACCTCAACCCAAAAGTATTTTGGCAAGTTCTTAGCATGTATCATTACCCTGGCCATTTACTGGATTATGAGATTTTTATGCTCGGCAACACCATTCTGCTGAGGTGTTTTAGGTGCATTAAACTCGTGCTGGTAACCATTGCAGTTACAATATTTTGTTACGCCTAAGTCTTTAAATTCACCTCCTCTACCGCTACAGATTCGATTAACTTGGGTATCTTTTTCATTCTCGATTCTTAAAAGATTTTTTTAAAATTCTCGGAATGTATCAGATTTTTATTTTCAAAATGCTACCTAAGTAAATCGAGTAAAATCATCCAACATAACCAAAATATAACTATTGCCACAAAGGCTCACAGTTCAAGAAGGACCCATAAGATCCATGTGGATTAGATCTAGAGGTTTTGTTGTTAAAGTGTCTTTAACTTTCTTATGAGCATATTTAACTATTTTTCCTTCCTGACAAGGCCCATAAACAACATTTGCAATAGGTTTTATTTTTGGCAAACTTATAACTATATCCTGGGAGCTTAATTTTGCTAAGATTGTCAAGGTTTGTGTGATCCAACCGATTATGCCAAATTCCATTGTCATCAAGTTTGGCTAACCTACAAGTCTCATTACCCGGATTGAGTGTGCACCAGTTATCTGGGGTCCTATGACCAGTAAGGATGCAATTGCCATTCTCATTTAAAATTTTACAATTAGTTTTTAAGAATATGAATGTATAGTTGGCGTTTCAAAATTATGATATGCTTAACAAATTAGCTTTAAGACCTTTCACTAATAGGACTTCTTTGAGAATAGGGAGTCCTTTTTCTTGGAGTGTTCCATTGCCTATGATCTGAGCTGATACTTCAGCCCCAAACAAAACATTTCCTCCTAAGAAGTCAGTTATGTCGGATAATTTAGTACAGTCTCTGATTATATGTTGGGAACATCTAGAGTCTAGGTACCAACCAGAAGCAGTGTGTTCAACTTTTAAAGAACTTAAAACAATGTTACACTTAAACTGGGGAATTAGATCGTCCTTTCTAACCCATATAGCTCTAGTTTTGAAAGGTTTATGAGCTTTTGGTTCAGAAACTGATCTACATCTCTTTCTCCTAGATTTCTTTATAGCGTGGGATCTTTTCTTCCTATTCCTATAGTTAGAGTTTTTAGTGGGTTGTTTAGGAAGTATATAATTATTTATGCTCTGTCTGGAATAGTTAAAGTTTTTGTAAACTGATGATTTATAGACAGGGTTATACAGTCATTTGTGAAAACATTCATCAAGATAGTGTCCATAAACATCACCGTATGAACAGTATTGGTGGCTAGCCGGTTGTTTTTTATTTTTAAAATCTTTGAAAAGAGGTTTATTCATTTGCTGGACATTGACCTTAGGTCTAACAGCAACAGTTTTCCATTCAGGTTCAAATCTTCTCACAGGGGGCAAACATATTTAGCCTTAGATTCAGAATTAGGCTTTGGATAGTTTTTCATCAAAATGTCTAGCCCTTTTTGCTTATTCTCAAAATCAGTTTTTAAGGTTTGAAAATCAGGAAATAGATCAATATGTCTTTTTTCCAAAAGAAGCGAATTTTACATTTTGCAAAGGTTTGGTTTGTTCCTTAGTTTTTTTTAATCAAAACCTATGCCTATTTTGTCTTCAGAATTGGTTTTACTAGAGGCAACACAATCTTCAAAACTATTAGAATTATTGTCATAAGTGTTGTGTTTGTCTTTATTTCTCTCATGAGGTCTATTATTAGAATAATTCGAATAAGCAGCCATCCCTTGTTTAGAAGTAACATTGTTTCTAAAATTTAAAATTTTCTTATAATGTTTAGACATGAGGGCTATTTGATTATCCAAATTATCTAAGTCACAACCTTCATCAGGGTCCAAATCAATGTTAGGTACAATAAACTGTGGTGTGGTCATTTTAGACTGAAAGACTAAATTGGGACTGATGTGTCTCTTTTGATTATTGGAAATATGCTTTTTAAATTCTAGTTCCATTTCTATTGTCCTAAGATTGCTACTAAGGAGTTCTTGAGTCAAATATGGGTTATCTATATCCTCAATTGCATAACGATTGTTATCAAACTAAGGGGGAAGGGATCCAAGAATTTTAGAGACTCTTTCTTTCCTTTCATACATAATTCCATTAGTATGTAATTTATTAATAACACGCGTCAGTCTAATGTAGAATTCATCAAAAGTCTCAGTTTCAGCCATAAGGAGAGTATTATACTTTTTTATTAACATCTGGGTTTTGGCTGCCTTAACACGGTCATCACCTTCATGTGAAGTAACTAACATGTCCCAGGCTTCCTTAGATCTTGAACATATGGATATCCTTTTAAATTCATGTTCATTAATAGACATAAATATGGCACTTTTCCCTTTATTGTCACTTAAGGAGGCCAGTTTTTCTTCCTTGGTAAACTCATTGAGGAGTTTTTTAATTCTTTTATTACTACCTTCTGCAACATGCTTAGTTGGTTGAGTATATCCATTTTCAATGGCATTCTAGGCATCATCTCCCAATGTCCCTTGGATGAAGGCAATCGTCCTTACATTCTAGTAAGGAAAATTATTTTTATCAAAGAGGGGAGGCCTGGACAAATTTTCAATACACTTAAATTGCTCGTTCAATGAGATTGTGTTTTTAAAATAGTTTCAAAGCACAGAATCTAACAGATTTTGAAAAACAAGTACTCAGCTGTGATACCAATTGAAAAACCTTACGAAGTTATTTAACACAAGTTAAAATAATTAAGTAAGTTTCGAACAACTTTTTGAGGAAACTCTTTTATAAAACTGGACAGTAACACAAGATGTGTTTAAAAATTATGAACAAGTTATTTCAATTTCTTAGAAATAGGTTTTAAAATTAAACCTAAGTCTAGTTTGCAACATTAGTAGTGAAGAAGTAAAAACCACACACAAGAGATAACTTTTTTACGTGGTAAAACCCTAAATTAGGGTAAACATCCACAGTAACGAAAAATCCACTAAAATCAAACAAGATTACAAGATTACAAGCACTAAGCATGCATTCAAGAGTATAAGACTAAGATAAAAATTGACCTACACGAGTTTCCCTCTCAAAGGTAATTCTGATTTGACCTCTTTGACGTTCCAAGCAGCTTCTTTGCCTTGCTCCCTGTTCTTTATTTACAATGGCTCAAACAACTCAAGATCTCTCAAATGAACCACACTAACTATGTGTTCGTGTGAGAGTGAATGTGATAGTGATGTGACTATAACTACATGCAAAATTCAACTTCACACCTCTCAAGATTTGTACAAATAAATCTTACAAATCACACAATTTATATATGACATGCAAAGAGTTCAAATCTCTATGAAAAGAAAACTTCAAAAACTATTTTCAGATTTGAAAAAGAATCTTTTTAAAAAATAGATTTTATCGTTTCAAAACTTATTTATATACGAAATAATTTCACAAACTGTGAAGCTAATATTTTGGAAACAAGGTTTTTAAGATCTGAGATTTTAGACTACTAGAAGTCTCTTTTTCAAATAATTTGAAATAGAGAGTGGATCTAAAAAAATATAAACATACAGAACAAGATCTAATAGAAAAGAGATAACATAAACCCTAAAATATATCTTTTGATATATCTCTTAGTTCTTGCAATTTCTAGAAAGAAAAACAAGATCCAAAGTGAGATGTGGTTCCTAAGAGAGATAATGAGGGGGTTACCTACCCCCATTTTCTTCAATTTATGGAGAATGAAAATATGCATTTTGTCAAATCCAAAAATATTCATTCTCTTCACCATTTTAACTCAACAAAAGCTTGCATATACTCTCTATACTACAACCTTACTATCCCGTACAATTATTCGTCAATTATCAAGAGTTTTTAAGTGTTATAGAAGTCTTATTTTGGGTGTGAAATATGATTTCTAAAAGAACTTAAAGTTTGGAGTTTATTGGGTTATCTTCCCAATCTCTTTATCCAAGTTATTATCTTCAAGGGTAGGGGTTCTACACTAATTTCAAGTTTAAAATCAAAGCATGTTAGATGTATGTATATATGTATGACTGCTTATACTTATTATCACTACATATGAATATATGTTGAAGAATATATGATAAAAATAGATAAAGTTAAAGTTTGAAAGAAGGATAAATTTTAGAATGTTTAAAATAATATTTCTTGGATAAATCATGTTAAACTTATTGAATTCATGATAAAATGTTATATTGAACTTATGAAGAAATAGTAGGATACGTTTGTTGGGTTTTATTGGCATAAGACCTTACTTTCATCAACATAAACTCATATAGTTGGGATAAATGGGTTAAGTAGGTTGAAATGTATTAAATTGAGCTTTTGAAAAAGAAATTATAAGCATGAAAATTTTAGAAACTAATCACATAAAATGATACTAGAATCATTTCGATTCAAGAATCCCAACCCAAAATAATATAGTTTTCACCAACTATAATATGAGTTATAAACATACATAAATAGTTAAAGCAAGTTAAGCACTTGCCTCATTGGATAAATCTGACGACCTCGTACCGGGATCCGTCGGAGCTTGGCTGGAGTTCTCATCTTTTTCTCCCTTTCTCTCTTCCTTTATTTTCTTTCTTTCTCTCCTGGCTCATAACAGATAAATAAGGTTTCTCCCCTTATTAAACCCAAAATTGACTCATATACAATGCGATTCCATACTAGTCCAAAAAGTCCCCAGAACCCAAACATTACCCCTGGTACTCTATTTAGACTATTTCGGCCCATCCGAGACCAATCGTGCACTCAAAATCCCCATCCGAGTCACTTTTAAAAAATTCACCTTTCAAATCCAATACAACTCCGCACGTATTTTTCAAATAAAATATTATTACTTGTCATTTTTCCCAACCACAACATGATATAAAATAATCCAACTTCATTTACTTATTCTCATAAGTAAATATAGAACACATCGATAATAACCCAAAACTCGCTAATTAATATTTAACCCACACTTCAAATTCTCTTTCACTTAAAATTCTCAAATTATTAAATTACACCCACTTATGTAATCCTTATAAGGGAATTTCGTCCTCAAAATTCAGATACAACCGTTACTAAGACTCGGGATCCTTACCAACATAACATCCTCTAATACTCGAAATCAATCTCAAAGTAACATAAGGGTTACTCCATTATACACCCGCTAGTCGTACCCACCTGTCAACTGGCTTAATCACTACAACTCCAGCTTCACGACAAGTTTGTTCAATTTTTAAGCTCTTACCTCAATAATGACACATCACAAATTGTGCTTCTACGAACGACATGCGAATAAGACGAGCCTATACATCATTGGATCTATCGCCTTAATACTATTGGAAAGATGAACATCACTAAGTGGCAGCTTCCCGTATCCATTCCAACACAAAGCTCCCATCCTGAGAGAAACCATAAGAACATCTGACCACTCCTGTCAGTCCTTCAAATTTTGATTCAGGGCGACGTAACTCTTATTCGACACTCAAAAGTCACCCCAAAATAGTTTGTGGTTAATGCCCCTCTCGACAACAGACTTTATTACAACGTAAAACCTCAAATGGCACCCTTTCCATAATAGACCGGTATGAGTTATTACACACAACTCTAACAATCCCTAATTTTCCTTCCCAATTACCGTACAATTTATAATGCTCACCACTCGCATTATTCAACAGTGTAAATCACCTCTCGTATACTCATCGGTTATAGGTGATACAACTTGTTCAAAACAAAACGTCATCCCCACTGTTTTTCAAAAATCCTTATCGAAGGTGGGGTGCATGTAATACCCCGTATTTTTGTGATATTTATTTTTGGGATTAATTAAATTAAATGTGAATTAATTTGGAAATTAATCCAGATAAAATACTAACGAGATGTGAGTTGGTATTTGATTATAATGTGTATATATGACTATATATGAATATTGAACTATGAAACTTGTCGTGAGATTGAAATACGGCAATTTGGAAATTTTGTTGAGACGCGTGTGACAATCGCGTCAGGAATATTATTATTTAATTAAAAAGTGAATTTTTATTCTATTAACCGTATGGTCGTTTTGAGTGCGCCAACGCATCCGGAAGGGTCGAAATAGTCAGAAAACACTAGCCGGGGGTTTAGTTTGGGTCCCGGGGCATTTTTAGGTCATGCCGGCAACGTATAAGGGTAGTTTGGTAATTTTGGATTTTTGGGAATTAAAACCCACGAAAATTAGGAATTAAAATCTGACTTAACCTTTGCCCACTAAACCCACTAAGTACACTAATTGACTTAATGGGCTACGGGAGTTATTGGAAATAGGTTTAGGGTTTCCTAAGACAACCTCTAGCCACCATTGTCATCTTTAGAGAAGAAGTTGTAGAGAGAGAGAGAGAGAGAGAGGAGAAATTCTGCAGAGAGAGAGAGAACAATTCAATCTTCAACATCAAATTCAGAGATATATCAGAGGCAAGTGGTTTAATTACGTTAATTGCATTGAATGTTTCTTCCATGCTTAGACATTTCTGAAATATTCATTGTTTTTGGGAGATTGGTGAAAACCCATTAAATTGGAATTAGAAATTTACATTTTGATGAGAAATGGCATGTAGAATTGTATTAAGGTGATTATTCTGATGATAATATATCTTGTATGAAACAAAAACGGATTTAATTATGACCATTGATGATCTTACAAATTTCTAGGGTTCATGTTCTTGAGATTGGGGAAAAATGTAGAGACTTGATAATTGGGTGATGATTAGGATGAATTAACCCCATAAACATGTTATTATATGACCTAAGTATGTTTAGGAATGATTAGAACCTTGAAAAAATGTTGGATTGATGTTTGAATGTGATTAGAGGTGAAGAAAAGTTGTAAAAACGAAAAAGGGAAAATCTGGGCTCGAAACTGGCCTCTCGTTAGAAGATCTGCCCAGGTCGTTCGAACGAGCTCGTTTGAACGAGCTTCTAACGAGTTGACAGTTTGACTTCTAATGAGAGGGATGTTCGTTCGATGACTTTCGTTCGAACGAGATCTCGTTAGAAGGCCCACTTCGTTCGAACGAACTCTCGTTCGAACAGCCTCGTTCGAACGAGACTTCTAACTAGCTGACAGTTTAGGCTTTTTAGCCTGTTTTGATTTTACGTGCCCCGTAACCTTGTCTAAATGTAGAGATAACATTTCCTTGATGATTAATTGTTATGGTAGGGACATTTGGGATATATAGAGGAGTAAAACATAGAAGTGTAATTTAAATTGAATGGAAATTGTGGAATAGGACGTGAGTGACTATTACAATGCGAGAATTATTGACGGCTTAAATAATTATATTAACCGGGAATATGTAAATTGTGTAACATTATATGTCGGTACGAGAATGAGAAGTGTACCACAAATAAATTATGGTGATTACTAAGATGTTTGCATACTTAGTATATGTATATGTATATGATTTTATGTGTATGACATACCTACCATACTTGCTATCACGGGAGGTTTACGTTCACTTAGGGCCATCTCATCCTTGTGTTGGCCGGATTTAGATTGGTACCTCGAGAACATAGGTCAGAGAAGGACTTATTGGGAAGTTAATAAGTCTGCTGATCGTGGGAGCGTAGGTATGTGCGTGACCCATGTGATGTGACTGTGTTCGCCTCCATTGTTTTGTGATTTGCTATTATTTGATTACGATTCCTGAAAGATTCGGAATGCGTGATCCTTATGTACGTGATGTACCGAGATGGATAGCAGAGTATGTGTGCACCGTAGTTAGTCTCGGGGTGCTTGTATAGTATGTTTATAACGTGAATAATATACACTTAAATAATGAGAACTTTCATGTTAAGTATTATGAGTATAATTATGGTAATGTTTAGAGAAGTTATAACGGGATAACCGGTAGGGAATTATATTGCTAATAATTGAGAATCCGAGTTGAAGTAACGCCCTCTATTTAGTTGATAACGCTAGAATGCATAATGAGAATCGAGTAGTAAGGGGTAGAACTTATTATGGTTTGGTTAGTTACGTATATCACTTAGATGGGTATGATACGTTAGGAGTGCACAATTAGTCGAGAGGTGAGTATTTCATGTGAGTGCACGTCCTAACATGTATTTTGCATTCATTGTTTTAATGTTATTAAAACACTTGCTATTTTAAAATACTCTCCACTTTCGGGCTCTGACCCGTTTGCTTTCAAATCTATTTTTGTAAAATCCATTTTAGGTGCCCAGCCACAAGGACACCATGCTTAGGATCCTCATTCAGGTGACGAGTTGTAGCTGTCTGTGGAAGTTACAGGACTTTGCTAGTAGACGCTTCATCTATCTTGACTCTATATTCAGTTTCATCAGTTATAGGGCATGTCGCCCATTTCTATTAGAAACATTTCCCATTTCAGATTTTCAGACTTTTGGCATGTAATTAATTCAGGATACTTTGTTTTATTCATTTCAGTTGTGGGATTGTTGTGAGGAGTTTTCCTCCGGTTTTATTAATATTTGTTGGTTATTTCATTACTTCGTTATGGTGAATGGATTATGTTGTTCTTCCATTATTCTTTCATCGCATGTTAATCAGACTTAATTTAAATTTGACATCTTTCCTTTTTAAATACTAGGTGGTTAGAAATTTTTAAAATGTTTTCGACAGTGATGTTGTTAACTGAACCAACTTGGCATTTTGTATTAATTTAATAAAGGAGTAGCTACCCGATATTTAATTTGTCGGGGTGTCACAGGTGGTATCAGAGCATCAGGTTCTAGTGTCCTTTAGGATCTGTACGGCTTATTATGTTTCCGCTGAGCTTTCTTTGATGTAGAGCCCTATATTTTAGGACTGTTGTATTCCCTTGTAAATGCTACGTTCTTCAGCTATTTTGAGTTTATAACTGCGAACTTATAAACTTTATTCTTGTATCAGATGCCTCCATGACGTGCACGAAGGGTTCCCAGGGATGCAACGCCAGAACCACAGTCCGCACCAGTTTAGGGCACGATGAATGCCGCCGAGGTTACAGCCATTGTGGCCCAGGCGGTAAATGCCGCACTAACCGTAGTTCAGCAGGCACCACCTCAGGCGCCAGTAACCGCGCCAGTTCAGGCACATGCATTCCCGTCTGCTTGGGAACATGTATGTGATGCTTTTCAGAAAGCACATCCATCGGAGTTCGCAGGTAGCTCTGATGTTGTAGTTTCGAGTCAGTGGAGGAAAGACATTTAGCGGCACTTGAGGATGTATGAGTGCACCGATGTCCTGAAGCAGATACTAGCTACCTTTAAGCTAGTGGGGTCTGCACTACAGTGGTGGGAGTCTATTACCACCGTGGAGGAGAAAGATACTCTCACTATTCAGGAGTTTTGGGTGCGGTTTGACCGCAAATATTTTCCGTCAGCTGTTCACATGGAAATGAGAAGAAAGTTGATGAGCCTTAGACAGGAGGGTAAGACTGTGGCCGAGTATGAGGCCGAATTCACTAATCTTCTGAACATTATTCCGGATAAGATACCGAAAGAGGAGAAGAAGATACAGAAATTTACAGACGGGTTGACTTGGAGGATCCGTCAGCATTTGTTGGGAAATCTATCGTTGGCCACTTACTCTGATGTGGTTAACGCTGCACTGTTACACTGCCAGGATCACCGCTTTTACATGGCTGAGGGAAAGAGATCGGGAGAGTCCAGACATCAGGGCAGGACTGGAGGACATGGTGCCAGTGGGGCACAATCTGTTCAGGGGCAGAGAAAGGGTGACCAGGGTTCCCAGCAGGGGGATCACAAGAGGTTCAGATTGGGAAATTTCAGGCACGGACAGGGAGGTTTCCGGTAGGGCCATCAGGGTCCGAACAACCATTAGGGCCAGCAGGGTCAAAATGGTCAACAACAGTTTCAGCAGGGCCAGGGGAGGAACGGTAATGACCACCAGGGCCGGGGGAAGCAGGGACAGAGAGGGGGGAACTTCCTAGGGAAGTGTTACGTTTGTGGCAAGACTGGCCATAAACGCCAGGACTGTCCTGATAGGGGCAGGGCCCCGCAGCAGCAACAGGGTGCTCGACATGAGCCACAGAGGCCACTTTTTCCACCTGCCCTCCCAGCTCCAGCCCAGGTGCCAGCACTACCAGCCATTCCAGCAGCTCCAGTGCAGCAGGGGCAGTTACAGTATGGACGTGTCTATAACGTCCACCAGGCAGCAGCTCCACAGGCACCACCCGCTATTGAGGGTATGTTTCTTATCCATGGTACTATGGGTCGGGTTTTATTTGATACTGGGGCAACGCATTATTTTATAGCTACTCATTTTGCGAAAGCCTTAGGGTTGTTAGCCACAGCAGAGAGCACAGTGACGTGTGTAGACTCACTATTGGGGAGTGGGTCACTTATTTTCTTTATATGCCGGGGAGTGGGGGTAGAGATTGGTAGTTTGGTATTACCTACAGACATGTTGGTATTAGATATGCATGAGCACGATGTGATTATCGGTATGGATTGGCTCGCAGCTTATAGAGCCATGATTGATTGCTTCGGTGGGAACATTGTTTTTGCCATTCCGGGGCAAGAGATGTTTGTAGTGGCGATGCCTCGCCAAGAGGGAGGCTCGACCGCTCATTTGTATTACATAGAGGAGGATAACTCTAAGGAGGTTGTGATTCCTTTAGATTCGATCCCAGTTATCAGGGAGTATTCCGATGTGTTTCAGGAGATACCAGGCCTACCCCCCAGTCGAGAGATAGACTTTGTCATAGACTTATTACCAGATACGAGACCTATAGCACGCGCACCGTACCATATGGCTCCGGCAGAGATGCGAGAGCTACGAGATCAGATAGAGCAGCTGTTGGGTCAGGGCTTTATTCGCAGGAGTACCTCACCTTGGGGCGCTCCAGTTTTGTTTGTAAAGAAGAGAGATGGTTCACTGAGATTGTGTGTGGACTACCGAGAGTTGAACAAGGTCAAGATACGGAATAAGTATCTGTTGCCTCAAATCGATGACCTATTCGACCAATTGAGAGGAGCTTCTTTCTTCTTGAAGATTGATTTACGATCGGGATACCATCAGTTGCGTATCAGGGAGGAGGTCGTCTCGAAGACTGCGTTCTTAACGAGATATGGTTCTTACGAGTTTCGGGTTATGCCTTTTGGTTTGACCAACGCTCCAGCAGTGTTTATGGACTTGATGAATAGGGTGTTCAGAGATTTCCTATATCAGTTTGTCATTATCTTCATTGATGATATTCTGGTTTACTCCCAGACAGAGGAGGAGCACGCTGAGCATTTGAGGCAAGTTTTGCAGACGCTACGTCAGAACGAGTTGTATGCAAAGTATGAGAAGTGCGGGTTTTGGTTGAAGGAGGTCCAATTTTTTGGGCACATTATTTCCGACCAAGGGATATCTGTTGATCCGGGGAAGTTATCCGCGGTGAGAGAGTAGGGACAGCCCACGACACCGACTGAGATCCGTAGTTTCTTGGGACTAGCAGGATACTACAGGAGGTTCATTCGGGGATTTTCAAAGATAGCAGGTCCTTTGACACATCTGACTTGTAAAGGTGTGCCGTTCATCTAGAGTGATGCCTGTCAATTGGCATTCGATGAGTTGAAGGATAAGTTGACCTCAGCACCTGTGTTAGCATTGCCGAGAACGGGAGTTGAGTATCTAGTTTACACCGATGCGTCCTTGCAAGGACTTGGAGGTGTATTACAATAGGAGAGTCAGGCCATAGCTTATGCTTCCCGTAAGCTTAAGCCTCATGAGAAGAATTACCCCACCCATGACTTGGAGTTAGCGGAAGTGGTATTTGCCCTACGGATTTGGAGACATTATCTTTTGGGGGAGAAGTTTCGATTGTTCACAGACCACAAGTACCTACAGTACCTATTCACGCAAAAGGAGTTGAATATGCGGTAGCGAAGGTGGCGTGAGTTTGTGAAGGATTATCAGTTTAATATCCAGTATCACCCGGGGAAGGCTAACGTGGTAGCAGGCGCGTTGAGCCGTAGGCCAGTAGATGAGGTGGCAGGGGTGTGGAAGGCCAAGTGGAAGGAGTTGGGACACCAAGATGCAGTGGCCCGATCATTCATGTCTGTGATGACTGTTACGCTGCAGATTGTCACAAAGGTGGTAAAGGCCCAGGCAAATGACTCGTTCTGTCAGGAGCAGATAGTTCGATTACTAGCAGAGGGAGCTGAATCCTATACCGTTAGCTCAGACGGAGGATTACGCTTCAATGGGAGATTGGTAGTTCCAGAAGGGGAGGAACTGCGACACGAGGTGATGGCAGAGTCGTACGGCTCACGGTTCGCGGTACATCCCGGTGGGGACAAAATGTACCAAGACATGAGACGACAGTATTGGTGGAGCGGGATGAAGAGAGATATTGCCGTGTTTGTTTCAAAATGTGCCACTTGTAAGCTATTAAAAGTGGATCATCAGAGACCGACAGGACTGCTACAGCCATTAGAGGTCCCGATGTGGATGTGGGAGAGCATCTCCATGGACTTTATCACAGGGTTGCCTACGTCACAGAGAGGATACGACTCCATTTGGGTAATTGTGGACAGGTTGACCAAAGTCGCTCATTTTCTACCCGTAAGGACCAACTACACTACGGGACAGTATGCCCAACTCTTTATTGCGGAGATAGTGAGACTTCAAGGTGTGCCCCTAAATATCGTGTCTGATCGAGACAAGATATTTGTTTCACGGTTTTGGGAAAGTTTTCAGGAGGCCATGGGCACGAAATTGCGGTTGATTACGGCTTATCATTCGCAGACTGATGGGCAAACCGAGCGTACAAATCATATGTTGGAGGACATGCTACGTATGTGCATCATTGATTTTAGGGGTGGATGGGAGCAGTATCTTCCACTGGTGGAGTTTGCTTATAACAACTCCTACCAGTTCACCATTGGCATGGCTCCATTTGAGGTGTTGTACGGTAGACCTTGTCGTTCCCCAGCATGTTGGTTGGAGGTGTGGGACAACAAACTACTTGGGTCGGAAGTGATTCAGGATACTTCGACGAGGATAGAATTAATTCGGAGTCGCATTCGGGTAGCTCAGGATAGGCAGAAGAGCTATGCTGATGCGAAGAGGTTCTTCAGGGAGTTCCAAGTGGGGGACCAGGTTTTACTCAGAGTATCTCCTATAAAGGGGATTATGCGTTTCGGGAAGAAAGGGAAGTTGGCACCGAGATATGTGGGACCATTTCCTATTATTGAGCGGATTGGACCGGTTGCGTATAGACTTGGGTTACCGGAGCATTTGCATCATATTCACGATGTATTTCATATTTCCTCGCTAAGGAAATATCTTAGAGACGATTTGGCTCATTCTCATATTGCTTTGAAGGACATCGATCTCCAGCCTGATAGCTCCTACGAGGAGGGGCCGATTGCTATTTTGGACCAAAGTGAGAGGAAATTGCGATAAAAGATAGTTCCGTTAGTGCGTGTTCAGTGGCGACATCACAATGTCGAGGAGTCCACATGGGAGCGCGAGGATGAGATGCGTGAACGTTATCCAGAGTTATTCTTACCAGGTACTTTGTAGTTCCGAATTTCGGGATGAAATTCAGTTATTAGGGGGGAGTA
Source organism: Sambucus nigra (assembly GCA_949130495.1). NCBI lineage: Eukaryota > Viridiplantae > Streptophyta > Magnoliopsida > Dipsacales > Adoxaceae > Sambucus > Sambucus nigra. Next base: position 540,593,637 of record OX422215.1, on the reverse strand, counting down.
TGTAATACCCCGTATTTTTGTGATATTTATTTTTGGGATTAATTAAATTAAATGTGAATTAATTTGGAAATTAATCCAGATAAAATACTAACGAGATATGAGTTGGTATTTGATTATAATGTGTATATATGACTATATATGAATATTGAACTATGAAACTTGTCGTGAGATTGAAATACGGCAATTTGGAAATTTTGTTGAGAAGCGTGTGACAGTCGCGTCAGGAATATTATTATTTAATTAAAAAGTGAATTTTAATTTTATTAACCGTATGGTCATTTTGAGTGCGCCAACGCGTCCGGAAGGGTCGAAATAGTCAGAAAACACTAGCCGGGGGTTTAGTTTGGGTCCCGGGGCATTTTTAGGTCATGCCGGCAACGTATAAGGGTAGTTTGACAATTTTGGATTTTTGGGAATTAAAACCCACGAAAATTAGGAATTAAAATCTGACTTAACCTTTGCCCACTAAACCCACTAACTATACTAATTGACTTAATGGGCTACGGGAGTTATTGGAAATAGGTTTAGGGTTTACTAAGACAACCTTTAGCCACCATTGTCATCTTTAGAGAAGAAGTTGTAGAGAGAGAGAGAGAGAGAGAGAGGAGAAATTCCGCAGAGAGAGAGAGAATAATTCAATCTTCAACATCAAATTCAGAGATATATCAGAGGCAAGTGGTTTAATTACGTTAATTTCATTGAAAGTTTCTTTCATACTTAGACATTTCTGAAAATTTCATTATTTTTGGGAGATTGATGAAAATCCATTAAATTGGAATTAGAAATTTACATTTTGATGAGGAATCGCATGTAGAATTGTATTTAGGTGATTATTCTGATGATAATATATCTTGTATGAAACAAAAACGGATTTAATTATGACCATTGATGATCTTACAAATTTCTAGGGTTCATGTTCTTGAGATTGGGGAAAAATGTAGAGACTTGATAATTGGGTGATGATTAGGATGAATTAACCCCATAAACATGTTATTATATGACCTAAGTACGTTTAGGAATGATTAGAACCTTGAACAAATGTTGTATTGATGTTTGACTGTGATTAGAGGTGAAGAAAAGTTGGAAAAACGAAAAAGGGAAAATCTGGGCTCGAAACTGGCCTCTCGTTAGAAGACCTGCCCAGGTCGTTCGAACGAGCTTCTAACGAGTTGACAGTTTGACTTCTAATGAGAGGGATGTTCGTTCGATGACTTTCGTTCGAACGAGATCTCATTAGAAGGCCCACTTCGTTCGAACGAACTCTTGTTCGAACATCCTCGTTCGAACTAGACTTCTAACGAGCTGACAGTTTAGGCTTTTTAGCCTGTTTTGATTTCGCGTGTCCCGTAACCTTGTCTAAATGTAGAGATAACATTTCCTTGATGATTAATTGTTATGGTAGGGACATTTGGGATATATAGAGGAGTAAAACATAGAAGTGTAATTTAAATTGAATGGAAATTGTGGAATAGGACGTGAGTGACTATTACGATGCGAGAATTATTGACGGCTTAAATAATTATATTAACCGGGAATATGTAAATTGTGTAACATTATATGTCGGTACGAGAATGAGAAGTGTACCACAAATAAATTATGGTGATTACTAAGATGTTTGCATACTTAGTATATGTATATGATTTTATGTGTATGACATACCTACCATACTTGCTATCACGGGAGGTTTACGTTCGCTTAGGGCCATCTCATCCTTGTGTTGCCCGGATTTAGATTGTTACCTCGAGAACATAGGTCAGAGAAGGACTTATTGGGAAGTTAATAAGTCTGCTGATCGTGGGAGCATAGGTATGTGCGTGACCCATGTGATGTGACTGTGTTCGCCTCCATTGTTTTGTGATTTGCTATTATTTGATTACGATTCCTGAGAGATTCGGAATGCGTGATCCTTATGTATTTGATGTACCGGGATGGATAGCAGAGTATGTGTGCACCGTAGTTAGTCTCGGGGTGCTTGTATAGTATATTTATAACGTGAATAATATACACTTAAATAATGAGAACTTTCATGTTAAGTATAATGAGTATAATTATGGTAATGTTTTGAGAAGTTATAACGGGATAACCGGTAGGGAATTGTATTGCTAATAATTGAGAATCCGAGTTGAAGTAACGCCCTCTATTTAGTTGATAACGCTAGAATGCATAATGAGAATCGAGTAGTAAGGGGTAGAACTTATTACGGTTTGGTTAGTTACGTATATCATTTAGATGGGTATGACATGTTAGGAGTGCACAATTAGTCGAGAGGTGAGTATTTCATGTGAGTATACGTCCTAACATGTATTTTGCATTCATTGTTTTAATGTTATTAAAATACTTGCTATTTTAAAATACTCTCCACTTTCGGGCTCTGACCCGTTTGCTTTCAAATCTATTTTTGTAAAAACCATTTTAGGTGCCCAGCCACAAGGACACCATGCTTAGGATCCTCATTCAGGTGACGAGCTGTAGCTGTTTGTGGAAGTTACAGGACTTTCCTAGTAGACGCTTCATCTATCTTGACTCTATATTCAGTTTCATCAGTTATAGGGCATGTCGCCCATTTCCATTAGAAACATTTCCTATTTCAGAGTTTCAGACTTTTGGCATGTAATTAATTCAGGATACTTTGTTTTATTCATTTCCGTTGTGGGATTGTTGTGAGGAGTTTTCCTCCGGATTTATTAATATTTGTTGGTTATTTCATTACTTCGTTATGGTGAATGGATTATGTTGTTCTTCCATTATTCTTTCATCGCATGTTAATCAGACTTAATTTAAATTTGACAACTTTCCTTTTTAAATACTAGGTGGTTAGAAATTTTTAAAATGTTTTCGACAATGATGCTGTTAACTGAACCAACTTGGCATTTTGTATTAATTTAATAAAGGAGTAGCTACCCGGTATTTAATTAATCGGGGTGTCACAGTGCAAGGATCTCATCCTGATTCACAACAGTATTGGGTGTCACCTTTCAACAGTGCAATTCTTATTTTCAGAGAAAGGTTTGGGTACAACCTATCAATGAAATTTACCAGACTATCTACCCATTACGTCACTGGAATCGTCAGCTTGATACTAAATTTTTGGTTGATCATCTCGAACCAACCTATTTCCGTTTATGAGTAGTGCACCCGAAAAATCTCATTATGTCTCACCTAACACTAATTCCCACTCACCATATCTCACATTAAATGGTACTTTATACTCCCCTTATTTCACCGGGTATACCAAAAAAACCCGGTTCGTGCACTTTTTACCACAATGCGTACTTCTGGGCCCTTTTTACCTTATAGACATCAACATTCTATTTATGCACAAGCCACCCTCAACATTCAAGTGAGTAGGACTCTGTTATGCTTTCACACAATAGTTGGATTTTCCTCTTCTCAATAGATATCCTTTTAAATGGCTTCCGGCCGCCTTTCAACCCATCTCGAGTGTGATAGCTCTCATTGCACATTTATACTTGGATTATCGTCTTTCTCACACGATGTTTAGTCCATCATGTCAGTCCAAATTTGTTTATAACTGCCCCACATGCATATATTCCACATATTTATTCCTACATCCTCCTATCTCGGATGATTTGAAAGTCAAACTAACCAGGGCACCCATACACCCTTTAATCCGTGCATATTTGCACAACACTGGAAATGTCTCACACTTAATACACTTTCTCAAAACTGGTCCCCCATCCTCGACTTGGCTATAACACATGGGTATTCTAAATCACCCCATAAATTGAAATTTAATTCTCCTTAACATCATTCCACCCTTTAACTCTTGGTGAGAAGAAAATTTTTTAGTGCCCTCTCACGGCACTACCGGCTCCACTTGCCTTATATTATATAATAGCTCTTAACTTAGAGTGTTTTCTCTACAGTTTCATTGATTAACATTCAAAATGGATGCCCTAGAATCCATCAACGTCTCTCTGCTCACGGTGTTTACCAAGGTTCATGTGTATCTCATCCCGCAATAACATTCAAATAAGGAACTTTCCCCAATGTACTATCACTCAGCATTGGCGAAAATCAAATTTCATAAACTTCAAACACATAATCAGGACTTTCAAAAATCCTGTCCCTAGACATATAAATATCAATCTCAACTCCCACGTCTCTAAAGGAGTGAAATAACAATGCGCTCTCCCTATCACCAAGTCCTGAGTGCTAAACATAATAACGAGCTCAATCTCTCCACTCAACATTAAACCTAATATACCCTAAATTATATTCGTAAAGTCCCTGCACACCATGATCAATATCTCGAGACAACTATACCCTCCGAAGTCTCCATCATAATATAATATGAATGCGGGCTCGACCCTCTTTTAGGTGAGGCATCACCAAAACATCACATCCTGCCCTAGAACAGCAAACACGATAGCCTTGAAATATCAGCCTAGCATTGTTCTAACCAGTCAATACTCAGGATAATATCGCACTCATATAACATATCACTAAAACGAGTAATTCCAATAGAATATATTCTCGCTGACTACACCCGCTCCCCCGTGGATGAAACCAAAGATAACCCCGCTACAGAACGGAAAATATATAAACATGTTAATGTTATCTATAAAACCACTAAACTCGTCTCACGCGTGAATCAAGTGCTAATCAAAATACCGTGACTCACTCGTCTCACATAAAGCATACCCCATTCACCCAAGGTTAAAACTCATATTTCAACCTTGCCAATTTCCCTGGCTGCTTAAATGGTTCCCAGACATGACACGCTTGTTCGAACCGAACCAAAATTATCTTAATCATTTCCCTTGCTAGGCACCATACTCTTATCCATTTACTCTCTTTGAGAAAAAATCAATGCATGTGGTCCTACTCTCTACATAAAAATATCTCTCTATATAATCCCCTTATCTCCGGCCACACTGGTCGTATTGAGGTTGTCCTTCTCTCGGACCTTGGTAGCGACCCTGATGGCTATCCTAATTGTACCCTTAGCTCTGCTGGCCCTAAAGAATACACTATTGGCCTTACCTGTCCCGACTGAATCCACCGTCACTGGGTAGGAATTCAGATATCTGAATCCTTTAAATGGGTCCCTTGATGGGTCTCCCCCCTACGGTGTTTTCTTAAAACTGATTCATCAATTTTTACTCCCTGACTAATGTCATCATCTACATCGATCATCCAAGCAGAATTTCCCTTAAGTGCTGGAGACTATTCTCGTGAGTCCATCACCCACTTAAGGACTCTTTTCTCCATCGTACCTACCTCATCAGGTACAAAGTTCTCTAGATAAGTCCTCTGTTTGGCCCTCTTATGATAAGTTCAGAATTCATTCACATCTCTTCCTGAACAATAGATGAAGGAACTCACGGTCAAATAGTACCTAACATCCTTCCATTGGCATAATATTTCACTTTTCAAATGTAGTGATCTACTCTTACCATTACAACATTGCTCCCACGAGCTAAGAAAAAAATTTACCCCAAATTTTCACTTACGGGTATGCTACACTCTGGTACATGCCAAAGCCTCTGGATATCTTACGTCCATTATGCATTTCATAAAGTGTTGTATTACAAAAACAAACTTCCACATTCAAGACATCACGTTCTGTGATCACAGCTAATAAATACTTTCAAAAACACATAAACTATTAAATATCAAAAGCTTCACAAAGTGATTAGGTGGCGGAGGTATTATTTTTATCACTGAAAGGAGTATGAAGGTCAGAGACAGTAGGCATCTCTATGTCTTCCCCATAGGTTCGTCAATGGCCATTATTTTCTCACCTACTAAAATAGTGGTCTCATCGTCATCGCATTGTCAATCACTTACCACATCGATAATGTCAGGATAGTGGTTAATCACCCTTTTCTTCAACTCATTATATCTATCCATAAAGAATTTGACATAATCTACATTATAATCACTTGAGGACTTGTATTTGGATACACCTATCTCTCCTCAACAGTAACTAGTGCCTCCTGAGCCTTTTGAAGATCCTAGGATATTTGAGCATTGACTTAGTTGGCCTCCTCTAAAACTTTGTTAGCCGAAGACTAGGCCTCTTTTAAAATCTTTATCTTGGCATTATCGGTAGCTGCTTTGTCTTGTAAATTGGAGTTCTCTTACTCAGTTGAGCTCAAAGTCACTATCTTGGTCCCTAATTACTCGTCATTCTCCTCAAGATACCTACATACTTTCTTTAAGTCTACGATCACTTTGTCCAAGTTAGTTCATAATTATTTATTCTCATCGGACAACTCCTCATAGGCTACATGATTGACCAAAGACTTCTCTCTTAAAACGGTGGAAGCAGCAGCAGACTATTAATAAGAATAACTGCGTTAATGGAGGGGAAATTTTACAGTGTTTAATATAAAAATAGTAGAGAAGCTTACCACAAACAGTCTATGCTAGATCAATCTATATAATGAATGTGGATCAAACCTCCTCAGGAATTCAAAGTGCTTACTATACCCATGATACCCCAGCAGGTCAACGGCATTATTGGCATGATGAAAGATAAACTTGCGATCGGCTCTCAGCACATTCAAAGAAATTATGTGGGTTGGTTCAAACTTGATATCCCCACCTTCCCCATAATGTGGGGTGAAATCTTGGCCTCTCACTAACTTGCGAAATGGCCCGAACTTGATAGTCCTTGACACCTTTGGAACACTTTGGCTGACTGGGGGCTCCAAAGGGCGTTTATCACCCATTGTTGGTGCTAGAGAGTACATGGGGCTTTCCACTTATACTTGGTCAAGTTTCAAGTTGCCTCCTCAACTTTGTTCAGAGAACTCTTCTCGACCCGTACCCTATCATCCTCGACTTTCGTCTTCTCCGCCTCAGCCTTTTTTCTCTCATCCTCTAATTTACTCCTTTCTGCCTCCATTTTCTTCCTACGAGACAAATCCATCTCCTTTCAGTTAATATGACGGGAGCAATTCCAAACGTTCACTCTGATAGGTGTTCAGAGGCATCTGAAGATAAAGTAGGATGAGCAAACATATTAGTAAGTCGAGAAAAAATAGGTAATAAGCCTAGGATAAAGGACATGTGTACCCGATTTAGGATTAGCCTCGACTTCTTCTTCAAAATTATCGTCTACACTTAAATTCATCTCGTGCATCATGTAACCTTCCAAGGTAATCTCGACTTCCATAGGAGTGGCACCACCCATTAAAGTGTGATATCCAGCTACTATGAAGTTTTCCACAAAATCTAACTCTGTAAACTTCGAGGGTTTTTTCTTATGGTAAGAGCCAATTAGATCTACTACAACAGCAGGTAGTCTAGGAGCCTTTTTCACTGAAAATAGAAAATAGAGGATGTCAGCATCAAAGAATAAGAAAAAATAAACTACCAAATCACATAGTTATTTAATTTTTTTTACCTATTTGGTTTGGCCCATTCCATTCTCATGGAACCTTATAGGACATATCTTGTTCATGACTTTTAAACTCCCAGTCACCCTTATTAAAGACATATTGACCCTTCCAACTATGGCAACTGGTTGGTACCACCATCACCATCCTTAAATCGGACTTCCTAGGATAAAAGTAATAATAACATGGGGCTTTAGCATTATCTTTTAGCCCACAGATGTATCTAAAAATCTCCCCCGTTAGGTCAAACCTAGTCTTGGTCTTCCAGAACATCATCGCCCCAAAGATGGTCCTATATGCATTTCGGGGGAGTTGAGTCAAAGTGACCCCATCTCCACTGAGGATGGAACTTATGATGGATGAATGAGGTAACCTGAGTCCCACCTGGAGAGCCCAAGGGGGGAGGAAAATCTCATCAAAATTCGAATTATCATACACCCTCTCCTCAAGAGAGGGGACTCTGGTCTGACTGGCTATAGGGATGCAATACTTCTCTCTTAAAATGTCTAACTCATCCTCTAAAGTGTCACTGGCCTACCATCGAGCATCAGTGGTGGAAGGATCGTAGGAATTAGTGGAATCAGTTGTGTTATAATCCTCATCATCCATTCCCGCATTAAAGGGTTCATCTATAGGAAAGGTGGAAGGGAATGGGCCCACGCTTTCAAGCCTGACGTCATCAGCTCTATCAGACCTAACCTCATCAGAAGGAGACTCGTGGTTAATGGCATATGTGGACTCTCTATTTTCTAACTCTATACCATCATAAGGACACACAGAGCTACCTACTCCTGGTTTATTTAAATCATGGTACATAGTGGGGGTTCAGTTGGGAAATGTGTAGAATCACTGCAAGAAGATGTTTTAGTGTGTAATTAGGATGCCATGGCTCTTCCTTGGGTCGTAATACTTGCAGAGGATGTAGGAACCTCCTAGGTATAATTCTCGAGCAAGTGGACTCAAGCTCAATTAAAATCTCAAACATGCATTCAACGTGAGGTGGTAAACTAATAAATATAGTGACTAAACCTCTTCAACATTAAAAAAAGGATTGGGGGGATGAACAGAGGGGAATAAATACAGCAAAAGAACCAATAAACTCTATAAATGTATATCTCCTAAGCCAACCAACTCAATGGTTATCTAAAACTTCACACCTCCAATAAGAATTTCAATAAAAAAATAAATGTATGAAAACAACAGACGACGAAGGTAAAAATCCCGAAGAAATCCAAAGGTCACATACCTGCTACTCTAAAAGGGAAGTCTAAAGGAAGAAACAATGAACTTCACCAGGGATGATCTAAACGCATGCGATGACGAAATACTTGAGCTATGCAAGGAAAAAATTTCGGCAATGGATTTGGGAGAACACTTTATCTCTCTAAACACGCTTGTGGAATTTGAACAAGATAGTTAGAGATAAAGGTACTCTCACCTTTTTATAAGTTGTATTTAGCAGCAGAATGCCACTTCATTGAATTATGTGAAAACTGAAATGTCAATCGACGTTACAGAGAACTAGCCCCATGCATGTCAATCATCATATCTGGTGACGTTTCCCCTAACTTGACACGTGTCCCCACAAGATGAAATACTCCAAGTCTATTTGCTCAGCTTAGGCTGACCAAAAAATAAGATGATCAGAATCTAATTTCATCAGGCTTAATTAACACTCCATCCATTCATTCCCTGTAACAACCACTCAAAACCCTCATCCGTCTAGGAAATCTACTACAAAATTCGACTCATGCATGAATTCTCGAGGGCTTTTGTTATATCCTAAATAAAATACGCCATATGGAGCCTTAATGACGAGACCCTCCTTTAAGGTAAGAAAAGTGTCGGCTACATTATCAATTATGCTTGGCTTAGGTACCAATTTTGCTCAATCTGGTGATCCATTTGTTTGCTTGACATTTGTCTCATGGAACTAAACGGACCACCTTATTGACCTAGTGATTACTGTTCCCGTACTTGGTTATACACATAAGGAAGACCCACTAGTCATGTTAGTGATACCTGAGCACGCGATTAATATACATTCCCTCCCACTCCATTTGTGTTGTAACTATTTCATCATTATCTGTCATATTATGTATAAATGGTGTAACTACTTGACCTATAAAGGTAGTCCACATGTCCCTCAATAAGGGGGAATAACTAACTATAAATAACAAGGAATTCCATGGATATAGAGTATTGGAGTCAACTTACCCGTGAAAACCCTAAATCTGTACCCATACACAGAAACTCATAATTCCATCACTGCATCCATGGGCGTAGGTACCATTTTTGGACAAAACCACGTAAATTATGTCTTCTCTCATTATTTCTGATCTCCATTCTCTATTCTCATTTATTCTCTATTTTTTATTGTTTATTTCCATTAAATCCCCGACTAAGGCACAAATTACCTAAACCATTTTTAGACAATAATATGTTGGTTTGTCAATTAACCTTTTGATTAAATTTTAAAAGCTAGTGGATTCGGTTACAGAAAATAACTCAACGAACTACAAGTTAAGTTAAATAAGAACATTAACTAACATATTTTAATTAATAGGCTATTCAGTTAACCTTTACATTAAAATTTACAAGTCATTAGAGTCGATCACAAATCATAACTCCACCAACCATTAGCCAAGTTTAATAAAGATGTTAACTTGCAAGTCCTGGTTAAGGCAGTTATGCACATGAATTAAGAAATTAAAATATGCAAAACTAAATAAGGCATGAACAATGTAAAATAAAAATAAATCTTTCATTAATATGGAAATAGAAACAACACAAGGCCTATCGAAAAGATAACAAAACGGCTTGCAAATAAAATTTAAAAAGAAAAAACCCATGGAAATTAGGGGTGACCTCCCCATAGTCGTCAACAATAGTATTCTCTTTATCGGCAATTCCATTGCCTTCTTGAACGACCACCATTATGGAAATACTGATCAGCAATAGTCTTCTCTAGAACAACAATGACGGGATTCTTCGAGGGGTTCGACGTGTACTTAGTCGTTCTCCAAGACATTTCCCCATTTATGTAAGGAGAAATCTCTAATCCAGTCAATTTGTATATAACTGGCATTATTTCGGACAAAACATTTGAGTCATGTGATAGAGTTTGAGTTGTTGATACCATAAGCTATGAAGTTATTTAATGAAGATGTTGTGACCAAGCTTCTAAGATTGGATATGTCGTGATGTATCGTTCCAAGTTTGTTTTCATGCTTATCGAGAATCTCACAGGTATGAATACGTATTAATTATGAGTTCTTAGATATATTTTAAGGATGTGAGTTTTTTATTTAAATATGTTTGGAATTATTTTTAATAATGTTTTAAAAGAAAATTTTCCTGAGTTTAATTTCATTAAAACGAGATATAAAATTGTTAGATAGAAAATGAGATATCTTTCGAATGACTTTATAGCTCATTAGAACGAAAATAGGATTTCGTTAGAATAAGGATCAAATGAACATCTAACGAGGTTGGACTTCTCTACATGGACTTCTCGTTAGAAGCTCGTTTGAAGCTAGGTTCAAATGAGATTGCATTCTCGTTCGAACGAACTAGGGTTTTCATTCAAACGAGATGTCATTTTCATTCGAACGACTTCGATTTTTGTTTGAACGAGTTTGCCGCCTCAAAATTTATGTTTTTCTATTTAAGGCATTTCAGACTCAGAATTTTTAATAACTTTTAATGAAAAACGTTTTTACTCCTGTTTACAAAAGTTTCAAAATCCAAGTTACATAATTTCCATGCTTTGAGATCTTAAGTTTTAGCACCAAAGTTTGTTCCTTTCATCTTGAGATAACTCGTTTCATGCATTGGAATATGTGCATGCTATTTATGGTGTTTGACGGTTGTTGAGCCTGATCGGTGGATACCGAGGTGCGTGTAGACTCGTGTGCTATGACAACTTATGTGGGTTTATTCCTGCGTAGCATTGTGGAGGAGTGGTTGAAGATAGAAGAGCGTCAAGACTTTGGGGGGATCGAGTCATTGTGTAAGTCCACTGTCTATGCTTTGTGAAAACATATCATAGTGAACAATTTGGCTGGGTCGTTCGAGGTTTTTCTCATTTGGGTTTTCCTCATACACCAACGTGTTGTGTGGTTAGTTTATTTTATCTACTATCACCCTAATGCATGTTTTAGCTTAAAAAGATAAAATTGGATAAAATGGTTTATCGCTACAACTCGATTTAAAATTGGGTATATTTATTTAAAGACCTAATCATTAAGATTAAAATTAAAAAATACAAAAATAGAATTTTTTATTGTAACCATCCTTGTCGGGTGTATTTACGCTTTTACAAAGTGGTATCAGAGTGGGTTGCGCTAATTTATTGTGTAGATCCTTATTTAGTGCTATTTAGGGTGGTTATTTATCCTTCTCTCCTGTTTTTTTTCCTCAATGGATTCTCATAGTGATAAGTTGTTCAATGTGTTTAGTGATGACTATTTTGATATTCAAGAAGAGTTTAATTAGATTCATAATCTTGCTAAAAAATATCTCATTTGAATGTGAAGTTTGCTAAAAGAATTAAAATTCTTGAAAAAGAAAATTTTCATTTTAAAGCTTCTATGAAACTTTTGCAAACTTTTCAAACTCAAAGAGATTTCTTTCATGAAAATATTTTGGACATAGACCATGATTTTAAAATTTTAGAACTATTTAAGAAAGAGAGTGATGATAGAGTCCAGTTTTTAGAGAAAGAATTAGAGGACTCTAAAATTTCTAAGGAGTGTTTACATACCAATGAGGATAATAATAAATTGATAAATGATATGAGAGCACGTGAGAAGACTCTTAGGGATAAATTCTCTTACATCAAGGGTGAGCGAGATAACTAACTAGGATTTATTGAAAATTTGAAGAAGAAGTCCCTAAAACTTGAAGGGTTTAATTCTTTGCTTGAGTCTAGAATTTTGAAGTTAAAAAATGATTTAAAAGACTCGAGTAGTTTTGGTAGTGATGATATTGGCTTCCTTGACACTAATGCTTCTGTTGCTAAAACCAGGACCATTGTTTATTTAGGAGGGTCAACCATGTCTCAGGGTGTTAGAAAAGGTTAACTCGAAGGTCCCATTCCTCGTCGCATTTACATGTCCACACACTGTGGTAAAAAAGGTCACCTTAGGCATTTTTTCTATGATCTTAGAAAGGATCCTAGGAAGTTGAAATCTAGTGTCTCTTCGGTTCCCAAAACCCGATATGTTAGGTATACATCTATTTGGGTTAGAAAATCTATTTTAGAGGCGCTAAATATTCGACTGCTTGATTTTCGCATGTTTGCTCATGACTCTTCACATGCTATATCTTGTGGGTGATTGCTTGCATTTTTTATATGCCATACTCTAGTTATGCTTCATGATATATATTTGCTACTGTTATGATATGTGTATCTATTGTATTTTATTTTTCTTTCATTACGTCAAAATAAAAAATACAAAAAGATTTTGGTATGTCTTTTGAGTTGAGTTTGTTTACAAATTAAAATTTTGGTATTTTATTTTGAAAATTTTATAAAAACTCAAAAATATTTTTGTTTTTTGTACATTTTAGTTTTACACTTTTAGTGGGGCATATTGGTGTGTTTGAATCCAATCCACTTTGTACTTTCCATGTGGCTGGACATTTGGTTATGATTGTAGATACTTAAATTTTTCTTAATCATGTTTGCATGGAGATGTTTCGAACTTAATTGGCTTAATGGATTAGACTTTGTATATGCCACTACACACACATGTATGAGCTTTTTAAAAGTTAACTTCACGTGTATATTTGAGCTTTGTGAGATATTCTCCCATCAATTTTATCATCTATATATTTTTTGAGTGTGAGTAATTTATGCGTGTAAGAACCGTTGCATGTGAGATGTTTGCATTATATTGAAAGATACAAGAGTGCACGGTAAAGAGCTATGAAAGGAGGATATCTCCTTTGTGGGAAAGACATCGTTGGTAACATCCTAATGAAAAAATTAAAGAAAATAAAAACAGAAAATTACCATTAGGCCAATATAGTTTAGTTTGTTTTATCTTTCAAAAGAAATAACTTCAAAACAATTAAGAAAAGAAAAAAATAGAAAAAATGATATATGTTTATTTTTTGAGGGTGTTTAGTTGAAGATCAATGGATTTGCACATTGAATCCTAGTTATATCTATATTGTCATGGTGCTATTAATTTGTAAAATCATCAAAATTCTAGACTTGTTTGCATTGTGCTTGTTTATTCATTAAGTTCATCTTATCTCGTTACTTGAGGCTAAATCTTAGTTTGATTAAGTTTTATGATCAATTATAACTTCTCGAACATATTTGAGTGTTTGGGTCATAATTCATCTGTAAGTTCACACACTACACCAAATCTGTCGAATTGTCACGGTCATTGACCTTGACAAGTTCATAAAAATTATCACGGTCATGTCACGGTCCCATCCCTTACCCCCACCCTGCTCCCCCTCCCCACCCCCACCCACCACATACACACACACACACAAAATAGCCCCTCACCCTGCCCCACCCCTCCCCACCCACCCCCCACCACACATATACACACACACACACAACAACCCCCCTCCCCACCCCTACCCTGCCCCACCCCCCACACACGCACACACACATACACATGCACATATATAAACACACACATATATATACACCCAAACATATATATAAATGGAAGAGAGAGAGAGAGAGAGAGAGAGAGAGAGAGAGAGAGAGAGAGTTGGAAAAAGGAGGGAAACGGCGGGGGGGGGGAAAAGAAGGGCAAAGGGTTTTTGCTGCAGAAGTTGTTACGGTTGTGTCAAGGTCCTTGACCGTGACAATTATTTAAAGAATTGTCACGGTCATTAACCGTGACAAGACTGTGACAACTACATTTGTCACGGTCTTTTCACAGTCAATGACCGTGACAATTCTTTGTCATGGTCGTGTCACGGTCAATGACTGTGACATAAAACATGTGTTTGTTGTCACGGTCAATGACCTCGACAAGGGTGGCCGGTTGAAAGGTGATAATTTGGCCATTTTGGTGTAGTGACATCCATTCATTCCATTTCACATGCTTAGACACATCGATACTATGCTAGTGTGTAAAATTTATGTGTTTTGTATTGAGTTTGTGGTCGTTTATACATATATATGTGTGGTGGATTTTCATTGGTATATTTTTCATATGTTATATATGGTATCGTGTCTTTTTTTAGTCTTTGCGATTTACATTTAGTCCATATTTACCATACACTTGATCATTTGGATTATTTATGCTTGTGTTGCCACGTTATGTGTTTGCTACACTTTACACAATTGCATGTTTTATTCCATTCTCCATATGTTTTAAATTCTTGGTATCAAATTTTCTTAAATTGGTATCTTAAGATAACCACTACAACAAAACAAATGCGTTTATGACACTTAAAAAAATAACTTTATGACATTTATTAAGAAAGTGTCATTAAAAGTGTAGTATTGCTACTATTTTGACAGATTTATTAAAAAACATCATTTTTATAGTTATTAATATTATTTTACATGACAATTTTAAAATAACAATAATTTTTTATTTGACCTATTATGACATTTTTTTGCCTCATTTAGGTATACCAATATTATATAGTGTGGATTTAATTCTCTCAATCTGTATATGGCACTTCCATCTCGCTCTCAATCTAGAAATATTATATAGTGTGGGATAATTTCATACACTTATACACGGATATAAACCCCTACATAAAAAATCAAATATTCATTTGGGAGCATTTCGTTTGGGATTTGATTTTCTTTCGGGTCAGGTGGGTTTCCTAGATTGTTGGTGTTCAAATGGGTATGGTCTTTTTTATTTTCATTGTCATCTTTATTAAATTATATTTTAGACACTTACATTGTGTTCAAATGAAACAATTTTTAGAACCAGTTTTTTCATTTCAAGATCACTAATGTTATGGTCTGGTTTGGCTTTCATTATTATATTTGTTAATTTTTTGCACTATTCTTCTAAGAGTTTTAGATCTCATTGGAATCAATAGTGTTCTTGTTAGAATTAAGCCTACAAACTCTCGTATTTTAGCATATACTCATATTGAAATAATAGACATGTTCGTATTACTTGGAGACTTGGGTCCAGGGTACATATTGGGTTGAGCCAATGGGTTGAACAATTTAGGTATTGCATTCACAGATTCCCCAATTAATGCCCTAATCAAAGGCATTCACTTAGTTAATGACCTTAATTCTTTGGCGGGTTTCCTTCTGATTAGACTGGGTAGATGAAAGCAATGAGTAAAAATGGTTCCTATCCACTTCTATTAATCCATCCTCATCAGATAACTAAATTGAGTTGTCTAATTTAATACCATGGTCATTGCACCATTGTAATATCATATCCCGGATCATGATATTGGGCGTAAGTAAAGTATGGGGGAGAACTTGTTGCGTCTGCGGGCAAGTTCTATTGCCATCCTTTATCCATTTATGTATAAATGTTCTATCATAAGTCCATAGTTTTCAGAGGTGAAAGGCGCACCAAGGCGCCAAGGTCCTTGTGGAGCCTAGGTGCAAGGCGCAAGGCGAGGCGCGCGCCTGATCGAAGTGAGGTGCAAAGTTTATAGAACGTGCAAAAGTTGTATATTTATAAATAATATCATTAGTGATCTAAAATTAAAAATATATAGCATAAATTATTATTATTATACACACTAATGAAGAGACAAGTCAAAAGGAGATAGAGCTTATACCACTATATGAAAAAATATATATTTAAATATCAAATTTATGTAACAATTTGACTATCCAATAATTAGCAAAAGAAAATATATTGAAATATTCATATAATAAATACTCTTATGTGTGAAAAGAAGAAATCAAAATTAACATATAAATTATTCAAAGATGCAACATTATTGGAGTTAAATTTTGTTTGTTTCTTTTGAGAAAGATTAAGTTTCCCTAGGAATCTCAAGGACTTACTTTGCTTAGTTTTGGGGTGGGGAATCATCTAATTTTCTTTATTCCATTGAAAAATATGTAAAATAAGCATATCAATTGATCCATTATTGTATTGGAGGCATTATCCAAAAAAATTCAACAAGGTGCGCCTGAGCTGCGCTTTGAGCCTGGAGCCTAAGCGCACAAGGCACGCGCCTTGATGAAGGAGCCGAGCCTGAGTGTGGCAAGGTGCTGATGCTGAGCCTAGGTGAGCCTGGAGCCTAGGCGCGCCTTTAATAACAGTGCATAAGTCTACAATAAATAGTAGGAATATGTTAACAAACAGATCAAGCAACTCAAACTAAATGTATAGATAACAACATATAAAACTCCAAGGTCAATAATTTTCACTAAATGCTGATAATTTAGAGAAAGGGCTTCCAGATATGGTTATCCAGGAATCTTTGTATATTGGAAATAACTCTTTTTTATTATTAACTAAAAATTTTCTTGGAAAACATTACTACTCTTTAAAAAAACTACACCGACAACTAAATACACAGTGTGTAAAGTGAAATTGTTAGAAAATAGAAAAGATTAGGAACCTGGAAAAAAGATATATTAACCGGATCTCTCATGAGTTCTTTGCATAAAGGGCAAAGAAATTATGAAGGAAAAGAGGGTAAAGGACGCTTGGTTTTAAATCTTTTAATGCACATAGAGTTTGATTAGCTCAATCGAAGATTTCAATTGTAATATGATATAGTACATTTGGGTAATAAATAGTTTGAAAACACTCCAGAAATAGTTCGACAATCAATAAGAATTTCATAAAAAATAGTCAATATTTTTAAAAAATAGTTTGACGAAATAACTTCACCAAAAATGAAAACACTTTAGAAAGTTAATGTAATAACTTCACCAAAAGTTGGGTGAGTAGTCATTGAACTTAATAATGTTGCACTACCATTACATGTTTAAGTTGCATTTTGCAATGCGCAATTAGGCCTCAATTGCCTTTGTTGTGACTTGTATAAAGTAATAATTGATCAAGCCTTGGACATGATATGTAATTAGCGTTGGCATTCTTTGGATTATTAAGAATTCATTATCCTTCTACTGGTAGACTTATTGAAAATGATTGAAACTAGGAAATAGCTTTCCCTTTGTGCTATTGTTTATGTTCTGATGTACTTGACACAAGATGATATACAATATTTGAAAACTTTTGAAACTAAGAAATAACTTTCCCTTTTCATTATTTCATTTTGTTTACGAGGCACACACTTTTTAGTTTCAATCCATTATTTATTGTTGAAAAACACATCTACTGCCAAATATCAGTATCATTGCAAAATGGTAGTTCACACGTATTGATACATAATTTAGGTATTGCATAAACTTCATTCTCATGATTTTTCTTCCCAAGCCATGATCCTCTGTTTTTTATATTTATATCTTCTCTCTCTCTCTCTCTCTCTCTCTCTCTCAAGCACGCACACATACCGCCCATATTTTGTAGACAAAAGTTGCTTGATATGAAGTTTACTTCATCATTATTATCGTGTTGAAGTGGGTTGAACTTAAGTAGAGTAATGTACCACCATGGTATGATTAAGCTGTTTTTTTTTTTTTTGCAAAGTGCAGACATCATTGGCAATGGTTATGACAAGTTTAGACATCATATGCATAATTAAACGAATGGTCAGCACAATGTAAGTGTGATTATGTCTTTTGCACGCACTTACAGAAGTATATCATCAAAAAAGGGCATAAGCTTATGCTCAAAGTGGTTGCGGTTCGGAAAGTAATGTTAGTTATGTCTTCTTTCTTCATTCTGACCTGATGATAGCCAGACCAAAGGTCCAATTTAGATAATACTTTGGCCCAATACTATTCACCTAATAACCAGATCTTAGGGAGATACAATCTTACCTTAGGGAGCTACAAATTCACATAATTTTTTCAACACTACACTGACTAATTATTTCTCAAACAGGTTTTGATCAATTGACCTCCCACAAAATTTACTATCAAAGTCATTATTTTTCTTTTCTCTTGTTTTTCTCTTTAGGAGGGGATGGGGGTGGGGTGGGGGTCCAAACACAAAAAAAAACATCTAATATGTATGGATATTCTTTGGGAATAAGAGGAGGATTGGATGCTTATGGAGATGTTTTGTCTTGGCTTTGGCATAGGTTGTTTGGATGGAAAGAATTAGAAGACTTTTTATGAGAAAGAAGAGGATAACAAAAGGATTAGAGATAGATAACATAATTTTATAAACTATTTTTTGCATGTTCGTTCATTGTACATCACATCTACGTTGTTTGTGTTGATATTAAATTCTCCGTGGTTAGGTTAGGCGTACACAACTCAAAAGATCTTTTTTTTTTCTTTCAAAATAGTTTAGAGGAAATTCTTTCCAAAATTGCATGGCTCAATTCATTATTTGAATTTTATGCATTGATTTATAATGTTCTTCTTCTACCGCAATTGAAAATTTAAAAATCTTCTCTCAATTACCCATGTTATTTTAATTTATATATTAATTTGCGGCTTCTTATGCCACCGTATGATACCCCACCGTATCCCCGCGGTGGTATATACGCTATGGTACCCCTGTTGCTATATAGTTTTGTCGCTTGGATATGTTTGATTGGTTGTGCACTTGCAATACAATTGTTTATTGTTATAACAAGAAGGTTATCAGCATGATGTCTAGTAGAAATCTTTCTCTTTGATTTGCGAGCCTGATGTGTGGCACATGTTATCAATTTCCACAAGCATATAACAATTTCCACAGACAAGTAATACAGAAACTGAGGCCCTGTTTAAGCTGGGGCAAAATATTTTCTTGAAAAGGAAAATGGTGATAATTATTGTTCACATGTTCCTTATTTTGTCCAAAATGACATAGTTATAGTATGTACACTAATTCATAGTGGCCACTGTTCAAAAATTAGGTTGTTGTTCTTCAAAAAATTGCTACTTTGAAGCTAAATATAAGAGAACAACTACCAAGAAAGCGGCAGCTTTGTTCGAGGAAGAAGATGAAGCAGCTAATGATTCTACTGAACAAAGTTTTACTAATGAGATCTGCCATGATTCTTCAGTGGACATAGAGTTGGAAAGATCAAACACCCATATGTCCATTGATGAGAAACCCGGAGTAGAAGAGGCCCAGGTGGAAGGAGCCGAACCCATCATAGTCAAGGTAAAAATGTAGTTTTCTTCGTTTTCTTAGGCTGTGTCTATATTTCAAAGGGGGTGGGGGACGCAAGGTCAAGTGGCGTCTTGCCATAGGACGACTTCATGCGCTCTGAAGTACCAAACTCATATTAAGTAATTATGAATATGCTAAAACAAAGAAAAATTTATTAGCCTAAATTATCAACATTTACATGGTTAATAGTAGGAAGGAGATATGTAGCCGTTGTGATGTCTATAATTAGACAGGGAAGTGGACCTCACCTTGTCCTCATCTTTTTAAATTTAAATTAACTAACCATATAAGCTAATTATCAATAAAGTTAATAATATTATTTTTCCATCAATCAAGACAACTCTCCCTCTTGTTTTCATTTTTTTTTTGTTAAAAATGAGTAGCAGGTATTATAAAGGGGAGAGAGAAAGGGGTTTGGCTTTTGATTTTTTTTCTTTTTCTTTTTCTTTTTCTTTTTCTTTGTAACCAGTGAAGAAACTAGGGGCCCTGAAGTGTTCATTTAAATATCGACACATAAAGAAAATTTTGATATGGGTTAAATCTATATTTGTGTTTTTTTAGTTTTAATAAAAATTGGAAGAAAAATTTATTTTAAATTTACACGTGTATAACTATGTAGGAAAACTCTATTCGGTAACGGTTGAAAATTATTATTTTTATTGATTAACTTGATTTTAATAAAATAAAATTATTATTTTGAGAAATAAATATTCAGCTTTTAAAATTTTTTAATAAAAGAAAAATATAGATGCTTACATAAACATGTAATTTCAATATTGTTATCTAAAATAAACTCACAAAGATCTCTTATCTTGTGAAGGGAACTTCTACCCCTTATGTTCCAGCTACAGATTTTAATCATATTCATAACTCGTTAGTTATGAATATGAAAATTAATTTGAAACATAATATATGTGTTGTTTTATCTTGTGGGGGGAACTTCAACCCCTTGTGTTCCAGCTACAGCTTTCTTGGTACCTTGGGTTGCTTTATTTGAAACATAGTATATTAATTTTTGGTTTTATAAGACTTGCATTTCTTATATGTTAACGGTTTGAATTGATACTTCAAAATATTGGGTAAACTGATACTTTAAAATATCTTATGGGCTTCACCAGGAAAATGAGAGATGAGTATAGCAAGGCATGTTCAGTAGAAGAGCAAGCAAACTCTGCTGATAGAACAATTTATTCCTTAGATGGGGAGAAGAAATCTATAGTTCACTACTCAGCAGCTTTTCAAGGGACGGTTAAATTGGGACTAAACCAAGGTTTAGCGAAAGGATTTTCCATTGGTAACAATGGTGTTGTATTCTCCATTTGGTCATACATGTCTTATTATGGTAGCAGAATGGTGAGGTACCATGTTGCTAGTGGAGGCATTATTTTGGAGTCGGTGATGCCACTATTCTTGATGTACTGCAATTATCTCTACCTTCATTCACTATTTAATTTTCATTCATTCATTAATTTTCAACGTTTGGAACTAAATGACTGAGGCCCCTGATAATATTCATATGTACACTAATTCTATCAATTTAGGTGGTTGTTCAAAAGTTAAGTAACATTAGCGTCCTAATAAGACCGATATTACTGTAAGCAATTTTTGTTAAAAGAATTTGAAAAGTTGTATTAGTTACAAGACCGACAGTTCACTAACACTTGAAAAGTGTTGGACCACATACAAATATAATTACAAAATTACCACTAAAATATAGTTATATCAATTTGTCAGTGCTATCACAATGTAAGAGTATCATATATAACTGTTAAAAACAGTTATATTACCACACAATTACTATCACTGTTATATTATACTAGATCAAGTCACTGTTTTATTAGGTACGGGCACGGACCGCACACTAACACTTAAAAAGTGTTGGACCGCGCTTCTCTAAAAAAAAGAATTTCATTTTCATGAAAAGATGGTGAGATGTTATCTTACTTGTATGATTTTCTATTGAATTCAATTAGTGGGTGATTAAGAAATATTATTCAAGATGAAGCATATGCTACATACAATTGTTTTCATAGAATTTATATGTGATTAAGTTCCACAAAAGTAAAACCAAAGAAGGTGTGGATTTATATGAGATTGTATATGGAAATGCCTCGAGGAAGTCCTCTGATTATAAATTGAAGGCGTGGATTTTCTTAATGATCACACACTATCGATCTCTTGTCAATTACTCATTCTCATAGCTAGAGATTGCATCTGAGGCTTATATATATATATATATATATATATATATATATATATATATATATATATATATATATATCAGATTCTGGAAGATTGTGAAGACACTTTGTCCCTATTTCATGATGGAAGCCAAAAAGAGGAAACTGAACAAAAGGGCCAAATGGTTTGTATTACTCCCACTACTCAAGAATGCATCAGTAAGTTGCATACTGATTTTCAGACAAAATTTTCTGATGATATGCGCAGACCCTCTATTTTGAATGGTTATCTTCAAGAAGATTATAGATTTATGAACAGCTCCTTGAACCTGCTCATAAAGAAGAAGCGACAAAATAGCAGTTATCCATTGTCCACTCCCTATTTGAATTGTAGAATGAAATCAAGAAAGCTTTGGATACTTTGGGATTACTCTCAGATTCAACTTATTCTGAGGCAATTGAACGAGAAAGCACTAAAGAGAGCAGAGTTGACAGAATATGTCATATTACATCTGATTGAGGAAAGAACATCAGCAAAGGAAAACAAAGACTACTCTAGAGGGGATCAGATAAGGAGTGAATTGTCTTCCAAAGGCATTGATCTAATGGACGTGGGGAAGGAAACAGTTTGGATGCTATGGGTGCTAGTTGAACAAGAACCGCCAGGCTCGATAGATGAACAACTATAGCCATGTATGCCAGCTCAAAACGAACAATAGGTACCACCCACATCAACTTGATAGTCTACATCTATATCCCTTATTACTTGTGAACTACAAATTTTATGGTAGAGGTCATATATATAACAGTTGTAACTGTCAAGTATGTGTAAAATTTTACAACCCCTATTAGGTTATCCCCCTTTGGTTTTCATGTTTTTTTGGATTTCACATAATGTCTTTATATGATTTCTCTCAATAAAAAACTTGAATCAAGAACAGACTGAAAATATACAATCAATATAGAGCCAAATGATTTGATAGTTTTAAATCAGTGCAATACATCTCCAAGTCTGATCTTTGTAAGCTTAATTTTCATACAAATTTGACAAGGTCACTCTTATTTTCACCCATTCTTAATTGTTGTTTGACAAAATGCATGTGAAACTTGGACCACTTTGAAAAGTTGGGTTGTCGTACATGTGCATCCTTACCTTCTATATATACGCTTTCAATAGTCAGTAAGGTTAAATTGGTTCTTACAATACTACATTCTTTGTTTTTTCATACGAAAACCAAATATTGTTAAATTACTAAGTACAGAAAAATGCTTGCTCTGCGTAACTCATAATTTTGAATGCTAATGAGATAAATCAACAGGTCCACTAAATTATGTGCGGGCCTTACTTTTTAATTATTTTTATTGCTTTGAGTCATGGCCTTCAACCATAATTTCTTATGCTTCTTATTGATATTTATTCCCAAGCTTAGATTATTATATGGTCAGGCAGGCTTCTAATTGGTAGTTCATTTCTTATTTTCTGCATTGTTTACTCCAACTTTGCAAGACTAATGAGATTCTTTGTGATTCTAGTCCAGCAGTGCATCCTAAGGTTCGTCAAGCAACAAAAATTCCAAAGATAGAAATGGGAACCTAGAACTCAGTAAAAGATGAACAAGCTACTCCCACAGGTAGAGATTCCACTAAGGGAAATAGACAGAAAACAATTTCTCCAGCTGAACTGGTAATAGCTGATTTATTATATGGTATTTGGCACAATCTTGGGTCTTGAAATCAAGCTACATCATGACATGTACATTTTATGAAAGTTGAAATCACACTATGTGCCTCTTGAATTCATTTATCCTTATTTTTATTTCTATTTTTGGACTCCTGAATTGAGATGGTACTTGATGCAGGGAAGAGAACTGTGAGTTATTGTTGAATCAGATGAGGACATTGATGAAGGTTTAACTTTAGAAAAAAGAAATGGCGGCTACAACAATCGAGGTAATTTTTAATATGTCGCTCGTTAAACTTCACCAATGTTGGTTCCTATCAAATTGGAATATTTGTTCAATTTTAAATTTTATTAATATGCTGAATACTATATAAACACCATAGCATCTTGAAACTTACCATTGTTTTCCGGTAGTTTCAGATTTTGCAATTTTTTTTCCAATTAAATATGATGAAGATGAAGAACACTCTGCATATTTTTATTTCCTTAAATGACACGCCATGTTTTACCTCTATCTTTTTTATAGCCTAAGTGCAAAGTGAGTAACTTAATTCAGCAGTGGAAGTAACTGAGACAAGTGAGGCAACTGAGGCTAAGAGGGTAATATTTCTTTTTATAGACGGCTTTTTAAGCTGAAATTATACATGAAAAAACATTGATATTCCTACTTTACTAAATTATTTGTATGTTGTTAATTAATATGTTTCCAAATATGAAGATTGCAACCCTCATAGTTGTTAACAACAAAAGGGATATTATACACGCACGCACGCACGATTAAATACAATTAAAGTAAGATTTAAGTAGCAAGCACACACGCACAATTATTCATCTTCCACTTTCAATGAAGAGAGGATTTAGCATAATCACATTCAATGAAGAGATGATTTAGATATGCAGTGTTTTTCTTGCATAAAATGCATCCAGAAACCAAAAGGATAGCTTTAGATTGTAGAACATCTTGCACAGCTAGTATGAAAAAATTCCAAGTCATAGAGACTCTAAGGAGGGATATGTTTCTGCAATAAGAACTTAAAACCTATATAGCCAACTATTGCGTTGTGTTGTGTTGAGTCGACTTTTCATGAATATCCACCTGACGAGAAATGCTGCAACTCCATCATACATTGACTAATTTCCTGCTCGCTAATCCTCAAATAATCCTTCATAGAAAAATCACACAAAGAAATAAAACATGGTTAGCAGTTTCAAAATTTGTTGAGCAAAGGATGAATTTGGAGATAATTGGAATGCTCTGTTTTGAAGGTTTTCATGGGTTGAAACAAAGAATGTAATCATAATATAAAACTTAATACTGATGGGCTTTCTGAAGAAGAAGGTGTCTGACAACCTTCAATTGCTTCTTCATACATTTCATATAAACAGATACTATCTTAGTTAATTTGTTAAACTCATCCCTTACTTAAAGAATCTCTCACATAACTTGAGAACCGATAATAGTGAAGAAAATAGAAAGCCAACAAAATAGACATAAATAACATCATTATTGTATCTAACAATGATTGTTCAAATCAGAAACGAGAAAATTATTTATATTTTCAACCTAATTAATGTAGGCATACTAAGGAACCCAACATCGAAAATATTGTCTCAAGTAAATGTCACTTGATCAACAATGTAAGTCGCTTTGTGAAATGTCAAACCAATGCTTTCAACTCCAATAATAATTAGAAAGCTCAAAAGAGATTGGATGAGTCAAAATTTGTTGATCCTTTTCGGGTAATGGCAAAAACAATTATGGCTTCCAGCCTATCATTCTATAAGACCAAAATCAACCACAAGATAAAGATTATAACATATGATCTAGAGAATAAAAAGTTACAACAAAAAGAAGGCAAGCCTTTTGAGGAATACATAAACATACCTTGAAATGATGGGGCATGATTTTATTATCAAAAGGTACATGAATAAATTAGGATATAAATCAAGTACTTTTAAAAATAAGAGAAATAAAATAATATATATATATATATATATATATATATATATATATATAGAGAGAGAGAGAGAGAGAGAGAGAGAGAGAGAGAGAGAGAGAGAGAGAGGGGAAATAAATACGTAGTTGGTAAGAGGATACCTGTTCAAAAAGGTAATTATCCTCATTATGTATTCGTATTTCACTCTGCACACAAAAGTGAATAACCAAGTTGGGCACAAGTTAGTTTAGTTATCAATATAACAGTTAGAAATATATAAACTCATATGCTCAATAAAAAAATCAAAAAGTAGAGCATCACCTGATCTGTACAAAAAGAACACATAATTTATCTAAATTTTGTCATTCATTGTCATACATAAGAAAAAAAGACTATAGAAAGCACATATAACTCTTCTAAAGTGTTCAATTCATTATCATAGACAGACAACAAGTAACCTACTCAGATTATAGGGAGTTAGTGCTCTAAGAGGCCTGATAATAGAGTCCTTAATTGTTTAATTTTATAAATTTGTAATTATTTGGTCTCAGCTAATTTTTCTTCTATAAACAAGGCTATTGGCCAGTCATTGTGATCAATTCAATATTAATGGAGTAGATATCTTGTGTTTACATAAATTAGTATTGAAGTTACACCAGTCCACTATCCCATAGTCTCGACCAAATACAATATTGACAAATAAATCTCAATGTGTGGAGAAAGCGGTTAACGAACTCCAGACTCAAATCCAGGCGTTATACTTTAGTCCCATAATCCCAACCTCCAAAGTCGGCTTGAAAGAAACCACAACTACCGCCAGCAACACTTCCTCGCCTTTTGGCTACCGGACCCAAATTCCTTCGAGCCTCGTTCGAATACCTTCCAGCCTCGTTGAAAGCAACCATCCAACAGATATCAAATAATCCTCTTTGAAACTCTTAACACCCGATGTTTGCTGGGCCAGTTCAAACAAAGAAAAAATCCATTCAAAAAATGGTGGAATCGTTTAAATGGAAAGTCATCTCACTGGAATGATATACATACTTGTATAAGCAAGCCAAAAGCTAATAATCTCCTCACTTAACGTGAATTCCTAATATTTTTTATGCACATCTGAACAAGATGTTTGAATATATGTACAAAAGAATAAGAGCAAGAACAAAGCATTATTATTCGTACAATTTGAAATCTTAGTGAGTATAAAAAAAATCCCAACTGAACAAACCCCCAAGAGACTAACAAAATTACTACCCAAAAAAAGACACAAACTCAACCATAGGTAGTACTAAAGTAACTCTTTTCACGAAGTATCTACAAAACCATCTTATTCATAGAACTAACGCACCGTGGCATTTTAAACTGGCTCACAGCTGATCCCATGGCAACATAACGATCAAGAATCTGGTGAAAAGCTCCCCTCTCCAATACTCTCAGCTCTAGCAGCCCAATCACATTCACCTTGCGTGAACCAATATAACCAGCATCAACAAACGAACGGTCCAAACGTAGTGACCAGGATCGGTCAATAGGTCGTTAGATCTTTTTCAGTGTTCTTGTCGATATTGATGGTGAGCATGAGGTTTCTTCTACAAACGAAATGGAGTTCTGGTGTTGAGTTGTGAAACCCCATTACCTTAACCACATATCCTAGCCGATACCGATACAAACCTGCAAAATTGGTGACGATAATTTCGTACTCTTTGCCAACCTTCACTTCAGTCAATCCCACTGGCTTGGGCTCTAAGGATCCATTGTGCTCAACATTATGCATTAGAGGAATAAATTCGAAATACCCAATATTAGGAAGCACATCAAATGTGGCTAACTCAGGTGGCAGCTTGGGGTTAACATTTGCTCCAATCCACCCTTCAGAAGACCCATAATCAGCACTCAGCAGTGGTACCTCACCAGCATAGTGCCTCAATTTCTTCGAACCCAGTCATAATCCCATATATGTACTTGGCATTAGGGAACAACTCTGGGATTAACCCATACCAGTTACTCAAGCCCAAGCATTTTTAGAAAATCCTATTGGCGAATTGATGATTTGGTTTGAGCAGTTTCGACATACATGATCGGACAGATGGGGCAGTAATTCGACTGCATAAGACCCCATTTTTAATATCACCACAAAGCTCCTCCCACGCTTGTTCAAAGGTTCGAAAGGCATGGACAATGCTGTGGGAAAATGTGGACGACACAACTTGGACTTCATCACAGAAAATAAATCCAGAGCAAATGGCAGTAGAGGGATTGGTGGAAATCAGGGCCGAATATCAACTCGTCCGGGCTGCAACATGAGGATTGTATTTCCTTCATTATTTTTTTGAACTCTGAATTGCGGAACACGTTTTTCGTAGCGGTTCCTGCTGTTAGACCCCCTTTTATTTTGAACTGCTTGCTGCTGTAGATGAACTGTGAGGCTTTTCCTTTCAGAATTAGGAATTCTCTGTTTCTAAAGCCAAACGATGTTTTAAATATTTGCATGGTGAATTCCGTCAATTCATCATTGAAAGGTACAAACTTGGTATACAGAATACTATTCTTTAAAAGGAACTGAAAAGGTGAATTCCTAATATAAACTATAGAAATACTATTCTTTAAGACCTGATTTCCATGATATACAGGATCATCAACACCATAACAATGTCAATGTATTAGTCAACCTCTTCTGTCGATGAATTATTATAATTTAATGACCCTTGATGGCACTATTTTTTTGTTTGTTTTAAAGATATCAATTTTGAGGTACTCTCCTTATTCTCAAGAACAACAATCAAGAAAATTTGACTCGTCAAAATTTTTTGGTAATTGTAACATTCCACTGAATAGTAATTAAAAGCCTACATCGTATATTGTAATTTGACTTGATTGTGTGAAAACAATTTAAATGCTAAAATTCCTATGCATATAGATGAACACAAACAGTTTTCACACATAATTGAACTATGGATTAGTATCATATGTGACAAAATTTTTGTGCAAATTCGTTCTCATGGGCTCTCTTGAATACTTTCAAGAAGATTTCACACATCTTTCTTTGTTTTGGGTGAGTAACTAAAACTGTTGTTTTCCTAAAAAAACATTAGTAATTAAGACTGTACAATATTGTCTTCCAAAATAACAGCTAAAAGGGAGATGCTCAATAGAATTCTTATTTGAAATATAGTAGATAGCAGCACTCCTAAATATAGCGTGGACAATGTTCAAAAGAACATCACTTATTATTTGGACACAAGACCTATTCAAAAGAACACCACTTATTAATTCATATCAATTTATCAACAGGGAACCAGATGCAATCGACAATTGAACATCTCTCTTAAACGTTTATCACATTATTATGATAAATAAAGCCCAATTTCTACACCAATACTATGGTATGCCGACATAGGGGCATCCTGAAATTTCTCTTTACTTTCATTCTTTAATCTTTAGTATGAACATGCATAACAACTAGTGCACAGTAGGGATGTCTATGCCAAATATACCTATTAGTCCAAGTGGAAGTTGAATTCTTTTTAAATATCTTAACAACTGAAGCAATATTGTAGTTGGCTAACTGAGAATCAGTCCACATCAGTACTCTCTTATCCCTTTCATTACCTGGTGTTCCTAAGGCCCTACACTTAAAGATAAAATCTCAAACTATCCAACATAAATATAAGAACAAATGTGGTCAGACTAAGGTTGCGTTTGTTTTTTTATCTGAATCTGAACTCTGAAGTCTGAATCTGAAAAAGTTGTTTGTTTGTTGTCTGAATATAATTTCTGAATGTATACTGTTTGTTTGCAAATTTATGTCTGAAGTCTGAATGTAGATTATTTGGACCATTTTAACCTTATAGTTATTTTATATACAAAATATATATTTAAAACATTCATGGTCGTAAATAAATATTATTACACACAATATACAATCTAATACGTAAATAATATTAGTCAATCCAAGTAATAAGGAATTTGCGTAGTATAAAATGTTTATAAATATGTAAAAATGATTACGTCGCTATTAAAAGTCACAAAATACTAATAATGCTGAGTTATAAATCATAAGTTCTACTAAATAGTTGATCTGCAATTTGATCACGTAAATTAATCATTTCTTCTTGCGGTGCTCGTCCAAATATTTGATCATAATTGGGAGGAATTTCTACTTGTTCACTATCTACTAAAGGCTCGACCGGCAAGTCCACATCATCATCTTCATATATCTAAAAAAATAAGAAACGCGTCGTATACGTAATAATTGGGTTGTATTCTTTTTTGGTGAACAAAATAAGATTTCGTGTCGTGTTGATTTTATTTGGTCGTGTACGGATAGGTAACAAAATACGACACAATTTTTTTTTCTAACACGAACACGAACCAAATTTATAAAAGTGACATGATTTGACAAATACGTATATCAATTTATTTTAATATATAAGTTTTTTTATTTCATTTATTTAAAGTGAAATAAACAAACTAATATATTACTTCTTGTGTTAATAAATAATAATTGATAAATGTTGTACGTATAAATTTATGTTAATGCATAGAATTCAAAAAGGTATCAAATGGAGATAGTGCTGCATAATTGAATCCATAGAACTTTGTTCTTTCAAAGTAAAACAAAAAAGTGACGTCTCACACTAGACTATAAATCCATACCTGTTAACAATTGTGTAAAGGCAATGGTTGCCTATGAAACTAGTGTCAACAATTGTGTAAAGGTAGCCTATCAAACTAGTGACGTCTCACACTAGACTATAAATGCAGCTGTCAACATATATATATATATATATATATATATATATATATATATATATATATATATATATATATATTGGGTGTAAAGCTGTCAACATATGTCGATATCCTCACGCTAAAGGCAACACCCAATCTGTTTTATACCCTCTTTTAGCCCCCCCAAAAATAAGAATGCCATTTTCTTGAGAGACAAAACGAGCGCATCTCATATTGTTGGAGGTGTACGACTCAATCATACAAATTTCAGCAAGACAAACGAGTTTACAAGAATAAGGAGAAAAAGGAAGAACTTTGAGGTTTGTTTTTTATTTTTACGGGTATTGAAACATAAAGAAAATTTGTTGGAAAAAAAGAAAAAGAAGACGATAAATACCTGTTGAAGTTGTTTTCTTCAGATTGAAGATCTGAACTCATGTACTCATTTATTGTGTTTGTGTGTTTATTTATAGCTTTTGCAAAGAGAACCGTATAATGAAAGAGTTCTAATGAGTGTATGACTCTTTGTTGTATTTTAAAAAAAAAATGTTACGGATATATCTGTATTGTTGACAAGGGTATTATTGTGAAAGTGTTTGAGTTCAGATTTCAGTTTTCAGATTCAGAGGGTTTTAAACCTCTGAATCATTAAGATGGGAATATGACCGTTAGTATCTGAACCGTGTAGAAAACAAACAGAAATTTTCTACCTCTGAAATCTGAATGATTTAAATTCAGATTTCAGAGGTGCAAACAAACGGGTCCTAAACATTGTTTCTTTTAATTGGGCATACTCTATATCTAAGAACGTAAGTAGGAATGTACGCACAATAAACACAGACTATAAACAATAACTTATGTGATATAGTCAGCTTCTAAATTTACATAATAAAAACTGTTAGATAACAATTGCAGTTAGTACAACATGAAATTACAATAATTAATTACTCAGGCAATGCCATTTTCTATATCATGATAGTTAAAACATAGTTAATCACATTTAAGCACCCCATAGAATAGATCTTCGAGAAGCAAAAACCGGTAACCCCCCCCCCCCCCCCCCTGATCTGACTGCATTAGTCAAAACCAATGGAGTAGAGTAAGAAAACAAATACCTCGTCCAAAACCACTGGTCTGATGGAATTACACTTATTACAGCCCAACCCAAAAATCTTCAAACAATAGAAATGATCCTTGTGAAGCACAATGCACATGATATGAGCCCCTGCTGATTGAGATCTCTAAACTTATAAGGAGCCCATGCTGATTTCCAGTTGTCAAAATTAGATTTTGGTACAATCATAATAAAACTTTTAGACTTTTGTATTCTTTCATTGTTATATTAGTGATGCAAGTTTTCTATTCAAAGAAAAAATGTACCAGAAAGATATCCACGTTTATAAATAATAATAATAATATCGTAGTCTAATTTTTGGACTCGACAACACAATTAAGTATAAAAAACAATGCAAGTTCCCCATTATGTATCGTTAAAAACCCTTTTGTATACTTAGTTTTTTGGGAGCTTGACAAATAAGTCATATTTACATAAGACATTTCTTAATAGGTCATATTACAACATTTTTTTCTCAATAAGTCCTATTTATACATGTTGTGAATATTCATTATATGTTTACAAGTAGGACCTACTGCAGAAAAAATATTTTTTCACGTGACCTATTGGAGTAAAAAAAAAAGATGGTAGGACCTATTGAACTACATACTTAATAAACGGG
Organism: Sambucus nigra; assembly: GCA_949130495.1. Classification (NCBI taxonomy): domain Eukaryota; kingdom Viridiplantae; phylum Streptophyta; class Magnoliopsida; order Dipsacales; family Adoxaceae; genus Sambucus; species Sambucus nigra. The sequence continues at coordinate 540,561,841 of OX422215.1, read as the reverse complement.
ACTAATTGGTAAAAAAACCCTAGTTTTTTTCCCCTGCAAAACTAATAGTCCTTAGTGGTATTTGCAACAATGGTGACAGGCGGTGTCTTTCAATCTCTACTATAAAATATGATTTGTGCCTTCTCTTATGTACAGTTAACACAACTTAAAACCCAATATCCAAAACTTCATATCCATAACTAAAAAATCTCCAGAACCAATAAACAGTTAACAACCAATAATTTGAAACAACGTAAATTAACAGCATTCAATAACCCAGAAAATTAACACCTTCAACCGGTTAAAATTCAATTTGATACACCCAACTAAGGGTCGTTCTATGCGAGCACACAAAATCTACTTTGTAAAATTTTTCACAGAAGGGTTATATAATCAAGAAATGTGTTCTGGATAACTTGATATTTTGAATGATGGTTATATAATCAAGAAATTTGTTCATTTCTTGATTTTAATGCCATGAAGATTAGACCAAACATCAAATCGCATAAATATGAGTTACAGCCAACACAAACCAAACATTTACATCAAAAAAACACCATGATATATTGAAGAGAAGCACTTACAGTAGTTGTGGAGGCGGAAGAGGTGAATTCTTATGGAAATGGAAACTCACATTATTTATGGAAATGAATTCGCGCCACCGACATTGACCAATGAGAATCCAAGATATCAAATAGTTTGATGTCTCAAAGACATCAAATTTCTATCCGGCATGGATGCCCCTTTGTTTGGTTGGTGCAGAAATAATAAAAACTTATATTTCAAATTACATTATAATATCTAATTTTAAATATGCTGATCTACTTGGCACAATTATGTCTATTTTATATTAAGAATGATTTTCAAGTCTGAGCAACAATTATATGGAAAGAATTAAAGTTGGATGTATAGTTATGGTAATCAACACATTGTTTAATTTTCATATAAATTTGGCAATGCCACTCTTGTTTTCACCCATTCTTAGTTCCTGTTTGACAAAATGCATGTGAAACTTTAAAATGGACTGCTTTGAAAAGTTGGGTTGTCGTACATGTGCATCCTTACCTTTTATACATATGCTTTCACTACTCAGTAACGTTAAATTGGCTCTTGCAATACTACCTTCTTTATTTTTTCATACGAGAACCAAATATTGTTAAATTACTTGTAACACCCCGTATTTTTGACGATTTAAATAATTATGTGATTAATTATTATTATTATGAGAATAAGTATGCGATTAATTATTGTTGTTGGATTAATTAAATTAAAATGTGAGAAATTTATTTGTTATTAATCTGGATTTAAATAATTATTAACTAGCGTGCCAAGGGTTAATACTTATTGTTGTGAACTATTAAATATTACTGTGTGATATGTAATATGGAATTATGATATTTGATAATTGTCGGAAGTGAGAAATACGGCAGTTTGGTAATTTAAGTCGGACACGCGTGTGAGTCGTGTCGGGACTAATTAAATGGAATAAAAAGAGAAATTATTTATATTAACTCGTATGGTCATTTCGAGTGCGCCATTGAGTCCGGGAGGGTCGAGATAGTCAAAATAGTATACCCGGGTGTTTAGTTTGGGTCCCGGGGCGATTTTAGGTCTAACCGGCGCCCCGAGAGGGCATTATGGTAAATTGTATTTTTGGGCTAAATTAATGGACAAAAATTAAGAGTAATTATATCAGCCTAGGAAAGTCCATTAGGGTTAATAGGTTACACAAATCAAGAACGCCCATGGAGGGTGTGAGGGAGAAGCAATTTCTAAGAGAAAAGGCTCATTCGACATCACCTTGCACAACCGTGACCACCAACGCGTAGATCGCGAAGAGAGGAACGCGTATATACCAACATCACCAACAGATCAGACCGTCATATTCGAGGCAAGTGTTTATTACTTACTTTCTTTTAGCAATAATCATGCTCATGTTAGTCTAGGTGGAATTAATCATGATTTATATGTTAATTGGGTGAAAATTGGAGATTTAAATTATGATTAAGGATTGGTTTAGTTAGTGGTTGGAATTCATTCATGTATGTAGAGGATTAATCATGGAATTGGATTATATATTGATGAACGAATCTGGGTTGATTAGGTTCTTGAATTGGAATTTGGAAAACAAGGGTTCATGTGAATTAATTTGGGGATTTTATGTAATTATGATGATTAATGACGAATTAAGGATCCTAGGATGATATAAATGATCTATAACCTGTTAGGGGTTGATGGGTATTGATGATGAGTTGTTGGGAATTGAATCTTAGAGGTTTTTAGGTTCAAAAATGGTGAAAAACGTTGAAGTTTGGTGAAGAAGACGAATAGTGCAATCTCGCGCGATCTCGCGCGAAGTGGTTCAAACGAGATGGGGATCTCGCGCGAAGTGGTTCGAACGAGATGGAGATCTCGCGCGAGATGGCATCTCGTGTGAAGTCGCTCGAGCGACACGTGGAAGTCGTTCAAACGACAACCCTTCTGGTTCGAGCGACAAAGGGAATTTTTGGGAATTTTTTCAAAGTTTAGTTTTGAGTTTACCGATTTATTGGAGTGAGAAAAACTATCAGATAGTAAATTTAAATAAGATGGAATTTCGAGAAAGTATGTGAGAATAAATACTTTAATTATTTCAGTATAAAGAGAATGTACCTTGGAGATTACGAGAGAGATAATAATCTAAATATTTATACTATACGTAAGTGATGAGGTTAAAATACATATGAAGAGTATATATGCAGGTTGGAGAAATACCTATAATTTATACTAGGATGTGTGTATGCCTATTATGTGATATTATTGTTAAGAGCACTAATGAGTGATAACCTTAAGAGCACTAATGAGTGATAACTCGGGGGTGCAGAAACTCTATTGATAAGCGTACTAATGGGTGATAACCCGGGGGTGCTGGATTAATATTGATAGGTGCATTAATAAGTGCTAACCCGGGGATGCAATATTCTATTGTTAGGCGCACTAATAGGTGATAACCCGGGGGTGTTGAATTATTATTGATAGGTGCATTAATGGGTGCTAACCCGGGGATGCATGATTTTCTGGAGATATGCACTAATGGGGCTTAGCCGGGGGTGCAAGATTAGTATATATATATGTATAGGGATGATGGTACTATATATATATATATATATATATAAATATATGGACTTGTGAATATTGCTACTGTGTGAAATTAGTAGATTTGGTAATAATAATAATTATTACATTGTACCAAGCGGTCTTAACCTAAGGGTGCAGGATTAGTGTATATATATAGGGATGATGAGACTATATATATATATATATATATATATATATATACGAGTGTACTTGGGTAACTTTCTACTTTGTGAGACTAGTAGATAAAATAAAAATGAGAAGTAAAATGATCTTAGTGAATAAAAGATTAACCATTCAAACGGGGAATAATGAAATTTAGTATGTGAGATAAACTATCTGAATAGCGTATTGTATGGGTGATACGAGAATACTAATAGTGAGCATAGTTAGTATTAGTATGGTTTCTGACTAGTTAGACTGGGAGGTATAACTAGGGGGAGATTAGATGTACGTTAGGCGTGCACAATAGACGAGAGGTGAGAAACTCATGTGAGAGTTCGATAACTAACATATGTATAAGACTTGTTTTAAGAACCAGTTTTAAATACTTGCTAAATCATTTTTACACATCGGGCTCTGACCCGTTTCTTGTATCTTTTCTCTCTTTTGCTGTATATATGTATTATATCAGGTGCTCAGCCACAAGAGTATCAAATTTAGAGATTTGGATTGCTTGACGTGATGCAACTGCTGTGGAAGCTGTAGGTCCCTGCAGTAGACGCATCCATCATTTCCATTCAGTTTTATTTAGACTTCTTGTTTAGGGCATATGTTGCCCACGTCTAGTTCTTCCATCAGAGATTTTGTATTCAGTTTATTGTATGGTTTGGAGTTTTGAACTGAGAGTTTTACTCAGTCTTATTTATTGCAGTACTTGATTCATGTTCAGTATTTATTTACATTCCTATGTGTGGTGAATGGTTTATATTTTAAGATGGAAAGAAATGGATTTACTTGGTTTTATTAAAATTGGAAATGTTTTGACACCTAACTTAATTTTATATTAGGTGATTAATATGTTAAAAAGTTTTTCGACAGTGATGCTGAGAATGAACCAACTGAATATCCTGTTTTAAATTGGTAGAGGACTGATCACCCTATATTTAATTGGACGGGGTGTCACAGGTGGCATCAGAGCATCGGGTTCTAGTGTCCTTAGGATCTGTGCGGCTTATTACGTTTCAGCGTATCGTTCTTTGATGTAGAGCCTTATGATAGGATTGTTGTGTTCCCTTACGTATGTGACTTACGTTCTCCTGCTGCGAATTATAATGGATGTGACTCATTATACGAGAATTCGGTGTGATTTGAACCCCGAACATTTTAGAACGACCATCGAGGGCCGTAAGAAGAACCGCGGGAGAAGAGGTTCAACAGAAGACATAGAGTAATCGGGTAAGAGTGATTGGGATAAAAATCACCACGAGAATTACTTAAACTAGAGATAGTAAAATCGTCATGGTGGAGTGAATTCAGGACCACCTAGCATAGTCGATAAAAAGGGAAATCAGAGGAACTCTTTTGAAAACCCATCGGTAAAGATGCGAAAAAGAAAATGAGAAAGTGTAACAGACCAGCAGAGGTAGAAAATCCGAAGGCAATTGTGTAGAGTGGGGCGTGACGACACTCAGAATTTAATTTGTAGTTAAAAGCTACAGCTCTTAGGAGCATCATGTAGTGATTTGAGGCAATCACCACATACGAAGATGTGTGTTTGAAATTTAGAGAGAAATTTGGGTACGATTTGACCGTGAGGTCTTCCATTCGATGTGATAACAAAATATGAGTGAAATTTTGATGTTTAGCACAATGGGTAAGATAGAAACCGATCGTGAGAGAAAGGTTGAATTGCATAATGAACTTCGTACTTGCAGAGGGGTATAAATTATCCAAAGGGTTTATAGTTGATAAAGGACCCGTGAGTAGAATACCAGTATGGATGAGAAATCCATCTATGATGACTAATGTTGATGTCATCAAAGTTATACGGTTGCTAGTGATTGCAGTCCTTCCAAGAGAAGGGAGTAAAGAGGGTTAACGAACCTGCTGAAGAGCATAAACTGAATTTAACGGTGTTAGTGAAACCCCACGTGAGAATATACCCAATAGGTAACTCGATTAGATGATGTTAAGTGATTAACTTCAAAAAGATGATAAAGTCAATCAGGCTGTAGAGGCCAACCATAGTTCCGAATAGCTAGCATAGCCAAAGGGACAGTGGAAGAATAATAGTCAATTGAGACTGTCGATCTGAGAGAAGGACATTCCCAAAATGGTCAGTGGGACCAATGACGGGGAAATGGTTCGTGAAGTTTTCCTTATGTGAAGGAAGTAGAACTACAAGTATTGAATGTGTCCACAAATGAGAAGTGAGACCAAAGAGATTAGAAATGGTAAAACCGTGCCGGTTAAGCATAACGACCGGAGGAGCGAGACTTCCAGCGAAAGAATTTGGGGTCAAGAGAGTTAGGCCCAGGAAATTTATAACCCGAGAATGATGGGTTCAGGCTGGACCAGTAGAGTCCTCGTTAATAGTAGCATACAGTATGTCAGAGTCTACGGGACTCGGGATGTAAACGGGAGCTTAATAAAGCTATAATTGAGGCCTAGAAAGTTTGGGCCAACGTTTCAATAATGGGCGTGAAATCCACAAGATGGAATAAATTATCCATGGTGAGAGGGGACAACTATAGGATGAAATCCTAGTATGTATGACGATTGCAGATGTTCATGGGTCGTGATGGCAGCCACGTGCTAAGACCCTATGATTTGGCGAGACTGGTGAGGTTTTGCTTCTTCCTTGTGAGTAAAGGATAGATTCTAGTGACATGGGTGTGCCACAACTTTTATGTAAATTGGAAACCCTAAACTTCACGTGCGGGTCGAGTTTAGTGGGAACGTTAGTTTTAATAGTCTTGTTACAAACGTATTTCTCGTAGTTAGTAGGGCATTTTGATGATTGCTCGTGAGGGAACCGGGCGGGCCCTAAGAATATGTTTTGTTGTTATAATTTACTACTGCATTGAGTCAGCTTTAGTAGAGTTTATTATGGTAATGTGTAGTGATTAATTACCGTATGGTTAAATGATAGTATAAATATATTGATATGACTGCCGTGCCGGATACTCCGGAAGGAGTGATCTTAGTTTTGTGCGGCGCCACCTGAAATAGGGTTGGGCCCAGATATGAGTGTAAATATGAAACTTTCATGGTAATATGGACCTCAGCGAGTATAGTGTCTAATTATATGTGATTCCCGATCATAGGAATTTATTTGTCTGTTAAGACTTAGAATACATTGTGTTCTTATCGAGCGGCGAAATATAGCTCGTTATATATCTATAGCGCCAAGTACTTGGGATAGTGTGGGCTCCATGCTTCATGTTATATTTTTAGGTACATGAGAGTGGACAAGTAAAATTTTATATCACAATACGTAGATTGTGGGAAAGTACATAGTAGGTACTGAAGGCCTTACGGACCTCAACAACCGGCTAGGTTAGATAGTAGTGTATCGGGGGGGTTCCTTGTTTGGATTTCGCTTTGTGAGACATCCCACGCATAAAACTAGCGAACGTTGGGAGTTGGAGAGAAGTTTGGTCAATAGTACATAAGTTTTGTATGTTGGTTATTGTACCTATAGGAGAATATATTTTAGAGTTGTTAATTCTTTCATAACTTAAGGCTAATTGAGTAGCCTGGCCTTAGTATTTTTCGGAATAGAGCAATGATACCATTGAAGGATTGATTGAGTTATGGTTAGTGGGGCGGTTGAGTGCACCCCTACCACATCAACATACCGAGTGTGCAAGAATTGAGGTAAGAAAATTTTATGCCTTTTGTATAATGATGCGTGAGGTATAGGGTGTATGGGCGCCCTAAGGGATTGAATCAGGTTGTGGATTGTGATTAGCATGTGAATTCGATAACATGTAGTCGGGTAAGCCGGAGCGTATTCACGACGTTTTGTCATAGACTTACGTTTCAAGATAAATTGAAATTTATTCAAGAAAGACAAGATATGTCAGAATACAAACAACAGTGGTGATGAGTTTAATGTAGAGTAACCTTCAAAGTTAGTCTGCAATGGGTCAGCTAACTGTTAGAAAAAGGGCGGACAATTCGAAACCGGTAGGGGCTTCTTCCACTAGAGAATGGAAGAGTATTCCCAAGGATTTTCTCATGTATCTGAGATGGTGAGATTATAAGTACTAAAATGCGATTGAGTACGACCTAATACCCACAGAGGGATGGTCAGGACAAGCGGTCTAATCGGATGCGGGGGAGAGAATTTTATGTGAACCCTGAGATCTTAGGGGAGGACGAGAGTAGTACCTTCCACTAGTGGAGTTTGTGTCCAAATAACTCCTATAAATTCACGTTCGGGAAGAGTGCCAGTAGAAGTATGGCACGGTAAACTTGGTTATTGTCCTACTTAATAGTTAAAGGTGAGGGACCAGTTATGATTACAAATGTCGGAGAAGAATCGATATTATCATATATATTGTGTGTGAAATATATATTGCACAACGAATTTACTTGTATGAATGACACGAGACGAAGTCGTATGTATATGAAAAGAGGATAAATCTACTAAGGTGCTAATAGTAGAAGACTAGATAGTGAGTATCTAAAATAAAATTGAAGTAGTGAAACTTAAGCAGAAAGGCTTGGGCAAGAGCCTATATGACAGGGTAACTTGGAGTTTAAAGCAAATACATGTGAAGTGTTCATTATTAAGGGTATTCGATAGCATACTATATGGGTGGTACGGAGTAGCTTATTTGTGAGCGTTGGGATGCGATGCGCAATACTTTTACAGCGTTGCCTGTACCTGGTATATTTTTTCCGAATTTCGGGACGAAATTCCATTGTAAGGGAGGAAGTATGTAACACTCCGTATTTTTGACGATTTAAATAATTATGTGATTAATTATTATTATTATGAGAATAAGTATGCGATTAATTATTGTTGTTTGATTAATTAAATTAAAATGTGAGAAATTTATTTGTTATTAATCTGGATTTAAATAATTATTAACTAGCGTGCCAAGGGTTAATATTTATTGTTGTGAACTATTAAATATTACCGTGTGACATGTAATATGGAATTATGATATTTGATAAATTGTCAGAAGTGAGAAATATGGCAGTTTGGTAATTTAAGTCAGACACGCGTGTGAGTCGTGTCGGGACTAATTGAATGGAATAAAAAGAGAAATTATTTATATTAACTCGTATGGTCATTTCGAGTGCGCCATTGAGTCCGGAAGGGTCGAGATAGTCAAAATAGTATACTTGGGTGTTTAGTTTGGGTCCCGGGGCGATTTTAGGCCTAACCGGCACCCTGAGAGGGCATTATGGTAAATTGTATTTTTGGGCTAAATTAATGGACGAAAATTAAGAGTAATTATATCAGCCAACGGATTGGACCGTCATATTCGAGGCAAGTGTTTATTACTTGCTTTCTTTTAGCAATAATCATGCTCATGTTAGTCTAGGTGGAATTAATCATGATTTATATGTTAATTGGGTGAAAATTGGAGATTTAGATTATGATTATGGATTGGTTTAATTAGTGGTTGGAATTCATTCATGTATGTAGAGGATTAATCATGGAATTGGATTATATATTGATGAACGAATCTGGGTTGATTAGGTTCTTGAATTGGAATTTTGAAAACTAGGGTTCATGTGAATTAATTTGAGGATTTTATGTAATTATGATGATTAATGACGAATTAAGGATCCTAGGATGATATAAATGATCTATAACCTGTTAGGGGTTGATGGGTATTGATTATGAGTTGTTGGGAATTGAATCTTAGAGGTTTTTAGGTTCAAAAATGGTGAAAAACATTGAAGTTTGGTGAAGAAGACGAACAGTGCAATCTCGCGCGATCTCGCGCGAAGTGGTTCAAACGAGATGGGGATCTCGTACGAAGTGGTTCAAACGAGATGGAGATCTCGTGCGAAGTAGTTCGAGAGAGATGGAATCTCGCGTGAAGTCGCTCGAGCGACACGTGGAAGTCGTTCAAACGACAACCCTTCTGGTTCGAGCGACAGAGGGAATTTTTGGGAATTTTCTCAAAGTTTACTTTTGAGTTTGCCAGTTTATTGGAGTGAGAAAAACTGCCAGATAGTAAATTTAAATAAGATGGAATTTCAAGAAAGTATGTGAGAATAAATACTTTAATTATTTCGGTATAAAGAGAATGTACCTTGTAGATTACGAGAGAGATAGTAATCTAAATATTTATACTATACGTAAGTGATGAGGTTAAAATACGTATGAAGAGTATATATGCAGGTTGGAGAAATACCTATAATTTATACTAGGATGTGTGTATGCCTATTATGTGACATTATTGTTAAGAGCACTGATGGGTGATAACCCGAGGGTGCAAGAACCTTATAGTTAAGAGCACTAATGAGTGATAACTCGGGGGTGCAGAAACTCTATTGATAAGCGTACTAATGGGTGATAACCCGGGGGTACAAAGATGATTATTGTTAGGCGCACTAATGGGTGATAACCTGGGGGTGTTGGATTAATATTAATAGGTGCATTAATGGGTGCTAACCCGGGGATGCAATATTCTATTATTAGGCGCACTAATGGGTGATAACCCGGGGGTGCTGAATTATTATTGATAGGTGCATTAATGGGTGCTAACCCGGGGATGCATGATTTTCTGGAGATATGCACTAATGGGGCTTAGCCGGGGGTGCAGGATTAGTATATATATATGTATAGGGATGATGGTACTATATATATATATATATATATATATATATATATATAAATATATGGACTTGTGAATATTGCTACTGTGTGAAATTAGTAGATTTGATAATAATAATAATAATTATTACATTGTACCAAGCGGTCTTAACCTAAGGGTGCAGGATTAGTGTATATATATAGGGATGATGAGATTATATATATGTATGAGTGTACTTGGGTAACTTTCTACTTTGTGAGACTAGTAGATAAAATGAAAATGAGAAGTAAAATGATCTTAGTGAATAAAAGATTAACCATTCAAACGGTGAATAATGAAATTTAGTATTTGAGATAAACTATTTGAATAGCGTATTGTATGGGCGATACGAGAATACTACTAGTGCGCATAGTTAGTATTAGTATGGTTTGTGACTAGTTAGACTGTGAGGTATAACTAGGGGGAGATTAGATGTACGTTAGGCGTGTAGACGAGAGGTGAGAAACTCATGTGAGAGTTCGATAACTAACATTCGTATAAGACTTATTTTAAGAACCAGTTTTAAATACTTGCTAAATCATCTTTACACATCGGGCTCTGACCCGTTTCTTGTATCTCTTCTCTCTTTTGCTATATATATGTATTATATCAGGTGCTCAGCCACAGGAGTATCAGATTTAGAAATTTGGATTGCTTGACGTGCTGCAACTGCTGTGGAAGCTGTAGGTCCCTGCAGTAGACGCATCTATCCTTTCCATTCAGTTTTATCTAGACTTCTTGTTTAGGGCATATGTCGGCCACTTCTAGTTCTTCCATCAGAGATTTTGTATTCAGTTTATTGTATGGTTTGGAGTTTTGAACTGAGAGTTTTACTCAGTCTTATTTATTGCAGTACTTGATTCATGTTCAGTATTTATTTATATTCCTATGTGTGGTGAATGATTTATATTTTAAGATGGAAAGAAATGGATTTACTTGGTTTTATTAAAATTGGAAATGTTTTGACACCTAGCTTAATTTTATATTAGGTGATTAATATGTTAAAAAGTTTTTCGACAGTGATGCTAAAAATTAATCAACTGAATATCCTGTTTTAATTTGGTAGAGGACTGATCACCCTATATTTAATTGGGCGGTGTGTCACATTACTAAGTACAGAAAAATGCATATTCTGCGTAATTCATAATTTTGAATGCTAACGAGATAAATCAACAGGTTCAGTTACTCTCGCCATCTAACAATAGAGGAATGGAAGAAACAATGGAACGTCTTATTATGGTTGTCTAAGTAAGGATGGAAGCAATTATTTTCAGGGTTGAGCATCAATTAGCTGAAGGTGAGGATAATCTTATTTGACTCTTTTTAATGTGAAACGCAACAAAAATATCAATGCATCAATGGTTTATTTTTCCTATTAGTGAATGAAATAATATCTGAATTTGCTTGATAAATTGGTTTTCTTTGAATATTGTTGTAGCTTTTTTTTTCTTAAACAGGGCGGATAATCCTATAAACAAAGGAAACTTTGCCCAAATTTTTAAAATTATTTACAATTATTTGTGTTATATAAAAATTATTTTTGATTTACATTATACACGACGTAATACTTTGAAAAAACTGGAATTTATATGTTTTGTTTTACGTTGCATTAGAAATTTATATATGTTGTTTTGAACTTCTGCAGGAGCATTTAATTAGAGGCATGTGAAAGGCGTATCATTGCTAGATTAGAGGCATGTGGCTGAATTATTGTATTATTTGTAAAATATACAACCATAATCAATTCATTGTATCGAGAAAATGCGAGCAAGGAAGTCGGTGAAAAAATCGTGATTTTCTTTCAAAGGTTAAGAAAACATAATTTTTTTATGTAATCTTTATAAATTTGGACATGCTACATAAGAGGATTGAAAAGAATATGATTTAACAACACTTTTGATAATTTGCTATATTGTAGGATTCTTTGAAGAAGCAAATACGTGATGGGAGCTTATTCAGGTTTATATTATATGATTTGGAGCTTTTGAGGTTTTGACACAATTTCGCGAAAGCCAATGGAAGACTGATGCATTTATGCGTAATTTTTGGATGTAAATTATTTTGGAGACATTTATATTGAATGATGTATATAGTGGCTATCTCTAGTTATGATACATGTAGTAGGCCATTATTTTTTTTGTGATTAATGTAGATGGTGGGTATATCTATTTGTGTCCCACTATTTTTTTTTATATGGACAAATGGCTTGATTTGGTGCATTTTAGATGTACGTGACCTTGAATACAAAAAAATTCAAGGTTGTTTTTATATTATTATGAATTTTGATTTTGTGTTTAGATTTATTTGTCAACTATGATATTAATATTGGTTATTATTTTTTTATTATATGTTTAATTTATAACTGTTTATATTAAACCCTCATGTGATGGAATATATTATATGACCTTTTTAAATATTTGAAAACTGTTTATTATGACGCTTTTTAAATCAAATATGACATTTTATAGAGTATATTATGGCTCTTTTTTTGTAGAAGATATGACATTTTTAAAAAAAGTATCATATAATCGTTACCTAATATGACGCTTTTTATGAGTATCAATTCTGACACCCAAACTTATGACCTTAAGTTTGGGCACCAAAGTTTGTTTCTTTCATCTTGAGAGAACTCATTTCGTGCGGTGAACTCCGTGTGTGCTATTTGTAGTGTTTAACGATTGTTGAGCCTAATAGGTGGATATCGAGGTGCACGTGGACTCGTGTGCGGTGACAACTTGCGTGGGTGGATTCCCACGTTGCATTGTGGAGGAGTGGTTGAAGATGAAAGAGCGTCAAGGCTTATGGAGGATTGAGTCGTTGTGTAAGTCCTCTGTATATACTTTGTAAAACTATAATATAGTGAACTTTTTGCCTGGACCATCCCAGGTTTTGAGTTTTGAGTTTTTTCTCGTACATCAGCGTGTTATGTGATTGGTTTATTTTATCTGTTAACACCTAGATGCATGTTTTAGGTTAAAAAGATAAAATTTGATAAATGGTTTATCGCTACGACTCTGTTTAAAATTGAGTGTATTTATTTAAAGACTTAATCGTTAATATTAAAATTGAAAAATACAAAAATAGAATTTTTGATTGTAACCATCCTTGTCTGGAATATTCACGCTTTTACAGTTGAAGACCGATAAGTCAACCAAGGTTGAAAGCAACTGGCTCATGGTAATCTAGTTGTGCGGCAACCCCTTGTAACCCAGCCTTAAAGCCCTCGTCAAAGGACTTTTTAAGGTTAGCCTCCCTCCTGGCCTCTAGGGGTACTTTTGCTACCTAAATGGCTCCTAATGTTTGTTAAATGTTTCTATTGCGCCCCTATCATATTTTGTGTACCTACTGAGCCCTTAATGTTTATTACTTATTTCTACTCAGCCCTTCCGTTAAAAAAATTTATTAAATTTAACGGATTCCACCCAATTTACCTATTAGCCCCTATTAAACATGCAAAATTTCTTTTTTGAAATTATTCAACCTTCCAATCATTTTTTAATATTTACTATTTTAAAATTTGTTACGTAATAATTTTATTTTGGATTTTGCTACATATTTGTTTGTTTTAAATTTTTTATATTGACATATTAATATCATAAAGCATTACATTTTAATTTTTTTATTACTACAAGAAAAACACATTTTTATGACGTTCGAAAAATTAATTTAAAGACATTTATTATAAAAATGTCATTTAAAGGTTAATGTTATTATTAATGTGACATTCCTAATATAAAATGTCATTTTATACGTATTAATATTATTTTTCATGACACTTTGAATATATATTTAATTGTATATATTATGACATTTTTATGAGTTTTCTAACCAAAGTGTACATATTATGCCTTTTTTTCTCCCCCAAAATTTAGAAGCGGGGTTTTTTCCCCCTAATTTTTTTTGTTCTTTTCGTTCACTCCCGATCCCTCTCCTTTTGGCTCATCCTTCTCTCACTCAAGTGTCTCCTCCTCTCTCTCTCACGCTGGTTCATCCTCATCTCTCATGTTGTTTCACTCTCCCTCTTTCACGTTGTCTTCTTCTCTCTCTCACACATCTTCTTCTCTCAGTCCCCTAGCGTTCCACGCCGACTAGATATTAGAGGTAATATCCACCTATGGATGTAAATATATATATATATATATATATATATATATATATATATATATATATATATATACACTCAAATCATATTTGTGTACTGTATTTCCTTTCTCTTGTTGTTACTTACATTTTCTCACTGCATGTTCTATTTACATTTAATTAAGTCTCGATCTTAAAACTACTAATTCTTGATTTTTATTATCCTTCACCTTTATATTTTAGCAATGTGAAATTTCTAGGTTTAAATTGATCGAAGATGTTAATTATATCAGATCCAATCTCTCAGTCGCATTTCTTTTTTTCTTGTAGCCAGAGGAGGATGAGATGCTCGTGTCGCATTCCGATTTAGTCATAGAAGTCCCTCAACCTATGAAAAGTATTGCATATTTATGTTGATCATTAAAATCTTGCAGTTATATGTATTGTGTCAATTGTATTTTAGGTATTGGTAAAGGATTTGATTAGATTGATTTTGTTTTGTTTTTTAGAAGATTCATACTAACCGATACATATTATATACACAAAAGAAATTGCCAGATACATATTATATTCACAAATACATTATCTTTATTTTTCAATTTTTGATCTTTGATCTTTGTGTTCAATTGCAGACTATTAGGTGATAAGTTACAATGTTGGTTTTTTTATACACTCTCAAATTAAAATCTATGTATATATAAAATGTGCATTTGAGTTGTTAATTTATTTATAATTGGATTAAGTTAATCAATATGGTATGTGATCTCATTATTAGCAAGTTAAATTTTTAGTATTTTAGGAGAATTTATGCTTTTTGAATATTGATTGGAACCCAACTTCCTTATGTCTTTTGGTAGCATTTAAGAAAAATAGTGATTTTGATTCATTTTGTGCGACATTGACGTGTTGTCGGCTATAATTATGCATCATAGTTTGATGAAATTCTCGTTTTTCGTTGACTAAGATGTGCATTACTGCTTTAATAATTATCTTTGTTGTGTTTATCATTCGTATCTAGATTTAGTTTTATTTCTAGGTGTATCTTTGTTGTGTTTAATGTGTGTGTGTGTGGGGGGGGGGGGGGGGGGGTGATTATTTACGATGTTAGAGTGGTGAGAGTCAACACATAACATACGATATCATACCACATGTAATGTAATTATAGATGTGAGGATTGTACACATTGACACAAACCATATCATACCATGAGTTCATGAGCAATTCCTAGAATTCGGGAGAGTTGTGTCTCCTTCCATTGGCTAGTGTAGTGTATTTAGTTCTCATGGATTAGGTTCGTTGAAAGTCATGATGTCGTAATGTCTTATGGAACCTACTATGTGAGGTGCTTAAAATGACTCGCTTGTGTTCATATAAATTAGAATGTAAGCCTCGTTGGATTGGAAGACCAACTGCATAGTAGTTGTGTTAATATAAATGAGATCGTGACAACCAATTTCCTGTTTGGAAACCCCTAGTAATTTTGGTCTTATATTACTGTAAATATGTTGAAATCATATGATTGAAATTTATAAATGGTGTTTTGGTATGCTTAGCCAAATGGCAGGACCTTTGAAAAGATTTGTGTCCAATTCTGCAATTGCGTTTCAGTTGCTTTGCTTAGCTAAATGGAAGTCCATTTGGCTTGCTCAGTCTCTGTGTCCAATTATGCAATTTCCTCATCAAAATCTTGCTTATTCAAATTGAATCCCCTTTCAGGGGAATTCGTAAAACTCTTAGTAGAAGGCAGAGAAGTTAAATCCAAGTCCAAGACGATAGAGCCTTTAATGACGATCATCACAATCTTTCCTTTACTGGTTTGTCTTAAATTCAGCAAGATACCAATAGTATTCTATGGATTGAGATCCGAGACAGGAATTAAATTCAATCTAAAGCTGGATGAAAGAAAACGGGAATGACTCTTTTCGCTGAGTCTTGGCCCTCCTCTTCAACCTGTCCTTTAGTAATAGAATCATAACTGGAAGAATTAACCTGTTTGTGCTTATATAGAGTGAAATACTGACTTTCGTACATAAGACTTCGCAGTCATACGATCTCAGCTTGAATTTCTAATGTACCTACCCACTTCATTAGATTACGGGGTTCAGAACACAACGACGAGCTACGGTAGGAACTAGAACTAGGTCTTGATACGATATGTATCTAATTATAGGGCATAAGGAACTGGACCAATGCAATCCACTACAAAATCGAAAGACATAACTGCACTGCTTCCCTTTTACGTGTCAATTTGTGTGTATATAAGAAAATTGTCGATCAATGTCAGCTTGTCCGTGTGCGCAACTGTGGCATTTGGTGTCAAGGCATTTGAGTTTTTTATGAGTATCTAATGGAGTAGTGTTTGTCGGTTGAAAATTTGTTTGTGTTATTTTAGATATTCAAATACTTCAAAGCTCCGCTTAATGTTATGGTGACACATGAATTAAGAAAATGCCTTGGTTTGAAACTCCAAAAGGTTCATGTTCTCATTAATAATAAAGTTAAATATAAGGACAAATCAAAGACAGACAATACTTACTAAAAAAATTATGTTTAGAGTGGTACCATGAATACACAAATCTGACTTTCGTATGAGAGATTATCCTTGCTGCTGTACTTCTCTCTGAAGCAGTCCTCTGCCCTTACATTGGAACACGACACTTGCGGTGGAGAATTCATTGAATATAGGCATGATTCGTTGTATGACTATTCAGTCCATAATGACTACATAGTTGATGCCAAAATTAATACTTGAATTAGGATTTCGTGTCGTCTAATGTATATCGGGAAATGGAGAGATTTAAAAAGGTAAAGTGAGTCTATTAAAAAAATTACAGTCCAACATCAGACAACTCTATTTCCATATTAGACATTAACATGGCATCCCCCTTTAAAAGCAAATCATCGCCATTACCAAATTCCTTTTGTTCATATATACTTAGGTAAATTCATCCATCCGATGAATGAAGCTTGTATGCATTCATCTTCACTACACTCCCAAAAAATCAAACTCCCATTTTCTATGTACAAAAGAAATCTAGCCAATAAATAAGAAAGCCAAAATTTAAAATGAAATTTTATGGACAAAAATAGAACAAAAAGAAAATGATTCTAAAACATATTAAATTCGAATCCATATAATGGAGGACACACTATAAATGGAGGATGTATATAAACTAACGGAATTTAATGGATGACTCTGTTTTGCCCCTCAAATGACGTGCTATTTTGACTCGCAATTGATTTGCCAAAGTGACCTCACTGAATCCATACTTGATCCAGTGATTTTTATACTGAATCGACAATAATTTTTGGTGTGTAACCGTTTGAGTCTGCTCCAAACGATATTGTAGGAAAAATTTTGGGTCAGCTAATAACACTATAAAAGTAACTGGTGAATTTTTTTTAAAGAGAACAATAGAATTTAAATTGAGTTTTCAGTTGCGGGTTAAAATAGAGAGCGACTTGCGGTAAAAAAGAGAGGTTTAAATCGATAACTAATATCTTTTATACGTCTCCGTATAGTCTTTGTTAATGAGGTCCTCTTCTCCTTGCTGTGTCGAAACTAAGGCATTTAACTCATGCTTTAAGCATAAATAAAACGAAATTTCAAAAAGCGTTAATGGATGACAGTAATTCTCACCTGTTATTTTAGAATTGGATTGAAGATCGTATGGTTAGGGCATGGATTACCTGTTCCAACATTCTTGAATTTAAGGGTGTAGGTTGTTCTAAACACTAGAAAACCACATAACAATGGTGGTTCAATTGAATTTTGGATTTCCTTTACCACCATGTTGAACAATTATGGCCTTGTGACTTGGTTGTCTGAGACGAAAACAACAGCAACAGAAACGTTGTCCTATATTACTGTAATTCATTTAAAAAAATAATTTATACAATTAAATCGTCTTCTTTAAACAAGAGTGGACATAAAAAATTTGGGCCCTTAAATAAGTGGACATAGCAGTGGGGGACCTGTGCGATCACTTCCACATCGAGCATGCTTTGTGTGAAGATTGAGTCTTTTTTGTAGTAGCCTTGAAAAGCTTTAAACTATATGCGCTGATTTATACTCCATCCGAACCATTATAATTTGATTGCTCTTAGATGCCACATTCTGTCATACTATAATTATTGTTATAATTTTATCAATATTCATATATGACCATGAAGCTCACAGTTATATTGAATGATTTTATATGATCTAATTCTACTCATCTTTCGTATGATTTAATCTCATTGAGGACATGATGAAGAGATATGTGGGGTGTTGAATAAGGACGATCAAGTATATACTAGGAGAATTATAACCGCAACCGTAATTTTCATTTATGACCTCAAAATCAGTTGAGTTTGAGGATTACTGACTTTATTTATACTTTTATGTGATGTAATGAGGTTGAGAACCCCTGTGGAAAAATTAGAAGATACACGAATTACTATACCGTGTATATAATAACAATATTATCGCAGTGGTCCATTAAAATTGAGAAGGCTTGATGTTGATAGAAAGGTTGTAGGTTCCTAGAACAGACCCTGGATTGAATTCCCAGATGTTTATCAAATGATCAATAGGTTTATTTTTGATATAGTAGTCATCCAATAGAATAGAGGAGATAATAAATATATAAGCAGCAGTAAATACATTAACTTTTTACTACATAACAAACAAAAGCACATAATAAATCAAATAATTATGTCAGTAGGAACAAGAATGCTCTGTTCACACATCAAAATATATGAGACTCAAGTGAGTATACGATATCAATATCCATCCATGTTACCCCCCTCAAAGGTTGGGGATAGATCGTATCAGTGTATTATTTAAATCCACAATGTGTACTTATGCCAACTATTTTTTTAAACATTCAGTAGTCTTCATAACCACCTTCAATTTTTCTTTAGCGATGCACCTATTCTCGTTTGTGGTGTTCAATTTGTTAGCCTAATGACATCTTTCTAAGGTGAGTAAATATTCACAATGGTTAAGGATTAGAGGATAATGTGTACTTGGACTAATAATGGGTTATGTTTCTGAAAAAATGAAAAATGTGTAAACTTGTAATAATGTGTAAACTTGTAATAACTGATTACCCTTGGCAGCTCCATATGTATTAAGTTTGATAAAATCTACATTTGGTTTCAACCAATTAATTAGTTGAAAGAATTTCGGCTATTGTTTGACAATATTGATTTTGAAAAGCTGAATGATATCTTCATGGTTCAGAGCTTCAGATCTTGAGATTTGAAGCATTTGTTTGAGGAACAGACTGTGACTAGAGTAATCATTTGATTGATAATCTGCTTGGTGTCCATTTTTGAGTCTTCATAGAGGCATTTGTTTCTACTCTTCCATATTTTCCATATCATAGCTCCAGGAACGGTGATAAGTAATAATTGAATGAAGTCTTGATTAGGCTTCCTGATCCACCATGACATCAACATCAAATTGAGGGAGGAGTAGGATACCTGCAAGCCAAATAAGTCAGCGAAGAATTTCCAAATATATGAAGCATTTGGACCATTTACAAAGAGATGATAGAAATTTTTAGGATGCTAGTGGTAGCAGTAACATTTGGAGGCCAAGGATACCCCTATTGATTGTATAAACTCACAAATAAGAACAATTTTATGGTAACACTTCCAAAGAAAAATTGAAAACTTGTGAGGATGAGCTGAGTTCCAAATGTTTTTTTACATAGGAATGAGGGGGATTTGGCTTTTTTGATCACGTTCTAAGTAGATTTTGAAGTGAATGGACCATCATAGGCAAGAGTCTAGTACTTTGAGCCTTCGATCTCAGTAATAAACTAGTTTATTGTGGCCTTAATCTTTTGAATTCTTCTAAAGAGTATTAGATCTAATATGTTATTTGAAATATTTTTGTATTTGTTCCAAAAATATTCAGACCACAGGTTGCCTTCTACCTACAAAAGACAAGAACTTTGATTGCCAACCTTTAACTTTAGACTTGATCTTCTGAATGAGGTCCTCAAAGTGTGACACCACGCCTAATTAAACATCGGGTGATCAGGCCTTTATTAAATTAAAACAGGTTTCTCATGTAATACCCGCACCTTTAAATTGTACTTGCATGATTATCCTTTATTTAGCGACGCTCCGTTAATGAAATTTTTACGTTGCATGTTCCCGCATGAGTTATGATTTATGTTCGTATAATTATTTTAAGTACCTTGGTTAAGTTTCACGCGATTCGGACAGGCAACGAACGCTACGCGAACTTATGTACTAATTGTCTTACGACGCGCGACGCAGCGAAAGTCTAGTTTTGCGCGTATTGTTTAGGATGCCTCGGAAGGTCAAAAAAAATATTCCGACCAAATATTTAGGCTCATAAAAATATAAGGAATATTACCACGCGAAGAAAAATCGAAAAAAAATATGTTTTGAGCGGAGGTCCCGTTTCTTGCGCGTATTGTTTAGGATGCCTCGGAAGGTCAAAAAAATATTCCGACCATATATTTAGACTCATAAAAATTTAAGGAATATTACCATGCGAAGGAAAATCGAAAAAAAATATGTTTTGCGCGGAGGTCCCGTTTCTTGCGCGTATTGTTTATGACACCTCGGAAGGTCAAAAAAATATTGCGAATATATTTTTTGACTCACAAAAATATAAGGAATATTACTATGAAGAGGAAAATCGAGAAAAAAATACTTTTGCGCGGAGGTCCCGATCTTGCGCGTCTTGTACAGGACAATCCGGGAGGTCAAACGACTATTGTAAATATGATTTTTTAGCCAAAAAAATGCAAGGAATATGAATATCAAATTAAAAGTTAAAAAAAAAAAAAATTGGCAGGAGAGAGAAAGTGACGAAAATACCCCTTAGTTATGGTGTCAACTTGTGTGTGAGGAATGAGAGAGTTGATGTGGTGGTGTAGTCTCATTCACCCATCAGATTTTCAGACCTTAATAAACTCTTTCACTCTTTTGGAAAGTGCCTAGCTCTTAGTCTTTGGCTATAGGATGAAAGATAACTATTTTTGGCTTATAAGAGTCTTGTGAGGGGTGAGGGTTTGGAGCCAAAAACTTCATCTCTTTCCATCAGATTTCTCTCTTTTCCCATAGCCAAAGGAATGTGGTTCTCTTTTAAATTCATGAGTCTATTTTACCACCCATTTCCCACCATTGTTGCACTATTTTGGAGGTCTTAAACTCCATTAATGTTTGCCAAAGAAGTAGGACAACTTGTTGAAGCAAAACAGAGGTGGTTTTGGAGCCTTTGAGTGGTGGTTTTGTGAAGTTTTATGGTGTTCCTCTTCCATCTTCTTCAACCTTCTCCTCTTCCTATTTCCAAGTAGGGTTTTCCTCACTCTTAAACTCTTTTATTTCAAATGCTAATATGAACAAGATGATGAGAAAAATGTGACTTTTTAGCTCTTCTCCCTTATTTTCATATGCTATGAAAAACCCATTTTGTGAAAAATGATAAATGGAGAAGATGATGTTTAGAATAAATTTTCAGATTATTATATATGTTGAAATCATGCTATAAATGTAATAATCTCATGAAATAAATATAGAAAATGGAACGCTACAAGAAAATGAGTAGTTAATGCATTTGTTGGGTTTTCTAAGGAAGAAGACCCATTTTCATGAAATAGTGTATGTAGTATGTGTTAGTCTTGACATTAACATGATTAATATTGAAATATAGTGGTCTAAATATGTGTTTAATAATCTCATAAAAACAGCCCCAAAATCTAATATGTTGAAATATTAGTTTAAGCCTCTTGAATATGTTAAATAAGGCTTATAATTATGTAAATGGCTTTATGTGTAAAAGTGTGCTAAAATGGGTTGTACATCACTAATAAAGGTTTAAATGTTGGTGGAAACATGTAGTACATTAAAGAATGATTTTTGTACTTAAAACCCACTTAGAAAGGTAATTTTTGGTAAAAAAATGCCTTAGTGGCAGATTTGGTAAATATGGAGAAAAGTCACTTAAATGGTGTTTTTACATGAAAAATACTTGAAAAATGCCAAGGAAATGTTTTTTAGATAATAAAAGTATAAGATGGCATTTTGGTAAATCAAAGTGTTGTAAAGGTGACTTAGTATATTTTAGTGTTCGGCGTTGACACTAGAATGCCTCCTCGGCTCGTAGGATGCAAAGACTAATAACGGGCTTTAAAAACAAAACCGGATAAGTTGAATTGTGAACATTGAGAATAATGTTAAACACATGAAAGATATGATATTCGGATGACGCCAAGAGAAAATAATTAAGGAGGGCATGACGTCCCTAGTGGTGAAAGACCCCAAACAAACTGCAGTAGTATATGGCGGCGGAGACCGGTGGTGTGAGGCCACGAAGTCCGTGAGTGTCTGTTGGCAAAATCCCAAAAATAATGTTAAGTAAGGAATGAGAAAAATTCACAGAACTTAAACTAATGAGTGAATAAGAGTTCATTAATTATTATGTGGATGACATAAGTGGAATATGATTAAGTTCCTGGCTTGGAATATTAAAGTGCTAAGAGTGAGTGGGCACGTAGCCCAGGGCATTGCATATAGGTGCATTTATGACTAAGTTAAAGAATCTTGTTAGTATAGATACATGATAACTTAGTTGAATATAATGAAGGCTTCTTGAATATTGTTAGCATAGTTAAATGTTAACGAAAATAATCATTAATGATAATTAATGAATATGAGACAACGATGGTTTTCAGAATTACTAAAATGCATTGTATATGTATAGTATTTTTCTATGAAAATTATTGCTTAGTATTCCCACCCTACTGGGCATTTCGCTCATACCCTATTTTCTAAAACCCCAGGTACAACAGGTGGTATGTCGAGTAAGGATGTTGGAAAGGCCGCAGAAAGTGCTAGTCGTCGTTAGAGGCTCTGTAACCAATTTTTAATCCATGGACTTATGTTGAACCATAATCCTTTATGTTTTGTTAAGACAATTTGGTTTGAACTTGAACTATTTGGAAATTGTAATAATACAGGGATTTATACTTTATTTATGGATTAAATCTTACCAAAGGTTTACTTGTTAAATTGTTAATTGAATATTAACTTGCAAAATATGGGCCTCACCTTTTCACAATAAAAGAAATCAAAGGTTTTCTTGAAGTATAATGTGGCAACTGTTTTCCAATTTAATAGAATGTTTTATCCCCCTCCCCCTTAACACCTCGGTTCGGATACGGGTTATTCCAACGGTAACTCTAATCCGGATCGGGGCGTTACAACTTGGTATCAGAGCCTTAGGATCCTCGTGAGCGTAGGAGTGATTATCGTTTTAGTCCCTTTCATTTTCGTGTACCTAATTGTCATACTAAACTTTCCTATCATATAAGATGTCCCCTACTCGCAACACTGCGAGCGACAACAACGAGTTACAGAGTATTTAGGAGGCAGTGCGCCACTTAGCTGAGACTGTTTGCCATCAGTATAGGGGTGACACCGTACTCTTATGTGAGGTACATCTTGTGTCAATTTGATAATTTTATAAGACTAAGTCGTAATAGCAACGTCTAGTAATTTTCGTTGCATATTAGCTAAAGATCTTGTAAGTCCATCTATGGGACTAGGTTCTTAGGTAGTACACTTTTAAGTATTGATTCTATGGAGATTAGAATGCCTAAGTAACTTGATTTTGATTTGGGTTTAGATAGTCACACTAATTCAAGATAACTTACGAATGAATCTATACAGTCCTCAGGACTTAGCATTAGAAATGATGGTATTAATTTATGGTTTTGGAAATTTATGGGATAGCTTAAGGCTTAGCATGTAATGAGATGGTTACATAGTAAGATAAGTTGGTTGTCATGGTGGGATAGTCATTAAAGATTAAATTATGTGTTATGATGAAGTTTGTTTTGGGTAACATTTTAGATAGGCATATGAACTCATACCAAATTGTCCTTTGGAGTCATGTGCTAAGAATTATCTAATGATGTATTAGTACATATAGTAGTTATTGCCTAGTAATGATGAACCTTAAATTGTACCCCATGTACTATAGTGACAAAGATGTCCTTCTTCGAACCTTCGGGGTTCCTTATGATGTCAATAATATAAAGTTATAGTTCGTGTAACACGTAGTAAATAAGATTAGTGTTTGGACCATTGAGGGATTAAAATTAATGGCCATGATCGGTTGTTTTACATTAAAGGATTATGTCATGACGATTCTTTCACTTGCACGAGTGTGTTTAATTGGAGATGATTGAATTGGTATCCTTAGAAAATTACTATGTTGAGATTTACATAATCGACTAGTGATGGTTATAACACGATTGAGTCATATTGATATTGTGGCAATACCTTGGAGTTAGTGCCATGGCTTTGTTTATAAACATATATTACGGTATGAGTTTTATGAAAAATGTCAGGTCGATAAGTGTGAGTTACGCACTTGGGAAACTTAGAACACGATGATGCTCATAATGGATTTAGAGATAGCACTCAAGATGAAGTGTTAAGCTTGATTATAACACATGTGCATGTTACCTTTACGGTTTAGTATGATCCAAGTGAGGAGACTCATTAGGTCTTAGAAATGGATAATGCTTGAAAAAAAAAATTAAGGTGTTATAGTAACTCGTCCGATAGTTATGAATTGAGACCACATATGATGTTGATAAGGATTGTAGTGATGGTACACATGGTAAATTTATGTGAGTTTTGTCTTTTATTAGAATGAGGAGGATCTTGAGGCTTAAAAGTTAGAAATCGCATATAGATATTGTGGAGACTTAAGTATGTAGGTCAGTGACTAGACTAATACTTTCGCGCATATGTAGGTAAGTTAGAATTTTAGAGCTTAAGTGTTCATTGTGGTTCACACTTCCTGTGGCATGGTTCATTGCCCGAATTCAATTATTTCATTCTGGAATTATAATCTCCTAATTTGTTGTATCTTCTTATGTCTTCATTGATCCCGATAATGGGAAGTTGTTGTTTCAATTGTGGGTCTATATTCAGGTGTGCGTAAAGCTCAGTAGTAATGAGGGATATGTCGGGTTAAGTCTAATGCGTCGAGGTACATGAGTACGCTCTTCTTAGGATGCACCTTTGTTTTACACCGGTGGGTGTGTACGCGTGGTCTCGCGATTTATTTCATGTAGTCTGCCTGTGTACTTGATAACGTTAGGTTGACATACTCATTAGTTAACATGTATAGCTCATTACGATGTAGATTGTGGTTTTGAGGTCATGGCTCTAAGACATTATGAATATTAGAACTTGATGGGACATTAAATACTAGTGTTGCACTCCGTATGAAACTTGCATATTGAGAATGTAGTGTCTCATGTGTATTTGGGTTGTGATACCTAAGATGACTCTATGATAATATGTAGTCTCATAGGAAGTATCGGTCAGATGGGCCATTGTGATTAAATGACTTTCTTGAAATCATTGATAAGAATAGTTATTGATGTGGAGGATGTGTGTGCCTAAGATAGGTAAGATTCAAATCGTTTGACGAAATGTAAGTTTGTAAATCACGACGTTCGGAATAAATTCATGATGATGAGTTCTTTGGGTGTTAGAAAAATATTTGGAAAAAAAAATCGAGTTATGTTGAACGAACAAGTTAGGCATGCTTGGTAGTTAGAAATAAGACTTTATAGTCCACTATTATCGGGTTAACATGAGGGTGGGTTGATTGTGTCAGTCGTCAAGGAACTGCAGTCGGAGATTCTTGCAAAGTTCCATTAGTCTCGTTTAGCATACATCCTGGTACGACGAAGATGTATAAGGACCTATGTAAAGATTTCTAGTGGTCTAGGATGAAGCGGGATGTAGCAATGTGTGTGGCTAAATGCTATACGTGCCAGAAGGTGAAGGCCGCGCACAAGAAGCCAGTCGGGTTATTGTAGCCACTCTCTATGGTCGAGTGGAAGTGGGAGCACATCACTATGGACTTCATCATAATACCTCGATCTGAACGAGGTCATGATGCAATTTGAGTTGTGGTGGATCTCCCCGCGAAGTTTACACACTTCTTGTCGATCAGGATCACATACAGCATAACAAAGTTGACCCAGTTCGTATATACGGGAGATTGTCCTACTCCACGGTGTACCGTTGACCATGGTTTTTGATAGAGATCTTCGGATTGTTTCACGGCTCTGGAGGAAGGTTTAGCAGGAGCTGGGTATTGATCTGAATTTATGTATGGCTTACCATATGGAGACAAACGGATAGTTAGAGCGTACGGTTTCGATTCTGGAGGACTTGTTGCGGGCATGTGCACTTGATTCTTAGGGTAGTTAGGACAAAAACTTGCCTCTAGCGGAATTTTCATACAATAATAGTACCAAGCTAGTATCAAGATGCCCCCTTTCGAGGCTTTGTATGGGTGACCGTGTCATTTTCAAGTGTGTTGGGCAGAGGTGGGCGAGAAGCACCTTACAACTCGGATATGATCAAGGAAATAACTGAAAAGGTTCAGTTGATACGGGAGAGGCTGGCAATGGCTCAGGTCAGATAGGAGAATTATGCCGACAATCGTCGTACACCGTTAGAGTTCGGAGTGGATGATAAAGTGTTATTGAAGGTTAGGGCTAGGACTAGTAGAAAGAGGTTTAGTTAGAAGGTCAAGCTTTCCCCTCGGTACATTGGACCCTTCGAGCTTTTGGAAAGGGTCGGGGATGTCTCATACCAATTAGCGTTACCTCCACAGTTAGTTCATGCCCACAATGTCTTTCACGTCTCTATGCTGAAGAAGGATCTGCATGATCCTCGCCATGTGATCAACTGGCAGAACATCGAGTTAGAAGAGGATACAACATTCTTGACTCAACCCATATCCATCTTGGACCGAGAGAATCGGGTTCGGTGCAACAAAGTCATTCCGTTGGTGAAGATCCTATGGGAATCATAGGGAGCCGAAGGTGCCACTTGGGAGCGAGAAGCCGAGATGCGAGAGGAACATCCATAGCTTTTCGAGTGAGTTATGATGAATTTTGGGGACGAAATCTCCTAAGCAGGGGAGAATGTAATACCCGCACCTTTAAATTGTACTTGCATGATTATCCTTTATTTAGCGACGCTCCGTTAATGAAATTTTTACGTTGCATGTTCCCGCATGAGTTATGATTTATGTTCGTATAATTATTTTAAGTACCTTGGTTAAGTTTCACGCGATTCGGACAGGCAACGAACGCTACGCGAACTTATGTACTAATTGTCTTACGACGCGCGACGCAGCGAAAGTCTAGTTTTGCGCGTATTGTTTAGGATGCCTCGGAAGGTCAAAAAAAATATTCCGACCATATATTTAGGCTCATAAAAATATAAGGAATATTACCACGCGAAGAAAAATCGAAAAAAAATATGTTTTGAGCGGAGGTCCCGTTTCTTGCGCGTATTGTTTAGGATGCCTCGGAAGGTCAAAAAAATATTCCGACCATATATTTAGACTCATAAAAATTTAAGGAATATTACCATGCGAAGGAAAATCGAAAAAAAATATGTTTTGCGCGGAGGTCCCGTTTCTTGCGCGTATTGTTTATGACACCTCGGAAGGTCAAAAAAATATTGCGAATATATTTTTTGACTCACAAAAATATAAGGAATATTACTATGAAGAGGAAAATCGAGAAACAAAAACTTTTGCGCGGAGGTCCCGATCTTGCGCGTCTTGTACAGGACAATCCGGGAGGTCAAACGACTATTGTAAATATGATTTTTTAGCCAAAAAAATGCAAGGAATATGAATCTCAAATTAAAAGTTAAAAAAAAAAAAAAATTGGCAGGAGAGAGAAAGTGACGAAAATACCCCTTAGTTATGGTGTCAACTTGTGTGTGAGGAATGAGAGAGTTGATGTGGTGGTGTAGTCTCTTTCACCCATCAGATTTTCAGACCTTAATAAACTCTTTCACTCTTTTGGAAGGTGCCTAGCTCTTAGTCTTTGGCTATAGGATGGAAGATAACTATTTTTGGCTTATAAGAGTCTTGTGAGGGGTGAGGGTTTGGAGCCAAAAACTTCATCTCTTTCCATCAGATTTCTCTCTTTTCCCATAGCCAAAGGAATGTGGTTCTCTTTTAAATTCGTGAGTCTATTTTACCACCCATTTCCCACCATTGTTGCACTATTTTGGAGGTCTTAAACTCCATTAAAGTTTGCCAAAGAAGTAGGACAGCTTGTTGAAGCAAAACAGAGGTGGTTTTGGAGCCTTTGAGTGGTGGTTTTGTGAAGTTTTATGGTGTTCCTCTTCCATCTTCTTCAACCTTCTCCTCTTCCTATTTCCAAGTAGGGTTTTCCTCACTCTTAAACTCTTTTATTTCAAATGCTAATATGAACAAGATGATGAGAAAAATGTGACTTTTTAGCTCTTCTCCCTTATTTTCATATGCTATGAAAAACCCATTTTGTGAAAAATGATAAATGGAGAAGATGATGTTTAGAATAAATTTTCAGATTATTATATATGTTGAAATCATGCTATAAATGTAATAATCTCATGAAATAAACATAGAAAATGGAACGCTACAAGAAAATGAGTAGTTAATGCATTTGTTGGGTTTTCTAAGGAAGAAGGCCCATTTTCATGAAATAGTGTATGTAGTATGTGTTAGTCTTGACATTAACATGATTAATATTGAAATATAGTGGTCTAAATATGTGTTTAATAATCTCATAAAAACAGCCCCAAAATCTAATATGTTGAAATATTAGTTTAAGCCTCTTGAATATGTTAAATAAGGCTTATAATTATGTAAATGGCTTTATGTGTAAAAGTGTGCTAAAATGGGTTGTACATCACTAATAAAGGTTTAAATGTTGGTGGAAACATGTAGTACATTAAAGAATGATTTTTGTACTTAAAACCCACTTAGAAAGGTAATTTTTGGTAAAAAAATGCCTTAGTGGCAGATTTGGTAAATATGGAGAAAAGTCACTTAAATGGTGTTTTTACATGAAAAATACTTGAAAAATGCCAAGGAAATGTTTTTTAGATAATAAAAGTATAAGATGGCATTTTGGTAAATCAAAGTGTTGTAAAGGTGACTTAGTATATTTTAGTGTTCGGCGTTGACACTAGAATGCCTCCTCGGCTCGTAGGATGCAAAGACTAATAATGGGCTTTAATAACAAAACCGGATAAGTTGAATTGTGAACATTGAGAATAATGTTCAACACATGAAAGATATGATATTCGGATGACGCCGAGAGAAAATAATTAAGGAGGGCATGACGTCCCTAGTGGTGAAAGACCCCAAACAAACTGCAGTAGTATATGGCGGCGGAGACCGGTGGTGTGAGGCCACGAAGTCCGTGAGTGTCTGTTGGCAAAATCCCAAAAATAATGTTAAGTAAGGAATGAGAAAAATTCACAGAACTTAAACTAATGAATGAATAAGAGTTCATTAATTATTATGTGGATGACATAAGTAGAATATGATTAAGTTCCTGGCTTGGAATATTAAAGTGCTAAGAGTGAGTGGGCACGTAGCCCAGGGCATTGCATATCGGTGCATTTATGACTAAGTTAAAGAATCTTGTTAGTATAGATACATGATAACTTAGTTGAATATAATGAAGGCTTCTTGAATATTGTTAGCATAGTTAAATGTTAACGAAAATAATCATTAATGATAATTAATGAATATGAGACAACGATGGTTTTCAGAATTACTAAAATGCATTGTATATGTATAGTATTTTGCTATGAAAATTATTGCTTAGTATTCCCACCCTACTGGGCATTTCGCTCATACCCTATTTTTTAAAACCCCAGGTACAACAGGTGGTATGTCGAGTAAGGATGTTGGAAAGGCAGCAGAAAGTGCTAGTCGTCGTTAGAGGCTCTGTAACCGATTTTTAATCCATGGACTTATGTTGAACCATCATCCTTTATGTTTTGTTAAGACAATTTGGTTTGAACTTGAACTATTTGGAAATTGTAATAATACAGGGATTTATACTTTATTTATGGATTAAATCTTACCAAAGGTTTACTTGTTAAATTGTTAATTGAATATTAACTTGCAAAATATGGGCCTCACCTTTTCACAATAAAAGAAATCAAAGGTTTTCTTGAAGTATAATGTGGCAACTGTTTTCCAATTTAATAGAATGTTTTATCCCCCTCCCCCTTAACACCTCGGTTCGGATACGGGTTATTCCAACGGTAACTCTAATCCGGATCGGGGCGTTACATCTCAAATGGTTCATTCTCAGCATCACTGTCGAAAACTTTTTAATTACTAATCCCCTAAGTAAAATTAGACCGGTGCCGAATTTTATCTTTCTTAAAATAGATAAATCAACCATGCGGAACGAAGTACAAATAATCATGTACGATAATACAAACAACAAAGTAAAAGTACAACAGAACAAAAGTATTACCGAATAAACCATCGGCTAAAAAAATTCCAAACAACAATAGAATAACCACTAGTCTGAAACTAACATCTGAGACTAATACCGGACAACAAGTCCATACATAGAATAGTGTGAGATCCTGTACTAGATCTGAATGAGAGATATCGTCTAGTCAAAATCCTGTAAGCATCCACTTTGCTACAGCTCCGAGTCTCTGGAATGGAATCATCATACATGGCATCCTGTGGCTGGACACCTAAAAGGTTTTGAAAATATTTTATAGCAAGAGTTAGTACTCAAAACATTTTGAAAATATTTAGCAAGCGTTTATCACAATATAAAATGTGGTTATTGATTACACATGTTAGGTTCTCGTACACTCTCTTGAGTTACTCACCCCTCATCTTTTGTGCACACCTAACGTTCTACACTTAGTTTATCTAGCCACACCTCCCAAGCTAACTAAAACTAAAGTAGTCAACTTAACTTATCTGAAGCCAAGTTCCTGTACCGCCCATACAGTACAACCGTTTCACTAACATCTCGCGTATGTTAATTAATTCTCAAGTAACATTTCATCTATGTTATTTTTCAAGACTTCCCATTTAGTTTCACTACTAAAATTACTACAATTCTCACAATTGTTGACTTTCCACTTATGTAATTAAGTTTCACTATTTGAATTACTAAATAGATTTTCTCTATCTAAAGGTGCATTTCGTAATTAAGTTTCACTACTTAACTTACCAATTCAGTATGTATCTTTAAATACATAATATGTATCAATCTACTAACACACGGAAGTAGGATATCATCAAGTATATATATTTCACACACAATATATACTAAATATCAGTCATTGCTATTTTGACCTTTTTATACACGTAAAGGACTCTTGGTTCGGAATGATTCATCGACCCCAAGTAAGAATTGGTTCGGAATGATAGATCGACCCCAATTATTTATATACACAAATAAAGATCTCTTGGTTCAGAATGATTCATCGACCCCAAGTGAGAGTTGGTTCGGAATTAGCCATCGACCCCAACTATTTTTAAAAATATATATATACACATATTCTGGTTCGGGACTCTCTCATCGCGACACCAGTTCAAAGTTTGGTTCGGCATTTCTCATCGACCCCAAACATATAATAACTTTATTTTAGTTCGGAATGTCTCATCGACCCTAACATAATTAATTTAGGTATAATCTCTCTACCTAAAGGATCACATAATTCAGTAGGTACACGCCCGACCTATTAATCATATACGTATGTAATATTTTAATCTCATATATTTACTGTACAATATTCGCCTCACGATTTATCTCATTAATCGCATTTATTTGAGTATTCACACAACTCTAAGGATCTTAGTTACCCCTTACATATAATTTCAGTAGTTATTTCTTACCCTACTGGTCTATTACTTAAATTGAATTTACTTCGCCCCGTAACTCAATTTCCGAAATCCCCGATACTCTACTAAATCGGATTATTCTCCTCGGTCCGTAATCCAAGCCCTACACCCAATGGCCTTATCGGACCTCAACAATATACCTACTGGTCTTATTCTCACTCCCATATAAGTATAATGTAAATCCTAGAATACTCACTCATTCCCGAACTCAACGAAGGATTAAACAAAAAATTTTCGGGAAACAGCTTGCGTCGATCGATCGACGACTGGGTTCGATCGATCGACATAGTCGATCGATCGATCGAACAGGGACAGACGCAATTGTCTTCTTCGTTAAGATTTTTCCTCCATTAACAAACCTTCAAACTCCATTATAGTCCACCAAACTTTGACCCAATGATCCTAACATATTTCCACATATACTAGGACAGTTTCTAACGTGTCAAATACATCAAAAACCCCAATTCCTTTAAAGAATTAATGAATTAAACCCCAAAATTTCTTGAAACCCTAGTTATGGTGTTCTTCCCATATTTTCATTCAAAATCCAGATTTTTATTCCGAAAATCATCAAGTCTAATCTGAATATTAATCCTCTACATAGTTTAAATCCTTCTACATGCGATTCCTATCCCAACATGCATAAATATCATCTTTCTCCAATCAAAATAATGATTTAAACTAAACTATTCAAAAACCCTACACATGGGTATTATAACTTTATAATTTTTGCAATAAAGAACTTGCCTTATGATCAGTAGGGTCTGATTTCGTGGTTGTTGTTGATGATGGATGATCTTCATCCTTCAATCCTTCTTCCCCAACAAGTTGATGGTAAAAATCCCTTTGAATCCTTCCCAATTCTTCCTTTTGCCTTAGAAAGTTGTGCCTCTCTTCTCTCTAATGGTATTGGTGTTGTCATGGGTGTTCTAACCCTAATTCCTCTATCATACGGCTGATATAAAACTCTAAATTTCGTAGGTCTCCATACCCTCTTATGTTAAAAGACCAAAACGCCCCCGAACGGTCTCGGTTTAGTCCAAAATTACCCCGGGACTCAACTAGTACCCCTGGGTATACTATTTTGACTAATTTGACCCTTCCGGACTCATCGGTGACCTCTAAATTATCATTTGAGTCACTTTACAAATATTACTCGTTCTCACCCCAACACGGTCTACACGCGTTAGGTAACTATTTACCACTCGCACTAATTAAATATAATGAGGCAATATAAATCGGTATCTATCTCTCGATTAATATTCCATAATTACCATTTTAAATAAAATTCTTTAAATTACTACCCTTACGTAATTTAAATTAAGCCGGTATTTTCTCATTTAATTCTCCAATAGAATTAAATAGAATATTTGGACTATTCAGAAATACAGGGTGTTACATACTTCCCCCCTTGCAAAGGAATTTCGTCCTCGAAATTAGAATAAGGATGGTATTAAGGCTAAGGACCTTAAATATAATTACATACTCTAATACCCAATACCAAATCATAACATCCTAACGGTCGCCCCAAGTACATGCCTTGCTTAATTATAAATTCTTATCGCATGTTACCCATGCCGCATATATCATAATTAAGTCTCACTACTTAATTTCTCCATTGATTTTCCCAATCCAACGTTAATTCTTGAAATTAATTTTCTCCCTACTTAATTTACCCATTCGATGTATATCTCTATATAACATCTAAGTGTCTACTATCACTCATAAGTAGAATATTATAAGGTATACATTTCACACACAATATATACATTAAGGAAAATTGGTCCGGCAAAAATCATCGGCCCCAATAATCCTATCATTTACATTGGTCCGGGAGTCCATCGACCCCAAGGTAAATGTAATGCACATGTCGGTCCAGACCTTCCGTCGATACAAATATTTATCATCGATTTGGTTCGGAAAAATCATCGACCCCAAATCGATCCCTCATGTATTGGTCCGGAACATCATCGACCCCAATACAGAGGTTAAGCACACTTACTATCGCACATAAGTAGGAAAAATCAATAGGTATATATATCGTTCACATAACATATACTATCGACACTTATCTTATAATCATCCCCCTTCTATAACACTTTTGGGGCTATTGGCTCGGAATTTCACCTCGATCACCAATAGTGATTAATTACTTGTCTCGAAATCACATCTCGAGCACCAATATATGTATATATATCTCATCGCACATGAGTAGACAATTTGTGAGCCATATATTACACATTTCATATACCCTAAATGTCATACTCCAAAAGAATGTCCTCATATCACGCGTTAATGACTAAAAGTTCGAAATGTCTCCTCGAACCACGCCCAAAGTACATGTATTGTTCGTAATCGGTACCCACGAACCTAATCCTCATGTACAGTCCATATAGGCACTCACTCTACCTATAAATATGTTCTTATAGGCATACATTCAACCTATGAATTGATCAGTGGGCTTCTCCAAAATTCCACTATCGTAAGGGCGTATCATCATTCTTTCTCACTAACTTTGAGTCATAGGTAACACAACATACTCAAAATAAAACTTTATCGCTATTCCTTCCTGACCATCTCTCACAGGGTGGAATTTTAGGATTTCACCCTGATTCACAATCATGTAGAGCGGCATCGTGCACTTGTGCACTCTCCCTTTTCAACTACATACTAATCCATCCCGGTCACCCCATTTCGCTACCCCAACGAAATGTTGGCTTAATTATGATGTTCACAACCCATCAATAATTTATAAGACTGTATCCTCATTCCATCATTGGAAATGTAGGTTCACTACCATATTCCGGTTGCTCATTTCGAGTCCATCTCGCTCTATTAACTAGAGGTGTGTTTGGAGACAATCTCACTATATCTCTTCCTCAACATCGCTCCCCACTTACGTCATCTTTCCTCAAAGGATACTCTATTCCCCTTTCTCTCCGGGTATATTATACTTTACAATTCGTGTACTCTTCGTAATTGGTGCACTTTTTGGGTTGGTTACTTTATAAGAATAAACATTTTAGTAACACGTAAGTCATTCACAACACTCAGTCAAGTAGCACCTTGCGCTACTTCTTCCCCACAGTTAGGTCTCCCATATCAAGAGATAACCTTTGAACGGTTTCCCACCGACTTTCATCCCATAGGGTGTGCTGGATCTCTCAGCACATAAAATCTTGGATCATCGTATATCTCTCATAACGTTCAACCCATTTCATCGATACGACTTGTCTTCTAATTTCCCCACCGGTGTACAAAGTAATTTTACCGCATCCCTCTATCTCGGATGTCTAAGGAATCCTATTGATTAGGGCGCCCATACACCCTTTTCTCCGGGTACATTTGCAAAAACATTGCAAATGTCGCACCCGTAACATACTTTTCTTCAACTCTAGCCTAGTCTACACGACGTGATCACAATCTTGTGGGTATTCTCAATACCCTATAGACCAAAAATCAAATCCTTGCCCACAAAGTCCCACTTATTCCTTCGTGGTGAGGTAAGCCTTTCAGTGTTTCCCCACAACACTACCGGCTCCACTGATGCCCTAGCATCTAACAATGTCTCTTCTCCTGACGTGCATAAAAATCCAGTCGTATTCCCTTTCGTAACCGAACTTAAACAAGGGACTTCTCCCCGTGTATTCTTACTGAGCATCTTCGGAACAACACATAGTCGAGATGCTCAAATTCGATTCCTCGACAATATGTGCCACCATACTCCAATATTTCTAAAGGAGTCAAGTGGCACCGCGCTTATACTATCACTAAGTCTTTAGCAGTAATTACAACGGCGAGCTCGATCTCTCCGCTCAGCGATCATACTACATACCTTGACTCACATCATTTAGGTTCCCACACACCAAAATCAATTACTATGAGATTTTCATAATCTCCTAAGTCTCTCACATCTTGATGAATAATGACAACTCGACCCTTTTTCAGGTGAGGAATCATCATATACCCCGTTCACTCGAGGCTAAAACCCATATACTTCCTTATCCATCGCTCTGGTGGTTTAGATGGTTTTCGGACCTAACACGCTTGTCCTCTCCGGAATACAAAACTTATTGGAGTTATTATTTCTTCAAATAACTTCAAGCTAAAATAAAACACGTGGCCCTAGAATCCACTCTAGACATCTTTTCAAAAATTTCCTGACTCCAGGCCATACTGACCGGTTTAGGTACCCCTCCTCTCGGACTGGGTAGTCTCGATCCTAAACACTATCATTCTGGTTCACTTAGTTTTGCTGACCAAGAGGAACGCACTATGGGACTTAACAACCCTGACTTAGAATTTAATCATTAAATCCCCTAGTGGGTTTTCACCCATGGCTTGCACCAGCCCCTTTACATTCAGTCTTGCTCTTTGACTAAATCCTTAAACTCCCTTAGCTCTGCCCACCTAGGAGCATTTACTTCAACCTTGTCGGAAGTACCATATTGTCTTCATAAACATAAGTCGTCCAAGAAGAGTTTTACCAAAATTGCGAATTATAACTCGAGAGTCCATTCTCTCAAGGGCTCTTTTTCCTTGATACCTATCTCATCGGTACAAGTTCACTTAAAAGGATAAATTTCTCTCTCACGATTGGCCTCTAAAAATTTACTCAAATTTTCACTTCTGAGTATTTCTACTCTATCCTAAACGCCAAAACCACTGGACATGCTACTTTCATTGGTTAACATGTACAGTCGCTGTTTTATCACATTTTTACGGCTCGTTCTCATCAAAATTTCTTCAGACCTCCTCCCACTACCACTGCATTGGGCGCTCTAGATTAGCATTCCTCTTTACTGTCGCGATACTTGGAAAATGCCTACAATGCCTCAACAACCCTTGTGGCATCTACTTCCATTACGCAGTAGGAGTGACCTCAACAACGGTTATCTCTCCTATGATTACCATAATTGAACACTCCAGGCTTCATGCTGAACTCCTCCCTCCTGCAGTCCTTCCAACGCCAATGCTGGTTCTACCGCCATGTTCGACGTATCATGCCCAATCGAACTCGTATATATAACACTACATTTACTATATAGCAGGAGAACGTAAACTACGTACGTAGAGGAGTACAACAATCCTAAGATAGGGCTCTATATCAATCAAACGATACGCTGAAAACGTAGTAAGCCGTACAGATCCTATGGACACTAGAACCTGATGCTCTGATACCATCTGTGACACCACGCCTAATTAAACATCGGGTGATCAGGACTTTATTAAATTAAAACAGGTTTCTCAAATGGTTCATTCTTAGCATCACTGTTGAAAACTTTTTAATTACTCCCCTAAGTAAAATTAGACCGGTGCCGAATTTTATCTTTCTTAAAACAGATAAATCAACCATGCGGAACGAAGTACAAATAATCATGTACGATAATACAAACAACAAAGTAAAAGTACAACAAAACAAAAGTATTACCGAATAAACCATCGGCTAAAAAAATCCCAAACAACAATATAATAACCACTAGTCTGAAACTAACATCTGAGACTAATACCGGACAACAAGTCCATACATAGAATAGTGTGAGATCCTGTACTAGATCTGAATGAGAGATATCGTCTAGTCAAAATCCTGTAAGCATCCACTTTGCTACAGCTCCGAGTCTCTGGAATGGAATCATCATACATGGCATCCCTGTGGCTGGACACCTAAAAGGTTTTGAAAATATTTTATAGCAAGAGTTAGTACTCAAAACATTTTGAAAATATTTAGCAAGCGTTTATCACAATATAAAATGTGGTTATTGATTACACATGTTAGGTTCTCGTACACTCTCTTGAGTTACTCACCCCTCATCTTTTGTGCACACCTAACGTTCTACACTTAGTTTATCTAGCCACACCTCCCAAGCTAACTAAAACCAAAGTAGTCAACTGAACTTATCTGAACCCAAGTTCCAGTACCGCCCATACAGTACAACCGTTTCACTAACTTCTCGCGTATGTTAATTAATTCTCAAGTAACATTTCATCTATGTTATTTTTCAAGACTTCCCATTTAGTTTCACTACTAAAATTACTACAATTCTCACAATTGTTGACTTTCCACTTATGTAATTAAGTTTCACTACTTGAATTACTAAATAGATTTTCTCTATCTAAAGGTGCATTTCGTAATTAAGTTTCACTACTTAACTTACCAATTCAGTATGTATCTTTAAATACATAATATGTATCAATCTACTAACACACGAAAGTAGGATATCATCAAGTATATATATTTCACACACAATATATACTAAATATCAGTCATTGCTATTTTGCCCTTTTTATACACGTAAAGGACTCTTGGTTCCATATGATTCATCGACCCCAAGTAAGAATTGGTTCGGAATGATACATCGACCCCAATTATTTATATACACAAATAAAGATCTCTTGGTTCGGAATGATTCATCGACCCCAAGTGAGAGTTGGTTCGGAATTAGCCATCGACCCTTACTATTTTTAAAAATATATATATACACATATTCTGGTTCGGGACTCTCTCATCGCGACATCGGTTCAAAGTTTGGTTCGGCATTTCTTATTGACCCCAAACATATAATAACTTTATGTTAGTTCGGAATGTCTCATCGACCCTAACATAATTAATTTAGGTATAATCTCTCTACCTAAACGATCACATAATTCAGTAGGTACACGCCCGACCTATTAATCATATACGTACGTAATATTTTAATCTCATATATTTACCGTACAATATTCGCCTCACGATTTATCTCATTAATCGCATTTATTTGAGTATTCACACAACTCTAAGGGTCCTAGTTACCCCTTACATATAATTTCAGTAGTTATTTCTTACCCTACTGGTCTATTACTTAAATTGAATTTACTTCTCCCCGTAACTCAATTTCTGAAATCCCCGATACTCTACTAAATCGGATTATTCTCTTCGGTCCGTAATCCAATCCCTACACCAAATGGCCTTATCGGACCTCAACAATATACCTACTGGTCTTATTCTCACTCCCATATAAGTATAATGTAAATCCTAGAATACTCATTCATTCCTGAACTCAACGAAGGATTAAACACAAAATTTTTGGGAAACAGATTGCGTCGATCGATCGACGGCTGGGTTCGATCGATCGATAGTTCGAGATCGATCGATCGAACAGGGACAGACGCAGTTGTCTTCTTCGTTAAGATTTTTCCTCCATTAACAAACCTTCAA
The DNA here is from genome assembly GCA_949130495.1 of Sambucus nigra. Classification (NCBI taxonomy): domain Eukaryota; kingdom Viridiplantae; phylum Streptophyta; class Magnoliopsida; order Dipsacales; family Adoxaceae; genus Sambucus; species Sambucus nigra. Next base: position 540,522,957 of record OX422215.1, on the reverse strand, counting down.
ACTCCATTATAGTCCACCAAACTTTGACCCAATGATCCTAACATATTTCCACATATACTAGGACAGTTTCTAACGTGTCAAATACATCAAAAACCCCAATTCCTTTAAAGAATTAATGAATTAAACCCCAAAATTTCTTGAAACCCTAGTTATGGTGTTCTTCCCATATTTTCATTCAAAATCTAGATTTTTATTCCGAAAATCATCAAGTCTAATCTGAATATTAATCCTCTACATAGTTTAAATCCTTCTACATGCGATTCCTATCCCAACATGCATAAATATCATCTTTCTCCAATCAAAATAATGATTTAAACTAAACTATTCAAAAACCCTACACATGGGTATTATAACTTTATAATTTTTGCAATAAAGAACTTGCCTTATGATCAGTAGGGTCTGATTTCATGGTTGTTGTTGATGATTGATGATCTTCATCCTTCAATCCTTCTTCCCCAACAAGTTGATGGTAAAAATCCCTTTGAATCCTTCCCAATTCTTCCTTTTGCCTTAGAAAGTTGTGCCTCTCTTCTCTCTAATGGTATTGGTGTTGTCATGGGTGTTCTAACCCTAATTCCTCTATCATACGGCTGATATAAAACTCTAAATTTCGTAGGTATCCATACCCTCTTACGTTAAAAGACCAAAACGCCCCCGAATGGTCTCGGTTTAGTCCAAAATTACCCCGGGACTCAACTAGTACCCCTGGGTATACTATTTTGACTAATTTGACCCTTCCGGACTCATCGGTGACCTCTAAATTATCATTTGAGTCACTTAACAAATATTACTCGTTCTCACCCCAATACGGTCTACACGCGTTAGGTAACTATTTACCACTCGCACTAAGTAAATATAATGAGGCAATATAAACCGGTATCTATCTCTCGATTAATATTCCATAATTACCATTTTAAATAAAATTCTTTAAATTACTACCCTTACGTAATTTAAATTAATCCGGTATTTTCTCATTTAATTCTCCAATAGAATTAAATAGAATATTTGGACTATTCAGAAATACGGGGTGTTACACAAAGTAGATGTGTTTGCTTTTTTTATTGGAAGGAAAAAAGCTAAATGTATACGTTTAGCTCTCCCACTGGAAATGGCCTAATAGTTCATCTACCTACTTCTCATTATTCCTTACCTCCCACAAACTCCCAAAAAAGCTAAATATATATTGTGTTTTTTTTTACTGTGTGGGTCCATTTCTATTGTTTTAATTCTAGCTAATATGTGATTATTTAGTAGTTATGTTGTGATTGTGTTCCTATGTACACCTTTTTGTGCATATATTATTTATTATAATTTTTAGTTGGTGAACGTTTGTTGTAGTCCTATACTTTTAAGAAATTTCATGTGTTAATCAACCCAAGTGTTAAGTTTCTAATGACAAAATTTAGGATGCTCAGTTGATACCTGTTTTATTTGAGATATGTACAAAGAATTATGTTTGATTTAGTTTGTTTGTAAATAATTTTGACCATAAATTCTATTTATTATAAGGGTCATTCATAATAATATTTTTCATGTTCTATCCCTATCTCTTGAAGATACTTAATAAGAACCCATCATCTTTCAAACAAGTCTATTGTTGGCAGTTTTGGAAAATAAGAACATCTGGCAATATTTTTTCTCTTTTGTCTTGTGCATCCACCCTTGCTTTTCACTACCAACCCATAAAAACTTATTCACCATAATTTGAAATCTTTTAATCCATCTTTAGGAGGTTGACGAGAAGCCAAAAGATATGAAGGCATATAAGATAAGATATGGTTAATGAGTATTTCTCTTCCTCCACTAGACAAAATTTTAGATTGCCACCGTGTTATTTTGTTCCTTAAGTTGTCAACCAAGACACATATAACTTTATATTATTTATACCTTTAAATAGAGGAAATCCCAAGTATTTAATAGGGACACTTTTAAACTGAATCCCATTACAATCTTCAATATGCTTCCGTCTTTGCACACTCACTACACCAAATCTGCCCATTTGTCAAGGTCATTGACCTTGACAAATTCACCTTGTCAAGGTCAATGACCGTGACATTTCGAGGCGAGACAACTTTTTTTGTCACGGTCATTGATCTTGACAAAAAACTCGCGTTTTGTGTCACGGTCGTGTCAAGGTCAATGACCGTGACACGTTTGTCACGGTTTAGAACCGTGACAAAGCTGTGACCCTTTTTAAAAAAATTGTCACGGTCAATGACCGTGACAATTCTGGGCAGAATTAAAAAAAAACTGCTAGGCAGTATGGCCACTGCCACTGCCCAGCAGTATATTTGTACCTATTATAGCAACGTTGTACCTGTTCCAAACATCATATATCCGAACAAACTAAAGATAATGCAAATATATATTCAAATAAGAAACTATTTAAAAAGAAACAACATCACCATCATTTTATCTCAAATCTACAAACTATTTGCATGGAAAAGAGATTTTGTACCACGACGCTCGGGAACACCTCCTTATCCTTCCCTTCTCATCCGAATAACCACATAAGTATAGAGCATATGTGGCCTACCCTTAGGCCACTCCCTGTCCCCTGAATTGAAATAAAGTAAAATTAGTATCTGCCCCTCAAATATAGATAAATATAAACCGTAATTGAAATCGAAATCGAAATTGACATATAAATATAAATACATTACCTGTAGTGTCACTCAAACAGCTAACTTGAGCTCATATGGCACCTCCTTCCAACTAATGTACCCCAGGCAATCGTGTCAATTATAATTCTCTTCATATCTAAACACTAAGAAATACCATAATCCTATGGAGGTATGCGTTGCAAATTCCTTCCAACCGTTGTGTAGCCAAAAATCAGCAGTTGACGTTGTCAACTCCACCTTTGAATGGGGTATGGAAAGTGGTGGGGTATGGAAAGTGGAATTGACAACTTCAACCGGTGATGTTTGGCTACATAACAGTTGGGAGGAATTTGCAGAGCATCACTCCATAGGATTATGGCATTTCTTAGTGTTCGGATAGACGAAGAGATTCAGTCTCCTCTCCACAAATAGGACACCCCAAATAACTATGTACTAATCACCTATTAAAGGTAAGAAGCGTATATTCATGGATTAGTATAAACAAAACTTAGATGTAGTTGGAATATTTATGTATTAATCTCCTCTCCACACACGCACACTACACAAGAGTGAAAATGATAAAGTGCATATCAAGTAAAAGCATTAAAAATGGATGTTTTAGTACAAATTGAAATATTTATTACAAATTGAAAAATTATTTCAAATTCGGGTTATCATCAAAAATGGATTGATATTCCGTAGGAGCAGCCAAGTCATCCACACTACTATTTAGACGCCTTGGCGCGTGTTGGACAATTGACCAGGGCTCGTTGTTGATATACTCCGAGTAAAACACTTGCTTAACCTTTTGAAATGCACAAACAAACGGCTCATCGCTCACGTGGTCGTTGCTCTTCAACTTGGACAAGTCAACCATGATCAAATTGGTGACAGGATCAACTTTACAAGCATTTTTATCCTCAACTCTTACCCATTCACAGTAAAATACAACCTCTTTGAAGCTTATATAATCCAATTCAAATATATTTTGGATTACACCATAGTAAGTCATTTCAGCTTCAACGAGGTTTTTATCTTTTGCGCTCGCTCGAAAGAAAGTAAGAGCCTTGTATGAAATTCTCGAGTTCTGTACATTTGTACTTTCCTCGTACACTTTAGCGTCGAAAATGTAACCGTTCAATCGATATTTTTTGTACTCTTGTGCCACAAACAAGGGTCCAGTGGCTAGACGAGCAAGCCTTGATGTCGCATCACCCATCTTTAGGAGCTGAGAATATAGATAAATTAATTATATTAGTGGTAAAATTTGAGTGTAATGTAACGTTATATAACGACTATTTTCATTGTAATTACCTCTTGTGTCAACCATAGCCTAAATTCGCTCTCTGATTGTACCACTGTTTTTCGTCTTTTATTGTTCTCACAGGCTTCATATTTACTGCATATTACAAAATTAATCATGTATAAAATAATCTAAAATAATGTTAAACATTATAATATTCGAAACTTACTTTTTCCATTCTTCGACATCTTCATGTGTGTCAAATAGATAACGAGCTACTTGTTCATGTTGCAAACTCGTTAATTTCACTCGTTTTCCCATCACATTACCACCATCATCGAGGAATTCATCAGTGTCATCAACGCTGGTAGAGTCAGTCATATATTCTCGAGTATATATTGATGACTCCACGGTGATGTATTCCTCTGTAATTGATCCTGCAATATATCGCGTATTCTTGACGTAATCTTTAAAAACTTTCATCAATCTTTCAAATGGATACATCCACCGATATCTAACTGGACCACAAAGAAGTGCCTCGTCGCATAGGTGTACCAACAAGTGAACACTTATGTCAAAGAATGCTGGGGGAAAGTACTTCTCCAATACACAAATCGCTTCGTTCACAGCCAATTTTGCGGCCACTATGTGTTCTCGATTCACTACCTTCTCACACAAGAGGGAGAAGGTAATACAAATTTGCATAATAGCCCTACGCAAATCCTTGTGCTTGGAGAAACAGTACTTAAACAATAGAGGAACCAATTGCATGATCACATGACAATCGTGGGACTTACACTTATGTAAATCATGAGTAACATAATTCACAATCCTTTGCAAGTTGGACGAAAAAGTAGATGGGCCCTTCAAATTATATATTGTGTCTAGAAGCACCTTCCTTTCCTCACTCGTCAAAGTAAACGCACCAGGGGGAATTATTGTCCTTCCCCTACTATCTTCTTTCAACCACAGTTGTGGTTTAAGTTTTAACGTTTTAAGGTCTTTTCGTGCATTTTCTCCATCCTTCGAATGACTCCCCCCAAGGCAAGTACCCACAATATGTTCAGCGAAGTTCTTCTCTGCATGCATCACATCCAATACATGGCGCACCGGGTTTTTCTTCCAATAAGGCAAGTCAAATAAAATTGACCTCCGAGACCATGCCTTTCTTATCTCAGTTTCATTCCCAGTTGGGGTCTTCTTATGCTTGACATTCTTAAATTTGGGATTCTTACCTGGCATATTTGGGCCACATTCAGAAGATTTACTTTCAATTTCTGAACCCGAAAGTTGTCTCGGCGGTAGCCTATGTTCAACTCCGCCCAATAAAAAATTGGAAGCTTTCTCAAATCTGAAACTATGAGCTGGGGGTAAAAACCTCCTGTGGCAATGGTATACATTTTTTAAGCTGGAGGATAGACGAAGAGATTCAGTCTCCTCTCCACAAATAGGACACCCCAAATAACCATGTACTACACATCCGGATAATGTCCCATAAGCTGGAAAATCATGAATTGCCCACATCAACATAGCTTTCAGCGTAAACTCGTCTTTTCTAAAAGAGTCAAATGATTGCACACCCTCTTTCCACAATTCATTTAATTCTTCTACCAAAGGAGCCAGGTAGATATCAATGTCTTCACTTGGTGCCTTTGGCCCAGGTATCAATAAAGCCATCATCGAAAACTCAGGTCTCATACTCTTTGAAGGAGGGAGGTTGAGTGGGGCTAGGATCACTGGCCATACACTCTGATTGGTGCTTAGATTTCCAAATGGATTGAAACCATCTGTTGATATAGCCAAACGAATGTTGCGTTGTTCTCGAGCAAAATCGGGATACTCATAATTCATCCTCCGCCAGGCAGTAGAATCAATAGGATGACGCATGATATTATCCCCTACTTCTGCCCTAGCATGCCAAGTCATTGCCTCTGCAATCCATGGTACTGTGAAAAATCGCTTTAATCTAGGCCCAACGGGAAAATATTTCAATACTTTTTGAGGCACTTTTGAGCTTGGGCCTTCCTTACTAGTAGATTGGACATATCTAGGTTCATCGCATACCGGACAACGATCGAGATTTTCATACTCCTTTCTGTATAGTATGGAGTCATACACACAAGCATGAATCGATTTATACTTCATTCCCAAACCTTTCAAACTGTTCTTCATAACAGGATAGCTATTTGGAAGTGTATTCACCTTGGGTAATAAGCCCTTCACCCATTTCAGAATTCCCGTCACGCTATTGCCAGACAAATCGTACTGCGTCTTCAAACTGTGCAAACCAACCATGGCATGTAAAGTTGTTTGATCTTTCTCACAGCCAGAGTATAACGATTGGGTAGCCTTAAATTTTAAACTTTGGTAGTCATCGTCAAGTTTTATCGTGTTATCTTCACGAGCACTTGAATCTTCTACATCATCAGTAACCTCATTCTCCTCAGCTTCATAAACTCCGTACGCATCATCAACTAAATCCTCTAACATATTATGATCTACGTCGTCCCCTTCTTCATCTATTCTACTTGTTGAAGGATGTTGTGAAGGTTGGTCAGGGACAAAAGGAACTTTCAATTCACCGTGAAAACTCCAAAATCGATAACTATCTTGCATACCCGATCTTAACAAATGTAGTTCAACTGTTTTCCACTCAAACACCTTACCATTCTTACACCTAGCACACGGACACGAAAACTCTTCATCATTACGACATCTCTTTGCATATTTCACAAATTCGTTAGCACCTCTGCGAAACACATCCCCCATTCTATTAGTCCCACCCATCCACTCTTTGTATTTCGGATATCCCATCACAGCTACCACAACTAAACACCTATTAAAGGTAAACAAAACTTAGATTTATAGTATGTTTTATTTAATTATCCCATCATTTAATTATCCTATTAAAGGGTAAGTGGTCCTATCCCATTCAAGAATGCATTTTTCTGTAATATACTTAACAGCTCATGCACATTGTTACGATTTGAAAAAAATTCGACAGCATATCCCCTTAGTTCTCCAAGTACACGACGTAGATTGGCAGGTGTGAGTGTTATTTCAATTGGTCAATTAAAATAACAATCACACTTGTCAATCTAGTATGTACCCAGAGAACATTAAGATACGACTGCAGAACTTCCTCCAAAAGTAACAACTTTAAGCCAATAAGAATATTATACACAAATTATACAGTCTCAAACTGTCCAAACGGGACAATTCGAGAGATCTCATTACAGGGATAATGACTCTCGAACGGGTCTAAGGGTTATTGAATGCGTACGCATAAGAACTAGAATGCTAGTATCTATGCGCACTATATTTAATTTCAAGTATGTTTCATATAATGGGTTAATTCAAATTCAAAAATAAATTCATGGGATAATTCAAATACAAAAATAAATTCATGTGTTGACCACATACACACACACACACACACACACACTCTATCTAAGCTGTTCTATAGGTATAAAAACAATTATTATCCAATTATTATCCAACTATTATCAATTATTTATTTTGAATGTAAATAATATTCAAAACCCCACCCACCCCCACCCCCACCCCCTCCCGATATTTATTATCCAATTGTTATCCAACTATTATCAATTATTTATAAAATTGATGTCTACTTTTAGTGTTGTGTATATATGTTAGTCCTCGGCTTTTTTATTGAACTTTTAGTTATGTAGTGTATTGTAGATTGATGAGGCCACACAATGAGCACACAATGAACTACTATTTCGCCTTTTACTAACGAATATCATATGCTCACAACACACCCATTCCCACACTTAAATTTATATTAAAAATTCAAAACCATTTAATAATATTTAAGCACTAAAATTAATTTAATTTAATTTAACCTAGGAATTAATCAGATATTTTTATCCTATGTTTACTAATGCTAAAATTATGAAAAATGATATTTTGAGATAATAATTTGTGAAAATTTGTTTTATGATTTTTTTCTTAACTGAAAATTATTTGGGGGTATTTTTAATTGAATATATACACATTTTTAACTCTTTAAAAATTACATTTTAGTCCTTTCTAAATCTTAGGGAGAGTTTGGGTTGTGTTTTTCGGCCATAACACCACACACCCCCACCACCACCCCCTCCCCCACCACACACCACACACACACACACACACCCCACCCTACCCCACCCCCTGCCCCCCTCCACCACCCCCTCCCCCCCTCCCCCAAAACACACTACCACACACACACACACACCGCACCCCACCCCACCCCCTGCCCCCTCCACCACCCCCTCCCCCACCCCTCCCCACCCCTTGCCCCCTCCCCCACCCCCTCCCCCACCCTGCCCCACCCTGCCCCACCCCCCACACACGCACACACATACACACATATATATATACACATACACACATAAATATACAGACAAATATATATATAAATGGAAGAGAGAGAGAGAGAGAGGGGGAGGGAAAAAAGAAGGGGGAAAGGGTTTTTGCTGGAAAAGTTGTCACGGTCGTGTCAAGGTCATTGACCGTGACAATTAGTTGTCACGGTCGTGTCAAGGTCAATGACCGTGACATAAAACGCGTGTTTTTTTGTCACGGTCAATGACCTTGACAAGGCTGGCCGGCTGAAAGGTGACAATTTGCCCATTTTGGTGTAGTGACTGTATTTAGGATCAAGAGTAAGACAACTCTTGTTGTAGTTAATTTTTTGGCCCGCAACATCAGCATACTTACTTACAAAGTGCAAAAGATTTTTCAAACTTCTTTTATCACCTCTTGGAAATAAAATAATGGCACCAACAAAGCTTAAATACGAAATACGAATACTTCCACTGAGGTGATCAATGATTGTTGGCTATGTGCAATTAGGAGATGGGGAGATGGCATTATATTTGTTTTTAAATATGCTGGAAGAACAAGTGAAAGCAATCGAGGTGACATACTCTAGTGTTCTTCGTGCTTGTGGTAGTTTAGCTACATTGGAGGCAGGCATTCAAATTCATTCATTGACTATTAAAACCCTTTATGAAGAAGATGTCGTAGTTGGCAATGCTTTGATAGATATGTACGCCAAGTGTGGGAGCATCAAGGATGCTCATTTGTGTTTGACGACATACCAAAGAGAGACGCAGTGTCGCGGAATGCTATGGTTTCAGCATATTCCATGCATGATTTAGGTAGTGAAGCTCTGAGAGTCCTTGACTGGATGGAAAAGTCAAATGTTAAGCGGAACTAGTTAACTTTTTTCGGTGTCCTCTCGGCATGTAGCAACATTGGTTTGTTAAAAGTGAGAGATTATCTTACTTAATGTGGAGGATGATGAAAAGGATCAACTCTTGTGTGTACATAGTGATAGATTAGCTTTAGCTTTCGAGCTTGTTAAAACGACACCCGGGATCCCCATTCGTATCATTAAAAATCTTCGAATATGTGTTAACTGCCATGCCGTGATCAATTTCGTGTATTATTATTATTATTATTATTATTTTTAATTTCCTTTTTGCCATCGATATATCTGGTAAATTATACTGATATATTATATATACTACATTATTGTATTAAGTTACTGTGCATTATATATATTTTTTGATAACTTCACTTATATTTACAGATACTAAATATTAGTATCTATTTCTTTTTTAATTCCTACCCAAATTTCTATGGCTCGCATTTAGTGAAATTCAGTTGCTCTTTTGATTTTGTGTTTTAGAATATAAGTCCGTGTCAACCTTGAAATAGGAAATGATTTTACTCAAATGTAGATTGGTATTTGAATCTTGCAGTTATAGACAGATAATTTATGGGTAAAATTGTGAAGAATAAAAATCTCTATAATTAATGTGAAATTTATGTTGGTAGACTAGACATTGATGAAGTATTAAGTACATGTTTAACTACGAGACTTGACTTGAGATATCTTAATTGTTCATGAAATTATCATTAGAATTATTGAATACCTTCAATTTTGGACAAGAATGTAATATGTTGGTTGGATATCTTAGGTATTGTTTGAGAAACAATTCTATTAGAATAAAAAATCCAAAGATTAGGCAGGAGATTACCTCTGTTAGTAACAATTAAAAAATTCATTCCTAATTATTGTCAATTATTTCAAAAATTCCTTATTTTCCCTCGTTGTATCTAAGTCGACTTAGTAGTTCAACTCTACTGGTGTGCTTCTCTTGAATACATGAAAATAACTCTTTACCAAGTTCACAAAAGTTATATCACGAGCTATTGTCATTGTTGAATAAGACAGAAGCATAATTCGTACTATGCCTTCCAGAATTAATGTTTATTAACTTAATTTATATATTCATTTGATGTATTACTCGACATTTAGAAATTATGTTGTTGGCGTAACATATTCTTTTTGTGTTTATTGACATAATTTTTACTAAAAACAGAAGTACTCACTTTGTAATCTCAGTTTGTGTATACCTGAAGTATATACTGAGTTTACATATAGGATTATATATATATATATAACATTGTTTAATAAACTTGCTATTTTATTGTCAATTTTCACTCAGGTTCGAATATCTACCAATCCAGAGAGTTGCGAGCACTGGTAAAAAAAATTACCAAGGCTTAAGGGGGTATATCTATGAGCAATACAACGTCTGATAAGAACGCTAAAAACTTGGGAGATCAACACTCGAAAACAATACATTGGATATAATAAACTTAAGTTTCTTTTTGTTATACAGTTACTCTCTGACTTCATTTGTCATTTCAAAATAATTAAATAATTTCTTTAGTCGCGTATAATGAAATTTATTACTTCTAACAAAATGTGTACTATGCATTTGGGCCCGCGCATCACACGGGATACATGCTAGTTATTCAAATAATGGAATCCTTGATGTTCAAGAGGTGCGACAATTTCAGATATTGGCATGTGCATGTCTATTTTTGCAGTGATACTTAACACGTGTGCTCTCTACATATTTCAAAAACTCAGTTGTGTCAAAATACATTTAGATTTGCCCAATATTACTTGAGTTTTTCTTCAAAAGGTATGGTGTATTGTATGACCATGCTAAAAATGTCATTAGTAATTAAAGAGTGATAGAGAAGAAAGGAGAGAAAGTCATGAAAAAGCTGTCACGACGAAATTATGTACGGGCCTTACTTTTTAATTTTTTTTATTACTTTAAGTCATGGCCATCAACCATAATTGCTTATGCTAACTTTCAACTCTGCTACAGGTTCAAGAGATTTTAAAAGAATTAAATCAGCTAGAGATGTAATAGAAGCCAACAATATTTACAGAGATGATTTTTTGATTTGGAAACCTACTGTTGAATGGAGATTCTTATTTAAGTCAGTGTGTGAGTTGGTTAGATCTCCGAAGCTATGTTCTCTAGCATATAAGTCTATTTGGCATCCTAAAATACCTCTAAAAATGTCTGTGCTAGTGTGGAAAGTCCTATCAAAGTGTATTCCAGTTAAAGATGAGATTCAAGTAGTGGGTATTAGACTAGTCTCCAGGTGTCAGTGTTTCTAAGCATCATCAGAATCAATTAACCATCTCTTCAATCAAGGTACTGTTGCTATACAAACATGGAATTTCTTTAACAAATTAATGGGAATCATCCCTGTCTCTGCAACTCTTCATAGTAGATTAATCATATCTTGGCTTCATTCTTATAGTTCAAAATTGTCTTATTAGTTATATAAGGTGATTCCAGTATGCAGCATTTGGGAAATTTGGAACAGTAGGAATAAATCTCTTTTTGAGAATATTTAAATGAACTCAAAAATTATCGTCCATAGAGTTATTTCTACTATTTCAGATCTTTTACAGTTTATCAATTATAAAGGAGTAGAGAGGATTAGTACTAAAGCTATGAAGTTATTTTCTTTGGACCAAATCTATAGTTTTTTCATCATCAAAGATCATTGGAAGTATCCAAGTACTGGGAGTTTAAAACTTAATGTTGCAACTAGTAGTGATAATAAGATTTTGAAAGGCTCAGGGGCTATTTTAAAGGAAACACAAGGAAATCTTATACGATCTTATTCCAACTTCATTATCAGTTCAATTCCTATACATGCTCAGGTCATTGCTATTAAAGCTGGAGTTAAGTACTATATTCAGAGTAATTTACAAAATATTATTCTAGAATTGGATTCAAAACCATTTTCTGATGCTCTTCAGTCAGGTTTTAACAATAAACCATGAAGATTAAAGTCTGACTTTAAAGATATCTAAGATCTTATATGCCAATTCCATTACTTCTTAAGCTGCTCTCCGAGAGAATCCAACAAAGTCTCAATTCTTCTTTCTAATCATGGGAAATCTAAAAAATGTCTATCCATTTTCAATAGTAGAGATGCTCTTCTTAGATCTATTAAGGTTGCCTTTTTGTTAGAGTCATAAAAAATTCCTAATTCTAGGAATATTTAATGCTTTTCTGGTTCAATTTCTTCATCTGTGTTGCAACTCAGAGAGGAATTTTCTCTTTTATATTAAATAAATGTCTTATTTTTCTGGAAAAAAAACCATACTTATTGATATTTATTCCCAAACTTAGATTATTATATGTCCAGGCTTCTAATTGGTAGTTTATTGATTATTTTATGCATTATTTACTCTAGCCTTGCAAGACTAATGAGATTATTTGTGATTCTAGTCTAGCAGTGCATCCTAAGGTTCGTCATGCAACAATAATTCCAAAGAAACAAATGGGAACCTGGAACTCAATAAAACATGAACAAGCTACTCCCACAGATAGAGATTCCAATAAGGGAAATAAACAGAAAATAATTTCTCATGCTGAACTGGTAATAGCTGCTTTATTATATGGTATTTGGCACAATCTTGGGTCTTGAAATCAAGCTACATCATGACATGTACATTTTATGAAAGTTGAAATCACAGTATGTGCCTCTTGAAATCATTTATCCTTATTTTTACTTCTATTTTTGGACTCCTGAATTTGTTCTCGTGGATAATTTGAGATGGTACTTAATGCATGGAAGAGAACTGAGAGTTATTGTTGAATCAGATGAGGACATTGATGAAGGTTTTTCCTACTTGCTTGAGAAGGAAACGGGTATAACTTCAAAACGAATTGCAGAATTTGATTATTTTTTCCAATTTTATGTCACTATTCTACTTGTTATATTTGATGCGACAAATATTGTTGTGCATCATATGGTATGTTGACATCTTCTGTCAGTTCAATATGTGAAAATACTTATATAATTGGTTCTTTTCTGTTGCCCTCACTCTGAAGATAGAGAGATCCTGAAACTCTAACTCATTAGTGGATACAAGAACCGAATAATCACGTATTATCTGTGTTTAAAAGATCTTTTAAAAATTACTAGAATTTGGAACTTGCCAAAAATCTAAAATTGATCAAAAAGGGTAAAAGCTTATAAAATGTCAATAATATGCCAAAATTAAAAGCAGTTACCAATAATATTTCTTTAGAAAAGGCAAATATTGTAATCTCGGATGGCTAATTGCTGGAAAATAACATATATCATGGCATAGAGATGAACTGATCATTACACCATTACATATAAAAATGATTCCGCCTCCAACCTCGTGTATATATAAACTTTTTTGAGTTTGAGACACGTTTGAGGTTTATTGTGCATCAATAGAACCAGACTTGACCAAACAAAAAATATAACAAAGCTCGAGATCAAATTCTTCCCCAACTTTGGGACACCAGTCAAAGTTTTGAACTTCACCGTTCCCACCCTCTCAACAACACATTTATTCGCGTTAGATAAAGACAAGGAACCTTGTGCGTTAGAGTTGAAAATTATGAGTCGTCTACATATATCACGATTGACTATTAGAGTCATGTTCATCCTTGAAGGACAATCTATCTATATGTGGCCCGGCTTACTGCACTTTGCGGGTGTAACATTATCGGCTGAAGGCCCGAATATGGAATTTTCGAGGACGCAAATGCCAGTGGTTATCTTAACATATTTGTTTGCTATAAGCCTTAAATCCCTCTTTGGAGTTTTTTGCTAATTTGGGCGAAAACATTAAATCGCTTGAACCGCAACACAAATAAAATCACGATATCATAGCCTAACACCGACCTATCTACCACAAGTTTACATCACATGATTAACATACAACAGAAATCGATCGCACGTTCAATGAATCTATAGACACATGTATATGTACATACAAGCATATCACAATATTAAGACAACATTAATATTTCAGATTTACAGAGAACAACGTTTATATCTTGACTTTGCATCAACTCTCAACCTCATAATAGGACAAAGTAGATATTTTAAACTCACTAGTCATAACAAAATACAAAATGAATTACAAATAATATATATTTGAATACAAAAAACGCCTCTACCACTAGTTTACATCAAATGGTTTAACAAACAACATAAAATGACTGCACATTCCAAAAACCTTACAGGTACAATGTATATGCACATAGTAGCATTAAGCAATATCACAACATTAAGATTTCTCATTTACATAGTAAAATGTCTAAAGACTAACATCGACTCTCAAACTCATCTCAAGCTAATAAAGATTCCTTAAACTCATCAATCACAACATTTAATCAATGACAAACAAATTAAAAAATAAATTGACAAAAAATAACTCTAACCTCTACCACTAGTTTATATCATATGATTTAACAAACAACATAAATATGATCGCTTATTCCAACATGAAGTAGTAAGAAGATAAACTAATCTATAAAATGAAGTGAAAAAATTTGTGAGTGATATTTATAAACTAATCTATAAAATGGAGGCGGTGACACTAATGTATGCGCCTTTGGTTTTGAGACGTATCAATCACGACCCAATAAGCAAACCATCGAGTGCATTAATAGTCATCTATGCGTCTTATAGTGGCAATCACACTTAGATCCGTGCTCGTTGTTAAAGTAAAAATAATATTGGAGCATGAAAATGTAAGATAATAGAAAAACGATATGGAAAGAGGCATAAACACCTCACACAAGATCAAAGAAAGTTGTGGAAACAACCCGAGTAGTCACGTGACTCACGGGTTTGAGATTTGATCAAAATTTGAAAATTTTGAGTGTTAAAACTTGAGAATTGGGCTTTGTGGACGGAAATGCAAAACAACAATCAAACATTACGAAAAGAGGCAAATACACCTCATACATGATTAGAGTAACTTGTACAAGCAACCCGTGTAGTAATGAGGCTCATGGATTCAGATGTAGTTCTAAATTTTAAATTTCTAAGTATAAAACTTTAGAGTTGGGGTGGAGCGTGGAAACACAAGATAAGAACATAACGATCCGAAAAGAGAGACGCTCACCTCAAAAGGGACTAATGTAAGATTATTGTTAGGCGCAGCGAGCCGTGTGAGATTATTAATATATTTTTTTTAAAACTCGGACATGAGTCCGTTGAACCTTTATGTTGATGGACTTATTTTTTTTATTGATAGAAAAGAAATTTTGTATGTATATTTGTCGTTGTTGTATAAGCTCCTTCTTATCAAAACCTTGAATTACCTACAAAAGATAACAATCTAAAGTGTAGAGGTAAGTAAGGGTATCAATCCACTTCCTAGGAAGTAAGCTAGAGACAAATTCAATTGTAATTCACTTTTATTTTCTTTTTGTGCTTTTTCACTTTTCTAAATTTTTTTAGCTTTTTCAATATTAAAACAATAGGGTGAGGTGAGGTGAAATAAGACTAAACTAAACTAAATGTGATATGATAAAAACTAACTAGAAAATGACTAAAATGGAAAATAAAGTCTAACACTAAAATAAGAGATAAAGTGAGGCAAATAATTGTGAGAACAATCAAGGAGTGAGATTACACCACGAATTTTAGTTATTCTAATTAATTAATTTAATTATTTGAATTCTCCCAAATTAATATCAAAATTACAAATCAACTCTCGTTGCAAGTGTAATTTTAATAATAACATTTTAGAATATTAAGTTTAACACCTCACAACTCTAGAAAAATAAATCTACACTCCTTTTAATTAATCACCCGCTAGGATAGATTAATTAAAATTTATGTAAATTTTAGGAAATAATTTTAAAGTTGACATTCAAGTGATAATACCCCACTTAAGAAACCCCTATCTCTAGATCGAATCTAAAATGGGCATTGTCACTAGAATTTCGATTTTCTCTCGAAAATCATTTACCCTCTCTCGAGGCGTAAATTTAAGGGTGAGGGATCAAGATTAACATTCAAAGGGAAATTTCAAGTAATTAAACTAATTAAATTAAAATAACATCAAATGAGGGTTTTACCCCACCCATTGAAAGGGGTTTTAGCCTAACATGATATGAAATATGACAAATTAATAATCAAGGCTACTAAAATAAAAGAGAAGAGAATAGAACAAGCAAACTAAATCTCTTTGAGAAAGTTGAACTCTACTCTTCCAAATTGAAGCATATAATCCCTCCAAATGAGCATTCAAATGATTTGAAATTAAATAATCACTCAATTAACTCTCTTACAATATTTAATCTCACAAATATCTAACAAAAATAAAAAGAATAAAATAAAACTATTTACAAATGGTATTTTTCTCTACAATTCTCTCTCTAGAATTTTCCTATCTAAAAGCTCTCTTGATGCCCTTTTCAAAAGGCCTTGGGGTCTTCTTTTATATGCAATTGGAGCTAAGGGATTAAATTGGGAAAATAAGGATGTGAACATGAGGGGTGTTAGGTATGAGGATATATGGGTGAGGGTAATATGGAGAAAATGCACAATTGTGCATGAATTGTGTGAGGTGATGGGGACAAGTGGGAAATGGGGGAATAAATATCAGATTATGGAAAAAAAGGTTGGGGGTATTTTTGGAAAAATGGTTTAGGTGGTTTAAGTGGCACATGGGGTAATTGTTTGCTATTTGTTTTTTGGTTTAGAAATTGGCAGGTAAAAATCGTGGGTTTGGAGAAGTGGGTCTTGGCTTGGATGAATGATGAGTTTTTGTCTTTGTTTTGGAATCGGGTTTGGGTTTGGGTTTGGGTTCGGGGTAAGTTGGTTCCGGGTTTGATCTCGCCGGAGCATGGAAGGGGGCGGATGGTTAGACAGCTATGGTGGTGGTGGTTCGTGTATTGGCCGGATTCAATTGGTTCCGGCGCCGGAGCTCACGAGTTTTAAGGGCTGCGATCGGAGGTGTGGAGGCAGGGGCATGGAGTTCGCCGGAGTGATGGGGGCGGATCGTCGACGGTTTCAGGCTCCGGTAGGAGGTGTAGGGAAAGGACGTCGGGGTTGTGGCTTGGGTCTGCGTCGCTGGACACAGCTGGTCGGAGTTGGAAAGTCCGGTCCCGAAGGTGGGACACGAGGTGACTAGAGATAGGGACGACGCCGGCGTGGGACTGCTGGTGGGTGAGGTGAGTTTGGGGCAAGGATTGGTGGTGATGTTGTTGATAGGTTACGGAGATATGGAGAGAGAGAGAGAGAGAGAGAGAGAGAGAGAGAGAGAGAGAGAGAGAGAGAGGTGGTGTAGGGAAGAAGATGAATAGGAGGGATAAGGTGTGGGGTGGTGTGTAGGCATTTAGGTGAGGGTGAGGATGATTTTGGGTGTAGGTGAGTGTGTATGGGATTTGTGTGTGTGTGTGTGTGTGTGTGTGTGTGTGTGTCATTTGTACACCTAAAAAATAAAATAAAACTAAAATTAACTAAAAAAATCTAAAAAATAAATTGCTATTCTAAAAATAAAATAAAGACTCGATTAAAAATGAAACTAAAAAGAAATAAAAAAATAAAAATAAAATCTAATAAAACTAAAATTAAAATCCTATATAAATGTAAACTCAAATAAAACTAAAAAAAATAAATGAAATCCAAAAAAAAATCTAATCCTAATAAAAACTAATATAAATCAAAATAAAATAAAATTACACTAATAAAGATAAAATAGAAAAATAAACCTAGAAAATAATAAATAAATCCTAAAAAATGAAAATGACTCAAACTAAAAATCTAAAAAAAAATAATAAAACGACACAAACAAAACACACACAGGCTTGGGGTAAGTTTGGGCTAGGTTTAGGCTCGGGTTAGGGTACGAGAGAGGGAATTAGCTCAATTCTAATTGCAATTGGCTTGATTTAAGCGTTTAAACTCTGCAATGCACAATTTGACCTACAAAATAAACATTTAAACACATAAGACCCATATTGTCGAGAATTAACAACTAAAGTACATCTATTCGGGGTATAAAATGTACAGTTTTGGGTGTTTATCACACCACCCCCAAACAGAGCGTTGCCAGTCCTCGAGCAATAAGATAGAGAGAAAGAGACATATAAGTAACCAAAAGTGTACCACTTTTGCGGGCACTTGCGATTGCACTTAGCATGTGCAACAAGCCCTTAAACCTATAGGTTGCCCTACAGGACGAGTTGTGTCTCGTGAGGGTTTGTAGGAAATATACCCACAAAATTCTTTATTTGCAAAAATTTATTGAAGGGCAGTCAATCTCTTATTAGACATAGAATAATCGCACAATCCATCACATGAGAAATATTTTCAGAAATACAAGCTAGAATGCATAAAAAGATTAAGCTAAGTAAATACACAAGGCACATCCTTCCTACAATTCAATGTGTGTAGTGTGAATCACTCAAAACGGGTCGAGTATCACAAGATTAATTCCTAGATTGCCTTATCGGAATCAACGCTTCAACTTCAAATCTCACGGATATATCTCTCTCAAACGAACTCTCGAGATTAGGGTAAGTGTATCGCTCTTATGTGTGAGGAGGTGAGTAAATGTAATCAAGTTCAAATGTCACGCACACACATAAGAAAAAATGAACAATTAGCAAGAAAAATGATCTCATGAAAGAATGTTAATCACTATAGTGAGAACGTCGAGTTATTCACCACGTTGACTATCATTTGCCCGAACACCTAGGGGAATATGAATGATAATGGGTGAGGGGAAATGAGATGGGAAGGATATGATGATGTGGGATGGTTGGGATGAGGTAGGTAAGGATGGTTGGATGTGTGAAATGATGGATGTATGATGCGATGGGAAATTGATGGATAGGTGAGAAGAGTGTTTAACACTTAAAGAACAAATGCCTTTATTACAAAAGAACTATTAACTACAAATTCTCTTTCTTTTATTTTCCTTTTCTTTTCTCTCTCTTTTTTTTCTTTTCTTTTTCTTTTTCTCTCACTTTTTTTTTCTATTTTTATGTTTTTCTCTCTATTTTTTGTTTTGTTTTGTTTTTCTCACTTTTTAAACCAACAATGAAGACATTTACATTTGAAATCACACTCTTTTATCTGAAATGATGGAAGATATATGAAATGAGGTTCGGTATGTATATGGATGGTGAGGGAAATAAATGGGAATATGGTAAGGTAATGGGTGAAATAAAGGAGAAATGGTATGAAAAATGTGTAAGTGTACGGATGAAAATCATTGTGATCGGGACAAATTTCAAGACACGTGTTTTTTACAACTCGAAAGTGATGTCGTTCTCAGTGATCAACCCAAAATTTTATGAAAAATAATGAGATCATACAACAATTACGTGCGGACCCAAAGAAAGTTGAATCAACTTGTGACTCAGAGATTGCATAATATACTCAAAAAGGGTGAAAGGCACAAATCTCACAAGCTAAAATCTCCACTAGTGATCCTTAAGGCACTCTTTAGAATTGTAGTACTCTTCAACTCTAAATCATATTGACGTGATAAGTGCGCAAATTTTGTTGCATCTAGAAATTTATGGTGCAAAATGCCTTGTTATGTATTACATAAGCTATTTAGAAAAAATATTCTCTAGCTTGATTCCTAGACTTTAAAAGATGGATGATTAAAAATTCACATCAATGAGCGAGATGAAAGAAACTGCGTGAAATTTTAAAAATCAGGTTCAAAAATTAAAAATTTTCAAAAGAGGTACGATTTTGATAAAATTCCCCACCCCCAAACATAAAGGAACATCATCCTCGATGTTAAGTGAAATGATTTTTAAAATTGAGAGAATAAGGTAGGAAAGAGATTACCATAATGAACCGCTAATGAAGTGGACATATGTAGCCAAGAATGAAACCTGAATAAATGATATGAGAAAAAAAGTGTACAAGTCTATAAGTATGTGAAGCGTTGGGTGATGTGAAACACCACCCCCAAACAGGATGAGACTAGTACAAGAAACGCGGGCTGCCTCCCGGTAGCGCTAAGTTTAATGTCTTCAGCCAGACCGATGAAATCTCACCCTAAGGATAGGATCTATGATGTCGCAGGGCGGCAGAAAAATCGGGTGATAAGAATCACCCCCAAACGAAGACTGAAGCTCCAGTCTTATTGGATCAGGACTAAAGAGGATCAATGCACTTGTATGGCAAATTGCATCACACGATGCAAAGCATCAGTGGACCATGGGTGGGTGGGGATCAGGGTAAGGGTGAGGGTGAATAGGCATCGGTCACGAGCCTTATTGAGCCGAAAGGTGAGGGCAACTAGGGTCCTATAAGAATGGTGCTCTAATTGGTGAGGGAGGCGGAATGGTGTAGAAAGTGGAATGGATGGGGCTCATAAAAATCACATGACCATTCTATAAATGGGCGATGATAATGGCCGCGCCGTGACACACCAGGGAGCTGTCGATGGGAAAAGTCAACACCAAAAGAGAGTGGCGGACATGGAATAACAAGCTCGGTGTCACGGAAGTGGAGAGTAGCACCACAAATACTCTCATGGGTGGGGGATGGTTTCAGGTGAGGATCTAAGAATGTGGATGGAAACGTGAAATGTGTAAAATCAAGATCCAAACCAGGTGGTGGGGTGGAAATGATAATGGGTGGGTCGGGTGGGATAAACGGTGTATCGGGTGGGATAAACGGTGGAGGAAGATGATCCAACTCAAGAGTGGGAGACACACACTCATTGGGAGGAGTAAAGGAATACTCACAAGGGAGTGTGGTTTCTAAAGATGGAGTGGTCAACTTCTACATAACAGTAGCATCGGTAAATGGGGTGGGTGGGTAAGACGAGGCACCAAGCTCAGAGATAGAGGAATCACTAGAAATATCGGGCTCAAAGGGAGCCATGCATGGTGGAACAGGATCCATATCCGGATAGTTAGAAACTATCACGGATTCTATCTCGGGAAATTGGTGAGCACTCGTAGCCGGAGCTAACTTAAAAGATATGGTCATGTCAAAGACATAGGCAATTGGGGCATAAGGTAAAAGCTCAAGCATATTTTTGGATATCTCGGGAGTGGGAACCTCAAGGTGGGGGTTCATGATGACATGATGGGATTGGATCAGGCTCACCATCTAAAGGTAAGTCAACACAATTGTCGACTTGGGGCCCGGACCATGGGATGGTCTCAACTTCGAGATTCTTAGGAGGATAGGATTGGTCACACTCAAAATTCGTGTCACAAGACGACACGTCATCGTCACACTCGGTGGCAACGATGGGTGAGGCCATGGGAATATCCGACTCTCTCGCACACTCCAATTCATTTAACCTTTGTTCAAGCCTTTGGAGAGCTTGAGTTTGAATTTGAGTGGCTCGCTCTTGCTCGAGTATGAACTTTTGCAAGAGGCTTTCGAAAGTGGAGGTGGATGATGGTGGTGGTGGAGTGACGGGTGGTGGATCGTCCACAGTTTCGGGCTCCGGTAGGAGGTGTAGGTAAAGGACGTCAGGGTTGTGGCTGGGGTCTGCGTCGCCGGACACAGCTGGCCGGAGTTGGAAAGTCCAGTGCCGGAGGTGGGACACGAGGTGACTAGAGATAGGGACGATGCCGGCGTGGGACTGCTGGTGGGTGAAGTGAGTTTGGGTTAAGGATTGGTGGTGATGTTGTTGATAGGTTATGGGGATATGGAGAGGGAGAGAGTGGTGGTGTAGGGAAGAAGATGAATAGGAGGGATAAGGTGTGGTGTGGTGTATAGGCATTTAGGTGAGGGTGAGAAAGATTTTGGGTGTAGGTGAGTGTGTATAGGATTTGTGTGTGTGTGTGTCATTTGTACACCTAAAAAATAAAATAAAACAAAAATTAACTAAAAAAAAAAACTAAAAAATCTAAAAATTAAATTCCTATTCTAAAAATAAATTAAAGACTCAATTAACAATTAAACTAAAAAAATAAAAATAAAATCTAATAAAACTAAAATTAAAATCCTAAATAAATGTAAACTCAAATAAAACTAAAAAAAATAAATGAAATCCGAAAAAAAATCTAATCCTAATAAAAACTAATTGAAATCAAAATAAAATAAAATTATACTAATAAAGATAAAATAGAAAAATAAATCTAGAAAATATTAAATAAATCTAAAAGAAATCCTAAAAATAAAAATGACTCAAACTAAAAATCTAAAAAAATAATAAAATGACACAAACAAAACACACACAGGCTTGGGGTAAGTTTGGGCTAGGTTTAGGCACGGGTTAGGGTACGAGAGAGGAAATTAGCTCCATTCTAACTGCAATTGGCTTGATTTAAGTGTTTAAACTCTGCAATGCACAATTTGACCTACAAAATAAACATTTAAGCACATAAGGCCCATATTGTCGAGAATTAGCAACTAAAGTACGTCTATTCGGGGTATAAAATGTACAGTTTTGGGTGCTTATCATTTATCTTATATATGTTGAATCGGTTGAAGGGATTTATTGTTGGTTTAGTTGTGGCTTTTGTTGTTGTCGAGTTTATTTTAATGTCAAAATAGGTTGGATTTCACGAATAAACAAAGGAAACTCTGTCGAAATTTTCTAAAATTAATAACCGTTCTAAATTGATTAAGTTGAATAGACATGCATTTGAAAATTGGGTATTGGTGGACGAAAAGTAAAAAAACTAATAAACATACTAGAATGCGAATGTACATGCATTTTTTGCCAATTTTTTTGAAAATTATTTACAATTATTTATGTTATATGAAAAATATTTTTGACTTAAATTATACACGATTTATTACTTTAGAAAAATGGTAATTCATATGTTGTGTTTTACATTGCACTAGAGATTTATATATGATGTTTTAAACTTATGCATGAGCATCTACTTAGAGGCATGTGAAAGGTGTATCAGTATCAGACAACATGATAGTAAACATAAGCGGAAGAGGACTTCGACGCAATGTTGCCTAAAATTATGAAGCGGTTATTACTACGGAGGAACACTTAATTTTGATAGACAAATTTAATTTGGTTGATGTGTTAACTCGATTTGATTTCATGTAGTTTTGTTTGATGTGAGACAAAAAAATATTGGTGGGAGTGTTGTTGTATTTCTTGGCTAAATGTTATAATCTATAATGTATCAATTGTAACATTGAATGCAGAATAAATGATTCTATGCATTTTGGTTTGCGTTTAGATTTATTTGTCAACTATGACATTAATATTGATTATTAATTTTTTTAATATATGTTTAATTTATGATCGTTTATTTTAAATCTTCATGTGATGAAATTTTTATATAACCTTTTTAAAATTTTGAAAATTGTTTATCATGACGCTTTTTAAATCAAATATGATATCTTATAGAGTATATTATGACCATTTTTTGTAGCAGATATGACATTTTTGAAAAAAAAATTCATATATAACCGTTACCTAATATGACACTTTTTATGGGTATCAATTATAACACATAAACTTATGACGCTTTTTATTGAAAAATAAAGCGTCATAAAATGCGTTTTATGACGCTTAAAAAAGGTCATAAAAATGACCTTTTCTTGTAGTGTATTCTAAAAATGGCCAAATATTAAACGTATTTAATTTTTTATATTTTAATAGCCTAATTTATTCTCTACGGCTTAATGGTGTGATATTCATTAATTTTAAAATTTATTAAAACAATAAAACCTTATTGGAAGAAATGGACAGTCAATACACAAATTCAAGCAAAAAGAGATACATGATGAAAAGAGATCATATATCATTATAAATATTTTTTTAAATATATACAGTTTAATATGGTTTAAAAGAAAAAGTTAATTTCTTTTTTTTTTGATAAGTAAATGATATATAACAAAATCCTCGCTAATGGAGCGAACCCGTATACAGGAAGTATACAAAAAACGAAAAGAACAAGAACAATGGGAAAAGACTAAACAAAATCCCGCATAGAGAGCCAGCCTACGTCATAGAGTGAAACCCGTCGACAAACTCTATGACCTCCTGAGTCGAGACGACGAATCTATCCTTCCTCCAACTAAGAAGTGTGCTCAAAAATATAAAACGAATCCTCGAGGGAGCCGTCTCAATCCCATCAAAGCATCTCGCATTCCTTTCCTTCCAAATCGTCCAAAATATACAATGTGGAACTAAACGCCACACACTCTTATCCCCCGACCATCCCCACGGCGGTCTCCACCCCTCTAGGAGAGCCCTAACAGTCCCTGGCATAATCCAAGTGGTGCTAGAAATGGCAAAAAACAATTCCCACAAACTTCTCGTCACCTTACAATGAAGAAGAAGATGATTGGTCTTTTCCTCCTCCTCCTTACATAACCAACATCGACTCGCCAGACGGTATCTTCTCATTTGAAGGCCCTCAAGAGTCAAGATAACCTGTCTAGCTGCAGTCCACACAAAGAACCTTACCTTCTGAGGCGCCTTCACCTTCCAAATGCTTTTCCAAGGGAAGAGGTCCCTAGTATTCCTCATACCGCTCAGAATCTCATAGTACCTTCTAACCGAGAACACCCCTTTCCCTCCCCCCCTCCACTTAAGGGAATCCTCCCTAACCGTCGGACGGGGGGCCGAACCCAACCATTCAAAGAACAAATCCGCCTCCTGCAACTCCCAATCCCAAAGTCTTCTTCTGAACTGAGGGTTCCACGTCACATTCTCCCCATCAAACGATACGTGCTCTACCACCAACCCATCTTGATTTCCTCCAAGGTTAAACATCCCAGGATAGAGCTCCTGAATAGACCCCTGTACTCCCCATTTGTCCTTCCAGAATTTGATCCTGTCGCCTCTCCCAAGAGAGAACTCGATGTGATCGGAGAAAGACGTCCATTCCTTCGCAATATGTTTCCACAAACCCATTCCATGTGGAAAGGGCGCCACCAACGGCCCCCACCCCGAACAAGTACCCCCCCCCCCCCCCCCTCTAGCATTGACCACTCTTCTCCACAACCTATGTTCCTCCCGAGGAAATCTCCACAGCCACTTCCCCAGCAAAGCTTTATTAAAGTAAACCAAGTTTCTCACACCCGCCCCCCTTCCTTAATCGGCTTGCACACGTCCTCCCACCTAACCAGACTATGCTTAAAGCCAATCTCTGAGCCTCTCCACAGAAAATTCCGCATCAGTTTTTCCATTTTAAGACGAACAGCCACGGGTATAGGTAGAATGGACATATAGTAAGTAGGCAAACAGGACAACGAACTCTTAATCAACGTGAGTCTCCCCCCTTTGGACAGAAACCCATTCTTCCACCCTGCCAATTTTTTACGCATTCTTTCGAACACCGGGTCCCAGATAGCTTTAGACTTGTACTTCGCACCAAGCGGTAATCCAAGATAAGTACTAGGAAGATGCCCAATCCTACACCCCATGATTTCTCTGAATACCTCCACCCTAACTTCTCCCCCGATTGGGAAGACCTCGCTCTTCCCCGCATTGATTCGCAAACCTGAAACCGCCTCAAAACAAATAAGGAATAACTTTAGAGCACGCACTTGCCTTTGATCAGCATCACAAAAAATAATCGCATCATCCGCAAATAGCAGATGTGAGACAGACACCCTATTAGTACCCGGAGTCCCCAAAGAGAAGCCCCTGATCCACCCGACTTGGGCCACCTTTCCCATCATCCGACTAAACGCCTCCATGACCAAAATGAATAGGAAGGGGGAAAGCGGGTCTCCCTGACGAAGCCCGCGAGAGCTCGCAAAAAATCCTTCAGGCACCTCATTAATAAGAATGGAAAATCTGGCCGTCTTAACGCACCTCCAGATCCACCGACACCAACGATCACCGAACCCCATCCTCCTTAACAAATACAAAAGGAAATCCCAATTGACATGATCATACGCCTTTTCGATGTCAAGCTTAAAAGCTAAGCCCGGAGGCCCACTCCTACATCTGGACTCCACACACTCATTAGCCACCAAAACAGCATCAAGGACCTGCCTGCCTCCCACAAACGCGTTTTGAGACTCAGAAATAAGGGGATCAATGACCTTTCTCAGCCTAACTGACAACACCTTAGCGAGAAGCTTATAGATGCTACCAATCAAGCTTATCGGTCTGAAATCCCTGATATCAATCGAGCCCCCCTTTTTGGAGATCAAGGTGATAAAAGTAGCATTCAACCTCGGCACAAAATAACCCCTGTCGTGGAATTCATGGAAAAAATCCATCACCTCCCTCCTGATCACGGTCCAACACTGCTGAAGAAATGCCATCGAGAAACCGTCGGGACCAGGCGCCTTGTCACCACTCATTGATTTCAGAACCCTCACCACCTCCTCTTCTGTGAAAGGACCCTCTAACCCAATCGCATCAGACGAGGAGATACGCGCAAACTCAGCCCCATCAAGAGAGGGCCGCCACTCATGCTCTTCCCTGAACAATCCCTCATAGAACTGAGAGATGGCCCCCCTAACCTCTCTTCCCTCTTCAAATACCACACCCCCCACTTTTATATTCCGAATATAATTACCTCGCCTATGAGAACTGGCCACCTTGTGGAAAAACTTAGTATTTAAATCGCCCTCTTTTAACCACAACGCTCTAGATTTATGCCTCCAACTAATTTCTTCCTGAATGAGCCTCTTCCCAATCTCCCCTTTCTTCACCTCCCTAAATCTCTTTTCCTCCTCCGAGAGTCCTAATCTCCCCTCTTTCTCATCGAGCCTCCTTACCTCCTCCAATAAACTAGTAGTACCCAGACGAATGTTCCCAAATACCTCTTTATTCCACTTTTTCAAATCTTCCTTAAGTAAGCCTAATTTAGAAGCCAGTCTAAAACTAGCATTCCCCTCCACTTCATAACTAGACCACCAAACTCCTACAATACTCACGAAATCAGTCTCCTTAAGACACATATTCTCAAATCGAAACGGCGAACTTCCCTCCCCCCATCCCCCACACTCTAAAAGGATGGGGCAATGATCCGAGGTCACCCTAGGCAAGCAGGACTGAACCACCCCAGGAAAGTGCTCTTCCCACTCCTTGGACACAAGAAAACGATCCAGTCGAGACATGGATGGCCTAGCCCGGAAACTAGACCAAGTAAAAAGGCCGCCCGCCAACGGAAGGTCCATCAACTCCAAGTCATCGATAAAATCAGAAAAATCACGCATATACCTATCGACTCTTCCTCCACTACTTTTCTCCCCTGAAAACCTCACCACATTAAAATCCCCCCCCCCCCATACAAACGGGGACATCCCAAACCCTACTTACTCCCGCTAATTCTTCCCACAATTCCCATCTACTAGCATCCTCCACTGGACCATAAATACCCGAGAAGCTCCACGTAAAACCATCTTCAATATTTTTAAATAGGCAAGAAATGGTCCATCCACCCTTCATGGTCTCAAGCAAGTCAACTACGTCTGATTTCCACAAAATCAACATCCCTCCCGAAGCACCGTCAGCCTCTAAGCTCACCCATTTTACCCCCCTCCCACCCCAGATGGACCTGATACAACTAGCATCCATATAACACATCTTAGTCTCCTGAAGACACAATATGTCGGGTTTCCACCTAGCAATGGCACCCCCTATAACCCCCCTTTTGTTTCTGTCATTCATCCCCCTAACATTCCACGAAATGATACGAAGCTTCATTGTACTAAGAGACTTTAAACCAATTCCACCTCGTTAACTTTCTCCCTCTCCCCGACCCCACTTCTACTCTCAATTTTATTGAACAAAGCCCATGCTTCTTTCTCGAATCCCTCAAAAACGACCCCCGAGTCTTTGCTAATAGCTTCCATCATACCCTCTTTCCATCCCACCGGATCCTCGTCCCACACCTCTTGGTCACTTCCCCTATCATCACCCTCATGATCTGGGATCTCGATGTCCACCCACAGACGGGAATTATTCAAATCCTCAAAACTCGAACCATCCCCCCTAGCTCCCTCTCTATTCGGCGACTGATTAGCTCGTAACACTCCGCACCCCTTTCCAGCCGAGGAAGTAGTTTCGCTGGCCATCACGACAACTTTATTACTATTGACTAGCTCTGATGCCCCACCTTTCTTAATTTTCCCCTCCCCTTTACGTTCCGGCCTGGGTAATTTTTTATTTACGCCCACCTTTCTTGCAGCGAAGACTTTTTTACCATTTTTCCCGGAGCTCCTGAGCGCCTTGATATTTTTAAGCCCTAACATGGCATTACCAACATACAAATTTTTATTCTTACTAAAAGTTGTTTTTGACGGCACAGTGTCCATGCAACCAATAGCCTCATTTTTATCCAACTCCTCTAAGTTTAAGTCAATTGACAAAGTACCATTTTTAGCAGGCTCCACACACGATTCTTCTAGATAAGACATCCTGTTGTCGACCACACTCAAGTGCTTGACCCCAGCCAATTTATCCGCTTCTTGAACCAAGCCAATCTCTGGGTGAATCTCCCCATACCCTGACACTTTAGTCACCTTAGCCGAATCTGCCCCTTTTAAAACTGTAGCTAGAGAGCTACAGGGTACCTTGCCTATACCCTTTTGCTTATTACCTTTGGCAGCACAAAATTCTGCACTGCTACAGCCACTATTCTTGACCGAAATCTCTTGAGTGCCCCTAGACATGTGATGGCTGTCCCCATCACCTGATCCTTGTACATCCTTCCCATGCACCACAGATGCTTTTCCCTGCAAC
Source organism: Sambucus nigra (assembly GCA_949130495.1). Taxonomy (NCBI): domain Eukaryota; kingdom Viridiplantae; phylum Streptophyta; class Magnoliopsida; order Dipsacales; family Adoxaceae; genus Sambucus; species Sambucus nigra. Next base: position 540,494,315 of record OX422215.1, on the reverse strand, counting down.
ATATCTTCCTTATTTCTTTTAAGTACACGTTTCCTTAAACCATGGATGTGACCTCCCTCTGACCTGAAAGGAGCAAAACACGGACCAACTACACCCACCTCCTGCCCCGGATAAAACGCAGCCACCCCCTCTGCGAACACAGACTCCCCACACCTGCTGACTGCCATCCTCGTCACCTCTCCGCTGCCAGCACTATCGCCGGCTGATGATGCCCGCCCTCCTGGTTCTTCCAGACCACCCGGCATTCTAGTAACCTCCTCCTGCCGCTCCTCTCTAGCAACCTCTTCCCACCGCCCCTACCCGTCTTTTAACTCCGAATCACTCCTCTCAGAACCAGTAATGGACTGAGAGGCTTGAAGTCCCAACTTACCTTGAGCCATACCCGGACGTGGCCCCACCAACTCATCTTCTCTACTAACAAATTCCTCACCAGAAAAACACTCCTGTATTTCCTCACAAACCGCCAAAACAAATACCCACCCCCCTAATCCAATTTTGATCTTGGCCGGAATATCCTTAGAGTTACGCACAAGAATTCTCGCCCACTGAGTTTCCACTCCAGTCACCGTAGTATTATCGACTTTGATAAAACCTCCACATTTCTCTCCAATAGCTCTAAATACTTCATCCCCCCAAAGATGGAGAGGTATACCCATCACACGGATCCAGCGATGAGCCAAGTCACTTGGAACAGACGAGAACCCAGTTAATTGATGCCACCTTTGTAACCGGACTGGTTCCCCCTCAAACATCCATCCATGACCCCCCATAATTCTATCACCTTCTTCTACAGAAGCAAACATAAAGAGATATAAGGAGGAGTTGAGGTATCTTACTTGAATGCCACCCACAGGTTTCCAATGAGCCATAACCCAGCGTAAGACCTGGTCCTTCCCCGGAGGAGAGCTCAGCGGACTTCCAAACTGACCAACCAAAGCTTTTTGGAAGAACTTAATTCTTGAACTACACGAATCATCTACTACAGTCAGGTCCGCCCCCAGCTTGGGGTCTGATGAGATGTCAATAGCTGAAAACGGCCATGCCTCCACCAAGGCTGCCTCCAAATAAGTTCTTCCATCTACCATTTTCCTCTTGAACTTGTCCTTAATACTAGGCTTCTTACAACACACCGAAGATTCCAACCTTCTGAATACATGACACACTGCCGTCCACCCTATCCCCGGGGAGCATTCCGGTATCTGGAGTTGAACTCTCGAACCGATCTTCCTGATGACAATGTTAAAGTAGCCTACATCACCATTCCAAGAAGAGAATGCCATGATCTCACGGCCCGCATATTGCCTCATCTGGAAAAAATTCCGAGTAAGCTTGGATGCCTTCCAAAGACAGGAGCTCAGCCACAACACCTCCCCCTTGACCAAAACTAACTCCTTGGCTCCATTTATGCCACTGGTACTCAATCTAAACTGGTAATCACTGTCTGTGGACTCCTTGATCAGTTTGAAGCTCCTACCACTAGCACGAAAACACTGAGCTGCCATCTCGTTGTGATTAACACCGTGAAAAAATACTTCTGGAGCGAAAAAGTTAATTTCTAATATTTCTAGTATTTAATACTTAACAAATTTTTTAAAAAGAAAACTTTTTACAAATTGTAAAATAAATTTTAGTGTTTAATACAATTTAAAGGATAAACTGCACCAATCCCCTTGAATTATTGAATTTTTATGCCCAACTCATTTCCAAATTTTTTTTAATATTTTTATGCATAAAATCATGTTTTATCAACTTTATTTTTCTGAAAAAAATCAATAGTTTAGGAGGGTTTGGTATAATTTACCCTATTTTAAAATACTAAATAGTAGAAATTAGGTTGAGAGGTTTAATAAGGTAAGAAAAAAGTAGTTCAAGGTGTTAAAATAGGGGCAAAATGAGAAATTAATTGAAATTCGTTAACTTTAATGATTTTCTTTAGCGGAATGGTTGATTAGAAGCAAGTAATAAACATTAAGGATGCAATAAATACAAAAAAAAAATTTAAGAACTCAATAGAAATATTTAACAAATATTAAAGGCTATTTTGATAATTTACCTCAAAGAAAAATAAACTTGGGAGTTTTCATCAGTAAATCCTTTTTTCACTTATCAACCTGAACTCTATAATGTAATGGGAGGCTGATATAAAATGCAACAATGTACCCACCAACTTAATTAATAATATTAGCCATGCACAGTGTGATATGATAACTCTATAAATGTAACTGTGGCCTACACACTCATGTAAAGGAAGAGTTGCCGAGATTAAGTGAAGAATTAAGAAACGAATTGAAGACTTCTATCCAACTAGAGTTACAAATAAAAAATGAATCATAAGTACACTTTATAAGTGCATGCGTGTTTTCTTCAAACGTCATGGCTTGATCGCTTGACCTAATTTGAAGAATTAGGTCATGGTTTTGCAGAATCCACTCGCGATCAATCACATTTATCCATTCCAACTCTCTATTTGGCACCACTAAAGTATAACATTTCTTTATAAAAAAAGAGTATTAATTATTTTTGTATTCACCCTCCCAAACATTCCCGAATCCTATGTGAACCTAATGGCCAAATGTAAACTCTAGTGGTCATGTAAACTTGAGACCGCATGTGTAGGTGGGTTGAATTGATTCAACACTCTTTATTTTATCTGATCATGCGGGACTCAACTGCTTTTAAGCAATGACACATTGGCACTTAGTTTTCATTTGGTTTCAAAATACCGTTGAAAGAGAATTATTACACATAATATGTATAGATAATAGGAATAATTTTTTTTTAATGCAAATATAAATGATAATTATGAATTTAATGTGACGTTTTTTTCAAACATTGTGAAAATAACGTTCTCTATGCAGAAGGTTGGGTAAAAACAGTTTTTTTTTTTTTTAGGGAATCGAATCCCCATCTACTAAATCATTTCCTCAAAACATGTAAGTGCAAAACAGTGGCCACAAACATTGGCATATCACAGGACAACAAGATAGGCCACTAACATAGACAAGGATCATTATCAAAGACCCAAAACCCTGGGACCCCCCCCCCCCCCCCCTGTAAAACATAAAAACTAAACTAAATATATTAGGATCAAATACCAAAAAGTCTCTCAAATATTTTTTAATGTATATTTTGTCCAAGTTTTTTATTTTGTACCAAAACGTCCCTTATTCTCTGATCTTTAAAGGTCCGCGCCAGGTTAAAGCCTTTTTGGCATGGCGAAGAATTTTTTTTGCGCAAAATAAAAAAGTTTGGACTAAACGTATATTAAAAAAAAATCGAGAGACTATTTGGTATATGCCCCAATATATTATCCCCAGGTAAATGATAGCAAAATTTGTCAATCAAAAAAGTTTCAATCTACACCTTGTATTTTTCACTCCCTCTCCAACTACTAAAAATTTCAATAATTTACATGTGATATCCAAGTTCACTTTTTAGGCTTTTACTTTGGAGATAATTTTTCAAATTGATTGTCTATAAAATATATTTATACGTCACAAAAGTTATACATTGTCTTATTTATAGAGTCACGTAAAAATCAATTCATATTTATATAGGAGATTGTGGTACTATTTTAATATTTTGTGGTGTTATTTTAACACAATTGCATGTCAATTTAAAATAAAATGCGGTGTTATTTAACATAAATCACAATGACATTTTAACACAATATATTAATATTGTATTATGTAACATACAGAGTTAACCTTTTACGGTGTTAATTTAACATTTTGCTCACTATACCATGTTATTTCAACACAAAATAATAATAACAATGATAATAATAATAATAATAATAATAATGATTTTTGTGAAAAAAAATTAAGAAGAAAACACTAAATACTAAGTTCTCTTTAGAGGGTTCACATTTCACCATTTTTTTTGTAGCATACCCATTTGGGAGGGAGAATATGTGTGGAATATTTTTAGCTTAAATCAAAAGCGATTTCAATTCTTTTTTTTTTTTTTCCTGTTCTTTTATGTTTGGAATCAAGTAGTTTTGGGAGGAGCTATTGGCACTCCAAAGAATTCTTCTAACACTCCATTTTGTAACCAAATGTCAATTATATCCTTAGATTTACAAATTTTAAACTTCTACTTTTTTGTGTCCAATTAAAACAAATGTATTTGAAAAAAAAACTAAAAATTTGTATTTTTAATCAAAAATATTTTTTTATAACAAACTGTTTTTAATAAGAATTTGTTTTAATTTTTTATTTACTTTTCATAACTGTTTTAAAAAAACATTTCAATAGTTTTAAATAAATTGTTGTTTGTTTTTACAAAATAAACCCTTTTTTATGAATCTTTTATCTTCTAAGTAACACGATCACCATCCAAATAAAGCGCAATGTGGCATATAGTCGTATTTTTTTCATACTGCTGGCGTAAACTATTTTTACTATCTAAAATATAATTTTTTTACGATTTAGGGAAAATGGTCTACACTATGTATAGGGGTTGAAATGTGTTTTTAACAAAACAGTTGAAATGTTTTTAAAAGAAAAACCAGTTGAAATATTTTTTTTTTAACAAAACAGTTGAAATGTTTTTTTGTAATTAAAACAAAATGAAATATTTTTTTGAGGTAAATAGGACTGCTATTTTTCAACATTTCATCTGATTTTGTTAAAAAAATATTTTAACTGTTTTATTAGAGAGTAAAGTACCCCTGTGGCCCTAAACTCTTCAAGTATGACCGATGTAGTCCATAAACTATTAATTTGACCAATTTAGTCTATAAACTACTAATTTGACCAATTTAGCCTCTAAACTACCAATTTAGTCTCTAAACTACTCTTCAGGATTTCTTTAGTAAAAAATATTAGAACTATATAATTACATATTTCAAAATTATGAAGTAAACCCTCAACTTGACAAATGCAACACTAATTTTTTTTTTTAAAAACCACTAAATATTTTATGTTGTGATTTTGTTAGATAAAAAATAAGATTTCGTATCGTGTCGCATTTTAACTGGATCATGATCATATTTGGTAAAAAAAATAAGTAAGCATTAAAGTATAAATCAATTAATGATTAAGTTGTTAATAATTGTTATTTAAAGTTGAAAAAAATTATTTGCTTAAAAAAAAGATTTCGTACTGTGTCGCATTTTAATTGTCTTTGTATTTGGTAAAAAAAATTATTATTTGTGTTTGGAAAAAAAAAATCCTATTGTATCGCTTTTACTTGGCCATATTTGTATTTCGTAAAAAAAAAGATTTCGTATTGTATCGCATTTTTATTCGGTCGTGTTTATGTTGTTGTAAATAAATTAAAATAATATTTCGTGTTATTCCGTGTCTCTTTTACTTGGATTGTGTTCGTGTTAGGTTAAAAAATATTTCGTGTTTATTTAAGATAAAAAAAAAAAAAAGATTTTGTATTGTGTCACTTTCGTTTGAGTTGTATTTTTGTTAGATAAAAAATAAGATTTCGTGTCGTGTTGCATTTTAACTGGATCGTATTCATATTTGGTAAAAAAAATAAGTAAGCACTAAAGTATAAATCAATTAATGATTAAGTTGTTAATAATTGCTATTTAAAGTTAAAAAAAATTCTTTGCTTAAAAAAAGATTTCGTAGTTGTCATATTTTCATTGTGTTTGTATTTTGTAAAAACAAATTATTATTTATGTTTGGAAAAAAAATCCTGTTGTATCACTTTTACCTGACCATATTTGTGTTTTGTAAAAAAAAGATTTCGTATTGTATCGCATTTTTATTCGGTCGTGATTTTATTTTTGTAAATAAATTAAAATAATATTTCGTGTTCATTTAAGATAAAAAAAATACGATTTCGTGTTATGTCACTTTTATTTGAGTTGTATTTTTGTTAAATAAAAAATAAGTTCATATCATGTCGCATTTTAACTGGATCGTATTCATATTTGGTAAAAAAATAAGTAAGCACCAAAGTATAAATCAATTAATGATTAATTTGTTAATAATTGTTATTTAAAGTTAAAAAAAAATCTTTGTTTAAATTGTATTTAATTATTAAATGGGGTTTGATGTAAGGATAAATGATAAAGGATAAAGAGTAAAGGGTAATATTGTCCATTGACAAAATTTTGGAGTGTTTTAGCTGTGCCCAATAGTTTTTACTATTTAAAGTTTGGGTCTATTTATTTTAATATTAGTCGGTTGGAGTCTAAAATTGACGAAAATACTTAGTTGATCGATTTGACCATCAGTTGACTTATTTTTTCAACTAAAAAGACTATTTTACCACTAAATATATTAATACACACATACACACACACACACACACACACACACACACACACACACACACACACAGATATATATATATATAGGCTCTCCAACATACTGTCACACCCCATCCAATTAAATATAGGGTGATCAGTCCTCTACCAATTCAAAAACTGGATATTCAGTTGGTTCATTCTCAGCATCACTGTCGAAAAACTTTTTACATATTAATCACCTAATATAAAATTAAGCTAGGTGTCAAAACATTTCCAATTTAATAAAACCAAGTAAATCCATTTTCATTCAGTCTTAAAATATAAATCATTCATCACACATAGGAATGTAAATAAATACTGAACATGAATCAAGTACTGCAATAAATAAGACTGAGTAAAACTCTCAGTTCAAAACTCCAAACCATCAACTAAACTGAATACAATAACTCTGATGAAAGAACTAGAAGTGGGCGACATATGCCCTAAACAAGAAGTCTAGATAAAACTGAATGGAAAGGATAGATGCGTTTATTGCAAGGACCTACAGCTTCCACAGTAGCTACAGCACATCAAGCAATCCACATTTCTAAATCTGATACTCCTGTGGCTGAACACCTAATATAATACATATATATAGCAAAAGAGAGAAGAGATACAAGAAACGGGTCAGAGCCCGATGTGTAAAAAATGATTTAGCAAGTATTTAAAACTGGTTCTTAAAACAAGTCTTATACACATGTTAGTTATCGAAATCTCACATGAGTTTCTCACCTCTCGTCTATTGTGCACGCCTAACGTACATCTAATCTCCCCTAGTTATACCTCCCAGTCTAACTAGTCAGAAACCATACTAATACTAACTATGCTCACAAGTAGTATTCCCGTATCGCCCATACAATACGCTATTCAGATATTTTATCTCACATACTAAATATCATTATTCACCGTTTGAATGGTTAATCTTTTATTCATTAAGATCATTTTACTTCTCATTTTCATTTTAACTACTAGTCTCACAAAGTAGAAAGTTACCCAAGTACACTCATACATATATATAGTCTCATCATCCCTATATATACACTAATCCTACACCCTTAGGTTAAGACCGCTTGGTGCAATGTAATAATTATTATTATTACCAAGTCTACTAATTTCACACAGTAGCAATATTCACAAGTCCATATATATATATATATATATATATATATGCTAATCCTGCACCCCCGACTAAGACCCATTAGTGCACATATTCTGAAAATCATGCATCCCCGGGTTAGCACCCATTAATGCACCTATCAATAATAATTCAGCACCCCCGGGTTATCACCCATTAGTGCGCCTAACAATAGAATCTTGCATCCCCGGGTTAACACCCATTTATGCACTTATCAATAATAATCCAGTACCCCCGGGTTATCACCCATTAGTGCGCCTAACAATAATCATCCTTGTACCCTCGGGTTATCACCCATTAGTACACTTAACAATAGAGTTTCTGCACCCCCGAGTTATCACTCATTAGTGCGCTTAACTATAAAGTTCTTGCACCCCCCGGGTTATCACCCATTAGTGCTCTTACAATAATATTACATAATAGGCATACACACATCCTATTATAAATTATAGGTATTTCTCCAACCTACATATATACTCCTCATACGTATTTTAATCTCATCTCTACGTATAGTATAAATATTTAGATTATTATCTCTCTCGTAATCTCCAAGGTATACTCTCTCTCTCTATACCGAAATAATTAAAGTATTTATTCTCACATACTTTCCCGAAATTTCATCTTATTTAAATTTATTATATGGCAGTTTCTCTCACTTCAATAGACCGGCAAACTCAAAACTAGACTTTGAGAAAAATCCCCAAAAATTCCCTCTGTCGCTCGAACAAGAAAGATTGTCATTTGAACGACTTCCACATGTCGTTCGAGAAACTTTACGCGAGATGCCATCTCACTCGAACAACTTCGCGCGAGATCTCCATCTCGTTTGAACCACTTCGCGTAAGATTGCGCGAGATTGCACTGTTCGTCTTCTTCACCAAACTTCAGCGTTTTTCACCATATTTGAACCTAAAAACCTCTAAGATTCAATTCCCAACAACTCATCATCAATACCCATCAACACGTAACAAGTTATAAGTCATTCCTAACCTCCTAGGATCATTAATTAGTCATAAATCACCATAATTATATAAAACCCCCAAATTAATTCACATGAACCCTAGTTTCCAAAATTCCAATTCAAAAACCTAATCAATCCAGATTCGTTCATCAATATATAATCAAATTTCGTTATTAATCCTCTACATAGATGAATGAATTCCAAACACTAATTAAATCAATCCTTAATCATAATTTAAATCTCCAATTTTCACCCAATTAACATATAAATCATGATTAATTCCACCTATACTAACATGAGCATGATTATTGCTAAAAGAAAGCAAGTAATAAACACTTGACTCGAATATGACGGTCTGATCCGTTGGTGATGTTGGCATATACGCATTCCTCTCTTTGCAATCTACGCGTTGGTGGTCACGGTTATGCAAGGTGGTGCTAATCGAGCTTTCTCTCTTGAAAATTAGTTCTCCCTCACATTCTCCATGGTCGTTCTTGATTTGTGTAGCCTATTAACCCTAATGGACTTTCCTAGGCTGATATAATTACTCTTAATTTTCGTCCATTAATTTAGCCCAAAAATACAATTTACCATAATGCCCTCTCGGGGTGCCGGTTAGGCCTAAAATCGTCTCGGGACCCAAACTAAACACCCGGGTATACTATTTTGACTTTCTCGACCCTCCCGAACTCAATGGCGCACTGGAAATGACCATACAAGTTAATATAAATAATTTCTCTTTTTATTCCATTCAATTAGTCCCGACACGACTCACACGCGTGTCAGACTTAAATTACCAAACTGTCGTATTTCTCACTTCTGACAATTTATCAAATATCATAATTCCATATTACATATCACATAGTAATATTTAATAGTTCACAACAATAAGTATTAACCCTTGGCACACTAGTTAATAATTATTTAAATCCTGATTAATAACAAATTAATTTCTCACATTTTAATTTAATTAATCCAATTCAAATAATTAATCGCATATTTATTCCCATAATAATAATTAATCACATAATTATTTAAATCGTCAAAAATACGGGGTGTTACATACTTCCCCCCTTACAACGGAATTTCGTCCCGAACTTCGGAAAAAGTATACCAGGTACAGACAACGCTGTAAAAATATTGCGCATCGCATCCCGTCGCTCACAAGTAAGCTACTCCGTACCACCCATATAGTATGCTATCGAATACCCTTAATAATGAACACTTCACATGTGTTTTCTTTAAACTCCAGGTTACCCTGTCATATAGGCTCTTGCCCAAGCCTTTCTGCTTAAGTTTCACTACTTCAACTTTATTTTAGATATTCACTATCTAGCCTTCTACTATTTGTACCTTAGTAGATTTATCCTCTTTTCATATACATACGACTTCGTCTCGTGTCGTTCATACAAGTAAATTGGTTGTGCAATATATGTTTCACACACAATATCTACGATAATATCGATCCTTCTCCGATATTTGAAATCATAACTGGTCCCCCACCTTTAACTCTCAAGTAGGACAATGACAAAGTTTACTATGCCATACCTCTACTGGCAATCTGCTCGAACGTGAACTTATAGGAGTTATTTGGACACAAACTCCACTAGTGGAAGGTACTATTCTAGTCCTCCCCTAAGATCTCAGGGTCCACATAATTTTTTTTTCTCCCACATCCGATTAGACCGCTTGTCCTGCCCATCCCTCTGTGAGTATTAGGTCGTACTCAATCGCATTTTAGCACCTATAATCCAATCATCTCATCTACATGAGAAGATCCTTGGGGATACTCTTCCATTCTCTAGTGGAAGAAGCCCCTACTGGTTTCGAATTGTCCACCATTTTTCAATTCATCAGGTGACCCACTGCAAGACTATCGTTGCAATATTAACCTACATCGTAACCCATGATCACCACTGTTGTTTATATCATGATACATTTTATACTCTCTTTAATAAGTTTCAACTTATCTTGAAACGTAAGTCTCTGACAAAACTTCGTGAATACGCTCCGGCTTACCCGACTACATGTTATCGAATTCACATGCTAATCACAATCCACTACCTGATTCAATCCCTTAGGGCGCCCATACACCCTATACCTCACGCATCATTATACAAAAGACATAAAATTTTCTTACCTCAATTCTTGCACACTCGGTATGCTGATGTGGTAGGGGTGCACTCAACCGCCCCACTAACCATAACTTAATCAATCCTTCAATGGTATCATTGCTCTATTCTGAAAAATACTAAGGCCAGGCTACTCTATTGGTCTTAAGTTATAAAAGAATTATCAACTTTAAAATATATTCTCCTATAGGAGCAATAACCAACATACAAAACTTATGTACTATCGACCAAACTTCTCTCCAACTCCCAACGTTCGCTAGTTTCATGCGTGGGATGTCTCGCAAAGCGAAATCCAAACAAGGACCCCCCCTGATACACTACTATCTAACCTAGTCGGTTATTGAGGTCCGTAAGGCCTTCAGTACCTACTATGTACTTTTCCACAACCTACGTATTATGACATAAAGTTTACTCGTCCACTCTCATGTCCCTAAAAATGTAACATGAAGCATAGCGCCCTCACTATCCCAAGTACTTGGCGCTATAGATATATAACGAGCTATATTTCGCCGCTCGATAAGAACACAATGTATTCTAAGTCTTAACAGAAAAATAAATCCCTATTCTCTGGAATAGCATATAATTAGACACTATACTCGCTAAGGTCTTATAATACTATAAAAGTTTCATATATACTCATATCTGGGTCCAACCCTATTTCAGGTGGCGCCGCACAAAACTAAAACCACTCCTTCCGGAGTATCCGACACGATAGTCATATCACTACATTTTTACTATCGTTTAACCATACGGTAGTTAATCACTACACATTACCATAATAAGCTCTACTAAAGATGACTCACTGTAGTAGTAAATTATAATAACAAAACACATTCTTAGGGCCCACCCGGTTCACTAACGGGAAATCATCAAAATGCCCTGCTAACAACGAGAAATACGTTTGTAACAAGACTGTTAAAACTAACGTTCCCACTAAACGCTAACCGCACGCGAAGTTTAAGGTTTCCAATTTACATAAAAGTTGTGGCACACCCATGTCACTAGAATCTATCCTTTACTCACAAGGAAGAAGCAAAACCTCACCAGTCTCGCCAAATCATAGGGTCTCAGCATGTGGCTGCTATCCCGACCCATGAACATCTACAATCGTCATACATCCTAAGATTTCATCCTATGGTTTTCCCCTCTCACCATGGACAATTTATTCCATCTTGTGGATTTCGCGCCCATTATTAAAACGTTGGCCCAAGCTCTCCATGCCTCAATTATAGCTTTATTAAACTCCCGTTTACATCCCGGGTCCCGTAGACTCTGACATACTGCATGCTGCTATTAACGAGGACTCTACTGGTCTAGCCTAAACCCATCACTCTTGGGTTATAAATTTCTTGGGCCAAATTCCCTTGACCCCAAATTCTTTCGCTAGAAGTCTCGCTCCTCCAGTCCTTATGCCTAACTGGCACGGTTTACCATTTCTAATCTCTTCGGTCTCACTTCTCAATTGTGACACATTCAACACTTGTAGTTCTGTTTCCTTTACATAAGGAAAACTTCACGAACTATTTTCTATCACTGGTCCCACTGACCATTTTGGGAATGGCCTTCTCTCGGACTGATAGTCTCAATTCACAATTATTCTTCCACTGTCCCTTTGGCTACGCTAGCTATCCGGAACTATGGTTGGCCTCTACATCCTGATTGACTTCATCGTCCTCTTGAAGTTAATCACTTAACATCATGTAACTGAGTTCCCTATTATGTATACTCTCATGTGGGGTTTCACTAACACCGTTAAATTCAGTTTCTGCTCTTCAGCAGGTTCGTTAACCCTCTTTACTCCCTTCTCTTGGAAGGACTGCAATCACTAGCAACCGTATAATTTTGATGACATCAACATTAGTCATTTATCATCCATACTGGTATTCTACTCACGGGTCCTTTATCAACTATAAACCCTTTGGATAAATTATACCCCTCTGCCGAATATGAAGTTCATTATGCAATTCAACCGTTCTCTCATGATCGGTTTCTACCTTACACATTGTTCTAAACATCAAAATTTCACTCACATTTTGTTACCACACTGAATGGAAGACTTCACGGTCAAATCGTACCCAAATTTCTCCTCAAATCTCAAACACACTTCTTCATATATGGTGATTGCCTCTAATCACTACACGATGCTCCTAAGAGCTATAGCTTTAAACTCCAAATTTAATTATGAGTGCCGTCATGCCCCACTCTACACAATTGCCTTCGAATTTTCTACCTCCGCTGGTCTGTTACACTTTCTCATTTTATTTTCTGCATCTTCACTGATGGGTTTTCAAAAGAGTCCCTCTGATTTCCCCTTTATCGACTATGCTAGGTGGCCCTAAATTCACTCCACCGTTACCTATGATTGTGTCCTGGAAACCCACAGTTCCCGAGTGACGATTTTACTATCTCTAGTTTAAGAAATTCTCGTGGTGGTTTTTGTCCCAATCACTCTTTCCCGATTACTCTATGTCTTCTATTGAGCCTCTTCTCTCGCGGTTCTTCTTACGACCCTCGATGGTCGTTCTAAAATGTTCGGGGTTCAAATCACACCGAATTTTGTATAATGAGTCACATTCATTATAATTTGTAGCAGGAGAACGTAAGTCGTATACGTAAGGGAATACAACAATCCTATCATAAGGCTCTGCATCAAAGAACGAAACGCTAAAATGTAATAAGTCGCACAGATCCTAAGGACACTAGAACCTGATGCTCTGATACCACCTGTCACACCCCGGCCAATTAAATATAGGGTGATCATTCCTCTACCAATTTAAAAATAGGATATTTAGTTGGTTCATTCTCAGCATCACTGTCGAAAAACTTTTAACATATTAATCATCTAATATAAAATTAAGCTAGGTGTCAAAACACTTCCAATTTAATAAAACCAAGTAAATCCATTTTAATTTAGTCTTAAAATATAAACCATTGACCACACATATGAATGTAAATAAATACTGAACATGAATCAAGTACTGCAATAAATAAGACTGAGTAAAACTCTCAGTTCAAAACTCCAAACCATCAACTAAACTGAATACAATAACTCTGATGAAAGAACTAGAAGTGGGCGACATATGCCCTAAACAAGAAGTCTAGATAAAACTGAATGGAAAGGATAGATGCATCTACTGCAAGGACCTACAACTTCCACAATAGCTACATCACGTCAAGCGATCCAAATTTCTAAATCTGATACTCCTGTGGCTGAGCACCTGATATAATACATATATATAGCAAAAGAGAGAAGAGATATAAGAAATGGGGTTATATCCCGATGTGTAAAAAATGATTTAGCAAGTATTTAAAACTGGTTCTTAAAACAAGTCTTATACGCATGTTAGTTATCGAACTCTCACATGAGTTTCTCACCTCTACTCTATTGTGCACGCCCAACGTACATCTAATCTCCCCCTAGTTATACCTCCCAGTCCAACTAGTCAGAAATCATACTAATACTAACTATGCTCACAAGTAGTATTCCCGTATCTCCCATACAATACGCTATTCAGATAGTTTATCTCACATACTAAATATCATTATTCACCCTTTGAATGGTTAATCTTTTATTCACTAAGATCATTTTACTTCTCATTTTCATTTTAACTACTAGTCTCACAAAGTAGAAAGTTACCCAAGTACACTTATACATATATATATAGTCTCATCATCCCTATATATATACACTAATCCTGCACCCTTAGGTTAAGACCGCTTGGTGCAATGTAATAATTATTATTATTACCAAGTCTACTAATTTCACACAGTAGAAATATTCACAAGTCCATATATATATATATATATATATATACACACACACACACACACACACACACACACACACATATATATACACGGGTTAGCACCCATTAATGCACCTATCAATAATAATTCAGCACCCCCGGGTTATCACCCATTAGTGCGCCTAACAATAGAATCTTGCATCCCCGGGTTAGCACCCATTAATGCACTTATCAATAATAATCCAGCACCCCCGGGTTATCACCCATCAGTGCGCCTAACAATAATCATCCTTGTACCCTCGGGTTATCACCCATTAATACACTTAACAATAGAGTTTCTGCACCCCCGAGTTATCACTCATTAATGCGCTTAACTATAAGGTTCTTGAACCCCCGAGTTATCACCCATTAGTGCTCTTACAATAATATTACATAATAGGCATACACACATCCTATTAAAAATTATAGGTATTTCTTCAGCCTACATATATACTCCTCATACGTATTTTAATCTCATCTCTACGTATAGTATAAATATTTAGATTACTATCTCTCTTGTAATCTCCAAGGTATACTCTCTCTCTATACCAAAATAATTAAAGTATTTACTCTCACATACTTTCCCGAAATTCCATCTTATTTAAATATATTATCTGGCAGTTTCTCTCACTTCAATAAACCGACAAACTCAAACTAGACTTTGAGAAAAATCCTCAAAAATTCCTTCTGTCGCTTAAATCAGAAAGGTTGTCGTTTGAGCATCTTCCACGTGTCGTTCGAGCGACTTCACGCGAGATGCCATCCTGCTCGAACGACTTCGTGCGAGATCTCCATCTCGTTTGAACCACTTCGCGCGAGATTGCACTGTTCGTCTTCTTCACCAAACTTCAGCGTTTTTCACCATTTTTGAACCTAAAAACCTCTAAGATTCAATTCCCAACAACTCATCATCAATACCCATCAACACCTAACAGGTTAAAAGTCATTTCTAACCTCCTAGGATCATTAATTCGTCATAAATCACCATAATTATATAAAACTCCCAAATTAATTCACATGAACCCTAGTTTCCAAAATTCCAATTCAAGAACCTAATCAACCCAGATTCGTTCATCAATATATAATCATATTCTGTGATTAATCCTCTACATACTTGAAGGAATTACAACCACTAATTAAATCAATCCTTAATCATAATTTAAATCTCCAATTTTCACCCAATTAACATATAAATCATAATTAATTCCACATATAATAACATGAGCATGATTATTGCTAAAAGAAAGCAAGTAATAAACATTTGCCTCGAATATGACGGTCTAATCCGTTGGTGATGTTGGTATATACGCGTTCCTCTCTTTGCGATCTACGCGTTGGTGGTCACGGTTATGCAAGGTGGTTCTAATCGAGCCTTCTCTCTTGGAAATTGATTCTCCCTCACACCCTCCATGTCCGTTCTTGATTTGTGTAACCTATTAACCCTAATGGACTTTCCTACGCTGATATAATTACTCTTAATTTCGTCCATTAATTTAGCCCAAAAATACAATTTACCATAATTCCCTCTCGGGGTGCCGGTTAGGCCTAAAATCGTCCCGGGACTCAAACTAAACACCCATGTATACTATTTTGATTATCTCGACCCTCCCGGATTCAATGGCTCACTCGAAATGATCATACAAGTTAATATAAACAATTTCTCTTTTTATTCCATTCAATTAGTCCCGACACGACTCACACGCGTGTCAGACTTAAATTACCAAACTGCCGTATTTCTCACTTCCGACAATTTATCATATATCATAATTCCATATTACATATCACACAGTAATATTTAATAGTTCACAACAATAAGTATTAATCCTTGGCATGCTAGTTAATAATTATTTAAATCCGGATGAATAACAAATTAATTTCTCACATTTTAATTTAATTAATCCCACAACAATAATTAATCGTATATTTATTCCTGTAATAATAATAATTAATCACATAATTATTTAAATCGTCAAAATACGGGGTGTTACACATACCTCATTAAACATACCTAGCAACATACCTATTTTTTTTAAATAGTAAAAAAATAATTTTGAGTTAATATTTTTTATATGGGTTCATGATATTTCAATGTACCTTTGTAAAAATATTCAGAGAAAAACAATGTGTTTTGATATTTTAAAAAAAAAAGGTAAAAAAACTAACAGTTTTAAAGGGTAAAAACTCACAGTTTTTTTACCTATTTTTAAAAAATAACAAAATTCATTATTTTCAATTGATTTTTTTTATGAGGGCACATTGAAATATCATGAACCCATATAAAAAATATCATCTCAAAATTATTTTTTTTACTATTTTGAAAAAAGGGTATGTTGCTAGGAGGTATGTTGGAGAGCCTCTCACTCTCTCTCTGTATATATATATATATATATATATATATATATATAGTGTATTAAAAACAAATTGTGCATGATATTTTGTATTAATTACACATGGCCTCCTGAGCTTTACTCCCTCTTTCACTTCACCGTACGGACTTTCACATTATGTACTCAATCCCCTAAACTTTTAAAACGACTTCAAGTAACCCTTTACTATTAACTTTTTGGACGAAAAACCATGTGCGTGGCACGTGAGGGCATTTTTGTCATAATTAAAAATAATTTTAAAGATTCTGAAAATTACCAAAAAAATTTAATTAGAAAAAATTACTAAAAAAAATTGTTCTAAAAATCCAAAAATCCAAAAATAATGGAAATTTCGTAATAAAAATATGGAAATCAAAACAATTAAAACATTTGGAAATTATGATAAATATATTTTAACCGAAAGCCAGTTAAAATGTCAGGTAAATATTTATAAAAAAACTTGAAAAAATATTTTTCACATCTGGAAATGACAAAAAAAATTAAAATATTTGAAAGAAAATATATTTTAAAAAATTAAAAATGCATAAAATTGAAAATTACTAAAAATAATTCTAAAAATGAGTGAAATATGAAGGAAAAGATTACAAAAAATGAAAATGACACAAAAATCAAAAAATAAAAAATTTCATCAAAAATATATTCCAAAACACAGAAACATGAAGGAAAAATAAAAAATCGTAATTTTTTATTTTCTGAATAACATGTAATAACTATTTTTTTTTTGAAAATCTATTGACAGAAGAAAGATTAAAAACATTTGACAAAAATTATATTTCAAAATGCAGAAAAAAAATTAAAAAAATGCTAAAAACAATCTAAAAGTGAGGAATAAATGAAAAAAGTTAAAAAAAGTTGATAAAGAACAAAAATAAAATAAACTAAAATATTTTGATAGAAAACATATTTTTATAAATTGGAGATGCAACGAAAAATGAAAAATAATAAAAGCATTTCTTAAAAATAGGGAAAACTGAAATATAAATTATAATATGAGAATGACAAAACTATTTTGTGTATAAATACGGTTAAAAATAATTTTTTTTAAACTAAAACATTTATAAATGGTAAATTTAATTTTTAAAATTAACTACTATGTGGTTTCTTTATATATAAAAAAAATATTTAAAAAAAATAGGGGGGGGGGGGGGGGACTATTTTTTTTAATTAGAGTAACATTATAATATAGTTTAAAACAACATGGTTATTTTGTATGAAATTCCAATGTGATTCGTAAAAAAGATAACATTATGAATATGGTACTAAAATGGAATGCATTGTAAAAAAACATGTATATAACTGAATGAAAATTAGACAAATATTTAGCAACTGAGAATATTGATGTTTGTTGTGACATGAAAATTTATCATACAAATTTATTGTAACCTCTTTTTTGACAACTAAAAAAGGTATGATTTGATACATGTGGAATTACTCATAAAAAATGAGACAATTTGACATTAGTAGGGTTTTAATGACGACATGAGAAGACTGTCTAGAGTTCGGGCTCCTCCTGTAAATTCCTTTGCTAAGGACTTCGTAGGTGAGAATTGGAATATCATGTCAAGACAACCAAACGATTTTAAGGGTTTGGGGAACAATATAGATAAAAACCTCCTGCCGATAATAGCAAGTCATAAATTGAGTTTGAAGAATAGTGGTAGCACTATGAGTATTGAACAAGATACTAATCTAACATACGAACATGTTCAGATTCTAGACAAAACTATTGGTCCTACAGTAGTTGAGATGAGGAAATAAGATGAAGCGAGATCTGTAAACTTGGTCCACAGACAGGGGAAAGAACCTGTAGATCCTGAAATGGACAATTATATGGATAAATTCCCGAAGATGAGAGATGTTAAAGAAAATGTAAATGAAGAAGATACAGTAAATGGTAGTAACTTGCCAACAAAGAAGATGTATTCAAGTCTGAATGGCGAGCAATCTTCGTGGGCAAAAGTGGCTGCTGCAAACAGAGAAAAAAATTCAGGTAATAAATTACAATTTAAACAAAATTGTGTTGATGAAGCAGGGAGAAATTGTGTTAAAATACTTTTTGAGGAAGTTGAGGAGGATATACAGAAATGGAAACATGATGTTGTGGTATATGCTTTTGGGTTGAAGGTTACCTTTAGTGCTATTAAAGGTTATGTTATGCGCAAATGGGGTAAGTTTGGAAATTTTGAAATGTTTTTACTTAAATCAGGAGTGTTTATAATGGCATTTGATAATCAGGAAGCTCAACTACAAATTATGGAATATGGCCCTTGGTCTTTTAATAACAGACCACTGATAGTGAAGCCTTGGGAGGCAGGAGTGAGTTTAGAGAAAGAAAGAATGGACCAACTTCCTATTTGGGTTAGACTACCAGCATTGAAGTTACATATATGGTCTGATTATATTTTGAGTAAAATTGCTAGTATTATAAGGAAACCTTTATTCACACATAGAATGACTGCAAAAAAAGAAAGATTAACATATGCTAGATTGTGTGTAGAGATAAGTTTGGATAGCAAACTTCCAGATTTTGTGGCTATATATGATCATGATGGAACTCTGATTAGACTGAAAATAGACTATGAATGGATACCTTTAAAATAAAGTGAATGTAAGATGTTTGGGCATAAAAAAGAAAATTGCAGATTGAACAAAAAACCCACTCAGGTGTGGAGGAAAGTTGAAGCTCATGAGAAATCAGAAGAGTATGACAAAAGTGGAAAAGAAAATGCAAGTGTTGATAATATAAATGATACAAATACTGCTGAGTTGGTGCATAACCCAACTGGTATTGGTGAAGTGAATAATACTGTAATAGCATGTGAAGGGTTACAAGAGGCTAATGAAGTGGTGCATGAGATAAGACTTATTGATCAAGACACAAACAAAATGGAGATGACTAAGGAAGATATTATGGTGACTAATAATTTTGATGTTCTAAAAGAGGAGGAGTTGGAAATGCTAGAGATTAATCATGAAAGAGGGAAAAATATATGCAGCTCTAATGAAGATCAAAGCAACAAAGGTAATCACAACCCTGCTGAAATGAAGAACAAGGGTATCAGTCCAGCTAAAAAAATAAAGAAGGGAGGGGGAAGGGGAAGTAATAGACCCAAATAATGATAAAGCTTGCCATTTGGAATGTTAGAGGGTGTAAGGCCCCTCAGAAACAAAGAGAGGTGAATAAATACATCAGGGATAATAATATTAATATTGTTTGCTTGGTAGAAATAAAAGTGAGGAGAAATAATATTGAGAATATTAAGAATGGTTGTTTTAATCAATGGGGTTTGCTGCATAATACTCCTAATAGTGGCCCTGGTAGAGTTTGGTTGGCATGGGATACTGTAATCTTTGAAGTTGAAGAAGTGAGTAGTATAAATCAGGCTTTGACTGCTAGAATTACCTACAAAGATTGTAACAAATCTTTTTTATTCACTGGGATTTATGGGGCTAATGATAGGGAGGATATATATGAGTTATGGAGATATCTTGAAAGTTTGAATAGTTATGGTATATTTGAGGCTTGGATCATAGGAGGGGATTTTAATGTTGTTAGAAGATATGATGAGAGATTGGGGGTAATGGGATTGATTGGGAGGAATCAGATGGTTTTAATAGATGTATTGAGAATATTCGGTTTGATGATCTCCCTATTAGGGGGTTTGGTTTACTTGGAGTAATAGCAGAGAAGGTGATGACAATATTCAAAGTAGGATTGATAGAGTGTTTCATAATGAGATGTGGCTTCAAAATTTTCTGGAATGTGATATTCGTGTGGATTTACTTGGTATCTCTGACCATTCGCTAATTGTTATGTCTATTCATACGGAGAGGGAAAGGGTTAACAAACCTTTCAAATTTTTTAACTTCTGGATGAAACATAATTCTTTTAAGGATATTTTAAGGCAGGGATAGGGGATTCATGTTGAAGGGTATATTATGTATTCAGTTGCAAAAAGATTAAAAATGTTGAAGAAGGAGTTTAGGAAACTGAATAAAGATTGATATTCTAACATATACTTTAGAGTCAATGCTAAGAAGATTGAGTTTGATATAATTCAGGAGAGTCTTGTGGGTAATGGGGGGAATGCTGATCTTTTACATGCCAGGAGAGTTTGTCAATTGGAATATTTTAAACTCAAAAATATTGAAGAAGATTTTTATAAACAAAAAGCTAGAGTTCAATGGCTTGAGCTTGGACATAATAATACTAGTTTTTTTCATAAGAAAGTCAAAAATCATACTGTTTGAAATAAAATCCTTACAATTAAAAATGAAGATGGAATTGGTATGTATGGTCATAAAGCAGTTCATAAGGAGGCTATGAATTTTTTCACTAAGCTGTTAGGGTCTAATCAGTGGCGGATCTAGGAATTTTAAATGGGTGGGGCACCTCCACGTAAAATACGGGGGTTCGGGTGCTATAGCCCCTGGAATTTTTTTTTTTGAGGGCTATTCATATAACTAAATAAAAATAAATATTCACACATCAATAGTAATAAAATTGATCAAACTAAACCATAATACTTCATTGCTAAAAAGAGCATCCAAAATATGAATTCGTCATTACAAACAGTAATTAAAATAAAAAGAGCATCCAAACGAGCAAATTACAATATTCCTCTACGATTTTTCATCTTTTGGAATCGATCCACAATTTCATAATTTCTTAGAAATGTAAAAATCTAATTGAAATCATCTTCAAAAAAATAATCGGTTCCCATCTTCAAAAAAAATTGAAACCCATCTTCAAAAAAAAAATTGAAACCCATTTTTAAAAAAAAATCTAATTGAAATCATCTTCAAAAAAATAATTGGTTCCCATCTTCAAAAAAAATTGAAACCCATTTTCAAAAAAAAATTGAAACCCATTTTCAAAAAAAATCTAATTGAAATCATCTTCAAAAAAATAATTGGTTCCCATCTTCAAAAAAATTGAAACCTTCATCTTCATCTTCAAGCACAAACACAAACAGAATCACAACCATAACCACAAATAAATACTTACAAATAAATCAACAAGCAACAAGTATAAATGAAATCACACAACACAACTTAGCATTGAGTTTCAAGAATACCTTCATCATTCACAAGTGAGCAGCGGTAGCCAGGGGTAGAACAAAGGAGGGGCTGCCTATCGGTCGGAGCACGGAGAGCTGTTAGAGGGTGGGTGAGGCAAGTTTTTTTTCGATTTGGACAACTGACAAGGGGAGAGCTAGAAAGAGGGGCGGCTAGGTTAATTTTTCCTTTGTATTTGGCTTTGTGCTGCGTTTGTTGGGTTTAGTTATTTTAACTTTTTTTTAAATGCTGGGAGGAGCACGTGCACCCCCCCAATTATATATTATGTCCGCCACTGGGTCTAATGGGGTTAGAATTAATATTGAGAATGGTAGATTAAGAGTGTGAGACAGAGATGACTAAATAAGAGTCAGAAAAGGAAGCTTGCCGAAAATGTTACTAATTAGGAGATTGAAGAAGCTTTGTTTGACATTAATGCTGATAAAGCTCCAGGGCCAGATGGGTACAATGCAGGGTTCTTTCAGAAAAGTTGGGATATTGTTGGGGAAGATGTTACTAATGCAGTTAAATCCTTTTTCACCTCTGGGAAATTACTCAAGGAGTGGAATTGTACAGTTATAAGCCTTATCCCTAAAATTCCTAACCCTTCCACTATGAAAGACTTTAGACCTATTTCATGTTGTAATACTACCTATAAAATCATTTCTAAGGTGATTGTGAGAAGACTTGGTGGAATCATTCCTGATCTTGTGAATAATCGACAATATGCTTTTGTGAAAGGGAGAAATATATATGATAATGTTCTTTTAATGCGGGAAGTTATGAGAGGGTATCATAGAAATGATGGGGGTGCTAGATGTGCCTTAAAAATTAATCTCGTGAAAGCTTATGATTCTGTGAGATGGGAATTTATTAGAGAAGTTCTTATAGTTATGGATTTCCCTGAGATTGTTATCAATTGGATCATGGTGTGCATTAGCTCTGCTAGTTTTGCAGTTAGTGTGAATAGGGGTGTTAACGACATTTTCAAGGCTACTAATGGGTTAAGACAAGGGGACGCTTTATCTCCATACTTATTTGTTTTAGTGATGGAAGCATTTTCTTGGATACTTGATGAGGATATTAGTAAGGGTGATTTTTCTTATCACCCTAATTATGAGAATTTGAAATTATCCCATGTAATGTTTGCATATGATTTATTTATTATGGCTAAAGATAATGAAAAGTCTTTAAGGGTTATTGATAAAGTTCTTACTTATTTTAAATGTTTTCTGGTCTGGCGGATAACAAGTCTAATTGTGAAAGTTTCTTTGTTGAAGTGACTGTTGAGGAGAAAGGAACACTGTCAAACATCATTGATATGAGGGTTGGGTCTCCTCCAGTGAAATATTTGGGCGTGCCTCTTATTTATATAAGATTGAAAGCTTATGACTGTAAAGCCCTTGTTGAGAGATTGATGATTAAAATTAAATGTTGGACCAACAAATGGTTATCTTATGCAGGGAGAATTCAACTTTCTATTGCTGTGTTAAGAAGTATACAAGCTTATTGGATTAACGTTTTTATTTTACCTAAAAATGTCATTAGAGAGGTTGACCAAATTTTGAGAAGATTCATATGGTCAGGTGTAGATTTAAAGAAGAGAGGGTATAAGGTGGATTGGGAGGATGTTTGTTTCCCTAGTGAAGAAGGTGGGTTGGGTATAAAGAATTTGGTGCAATGGAATAAAGCTACTATGAGGAGACATATATGGGATGTGGCAAGGAAAAAGGATTCTTTATGGGTTAGATGAATTCATTCTGTTTTTATTAAAAATAACTCAGTTTGGATAGTTAAACTCTCGAATGATGCTTCTTGGATTTGGAGAAAAATTTTGAAGTTAAGGGATGAGGCTAAAAGACTTATTAAATATCATATTGGTAATGGAGAGGAGACTTTATTTTGGATTGATAGCTGGCATGAGAATGGTCTTTTAATTGAGCAGTATGAGTGTAGGATTGTGTATGATGCAGTTAGTCATATAATGGCTAAAGCTTCTGATTTTATTAGTGAGGGTAGGTGGAGATTTCCAAGACCTATATCTGTTGACTTGATTGGTATGGCTAAAACTTCCATTTTTCCTAACAGTTATTCTCATGAAGGAACTACTTGGATTATATCTAAAGATGGGAATTTTAATATCAAGGATACTTACAATGAGATTAGAGAAAGGAAGCAGAAAGTGAGTTGGTTTAATGCAGTATGGTTTTCTAAGAAAATCCCTAAATGTTCATTTATTCTATGGATCACATGCCTTAATAAGATGTGGACCAAAGATAAACTTAAATACCGGGGATGTATTAATGATGATATATATACACTTTGCAGAAATAAATTGAGAATAGGGATCATTTATATTTTGAGTGCAATTTTTCTAAGAAAATTTGGAGGAAAGTTTTGAGGTTCAATGGTTGTAGCAGGAATATTAGAAGTTTTGAAAAAGAAGTGGATTTATGTAGCAGCAAAAGTAAAATTTTTGGGTATATAATGAAGAAATTATGTTTATCAATCACTGTGTATGTTTTATGGTGGGAAAGAAATGATAGAATTTTTAATGACAGTTTTAAAGAGGAGAAAATTATTTTCCAGAATATTGAGAGGATGGTTCAGGAAGCTACATGCAAGTGGAGAAACATAAAAAGAAACATGGAAAATTGGGAAATTGTCAAGAATTGGGGTATGTATGAAAATATTATGGCATTAGCTAGATGTATTACCTATCATTTGTGTTGGTGGTCTGCTCAGTGGTAGAATTCTTATTCTCGGGTGTCTATTTGGTGATGGTCCTTCTTGAGTTTGGAATGCCTGCTTGTGGCCTGAGTTGATTCTCTTTAGTGATGCTTTGTTTTTATAGTTAATACGTGAAGTTGTGTTCATTGATTTGCATGCTAGTGTGGGGTGAGATGGTTTTCCTTGTTCTGATGTCTGTCTATGTGGCGTGATGTTTGAGATGGGGTTGGGTTGATTCTTGGTGAGGTTTTTTTTTATTTTCTTGTTGACATTGTATCGGATTGGAGAAGTCTTATTGGATTGTGTATGGTTAGCTATGTGTATGTATCTATGGACGTTTTGTCTGAAGATGGTTTGGTTGTTGATGGGGTTACCCAAGTGAGTTTGTAATGTTGTGTTTCTTTTGCAGACGTGTTTTGGTTAGTGGAGTAGTGGAAGACAGTTAGCACTCAATGAGTTTGGTTTGTTTACGTGTGGATAGTTTGTCAGTGGTTTTCTTTTGATGGTTTTGTATTGTTGTGGTCGTGTAGAGACGATTTTTGTTGTTGTGGGGCTGGGTTGTAGCAGATGTCGGTTGTTGGTTTGTTTTTTGGTTGGCCTCGTTTGTTTAGGTTTGGTTGAGTTTTTAGGCATGCGTGCCTTAGGTTGTTTGGCCTGTGTGCCAGTTTGGTCTGGGCCTGTTTGTAGGCTGTGTTTGCTGGTCTGTTTTTTTTTATCCTCTTTTGGCTTCTTGCCTTCGGTGTTAATATATTTACATTCCCCCCCCCCAAAAAAAAAAAAAAACACAGAGTATTACTCATAAACGATGCAAAAGTAGTACTTAAGATTTTACAGCTTTCGAAAGTTATTAAAAAAACTCTTTTATGAAACATATAGTTTTTATGTCACATTCATGTTTAATGAAAAATAAATAAAAATAAAAACTCGTAAATATATAACATACAATATTATATATATATATATATATATATATATATATATATATATATATATATATATATATATATATATATATATATATATATAAGGAGTTAAAAATAGTTTTTAAGCCATTTAAATTTTTTAATGACAAAAAGTTAATTAATTTTTTTTAAAAAAAATATTCAATTTTTATAAATTGTGTTTATTATTTATTTTTATTTTCGTTAAAGACAGTTAAAATATAATGTACAAAATGTTTTGTCATAAAACAGTTCTTTTTGTAAAATATAGTAAATATAGTGTAAAATTTATTTTTAATACACTAATATATACATATAATAATGTGTATTAATGTATTTAGGAGTAAAAGAGTATTTTTGGTTGAAAAGTGGGTGAACTGACGATCAAATTGATTAGCTAACGCTTTACGTCAATTTTGGATCCCAACCAACTAATACGAAAATAAATTGATTCAAACTCTAAATGGTCCTAACTATTGGATCATAGAGATCCATAATGCCATATATACAATATAATACTACCACTATTACCAAAACTCCAATAATATCCTTGGGATGATGTAACCGAAATATTCCTTAAATTCGATACATCAACCCCCATCAATCTAGTACACCATAATCATCCAAGATGTACTCCACAAAGATTCTACATCCTTTCATCTATCGGATATATAAATATATATATACACATTTCATTCTAACCATATATATATATATATATATATATATATATATATATATACACACCATCATCCAATCCCATGACCATGTATACATACCATATATGATGTACAAAGGCCATGCACAAATAAATACCCGGCTATATATAGCGTCGATAAACTGCATCAATGTTATCATCTTTCCAGTGCCCGACTCACGTAGCAATACTGGGGCCACCATGGTGGGACTAAAAGACACCCATCTCGTGGTAAACTAACGCACACGACGTCCCGGGAAGCGGTCATAGCTCCAAACCGGAAATGAGACGAAACATACCCACCACGTCTCATCCCAAAAATATAAAAATGTAAATCACATAATAACACACGGGACGACTATGACCTGGGGAATATCCACACCCTGCTTTTCAAGCCAGGATGCTCACCCTCTACGCGCGCAACTTCCCAATGATAGCATGAGCGGGGTATGCTTAACCAAATAAGTATATATACCATTCACATGCACAATATATATACATCCATATGATCCAATCATGTGATCAAATAATAAACCATCATATACGGTTTAAGTATCCATACCACATATGTCCACAACATAAATATATCCATATTTTCATATCTATATAGATATATAAACATATACTCACATATCCATATATCTATATATACAAACTATATCTCGTTCATATGTATATAGTATATATGTAACCTCGGCTATAGCTATACATAATCCTTAATATGCAAGCCGTCACCACAAACTCATATCATTTACCTTGATATGTGAATACAATCCCTCACTTGAAACATATTCAATCATTTTTCGTATGATGAATAGTCTCCCAAAACCATATGTATATATCTATACATATATATTCAACATTAGGGTTACCACCCAAGAGTTTGTGTAGGAGTCTATCACTACACATTTCATCCATATTCAAAAGTACATAATTTCCTTTAGTACTATTTAACCATAGGCACATACATGACTTAATAGTCTAAAACCTCAAATTATTCCAACCTCGTTTCAAGTATTGGAATTTCAATGGTCATAACCCCACAATTTTGTGTAAACTATCCTAACTAGAATTTATGCTACCGCTTATTCTAGTCGATAGTATAATCCCAATCGTTCCCAATTTCACCTATGGTTCAGATAAATCTCAGGAACCCTTACTCCTATTGACTTATCAATTGTTCCTTAGTCTAAACATTTATAAGGATATGAAACCCCTCACTCTTTAAGAATATGCGACCACTCTCTTCCATTTGTCCCCAAATTGTATCTTAACAATATCCTATCCTTATAAGGATTTGACATAAAGGTCGGCTTAGAAAATTCCACAACATACATGGATATTTCTTATCCAATTATTCCAAGAAGTCCCCACTATCATATACTAAGTGAGAGACCCCCTATAAGTCTCCAAATTATCTCTTACTTCATAAGAGAAAACCTCAAATTTATAAACCCAACCAAAAAGGGTAGAAATCATCCTAGAAAAACCTCATAAAACAACCCATTAAGGAAGCCCCTAAGGATAAACTCCAAAAGAAAAGGGAAAGGACAACTCCAAATTTTGGGCTAAAAATAGGGGATCGGTAGACCGGTCCCAGACCCCCGGTCGACCGCGGATCCGAATTTTGCCTACGAAGAAATGCAGTAGGCTTTTCCCTTAAGGCGCGGTCGACTGGCCATACCAGATATTCTGGCCGATTTCCCCTTTCTCATCAAACCCACGAAATTAATACCCTAAAACTTTCATTCTAATCCCCAAACTTTCATCAAATCATGATGTTAATCCCATTAATCAACCCAAAGTTGATCCCAACCATTTCTAATCCATTAATTCCATATTTAAACATTGATTTCAAGATTAAACCTAAAAATCTAGGTTTTGATGTTAATACCCAAAAATCCATTTCTTTAACCCACAAATTATGAAATGAAATACACAAATAGCTATTTTGCAAGATTAAACACTTGCCTCAGATTTGTAGAGGTTGGATCGTCCTCGGTGCCGCGGTTTTGGGCCGGAAACTCCAACTTTTCTTCCTCTCTCTTCTCTTTTCTTCTTCTTTCTCTCTTCTTTCTCCCTCTAGGGCTTTTTCTCTCTTTCTTTCAAATGAGAAATGGCTTCATCCGTAAGCCTCATAAACCTTTAAAACAAAATCCCAATTTTAAATGTTAATACACACTTTAAATGACTCGTTTATTCTAATTCGAGTCAAACTGACTTAAAAATATTCCGGAGCCGAAATAAAACCCCATGACAGTCATTTTGAGTATCTCGACCCTTCCGGGATCAATGGTACCCTCAAAATCATCTTCCGGAATACTTCAAAATGTCCTCTATTTTTGGACTTAAATTCCCAATTTTAGAATTTTCCAATTTAATTAAATTTTATTTTCCCAAAATTTAATTTCTCAGTCTCAAAAGTCTTGGGGTGTTACAATCTTCCCCCCTTACAAAAATTTTGTCCGCAAAATTTAAGATGTGCCTAGGACCTCAATATCATCTAGTCCTTACATCAACCCTCAGGATCACTATGCCGATCCTTTCTAGTTCTCACGTCGAACTATATAGATCCTTATCGATCCTTAAAATCAACTAGCTACCCAGGGCACCCATACACCCCGTACCCGAATTTCCACTCGTAGAATTATAATCAGGCTCCATTAGCCTCAAATCTTAACATAACTATTACCAATATAATCTATAATAACATATTAAATATATAAAAGTTTGAAAATTCCCAACGGTTGAACTCTCCTCAATTCCTGACGCTAGCTATCTTCGTGCGGTGGAGGTCTCGCAAGCGAAATCCAAACAAGGAACCCTCCCAATACACTACTGTGTAGCTAGGTCGGGAATTGATATTAGTTGAACTAGGGTTAAGGTTTTATAAAAGATTTTCATATATTAGATATTGTCCGAAGGCCTATATAACAATATAATATAAATAAATTCCGCGTCTTCCGACACGCCAAACAAACACCTTATGTTTAGGACACAAGGCCTCAACAAATACAACACTCTAACCAATACCTAGTTCTCAAAACTAGCACAACTATGAGCTAAATTGCCCACTCAAAATAGAGCTACCAAACTTGAACTTCTCAAGTATAAAAATTCTTCCACTTCAACTCAACACCTTTCCATGAAATAAATTCTTCCCTCATTGGAACACCACAATTACACGCCCTAACCCATCCATAAGACGAATAACCACTACTTAACAAACCTTAACATTCCGCACCTCCGGAATTCAATATTATAACTCTCGACGTTCCCGATATCGCACAAAGCATGACTTAAACCCAAAGAAAGGTATACTACCTCGTACTTCCATAATCTAATGGTTTCACCTCATCTAAGGATCTCAGTTCAAGACCCTCTACTTCTTCCAGGACGATTATTACTCCTAAACCTATTTCTCTACAAGAGAAACATCTTTCCCAAAATCCTTCCTAACCATTTCGAAGGACAGTACTATTGCGACTACCGAAAACTCCCTCAGTCCCACTCAATGAAACTGAGTCTCCAAATTTCTTACTCCCACTTCCCAGAAGGCAATACTCCCAATATTGGGATAACTCCACACCTCACATCAGGGAAAAGTCACCAACACCAGGCTTCCTAACAAAGGTTAACGAGTTTCTCAACCTAAACCTCCCAAAGACTACACTATATTTCTCTCCTCACACTTATTTTACTAAGTCCAAGGTTCGCCATTCGAGTAAATTTTCCTTTCTTACTCGACCGTCGATAAATCACCTCGAACCACTGCTAGAAATCTCCTCAATATCTCCTCCGGGATCGGGGAAAACAAATACCCCCGATTAAAGCGTACCCAAAATATGCTATGAGTATTGTACTTCTAATCCTATTCTTTCTTAGACGAAAAAATCTAGGCGACGTCTGAAACGAAACAAGAGCAACTGTTATCAGAACGCCAATCAAGTGAATGTACTTCATAGAAGAAAACAACGCAGTGAACACAAGAGTCCTATTTGTAGGGCTTTATGTCAAGAACGTTAACGGAAGAATGTAGAAAACTCGCACAGATCCTAAGAACTCTAGAACCTGATGCTCTGATACCATCTGTAACACCCCGCTTAAAATAATAACGGGTGGCTAGCCCTATACTATATTAAATCAGGAATTTCAGATGGTCCAGTCTCAACATCAACTGCCGGTACTATATAATATAGGACTAACTACCCGATATCATATAAGAGAGATGTTAAATAATTTAAAACATGCAACAACTAACAAACCAACACCATAAAACTACTAATAAATAGGAGAAAGATGCAAGAAAGAACTATGATAAACGAAATGCTATAATAAAATGATATAATCAACTACAACAGAATGTGATACAAAAAGTAGACCCGAATAAGCTGTCGGGTCACAGCGAATACAATAACCGGAATGGAATAAGTATAAATATTTATATAAATATCCCTTGGGTACAAACTCGATATACAACATGAATCCTACCTAGAATTTTAAAAGTAGGAGGCGACTACCAGATACATCCCGCAACAGTCCGCACCTATCACGGCTCCCAAGACTCTGGATAGAAGGTCATCCGGCATCCATGCGGTAGGACACCTGTAGTAATATATATATATATATACAAGCAGGAGGGAAAAGTAAATGGGTCAGAGCCCGAGTTGTGAAAAATATTTAGCAAGTGTGTTAACCGTGCATAATAAATATCGGTGCACTTATTTCATAATTAAAGTGGAACCGCACTCTCGTGGAACCCCAACTCACCTCTCATCTAAAGGCGCGCACCTATTCGCGTCCTCAATTTTATTAGTTAAATTACCCCCATTTTTATTAGGACAACCTAACTTATCATACGCCTAGCATATACCCACGAGATCTACCTTCTTATCATACCCCAAGAATCCACCCCCTTTTTAACCACAGATAAATATTTATTTTCAATCATATGTGCCTTATTAGGCTTAGTGGATTCCGATTTATACTTTAACCATTTAAAATTTAATAAATTACCCACTATGCATTTGGGTTGAAACATATGATTTAATTTCTAATTAATAAGCATGCAAAATTATTATTGACACAACTTCCCTCCAATTTCAACGCTACGCTGCGTTTCGTGCGTGGGGTGTCTCGCAAAGAGAAATCCAAACAAGGAACCACCCCGTTACAC
The DNA here is from genome assembly GCA_949130495.1 of Sambucus nigra. NCBI lineage: Eukaryota > Viridiplantae > Streptophyta > Magnoliopsida > Dipsacales > Adoxaceae > Sambucus > Sambucus nigra. The sequence continues at coordinate 540,463,060 of OX422215.1, read as the reverse complement.
TACTCCATGTCAACGTCGATCCTGGAGATCCATCATGCCACACATAAATATCGACAGAACTTCTCTTTACTCTCAACAATGTACTACATTTCGTGCGTGGGGTGTCTCGCAAAGCGAAATCCAAACAAGGAACCACCCCGTTACACTACTCTTTGACAATGTCGATCATAGAGATCCATAATGCCATATATACAATATAATACTACCACTATTACCAAAACTCCAATAATATCCTTGGGATGATGTAACCGAAATATTCCTTAAATGCGATACATCAACCCCCATCAATCTAGTACACCATAATCATCCAAGATGTACTCCACAAAGATTCTATATCCTTTCATCTATCGGATATATAAATATATATATAGGCATTTCATTCTAACCATATATATATATACACACCATCATCCAATCCCATGACCATGTATACATACCATATATGATGTACAAAGGCCATGCACAAATAAATACCCAGCTATATATAGCGCCGATAAACTGCATCAATGCTATCATCTTCCCAGTGCCCGACTCACGTAGCAATACTGGGGCCACCATGGTGGGACTAAACGACACCCATCTCGTGGTAAACTCACGCACACGACGTCCCGGGAAGCGGTCATAGCTCCAAACTGGCAATGAGACGAAACATACCCACCACGTCTCATCCCAAAAATATAAAAATGTAAATCACATAATAACACACGGGACGACTATGACCTGGGGAATATCCACACCCTGCTTTTCTAGCCAGGATGCTCACCCTCTACGTGCGCAACTTCCCAATGATAGCATGAGCGGGGTATGCTTAACCAAATAAGTATATATACCATTCACATGCACAATATATATACATCCATATGATCCAATCATATGATCAAATAATAAACCATCATATACGGTTTAAGTATCCCTACCACATATGTCCACAACATAACTATATCCATATTTTCATATCTATATAGATATATAAGCATATACTCACATATCCATATATCTATATATACAAACTATATCTCGTTCATATGTATAGTATATATGTAACCTCGGCTATAGCTATATATAATCCTCAATATACAAGCCGTCACCACAAACTCATATCATTTACCTTGATATGTGAATACAATCCCTCACTTGAAACATATTCAATCATTTTTCCTACGATGAATAGTCTCCCACTACCATATGTATATATCTATACATATATATTCAACATTAGGGTTACCACCCAAGAGTTTGTGTAGGAGTCCATCACTACACATTTCATCCATATTCAAAAGTACATAGTTTCCTTTAGTACTATTTAACCATAGGCACATACATGACTTAATAGTCTAAAACCTCAAATTATTCCAACCTCGTTTCAAGTATTGGAATTTAAATGGTCATAACCCCACAATTTTGTGTAAACTATCCGAACTAGAATTTATGCTACCGCTTATTCTAGTCGATAGTACAATCCCAATCGTTCCCAATTTCACCTATGGTTCAGATAAATCTCAGGAACCCTTACTCCTATTGAGTTATCAATTGTTCCTTAGTCTAAACATTTTTAAGGATATGAAACCCCTCACTCTTTAAGAGTATGCGACCACTCTCTTCTATTTGGCCCCAAATTGTATCTTAACAATATCCTATCCTTATAAGGATTTGACATAAAGGTCGGCCTAGAAAATTCCACAACATACATGGATATTTCTTATCCAATTATTCCAAGAAGTCCCCACTATCATATACTAAGTGAGAGACTCCCTATAAGTCTCCAAAGTATCTCTTACTTCATAAGAGAAAACCTCAAATTTATAAACCCAACCAAAAAGGGTAGAAATCATCCTAGAAAAACCTCATAAAACAACCCATTAAGGAAGCCCCGAAGGATAAACTCCAAAAGAAAAGGGAAAGGACAACTCCAAATTTTGGGCTAAAAATAGGGGACTGGTCGACCGGTCCCAGACCCCCGGTCGACCGTGGGTCCGAATTTTGCCTACGAAGAAATGCAGTAGGCTTTTCCCTTAAGGCGCGATCGACCGGTCCCCAGACTGCGGTCGACCGACCATACCAGATATTCTGGCCGATTTCCCCTTTCTCATCAAACCCACGAAATTATTACCCTAAAACTTTCATTCTAATCCCCAAACTTTCATCAAATCATGATGTTAATCCCATTAATCAACCCAAAGTTGATCCCAACCATTTCTAATCCATTAAATCCATATTTAAACATTGATTTCAAGATTAAACCTAAAAATCTAGGTTTTGATGTTAATACCCAAAAATCCATTTCTTTAACCCACAAATTATGAAATGAAATACACAAATAGCTATTTAGCAAGATTAAACACTTGCCTCAGATTTGTAGAGGTTGGATCGTCCTCGGTGCCGCGGTTTTGGGCCGAAAACTCCAAGCTTTCTTCCTCTCTCATCTCTTTTCTTCTTCTTTCTCTCTTCTTTCTCCCTCTAGGGTTTTTTCTCTCTTTATCTGAAATGAGAAATGGCTTCATCCGTAAGCCTCATAAACCGTTAAAACAAAATCCCAATTTTAAATGTTAATACACACTTTAAATGACTCGTTTACTCTAATTCGAGTCAAACTGACTTAAAAATATTCCGGAGCCGAAATAAAACCCAATGACAGTCATTTTAACTGTCTCGACCCTTCCAGGATCAATGGTACCCTCAAAATCATCATTCGAAAAACTTAAAAATTTCCTCTATTTTTGGACTTAAATTCCCAATTTTAGAATTCTCCAATTTAATTAAATTTTATTTTCCCAAAATTTAATTTCTCAGTCTCAAAAGTCTTGGGGTGTTACATGGTTTAAGTGGCACATGGGGTAATTGTTTGTTATTTGTTTTTTGGTTTAGAAATTGGCAGGTAAAAATCGTGGGTTTGGAGAAGTGGGTCTTGGCTTGGATGAATGATGAGTTTTTGTCTTTGTTTTGGAATCAGGTTTGGGTTCGGGGTAAGTTGGTTCCGGGTTTGATCTTGCCGGAGCATGGAAGGGGGCGGATGGTTAGACAACAATGGTGGTGGTGGTTCGTGTATTGGCCGGATTCAATTGGTTCCGGCGCCGGAGCTCACGAGTTTTAAGGTCTGCGATCGGAGGTGTGGAGGCAGGGGCATGGAGTTCGCCAGAGTGATGGGGGCGGATCGTCGACGGTTTCAGGCTCCGGTAGGAGGTGTAGGGAAAGGACGTCGGGGTTGTGGCTTGGGTCTGCGTCGCTGGACACAGCTGGTCGGAGTTGGAAAGTCCGGTGCCGAAGGTAGGACACGAGGTCACTAGAGATAGGGACGACGCCGACATGGGACTGCTGGTGGGTGAGGTGAGTTTGGGTTAAGGATTGGTGGTGATGTTGTTGATAGGTTATGGAGATATGGAGAGAGAGAGAGTGGTGGTGTAGGGAAGAAGATGAATAGGAGGGATAAGGTGTGGTGTGGTGTGTAGGCATTTAAGTGAGGGTGAGGAAGATTTTGGGTGTAGGTGAGTGTGTATGGGATTTGTGTGTGTGTGTGTCATTTGTACACCTAAAAAATAAAATAAAACTAAAATTAACTAAAAGAAAATAAAACTAAAAAAATCTAAAAATCAAATTCCTATTCTAAAAATAAAATAAAGACTCGATTAAAAATGAAACTAAAAAGAAATAAAAAAATAAAAATAAAATCTAATAAAACTAAAATTAAAATCCTAAATAAATGTAAACTCAAATAAAACAAAAAAAAATGAAATCCTAAAAAAAATCTAATCCTAATAAAAACTAATAGAAATCAAAATAAAATAAAATTATACTAATAAAGATAAAATAGAAAAATAAACCTAGAAAATTTAAAATAAATCCTAAAAAATTAAAAGGACTCAAACTAAAAATCTAAAAAAAATAATAAAATGACAAACAAAACACACACAGGCTTGGGGTAAGTTTGGGCTAGGTTTTGGCTCGGGTTAGGGTACGAGAGAGGGAATTAGCTCCATTCTAACTGCAATTGGCTTGATTTAAGCGTTTAAACTCTGCAATGCACAATTTGACCTAAAAAATAAACATTTAAGCACATAAGACCCATACTGTAGAGAATTAGCAACTAAAGTACGTCTATTCGGGGTATAAAATGTACAGTTTTGGGTGCTTATCACACCACCCTCAAACAAAGCGTTGCTAGTCCTCGAGCAATAAGATAGAGAGAAAGAGACATATAAGTAACCAAAAGTGTACCACTTTCGCGGGCACTTGCGATTGCACTTAGCATGTGCAACAAGCCCTTAAACCTATAGATTGCCCTATAGGACAAGTTGTGTCTCGTGAGGGTTTGCAGGTAATATAGCCACAAAATTCTTTATTTGCAAAAATTTATTGAAGGGCAGTCAATCTCTTATTAGACATAGAATAATCGCACAATCCATCACATGAGAAATATTTTCAGAAATACAAGCTAGAATGCATAAAAAGATTAAGCTAAGTAAATACACAAGGCACATCCTTCCTACAATTCAATGTGTGTAGTGTGAATCAGTCAAAACGGGTCGAGTATCACAAGAGTAATTCCTAGATTGCCTTATCGGAATCAACGCTTCAACTTCAAATCTCACGGATATATCTCTCTCAAACGAACTCTCGAGATTAGGGTAAGTGTATCGCTCTTGTGTGTGAGGAGGTGAGTAAATGTAATCAAGTTCAAATGTCACACACACACATAAGAAAAAATGAACAATTAGCAAGAAAAATGATCTCATGAAAGAATGTTAGTCACTATAGTGAGAACATCGAGTTATTCACCACGTTGACTATCATTTGCCCGAACACCTAGGGGAATATGAATGATAATGGGTGAGGGGAATTGATATGGGAAGGATATGATGATGTGGGATGGTTGGGATGAGGTAGGTAAGGATGGTTGGATGTGTGAAATGATGCGATGGGAAATTGATGGATATGTGGAAGAGTGTTTAACACTTGAAGAACAAATACCTTTCTTACAAAAGAACTACTAACTACAAATTCTCTTTATTTTATTTTCCTTTTCTTTTCTCTCTCTTTTTTTTCTTTTCTTTTTCTTTTTCTCTAACTATTTTTCTCTAACTTTTTTTTTTCTATTTTTATGTTTTTCTCTCTTTTTTTTCTCACTTTTTAAACCAACAACGAAGACATTTACATTTGAAATAACACTCTTTTATCTGAAATGATGGAAGATATATGAAATGAGGTTCGGTATGTATATGGATGGTGAGGGAAATAAATGGGAATATGGTAAGGTAATGGGTGAAATAAAGGAGAAATGGTATGAAAAATGAGTGAGTGTACGGATGAAAATCATAGTGATCGGGACAAATTTCAAGACACGTGTTTCTTACAACTCGAAAGTGATGTCGTTCTCAGTGATCAACCCAAAATTTTATGAAAAATAATGAGATCATACAACAATTATGTGCGGACCCAAAGAAAGTTGAATCAACTGGTGACTCGGAGATTGCGTAAAACACTCAAAAAGGGTGAAAGGCACAAATCTCACAAGCTAAAATCTCCACTTGTGATCCTTAAGGTTCTCTTTAGAATTATAGTACTCTTCAACTCTAAATCGTATTGACATGATAAGTGCGCAAATTTTGTTAAGTCTAGAAATTTATGGTGCAAAATGCCTTGTTATGTATTACATAAGCTATTTAGAAAATATATTCTCTATCTTGATTCCTAGAATTTAAAAGATGGATGATTGAAAATTCACATCAATGAGCGAGATGAAAGAAACTGCGTGAAATTTTAAAAATCAGGTTCAAAAATTAAAAAATTTCAAAAGAGGTACGATTTTGATAAAATTCCCCACCCCCAAACATAAAGGAACATCATCCTCAATGTTAAGTGAAATGATTTTTAAAATTGAGAGCATAAGGTAGGAAAGAGATTACCATAATGAACCGCTAATGAAGTGGAAATGTGAAGCCAAGAATGAAACCTGAATAAATGATATGAGAAAAAATGTGTACAAGTCTATAAGTATGTGAAGCGTTGGGTGATGTGAAACACCATCCCCAAACAGGATGAGAGTAGTACAAGAAACGCGGGCTCCCTCCCGGTAGCGCTAAGTTTAATGTCTTCAGCCAGACCGATGAAATCTCACCCTAAGGATAGGATCTATGATGTCGCAGGGCGGCAGAAAAATCGGGTGATAAGAATCACCCCCAAACAAGACTGAAGCTCCAGTCTTGTTGGATCACGATTAAAGAGGATCAATGAACTTGTATGGCAAAGTGCATCACACGATGCAAAGCATCGGTGGACCATGGGTGGGTAGGGATCAGGGTAAGGGTGAGGGTGAATAGGCATCGATCACGGGCCTTATTGAGCCGAAAGGTGAGGGAAAATAAGGTCCTATAAGAATTGTGCTCTAATTGGTGAAGGAGGCGGAATGGTGTAGAAAGTGGAATGGGGTGGGGCTCATAAAAATCACACGACCATTCTATAAATGGGCGATGATAATGTTCGCGCCGTGACACACCAGGGAGCTGTTGATGGGAAAAGTCAACACCAAAAGAGAGTGGCGGACATGGAATAACAAGCTCGGTGCCACGGAAGTGGAGAGTAGCACCACAAATACTCTCATAGGTGGGGGATGGTTTCAGGTGAGGATCTAAAAATGTGGATGGAAATGTGAAATGTGTAAAATCAAGATCCAAACCAGGTGGTGGGGTGGAAATGATAATGGGTGGGTCGGGTGGGATAAACGGTGTATCGGGTGGGATAAACGGTGGAGGAAGATGATCCAACTCAAGAGTGGGAGACACACACTCATTGGGAGGAGTAAAGGAATACTCACAAGGGAGTGTGGTTTCTAAAGATGGAGTGGTCAACTTCTCCATTATAGTAGCATCGGTAAATGGGGTGGGTGGGTAAGACGAGGCACCAAGCTCAGAGATAAAGGAATCACTAGAAATATCGGGCTCAAAGGGAGCCATGCATGGTGGAACAGGATCCATATCCGGATAGTTAGAAACTATCACGGATTCTATCTCGGGAAATTGGTGAGCACTCGTAGCCGGAGCTAACCTAAAAGATATGGTCATGTCAGAGATATAGGCAATTGGGGCATAAGGTAAAAGCTCAGGCATATTTTTGGATATCTCGGGAGTGGGAACCTCAAGGTGGGGTTCATGATGACATAATGGGATTGGATCAGGCTCACCATCTAAAGGTAAGTCAACATAATTGTCGACTTGGGGCCCGGACCATGCGATGGTCTCAACTTCGAGATTCTCAGGAGGATAGGATTGGTCACACTCAAAATTCGTGTCACAAGAAGACACATCATCGTCACACTCGGTGGCAACGATGGGTGAGGCCATGGGAATATCCGACTCTCTCGCACACTCCAATTCATTTAACCTTTGTTCAAGCCTTTGGAAAGCTTGAGTTTGAATTTGAATGGCTCGCTCTTGCTCGAGTATGAACTTTTGCAAGAGGCTTTCGAAAGTGGAGGTGGATGATGGTGGTGGTGGAGTGACGAGTGGTGGATCGTCGACGGTTTCGGGCTCCGGTAGGAGGTGTAGGGAAAGTACGTCGGGGTTGTGGCTTGGGTCTGCGTCGCCGGACACAGCTGGTCGGAGTTGGAAAGTCCGGTGCCGAAGGTGGGACACGAGGTGACTAGAGATATGGACGACGCCGGCGTGGGACTGCTGGTGGGTGAGGTGAGTTTGGGTTAAGGATTGGTGGTGATGTTGTTGATATGTTATGGAGATATGGAAAAAGAGAGAGTGGTGGTGTAGGGAAGAAGATGAATAGGAGGGATAACGTGTGGTGTGGTGTATAGGCATTTAGGTGAGGGTGAGGAAGATTTTGGGTGTTGGTGAGTGTGTATGGGATTTGTGTGTGTCATTTGTACACCTAAAAAATAAAAAAAAACTAAAATTAACTAAAAAAACCTAAAAAATCTAAAAATTAAATTTCTATTCTAAAAATAAAATAAAGACTCAATTAAAAATTAAACTAAAAAAAATAAAAATAAAAATAAAATCTAATAAAACTAAAATTAAAATCCTAAATAAATGTAAACTCAAATAAAACTAAAAAAATAAATGAAATCCGAAAAAAAATCTAATCCTAATAAAAACTAATTGAAATCAAAATAAAATAAAATTATACTAATAAAGATAAAATAGAAAAATAAATCTAGAAAATATTAAATAAATCTAAAAGAAATCCTAAAAATAAAAATGACTCAAACTAAAAATCTAAAAAAAATAATAAAATGACACAAACAAAACACACACAGGCTTGGGGTAAGTTTGGGCTAGGTTTAGGCACGGGTTAGGGTACGAGAGAGGGAATTAGCTCCATTCTAACTGCAATTGGCTTGATTTTAGCGTTTAAACTCTGCAATGCACAATTTGACCTACAAAATAAACATTTAAGCACATAAGGCCCATATTGTCGAGAATTAGCAACTAAAGTACGTCTATTCGGGGTATAAAATGTACAGTTTTGGGTGCTTATCATTTATCTTATATATGTTGAATCGGTTGAAGGGATTTATTGTTGGTTTAGTTGTGGCTTTTGTTGTTGTCGAGTTTATTTTAATGTCAAAACAGGTTGGATTTCACGAATAAACAAAGGAAATTCTGTCGAAATTTTCTAAAATTAATAACCGTTCTAAATTGATTAAGTTGAATAGACATGCATTTGAAAATTGGGTATTGGTGGACGAAAAGTAAAACAACTAATAAACATACTAGAATGCGAATGTACATGCATCTTTTGCCAATTTTTTTGAAAATTATTTACAATTATTTATGTTATATAAAAAATATTTTTGACTTAAATTATACACGATTTATTACTTTAGAAAAATGGTAATTCATATGTTGTGTTTTACATTGCACTAGAGATTTATATATGATGTTTTAAACTTATGCATGAGGATCTACTTAGAGGCATGTGAAAGGTGTATCAGTATCAGACAACATGATAGTAAACATAAGCGGAAGAGGACTTCGACGCAATGTTGCCTAAAATTATGAAGAGGTTATTACTACGGAGGAACACTTAATTTTGATAGACAAATTTAATTTGGTTGATGTGTTAACTCGATTTGATTTCATGTAGTTTTGTTTGATGTGAGACAAAAAAATATTGGTGGGAGTGTTGTTGTATTTCTTGGCTAAATGTTATAATCTATAATGTATCAATTGTAACATTGAATGCGGAATAAATGATTCTATGCATTTTGGTTTGCGTTTAGATTTATTTGTCAACTATGACATTAATATTGGTTATTAATTTTTTTAATATATGTTTAATTTATGATCGTTTATATTAAATCTTCATGTGGTGAAATTTTTATATAACCTTTTTAAAATTTTGAAAATTGTTTATCATGACGCTTTTTAAATCAAATATGACATCTTATAGAGTATATTATGACCATTTTTTGTAGCAGATATGACATTTTTGAAAAAAAAAATCATATATAACCGTTACCTAATATGACACTTTTTATGGGTATCAATTATAACACATAAACTTATGACGCTTTTTATTGAAAAATAAAGCGTCATAAAATGCGTTTTATGACGCTTAAAAAAGGTCATAAAAATGACCTTTTCTTGTAGTGTATTCTAAAAAATGGCCAAATATTAAACGTATTTAATTTTTTATATTTTAATAGCCTAATTTATTCTCTACGGCTTAATGGTGTGATATTCATTAATTTTAAAATTTATTAAAACAATAAAACCTTATTGGAAGAAATGGACAGTCAATACACAAATTCAAGCAAAAAGAGATACATGATGAAAAGAGATCATATATCATTATAAATATTTTTTTAAATATATACAGTTTAATATGGTTTAAAAGAAAAAGTTAATATCTAATATTTCTAGTATTTAATACTTAACAAATTTTTTAAAAAGAAAACTTTTTACAAATTGTAAAATAAATTTTAGTGTTTAATACAATTTAAAGGATAAACTGCACCAATCCCCTTGAATTATTGAATTTTTATGCCCAACTCATTTCCAAATTTTTTTTTAATATTTTTATGCATAAAATCATGTTTTATCAACTTTATTTTTCTGAAAAAAATCAATAGTTTAGGAGGGTTTGGTATAATTTACCCTATTTTAAAATACTAAATAGTAGAAATTAGGTTGAGAGGTTTAATAAGGTAAAAAAAAAGTAGTTCAAGGTGTTAAAATAGGGGCAAAATGAGAAATTAATTGAAATTCGTTAACTTTAATGATTTTCTTTAGCGGAATGGTTGATTAGAAGCAAGTAATAAACATTAAGGATGCAATAAATAAAAAAAAAAAATTTAAGAACTCAATAGAAATATTTAACAAATATTAAAGGCTATTTTGATAATTTACCTCAAAGAAAAATAAACTTGGGAGTTTTCATCAGTAAATCCTTTTTTCACTTATCAACCTGCACTCTATAATGTAATGGGAGGCTGATATAAAATGCAACGATGTACCCACCAACTTAATTATTAATATTGGCCATGCACAGTGTGATATGATAACTCTATAAATGTAACTGTGGCCTACACACTCATGTAAAGGAAGAGTTGCCGAGATTAAGTGAAGAATTAAGAAACGAATTGAAGACTTCTATCCAACTAGAGTTGCAAATAAAAAATGAATCATAAGTACACTTTATAAGTGCATGCGTGTTGACTTCAAACGTCATGGCTTGATCGCTTGACCTAATTTGAAGAATTAGGTCATGGTTTTGCAGAATCCACTCGCGATCAATCACATTTATCCATTCCAACTCTCTATTTGGCACCACTAAAGTATAACATTTCTTTATAAAAAAAGAGTATAAATTATTTTTGTATTCACCCTCCCAAACATTCCCGAATCCTATGTGAACCTAATGGCCAAATGTAAACTCTAGTGGTCATGTAAACTTGAGACCGCATGTGTAGGTGGGTTGAATTGATTCAACACTCTTTATTTTATCTGATCATGCGGGACTCAACTGCTTTCAAGCATTGACACATTGGCACTTAGTTTTCATTTGGTTTCAAAATACCGTTGAAAGAGAATTATTACACATAATATGTATAGATAATAGGAATAATTTTTTTTTAATTCAAATATAAATGATAATTATGAATTTAATGTGACGTTTTTTTTAAACATTGTGAAAATAACGTTCTCTATGCAGAAGGTTGGGTAAAAACAGTTTTTTTTTTTTTTTAGGGAATCGAATCCCCATCTACTAAATCATTTCCTCAAAACATGTAAGTGCAAAACAGTGGCCACAAACATTGGCATATCACAGGACAACAAGATAGGCCACTAACATAGACAAGGATCATTATCAAAGACCCAAAACCCTGGACCCCCCCCCCCCCCCCCCCCTCTTGTAAAACATAAAAACTAAACTAAATATATTAGGATCAAATACCAAAAAGTCTCTCAAATATTTTTTAATGTATATTTTGTCCAAGTTTTTTATTTTGTACCAAAACGTCCCTTATTCTCTGATCTTTAAAGGTCTGCGCCAGGTTAAAGCCTTTTTGGCATGGCGAAGAATTTTTTTTGCGCAAAATAAAAAAGTTTGGACTAAACGTATATTAAAAAAAAATCGAGAGACTATTTGGTATATGCCCCAATATATTATCCCCAGGTAAATGATAGCAAAATTAGTCAATCAAAAAAGTTTCAATCTACACCTTGTATTTTTCACTCCCTCTCCAACTACTAAAAATTTCAATAATTTACATGTGATATCCAAGTTCACTTTTTAGGCTTTTACTTTGGAGATAATTTTTCAAATTGATTGTCTATAAAATATATTTATACGTCACAAAAGTTATACATTGTCTTATTTATAGAGTCACGTAAAAATCAATTCATATTTATATAGGAGATTGTGGTACTATTTTAATATTTTGTGGTGTTATTTTAACACAATTGCATGTCAATTTAAAATAAAATGCGGTGTTATTTAACATAAATCACAATGACATTTTAACACAATATATTAGTATTGTATTATGTAACATACAGAGTTAACCTTTTACGGTGTTAATTTAACATTTTGCTCACTATATCATATAATATCAACACAAAATAATAATAACAATGATAATAATAATAATAATGATTTTTGTGAAAAAAAATTAAGAAGAAAACACTAAATACTAAGTTCTCTTTAGAGGGTTCACATTTCACCATTTTTTTTGTAGCATACCCATTTGGGAGGGAGAATATGTGTGGAATATTTTTAGCTTAAATCAAAAGCGATTTCAATTTTTTTTTTTTTCCTGTTCTTTTATGTTTGGAATCAAGTAGTTTTGGGAGGAGCTATTGGCACTCCAAAGAATTCTTCTAGCACTCCATTTTGTAACCAAATGTCAATTATATCCTTAGATTTACAAATTTTAAACTTCTACTTTTTTGTGTCCAATTAAAACAAATGTATTTGAAAAAAAACTAAAAATTTGTATTTTTCATCAAAAATATTTTTTTATAACAAACTGTTTTTAATAAGAATTTGTTTTAATTTTTTATTTACTTTTCATAACTGTTTTAAAAAAACATTTCAATAGTTTTAAAAAAATTGTTGTTTGTTTTTACAAAATAAACCCTTTTTTTATGAATCTTTTATCTTCTAAGTAACACGATCACCACCCAAATAAAGCGCAATGTGGCATATAGTCGTATTTTTTTCATACTGCTGGCGTAAACTATTTTTACTATCTAAAAAATAATTTTTTTACGATTTAGGGAAAATGGTCTACACTAGCAATATGTATAGGGGTTGAAATGTGTTTTTAACAAAACAGTTGAAATGTTTTTAAAAGAAAAACCAGTTGAAATGTTTTTTTTTAACAAAACAGTTGAAATGTTTTTTTGTAATTAAAACAAAATGAAATATTTTTTTGAGGTAAATAGGGCTGCTATATTTAGTTCAAGTTTTTTATTTTGTATCAAAAAGTCTCTTATTCTCTGATCTTTAAATGTCCGTGCCAGGTTAAAGCCTTTTTGGCATGGTGGAGAATTTTTTTGCGCAAAATAAAAAAGCTTGGACTAAACGTATATTAAAAAAAATCGAGAGACTATTTGGTATATGCCCCAATATATTATCCCCAGGTAAATGATAGCAAAATTAGTCAATCAAAAAAATTTCAATCTACACCTTGTATTTTTCACTCCCTCTCCAACTACTAAAAATTTCAATAATTTACATGTGATATCCAAGTTCACTTTTTAGGCTTTTACTTTGGAGATAATTTTTCAAATTGATTGTCTATAAAATATATTTATACGTCACAAAAGTTATACATTGTCTTATTTATAGAGTCACGTAAAAATCAATTCATATTTATATAGGAGATTGTGGTACTATTTTAATATTTTGTGGTGTTATTTTAACACAATTGCATGTCAATTTAAAATAAAATGCGGTGTTATTTAACATAAATCCCAATGACATTTTATCACAATATATTAATATTGTATTATGTAACATACAGAGTTAACCTTTTACGGTGTTAATTTAACATTTTGCTCACTATACCATGTTATTTCAACACAAAATAATAATAACAATGATAATAATAATAATGATTTTTGTGAAAAAAAAATTAAGAAGAAAACACTAAATACTAAGTTCTCTTTAGAGGGTTCACATTTCACCATTTTTTTTTGTAGCATACCCATTTGGGAGGGAGAATAGGTGTGGAATATTTTTAGCTTAAATCAAAAGCGATTTCAATTCTTTTTTTTTTCCTGTTCTTTTATGTTTGGAATCAAGTAGTTTTGGGAGGAGCTATTGGCACTCCAAAGAATTCTTCTAACACTCCATTTTGTAACCAAATGTCAATTATATCCTTAGATTTACAAATTTTAAACTTCTACTTTTTTGTGTCCAATTAAAACAAATGTATTTGAAAAAAAACTAAAAATTTGTATTTTTAATAAAAAATTATTTTTTATAACAAACTGTTTTTAATAAGAATTTGTTTTAATTTTTTATTTACTTTTCATAACTGTTTTAAAAAAACATTTCAATAGTTTTAAAAAAATTGTTGTTTGTTTTTACAAAATAAACCCTTTTTTTATGAATCTTTTATCTTTTAAGTAACACGATCACCACCCAAATAAAACGCAATGTGGCATGTAGTCGTATTTTTTTCATACTGCTGGCGTAAACTATTTTTACTATCTAAAAAATAATCTTTTTACGATTTAGGAAAAATGGTTCACACTATGTATAGGGGTTGAAATGTGTTTTTAACAAAACAGTTGAAATGTTTTTAAAAGAAAAACTAGTTGAAATGTTTTTTTTAACAAAACAGTTGAAATGTTTTTTTTTAACAAAACAGTTGAAATGTTTTTTTTTAATTAAAACAAATGAAATATTTTTTTGAGGTAAATAGGACTGCTATTTTTCAACATTTCATCTGATTTTGTTAAAAAAATATTTTAACTGTTTTATTAGAGAGTAAAGTACCCCCGTGGCCCTAAACTTTTCAAGTTTGACCAATGTAGTCCATAAAGTATTAATTTGACCAATTTAGTCTATAAACTACTAATTTGACCAATTTAGCCTCTAAACTATTAATTTGACCAATTTCGTCTCTAAACTACCAATTTAGTCTCTAAACTACTTTTCAGGATTTCTTTAGTAAAAAATATTAGAATTATATAATTACATATTTCAAAATTATGAAGTAAACCCTCAACTTGGCAGATGCAACACTAATTTTTTTTTTTAAAAATCACTAAATATTTTATGTTGTGTTTTTGTTAGATAAAAAATAAGATTTCGTATCGTGTCGCATTTTAACTGGATCATGATCATATTTGGTAAAAAAATAAGTAAGCACTAAAGTATAAATCAATTAATGATTAAGTTGTTAATAATTGTTATTTAAAGTTGAAAAAAATTCTATGCTTAAAAAAAAGATTTCGTACTGTGTCGCATTTTAATTGTCTTTGTATTTGGTAAAAAAAATTATTATTTGTGTTTGGAAAAAAAAATCCTATTGTATCGCTTTTACTTGGCCATATTTGTATTTCGTAAAAAAAAAAAAAGATTCCGTATTGTATCGCATTTTTATTCGGTCGTGTTTATGTTGTTGTAAATAAATTAAAATAATATTTCGTGTTATTCCGTGTCTCTTTTACTTGAATTGTGTTCGTGTTAGGTTAAAAAATATTTCGTGTTTATTTAAGATAATAAAAAAATAAGATTTTGTATCGTGTCACTTTTATTTGAGTTGAATTTTTGTTAGATAAAAAATAAGATTTCGTGTCGTGTCGCATTTTAACTGGATCGTATTCATATTTGGTAAAAAAAATAAGTAAGCACTAAAGTATAAATCAATTAATGATTAAGTTGTAAATAATTGCTATTTAAAGTTAAAAAAAAATTCTTTGCTTAAAAAAAGATTTCGTAGTTGTCGTATTTTCATTGTGTTTGTATTTTGTAAAAACAAATTATTATTTATGTTTGGAAAAAAAATCATGTTGTATCACTTTTACTTGACCATATTTGTGTTTTGTAAAAAAAAAGATTTCGTATTGTCTCGCATTTTTATTCGGTTGTGATTTTATTTTTGTAAATAAATTAAAATAATATTTCCTGTTCATTTAAGATAAAAAAAATACGATTTCGTGTTATGTCACTTTTATTTGAGTTGTATTTTTGTTAAATAAAAAATAAGTTCGTATCATGTCGTATTTTAACTGGATCGTATTCATATTTGGTAAAAAAATAAGTAAGCACCAAAGTATAAATCAATTAATGATTAATTTGTTCATAATTGTTATTTAAAGTTTAAAAAAATTCTTTGTGTAAATTGTATTTAATTATTAAATGGGGTTTGATGTAAGGATAAATGATAAAGGATAAAGAGTAAAGGGTAATATTGTCCATTGACAAAATTTTGGAGTGTTTTAGCTGTGCCCAGTAGTTTTTACTATTTAAAGTTTGGGTCTATTTATTTTAATATTAGTCGGTTGGAGTCTAAAATTGACGAAAATACTTAGTTGATCGATTTGACCATCAGTTGACTTATTTTTTCAACTAAAAAGACTATTTTACCGCTAAATATATTAATACACACATACACACACACACACACACACACACACACACACACACACACAGATATATATATATATATATATATATATATATATATATATATATATATATATATATATATATATATATATATATAGGCTCTCTAACATACTGTCACACCCCGTCCAATTAAATATAGGGTGATCAGTCCTCTACCAATTTAAAAACAGGATATTCAGTTGGTTCATTCTCAGCATCACTGTTGAAAAACTTTTTACATATTAATCACCTAATATAAAATTAAGCTAGGTGTCAAAACATTTCCAATTTAATAAAACCAAGTAAATCCATTTTCATTCAGTCTTAAAATATAAATCATTCACCACACATAGGAATGTAAATAAATACTGAACATGAATCAAGTACTGCAATAAATAAGACTGAGTAAAACTCTCAGTTCAAAACTCCAAACTATCAACTAAACTGAATACAATAACTCTGATAAAAAAACTAGAAGTGGGAGACATATGCCCTAAACAAGAAGTCTAGATAAAACTGAATGCAAAGGATAGATACGTTTACTGCAAGGACCTACAACTTCCACAGTAGCTACAGCACATCAAGCAATCCACATTTCTAATTCTGATACTCCTGTGGCTGAGCACCTGATATAATACATATATATAGCAAAAGAGAGAAGAGATACAAGAAACGGGTCAGAGCTCGATGTGTAAAAAATGATTTAGCAAGTATTTAAAACTGGTTCTTAAAACAAGTCTTATACGCATGTTAGTTATCGAACTCTCACACGAGTTTGTCACCTCTCGTCTATTGTGCACGCCTAACGTACATCTAATCTCCCCTAGTTATACCTCCCAGTCTAACTAGTCAGAAACCATACTAATACTAACTATGCTCACAAGTAGTATTCCCGTATCGCCCATACAATACGCTATTCAGATAGTTTATCTCACATACTAAATATCATTATTCACCGTTTGAATGGTTAATCTTTTATTCACTAAGATCATTTTACTTCTCATTTTCATTTTAAATACTAGTCTCACAAAGTAGAAAGTTACCCAAGTACACTCATACATATATATAGTCTCATCATCCCTATATATATATACTAATCCTCCACCCTTAGGTTAAGACCGCTTGGTGCAATGTAATCATTATTATTATTACCAAGTCTACTAATTTCACACAGTAGCAATATTCACAAGTCCATATATATATATATATATATGCTAATCCTGCACCCCCGACTAAGACCCATTAGTGCACATATTCTGAAAATCATGCATCCCCAGGTTAGCACCCATTAATGCACCTATCAATAATAATTCAGCACCCCCGGGTTATCACCCATTAGTGTGCCTAACAATAGAATCTTGCATCCCCGGGTTAACACCCATTAATGCACTTATCAATAATAATTCAGTACCCCCGGGTTATCACCCATTAGTTCGCCTAACAATAATCATCCTTGTACCCTCGGGTTATCATCCATTAGTACACTTAACAATAGAGTTTCTGCACCCCCGAGTTATCACTCATTAGTGCGCTTAACTATAAGGTTCTTGCACCCCCCCGGGTTATCACCCATTAGTGCTCTTACAATAATATTACATAATAGGCATACACACATCCTATTATAAATTATAGGTATTTCTCCAACCTACATATATACTCCTCATACGTATTTTAATCTCATCTCTACGTATAGTATAAATATTTAGATTACTATCTCTCTCGTAATCTCCAAGGTATACTCTCTCTCTATACTGAAATAATTAAAGTATTTATTCTCACATACTTTCCCGAAATTCCATCTTATTTAAATTTATTATATGGCAGTTTCTCTCACTTCAATAGACCGGCAAACTCAAAACTAGACTTTGAGAAAAATCACCAAAAATTCCCTCTGTCGCTCGAACAAGAAAGATTGTCATTTGAACGACTTCCACATGTCGTTCGAGCGACTTTACGCGAGATGCCATCTCGCTCGAACAACTTCGCGCGAGATCTCCATCTCGTTTGAACCACTTCGCGTAAGATTGCGCGAGATTGCACTGTTCGTCTTCTTCACCAAACTTCAGCGTTTTTCACCATTTTTGAACCTAAAAACCTCTAAGATTCAATTCCCAACAACTCATCATCAATACCCATAAACACGTAACAGGTTATAAGTCATTCCTAACCTCCTAGGATCATTAATTAGTCATAAATCACCATAATTATATAAAACCCCCAAATTAATTCACATGAACCCTAGTTTCCAAAATTTCAATTCAAGAACCTAATCAATCCAGATTTGTTCATCAATATATGATCAAATTTCGTGATTAATCCTTTACATAGATGAAGGAATTCCAAACACTAATTAAATCAATCCTTAATCATAATTTAAATCTCCAATTTTCACCCAATTAAGATATAAATCATGATTAATTCCATCTATACTAACATGAGCATGATTATTGCTAAAAGAAAGCAAGTAATAAACACTTGCCTCGAATATGACGGTCTGATCCGTTGGTGATGTTGGCATATATGCATTCCTCTCTTTGCGATCTACGCGTTGGTGGTCACGGTTATGCAAGGTGGTGCTAATCGAGCTTTCTCTCTTGAAAATTGGTTCTCCCTCACAGTCTCCATGGTCGTTCTTGATTTGTGTAACCTATTAACCCTAATGGACTTTCCTAGGCTGATATAATTACTTTTAATTTTCGTCCATTAATTTAGCCCAAAAATACAATTTATCATAATGCCCTCTCGGGGTGCCGGTTAGACCTAAAATCGCCTCGGGACCCAAACTAAACACCCGGGTATACTATTTCGACCCTCCCGAACTCAATGGCGCACTAAAAATGACAATACGAGTTAATATAAATAATTTCTCTTTTTATTCCATTCAATTAGTTCCGACACGACTCACACGCGTGTCAGACTTAAATTACCAAACTGTCGTATTTCTCACTTCTGACAATTTATCAAATATCATAATTCCATATTACATATCACATAGTAATATTTAATAGTTCACAACAATAAGTATTAACCCTTGGCACACTAGTTAATAATTATTTAAATCCGGATTAATAACAAATTAATTTCTCACATTTTAATTTAATTAATCCAACAACAATAATTAATCGCATATTTATTCCCATAATAATAATTAATCACATAATTATTTAAATCGTCAAAAATACGGGGTGTTACATACTTCCCCCCTTACAACGGAATTCCGTCCCGAAATTCGGAAAAAGTATACCAGGTACATACAACACTGTAAAAATATTGCGCATCGCATCCTGTCGCTCACAAGTAAGCTACTCCGTACCACCCATATAGTATGCTATCGAATACCCTTAATAATGAACACTTCACGTGTGTTTTCTTTAAACTCCAGGTTATCGTGTCATATAGGCTCTTGCCCAAGCCTTTCTGCTTAAGTTTCACTACTTCAACTTTATTTTAGATATTCACTATCTAGCATTCTACTATTTGTACCTTAGTAGATTTATCCTCTTTTCATATACATACGACTTCGTCTTGTGTCGTTCATACAAGTAAATTGGTTGTGCAATATATGTTTCACACACAATATCTACGATAATATCGATCCTTCTCCGATATTTGAAATCATAACTAGTCCCCCACCTTTAACTCTCAAGTAGGACAATGAAAAAGTTTACTATGCCATACCTCTACTGGCACTCTGCTCGAACGTGAACTTATAGGAGTTATTTGGACACAAACTCCACTAGTGGAAGGTACTATTCTAGTCCTCCCCTAAGATCTCAGGGTCCACATAATTTTTTTTTCTCCCACATCCGATTAGACCGCTTGTCCTGCCCATCCCTCTGATCTACATGGGTATTAGGCCGTACTCAATCGCATTTTAGCACCTATAATCCTATCATCTCATCTACATGAGAAGATCCTTGGGGATACTCTTCCATTCTCTATAGGAAGAAGCCCCTACTGGTTTCGAATTGTCCACCATTTTTCAATTCATCAAGTGACCCACTGTAAGACTATCGTTGCAATATTAACCTACATCGTAACCCATGATCACCACTGTTGTTTATATCCTGATACATTTTATACTCTCTTGAATAAGTTTCAACTTATCTTGAAACGTAAGTCTCTGACAAAACGTCGTGAATAAGCTCCGGCTTACCCGACTACATGTTATCGAATTCACATGCTAATCACAATCCACTACCTGATTCAATCCCTTAGGGAGCCCATACACCCTATACCTCATGCATCATTATACATAAGACATAAAATTTTCTTACCTCAATTCTTGCACACTCGGTATGCTGATGTGGCAGGGGTGCACTCAACCGCCCCACTAACCATAACTTAATCAATCCTTCAATGGTATCATTGCTCTATTCCGAAAAATACTAAGGCTAGGCTACTCTATTGGTCTTAAGTTATAAAAGAATTATCAACTCTCAAATATATTCTCCTATAGGTTCAATAACCAACATACAAAACTTATGTACTATCGACCAAACTTCTCTCCAACTCCCAGCGTTCGCTAGTTTCATGTGTGGGATGTCTCGCAAAGCGAAATCCAGACAAGGAACCCCCCCGATACACTACTATCTAACCAGTCGGTTATTGAGGTCCGCAAGGCCTTCAGTACCTACTATGTACTTTCCCACAACCTACGTATTGTGACATAAAGTTTACTCGTCCACTCTCATGTCCCTAAAAATGTAACATGAAGCATGGCGCCCTCACTATCCCAAGTACTTGGCGCTATAGATATATAACGAGCTATATTTCGCCGCTCGATAAGAACACAATGTATTCTAAGTCTTAACAGACAAAAAAATCCCTATGCTCGGGAATAGCATATAATTAGACACTATACTCGCTAAGGTATTATAATACTATAAAATTTTCATATATACTCATATCTGGTCCCAACCCTATTTCAGGTGGCGCCGCACAAAACTAAGACCACTCCTTCCGGAGTATCCGGCACGATAGTCATATCACTACATTTTTACTATCGTTTAACCATACGGTAGTTAATCACTACACATTACCATAATAAACTCTACTAAAGCTGACTCACTGTAGTAGTAACTTATAATTACAAAACACATTCTTAGGGCCCACCCGGTTCACTCACGGGAAATCATCAAAATGCCCTGCTAACAACGAGAAATACGTTTGTAACAAGAATGTTAAAACTAACGTTCCCACTAAACTCGAACCGCACGCGAAGTTTAGGGTTTCCAATTTACATAAAAGTTATGGCACACCCATGTCACTAGAATCTATCCTTTACTCACAAGGAAGAAGCAAAACCTCACCAGTCTCGCCAAATCATAGGGTCTCAGCACGTGGCTGCCATCACGACCCATGAACATCTACAATCGTCATACATCCTAAGATTTCATCCTATGGTTGTCCCCTCTCACCATGGAAAATTTATTCCATCTTGTGGATTTCGCGCCCATTATTAAAACGTTGGCCCAAGCTCTCCAGGCCTCAATTATAGCTTTATTAAACTCCCGTTTACATCCCGGGTCCCGTAGACTCTGACATACTGCATGCTGCTATTAACGAGGACTCTACTGGTCCAGCCTGAACCCATCACTCTCGGGTTATAAATTTCCTGGGCCAAATTCCCTTGACCCCAAATTCTTTCGCTAGAAGTCTCGCTCCTCCAGTCCTTATGCCTAACTGGCACGGTTTACCATTTCTAATCTCTTCGTTCTCACTTCTCAATTGTGACACATTCAACACTTGTAGTTCTGTTTCCTTTACATGAGGAAAACTTCACTAACTATTTTCTATCACTGGTCCCACTGACCATTTTGGGAATGTCCTTCTCTCGGACTGATAGTCTCAATTCACAATTATTCTTCCACTGTCCCTTTGGCTACGCTAGCTATCCGGAACTATGGTTGGCCTTTACATCCTGATTGACTTCATCGTCCTCTTGAAGTTAATCACTTAAAATCATCTAACTGAGTTCCCTATTGGGTATACTCTCATGTGGGGTTTCACTAACACCGTTAAATTCAGTTTCTGCTCTTCAGCAGGTTCGTTAACCCTCTTTACTCCCTTCTCTTGGAAGGACTGCAATCACTAGCAACCGTATAATTTTGATGACATCAACATTAGTCATTTATCATCCATACTGGTATTCTACTCACGGGTCCTTTATCAACTATAAACCCTTTGGATAAATTATACCCCTCTACCGAATATGAAGTTCATTATGCAATTCAACTGTTCTCTCACGATCGGTTTCTACCTTACACATTGTTCTAAACATCAAAATTTCACTCACATTTTGTTACCACACTGAATGGAAGACTTCACGGTCAAATCGTACCAAAATTTCTCCTCAAATCTCAAACACACTTCTTCATATATGGTGATTGCCTCTAATCACTACACGATGCTCCTAAGAGCTATAGCTTTAAACTCCAAATTTAATTATGAGTGTCGTCACGCCCCACACTACATAATTGCCTTCGAATTTTTTACCTCCGCTGGTCTGTTACACTTTCTCATTTTATTTTATGCATCTTCACTGATGGGTTTTCAAAAGAGTCCCTCTGATTTCCCCTTTATCGACTATGCTAGGTGGCCCTAAATTCACTCCACCGTTACCTGTGATTGTGTCCTGGGAACCCACAGTTCCCGAGTGACGATTTTACTATCTCTAGTTTAAGTAATTCTCGTGGTGATTTTTGTCCCAATCACTTTTACCCGATTACTCTATGTCTTCTGTTGAGCCTCTTCTCCCGTGGTTCTTCTTACGACCCTCGCTGGTCATTCTAAAATGTTCAGGGTTCGAATCACACCGAATTTCGTATAATGAGTCACATCCATTATAATTTGTAGCAGGAGAACGTAAGTCGTATACGTAAGGGAACACAACAATCCTATCATAAGTCTCTACATCAAAGAACGAAACGCTAAAATGTAATAAGCCGCACAGATCCTAAGGACACTACAACCTCATGCTCTGATACCACCTGTCACACCCCGCCCAATTAAATATAGGTTGATCAGTCCTCTACCAATTTAAAAATAGGATATTTAGTTGGTTCATTCTCAGCATCACTGTCGAAAAACTTTTTACATATTAATCACCTAATATAAAATTAAGCTAGGTGTCAAAACATTTCCAATTTAATAAAACCAAGTAAATCCATTTTAATTTAGTCTTAAAATATTAACCATTCACCACACATATGAATGTAAATAAATATTGAACATGAATCAAGTACTACAATAAATAAGACTGAGTAAAACTCTAAGTTCAAAACTCCAAACCATCAACTAAACTGAATACAATAACTCTGATGAAATAACTAGAAGTGGGCGACATATGCCCTAAACAAGAAGTCTAGATAAAACTGAATGGAAAGGATAGATGCGTCTACTGCAAGGACCTACAGCTTCCACAACAGCTACATCACGTAAAGCAATCAAAATTTCTAAATCTGATACTCTTGTGGCTGAGCACCTGATATAATACATATATATAGCAAAAGAGAGAAGAGATACAAGAAACGGGTCAGATCCCGATGTGTAAAAAATGATTTAGCAAGTAGTTAAAACTGGTTCTTAAAACAAGTCTTATACGCATGTTAGTTATCGAACTCTCACATGAGTTTCTCACCTCTCGTCTATTGTACACGCCTAACGTATATCTAATCTCCCCCTAGTTATACCTCCCAGTCTAACTAGTCAGAAACCATACTAATACTAACTATGCTCACAAGTAGTATTCCCGTATCTCCCATACAATACGCTATTCAGATAGTTTATCTCACATACTAAATATCATTATTCACCCTTTGAATGGTTAATCTTTTATTCACTAAGATCATTTTACTTCTCATTTTCATTTTAACTACTAGTCTCACAAAGTAGAAAGTTACCCAAGTACACTCATACATATATATATAGTCTCATCATCCCTATATATATACACTAATCCTGCACCCTTAGGTTAAGACCGTTTGGTGCAATGTAATAATTATTATTACTACCAAGTCTACTAATTTCACACAATATCAATATTCACAAGTCCATATATATATATATATATATATATATATATATATATATATATATATATATATATATATACACACATATATATATACCCGGGTTAGCACCCATTAATGCACCTATCAATAATAATTCAGAACCCCTGGGTTATCACCCATTAGTGCGCCTAATAATAGAATCTTGCATCCCCGGGCTAGCACCCATTAATGCACTTATCAATAATAATCCCGCACCCCCGGGTTATCACCCATCAGTGCGCCTTAGAATAATTATCCTTGTACCCTCGGGTTATCACCCATTAGTACACTTAACAATAGAGTTTCTGCACCCCCGAGTTATCACTCATTAGTGCGCTTAACTATAAGGTTCTTGCACCCCCAAGTTACCACCCATTATTGCTCTTACAATAATATTACATAATAGGCATACACACATCCTATTATAAATTATAGGTACTTCTCCAACCTACATATATACTCCTCATACGTATTTTAATCTCATCTCTACGTATAGTATAAATATTTAGATTACTATCTCTCTCGTAATCTCCAAGGTATACTCTCTATACCGAAATAATTAAAGTATTTATTCTCACATACTTTCCCGAAATTCCATCTTATTTAAATTTATTATCTGGCAGTTTCTCTCACTTCAATAAACCGACAAACTCAAAACTAGACTTTGAGAAAAATCCTCAAAAATTCCCTCTGTCGTTTAAATCAGAAAGGTTGTCGTTTGAGCGTCTTCCACGTGTCGTTCAAGCGACTTCACGCGAGATGCCATCCTGCTCGAATGACTTCGCGCGAGATCTCCATCTCGTTTGAACCACTTCGCGCGAGATTGCACTGTTCGTCTTCTTCACCAAACTTCAGCGTTTTTCACCATTTTTGAACCTAAAAACCTCTAAGATTCAATTCCCAACAACTTATCATCAATACCCATCAACACCTAACAGGTTAAAAGTCATTTCTAACCTCCTAGGATCATTAATTCGTCATAAATCACCATAATTATATAAAATTCCCAAATTAATTCACATAAACCCTAGTTTCCAAAATTCCAATTCAAGAACCTAATCAACCCAGATTCGTTCATCAATATATAATCAAATTCTGTGATTAATCCTCTACATACATGAAGGAATTCCAACCACTAATTAAATCAATCCTTAATCATAATTTAAATCTCCAATTTTCACCCAATTAACATATAAATCATGATTAATTCCACCTATAATAACATGAGCATGATTATTGCTAAAAGAAAGCAAGTAATAAACATTTGCCTCGAATATGACGGTCTGATCCGTTGGTGATGTTGGTATATACGCGTTCCTCTCTTCGCGATCTACGCATTGGTGGTCACGGTTATGCAAGGTGGTTGTAATCGAGCCTTTTCTCTTGGAAATTGATTCTCCCTCACACCCTCCCTGCCCGTTCTTGATTTGTGTAACCTATTAACCCTAATGGCCTTTCCTACGTTGATATAATTACTCTTAATTTTCGTCCATTAATTTAGCCCAAAAATACAATTTACCATAATGCCCTCTCGGGGTGCCGGTTAGGCCTAAAATCACCCCGGGACTCAAACTAAACACCCAGGTATACTATTTTGATTATCTCGACCCTCCCGAATTCAATGTCTCACTCGAAATGATCATACAAGTTAATATAAATAATTTCTCTTTTTATTCCATTAAATTAGTCCCGACACGACTCACACGCGTGTCAGACTTAAATTACCAAACTGCCATATTTCTCACTTCCGACAATTTATCAAATATCATAATTCCATATTACATATCACACAGTAATATTTAATAGTTCACAACAATAAGTATTAACCCTTGGCATGCTAGTTAATAATTATTTAAATCCGGATGAATAACAAATTAATTTCTCACATTTTAATTTAATTAATCCAACAACAATAATTAATCGCATATTTATTCCTGTAATAATAATAATTAATCACGTAATTATTTAAATCGTCAAAATACGGGGTGTTACACATACCTCATTAAACATACCTAGCAACATACCTATTTTTTTTAAATAGTAAAAAAATAATTTTGAGTTAATATTTTTTATATGGGTTCATGATATTTCAATGTGCCTTTGTAAAAATATTCAGAGAAAAATAATGTGTTTTGATATTTTTAAAAAATAGGTAAAAAAACTAACAGTTTTAAAAGGTAAAAACTCACACTTTTTTTTACCTATTTTTATAAAATAACAAAATTCATTATTTTCAATTGATTTTTTTTACGAGGGCACATTGAAATATCATGAACCCATATAAAAAATATCATCTCAAAATTATTTTTTTTACTATTTTGAAAAAAGGGTATGTTGCTAGGAGGTATGTTGGAGAGCCTCTCTCTCTCTCTCTCTCTCTCTCTCTCTCTCTCTGTATATATATATATATATATATATATATATATATATATATATATATATATATATATATATATATATATATATATATATAGTGTATTAAAAACAAATTGTGCATGATATTTTGTATTAATTACACATGGCCTCCTGAGCTTTACTCCCTCTTTCACTTCACCGTCCGGACTTTCACATTATGTACTCAATCCCCTAAACTTTTAAAACGACTTCAAGTAACCCTTTACTATTAACTTTTTGGACAAAAAACCATGTGCGTGGCACGTGAGGGCATTTTTGTCATAATTAAAAATAATTTTAAAGATTCTGAAAATTACCAAAAAAATTTAATTAGAAAAAATTACTAAAAAAAATTGTTCTAAAATCCAAAAATCCAAAAATAATGGAAATTTCGTAATAAAAATATGGAAATCAAAAAAATTAAAACATTTGGAAATTATGATAAATATATTTTAACCGAAAGCCAGTTAAAATGTCAGGAAAATATTTATAAAAAAACTTGAAAAAAGATTTTTCACATCTGGAAATGACAAAAAAAATTAAAATATTTGAAAGAAAATATATTTTAAAAAATTAAAAATGCATAAAATTGAAAATTACTAAAATTAATTATAAAAATGAGTGAAATATGAAGGAAAAGATTACAAAAAATGAAAATGACAAAAAAATCAAAAAATAAAAAATTTCATCAAAAATATATTCCAAAACACAGAAACATGAAGGAAAAATAAAAAATCGTAATTTTTATTTTCTGAAAAACATGTAATAACTATTTTTTTTTGAAAATCTATTGACAGAAGAAAGATTAAAAACATTTGACAAAAAGTATATTTCAAAATGCTGAAAAAAAATTTAAAAAATGCTAAAAACAATAAAAAAATGAGGAATAAATGAAAAAAGTTAAAAAAAAGTTGTTAAAGAACAAAAATAAAATAAAATATTTTGATAGAAAACATATTTTTAAAAATTGGAGATGCAACAAAAAATGAAAAATAATAAAAGCATTTCTTAAAAATAGGGAAAACTGAAATATAAATTATAATATGAGAATGACAAAACTGTTTTGTGTATACATACGGTTAAAAATAATTTTTTTTAAACTAAAACATTTATAAATGGTAAATTTATTTTTTAAAATTAACTACTATGTGGTTTTCTTTATATATAAAAAAAATATTTTAAAAAAATAGTTTTTTAAACTGTATAGAATAACTATTTTTTAAATAACTTAAAATTTCTTTATAAAAGGGGGGGGGGGGGGGGGGGGGACTATTTTTTTTAATTAGAGTAACATTATAATATAGTTTAAAACAACATGGTTATTTTGTATGAAATTCCAATGTGATTCGCAAAAAAGATAACATTATGAATATTGTACTAAAATGGAATGCATTGTAAAAAAAAAACATGTATACAACTGAATGAAAATAAGACAAATATTTAGCAACTGAGAATATTGATGTTTGTTGTGACATGGAAATTTATCATAAAAATTTGTTGTAACCTCTTTTTTGACAACTAAAAAAGGTATGATTTGATACATGTGGAATTACTCATAAAAAATGAGACAATTTGACATTAGTTGGGTTTTAATGACGACATGAGAAGATTGTCTAGAGTTCGGGCTCCTCCTGTAAATTCCTTTGCTAAGGACTTCGTAGGTGAGAATTGGAATATCATGTCAAGACAACCAAACGATTTTAAGGGTTTGGGGAACAATATAGATAAAAACCTCATGCCGATAATAGCAAGTCATAAATTGAGTTTGAAGAATAGTGGTAGCACTATGAGTATTGAACAAGATACTAATCTAACATACGAACATGTTCAGATTCTAGACAAAAATATTGGTCCTACAGTAGTTGAGATGAGGAAACAAGATGA
Source organism: Sambucus nigra (assembly GCA_949130495.1). Classification (NCBI taxonomy): domain Eukaryota; kingdom Viridiplantae; phylum Streptophyta; class Magnoliopsida; order Dipsacales; family Adoxaceae; genus Sambucus; species Sambucus nigra. The sequence continues at coordinate 540,434,654 of OX422215.1, read as the reverse complement.
AGCGAGATCTGTAAACTTGGTCCACAGACAGGGGAAAGAACCTGTAGATCCTGAAATGGACAATTATATGGATCAATTCCCGGAGATAAGAGATGTTAAAGAAAATGTAAATGAAGAAGATACAGTAAATGATAGTAACCTGCCAACAAAGAAGATGTATTCAAGTCTGAATGGTGAGCAATCCCTGTGGGAAAAAGTGGCTGCTGCAAACAGAGAAAAAAATTCAGGTAATAAATTGCAATTTAAACAAAATTGTGTTGATGAAGCAGGGAGAAATTATGTTAAAATACTTTTTGAGGAAGTTGAGGAGGATATACAGAAATGGAAACATGATGTTGTGGTATATGCTTTTGGGTTGAAGGTTACCTTTAGTGCTATGAAAGGTTATGTTATGCGCAAATGGGGTAAGTTTGGAAATTTTGAAATGTTTTTACTTAAATCAGGAGTGTTTATAATGGCATTTGATAATCAGGAAGCTCAACTACAAATTATGGAATATGGCCCTTGGTCTTTTAATAACAGACCACTGATAGTGAAGCCTTGGGAGACAGGAGTGAGTTTAGAGAAAGAAATAATGGACCAACTTCCTATTTGGGTTAGACTACCAGCATTGAAGTTACATATATGGTTTGATTATGTTTTGAGTAAAATTGCAAGTATTATAGGAAAACCCTTATTCACAGATAGAATGACTGCAAAAAAAAAAAAAAGATTAACATATGCTAGATTGTGTGTAGAGATAAGTTTGGTTAGCAAACTTCCAGATTTTGTGGCTATATATGATCATGATGGAACTCTGATTAGACTGAAAATAGACTATGAATGGATACCTTTAAAATACAGTGAATGTAAGATGTTTGGGCATAAAAAAGAAAATTGCAGATTGAACAAAAAGCCCACTTAGGTGTGGAGGAAAGTTGAAGCTCATGAGAAATCAAAAGAGTATGACAAAAGTGGAACAAGTGGAAAAGAAAATGCAAGTGTTGATAATATAAATGATACAAATACTGCTGAGTTGGTGCATAACCCAACTGGTATTAGTGAAGTGAATAATACTGTAATAGCATGTGAAGGGTTACAAGAGGATAATGAAGTGGTGCATGAGATAAGAATTATTGATCAAGACACAAACAAAATGGAGATGACTAAGGAAGATATTATGGTGACTAATAATTTTGATGTTCTACAAGAGGAGGAGTTGGAAACTCTAGAGATTAATCTTGAAAGAGGGAAAAATATATGCAGCTCTAATGAAGATCAAAGAAACAAAGGTAATCACAATAGTGCTGAAATGAAGAACAAGGGTATCAGTCCAGCTAAAAAAATAAAGAAGGGAGGGGGAAGGGGAAGTAATAGACCCAAATAATGATAAAGCTTGCCATTTGGAATGTTAGAGGGTGTAAGGCCCCTCATAAACAAAGAGAGGTGAATAAATACATCGGGGATAATAATATTAATATTGTTTGCTTGGTAGAAATAAAAGTGAGGAGAAATAATAATGAGAATATTAAGAATGGTTGTTTTAATCAATGGGGTTTGCTGCATAATACTCCTAATAGTGGCCCTGGTAGAGTTTGGTTGGCATGGGATACTGGAATCTTTGAAGTTGAAGAAATGAGTAGTATAAATCAGGCTTTGACTGCTAGAATTACCTACAAAGATTGTAACAAATCTTTTTTATTCACTGGGATTTATGGGGCTAATGATAGGGAGGATATATATGAGTTATGGAGATATCTTGAAAGTTTGAATAGTTATGGTATATTTGAGGCTTGGATTATAGGAGGGGATTTTAATGTTGTTAGAAGATATGATGAGAGATTGGGGGTAATGGGATTGATTGGGAGGAATCAGATGGTTTTAATAGATGTATTGAGAATATTCGGTTTGATGATCTCCCTATTAGGGGGTTTGGTTTACTTGGAGTAATAGCAGAGAAGGTGATGACAATATTCAAAGTAGGATTGATAGAGTGTTTCATAATGAGATGTGGCTTCAAAATTTTCTGGAATGTGATATTCATGTGGATTTACTTGGTATCTCTGACCATTCGCTAATTGTTATGTCTATTCATACGGAGAGGGAAAGGGTTAACAAACCTTTCAAATTTTTTAACTTCTGGATGAAACATAATTCTTTTAAGGATATTTGAAGGCAGGATAGGGGATTCATGTTGAAGGGTATATTATGTATTCAGTTGCAAAAAGATTAAAAATGTTGAAGAAGGAGTTTAGGAAACTGAATAAAGATTGATATTCTAACATATACTTTAGAGTCAATGCTAAGAAGATTGAGTTTGATAGAATTCAGGAGAGTCTTGTCGGTAATGGGGGGAATGCTGATCTTTTACATGCCAGGAGAGTTTGTCAATTGGAATATTTTAAACTCAAAAATATTGAAGAAGATTTTTATAAACAAAAAGCTAGAGTTCAATGGCTTGAGCTTGGACATAATAATACTAGTTTTTTTTCATAAGAAAGTCAAAAATCATACTGTCTGAAATAAAATCCTTACAATTAAAAATGAAGATGGAATTGGTATGTATGGTCATAAAGCAGTTCATAAGGAGGCTATGATTTTTTCACTAAGCTGTTAGGTTCTAATCAGTGGCGGATCTAGGAATTTTAAATGGGTGGGGCACCTCCACGAAAAATACGGGGGTTCGAGGGCTATAGCCCCCGAATTTTTTTTAGGGCTATTCATATAACTAAATAAAAATAAATATTCACACATCAATAGTAATAAAATTGAACAAACTAAACCATAATACTTCATTGCTAAAAAGAGCATCCAAAATATGAATTCGTCATTACAAACACTAATTAAAATAAAAAGAGCATCCAAACGAGCAAATTACAATATTCCTCTACGATTTTTCAACTTTTGGAATCGATCCACAATTGCATAATTTCTTAGAAATGTAAAAATCTAATTGAAATCATCTTCAAAAAAATAATCGATTCCCATCTTAAAAAAAAATTCAAACCCATCTTCAAAAAAAAAAAATTGAAACCCATTTTCAAAAAAAAATCTAATTGAAATCATCTTTAAAAAAAATAATTGGTTCCCATCTTCAAAAAAAAATTGAAACCCATTTTCAAAAAAAAATTGAAACCCATTTTCAAAAAAAATCTAATTGAAATCATCTTAAAAAAAATAATTGGTTCCCATCTTCAAAAAAAATTGAAACCTTCATCTTCATCTTCAAGCACAAACACAAACAGAATCACAACCACAAACACAAATAAATACTTACAAATAAATCAACACGCAACAAGTATAAATGAAATCACACAACACAACTTAGCATTGAGTTTCAAGAATACCTTCATCATTCACAAGTGAGCAGCGGTAGCCTGGGGCAGAACAAAGGAGGGGCTGCCTGTCGGTCATAGCACGGAGAGCTGTTAGAGGGTGGGTGAGGCAAGGTTTTTGTGGATTTGGACAACTGACAAGGGGAGAGCTAGAAAGAGGGGCGACTAGGTTAATTTTTCCTTTGTATTTGGCTTTGTTCTGCGTTTGTTGGGTTTAGTTATTTTAACTTTTTTTTTAAATGCTGGGAGGTGCACGTGCACCCCCCAATTATATACTATGTCCGCCACTAGGTCTAATGGGGTTAGAATTAATATTGAGAATGGTAGATTAAGAGTGTGAGACAGAGATGACTAAATAAGAGTCAGAAAAGGAAGCTTGCCGAAAATGTTACTAATAAGGAGATTGAAGAAGCTTTGTTTGACATTAATGCTGATAAAGCTCCAGGGCCAGATGGGTACAATGCAGGGTTTTTTTCAGAAAAGTTGGGATATTGTTGGGGAAGATGTTACTAATGCAGTTAAATCCTTTTTCATCTCTGGGAAATTACTCAAGGAGTGGAATTGTACAGTTATAAGCCTTATCCCTAAAATTCCTAACCCTTCCACTATGAAAGACTTTAGACCTATTTCATGTTGTAATACTACCTATAAAATCATTTCTAAGGTTATTGTGAGAAGACTTGGTGGAATCATTTCTGATCTTGTGAATAATAGACAATATGCTTTTGTGAAGGGGAGAAATATATATGATAATGTTCTTTTAATGCGGGAAGTTATGAGAGGGTATCATAGAAATGATGGGGGTGCTAGATGTGCCTTAAAAATTAATCTCATGAAAGCTTATGATTCCGTGGGATGGGAATTTATTAGAGAAGTTCTTATGGTTATGGATTTCCCTGAGATTGTTATCAATTGGATCATGGTGTGCATTAGCTCTGCTAGTTTTGCAGTTAGTCCGAATGGGGGTGTTAACGACATTTTCAAGGCTAATAATGGGTTAAGACAAGGGGACACTTTATCTCCATACTTATTTGTTTTAGTGATGGAAGCATTTTCTTGGATACTTGATGAGGATATTAGTAAGGGTGATTTTTCTTATCACCCTAATTATGAGAATTCGAAATTATCCCATGTAACGTTTGCATATGATTTGTTTATTATGTCTAAAGATAATGAAAAGTATTTAAGGGTTATTGATAAAGTTCTTACTTATTTTAAATGTTTTTTGGTCTGGGGGCTAACAAGTCTAATTGTGAAAGTTTCTTTGTTGAAGTGACTGTTGAGGAGAAAGGAAGACTGTCAAACATCATTGATATGAGGGTTGGGTCTCCTCCAGTGAAATATTTGGGGGTGCCTCTTATTTATATAAGATTGAAAGCTTATGACTGTAAAGCCCTTGTTGAGAGATTGATGATTAAAATTAAATGTTGGACCAACAAATAGTTATCTTATACAGGGAGAATTCAACTTTCTTGCTGTGTTAAGAAGTATACAAGCTTATTGGATTAACATTTTTATTTTACCTAAAAATGTCATTAGAGAGGTTGACCAAATTTTGAGAAGATTCATATGGTCAGGTGCATATTTAAAGAAGAGAGGGGATAAGGTGGATTGGGAGGATGTTTGTTTCCCTAGTGAAGAAGGTGGGTTGGGTATAAAGAATTTGGTGCAATGGAATAAAGCTACTATGAGGAGACATATATGGGATGTGTTAAGGAAAAAGGATTCTTTATGGGTAGATGAATTCATTCTGTTTTTATTAAAAATAACTCAGTTTGGATAGTTAAACTCTCGAATGATGCTTCTTGGATTTGGAGAAAAATTTTGAAGTTAAGGGATGAGGCTAAAAGACTTATTAAATATCATATTGGTAATGGAGAGGAGACTTTATTTTGGATTGATAGCTGACATGAGAATGATCTTTTAATTGAGCAGTATGAGTGTAGGATTGTGTATGATGCAGTTAGTCATATAATGGCCAAAGCTTCTGATTTTATTAGTGAGGGTAGGTGGAGATTTCCAATACCTATATCTGTTGACTTGATTGGTATGGCTAAAACTGCCATTTTTCCTAACAGTTATTCTCATGAAAGAACTACTTGGCTTATATCTAAAGATGGGAATTTTAATATCAAGGATACTTACAATGAGATTAGAGAAAGGAAGCAGAAAGTGAGTTGGTTTAATGCAGTATGGTTTTCTAAGAAAATCCCTAAATGTTCATTTATTCTATGGATTACATGCCTTAATAAGATGTGGACTAGAGATAAACTTAAAGACTGGGGATGTTGTAAGGACATTTTTGTCCATTATCAATTTGTATGTCGTACGCCGTTACACCGTTGAAGAAACTCAAGATCGCATCTACATCAACGGATCCGAATATCAAAGTGTCTTCAACATCATAGCCTCTGCGAGAATGAACTTGGTGAAATTTTGTATTTATGTTCCTTATAGTTCATATTTAGTATTGGGAAATTTTTATAAAATGTTTTTTATAAAAATAAGAAGTAAGTTTTTTCAATCAAAATGAGACTTTTAAAAGTTTTTTATTTTTTCTGGGAAAGTCGGACCGGTCCGCCTCTATACCGGACCGGTCCGCCCTCTACACGGACCGATCCGCCTTGCTTTGTCCAGTAGACCACGGACCGATTGCGAACCGAAGAAGGCATATTTAAAAGAATCGATCCGAGGTCGGACCGATCCGCCTCCAAGCTGGACCGGTCCGCCTGGGATAAACTCGAGCAGTTCCGTGAATTGTTTTACCACTAATTTGTTTTTCCTATATATATACCTATTTCGGTGGTGTATTTCTTCAAGTCTTTGAGAAAACGTTTTTAAGAGATAAAACACAACAAGACTTCAATTTTTGATGTGCCAAACATCTTTTTGATTCACACACAAAAATCCCAATTACTTTTGTGAATCTTTTTGAACCCTAGAACACAAGTTTTGCTACTGTTCACCTTTGTGGAGAGATCTTTGCAACCGAGGGCTGCGTGTCATTGCCGAGGGAGTCTCTACAAAGTTTTATGGCTGCGTGTCATTGAGGAGAGCTGCGGTTCTACCTTTGTTGTTTGGGCTGCGAGTCCTTGGAGGGTGCTGCGTGTATTCTCTTGCTGAGTTGAAGACTGCGTGTCTTTATGGGTTGGCTGCGCGTTAATCCATTGCAGATTTATCTATGTAATTGTAAGTTGCGGCTTGTATATTCATAGTGAAATAAAGGTTTTACCCGAAAGGGGTTTTTTCCTGAATTCTGTGTCTCAGCTTATTTTTTGTGTCACATGCTTTATTTATTTATCGGTTGACACACGCACCTTAGATGAATGATTAGGGGCTGAAATTAAATAAGTGTGCTATATTAGAAAGTTGCGAAGTTAATCAATTATCACACGTAATTCTTGGCTTTTCAGATGTATTAATGATGATATATTTACACTTTGTAGAAATAAATTGAGAATAGGGATCATTTATATTTTGAGTGCAATTTTTCTAAGAAAATTTGGAGGAAAGTTTTGAGGTTCAATGGTTGTAGCAGGAATATTAGAAGTTTTGAAGAAGAAGTGGATTTATGTAGCAGAAATCGTAAACTTTTTGGGGATATAATGAAGAAATTGTGTTTATCAATCACTGTGTATGTTTTATGGTGGGAAAGAAATGATAGAATTTTTAATGACAGTTTTAAAGAGGAGAAAATTATTTTCCAAAATATTGAGAGGATGGTTCAGGAAGCTACATGCAAGTGGAGAAACATAAAAAGAAACATGGAAAATTGGGAAATTGTCAAGAATTGGGGTATGTATGAAAATATTAATGCATAGGTTGGATGTATTACCTATCATTTGTGTTGGTGGTCTGCTCAGTGGTAGAATTCTTGTTCTCGGGTGTCTATTTGGTGATGGTCCTTCTTGAATTTGGAATACCTGATTGTGGCCTGAGTTGATTCTCTTTAGTGATGCTTTGTTTTTATAGTTAATACGTGCAGTTGTGTTCATTGATATGCATGCTAGTGTGGGGTGAGATGGTTTTCCTTGTTCTGATGTCTGTCTATGTGGCGTGATGTTTGAGATGGGGTTGGGTTGATTCTTGGTGAGTTTTTTTTTATTTTCTTGTTGACATTGTATCGGATTGGAGAAGTCTTATTGGATTGTGTATGGTTAGCTATGTGTATGTATCTATGGACGTTTTGTCTGAAGATGGTTTGGTTGTTAATGGGGTTACCCGAGTGAGTTTGTAATGTTGTGTTTCTTTTGCAGACGTGTTTTGGTTAGTGGAGTGGTGGAAGACAGTTAGCACTCAATGAGTTTGGTTTGTTTACGTGTGGATAGTTTGTCAGTGGTTTTCTTTTGATGGTTTTGTATTGTTGTGGTCGTGTAGAGACGATTTTTTTGTTGTGGGGATGGATTGTATCAGATGTCGGTTGTTGGTTTGTTTTTTGGTTGGCTTTGTTTGTTTAGGTTTGGTTGAGTTTTTAGGCATGCGTGCCTTAGGTTGTTTGGCCTGTGTGCCAGTTTGGTCTGGGCCTGTTTGTAGGTTGTGTTTGCTGGTCTGTTTTTTTTATTCTGTTTTGGCTTCTTGCCTTCGGTGTTAATATATTTACATCCCCCCCCCCCCCCCCCCCAAAAAAAAACAGAGTATTACTCATAGACGATGCAAAAGTAGTACTTAAGATGTTACAGCTTTCGAAAGTTATTCAAAAAAACTGTTTTATGAAACATATAATTTTTATGTCACATTCATGTTTAATGAAAAATAAATAAAAATAAAAACTCGTAAATATATAACATACAATATTATATATATATATAAACAGTTAAAAATAGTTTTTAAGCCATTTAAATTTTTTAATGACAAAAAGTTAATTAATTTTTTAAAAAAAAATATTCAATTTTTATAAATCGTGTTTATTATTTATTTTTATTTTCGTTAAAGACAGTTAAAATATAATGTACAAAATGTTTTGTCATAAAACAGTTCTTTTTGTAAAGTATAGTAAATATAGTGTAAAATTTATTTTTAATACACTAATATATACATATAATAATGTGTATTAATGCATTTAGGAGTAAAAGAGTCTTTTTGGTTGAAAAGTGGGTGAACATACGATCAAATTGATTAGCTAACGGTTTACGTCAATTTTGGACCCCAACCAACTAATACGAAAATAAATTGATTCAAACTCTAAATGGTCCTAACTATTGGATCCCAAACAATAAAAGGCTTTTTTTTACGGTTTCAAAAATTAAGTTTGAGGGGTATGAGGTTTGTGCATCTTTTTTGTATAACTCCATGTAACACCCCAAGAAAATCGAGGCGCTACTACAATTAAAACTAAACCAAATCCTTAACAATCCATATAGAGCATCTATATTCCACAAAAATAAACATAACAGTTCATAAAAATACATAACGTCCAATATAAAATTTACACGTAAAACTAAAATGTCTTCTAATAACAAGGCTAGGTAAAATACACCTCCAAATAATTACTTTGGTATAAAAAAAATATCACAATAAAGAGTTTACGAAAAACAATCACAATCAAGAAAGAAAGCGTACAATCGCACACACAATATCACTATATACGTGGTTCGACAACTTACCTACATCCACAGAGAGGTCTATTATTTTATTAAGTATCTCTAAATATGCTTGGTTACAAGCCCCTATGCCCCGGGTCGGGGTTATAATTTATAGATGTAGAATTTCAGTTATGGAAGTAACTCCATGATGGGATGAATCATGAATCTCCTGAATATCTCCCCAAAATTCTTGGAGATTGACTTAATCTTTTGCCGGAGTGGTTAAGTGTATTGGATAATGGACGTGCGTATCTTGATCCTAGGATTTAGGTCGGGCAGCCTCTTAGGTCTGTTGGGCTTGGTCGGCTACTCTTGTGGGTTGAGAATAAATGGGTTCCCACAATTGCCCCTAAAATCCTTGGGCCATCACTTGGGCAGCGGATTTTAAATGAGTCCGAGAATGCAGCACCGTCTGCAATGGTGTGTTCGTAATTCATTGAAACATAAGGGACGTGCTTGTCTTTTTATGAGAAATTGAAGCGCCAAATCTTTCTCGAGAAGTGTGGATAATTATTTGAGTGCCTGAGAACAACTCTTGGTACAAGACTAACCGCCAGATCATCGTTCTTGGTCGTTTTTGCGCATATTGTGTCTTCAAGCTTCGCCTCTTTCTCTCATTCTTCAAAATCAAGGCTTTCCCTTTTTTCCAAGCTTTATTTTTACCCTGTATATTTCAGTTTTTCTCTTCCTTCTAGTTTTTGTCTTCTGTGAATCCTCTATTACTATCGTTAGGGTTTTTGTGTTTCTCTTATGGTGATGTTTGATAACAAAACTTTGCCTGAATTTAGAAAGTGCTATAATATTCCTGATTGGGTAGATATAGAGTGTACATCAGTACCCATGAATGTCCGTGACTTGGAGGATGGTCACGGGATTCACATGCTCCTGGTTTCCTAAGGGGGTTTAATACTTCCCCTTAATTCTCTATTCTTAATTTTTTAGATATTTCAACATTGTTCCCGCCCCGTGTTCTCCAAATGTGTGGAATATTGTTAATGGGGTTCATAGGATAAACCAGCTTTATGGTACCAATATAGGATTAACAGAGATTTGCTATTGTGATTCTTTCTCTCGCACAAGTGGGGGCACTTTATACTTAAAAGCGAGGTGTGCTGATAGGGTTTTGGTAGTAAATCTACCCGATTCCCACAAAGATTATTGGTCTGAAGGCTTCATTGTCAAAAATTGGGAGTATCCTCTCCAATCGGAGGGCATAAGGTACAGGGGACCTCGGATCCATACTTTTGGGGAGGAGTAAATAGGTTGTTATCACCATCTCCTTTTATGTTGTTTGTTTTGACTATCCTTGTATATTCTTCCTCTTATGCTTCTCCCTTTCCCTTTCTGCAACAAAAACTAAACACCAGGAACTTTTTATTTATGAAATTCGAGTTGCTGAACTCTTAAAATCTTAAAAGATAAGGGACGCTGTTGTTGAGGGTGATCATCCTTAGTCGGCTGCATTTTTACTGGAGTATAAGAACACTACTTCCAGCTTTATTGCTTGTCTAGTAGATACAATTCCTTATTAAGATATTCGAGATGAAGAGGTTGGTGGTGCTACTGAGCCCATTGACTTAGAGGGCGAGGAGAAGTGCAACGCAGGAGAGGATTCAGGAGAAAGCAGCGAGGATGGCAGTGAAAAAGGAAGTGAAGGAGAGAGCATTGAGGAAGAATCCAGGATGATGATGATGATGATAATGACCTATTGTCTAACAGGCTGAAGTTTCTGAAGAAGAAAGATGGAGACTCTATTAGTGGTTCCAGGGTGAGAACTCGAGAGAATGGAGTGGAGAAACGAAAGAAAGAAGAGGAGGAAAAGAGGGAGAAAGAAAGAAAAAGAGAAGAAGGGAGAAGAGGAAAAGAGAAAGGCACATGACTCAAAGGCCTCTATAGTGCCATATATTGTTGTTGTTGAGGGGGCTTCAGTGGCTATTGCCCCCCATCTTACCCCTTTACTGTTGGAGAAGGTAGTGCTCATCGCTGACCGTGAGCAATCCGCGACCATGGGGTCATATCAGTTGGCCCTTAAATTTTCTCAGGGGCTTGCTTTGGTGAGCCTTTTCCTCTCTATATTATTTATTTCTTATTCTCTTGAATTATCTCACGCTAATATCTGTTTCTTCTGATTTGCAGTTTGCTTCTAACTACACTGTACTACTTCGTGATCGGGCCGACCTGTTGAGAAGAAATATAGAGCTAGGCAATGCTCTAAAATCTTTTGAAAAGGCTCTGGAAGATGCAAAGGAGACCTTTGAACGAGAAAAAAAGCAGTAGGTGAAGAAGTTAACTAACCTTCGAGCTGCGTAAAATGCCATGATTGCTGATAAATTGGCGATGGATAAGGCGAATAAGGAGTTGGTTGCCAAGGTGGATAAGCTTGAGGGGCATGCGGAGACCATCCTGGAGTGCGGGTATAATGAAGGTTGGGAGGCGGCGTATGACGATGCCGAGCGCCAAATTGCATATCTCCGGTGAGCATGCTTTAAAAAAGGCTAGGATTAAGCCTTGATTGCTGCTGGGGTTTCTGCTGACTTCCACATATTCTCTCAGCATTATTTAGGCCTTAATCCTATCGAGGTATCCCATGTTGCTCAGAATGTTATGGATCTATTATCCCTCATGCGGAGCTTGATTTGGACAATCCAGTGGGGGTTATTGCTTGAGTTGGAGGAGTTAACCCTGCAAACACTACAATAAAAATGATCATTTATGTTCGTTAAAAACTGACATAATGACCATTTATGTCAGTTTTAGAAATTTTCAAAACTGACATATAAAGCCCTGACATAAATGTTCGTAAAACTGACATAAATAAGATCATATTTATCTCAATTTTTAAGAACACACATAAAAAATACGACATTCAACATGCTTTTAATCACTTTTTCATAAAAAAACTGACATAAATAAAATCACATTTATGTCAGTTTTAATAATTTTATGAGAGTTTTTTCAAAATTGACATAAATGTTAATATAAAAAATTTAAAAAAAATCATTAATACATCAATAGACAACTATTATTTGATGTTAAATCAACCATTGCAAATAGATAATAACCAAGGTCATAAATATCACTAACTTTATATACATCAAGATATTTAGAATCAAATTGATGTTAAGCTACATTATATCCAAAAACTAGCTATCCAAAAACTAGCTAACGTCTAGTTATCTACGGGATAATATCCTAAAAATAGTGATGATACATCACAATATCCAAAAATTAGCATTGTGAATTACATCATAAGAACCACAATCCAAAATAATACTCAAGCTAGGACGTTGTCGAACGTAATACTCGATCAAATTTGTTGACGCTATCCAACCCAGAATGAGTAACCCTGTAATCAAATATAATAAAAATAGTTTTCATCAAAACACAATCATCTCAACACATTGTTATTACAACATAACAAAATACAATTACTAGGAAATACCTAATATATATAATCCATAATGAACTCAATGAACTCCATTTAGCTCATTCAACGTGTAGGTCACTTTATCAGACAATCTTCTCATCTAAAAAATTGAAGATATAATGGAATTTATTATTACGGTATATGATAGTTAATAACTAAACAATATTTTATATAATAGGACAAAAAAAGAACATGGGTAACATACCTTTATTTCAAAAGGTATGAAAGGATCCTCCATGAAGTAGTTCATGAACTTCAACACAAAATATTTGCAATAAAGATTACCATTTCCTTGCATTGGGCACTAGTTAACACAAAACATTACTAATGAACAAATAATAAAGAGTACAAGTATAAAATATTTTTTATACAACACAAACAATTGTAAAAACTATAATAATTTTGGGCAGAATTTCCTCTCTTTATAGGACTATCCACCATATTCAAAAAATATAAAATACTCCAACAACAGAACTAATAGTTCATAACAACTCATGGGCTCAATGAGAGTCATTTCATTTAAAATTTTGTAGTCAAGTTCACTGACGAAACCTTCCTGCAACATGGATAATATATGATATGATGAAATCTTTGTTCAATTGATTTGAACCCACCTCATTTCGATCTATCCAAATCATATTATCTCTTCTTTAAAATCGAAAGAAAACATATTTCCTTCCAAACTAAAATGTTTCCATAATATCAATTAAGCATGCCAAATGAACTACCAATCTATAAAAAGAAATATGTCACACCAATATGAAGAGAAAAGCTGAAATTGGATCTCCTTGTATCAATCCCATTAGAGATCCAATTTCTTATCTAGGCCTGCATTCACAAAAAATCAGATATTTGGCCAACTAAAAACTGTCAAGTGCACTTCATCCATCTAGCTGAAAATCATTGTACTCAAAAACTAAATTTCAAAATTCCAAATTCACATGGACATATGCCAACTACCTCATTCTCTATGATAGCAAAATTGAACATTCGTCTATTCCTTACAAAAAAAAACTCTTGGATCTTTGATATTGTGTCATTAAAGACTAATCGATGGGCCTTTTGACAAAACCTTTAATTGAAAAGGGTCGTGTTTCCGGACCAGGGATGTTTATCAAATATATATATATATATACAACAGCAACAGTATATATATATCATCGAACAAAAAAACCAATTACGAGAGAATTTTATGATTCTCTTTAGGCTTAGAGGGTGCTAGAGTCAAGGGATAATGCCGCTTAAAGAGAGCTTTGTTTTCGAACGGATAGGTGCAATTTTGAATAGTCATTTCCATATTTTTCTTCCAATTCTAAGAAAGAGAAAGCCCGTGGACGCAGCTGAACTCAGAAGTATTTCCATGACTATAAGAAGACGTTTAGAGGGTGACTCCCACTAGAGGAGGGGCAAATGCTACTATATCCAATGCAAAATATATAAAAAAGGAGTGCCCCCTTGAGCACCCTTATCATTAGACCCGCAGAGCCTTTTGAAGGCTTTGCATCTTCATGAGAAAGACCCATGCCTCCGCTTATGGCTTTCATACAACCCATACGTTCTCTCCTTCTCTCGTCCCCCGCTATTGCCTTTGCATTGAAAAGAGGAAGAAGAGTCTATGCTGAAAAATACCTTTGCCCTACTATGAACTAACAGCACCCCCAATTCATATTATCTCTCCCTACTGGAGCAAGTGAATCTTCTAGAATAAGGAACAAAGTGAGCTGAGCTTCCACCGCTACGGGAAGAAATCATTGGGACTCCTACTGGCAATCAATAGATGAATTCCTCCCAATCATTCATGTTACGGTTGTTCTATCTAAGCATGTGTAGGAAGAAGACCTCACCTCCAAATTAATCAATAGAAGATCCAAATCCATCATTGAATGTGTGTGACGGAATAATAAGCATTCCTATTACCAATAATTCAATAGATTCCTTCCTCCCAAACAAGAAGAAGAATGCCGATTCAGAAAGACGGAAAGATTGAACAAAGATGGATTCAAGTCAAGTACACGAAGGCGAACTCACTCGACCAAAGGGAACTGCTGATATATATATATGTTGCATTAAGACTATAATGTGCTGTTGGAAATTTTCTATGTTTCTATTGCAGTTCAATTCGAGATCATCTTCTGTGAGAACTTGGAAAATCTCTCTATTTCTATTCTTCACTCAATCAGGAGCAGGTGTTCAATTTTACGGCATCATCACTTCTGTTGTAGAAGGTATTCATAAATTGTTATTTGTGACTTTATTGCAAGGTTTGTAATATTCTTTTGATAATTCTTACATCTTCCCTTTTTTAACTATTATTTAACCTTCCTAGAGGAATTGTCCCGGGCCTCAATAAGGATCCTAGGATGTTGGTGTTGATATGTCCAAGTTTACTTCGAATAATTGCTTCAAAGAATCTTATATGGTGGTTGATTGCTTGGCGGATGTTGGTGTTGATATGTCCTCCATTAAGATGTATGTTGATTCCCAGGATCTTCCTAAACTAGTTAGATGTGCTTTGAAGTTAGATAAGATTGGTTGTAATTTATCAAGTTAGATGTTGTGTTTTTGTAATGGGTCTAAAAATAAAGTCCCAAGTTTATTTTATGCTTTTTTTCCTTTTAGTCATTGGCTCCCCAAAAGGTTTCTAGGTTTTTATGAGCTTGTATTTGCCACATAGGAGAGTCTTTTTCTTCTTTATTATCTATGAAGACCTAAATATAACTTAGGCCCAATTCAAGATCAACCGACCAAGACCAATAATATGAAGGGCACGCACGGACCATTCTATTAGCAAAGGGATTATTGACATCATTTATCACATGGATAATTATAAACACGACTACAGTTACTATAAGCTCATGTTGGTTACCCAAAATATCAGAGGAGATATTCATGGAGTAACCACACAATCTTATCTCAAGCTAAGAAAGTTCCTTAGCTGGTTCAACCACTGCGGTTTTATGCCACTATAAATACATCACACGCCCTAGGGACAAGGGGTATGTACTTTTGAAACTTTGAGAGAACTTAATAAAATATAGTAACCTCTTCGTGGATGTAGGCAACTTTTCGAACCACGTATTTTTTCTATTGTGTGATTGGAATCTTATATTCGTTTTTTAACTGCTTTCCGGATTCCTTTTAATTATGATTAATTTGACTCACAATTGGTGCCATTTGTGGGAATGATTTTCCTTCCACGAAAATGATTCCTTCAAAGAGTAGTTAGGATGTCTCAACAACCAAATAGTGCACCCAATCCTATAGATGTGCGAGACAATTTGACTCCACTGAGGGTCTGGTTTGAGGTTCATTAAGATGGGAACCTAAGGCATCGATTAGAATAACCACTTTTGGAGGAAAGATATCGGCAACCTAGGTCTACTCAGATCTCATGCCTCATCGTAGTTTACGAAGTAATGGTCCAATAGCAAGAGGAGGTAGCTCACCTTTACGTTGAAGAAAATTCTTACCTCCAATGACGACTAGAAGAGATAGAGATAGAACTTTACCAGAACCAAAAGTTCTAACCTTGTACTCCTAGACCTTAGGCGAGCAAGACTCGTAATCTATAGTGACCATATATAAATCTATAGTGATGCGTAATCAAAGGCTTCAAACTTGTGATGCATAAGGTAAAAATATATAAATCTATAGTGGCCATCAATGAATATGGTAAAATACTTACACTCACCTATTACTCACATTGTGATGACCACATAAATGGGAGTGAACTAATTCTAACAGATCTTTGGATTAACAACATTTAATGGTGAACATAATCTTGATCATTTTATCTTCTAACTAAGATTCACAGAATTGAAGTTTGAATCAGTTTGAATAAGTTTCATCTGCCCGAAATCAAATGTCTCTTTTAATCATGGAAACACATTAATAAATCAATTAATTTATAGTAATTCTTAATGAATGATCAATTACAATGCAATACAGGATGTAGTTGGATTGATATCACACTTTGTTAAACAATAAAGAGTAGGGGATATATACATCACACTTTTATATAATCTAACATAAATTGTATATCATTTATCTCATCTTTGCTAAAAATGTTAAAAAAGATGAAATCACCGGTCCAAATGTCTAATCACAAAAACACCGGATCACAAAACACAATAGTCATTAAGTGTATTAATATATTCAAGAATCCATATAATGATTTTATTATCAAACACTTGTTTAATCATATTTTAAAAAATAGGAATTTCATAAAGAACGCCACATGATTTGATAATATAGTACCACAAACATGCACTGACCCCGTTTCAAATGAGAATCAAATGAGGAAAATTTAACCGAGTACTAACTAATAATCAAATGTTATTTAAACATTTCAAGGGAATCCAAAAAAATACAACTCATAATTCCACCTTGATACACAAACACACACATACACATTGAAATTAATTACAATCTAAAACATCAGACACTGAAATTAATTGCAATCTAGAACACCGAACATCAAGGCTGATACACACATAATGACGGATCCAGGATTTTAATTCAGGTCGGGCGGAACTGTAAGACTTAATTTGTTTTTCACAACTTAGGCAAAATATTATTTAACATGTTAAAATTAACCAGTCCGACTCGAAAGAAACCCAAATATGACAGGTCTGACTCAAAAGAAACTCGAATATTCAAGGACACAATAGCGATACTGCACAATTACGTATTAGGAACTAAAAATCTTAACCAAAATTCAAGTACTAAGCACTAAATGAATTGACCCTACATTTCTAAACATCTAAATATTATACATTAAGCATAACATTTTGCATTATGTCAAAAACTAGATATTTTACATTTAACTTAAATATTTTAAGTCAACCGGGACAATTAATGTTTAGTCGCTAGGAGCTAAGTATATTTTACATTTAGTCCACCTTATTTTTTTAATTTTGCAAAAACTCCCCTGTTTACTTTTTTTGATAATTATTTCTTAAAGTTTAGGATAAGGTAAAAAAAAGTTTGTAACTGTTTTATGCGGCGAGGGATCTTTTGGAACAAAATAAAAAAGTTTGGACTATATATTAATTATAAAATTATTGAGGGACTTTTCTTCGAATGACCCTACTTTTTTGGCAACAAGTCATTAACCAAAATTATTAAACATTGAACATATAAACTCAAAAGCAAATAAAATTACGCTTGAAACTAATGACACTCAACTATTTCTTTAATGTGTATTTTTTTTAAATGACAATATATAAACTGAATTTATAATAGACACAATTCTTTAAAGAGTATTAGTGCTAATAATTGTAATAAATATAAACAAATAAAGGCCTGAACAATGCTTGGCACAAACATAACTATTTACTAATGTAAAAATAGTTGGTAAAGCAACGTACCCAAATTCTCTATGTGCAGACTGGGCCGGGGTAGAAAACAGGAAAAAAGGGAAGGCATCCCAGCTGCGAGTCTGATAAAAGACACAAAATAAAAAGGAAGAGAAATTGATTAGGTTTTCAAACAAAAATATTACAAAATCATATACACAAATCAAGAACAAATTGCATATACACAAATCACACACACACACACAAATCAAGAAATCGCACACACGCATATCAAGAACAAATCGCATATACACAACACATATACACAAATCGAATCCATATATATACACAAACCCTTGAAAATCCATATTAGGGCTTTTTGTACCTAATTGATTGAATCTCACCGGCGCCATAGGTGATGAGATGTGAGAGGGTCGAAGGTGAAGTGAGAGGGCTCTACGTGCAAGCCATAGAGAGAGAGGGACGCAACGAGCCAGAGAGAGGATCATGCGAGCCATAGAGAGAGAGAGAGAGAGGGGGGGGGGGGGGGTCGTGCGAGCCAGAGAGAGAGCGAGGAATTTTGAGGAAGCAAACTTTTGGAGCGGGAATGAAAAAAAATAGCCCCGCCTTTTTCTTTTCATTTATCTCAGTTTTTACTGAGAAGGCTGAAATAATTAAGGTATATTTATGTCATCTATATATAAATATGAGATAAATGGTTTGTTTTTAATATCAATTTTACTTAAATTGCAATAAAAATTTACTTTAAAAGTCAAATTGACATAAATGAATATTATTTATAACAATTTACGTTTGTCTGACATATCGTTCATTTTTAAACTGACATAAATGATGCTTTTTCTTGTAGTGAAACCAGGTGCTGGTGCAGGTGAAGTTGCTGTTGACCAAGCTGCTGATAAGGGGAAAGGGCCCTCGACTCTAACCAGGTTGAAACCTCCTAAAGTTCTGCTAGATTTTTTTTTTATTTTGTCATAATGTTGTATCTCTAAATTTTCTCTTTCTTTGTACTGGCTTGCAACTCTCTGTTGATTTAAATGCAAAGCAAACTTTATTTCATTACTGATGTTTGTTGCCTTTGCTGCTTGCTCTGTTGATTGTAGCCCATTGATTTAGATGAATACATTCCCGCTAACTCCCGCCTAGGCCAAGTTCTTGGCCTGAATATAAGCGTTAAAGCACGTAGAGCCTTTATAAGAATCTATAAATCCCTCGAGGCAAGTAACCAGGACTATAAAGATCAGTCTGAGGTGGTCGCTAGGCTTAAAGATAGGCTCGAGAAAATGGGGGGAATTGGTGCCTCTGTGTAGGAGGAGATGGACGCCTTGAAGGTAAAGCTTCTAGAAGCGTTCGAAGTCAACCAAGTTGGGGAGTTATTATAGAGAGAGAATGATGCTTTAAGAAGATAAATTGCTCATTTTAAGGAAAACACTCCATTTGGACCCCTTCTTGTGCTGCGAGGATCCTTTTCATCATCGACTGTAGTCACTCAAACTGACAATCAAGCTTCCAAGAGGGAGATTACAGAGCTAAAATAAGACATTCGATGACCTTATGTGATTGTTGCTGGTCATCTGAGGGATATCATAAGATTAAGACATTTGTTTTGAATGGGTCCTCGACATGTCTGGGCTGATGGTTATGACCAAGGTTGGATAGATGCCCCAACAAGACTAAAAGAGGCCAAAGACCTCGCTTTTGCTAGGGGGCGGCTGAGCGCTCTTAAGGAATTGAAAATTTCTAAGGAATCCTCCCTATAGTATAAGTATCAGACCGTTCACCCATTCGAAAAGAAGAATCCTTTTTCGAGGGATAGCCGTTGGATCCCAATAAATGTCATTCTTGTGCAGATTCTGGAGCCACTCCCAGAGGGCACCGAAGATGACTTAGCTCCTCATCCTGATAGTGGTTGAAGAGCTCGAGTAGTGGGATACCTTGCTCATCGTCCGGGGACATCGTAGGCCTTTAAGTATTTCTTAGCATGTTGATGTAAATATAATCATATGATTTTTAATAAAACATGCAACTAGTTATTTATGTTTTGAGTATATGTTGACTAATTATAGGTTAACCTTATTAATTAATTGCTTGACATCACTGTTTAACAAAAAAAATGTGATATAACTAATCATAGTATGAAAAGTACAAAGCTTTAATCATTTTAGGCTTTTTAACCGGCTAAATGATGTTGAGTTTTTGTTATCTCGTGTTTAAACATTCTCCCAGTCCAATATACCTTAGCTATGTCATTTCATCCACTTTACCTTTTAGGTCGTGTCGTCACACTTCCTTAGTCCTAAGTAAGAGGATGGCAAGAATGTACCTGGTTAATGGGACATCCGCCTAAGAAGAATTTTTTGACCAACCTGAGTCGGTGACCAATCTGAGTTGGCTTTATTACATAAGGGTTCCTTGTCATTTTTTTATTGTTATCGGAGCAACTCAAGAGGCCAATTGTGTTTGCAACAAAGACCTGAGGAAGGTTGATTATAAACCTTGCTTTATAAACCTTGATTGGGATGGATCTGGCATACTGTTATAATCATGGGAGCTTTGTTTGTTGTTGGCATGTAAGATTCCTTGATTAGAGCAAGTTGATCAACTCTCTGTAATCCACGAGTTTTGTTATGATTTGAGGGGATTATATTTCTTGGAAAAGATGCGTATTGAAACGCGATCACGAGATATTAAATAACCAAGATATTCAAAAGGCGTGGGCCAATCGTCCTTTATTAATTAAAATAATAAATAAAAGGCAACATCAGTTTGTAAACAAAAAATTATTTAAACTAATGATGCTGAAAATAAACGGTATAGAAGTCTAAAAGTAGAACTTCTTAAGGTTGGTAGCATTGCAGACTCTTAGATCTCCCTGCCCTCCAGCGTTTCCAAGTGTTATACTCCCTGCAGGTCGTCCCTTATTACCTTGAAAGGTCCATCCCAATTTGATCCTAATTTACCGTCTGATGGTCTTACAGCACTACTAAGGACTTTCCTTAGGACGTAGTCCCTATTAGAAATCTCCTCAAATTAACTTTTTTGTTGTATTGTTTGGCCAGTTACTGTTGGTAGGATGCCAACTTAACTAGTGTTAGTTCTCTTTGCTCATCAGCTAAGTCAAGTTCAGTGAGTAATGCTTCATCATTGAGGCCTTGGTCAACCAAGGTGATTTTCATAGTAGGGAGACCTACTTCCAATAGGATGACTGCCTCCATTCCATAGGCGAGCACAAAGGGGGTCTCTCCCGTTGCTCTCTTGGGGATCGTACGATAAGCCCATAAAACGTAGGGTAGTTCATTTACCCAGGCACCTTTGGCTTTTTCCAGTCACTTTTTTAGTCTGTCAATAATTTTCTTATTCAACGCTTCAGATTGCTCATTGCTTTGGGGATATGCCATAGAACTAAAGTGATGCTTAATGCCTTGCTCATTGTAAAAGCCTTGAAAGAAACCACTTTTGAACTGCGTTCCATTATCACTAATGATCATTCTTATTGTCCCAAAGCGGGTGTTGATGTTCTTCCATATGAACCTTATCATATCAGAGTCTTGAATGTTCGCGAGCAGTTCTGCCTATACCTATTCGGTAAAGTGATACTTATGATTTCTAGATGCGATAGGCAGTGGCCTTATAATATTCAAACCCCGCTGGGCAAAAGGCCATGTATTGCTTAATAACTTAAGGTTGCTAACCAGCTGGTGGACCATAGGGGAGTATTTCTGGCATTTTTCACACTTGCGAACGTAAATTCCAGCATCCTTCTACATATAAAGCCACCAGTACCCTTCCTTAATTGCTCAAAAAGCCAATGATCTTCCTCCTGTATGATTCCCATAAATTCCTCCAAGAAGTTCACTAAGAACCTTCTTAACGTCCTCTGGATGAAAGAACTAGAGGTGGGGCCAGTAAAAGACTTTTTCACAGAGTTTCCCTTTGGAAGATAACTGAAAGCGAGCATCCTTGATTCCTATCTGGTGCGTCGACCTCTTATCGTTTGGTAGCGAGTCGCTTCATAGATAGGTTATGATGGGATCCATCTAACGAGGTGCCTTTTCTATGTGTAGGACTTTCTCAGTCCCGACTGATTAGTTAATGCTCATATATGTGAGGAATTATATATCAACGGTTCTCTTTAAATCAGAGTCAATGGTAGAACTTAGAGCTTATAAGGTATCGGCGTGACTATTCTGCCCCATGAGGAACTGCGGAACGTCAACTTTATCAAACTTTGCTATAAGTCTCCTTACAACAACGAGGTAAGTTGCCATCCTCTCATCTTTAGCTTTGAAATCTCCACTTATCTGCTTGAATGCTAGTTTTGAGTCGCCAAATACTCGAAGGTACTTTACCCTCAACAGTTGTACTTTACACAGGCCGACCATCAGCACTTCGTATTTTGCTTCGTTATTGGAGTCTTCAAATCCCAATCTGACCCCCTGTTCGAGCACTGTATATTTTTGGGTGACCAATACATTACTTAATCCTTCCTCTTGGAGTTGGAGGATCCTTCGACTTAAAGGGTCCAGTCAAAGGAGTTTTCTTCCTATTTAGTCAGTTTCATAATTTTTAACTGAGCGGTAGGCTAGTCTCCCGTGATTTCAGCAATAAAATCTGCTATAATTTTCCCTTAATTTATGTTCTTGATTTAAAGTGGATATCGAATCTTCTAAGCTCGAATTACCACTTTGAAAGTCGATCGAAGAGGTCAGCTTTCCTTAGAATAGCTTTGAGGGAATGTGAGGCAATCATGATGATGGAATGAGCCTCAAAGTAATGCTTCAGATTCCTTGAGGATACCACTAAGGCATAAGCGAGCTTCTCCAGGGGTAAATAATATTGCTAAACATCCATAAGAGTCTTGCTTACTTAGTAGATCAGGTGTTGTCTTCCTTTCTTCTTCTATACCAAGGTAGAGCCCACAACATGGTATGATATGATAAGGTAAAGATATAAGGGATCGCCTTCACTTGGAATCACCAGTAAGGGTGGCTTGCTGAGGTAGGACTTAAGTTCTTTAAGGGATTTGGAGCAGTCGTCGTTCCATACCAATCCTTTATCTTTCTTCCACAGTTGGAATAACGATCGACAGCACTCCGAAGACTTGGAGATGAATCAATTGAGTGTGGTGAGCATACCGGTGAGCTTTTGGACATCCCTTATTGTCTGAGGGGGCTGGATCTTTCTGACAACGTCGATCTGATAAGAGTTTTCTTTAATCCCTCTTTTGCTGACCAAATACCCTTGGAACTTACCTGACATGACACCGAATGAACATTTACTTACGTTAAGTTTCATTCGGTACTTCTTGAGGATCTCAAAGGTTTTTGCTGGGTCTGAGAGGTATTCGACCTTATTTTTTCTTTTAACGAACATGTCAATGATGTATACTTTGATTGTTTCTCTCATAAGTTTCTTGAACATCCTAGCGACCAACCGTCGATAAGTCGCTCCGGTGTTCTGGAGGCCGAATGGCATGAATTTGTAACAATATAACCCAATAGTGGTTATAAAGGAGGTCTTATCTTGGTCTGGCTTGTAAAGTGGGATCTGGTGGTAGCCAGAGTAAGCATCTAGAAAATTCATCCCTTTATACATTATTATGGCATTGACGAGTTGATCTATTTTTAGGAGGGGGAAATTATCTTTCGGACAAGCCCTGTTGAGGTCAGTAAAGTCAATACATACCCTCCAATTTCCTTTGCTCTTGGGCACTACGACTAGGTTGGATAGCCATTTGGGGAACTAAACTTCGAGAATGGAATTCGCATCTAGTAGCTTTCTAACCTCTTTTTCTATTACCATTTCCTTTTCAGGGGCTATTCAATGAGCTTTTTGAGTAACTGGTTTAAAAACTGGGTCGACGTGCAATCGATGGCATGCAATAGTGGGATCTATCTTCAGTAGCTCATATAGTTCCCAAGTGAAGATATCCAGATTACTTCGAAGGAACATGGTTAGCTCCTTATTTTCTCCATTGGCGAGGGAGGCACCAATTAAAAACCTCCTTTCAGGTGAGTTGTTCTAACTGCAACCACTTCCAGGTCTTCAACGACTCTATTTACGGTGTGGATCCTAGTTTCTTCCACCCATGGTCGGCTGTACCATAATTTTTATTTAAAAGGCAATACCCCCTCCCGGGCTTCCTCCTTAACTTTCTTTTCATCTTTCATCTTCTTTTATTTAGGGCGAATGGCTGTAATAAAGGATTTTCTAGCCATAACCTTATTGCCATGAATCTCGACCACTCCCCGATATGTAATGCACTTGAGCTTCTGATGATATGAAGATGGTACGATATTTATGGCATGGAGCCATCCCCTTCCTAGGATGGCGTGATAGGGGAATTCAATATTTTTCTCAAGAAACTTGATCATCTTTGAAATATTTCCTGCCCTGACTGGCAGGACTATCTTTCCCAGCGATATGGTTATCTTTCCTGCAAAAATGATCAACGAAAAGGTGGACTCTTTGAGGTCGGCGATGTTTAGATTCAATTTGTTAAACAGTTCTAGGTACATCACTTCGAAAGAGCTGCCCTAGTCGGTCATCAACTTGTTGATGTCCCAGTTAGCTATCCTGAGTGTGATAACCAATGCATCATGATGTGGGGTCATTACCCTAACTAAATATTCTTCGATAAACACAATGTGTTTGTTGTAGTCGATGTCTTCTGGTCGTCGACACTTCCCGGCCAGAGTCTTAAAGGGATCAATCTGAAAAGCTTGCATAAAAGCAGTAAGCTTTTTAATCTCCATTTAAATAGTGTTTCATTGTACTTGTTTGAGGTTTCATGCCCCATGAATTACTGCAAATTCGTGGCCTATCTCGTCCTTGAGGACATTATCTGGCTTCTGGTCGCCATTGGTTGCGACCTTATCTTTTTTTTATCTATGAACTCGTTGAGATGGCCATCTTGGGCCAGCTCTTCAAGATGAGTCTTGAATGCTTTGCAGTGTTCATTCCTATGGCCGCCTTCTTTATGGAATTCACATTTCAGTGCATTATTTTGTTTTGTTGGGTCTTTTCCCATCTTCTTGGGCTATTTGACAAATGGTTCTTCCTTGATCTTACTGAGGATTTTGTATATCGATTCCTTGAAGACTGCGTTGATAGCCTGGAACGCTTTCGGGGGGTCATTATTGGCGTCGTTCTTGGAGCTATTCCTTCCCCCATTCTTCTTTCCTTTCTTATGATAATCATTTTTCTTTGTCCCTTTTTTCATCTTCGTACGACCATTGCCCCCTGTATTAAGATGGATTACATCTTCGACCTTGTCATATTTTTTAATACTGGCCATTAGGTCATCGATGGAATTATCCTCCTTCATAGTTAGGGATTGGTGCAATATAGAAGTGCTCGACTAATCGATCTTGAAGGAAGCTACGCTAACTTGCTCCGAGAAGTCCTTAATTTCATTAAAAACCTCCCAGTACCTCTTAGCGTACTCCCTTAGGTTCTCCTGTGGATTTTTCTTCATCGTGAGTAGTGCATCCATCTGCTTGGGGTGGGATCTACTGGTTATGAAGCGAGCTCTGAATAATTACACTAGAGCCTTAAAGATCCTAATGAACCTGTGTGGTAGATTCTCGAACCATTTTTGCGCCACTTCATGCAGACTGGAAGGAAAGATGTGACACATCAATGCGTCGTTGTATCTCCACAAGGTCATGGCCTGCCTGTACTATCAGGTACGGTTGACGGGGATAGTTTTCCCATCATAGATCTTGAATCTAGGGATTGCGAATTTATTTGGGGGCTCTTCTTCTTCTTCTATCTCCATTAAAAAAGGGGACTTCATTTAAGTGTTAAGAGCTCTTTTGGCTAGGTCTCGTGTGGATCTGGCTCCTCGATGGGTTAGATGCTGATCCATCTCCCTTCGGACCAAATTTTTGATTTTTTCATTCTGTTAACCAGGACTCATGTAGCATTGAGCTTGCTGCAGCTGTTTTGATCGACCATCCTCTAATTAGTCCCACTCAGATCTTTCTTAATTGTGCCTGGGGCTCCTTCCTCGATTGTGAGATTACACACTTGAGGGCTAAGATTTCAATCGTGGCGGCGCCTTGTGTTCCTGTGGAGATCTCTCTCCATTCTTTCCAGTCGCCTTTTAAGGTGAGAATTTTCTTCTTCCTGGCAACGCATGGCTTCTTCTTCCTCTCGAATTTTGGCCTCATAGGCATCGACCAACCTTCAAATCTGTGTGGACCTAGGTGGTCCATGACTTTCTTCAAAAGGTTGCCTTTCCTGGCGAAGCATGGGATTCAGTTGGCAAATTTTAGAGAAACGTTGCCGGCTTGAGGAGGTTACTATTATGGTGAGACATTGCAGGTTTTCAGTTAGTGAGTGATCTCATAGGAATAGCAATCGTTTCCCACAGACAACGTCAATTGTGTTATAAAAAAATATCACAATAAAGAGTTTTAAGAACAATCACAATCAAGCAAAAAAGCATACAATCGCATACGCAACACCACTATATATGTGGTTTGGCAACTTGCCTACGTGCACGGAGAGGTCTATTATTTTATTAAGTATCTCTCAATATGCTTGGTTACCTGCCCCTATGACCCGAGCCGAGGGTTAAAATTTATAGATGTATAATTTCAGTTGTGAAAGTAACGCCACGATGGGATGAATCATGAATCCCCTGAATATCTCCCCGAGATTCTTGGAGATTGACTTGATCTTTTCCTGGAGTGGTTAAGTGTATTGGATAATGCACGTGTGTATCTTGATCCCAAGATTTGGGCAGGGCAGCCTCTTAGGTCTATTAGGCTTGGTCGGCTACGCTCGTGGGTTGAGAATAAATGGGTTCCCACAATTACAACTTTAATTTCACTCAAAATAACGCTAAGATCCCAAATATTTACACTGCTAATTTGTACAAAAATGATATTCTCAAAATGTCGTGCTCTTAATATCCTTTAAAAATCAGTAATGTTCAAATCCACGCTTAAAAAAAGAAGAACATGGAACTACACAATTGTACAAAAATAGATGCTCAATACAATAATGGTGAAAAATGCAACAATACGAAACTGTATACGAGTCCAATGCGACACTCGTGCATTGTACCAACTTTATTTCTCAATAACACATCAATAGGTCTTCGGGCCTCACCTCATCTCACCTAGGCTTCTTAATGCCTCATTCTAGCTATTGGACTTTTGGCGAGTGACCATTCTCGGTGCCCCATTAAAATTTCATCCATACCTAAATAAACAAATACAATATATCTCAATAGAGTAACTCATAGGATTCCAATCAATACCACAACATTTAAAAAAGAATACAAATAACTAAGAAATAAGAAAATACTCTCAAGAGATTTAGAGGAGTATATTGTGTAAATCCCGTACATTAAATTCATCACTTGAAAACTCAAAATATTTGTCCTCAAAATTTTGATTATACCGTTGCATTGTTCTTGCAAAAATAGTAAAGACACACTCTTGAACGCTCTAGAGAAAGTATAGTTTAAACCTTCAAAGCTTGGATCGAAAGTTGTATTCAATGGGGTTTAGGTTTTCTAGATGAGAGAAGATAATAATTTAGGAGGCTACTTCTTTTTGAGAAAGGTTAAGAGTGTTTTAAAAAGTCTAAACTCATCCATTATACAAAGGATTTAAACAAAGAGTCTTAATTAAATACAAATACTAAAAACTACATTACGGACGATCGGAGTGTCATAATTAGTTGAATTTTCAATATGTTATAGCTGATGGTGAGGCGGAGATGCTTTAAAAAAATCAGCTTGATCCAACAATCGATTTTTTTTCTCCTCAGACCTGATCCTCCCCCGATTTTTTTTTATATATAAAAAGTTATAATTTCCAAATTTTAATCTCGATTTAAATTCCACTTAACACCTTATTTTTCTATATAAAAACCATTATTTTTAAGTGGCAAAAAATAATTAAATCAATTGAAGATATTTTTTCGATTTTCATTTAAATAGAGCCATTTTCGGTTCTGAAATCACGGGTGTTACATACTTCCTCACTAGTATAGGAATTTTGTCCTCGAAATTCGATGAAGCATAAATGTAACATCACGTAAATAAAATAAGACTTACATACGCCCACCCTTAGAATGCCATGATTGGGCTCCCATACACCCAATCCCACACGCACCTACCCCACAAATAAAAATACAATATATATCCTAACCATATATATAAACATAACTATGAAAATAATAACATATCACGTTCCCCCACGAATACACTCGATTCTATGTCCAAAAGATACCGCAAGCTTAAATCCTCAAATTAAATCACATCACTTCATCGATAGTAGATATACCCAAAATTTATAATAATGACCTGCCAAATAAATATCAATTTGAAAATCAACTCTAAGGATTATCACATCAAGATTACTACTTCTAACCTCAATTCCTAAAACGTCCATCGAAGAAACACAGCTAACACATTTACTAGACCCAATACCTTAAGGAGTACGAAACAAAAAAGGGGATTAAAGATCGGTAACGCAAAAGCTAAACAAACTCACAACCTACGAGACCTAAGACTAGGATCTAATACCATCTATAACACCCCGAAGAAATTGAGACTCTACTATAATTAAGACTAAACTAAATCCTCAACGATACATATAGAGCATCTATATTCCACAAAAATAAACAAAACAGGTCATCAAAATACATAACGGCCAATCTAAAATTTACACGTCAATCTAAAATGTCTCCTAACAACAAGGCTAGGTAAAATGCACCTCCAAATAATTAAGGTTTTAATTCCACTCAAAATAACTCTAAGATCCCAAATATTTACACTGCTAATTTATACAAAAATGATATTCTCAAAATGTCGTGCTTTTAATATACTTAAAAAAATTAGTAATGTCCAAACCCACGTTTACCTGCCACTAAAAAAAAGAACAGGGAAGTATACAATATAACAAGAATATATGATCAATATAATAACGGTGAAAAATATAACAATATGAAACTGTATACGAGTCCAATGCGACACCCGAGCATTGTACCAATTTATTTCTCAATAACACATCAATAGGTCACCAGCCTCACCTCACCTCACCTAGGTTTCTTAAATCCTCATTCCGACCAATGAACTTTTGGTCTTTTGATGGGTGACTATTCTCAGTGCCATCTTAAAATTTTATGTCACCATGCCCAAATAAATAAATATATTATAACTCAATCAAATAACACATAAGATTTCAATGAATACCACAACATTTAAAAAAGAATACAAATAACTAAAAAATAAGAAAATAGTCTCGAAAAATTTAGAGGAGCATATTGTGTAAATCTCGTACCTTAAAACCATAATTTGGAAACTCATAAAGTTCTTTGTCAAAATTCTGATTACATCGTTGCATTCCTCTCGCAAAACTAGTAAAGACACGCTCGAACGATCTAGAGAAAACACGGTTTAAACCTTCAAAACTTGGGTTGAAAGTTATGTTTAATGGGATTTAGGTTTTGTAGATGAGAGGAGATAATAATTTGGGAGGCTACTGCTTTTTGAGAAGGGTTAAGAGTGTTTTAAAAAGTATAAACCTATCCATTATATAAAAGATTTAAATAAATAGTCCTAATCAAACACAAACACTAAAAAATACATTACGAATGATTAGACCATCGAAAGTGGATGAAATTTTGATATGTTGTAGTTGGTGGCGAGACGAAGCTGTTGTACAAACATCAGCTTGATTGGATGGTTGAATTTTTTTTATCCTGCTTAGGCCACGTCCTCTCTCTCTCTCTTTTTATATATAAAGTTAATATTTTGAATTTCTGATTTTTCTGATTTTTTCGATCCGATTTCTCTCAAACTATGCCAATCCGATTCTTTCGATTTATCTTCGATTTTTTCGATTTATTTTTTAATTTTCGATTTGTCCAAGTTTATTTTATGAGTTTTTGAAACTTTTTCATATCTCACATTGGTTGGGAGATGATGAAGGCTCCAAAGTATCTCTATAAAAAGAGATTATTCTCCTAACTTGTACACAAATGAAAAAATGTGTCAAATCCTCATGTATTTACATGTTGAGTTGAACCATCTACTTTGTTTCTTTAAAATGAGAATTTCAAGTAATAAAAAATCCTATTTTTTTTTTTTGTGAAATTTTGGAATTTTTAATATATTTTTATGAATTTTTAATATTTTCAATTTTTGTAGGTTTTTAGATTTTTTTGAATTCAATTTTTTTTTTAATTTTCTAAAAAAATTGAGTAAAAAATCTCAATAATTATTTTATTTCCAAAAAAATTGATTTTTTATCCTAAGAGGCATTTTTCAATCTGTTTCGGCCGAAACACAGGCATGCCTTTTACTATGTTCTTGGGTTATTTAGACCTGAGGACTATAGTCTTTTTCGCATCATAAGACCTTTGACTGTTAGTCTTAAGTCAAGGTCGAAATCCTTATAACTTGAATGTTAGGTACTAAGACCTTAGCTTTAACCTGGAGTTAAGACTGAAGTCATTGCAACTTTTTTGGGGGCCCTTAGACCTTGAGCCAAGGTTTAAGTCCTTGCCAAAAATTTGTTGTCAAATTATAAAATTACTGCAAGTGCACGCGCTATTGTAGTATACATTACGCAAGCATGGGCCAAACCCACAAAGATTTGATCAATTTTATAAATCAATTACTTTCTAACTAGACGATACAATGTAAATATGAGAATTATAATCTAAAACTAACATAAAAGCAATTAATGAGAGCAACTAACAATATGTAACTAATTATGAGAGAATCTAGGATTTTGTATCCATTTATAAATTTAACTAACATTGCGCATTATTATAATTTCATCATTCTCGATTTCATAACTCAAATTAAACCGACTTTCATCGCATTTTATTCGTAAAATAAAACATTTAAGTTCACAAAAAATTTAAAGTCTGTAATTTAGGTGGTTGAAATCCTTATTTTCTAAAATATATCAATTTTAAATTTTGTATGAAGTCTTTAAACGTGGACTATCAAAACAATTAAGTGCAAGCATAATGCATCAAAAAGTACTCACACCAAAAATTAAAATATGAATTATTAATTTTTAAGTCTTAGCGTTATATTTAAGCATGAGATGTCAAAAAATTTAATGTAAGCATAATCCATCAAAAATTACACACTTAAATTATTAAAATATGAATTAACAATGACTTTCGAAGATTTAAAATATACTCTCGTGTCATTTTAAGTGAATACCAAATTTTTAAAGCTTTCAAAATATTTCGGGAATGAAAACGAAATTAAACTAAATACACAATACTAATCAAGCATGATAAATTTCACCTAGTCCTAGTAGTGCATTTACGCTAACATAATGACAAACATAATAAGATTACAAGAATGAATAAATTTTTTTTATTAATGATTCAAATTTATAATAATTATTGTAAAGGATAGGCCCCGAATTTTAAACTCTTTTAAAATTATATTTCCTTTTTATGAAATAGATGCGGAAGCGTCCTAGAAATTTGCCTAAGTCATATTTTACAATGTTATCAAGTTAGGCCAAACACGTTTTAACAATTAAATAACTTGAATTAATTAACTAAACATTATCCAATATTAATTAAGCACCAAATTAAACTTGTAGTGATTAAATTAAACCAATTTTATCTTTTTACTTAAGCATGCATTCTAGGTGATTTTTCAAAAGATAAAATAAACAATTAATCCACTACGCCACGATGTACGAGGAAAAACCCACAACGGGAAACAACCTCGGACGGCCCTAGCCTCAAATCCACTAAGTACGGAATTTACAATTACAAGACAAAAAGACTTACAACGCACGACTCGATCCCTCTCAAGCCTCGACGCTCCTTCTTGTAGACACCTCTTCCTAGCGAATAACCACGGAGCTCCACCGCGGTCTCGGAATCCACCGATCGGATTTTATGTGGTCACCGTCACCCGAACTAGGAGCCTTTCTCCAAGTGGGTAAATCACAAAAAAACTCTTCTTCTTTGTGAGATTTAGAAGCAAACCGAAACTTCTCTTCTTCAATGGTGTAGAGAAAATCGGTGCCAAAACTCCAAGCAAGATGTATATATATATATATGAACTTGGATAAACTAAACTATGGGTCTAAACTAAAGTGTATATTGATTTTCCCTTGAAAATTGACACTTTAAAACAATGAACTTTTCCCTAAAACAATTTTTCTCTTAAAACACTCTCTAGATGATGGGTGGATGTGAAAGTTAGATTAGAAAGATGTATTCCCGCACATTGATATTCAGCAAAAAGATAGTGGGGTAAAACAAGTGGGAAAGTGGGCAAAACTGCTCAAAACTGCCAAAAAAATTGTTCCCGCCAAATCTCGTTCGAACGACATTCTCGTTCGAACGAGTCTTCTAACGAAGTTCTAGTATGAACTCGTTAGAAGCTCGTTAGAAATTTTATTAGAATGACCATCTCGTTCGAACGACATTTCGAACGAAGTT
The DNA here is from genome assembly GCA_949130495.1 of Sambucus nigra. Taxonomy (NCBI): domain Eukaryota; kingdom Viridiplantae; phylum Streptophyta; class Magnoliopsida; order Dipsacales; family Adoxaceae; genus Sambucus; species Sambucus nigra. Next base: position 540,402,565 of record OX422215.1, on the reverse strand, counting down.
CCAGTATGCCATAATGGGAAGTCGTTGGCAATCTCGTTCGAACGACTTGTGGTTCGAACGACAATCTCGTTCGAACGACACTTCGAATGAACTCACAGAATGTTAAAAAAATTCTTTTTAAGCCCAGAAACATTATATACTTTATATATAAGTTTTAATAGAAACATTATGAAAACAAACACAGTTTTAAAAACCTAACACCCAATATAAACTTGTTCCAAGCTCCTATATATACATAAATGCATTCATACCTTGGGAGCATGGAACTACTGTTGATGACGTACAAACGAGGCACTTAAACTCGACATTTTGATGAAGCTTTATACACTTGGCCGCTACGTCTTCAACTAAACACATCATAGGCTTGAGTAGGTACACTTGAACACTATCCTATGACATAAATGTTTTTGTCCGGAATTGAGCCAAAACTACAAAGGAATTAATTGGAAATTTGTGTCCTTACAAATCTCCCCCTTTGGCTATTCCGGGACAAAAACCAAACAATAATCCTAAAGGGTCGTCAAGCTCACTAGACTCAAAAACAATGTCCCACCCAAAATAAAAATACAATGATTGACTCAAACAACCCAAGGATCAATATCTTTGCCGATGTTGAATGTTGCCATTTTGAAGTATTCCTGCACACTTAAGTAAACTATCAAACGCATAGGGAATATCAAAATATTAAATGCAATTAAATAATTACTCCCTCTAAATTAATTCTCCCCTTTATCAAACAAATGACCTACTTAGAAAGGCGTGTCCCCCTAAGATAAATCTCGTCCAAATGAGGATACGATGATAATAGGATTAGATACCATTTCTCCCCTATCATTCTCCCCCTTTTTGTTCAGGAATAGACAAGGGCTAAAGAATCAAAACAGTAACTTATCTCCCCCAAATAACAAGGGATAAAAGAATGGGATAACAAGCTAAAACATGTAATTGTGCATATAGTGATGAGATCGTTAAAGCATATGGGAAACAAAGGTTCAACTAATCCAAACAATAACATCAGATACCAACTAGGATGCAATAAAATGATATGAATATGATATATAAATTATTAACCATGTGATATCAACAAAGAATGCAATGAGATGGATATCAAGTATGAATTAAAGCATATATGGATTAGAAATCAAAGCAAAGACTAAACAAAAATATGAAATATATGTATACATAATATATATCAAAGAGACTCAAGTACACATATATAGATATAAACACTAATGACACACACAAAATATAATAGGAGTGTTTCACACTCGTATGGCAAAAATGTGTCATATGGAAACGAAAGTGTTGGGGTGTGAACTAGTAACGATTAAATTTAGACCGAATCACTTAAAACATGTTCACGGAGTTTTCAATTGATTGCAAACTTCATCACATTTGAATATATCCTCATGTGATAATATAAATTGAACTCAATAAACAAACATACACAATGCATACAAGCCTAGCATATTGATGATTCTACAAACCAATAGAGTCATGACATGAAATACGCGACTAGGATAAACGGATATTGTGCAAACCGTTGATATACCATCCAATATCCCTCAATATGCATTTATATTGAATTTGAATGAATATATCAATCAAATATAGGCCTTGGCAATTATTTTTCTTTTAGTGCCATTTTTCGGTTTTTAGGCCTTTGGACCACGTATTTCTTTTAGGTCCATTCAAACGGTGGCTTACAATCGCAAAGGATATAATTAATCCTTTCGGAGCCCTTCCCCGTGCACATTTATTTATCATATTTTATATCTCATAAGCTCACGTGCAACGGATTTTGACATGCACTAGTCCTCCTAGATCATAAATATATAGATGACAAGATTGGTAGGAGAACACCTCACAAAGCTCAAATATAATATGTGACATTAAAATTTCAAATGAGCTTATGCATGTGTGAATAGAGGAATATATAAAAATAGAATCCATTTAATCAATACAAAATCCAACTACTCTATAAAAATATGATAAAGAACATTTTAAGGATTGACAATCTAAACCAAAAGTTCTAGACACATGGGAGCGTAAAAGATGGGATTTAAACACAAGTATATGCCACATAAATGTAACATCCCATATTTTTGGATGACTATTTTATATTACTTTGACCGATAGGATAATTTGATAAAATAGGGGAAGTGGGCATAAATATTGTTTCCCCGCGATATTAAGGGATAATATTTACTATATTTTATCTATTTACCGTATGAGAAGGTAAATAGCATCATGTTGTGTATTATTGCGTCGTTATATGTAAAACGACGGTTATGACTCATAAATAAATTTGAGTAAAATTAATGAAACAAAATGAATTTAGAACATAAAATTTGTTCACATTATTCCGAATGCCAAAATAGGGGGTGCGGTTGTTTTTAGAATACTTGAGATAGTCGAAATAAGTGCCACGTTGTGTTTTTCAGTTTCGGGCACTTTTGGGGTGTTACGACTCAATTATGGGGTTACGAGTCATTTTAATGGTGTATTAGTAATTAAAAGGGGGAATTGTGTTTTATGACCCGTATAATTACCCCACCCCCTTTCATTTTGTTCATTTTGTGAGAAAAGCCAAAGGAGAGAGGGAGAGAGAAGAGAGAGTTGAGAGAAATGGAGAAAAAAGGAGAAAATGGAGATTTGGGCCGGATTTCCGTTGCAACCGGAGGAGGAATCAGAGACTAAAAACTCGAGGCAAGTTTCTTACTTGCTAGATATTGATTTAATGTGATAAATTGCATGTTTAGTTAAGTTTTGGGAGATTTAAACCATAAATTTGGTTTTGTTGATTTTGATGATTAAACCCTTAATTCTTGGTTTTAATTTGATTTGAGGATAAATTCGTAGTTAGTAATGGTGTAGAAATGATTTGGGTTGAATTGTTGTTGTTGATGTTGGTAAGAATCAAGGGTTTGAGGGATTTGGGGTTCTAGGGTTCAAACAACCCGTAGCCCAACTTAAAAATTTTACAGGGCCGAATCGATTCGCCCCTAGCGAATCGATTTGGTAAGAGGGAAAGTGTCAGGTCTGGGTTGACCAAATCGATTCGGACCATCCAAATCGATTCGGGGTTATGCAGAATGCCAGGGTCTTCTTGACCGAATCGATTCAGACCTACCGAATCGATTCTCTTTTGGGACCGAATCGATTCGGCCAGGGCGAATCGATTCGGAATTCCTGCATTTTTGGGATACTTTTCTAGCTTAGTTTTTAGCCCTTTTCTTTTAGGTTCTGGGTTTAGGAACCTTCCTTTGGGAATTAATTAAGAGTCCTATAGGGTTGCTTTGGATAGATTAATGTCTTAGGATAAAATGGGATGATTGGGCTTACCCCGAGGGATAGTTGTTTAGGTTAATGTCCGTATAAAATAGGGGATTAACCGAAAGGTAAAATTTGAGATAAAATGCAAAAGTTGAGGATTTTGGAAGATACTCCTTAAAGGAGGCTTACTTTGAGGGTTTATGAAAGGGTACGAACTCTTGGAGACTAGTTTGAGATTTATGGTACTTCGGGTCTTAGGGCATTAATAAAATATGACATTAAGAATAAGAAAAATATATGATAATATGTGGTATTAATGAGTATGTACAAATGATTTTGAGAATGTAAAAGTGGAAGTTTTCAAAAGGAAAATTAATGATTTTCATAAGTGTTAACTTATGGTTACATACCTACCTAAATCGCTATCATAAGGGAAGTTGTGTGCGTGTGGTGAAGCCCCCTGACTAATGAACGCAGGGTGGATATAGTCCCTAGGCCATATGGGCATTTATTTTACTTCACTAGTTAGGAGATTCTGTGTGTGGTCTTGACTTTCCAGCGGGCAATATGGCCGCTTCCCGATGTTGGTTGGTTCCCAGGTTGTCTTGTATAGATAGGCCCTGGAAGATGATAGCCATTTAGGGGTGCGTCCAGTGGGGAAACCCAGAGGGATGGTCTTAGATTATTAAAGCAATTCATGATAATGAATTGGCTTTAATTACATTTCCTGGATGGAAGAAGGGAAATGGGATATATGGTACAAAAGTATTTTTATGCTAATAAAAATGACTTTTGATTTACACTTCCTGGTTGGAAGAAAGGAAGTGGGATTTTATGAACAAGGCTAAAGAATTTTTATGTTAATAAAACTTGCTTTAAAAATGTATTCTTCCTGGATGGAATAAAGGAAATAAAATTGGTAAAGAAATTGTATAAATGAGAAATTGGTAAACATTTGATAAAATGTTGTACCATTTATGTGTATTCCTAAGAAAGAAATAGGAATGGTACATAAAGAGTTATGAGATTGAAATGGTAAACATTTGATAAAATGTTGTACCATTTATATATATTCCTAAAGAAAGAATTAGGAATTCTGCTTTTAGATGGTGATTGGAATAAATTAGTTTTCTTGAGTAGTTGTAGATCATATCCACACCCATTTATATATATATTGATTTCGTGCTGAGGGTCTAACGGATCTCAACGATCAACCTTGCCTAAATAGTAGTGTATCGGGGGGGTTCCTTATTTGGATTTCGCTTTGCGAGACACTCCACGCACGAATAGGGCATAGTGTTGAGAATGGGGAGAAGTTATCCCTTAGTACTTTGGGTTAACTAGATCATCATTGATATTGCGCTAGGTTGCTTTTAGACTGAGAGGTGAGAAATATTATTGTTAATTGCGAGAGAATACGCACTTAACTGTCATGCATTTTAGTCACATGGGAATCATATCAAACCGGGCCCTAATCCGTATCTATATTTCTTGTTTCTGCACATATTATTGTCGTTACAGGTGCTCTACCGCATGGACACCCGTGTTTACATTTCCATTCCGGTTGTCATGGAGCTACAGAATATTGCGGATGTTGTAGGTTATTGGTATTAGACGCTTCTTTCCATTGTACTTTAGTTAGGTTCAGTTTATTTATTCGGGCGTGTTTGCCCAAGCGTTGCACTCATTTATTATATTGTAAATATTGAAATGTGATACTTGGTGTAATTATTTGTATTGGTCTGTTCACCGACAGCTTATTCGGTGATCATTTATTATATTGCCCCTCTTTATTCTTCGTTTTTTTTATATCTACCGTTTTTACAAATGGGATTGTCTAAGTGTTTTCTTTTACCTATTAAATTTTAAATTGACAGTCCATTTTCTAAAATGATTGGTGGTTATCTCGTACTATTATTTTAATCGACAGTGATTCTGAGAATGGACCATCTATGATTCCTGTGATTATTAGAGTATTGGGTTGGCCACCTATTATTTTAGTAGGCGGGTTGTCACAATAAAGTGTGTCAAACTAAAATACACACAACATAAAATCTTTTTGAGTTTTTAAAATTTTTAACCAAAAATAAAAAATATATACTCAAAAGAGAAACAAAAATCATTTGAACTTTTCATTACGCTTAAATTATCAAGAGATAAAAACTTCAAATGATAAACAAAAATCATTATTCTAGCATGTGATATGATATAAAGTAATGACTAGAAATGATTAAACAAGCATACATTTAGCATGTGAATATAACATGAAGTACAAAAGCTAAAGTATGAAAACACTAACACATTCATCCTTTAGATTTAGCAAGAGAGGAAGCATGTGAAAGTAAATGAGAATAAAAAACCCTGTTTTTCAAGGTAACTAAGTCGGATTTCCTAACCCAAATTAATGACGAGTGACTATCTTGGGTTATAGGAACTTTAACTACCGTGGTTACTTTACGATGGGATTTTCTAGGAAAACGTTTAAGATCAAAACAAAATTTCCTAAGATGACCTTTTCGACCATAATGTGTACAAGTAAAAACATGTCGAAAAGATTTACCTAAGGAGTGATCTCTAAAGAAATTCCTAGTAGATTATCCTAAAACATTGGTTTTGGCGTTATGAGTAAATTCAATACAAGTATTGAAGCCTAAACCACAAGTGTCATTTTTAATTTGGACCGTTCCTAATATTTTATCTAATTTTTCCGAACGACACTCCAATTCAAATTTGACATTACTAGAGTCTTTTAATTTATTTTTCAATTCTAAAATGTTAGACTCTAATAAAACATTTCGATCTTCAAAAGCAAGAAGCTCCTTTTCAAGGATTCAATTAAACCCCTAAGGCTATCTCTCTCGCCTTCTATATATTCAAGCTTCTCTAGAAAAGCTTTCTCACATGTCCTAAGGTCTTCAATCAACACACTATTATCAATGACCTTGACACGTTCTTTCAAACTAGCTTCTAGCTTCAAGTTAGCTCTTTTCAATTTAATAGATTCTTTAAAAAGTTCTTGAAAAGCATTTTGAAGTTCACTCACATTAACCTCTTCTTCATTTTCACTCTCTCTTTCTTCTCCACGCTCACTATCATAAAAAACAAGAGAATCATAAACTATGACCTTGGAAGTGTCATGCGTTAACGTTTCATCAATCGATGAGTTCCCACTATCACTCACATGACTAGCCATAAAAGCCACAAAATTAGGCTTAGTGGGGGGAATCGGGTCCCTCTTTCTTATCACTATCACTAAGGGTCGCATTATATGAAATGGGTCGTTTATCCTCTTTTCTTAGTTTAGTGGGGAACTCAGAAGCCCTATGGCCATAACCCTCACAACCAAAACACTTATTTGACTCGTCCCTATTTAATTGTTCATTGATAGGTTTAGGGATCTTCTCGATTTTGTCATACTTAGAAGTTTCAAATTTCTTAAAGTCATTTTTAAATTTATCTTTGTTCAATTTAAGAAATTTTCTAAATTTTCGAGCAAACAAAGCCATGTCTTTCGAGTCACTATCACTCTCGCACTCTACTACTTGTTTGACCTATTTTCGGGCTTTTAAAGCAACGCCCTTTTCTATTTTCTTTTCAGTTTTAGAGGGAAACATGTCTAGTTCATAGGTTTGTAAATCACCTACAAGCTCTTCTAATTTCGTAGAGGCTAAAGTTGGTAAAGAATTTAAAACGGTCACTTTTGGAATAAATCTATCGGGTGGGGACCTTAAAATTTTCTGTGACACCCCACCTAATTAAATACCGGGTGATCAGTCCTTTATTAAAATATAACCAAGGTGAACGGTTGGTTCATTCTCAACATCATTGTCGCAAAAATAAATTTTCCAATTAAACACCCTAATTAATTAAGCTAAGTGACAAAACCATTTTTAGACTTCAATTTCCCAATTTAATTTAAAAACCAATATTTAAAACCTTTGATAATTAACAGTTTAAGAGCCACACAATAATAACAAGGATATAAATGATCATTAAAGAATTTAACTATCAATAGTAAATCCCAACTTCAAACCACCAAAGAAAAACATTCTGACAGTAATAAATCCCAAAGTAAAACTACTGAAAGTAAATGAATTACAATTAATCACAAAAACCAACTGAACAATGAAAAGGGCGACACATGCCCAACTAGATAAAGTAGAACTAGAAGTGGAACCAACAATGAGGTCGTCTAAGCAAGAGGCCTACAACTCCCACCTAAGCTGCAGCGCGTTCCCTACGGAGGATCCTATGCAAGACGCCCTTGTGGCTGGGCACCTGTAATATATACATATATATACAAGAGAGAAGAGAAAATAGGAAACGGGTCAGATCCAGATTGTAAAAACAGTTTAAAATTAGTTTAGCAAGTATTTAAAGTGCTATCGGCTAATGCAACCAACATATTAGTGCGACACTCCCTTGAGAAATTCTCACCTCTCTTCTAATGTGCAGACCTATCACACTAATTTTTCCCAACAGTTTAACTTATCTTATCTTAAGTTTCTCGTGAGGTTTCAAACCGACAAATTCAAATGTTTAAGAGGTTAAGTTTATTTTAAAAGCAAAGTTCTCAATTAAACCTTATTTAACAATAAAGTTTCTCAATAATATATCATGCTTTTCAAACACTTATACCCAAGTTGAATTAATTATTCATTTCTTACATACCATAATCACAGCAGGTAGTTCCCAATTTCCAGATTTAAATATATATATTAAATACTCATATAATATATATATTCTAATAGCACCCCACATAAAATCTATGGTGCGGGCATACTCTGCTATCCAGTCCCCATATCACTTGTACTAAGGGAAATACTAGTTTGGAATCACTCTCGAACTGTATTAACACAAAACACATACAAAATGAGACGAAGCATAGTTCCAAGTCACTAAGAGGATAGCACATACCCTCACGTCTCTTAGGACCGTCTGACTATCGATCTGATAGCCTATACCAAGGATTTCTATCTTCTAGGGTACGAGTCAATATCCCCCATAAAGGTCCCATCGAGATAAGGCTGTCCCAGCACGATAACCTCAGGGATAGCAAGTAGCGTGGGCATGATTTTTACACGTATATAGTATATGCATAAACACAGCCATATATATATACTACTATTACCATATAAAATTTAGGTACACTCTCACGACCCATAAATTATGATATTTATCCTTATCACTCATTAATTAGTTATCACGTATAACGGTTTGTCGCTTATTCAAATTTGTGGGATTATTCCAACTTATTAAGTGGCACTCGTGGATTCCTATCCTCCTAAGTGTAATTTCAGTAGGTACTCATTTATTTTACAACGTAACGTCCTTAGGAGTCTCACCCTTTAACACAAATTCCCATTGTCCCTTATGTGTAAAACATCCCCGTGAAAGATTAATCTCACCTTACGTCAAATGTTCCATATTTTTAATAAGTCCTACTAGTCTTCTTTATATCGCAAAATGCTCTAACATTAATATCCAAGAATGTCTAATCATTTAAGTTGGAACAACCTATAAAAAGGGGAATATGAGTTATGCAGGAGGGGTCGATCGATCTATGGCAGGTGTTCGATCAATCGAAGCATCGATCGATCGATGCTCTAGGGTCGATCGATCGATCAAGCAGGTATGGAAGACCTGCAGATTTTCTAGATTACGGGTTTCCTCTTCCAAAATCATCTAAAACGATATCTTTGATTACCAAAATCCAAATAGTTTATACTACAAGTATTATAACCTCAAATAAATGATTTTCTACGTCAAGCATGCGGATTTTCATCATGAAAAACGAATTAAAAGGGATATAATCTATAAAAATATCAAGAACCCTAATATTTATTTTGTCTAGTTCCTTCCCATTCTTTTACCAGATTTCATACTCTTTATTTACTGTAATTTCGTGGTTCAATCTCTACATATGAATTGATTTTCCAGAATACATCTAATACTCATACAACATGCGAATTTAATTCTCCAAAATAGGTTCCTCTTTCACATAAACTAGTCTTAATCAATCCTAGGCTAATATAATTGGAGCATTAACTGAAATAGAGAAAGATAGATACTTGCCTAGGAATTTTTGTTTCTGATTTGTGGATGAAATCAGTGTGGTGGTGATCCTCGTTTCGCGATCTAACTTTTGGCGGTGACGGCGGTACAAACGGAGGAGTTCTTGGACTAGAACTCCTTGGTAAGCTCTTCCTTTCCTTCTCCAATGGACGTCTTTTGTTTTTAGTTGTGTTAACCCTAGAAGACAACCCTAAACATCTGATATAACCTAGAAAATTTGTAGGTTTCCAAGCCCAAAAATACAAAATGCCTAAAACGCCCTCCCGGGGTGTTAATTAAGCCTAAAAACGACCCGAGACCCAAACTAAACCCCCGGGTACATTATTTTGACTATCTCGACCCTTCCGGACACTTTGGCGCACTCAAAATGACCATACGGGTGACTTATAATTTATTCACTTTTATTAATCAAAATTTAGTCCCGACACGACACGGGCGCGTCCCGACTTAAATTTTTAAAATTGTCATTTTATTCACTCGTGACATTTAATAGAACCAATTTTATATATTACTTTGCTCATTATTAATATTCAACAAGTTTCCAATAATTACTAACTCTCGTCACGTTAGTAATTAAAAATAATTAATTTTCGGATTTATATTAAATTAATAACTCACATCAAATTTAATAAATCTCCAAATTTATAAAGCATAAAAATACGGGTATTACATACTTCCACACTAATAACGGAATTTCGTCCCGAAATTCGAAAAATAAGGCATACCTGGTAAGAATAAATCTGGGTATTTCTTGTGCATATCTGCCTCGCGCTCCCAGGTGGATTCCTCCACATTATGATGCTCCCACTGGACCCATACAAGTGGAACTACCTTCGACCTCAATCTCCTTTCGCTATGGTCTAGGATAGCCACTGGTCTTTCCTCGTAAGAGGTGTCGGGTTGTAAGTCAATCTCCTCAGTCGCGATATGGGTATGGGCCATGTCATTCCGAAGGTATCGTCTCAACGAAGAGATGTGGAATACATCGTGAATGCGATGTAAATGCTCTGGAAGCCCCAATCTGTATGCTACCGGCCCAATCCTCTCGATGATGGTAAATGGTCCCACGTACCTCGGGGCCAATTTCCCTTTCTTCCCGAATCTCATCACTCCTTTCATAGGAGATACACGTAGTAATACTTGGTCCCCCATGTTAAACTCTTGGAAGAACCGTTTTGCATCGGCATAGCTTTTCTGCCTGTCCTAGGCTACCCGAATGCGACTCCTGATAATCTCAATCCTCGTGGAGGTTTCCTGAATCACCTCTGGTCCGAGAAACTTGTTATCCCCCACCTCTAGCCAACACGTTGGGAAACGACAAGGCCTTCCATACAAAGCCTCGAATGGAGCCATGCCAATCGTGAACTGATAAGAGTTATTATAAGAGAACTCTACCAGTGGAAGATGTGGCTCGAAACCTCCCTCAAAATCAAGGACACGCATGCGTAGCATATCCTCCAACATCTGATTAGTACGCTCTGTTTGTCCATCTGTCTGTGGGTGATAAGCTGAACTCAACCTCAACTCTGTACCCCTGGCCTCCTGAAATCTCTCCCAGAAACGTGACACAAAGATATTATCTTTATTTGACACAATATTCAGGGGCACTCCATGTAATCTGACAATATCAGCAATGAACAACTGAGCATACTAACCCGTGGTATAGTCTATCTGTATCGACAGAAAATGAGCCACCTTGTTCAAACAGTCCACAATCACCCAGATGGAGTCGTGGCCCCGCTGTGATGTAGGAAACCCAGTAATAAAATCCATAGAAATACTCTCCCACTTCCACGCGGTTATTTCCAATGGCTGAAGCAACCCTGATGGTTTCTGGTGGTCCACCTTTACCAGCTGGTAGGTAGAACACTTGGACACGAACTCAACAATGTTCTTTTTTATCCCACTCCACCAGTATTGCCGCCTCATATCCTGGTACATCTTATCTCCCTCAGGATGCACCGCAAATCAGGACCCATGAGACTGGGTCATCACTGCATGATGTAAGTCTGCTTCTTCTGGGACCACTAATCTCCCATTAAAACTCAAACCCCCATCAGAGCTAATAGAATAGGACTCAGCAACCTCAGCTAAAACTCGTACAATTTGCTCCTGGCAAAATGAGTCTGTGGTCTGTGCCTGTATTACCCTCGTAATAATCTCGGGTGTCACTGTCATGACAGATACGAAGGAACGGGATACTGTGTCCTGGTGACCCAACTCTTTCCACTTTGCTTTCCAGATTTCCGCTACATCGTATACCGGTCTATGGCTCAACACATCGATAACTGCGTTGGCCTTCCCCGGATGGTACTATATGTCAAACTGATAGTCCTTCACAAACTCTAACCACCTGCGCTGACGCATATTCAGCTCTCGCTGAGTGAATAGGTATTGCAGTGACTTATGGTCTGTGAACAAGCAAAATTTCTCCCCCAATAAGTAGTGTCTCTATATCCTCAATGCAAAAATGACCGCTGCTAACTCTAGGTCGTGTGTGGGGTATTTCTTCTCGTACGGCTTAAGCTTGCGGGAGGTAAAAGCTATAGCCTTTTCCTCCTGCTAAAGTACTCCCCCAAGTTCCCGTAAAGAGGCATCGGTATAAACCAGATACTCCACACCCGGCTTAGGTAAAGCAAGGACCGGTGCTGAAGTAAGCTGGTCTTTCAGCTCGTCGAAAGCTAATTGACAAGCATCGTCCAAAAAATATGGTACCTCCTTGCGAGTCAGCTTCGTTAATGGACCCGCTATTTTGGAGAACCCACGAATGAATCTCCTATAGTATCCGGCTAATCCCAAGAAACTACGCACTTCCGTCGGTGTCGTGGGCTATCCCCTCTCCCTCACCGTTGACACTTTACTCGGGTCAACTTCTATCCCTTGTTCAAAAACAACATGTCCTAAGAACTGAACTTCCCGTAACCAGAACCCGCACTTCTCGTACTTAGCATACACCTGATGTCCTCGTAGAGTCTGAAGAACCTGCCTCAAGTTCTCGGCATGCTCTTCTTCGGTGTGTGAATATATTAAGATGTCATCTATGAAGATGATGACAAATTGATCCAAGAACTCTCTGAACACTCGGTTCATCAAGTCCATGAATATGGATGGAGCATTTATGAGTCCAAATGGCATCACTCTGAACTCATAGGAGCTATATCTCGTCAAGAAAGCAGTCTTTAAAACATCCTTCTCCCTAATACGTAGCTGATGGTACCCTGACCTCAGATCTATCTTCGAAAAGAAAGTTTCTCCCCTCAACTGGTCGAACAAATCATCGATTCATGGCAACAGATACTTGTTCTGTATCGTGATCTTGTTCAGTTCTCGGTAGTCCACACATAGCCTCAGTGAACCATCTCTCTTTTTCACAAACAACACTGGAGCGCCCCAAGGTGAGGTACTCCTACGAATGAAGCCCTAACCTAATAGCTGCTCTATCAGATCCCGTAACTCTCGCATTTCTGTCGAAGCCATACGGTATGGAGCACGTGCTATCGTTCGAGTATCCGATAATAAATCTATGACAAAATCTATCTCTCCACTGGGGGGTAGGCCTGGTATCTCCTGAAATACATCAGAATACACACGAACAACTGGGATCGAGTCTAAGGGAATCATAACCTCCTTAGAGGTATCCTCCTCGATGTAATATAAATGAGCAGTCGAGCCTCCCTCTGGGCGAGGCATCGCCACTAGAAACATCTCTTGCCCCGAAATGGCAAAAATAATACTCCCACCGAAACAATCTATCATGGCTTTATAAGCTACGAGCCAATCCATACCAATAATAACGTCGTGCTTATGCATATCTAAGACTAACATGTCTGTTGGTAATACCAAGCTACCAATATCTACTCCTACACCCCAGAATATAAAGATAATTAGCGATCCATTTCCCAGTGGTGAGTCTACACACGTTACAGTGCTCTCTGCTGTGTCTAATAACCCTAAGGCCTTCGCAAAATGGGTAGCTATAAAATAGTGTGTCGCTCCAGTATCAAATAAAACCCGGCCCATAGTACCATAGATAAGAAACATACCCTCAATCGTGGGTCGTGCCTGTGGCGCTGCTGCCTGGTGGACGTTATAGACGCGTCCGCACTGTAACTGCCCCTGCTGCACTAGAGCGGCTGAAATGGCTGGTACCTGAGCTGGTGCTGGGAGGGAGACTGGAAAGAGTGGCCTCTATGATTCATTACGGGCACCCTGCTACTGTGGGACCTTATCACCCTCTGGACAATCCTGGAGCTTGTGGCCATTTTTACCACACCCGAAGCATCGGCCCTTAAAATTTCCTCCCCTCTGTCCCTGCTGATTACGGCCATGCTGGCCGTTACCACCCCGCCATTGGCCCTGCTGGCCCTACTGAAATCGCTGTTGGCCCTGATGGCCCTGCTGCTGCCCCTGCGGCTAACGATGTTGGCCCTGATGGCCCGACTGATTAGGCTGGCCCTGCTGATCCTACCTAAATCCCCCAAATCCCTGCCTGGAATCACCTGATCAGAACCGCTTGGCAGGGTCCCCCTGATGGGAACTCTGCTCATGTTGACGAGTCTTCCCCTGAGATGTCGGTGCTCTACTAGCACCACTACACGCTGTCATGCCCTACTGGCTGGACTCTCCTGCTCTCTTGCTTCCCTGCAGATGGAAGCAGTGATCCTGACAGTGTAGTAAGGCAGCATTGAGTGCGTTTGTGTAGGTACTCAGAGACAGATTTCATATAAGGTGCTGACGGATCCTCCAAGAAAACCCGTCCACAAATAATAGTATCTTCTTACTCTCAGTGGGTGCCTCATCTGGCACTATAGTGAGAAGTATTGTGAACTCCTCTTCATACTCAGCAAGAGTAGAATTTTCCTGCTTCAGTTTGCACGGCGGATGGAAAATATTTGCGGTCAAACCGCTCCCAGAATGACTGAATCGGGATAACATACCTCTCCTCCAAGGTGGTGGTGGACTCCCACCACTACAAAGCTTCCCCCACTAGCTTAAAGGAAGCCAACAACTATTTATGCACGTCTATGCACTCATACATACGCAGATGCCTTTGGATATCTTTCTTCCACTAGCTGACAATGATGATATCTGAACTACCCGAGAACTCAAGGGGATGCGCCTTCTGAAAGGCATCCCTAACCCGCTCCCATGCAGATGGAAGCTGTGCAGGTACTGGCTCCACTAACTGAGCTTGGGGTGGAGCCTGTTGTACTATCGTTAGCGCGACATTTACCGCCTGAGCAACGATGGCGGCTACCTCATTTGTGTTCATCATTCCCTGAGCCGGAGCTACTGGCTGCTCGGCTTGGGCACGCCTATCCTTTGGGGCACGTCTCAGAGGCATCTGAAACGTGAAGAAATTTTTTAGTCTACAGTTATTATCAAATCTCAAATAGCTGAAGACGTAATCATAAAAGTAGGAATACAACTGTTGATACCAAAATTAATACGCTGATATAGACGAATAATAAGAAGACACGTGTCGATCTACGTGGCACAATAGCAATGAGGAAGTTTATTTCCCCGACCAAGTCATACTCATTCCGAGCAGCAAGAGTACTCTGAGGAGCAACCAACGCTCCGAGGAACTCCTGAACGACGAGCAACCAAGGCGGTCCGAGCTGCATCTCGGCCACAACATTGATTGCCAGATAATCAACAGTTCAACTATTCATTGAATGCTTATCATTTAGACGCACACGCTTAAAGGGCATTAAATGTATTACCCTTTCATATGTATATCATTTATTGTTTACCCTTTCACATGTATAGCCTAAAGGCTATAAATACATTGTATCACCCTCATTCAAAGGGTTCGAAATTTCTTGATAGAACTTGTAATCGAGAATTCTCAAACACTCGGCAATAACATAACAGTGGACGTAGGCCATTCTTATAAGGCTGAACCACTTTAAAATTCTTTGTCTCATTTATATTTATCTGTGATTGAAAAATTAGAGTGATCTAATTTTTTACATCAACAGATTGGCGCCGTTTGTGGGAACGACTATTGTTATCATTTTTCATCAAAAATCATTCATCATCAATGGCAGATAATCCGGAATCCAGCAATCGAAACGCTAAAAATGCTGGAAATCTTCCAAATCCTTCTGCACCTCCAGATCTGGCTGGAATTATGATGAATCTGGCTCAAGGATAAACCGCCATGCAAGAGACAATGCGGCAACTCATACACACCCTTCATGGCGGTGCACCTGCACATTCGGGACAGCGAAGTGGTCAGAGGCAAACCTATTTACTTTCTTCACGATCCAGGCGTACAGATGCGTATCGTAATGAGGAATCTGATGATTCCTCTTATCAACCTGGGCGAACTTCGTCAATGCGGGCTACAGATACTGAGCAACGTATCACTCTCTCTCCAGAGAGACCCAGTGCCTTAGAAAGATTTAGCAGGGTATCTCCTTTCAATCGATTAGGCCCTAGGAGGAATAGGAGTCCACCTAAAACCATGTCGAGGAGTTTTCGACAACCATCAGATCTAAGAGAGGGATCAGCACAATCACGACCAGTTGTTCGTCAAGATAGATCTCAGAAGGCCATGTTCGAACAATCAATTGCTCGAACTAATAAGCCCGAGGAAGGAAATGATGCGTGGAAAGGTTCCATTCAGCGGTTGGAGGATAGATTGGGAGAAATGGCTAAGGCGAAGAACCCCTTACAACGAACTTTTGTTCAAGGGACACCTTTTGTCTAGGCCATTGTGAATTTTCCTACACCGTCAAAGTTTAAAGCCCCTGTGGTGACCCCCAAATATGATGGAAAGACAGATCCTGTTCTGCACATAGAGAAGTATCAAGCTGCTGCCGACATCTATGCTGTCCCCGACGAGATGAGATGCAGAGCATTCTCAGGAACTCTTACTGGATCTGCCTAGATATGGTACAACAATCTTCCTCGGGGTAAGATTTTAACTTTCTTTCAGTTGGCCGAGTTGTTCATTGGCAATTTCTATTTTGGAGCAAAGCCAGTAAAACGAGTAGCACACTTGTTAAGTGTTAGACAAAAATCTGGTGAGAGTACTAGAGATTACATAACTCGTTTCAATAACGAGAAGCTGGAAGTCATAGATTATGAAGAGAAGACAGTAATCACCGCCTTGATGAGTGGGTTGTTGCCTAACAAGTTGTATTACACTTTGGCCAAAGATCCACCTACAACTATGTCAGAATTGATGGCAAAAGCGGCCAAAATCATGAATGCCGAGGAGGCTATGGCTGCGAAGAAGAATATGGATAAAGAAACCAAGAGAAAGGCGATAAATCTAAGCAGAAAGAGCATAAGGGCAATGGTGGTGACAAGCATTCCAAGAATAATAAGTCGTCATGGGAAGTCCTGAAGAAATTCGATAATTATACTCCTTTGAAAAATGGTATTAATCATGTCTTGGAAGAAATCAAGAATAGCGAGGAAGTAAAGTGGCCAAAGAAACTGAGGTCAGACCCTGACACGAGGAATAGGGAGAAATATTGCGAGTTCCATAAGGATCATGGCCATATGACCAAAAGTTGCATAGCTCTTCAAAACGAGATTGAAACACTCATCCGAAGAGGGAAGCTAGCAAAGTATGTTGATCGGGGAGGTGAAAGAAAAAATAATGACCGAACTAGAGAGAGGTCTAGATCTCCTCATCGAGCAGAGGAGAAAAAGAAGAGAGACCATGAAGATGATCCAGATGATGACCCCGATCTTCCCAAGAAACCAAGGCAGTCAGAACGAGAGGTATTTTCAATATGCTTTGGGTCATTTGATTATAATGTCATTACAGGAGGAGATGCAGGAGGAGGAGACCTTACTGCAGAAAGAAAAGCTTACCTTTGAGAGGCTCAAGCTTTCTCGTACATTCAGCAAATAAATTTGGTTGAGGAGGATCGCCCGAGGAAGATAAACAAAGAGGCTGGTCATTGGTTTTTCAAAAAACAACCTTGCAGGTGTTCTTTACCCTCACGACGACCCTTTGGTGATCAAAATGAGGATGAAGGAAGTAGTGATTTCAAGGGTTCTGGTAGATAATGGTAGTTCGGTAGACATCATGTTCTACTCATGTTTTGACAGTTTAAATTTGAAATTATCTCAATTGG
This sequence comes from Sambucus nigra, assembly GCA_949130495.1. Classification (NCBI taxonomy): domain Eukaryota; kingdom Viridiplantae; phylum Streptophyta; class Magnoliopsida; order Dipsacales; family Adoxaceae; genus Sambucus; species Sambucus nigra. The sequence continues at coordinate 540,385,112 of OX422215.1, read as the reverse complement.
AGCCATATCACAGACCTCTCCTGGGTTTTGCTGGCAAGAAGGTTTTTCCACTTGGGACGATTAAGTTGGATATATTCATTGGAACTTGGACTGCTTGTCGAACATAAAGAATACGCTTTTTTATGATGGATAAGAATGCGCAATCAGATTACAACATCATCATGGGAAGAGTTGGTTTGAAGAAGTTCAAAGCAGTTCCATCTACAGTACATCAATGCTTAAAATTCCCAACAAATTTCGGAGTAGGAGTTGTGAAAGGTGATAAAAAAGTAGCTCAGGAATGCTATTATTCATCTGCCGAGCAAGAGGAGCTTGAAGAGTCAAGGAAAAAGACTACTACCTACCAGGTGGATGAAGGTACAGAAATTGAAACACTGGATCCCAGAGATGAATCCCAACTCATAAAAGGACAGGTGGTGGAATCTACAGAAAATGTTATTCTGGACGACAAGCACCCTGAACGAATAACCCAGATAGGTTCGACGTTGGATGCTTCAATAAAACAGGAGTTGATAACTTTCTTGAGAAACAGGAAGAAAACTTTTGCGTGGAGTCATGAAGACATGCCAGGAATAGATCCAAACTTCTTATGTCATGAGCTCAATGCGAATAAGGAGATCAAACCCGTAAAGCAGAGAAGAAGAGTGTTCAGTCCCGAGAAGAATCAAGCTATACAAGAGGAGGTCGAGAAGCTCCAGAAAGCCCAATTTATTGAAGATGTGAAATATACAGACTGGTTAGAAAATGTGGTGATGGTAAAGAAGAAAAACAATAAATGGAGAATGTGTGTTGATTTCACCGATCTCAACAAGGCATGCCCAAAGGATCACTTTCCATTGCCCAGAATTGACCAGCTAGTGGATGCTACCTCGGGGCACGAGTTGCTCAGCTTCATGGATGCTTACTCTGGCTACAACCAGATCAAAATGAAACCTAAAGACAGGGAAAGTACTTCTTTTATTACCCCTAGGGGAACTTATTGTTACAATGTTATTCCTTTTGGTTTGAAAATGTAGGAGCGACATACCAGCGGCTGATGAACAAGGTTTTTGCCGAACAAATCAGTTGCAATATGGAAGTTTATGTCGATGATATGCTAACAAAGAGCAAGAAAGCTGTTGATCATCTAGTTGACGTAGGTCAGACCTTTGATCAACTGGATAAATACCAGATGAAGCTCAACCCGACGAAGTGCACATTTGGAGTACGAGAAGGAATGTTCCTCGGATACATCGTCAACCAATGAGGCATTGAGGCGAATCCAGAAAAGATCAAAGCTCTTTTAGGGTTGCGATCTCCAACGACGAAGAAAGAGGTGCAGAGTCTTACAGGACGAGTTGCAGCGCTCAACAGATTTGTATCCAGAGAAACTGATAGATGCCTCCCATTCTGCAAAACACTTCAAAAAACTTTCGAGTGGAATGATGAATGTGAAAAAGCCTTTCAAGACTTGAAGAAATATTTGGGAGCACCTCCACTGTTATCCAAGCCAGTAATGGGAGAAAAGTTGTATTTGTACCTGGCAGTATCAGAGAATGCAGTCAGCTCGGCATTGATCAGAATGGAGAATGGAGTTCAGAAGCCAATTTATTACACAAGTAAGGCTTTCCGAGGTGCAGAGATCAGGTACCCAAAGCTGGAAAAATTGGCATTGGAATTAATTGAGGCAAGTAGAAGAAGGAGGCCATATTTTCAGGCCCATACCATCGTCGTGTATACCGACATGCCATTGAGACAAGCCCTTCATAAGCCAGAAAAATCAGGGAGACTGATGTACTGGGCAATAGAGCTCGGTGAATATGATATTGTGTATGAACCCAGATCATCATTAAAAGGGCAAGCTGTAGCAGATTTTATAGCAGAGTTTACTTATCCTGATACCCCCGAGGAACAAAAGTTGCTCTCTTATCAAACTGTGGATGTTACAAGATCATCAAACACAATCTCAGACCAACTCCGGTTGGTAAAAGATCTTGTGGATGTTGAAGGATCATCAAATTCGAGCTCAGACCAACTCCGGTTGGTAAAAGGGCGAGAAGAGATGATCGACGAGGAGCGAAAAATATCAGGGGAGGAAGAAAGGAAACAACAAATATTTCACCGAGGAACCTTATCAGATAAGAAATTTGAAGACGAGTTACCTACATGGAGATTATATGTAGATGGGTCATCTTGCACAACAGGTTGTGGAGCAGGGATTGTTTTGAACACCCCAGACGAGATTGACATGGAATACGCCCTACAATTCTAATTCAAAGCTTCCAATAATGAGGCTGAGTATGAGGCCATGATAGCAGGTCTTAATTTAGAAAAGATTATGGAAGTGCAACAAGTGATGGTATTCAGTGATTCTCAATTAATTGTGAATCAGATGATGGGAACATATGCAGTTAAAGGAGAATTAATGGTCAAGTATCATGCAAAGGCGATGGAATTATTGGCAGAATTTGATGCCATTCAGTTGATCAGAATACCAAGAATGGATAATGCACGAGCAGATGCACTGGCCCGACTAGCATCAGCTACTCGTACCGAGCTGCGAAGAACGATACTAATTGAAGTATTAGAAAGTCGGAGTATAGATGAAGACCCGACGATGAATATTATTACCCTTGATTTAGGACCATCTTGGATGGATCCCATCAGGGCATATATTGAGGAGGGAGAATTATCGGAGGATAAGCTCGCTGCCAAGAAATTAAAGTTTAAGGCTGCTCGGTATGTACTAACTAATGGTGTTTTGTATAGACGAGGAATTATGGCAGGTTTGTAAAGATGTGTACATCCCTCCGAAGTGAAAGAATTGATTGAAGAGATCCATGAAGGGTCATGTGGAGCCCATGTAGCAGGTCGGACTCTTTTGCAAAGGGTGATGACGCAGGGATACTACTGGCCAACGATGAGGGCTGATTGTATAGCCTATGCGAAGAGATGTGATAAATGCCAACGTTTTTCCTCCATCAGACGAACTCCACAAGAATTGTTGACACCCATAACTTCCCCTTGGCCATTTTCCATGTGGGGAATGGATTTGGTTGGACCACTGCCAACGACACGAGAAAGATTCAAGTATCTTGTCGTCGCAGTGGATTATTTTACTAAGTGGGTAGAAGCTGAGCCACTTATTGATATGACATACGAGAAGGTGTACCAGTTCGTTTGGAAGAACATCATCTACCGATATGGCCTCCCTCATGCCTTCATTACAGACCATAGAACACAATTTGATAACGAGGAGTTTGCCGCCTATTATCATCAGTCAAACATTTTGAAGATTCATTCAGCACCAGGCCATCCTCAGAGCAATGGACAGACTGAAGTGACGAACAGAACATTACTAAATGGTTTGAAGAAGAGGCTAAGTGAGGCTAAAGCTAATTGGATTAATGAGCTACAGTCAGTATTGTGGGCTTACCGAACAACTCCCCGAGCAGCAACTGGAGAATCACCATATATGCTAGCATTTGGAAGTAAGGCCGTAATACCTACCGAGTTGGGTCTTCCAACACACAGAGTGTTGAATTTCAATTCCCCAGTCAGCGATTTAATGAGGATATTAGATTTGGACATGCTCGAGGAGGTTAGAGAAGAGGCAGCCATTAGGAATGCTGCTTACCAACGACGAACAGCTCTGTTCTACAACAAGAGGGTGAAGAAATGTGATTTAAAGGAAGGAGATTACGTGCTAAAGAAGGTCATTCAGAAGCACAATAAGTTGGAAGCGAACTGGCATGGACCTTACCGAGTTACAGAAGTTGTTCGACCAAGAACTTACCGAATAGCAGCTCTAGAAGGAGAGGAATTTAAGAATGCATGGAATGCTGAACATCTACGCAAGTATTATCAGTGATGTAAAATGTAAAGCAGTTCCATCAATATGAATAAAACGATGATATTTCGCCATCTTCTCTCCTTTTATTGAAAGTTTTTCGGGGAATACTAGTGTGTAACATTACGCTGCTCGGCAGTAAAAACAACACGATAGTTCAAGCTCAGACCAACTCCGGTTGGTAAAAGGGTGAGAACAAATCATACTCCTTTGGTTAGGAGGCTTACACTAGCTCAGACCAACTCCAGTTGGTAAAAGGGCGAGTGGACATGATAGTTCAAACTCAGACCAACTCCGGTTGGTAAAAGAGCGAGAACAAACCATACTCCTTTGGTTAGGAGGCATACACTAGCTCAGACCAACTCCGGTTGGTAAAAGGGTGAGTGGACATGATAGTTCGAACTCAGACCAACTTCGGTTGGTAAAAGAGCGAGAACAAACCATACTCCTTTGGTTAGGAGGCTGACACTGGCTCAGACGAATTTTGGTAAAAGGTCAAGTGGACATGATAGTTTGAACTCAGACCAACTCCGGTTGGTAAAAGGGCGAGAACAACACTCCTAAAAATGCCAATCTCGGTTGGTTAGGAAACAAGATATGCTCTCAAATGCCAACTTATGTTGGTCGGGAGGTAAGATTATTCCAGAAAATACGAAAGTTTCTCGAAGAATAAAATATTCCAAACTGAACCAAGTATGGTTGGTCGTGGATAAAAACCCACTAACTGTAGTTGGTCGACGAGGAGAAAATATCTCAAACTGAACCAAGTATGGCTGGTCGGGGATGAAAACCCACTAACTGTAGTTGGTTGACAAGCACAACTTAACAACCTTGGTTGGTTGGAAAAATTTTCAACATTTTTATACTCACTACTTTATTATTAAGTGATTGAGCAACATTACTGATACTTGTAACTTTTTATTACTAAGTTGGTCAATGAACCACACAATATTGTTATGCAAGCACAAATATAAAGTGTTTGACACGTACAAGACAATAGCAATACAGATTTGCAAACAAAAGTGAAAGTCTTTTATAAAATTCAAAATAAACTACAAGTTACATTGATAATTACATGGATATGTATACTAACTGTTACATCAAAAATTCCTATTCTATTGGTTTTTTCCCCTCAGCTTTCGATACAGGTTCCTCGCTAGCAGGCGGATCATTTAAAGACCGAGGAGAATTGATGAAGTTTAAATCCTTCAGTATTCTGACATTCATTATTGAAGGTGTATCCAATAGATGCTAGGGACGAGATACATCGATCTGAGAATGAAGATTGTAGTCACCAAGGTATTTTGCAATTAAGCTCTGAGGAATGGCACGAGCTGGGATCCATTCCATGTCCAAATTATACGGTGGCACAGGCAAGTCAAGTACCCCAGGATCATAATAGTCCCACAAGTAGTGTCCTTGTTCGAGCTTCAGCACGCACAAAGCATTCAACCAGCCTTGTTTGTAGCCCTCATTATTGGCATTCTGGATACGATCATCCAAATGGAATAGTGCTTCGTTGTATCCAGCCATCCAGAACTCCTTGGGCTGTTTATGAAATTGAAATGTTAACCTCTCAAGCTTCTCGTGAAGACTCTGGATGAAAAGTTCAATAGTCTCTAACACTGATTTCTTTAAAGAGAGTTGTTTTTCCAATTCTCTAATTTTCTTGGACATCTCAGACAAGGCTTGATTTTTTGCCGACAATTGGAATGCTTGGTTTTCCAACGCTGATTGAGTACGAGCTTCTTCAACAGTACGACGAAGAACTCTTGATCGTCCCCAAGCAGGTTGAGTACTTTGTTCCTCGATAACATTCTGAGTAACTCTTCCTCGTCCACGAGAACCTCTTCCTCGTCCCCGAATAGAAGTAGAAGGCCCAGCTCTTCTCAAAGCCTCTAACTCTTCTTGCAATTTGGCATTCTCAACCTTTAAAAATGAAAATCCCTCGTCGGTCACTGGGATTACAGCTATTGAAGAAGAGGCTGCAGACTTATACTGTGCTATCTCTTTCTGCAAATTGTTATTCTCTTGTTCCAGCAGCTCGACAATCTGTCTACATGCTTCAACCTCACCCTTTAGGGTTCTCTCTCTGACATCGTACCCAGCAAGGAGCTTTTCGTGGCCCTTCTCGGTAGAAAGCTGCTGATACCTCTTCTCATACCCCTCATGCAACAGGATAGTTGACTCTTTATACAGCTGCTGAAGTTCATCGAGAGTACCTTGCAAGTCTTCAATCATTTCGTAGTAAGCCACATTATTGGCCACAGCTCGGTCAAGTAAGCATTTCAGGTACTGATAAGCTTCGATTGCCTGCTCTGAAGCGTCCTGACCAAGGATGTCGGCAACTTCTGATGCATTCAGGTTTGTGTGACCAGCCTTATAATATTCATGACATTACTGCATCAACTTTGTGTCATTAGTAGACAACAGATCCATCCTGGCCAGAAACTATCAGAGAAAGAAAAAATAGTCATCAAAAAGAAGATCAAGGCAGAGTACAGATAGAAAAGAGACAATCGTATGGAAGAAAAGAACTTTTATTAGATCATAGTGCAGAGTTACAAAGATCTTGGTTACACTTAACAAAGAAGAAAAATAGAAAGAGAATACCGAACAACTTCACACCTTTTCCTTGTCTCCTAAGACTTTCTCGGGAGGTTGGGACGAGGAGCTCGGTTGCTCGGTGGGAACAATAAGTTGGTTGGCTAGAACTGGGACTTGTTCAGGAGGAGCAGGCAGAGATGAAAACTCCTCGTCAGCAGGCTGAGTAAGGATTGGATCACCCACTGGCATTGAAGATTCTTCGGAGGCAGCTTCGTCCTCTTCTTCATCTTCAATATTTGGAGGAGGACTAGGGAGATGCTGTTGAAATAGTTCTGAGTCCTCATTAACCTTTAATTCTTGCAGGGCATCCACCCAACCATCTCGGAAGTATTTCAAACTCCCATACTTCACTTGGTCCGTCATGGCTGCTACCCCCCTGTTCCACCCTTTATCCCAACCAGTGCGGAAAGATTTTTTCAGCACCACTTTCTTTCTATTTTCTCCGAGGAGAACTTCTCGGATAGAAGATCCTCGGTGGCCTTCAACTTAGCTTCCACCTCCTCCTTCTGGCGATTTACTTCTAGCAGAAGGGTTATCTCTTCCTTAGCCAATTTAAACTTATTTTCAAGCTCCCCAAAGTTCGTGAGCTTCTCGGCATACTTCTTGTTCTCTTTCTCCAAGTCTTTTACTTTATTTTCCAAACCCTTGGAAACTTCAGCGAGCTGCACCTTTTCTGCCTCAACTCCAGTCAACTTTTTCTTCCAATCAGCCCTATCCTCATCATACTTTTGACAGGAATCCTTCAAAGAATGGGCCAAACCTAGTAAAGCATCCTCCACTCCGGACGAGGAGCTAGAAGCGTTGATTGCTTCATCCTTCTTCACAATGGTGTTAAAGCAACTCACCAACTGAAAAAGAGGAGAATAACGATAAATCAGCACAGAGATACATGTATTGATGGAAAAAAAGAAAATTCAGAATATGAGAAACTTACTGAAGCAATGTGATGAGTAGCCAGGGATGTAAGCATATCCCTAGACATATTCTCCTCAATTCCTTGCACTTCAGGAATGATCCAAGTCTTCACCGATCTCATAGCTGAGCTCGGAGGAATAATAGTTGGAACACCAGCTCCACTAACTTGGAGCTGGGGAATGGTTTCAGCCAAATTGACCAAGGAGGATTTCTTCAGTCTCCTCAGTGGCGTTTCAACAGTCTCAACCAAAGAAGAACTTTTGGTTGGGGAAATGGTGATCACTTCCACAGGTGCATCCTTCTTGCTCGGAGCCACTGGTGGCTTCTCGGCAGCCTTCTGAGGAGCAACAGAAGGGGCAGCATCTACTTTCTTCGTCCCCTTTGGGACGTCAGTCTTGTTTCTTTTTCCATCTCCAGAAGAGGTAGTCTCCTCAAAGATGGAAGGAACTCTTCTTTTGCCCATTTTCTGACTCAGAGGAATGTGAGATTCTGGAGAAGAGTCCTCAGGAACTGACGCTGGTTCACTAGTGCTGACCACAGGACGAGCAGTAAAGGATGATGTATAGCTCCTGTACTGCAACAAGTATGAAGCAGACCTGATGTGCTCGTCTGTAACTTTCTGATGCAAACTCCAGATATGTTTCAAATGCTTAATATTAACTTCTGTTTCTTTTGGAGTCTTTCTTTTGCTGTCAACTGCAAACAAATACATATTAAAATGTCAATCACACATTTATTCAAACATAATGAAATCATAATTTCAGAAATAAAATAAAATGAAAATAACCTATCCCATTGCCATATGGAGGGCATCTGGGACCTTCATATACTTCATCTCCAATCAAAGGGGCATGTTGCCAATTTTTGATAACTACCCCATGTTCAAAATAATCCCTATTAGCATCAGGGATATTGACTACTAAAGCCCTATTCAAAAATCTAGTTTTTAAATAATAAACATTATCTAGAATAGCCCATCTATAACAATACATAATCTTAGGAATTCCTATACGGGTTCCATGAGTTTGATTTAACCTATACACCCCATTAACTATTCTCCATGTGTTGGGGGCTATTTTTGCAGGAACAACATCGAAATGATGACAGAAATCTAAGCACAAAGGGTTTGGTGGAAAAGAAAATCCACATTCAGCAATAAAGAGGCTGGGGAACCAATGTCCCTCAGCCAAACGAAAATAATTTGAAGGCTCAGAAAGATCCTCCAGAGTTACCCAAGATGGAATAGAAAAATCAGAACGAAATTTCTCAAGAGATTCAATAACATAAACCATGGAGAATAAAAGAAATGAAGAAGAAGGAAGAAGACCTTACAGGAAAAAGGGAGATCTGTTGACAACGAACGAAGAAAAGGATGAACGCACAAGAGAGAGAAAGACTATGGAAAACTCGAAAGCAAAAATTGGAAAAGGTAGAAGACGGTGGGATTGCCCATGAAGCTTAAATACTTTGCCTCGGGAAATGGCGAAAGAAATGATTACAAAAAAGAAACTATTACGCTACCGGCGGCTAAAAGGACAGAAAGTGCGCGAAGATCGAAGCGCTTATAAAAATTCAAAAAGGCGGATTCTGCGAATTTGGAAGAAAATTCGAAAACGGAGAAAATGCTCCTAAAAACCAGGAAGGTCATTTAATATTGCCATATACCGAGAAAGAATGTTCCATACTCCTCAAAGTTTGAAATATGAAACATTGGGGGCTTCTGTTGATACCAAAATTAATACGCTGATATAGACGAATAATAAGAAGACACGTGTCGATCTACGTGGCATAATAGCAACGAGGAAGTTTATTTCCCCGACCAAGTCATACTCATTCCGAGCAGCAAGAGTACTCCGAGGAGCAACCAACGCTCCAAGGAACTCCTGAACGATGAGCAACCAAGGCGGTCCGAGCTGCATCTCGGCCACAGCATTGATTGCCAGATAATCAACAGTTCAACTATTCATTGAATGCTTATCATTTAGACGCACACGCTTAAAGAGCATTAAATGTATTACCCTTTCATATGTATATCATTTATTGTTTACCCTTTCACATGTACAGCCTAAAGGCTATAAATACATTGTATCACCCTCATTCAAAGGGACCGAAATTTCTTGATAGAACTTGTAATCGAGAATTCCCAAACACTCGGCAATAACATAACAGTGGACGTAGGCCATTCTTATAAGGCTGAACCACTTTAAAATTCTTTGTCTCATTTATATTTATCTGTGATTGAAAAATTAGAGTGATCTAATTTTTTACATCAACAACAACAATCCTAAAATAAGGCTCTATAACAAGAATGCTAAGCTGAAAGCGAAATAAGCCGTACAAATCCTAAGGACACTAGAACCTGATGCTCTGATACCACTTGTGACACCCCGCCTAATTAAATACCGGGTGATCGGTCCTTTATTAAATTACAACCAAGGTGAACACGGTTGGTTCATTCTCAGCATCACTGTCGCAAGAATAACTTTTCCAACTAAACACCCTAATTAATTAAGCAAAGTGACAAAACTATTTTTAGACTTCAATTTCCCAATTTAATTTAAAAACAAATATTTAAAACCTTTGATAATTAACAGTTTAAGAGTCACACAATAATAACAAGGATATAAATGATCATTCAATAATTTAACTATCAATAGTAAATCCCAACTTCAAACCACCAAAGAAAAACATTATGACAGTAATAAATCCCAAAGTAAAACTACTGAAAGTAAATGAATTACAATCCATCAAAAAAACCAACTGAATAATGAAAAGGGAGACACATGCCCAACTAGATAAAGTAGAACTAGAGGTGGAACCAACAATGAGGTCGTCTAAGCAAGAGGCCTGCATCTCCCACCTAAACCGCAACGCGTTCCCTACGGAGGATCCTATGCAAGACTCCCTTGTGGCTAGGCACCTATAATATATACATATATATACAAGAGAGAAGAAAAAATAGGAAACGGGTCAGAGCCCGATTGTAAAAACAGTTTAAAATTAGTTTAGCAAGTATTTAAAGTGCTACCGGCTAATGCAACCAACATATTAGTGCGACACTCCCTTGAGAAATTCTCACCTCTCTTCTAATGTGCAGACCTATCGCACTAATTTTTCCCAACAGTTTAACTTATCTTATCTTAAGTTGCTCGTGAGGTTTCAAACCGACAAATTAAAATGTTTAAGAGGTTAAGTTCATTTTAAAAGCAAAGTTCTCAATTAAACCTTATTTAATAATAAAGTTTCTCAGTAATATATCATGCTTTTCAAACACTTATACCCAAGTTGAATAAATTATTCTTTTCTTACATACCATAATCACAACAGGTAGTTCCCAATTTCCAGATTTAAATATATATATATATATATATATATATATATATTAAATACTCATATAATATATATATTCTAACAGCACCCCACATAAAATCTATGGTGCGGGAATACTCTGCTATCCAGTCCCCGTATCGCTCGTACTAAGGGAAATACTAGTTCAGAATTACTCTCGAATTGTATTAACACAAAACACATACAAAATCAGGCGAAGCATAGTTCCAAGTCACTAAGAGGATATCACATACCCTCACGTCTCTTAGGACGATCTGACTATCGATCCGATAGCCTATACCAAGGATTTCTATCTTCTAGGGTACGAGTCAATATCCCCCATAAAGGTCCTATCGAGATAAGACTGTCCCAGCATGATAACCTCAGGGATAGGAAGTAGCGTGGGCATGATTTTTACACGTATATAGTATATGCATAAACACAGTCATATATATATAATACTATTACCATATAAAATTTAGGTACACTCTCACGACCCATAAATTATGATATCTTTCCTTATTACTCGTTAATTAGTTATCAGGTATAACGGTTTGTCTCTTATTCAAATTTGTGGGATTATTCCAACTTATTAAGTGACACTCGCGGATTCCTATCCTCCTAAGTGTAATTTCAGTAGGTACTCAATTATTTTACAACGTAACTTCCTTACGAGTCTCACCCTTTAACACATATTCCCATTGTCCCTTATGTGTAAAACATCCCCGTGAAAGATTAATCTCGCCTTACGTTAAAAATTCCATATTTTTAATAATTCGTACTGGTCTTCTTTATATCCCCAAATGCTCTAACATTAATATCCAAGAATGTCTAATCATTTAAGTTGGAACAACCTATAAAAAGGGGAATATGAGTTATGCAGGAGCGGTTGATCGATCTATGGCAGGTGTTCGATCGATCGATGCTCTAGGGTCGATCGATCGATCAAGCAGGTATGGCAGACTTGCAGATTTTCCAGATTACGAGTTTCCTCTTCCAAAATTATCCAAAATGATATCTTTGATTTCCAAACTCCAAATAGTTTATACTATAAGTATTATAACCTCAAATAAATGATTTTCTACGTCAAGCATGCGGATTTTAATCATGAAAAACGAATTAAAAGGGATATAATCCATAAAAATATCAAGAACCCTAATATTTCTTTTGTCTAGTTCTTTCCCATTCTTTTACCCGATTTCATACTCTTTATTTACTGTAATTTTTTGGTTCAATCTCTACATATGAATTGAGTTTCCAGAATACATCTAAAACTCATACAACATGCGAATTTAATTCTCTAAAATGGGTTCTTCTTTCACATAAACTAGTCCTAACCAATCCTAGGCTAATATTATTGGAGCATTAACTGAAATAGAGAAAGATAGATACTTGCCTAGGGATTTTTGTTTCTGATGTGTGGATGAAATCAGTGTGGTGGTGATCCTCATTGCGCGATCTAACTTTTGGTGGTGACGGCGGTGCAAACGGAGGAGTTCTTGGCCTAGAACTCCTTGGTAAGCTCTTCCTTTCCTTATCCAATGGCCGTCTTTTGTTTTTGGTTGTGTTAAACCTAGAAGACAACCCTAAGCCTTTGATATAACCAGAAAATTCGTAGGTTTCCAAGCCCAAAAATATAAAATGCCTAAAACGCCCTCCCGGGGTGTTAATTAAGCCTAAAAACGCTCCGAGACCCAAACTAAACCCCCGGGTACATTATCTTGACTATCTCGACCCTTCCGGACACTTTGGCGCACTTGAAATGACCATATGGGTTACTTATAATTGATTTAATTTTATTAATCAAAATTTAGTCCCAACACGACACGGGCGCGTCCCGACTTAAATTTTCAAAATTTTCATTTTATTCACTCGCGAGATTTAATAGAACCAATTTTATATATTACTTTGCTCATTAGTAATATTCAACAAGTTTCCAATAATTACTAACTCCCGTCACGTTAGTAATTAAAAATAATTAATTTTCGGATTTATAGTAAATTAATAACTCACATAAAATTTAATAAATCCCCAAATTTATAAAGCATAAAAATACGGGGTATTACATTTTCTTTACAACTCGGTTGTCGGGAATTTTCTCTCCCAAATTAAAAGATGAATTGACAATATCGAAAAGTCTAGCATAAAATTCATCAAAAGTTTCATTATCGTTCATTTTGATGGTTTCAAATTGAGTGGTGAGGTTTTGGAGTTTCGAAGCTTTAACGATACTAGTTCCTTCATGAGTTAGTTGTAAAATATCCCAAGCTTCTTTAACGGTTTCACACGTCATAATGTGTCAGAATTCATCCGGTGTGACCGCGCTAAACAAGGCATTTAAACCTCGGGAATTAAAATTAGAAAGTTTAAATTCAGTCTCAGTCCATCTATCGGCTGGTTTGGGAACACGTCCATTTTCAACTAAATGAGTTGGTAGAGACCACCCGTTAACTACAAAAATCCAAACCCTCTCATCGATAGATTTTAGTGCCGATTTCATTCGCGCTTTCCAATACGCGTAGTTAGAACCATCGAAAATAGAAAATTTTGAAAATGGGGAAAATTCCATTTTAGCCAAAAATTATTTAAAGGATCTTTAACGAAATAATTATCGCTTTGGCTCTGATACCAATTTGTAAAGGATACGCCCCGAATTTTAAGCTCTTTTAAAATTATATTTCCTTTTTATGAAATAGATGCGGAAGCGTCCTAGAAATTTGCCTAAGTCATATTTTGCAATGTTATCAAGTTAGGCCAAACCAGTTTTAACAATTAAATTAAATGACTTGAATTAATTAACTAAACATTATCCAATATTAATTAAGCACCAAATTAAACATGTAGTGATTAAATTAAACCAATTTTATCTTTTTACTTAAGCATACGTTCTAGGTGATTTTGCAAAAGATAAAATAAACAATAAATTCACTACGCCGCGATGTACGAGGAAAAACCCACAACGGGAAACAACCTCGGACGACCCTAGCCTCAAATCCACTAAGTACGAGATTTACAATTACAAGACAAAAAGACTTACAACGCACGACTCGATCCCTCTCAAGCCTCAACACTCCTTCTTGTAGACACCTCGTCCTAGCGAATAACCACGGAGCTCTACCGCGGTCTCGGAATCCACCGATCGGACTTTATGTGGTCACCGTCACCCGAACTAGGAGCCTTTATCCAAGTGGGTAAATCACGAAAAACCTCTTCTTCTTTGTGGGATTTAGAAGCAAACCCAAACTTCTCTTCTTCAATGGTGTAGATAAAACCAATGCCAAAACTCCAAGCAAGATGTATATATATATATATATATATATATATATATGAACGTGGATAAACTAAACTATGGGTGTAAACTTAAGTGTATATTGATTTTCCCTTGAAAATTGACACTTTAAAACAATGAACTTCTCCTTAAAATAAATTTTCTCTTAAAACACTCTCTAGAGGTTGGTAGGATGTGAAAAGTTAGATTAGAAAAATTTATTCCCACACATCGATATTCAGCAAAAAGATAGTGGGGTAAAACAAGTGGGAAAGTGGGCAAAACTGCTCAAAACTGCCAAAAAAACTGTTCCCGCCAAATCTCGTTCGAACGACATTTCGTTCGAATGATATTCTCGTTCGAACGAGTCTTCTAACGAAGTTCCAGTATGAACTCGTTAGAAGCTCATTAGAAATTTCGTTAGAACGACCATCTCGTTCAAACGACATTTCGAACGAAGTTCTAGTATGCCATAATGTGAAGTCGTTGGCAACCTCGTTTGAACGACTTGTGGTTCAAACGACACTTCGAACGAACTCACAGAATGTTAAAAAAATTCTTTTTAAGCCCAGAAACATTATATACTTTATATATAAGTTTCAATAGAAACATTCTGAAAACAAACACTATTTTAAAAACCTAACACCCAATATAAACTTGTTCCAAGATCCTATATATACATAAATGCATTCATACCTTGGGGGCATGGAACTACGGTTGATGACGTACAAACGAGGCACTTAAACTCGGCATTTTGATGAAGCTTTATACACTTGGACGCTACGTCTTCAACTAAACACATCATAGGCTTGAATAGGTACACTTGAACACTATCCTATGACATAGATGTTTTTTTCCGGAATTGAGCCAAAACTACAAAGGACTCCATTAGAAATTTGTGTCCTTACAATTATGCCTTACAATTAAGCTTGACAAAATTCGCCCCACAAAAGTATAGTTCTTGGCTGTAAAATTGAATACAATCATTCAAAAATTGCTCCTCAAAATTGTGTGTGAAATTGTGAGCCCAAAGGTTCTTTTATAGGACATGAGGTGAGGTGTTTGATTTTGGGTAGAACTCTCTTTCATTATGGTAATAGTGTTGGAACCAAACACTTCACCCTTTTTAGTCTTTGGATCAGCATAAGGTAATCAATTTCTCCCCTCCCAGGGACTCTTATTTTTTCCTGCTGAACACGCACATTGATTTTCATCAAATTCGGAGAATAAAAATTTCCAACTTTTTTTTCGATTTCACAACTTTTTTCGAACAATCGTAAAAATTAGTTTTTTTGTGTTTTTTTCAATTTGATCGTCAATTTGCACCAAATTACATCATTACCTGCAAAATTTTCATTAGAAAACTTTTTCCAGAAATTAGTGCATGAAAATTATAAAATTATCGAAGTGACAATTTTTGACTTAAAATTACCGTTTTGAATATGCATTCAATCATTCTATAATTTTTTATTTTTTCTAACGAAATGGTCCTAAGAAATTATTAAATAAAATAAAAAAGGATTAACAAAGTACAAATTTGAATATAAAATATGCAAAATAATGCAGTCATCACTTGTAACTCTATTTTTGGATCACAAGACCTTAGGTTTTGTAGAACTGGGGCTAAAGTCTTTGTAACTCATAAACAATAATAATATTGAACACATCATGGGCAATGAAAGCTTTATTTCTTCTCGTTAGAGCATTTAATACAACACTAGTAGTATATTTTGAGGTGCTCGATATTCGAG
This sequence comes from Sambucus nigra, assembly GCA_949130495.1. Lineage (NCBI taxonomy): Eukaryota > Viridiplantae > Streptophyta > Magnoliopsida > Dipsacales > Adoxaceae > Sambucus > Sambucus nigra. Next base: position 540,369,415 of record OX422215.1, on the reverse strand, counting down.
AGGTGGGGCATTTCGTATCTCTCTATATCCTTGAGGTAATAACATACAAGTCTTGGAATCTTGGTCACCACATATGGGCCTTCCTATTTGGAGCCTAACTTCCCTTTTTTGGGGTTTCTGGTCATGAAAGTGACCTCCTTTAGGACCATGTCTCCCACCTTGGATTCCCTGTGATGGGATTTCTTATTGAAGTAAAAAGTTATTTTCTATTTATAGGTTTCCATTTGGACCAGTGTAACCACTTTTTTTTCCTCTAACTCATCCAGATATACCTTCAGAATTTCTTCATTAGACTCAGGTTCAAACTGAGATACCCTTTGTGTGGGTATTTCAACCTCATTTGGGATCACATGCTCAGTGTCGAATGTCAAGGAGAAAGGGCCTTCCTTCATTGGACCTCTAACTGTGGTCCTGTAAGCCCATAGAATTATTGGAAATTATTATGCCCCCAACCCCTTGGCCTTCTTTAATCTCTTTTTTTAGATTGTAGAAGATCGCTATGTTAGTAACTTCAAATTGACCGTTGACTCGTAAATGTCCCAAGGATGAGTAGTGATTTCTTATGCCATATCTTGAGCATAAATTCCTTAATGTTAGGTTATCAAACTACTTTCCATTGTTTGAGATGATGGACTTAGGTAGACAAAACCTATAGATTATGCACTTCCAGATTAAGTTAGTAGTCTTCATTTTGATGATCTTGGCTAAGGGTTCATCCTCATACCACTTTATGAAGTAATTAATAACTACTACACATAATTTACTTTGACCTTTGTTGAGAGGAAAATGGCATACCCACTCCTAATTGAGAAAAGGGTTATGGAATTAGCATTGAAGCCATATTCTATGTTGGCTTCTTCGAAACAAAAGCAAATCTCTAGCATTTGTCACAACTTTGCACTAAACTTTTGGCTTCCTTTCCTAGTGTTATCCAGAAGTATCCTCGCCACAGGACTTTATAAACTAAGGTCTTTGGCTTGTGTGGGAACCAAAATTACCTTTGTGAATGTCTGTGAGGACATACGTAGATTTTGATGGGCAAAATTATCTTTTTATGGACTAAGGCATCTATGAGGTGCTCTGTAGTATCTGCTCTTATACAATACTCCATTTTCCAGGTAGTACTTTGAAATTGTGAACATCACTCATCTGGCCTGGTGCTTGTCTTTGGCTAGATCACCACTTTTGAGGTTGGCTTTGATGGGCTTAGTCCAGTCTGGACTCGAATCAAGCTATGGGGTGTTAATTTGTAGTTATGTGATACTTGGATGATCTAAAACGACAACTAGGACCTCGAGGTCTATTTTATCTAATGATGCCACTTGTACAACGTGGTTCTCCTATGAGTTCTCAGCCTGGGGGACCTTCCTAATTCCATACCTAGGGATCCTCGTGATGAGGTGTTATACAATTGTTAGGTATCCTACCATCATGTCTCCTTTTCCCTCATAGACCTCAGTGACCTGGTTACCAGCTGAGAGTCACTGATGGCCTCTATCTACTGAGCCTTTAGGTGAACGAACAAGACTAAGATTGGCACTAAGGCTTTGTACTTTGATTTATTAGTAGAGGCTTTGAATTTAAAACAGAGAGAGAGAGAGAGAGAGAGTACGTACTTCTAATGTTGTTGGTTGGAGTCTGTCCCCACTGCCTGAGTTGTCTAAAGATCTATCTACATTCAATCCCCAAGTTGAAGAGTTGAGGTCAAATTATTGGAACATTGGTTGCCTAGGCTCTTGAAGTACCATTACGAACTTGGCCCAATAACTCGTGAGTTCTTCTTCCATTTCTTATAGGTTGTTGAACTCCATAACGAAGTAGGTTAAGGCATTCCCTTTGATAACACTTCAAGTTTGATACCTAATCTTGAACTCACTCAACCCCAAAGACCATTTGGTAAGATTCTTGAGGTATCAGGCTTGTGGATACCTACTGAAGGGGTTAGTCGGTCATAACCACAATAGAGTGGGAGTGGAATTATGGCCTCAACCATTTTTCTTAGATGATGAGGAAGAAAGTTAGTTTCTCTACTCATAGGTATTTACTCTTAGACCCCTAGAAGGCTCGAATGACATAGTACATAGGGTATTTTACCCCAATTTCTTCCCAGATAAGAGTGGAGCCAACAATAGTGGATGGGGAAACAATGTATAGGTATAAGTCTTCCCCTATAATAATTCAAGATAGCAGTTGTACGACCCTTAAGTTCCTTTTGAAGTTCAAAAAGGACTCTTTAGCATCAGGAGTCCACTCAAAGGCTTTGTTCAAAACTTCGAAGAAAGGAAAACGTTTATTTATATCCTTGGAGATGAACTGGTTAAGGGCAGTAACCCTTCCAATTAGGCTGTGGACCTCTTTTATTCTCAGGGATTTTATATCCAATAGGGCTTGGATCTTATCTAGGTTGTCTTCGATGCCCCTCCTGGTGACCATGAACCCAAGGAACTTTCCCCCAGCCACCCCAAAAGCACATTTCTTCGGGTTGAGGATCATTTGATTTCTTTTGAGGACTATGAATGTCTCTCTAAGGTTTTAAACATGACTCTAAGCCTCCAAGTTTTAACTAGCATGTCGTCAAGATAGACCTACATGGTCTTTCAAATGAGGGTTTTAAAAATAGAATTCACCACACTTTGATAAGTGTCACCTATATTATTTAGTCTGAAAGGCAAAACTTTGTAACAGTAAGTACCTTTATTTGTTATGAATGAGGCCTTTTCTTAGCAGGGGCTATCCTGATCTAGTTATATTCTAAATAAGAATCCATAAGGGATGGGATCTCGTGGCCATCTGTAAGGACTACCATGGTGTTAATCCATGGTAGGGGATAAAAGTCCTGGGCATGCCCTATTGAATTCAGTGAAATCGCACATATTCTCCATTTTTTGTTGGATTTGGACACAAACACAATGTTAGAGAGTCATTTTGGGTGCTTAACCTATCTGATCAAACTAGAAACTAAAAGCTTATCAACTTCTTCTACCGTGGAATTATTCCTTTTTATGACAAAGAACCTCTTCTTTTTTCGACCGACTTATGATTTGGATCCATGCTTATTTTATAAACCATGACTTAAGGGTCCTCCCCGATCATGTAAGAGTGGCTCCATGCAAAGATGTCCTTATTTTCCCCTAGGAAAAGGATAAGTTCTTCTCTAAGGGAGGGGCTGAGGCCTGAACCAATCTAAACTTCCTTAGTTAGATCATCCGCATTGATGAATACAGTGAATAGATATTTGGAAGGTTTACCCCTTTGCTCTTTCTTTTTATCACGTGGATTCGGAGTGTCCACGTTCAATAATTTCATGTCTGGGCCTTCTAGAGGGTTATCTTTTTATAGAGCTTATGCTCCTTTAAAAGAGTGAGCCATAACGATACTAGTAGACATATTGAAAAGAGAAAGATATGCGTGTGTGTTTTAGATAACTGGAACTTATTGTTCCCACATACAGAGCCAAACTGATGAATAATAAAATTATTAGTGACATTAGACCTAAAAGTGTGCCCCTCTGAAGACAAGACATGTAAGAGGAGAAAAGTGTAAAAGTAAGAGAAAATAATTTAAATTGGTTTGGATATTAGATGAGGATCTTATATCCACTATCAAAGGTATTCCATTAGTTTATTAGATTGCAAATGAGGTATTATAATCCAAGAGACCTCCCGAGCTTTGATAAAGAGAGTATGATGTCTTGCGGCCTTTTTCAACAGCACAGGGGACCTTAGGATGTAACTAAATATCTTCTCTAAAATTTCCAAGGTACTGATTTATGGCTCAACAAGATTTACAAATGGTGTAAACAATGGGAATGACCCAAGTTACAAATATTAACTCACAACTGTGGGTTGTGAGTGTGGAACGTAGTGTAAACACTTGCGTATGCTTAGAACTCTTATAATTTTGATTGCTTGAATGTCATAATCTCTTTGAATTCTCAAGATTGGTCTCATTTCATCTTCTACCAACTCCTTACTTATAGGAGAACTTCTAAATAGAGAAAAAGTGGGTTGTCACGGTATGGTTTTGATAGTTCTGAGGTCCTACAGTGCCACAAAGGAGGTCGAGTGTTGGACAAAGTATTTCGAGGTAGTGTAAGTTGGTTGTGGAGTTCATTAAATTTTAATGGGAACACTCATTGCAAGTGGATTTTAGCAATGGAGACACCACATTTTAGGACCCTCCTAAGACTCTTCTTAGATCCTTAACACTTCCTTATTTTTTATAAAACCCTAGGTCATACTCCGAGTATAGATCTTGAGGCCATCGAGTGCTCTCGGGACCCTTTTTGACCCTAATGAACTTATTCACCCAAGCGAACACTCAATGAATGTTCAAAGGTCTCTAAATACCCTGTCCCGTGCACGAATCAGAATTACCATTCGGATAAACGATCTGTTTTCCCCTAAAAACTTATTCGGAGGTCACCAAGCACACCCATACATCTTTTGAGTCCCGTTAACTCTTTAGATCGAATGAGACTAAATGAATCCTTAAAGGTCACTAAATAACATTTTTAATGGTCCATCCCGTGCGTGAATTACCCTTACGATATGGACAATTGACCCATTTTACTCTGAAGGGTCACCGGGCGCTTTCGAGCCTTATTTGATCAAGGTTAACTCACCAAACTAAAAGAGACTGAATGAATCTTCAGAGGATTTTAAATACCCTTTCCAACGGTCTACCCCATGCATGAAAAGGCTTTAAGGTTTAGAATTTTTCTAGGGAATCTCTTGTCCAAAATATCATCGGGCGCTTATGAGTCCTATTTGATCAAATTCAATTTTGAAACTGAGGATAGGCCCCATGCATTCTTAAAGGTCTCTAAATACCATTTCCAACAGTATGCCTCGTTCACGATTTGGGCTTACAAATTGTGTTTTATGACTTTTTTTCGATAAATCTACATGAGGTTGTACAATGGCAAACCCATTTCCCTGCCTATTGACAGTGTGTCTAGGGATGCCTGCCAATAGATATGACAAGGGTAGTGCCGATCAAAACCCCCCTTGAACCTATTTGAGGAGAGTATAAGCTCACTTTAAAGGAGGACCTCAAAAACATCAATTTCAGTGATCTCAGCAACATTCTTCTAAAGTCACTGAAATTTCGTTATTTGAAACCTCTCCCCACCTTTCATTTCCATCACTTTTACACCCAATTTAGCAAAATCCCCTTTCCTCTCATCCTACATTCCTCATCCAATTGTGAGGGCAGCCTTTTCAACAATCAAGATCAATTTTCAAGTCTCTAAAGATTGTCCAAACATATCCTCTCTCTTTTAAATTTTCTTATTTTCTCAATGGTTATCTAATCTTTACTTTATGATTTCATCCTTATTAGTCCATACACATTAATAATCTTACTTTTTATTAGTAGTATTGTACATAACATATTTTCTATAAAAAAACAAACCAGGGAAAAGATGGTTTTACTCATAAATTTCAAACGGGATTCTTCACCATATTTTCTCAAATCAAAATATCCTTTTTCTACACATACACATCTAAATAAAACCCATGGTTCAATTTATGGGATAAACCCCATCCCCATATTTCATGCTAATTACTTGGAGTTTGATGCATTTTTAGGCTACGTAGGCGTCTCAGGTTGAAACTCAAGACACGAGTCCCCCTGCATATTTTTATTCATATATTATTTCTAAATATTGTATTTGTGATTCTTATTCGCGCTTTATCTAACATATATTGTTGTTTCACCATAACGATCGATATCCCGATTAAGTTCACACATTATGTTTTAATTACTATTTTGAGAACACTCCTATAGAAAACCTCACTTCGCCTTTCTCCATGACATGAGTTGAGAAATTCCATTCTCCATTTATATATACACGCGCACACACTTCATGGAATTATTAAGGAGAATAATAACACATGCTCATTAAAGACATAAAGGGAGGGATGGGTGCCTAATACCTTCCCATTCCATAACTTATCCCCCAAACCTTTGAACTATTTGTTTCGCAAGGATCAACATGTCTTTGATGCCATACTCTCGAGGCGACAACATTTGTTTTGCCTGTTTTGTGCAAAATAAGATCGAGACTCTATCTTTTTACATCACCCCACATTGATGACGACCGAAGTACTCCTACTAGAAAAGGGCACGAGACCTTCTTCTTCTCTCCCTCCAACCGCGTGCGCCGAGACCTCCCCCGGGAAGGGAAGGAAGAACAACCTAGGGATGGACATAATGGTGGTAGGTGAAACAGTGTTATTCTTTCTACCTTCTAGGCTAGACTAGTCGAGGAAGCTCTGCATAGTTCTACTGAGCTCACGACCTACCACGGGTTGGTCTTAGATTACTTTCGAGATGTTTTAGGATAATACACCTTGGCGCTAAGGGCCAAGCATTCTTGAGAGGTCATTTTCCTTCGAATCGAGGCCTATTATGGGTGTCATACTTGGAGAAATCTCAATTTCGAGGCTTCAGAGCATGGATGAGAAGATGTGCTCGAATGATTGATCTTCTTAAGATAAAGGAGGTATGACTATGGGTTGATATAGTACCATGACTTACTATTGGGAGTAAAGGTAGTCTTTGGAACCAAGTATTCCTCTTTCTGGGGTTTAAGATCTGTTGAGGAGTTTTTTTTTATTATCCAAGGGTGATTTAAAGGGTTTAAGAGTCTTTGGATGACCAAGGGTTTAATAGGGTATCATCAAACAAGTTTGGAATCCGTACATCAACTAGGACCAATAAATCATGAAAACTTCTCATAAAACCAACTTTCATGGTATAAGTAAAAACTATCAAATAAAGGAACATGACCCTACATCAACTAAATTATGTATAATTGATACGCATTTGTGAATCCCATAAACTACTCACTCGGCTCGGTTAATTGGAGGTGAAATACGGTACCCCAAAATGTTAACAATGAAATGTGAGCCAGATCACATAAATAATGCCTTTACATGATCCTAACCAGAAGTGAGGATTAAGATAAACATCACAATATTTAAATTAATCATGGTTATTGATTAAATGATTGAATAAATTGTCTCAGAATGAATCCACTGCAACCACCGTGGACATGAACCCTGAAAAAATCCATAAAAAATACCAACACCCCGAACCAAAAACATAAGTTCAAAGAATAAAAAAACCAAGATCAAAACCTCCAAGGGGTTAAAATGCAAATAGAAAACGGCACAAAAAGGCAGCCTAAACACGTCCTTTAGGTCTTTTAACCAATCAGTTAAAGGCACCTCCAAACCTTTAATTGATCGATTAAAGGTCAGCCAAACTAAAAATCGATTGGTTATCCCCTCCCATAGTAATCATTACAAGATCTTTGGGAATATCTTTTCAGCCATACACGTGTATCACCCCAAGGATCCACCATCCAAGGGATTCAACAGATCAGTTAAATGCCTCAAGCCAGATCCATATAAATAAATGTCCCTGCTAACCAAGAAAAGGGCAACAAAATCCAACTTCGATCCTATTTTTTTCACTTTCTTCTCCCCCGAGCATTCGAGATACTCGAGCTCTATCTAAAAATTCCAAATAAGTTTGTATTTCAAAAAAATCTCTTTCATATCACGAAAAGCTCATACTTTTGTTAAGCCACTTCATTCCCTAGCGAGATTCGTACTTCCAAAAAATCAACTCCGAAAGAAAAATAAAGCCAAATCTCTGCATGCATTCCGTGAAAGTCGACACTTCTAAACAAAGATTTGCTCGACTAAATATGGAATTCTTCCCACCTTGGGTACCTCAAGTGGAGACACTCCCGTGGGAAAATTTGGCTCATGCTACAAAGGTAAAAAAACACTGCCCAAATTTTGGATCAACTACCCCACACACATATTATGATAAACTATCCATATTTGTCTATCTGTTTTAACTCGACCACCGTTTAGAAGACCAAGTATTCATTTTATAGCGTTTATATTTTAAATTATGGTTTTTAAACCAACACCTAAGTTAATTGACTTGACATGCTCATATGTTAAAAAAAATGCTAATAAAATGTCACAACGATCATTACAAAATATGAAAACATACTTTTCAAAAAAAATATGAGGAAAGTGTACGTGAGCTAAGTCAATTTTAAGCTTTTTGCAATCTAAAGTCTAAAATCTGATTACTCTCACCACTTTCCCAAAAGAGCAAAGCCCATCCCCATGACCGCACCCCGAATATGTGTTTTCATATCAAATACTTGTCAAACATCAGTCTATGATCATACATACTTCTAGCATATAAATATATCAATCTAGCACACAAAAATCCTATATATTAAGGACTTGACTCCATAAATACTGTAATATTTATATTACATACTCGATATCCCGTCGCATACTCCCGTAAATATGCCCCGTCTATTAGAACTACATTGTCTTTGATCCAAAGTCTCTTAGGCACGTAGGTGCTATACCGAAATAAACTCATGAAGCCCAAGCCCTATAATACGTCTCTCTACATATTATTTCTTAGGGATGCATTAGTCCCCAGTACAAACTCACCAAACTTATATCTTTACCTCCCATCCAAGGATGTCTAAAACATGACATCCATAACATTACACCTCCAAACTAGCCCGAAGGTTTAATAAAACCTTCAAGTTAGTGATTGCCACAAAGGCCATGGATGTCTTTTTCGGTGTCTTTAGGTCGATTCCCATTCTGAACCACCACCGAAGCTAACCTCTGTCCCATAAATATCTTTTTCGCCTCCAAACCCAAGATCTACACTTGCACACACATCAGTTTTGAACACATGAACAACTAAACTACATAGTCTTTGATCTCATGGCTATATGAGTGCGTAGGAATAATACCGCGCACTTCTTGTGATATTGAGCCTCAACAATATATCTTATGATATATTGTCCCACATAGATGCACCCATCTCTCTCAGCTCTTACCCCTCATGCTTTATAGTTCTCACAAAGATATTACTGAAAGTATGATCTATGGATCATCCTTCCACACACTTGAATATTGTATTCTCTATTGAGATATAAAAAAAATAAGTATATTCATAGTTGTTAACACTCTCATGATTAAGTGGTTTATTTTTCATGTGAGGCTCATACCTTTCATGATTATAACTTACTTGAAGTGTGAGTGTAACCATTGAAATGATTGTGATCTTACTAAGCTTAAGCATGCATATTTTAAAGGACGTAAAATCATTAGCCATCACCCATTATTTCCTTCGTTCAAAACAACTACACATATATACAATCGAATTAAATGGGCTTTGATCCCAAGTCTTCATGGGTACATAGGCACAATACTGAGTCCTGCTCTTGAGCACAATCCTTGACAATATATCTCTCGATATGCTATCACAATAAAGATGCAACCATTTCTCATATTTACTTTCCATATCTCCTCTAAAGAGATATCAAAATATCTCAAACTCGAGCTCTCTCACACTTACATACATACTAACGACCACTCATTATATATTACCAAAAAGTCATGCACATGTACCCTTGTGTACCTACACCAGTTCAAGTGATGTTCTTACACCTCCCACTAATCTCATTTTTCTACCTAAGCACCTATTGACATTTGAGGGATTCTAAAAAAACTCCCTAAACCAGTTCTAAAACTAACTAAAAATTAATCAAGTAATTTTAAGAGTGATAATAAGTATACTATTAAGGAAGCATAAAGAACAAGTAGGGTGACAAATAGCTTCCCACTCATAACCCAGTTCCTCTTAAACCTGCCTTAAGATTATTCCAAAAGGACTTAATTGAATCATTTATTTGTTTTTGTATAAAACAGACCGGCGATGCTGAACAACCAACCAAATTCCTTTTCGCGCAAAACACACTTGGACCTGGAACTATGTGAGACTTAATCTAGACATGGTGTCAAACATCTTCCAGGTCCAAGTACTTGGACCCATGTCAAACCGATAACCTAACCTTGGGGAAGAGTTAAACCGAGAGAGAAGCACTTTGGGCATTCACCATCGAGCGAACGAACTCTTTCACACAAGAATAGTTCACTCTCTCCCTCGGGGGCTACTTGGGGACTGAAAAGCCATAGTGGATATTCCAGTAGGGATAAATCAAGAGAACCGAACTATCTATATGCTTCCTTCCTAATATTCTTAATATATCTCCTCTGCATGACTACTTTACATAAATTTTAGAACTTTTTAGTGGCCTTAGTTTTAGAATACCTCGTAACGTAAATATGTGCCTAGGTCTCCATATAAACATTGTACATTTTTCCAAACATTTAGGTATGCACAAAGAACCTCGGGATAAATAAATATAGAATTATGTAAAAATAAAGATTACCTGTTTTGCATCACACACTACATAGTCTTGATTTTCATAATGTTTAAACCCTATACTTTTGAGACCAAAAGCGCTTAACGGAGAGGAAGTTCTCACCTTTGAAAAGTTGTTTCACCAAAAAAGGCTCGTATTTTCTAAAAGTCATTTCTCTCTAAGGGATGTTCCTACTTTAGATAAATTGCTTCCTTGAGTGAAGTTCGTACTTTTTAAAAGTTTCTTCCCTAAAAGGCTAATTGTTGAATGAATTCTCATTCTTTTTGCCCACCAGTCTAGTATATTGAGTAACTTATCTCTTGATCCCAGAGTCTTGATGACAGGAAAAGTGTAAGGTTTGTTCAGTACTTGGGGATATCGATTAGGCTTTTCTCGTTATTCAGTACTAGTGTAAAGTGGTTTCACACGTGCCTCAAGGATTTCTCATTCAAAGAAATCCGGTTTATCGTGATCCTTGGAAATGAAAAGTGGCCCACCGATCATCGATCAGATTTTGAAACAAATTGAAAGCATTACCACCTCATAGAATACTATGTAATTCGAGATCAGGGTGCTAAACCTAGCACAAGTCTGGCTGCAAGAGGCAACCATCACGACCGGAATAGGAAAGAACTTGCTTCCTGCTCCTATCCCTAACACTGGAATGTAAGCATTGCCAAAGCAATATCGACTAATCCCCAGGATCCGCTTGTACCAATCTTATCACCGTCTCCCGTATGTTGGTTCCCCTATATTCCAAGTACCATTTGACCCACATGGATACTTCAAACCCTACTAACAGTACCCCGAGTAACCACACACCACCTTCTAAGGCCCCCCGTGAGACGAATCTGTAGCTCTTCCACCAGCTAATGAGGTTATATCCCCACCTCCAAATGAGGAGATAACACAGGTACAATATGAACTGTCTCCTTCGGTAAGGCATCATCGAAATAAAATCTACTGATGAGATCACAAACATCAAGAATACAACCCTCTATCCTTCATCCCGATTATCAGAGAAATTCAAGATGTCAGTCTTAAAAACCTACAAAGGACTAGGCTGCCCAACCAACTTATTTAAATACCATCTTCAGATAGAGATCTAAAATATAGGCCTACGGGGTTCTAGAGAGCATGTTATCTTACACTCTATCCATAGGATCCCTTACCTGGTATATGGGACTGAAACGTGAGGGGAATGCCAAAATAAAGGATAACGTAAGTTGTGATTTCTTGAAGTAGTACGAATATAATGAAGAATTTGGCATCACTCGAAAGGACTTATAAATGCAGAAGAGGGATAAGGGAGAGATTTTTGGCACTTTCATAACTTGCTAGAAAAAAATCCGGTCACATGGTCAACCGCTCCTTAAAAAATAATCAGATAGAGATCGTGATCAGAAACCTTTGAAAAAAGTATAAAATGAACTCAGGCTCACTTAGATCCTAAACTTCAAAACACTCAACCACATTAGGTAAAAAATTAAGGAGAGCTTGGCTGTTAGGGCTACCAAATCTACTGAGGAGACTCGTTGAGCTATAAATCCGTTTTCTGTGTCCAAGAGTAGTGAAAGAGCTCAAGATTTTTCTTAGCAAAGTCTCATGCCTCAGGAGATTTGTGCCGGGGCTAGCTGAGATAACTCATCCATTAACGGAGCTGTTGTGAAAGGGAACAAAGTTCAAATGGGAGGAAGCTCACCAAGAATCTCTGACCAAGTTGAAGAAGTTGTTCACTTCTCTATTAACGACTATGCCTTTAAAGGTAGGGATACTGTGGCAACTCTACCTCACATCTACCATAAGATCCGTTGGACCTCTCTTGGCATAAAAAATTAATGGGAAAGAAAGTCCGGTCTAACACCTGAGCCAGATCATACATGGACCAGAGGCAAGGTGCAGTAGTGTAGAAAGACATTGTTTAGCCTTGGTATTTGTAGCACAAAAATTTAGACATTATATGTTACCTTTCATAATTCATATTGTGACAAGATATGATCCCATCAAGTTTTTGTTGGTGAGAATTATATTAATTGGAAGAGCATCTAGGTGGTTCCTTATCCTTTCTAAATATGACTTAAAGTGTGTGGTCCCTGGTGCAATAAAGATCCAGGCTATACAAATTTATTGTCAATTTTTCCATCCAGGATATCTGAGCCACCCTAAGAGATCATTCCAGGAGAAGATTTGTGGGCCAATTTTGTGGATGCAAACCTTGAATAATGGACCATGCAATTTGATGGTTCTTCGATAGCAAAGACAGGGGATCATAGGTTATTCTCTCAAAAGTGAAGGAAGAGATTTATCTTTTCTACAAGTTAGATTTTCCTTACTCTAATAATGAAGCAGAGTATGAGGCATTAGTACTGGTGTTGCTAGAGGCCCTTCGAAGGGGCTTCCATTCACTGTGCATCAAAGGTGATTCAAACTTAGTGGTTTAACAAGTAAATGTGGAATATGCGTTGAAGCGCCTCGCCCTCTCGCCCTATATATAAATCATACAACGACTGATTAACTAGTTCCACCAGGTTCAAGATAAGGAGGCATCCTAGAACAATGAATAGGCATGATGATGCTTATGCCACCATTATTCAGAAAGTGGCCATGAAGAGAGACATAACAATGGTTGTGATACAACGAAGAACATCTCCCTCTATGGTGTAGATGATCTTGCCAATGGAAGATGATTCGAATTGAAGTGGAGAGATCAAGAAGCAGTTGGAGTCTGAGGAAGGTAAGATGGAACTGAAAGAGCTAGAGCCTTACTTTACCAATTCATGAACTATTTACTTCAAGAACGTGGGAGGATGGATGTCAAGATGCATCAGTCTAGAAAAAGCAGAGAAAAAGTCAAAGAAGACACATGACGAATATTGCAAAATAGCTGACATCCCTCTGTACAGAAGAATCTAGATAGAGGGATACTTCTGGCCAATGATGAAGTAGGACGCAACAAAGTTGCAACGAAGGTGTGACAATGTCAACTTTTCTTTTAGGTAGTTAAACGTCACTTCGTTAAAACTCAAGAAGCCTTACATTGATTTTATCAAGAATGGAGTTGTTCCCGTGGAAAAAATTGACGGGATAGGATCAAATGAAGGGCCTCATGGTTCTACATTCAATAGAAGTAGCTCTATCACAGAGGATACTTCAACAGGCCATTAAGATGCATCATAAAGGAGAAAGTAGTGGAAGTTTTGAAGTAAGCTCACGATCTAGCTCACATTAGAGGGACACAATTATACGAGCAATTAATGACCCTGGGTAATTATTGGCTAACCATGCAGAAAGATTTTGCTGAGTTTATTCAAAAGTGCAAGGCGTGACAGCCACATGGAAATATAGTCCATGCTCGTTTGGTGGATTTACACTCTTTAGCCACTCCTTACCCATTCCACACTTGGGCGTTTGACTTGGTAGGGGAAATACATCCATCTTCAAGGGAAATATATGGATAATACTTGTAATGAAGTGCTTTAAAAAGTGGACCGAGGCGATACCACTAAAAAGAGCAACAACAGGTGTGGTGGCTAACTTCATTAGAGACTACATAATTCGTAGGTTTGGGATTCCAAAGGTTATCCTCTCTAATAGTGGGACCCCATTTGTCAATAAAGAAGTAACGATGCTCACAGATAAATACTCCATCATCTATCACATCCTAACAAACAAGACCTTGGTCAATATCCTGGCTAAGATGATGGAAGACTTCCCAGGATCATGCTATAACAAGATTCCAGCAGTTGTGTGGGCCTATCGAAAGACGAAGAGGAAACCTATAAGGTATATGTCATTTTTTCTTATGTTTGGATCCAAAGCAATTCTATTGGTAGAGCTTGAAGTTCTTTCAATAAAATATGCCTTACGAAGTAGCATGCTCCCTGAGAGTAAACATGTACAGTTGGAAGCACTATATGAGCAATGGGATAATCTAATGCAACACTTTTAAATGTACACGAAGAATATCTCTAGGGAATATGATAACTTGGTGATACTAAGAAAGTTCATAGAAGGAGATTTGGTCTTAAAGGCAACAGTGAAGCATTTGAGGGCACCTATTGCCTAAATTTGCAACGAATTGGGAGGGACCTTTCATTGTAGAGGAATATCATGATTCAGGTTACTTCTTAATCTCTAAAATTAAAAAGGATAAACCTTTCAAGATTAATAAGAAGTGGTTGAAGGTCTATCATGCTTAAGCGAGTAATATAATGAGATAAGAAGTTACGTTACAATTAGTTATAGTTATGTTGTAATTTATTTTAGCCTAAAGTTATGTTGTAATTCCTTATATGAGCTTTTTATTTTGTGATGAGCTAAGAAGAAAAGAGTTACTTATAAATTGTAAGATCTTAATCTTTATAATAAATAGAAGAGTTGTAACAAAGCAGTGCATGATAACGAAATAATGTTTCTTTCATTCATATACTCAAAAGGATTACAAAATTAGGAACTACTTCCTGAGATTTACATTTGAGGAAATGAATAAAAAAATTATAACACAAAATAAGGGACTTTAACCTAGGAGAAACCATAAGTCAGGTGAGGAGAAAAAGTCTCTAGGAAAGCCCAAAGAAGCCTCCAAGTATATTCTCTAAGCAGCGATTCATCCTTCAAGCTTGGTCTGAACTTGAGCCCATTCAATCAATAAGGATTCATGTCTCTGCTTGGCCGTTAGTAGAGTTTATTTAGATGCCCCAACTTCCTCATCAGTTGCTATCAACAGTGGATCCAACTCTGGTAGCCTATTCTCCTCACCCGTTGGGCCTCCACATGCTTAAGATAAAGTTCCCTCTCGATCTCCAACTATTAGCACTTTAAAATTTTCAAGTGGCCAATCAGCTAGTTCAGTTGAAAACCGTCATTTCCCATTCCCCTCAAGCTGCCTAGAAACCGATTGACAAGGGGCCTGGTAAGGTTGGACATTTAAGTAGTAACCACATGAGTAATAACGGCTTCTAGACCTTGGAGCCTATATCTCATTAACAAGAGGCACTCAAAAATGAAGGTTTGAGGATGGTGAGTGGAAATCTTCTCAATGATAGAATGATTAATTACAGATACTGGGGGAGATTAGAGAAGCACCATGAGGCAGAACTCATGAGAATCCATGTATGTTAGAGGAACTTCACAACCTGACTTTCTATCAGGTGGCAAGTATGTAGTTGAACCATAATTGTTATGGCTTGAATCCTCAGAAGGGACCGGTTCTTGATGTGTGGATTCAACAGGTAAGGGATCACACTGAGTTGGAACATAGGTAGTAGCAGGCTCCCTCATAACTTGAGACGTGATAACAAGAATTGATTTTGAGAAAAAAATCTTAACAAGTGGTTTTCATTATTAAGTCACCGTTATAGGTGGAGTTTCAGAAAAATCTTAACAAGTGATTTTCATTGTTAAGTCACCGTTATAGGTGAAGTTTGAAAAAATTCTTAAAAATTGGTTTTCATTGTTAAGTCACCATTATAGGTGGAGTTTGAGAAAAATCTTAACAAGTGGTTTTCATTTTTAAGTCAACATTATAGGCGGAGTTTGAAAAAAATATTGACAAGTGATTTTCATTGTTAAGTCACCATTATAGGTGAAGTTTGAGAAAAATCTTAACAAGTGATTTTCATTGTTAAGTCACCATTATAGGTGGAGTTTGATAAGAATCTTAACAAGTGATTTTCATTGTTAAGTCACTGTTATAGGTAGAGTTTATGAAAAAACTCAATGAGTGTGTTTTAATTGAGAACGTACCTTGGGCACAATTACAGGAGTAACGATCACAGGAGTAACAACTTCAGGGGTAGTAACTAAAGGAATAACTTCAACATCCCTCTAACTCTCAGTTGAACCTTTAACAAGGGGAACCTCAGCCCTTGGTGATGCACCTCCTTCGCAAAAAGGCACAAGTTATAAGTTTGAGGAGGGTTCCATCGACGTCGTTTAAGCTTCTAGATGTTATATCAACCACCACAGGGGCCAAAGGAACCCAAAATAAACCACCAGTATAATGAGTAACTTGGGATGTCTCAGAGCGAGAGAGAGGAGTCAGACCTAAAGAAATGTGCAAACCCTATTTAAGTGTTAGATACAAGAAACACAACATAGAAGGGAGGCAAAGGCACAAGGAGTAAGAATTTACCTCACTGATGTTAGTAAAATGGGCAAACACAATGGCAGGCCTTCCCAGAGGAAACTGAAGAAGTGACCCAATAAGAGATGTGGATAGGTCAGAATCAGTTATAACCTGAAAGCCAAGAACATACTAAGTACACAATACATCCAAGGGTAAAAGCTGGCTAAAAGAGAAAAAAATATTACCTCTGGAGGACTAAAAGATGACGGAACAACGTCTAGAGGAACCATAGTGAGAGAAATTGACTCAGAAGAAGCTAGAGGAGTCTTCTCTGGCTGAGGGTAAGCTCCAATGGATTCTATAGAAACAACAACTCTCTTGGTAGCCTCATCTGCATGTTTGGAGTTAGAACAACGATAATAAGCAAGCCCACTCATGGGAGAATGAGGATAAGATGCATTAGTTTAAAAAATATCGAAACATCCTCCAATGAAGGGTCTCACAAGTGGAGAAGGTCTATCTCCTTCAACCTCCTTTATAGATAAAAGATATTCACATAAATATTAGAGAAAATATACCTCACTAAGTCACTAAGTTTGAAATGGATAAGTGTGGGAAAATATACCTCTTGCTCTGAAGAAGAGTGAGATGAAATAATTATGGGGGAAGCAGGAGGTGAAGGTAAGGGAGAAGCTCTCTTAGTGGGACCATGCTCAATATTAGGACTGTCATCAAGGGTAATGACCTCAACGGGAGTTGAAAGAGGAGAGGTCCTGGGAACGGAAGTAGCAGTTATTGGATTCACTTCATAAGCACGTTTCTTCTATTTTTTTGTACCCAGAGTCTTCATCCTATCACTAGAGCCACCAACAGCAGAGGGGACTCTAGAACGTTTTCTCCTTGACATAGCCCCTCAGTGGGATCTAAAATAATGGTGGGAAATGTAGCAGCAGGAGAAATGGGGCAGCGTGTCGTTGAAACTCGCATTGTACCCGCTCCAACTCAACTTGGCATTTGGCTCTTGTGTCCCCACTCAAATCTGTAGACATTTTCGGAGGAACAGAGGCAATAAGAAATGCATCCATAAGAACTTGGAACTTAGGCTGGGATTTGTCCATTGAAGAAGTCCCAATCTTGGAGGCCCTTTCTTTCTTGGCGGGAGGTTTTGAAGGTCCCTCGCTAGGACCTACATCAGTAGAAACACCTTCTATAGTGTGTTTGGGCATGGGAGATTTCTTGGCACTTAGTGCAGTAGTGGGGACCATAGGGCAGTATGTGGGTAGCTCACTAGAAGGACCTTTTGGAGTACGACTTAGAGGGAAATCAATCCCAATGATGGAATTCCCATTTAATCCCATCTCTAAGGGTGGAAAAGTCTGAACCACTAGTAAATAGGGGGACTTTGGATGAACTCTTCAATCTTGACCATTTGTGATGGCCTATACTTCAACGCAAAATCCAAAGTAACATCGCCCTTTCGGGAGAGGGCAGGGATGGTAACTCGATCACTGATTGCTGAACAGATAGTAGAGGCTACTGAGACAATGTAAAAGACACAGGCCTCAGAAAAAGTAGCCCTAGCATAAGACTCCTAAAATAATGGCCGAGGAACCCCCTGGTCATACCCAAATCAACGACTACAACGGTTGGGGTTGTAATGTTCTAAGGTGTATCCATATTTAGTATAGGAAGGCAGGTAACCGAGAGTCAAAGCAAAAACAATGGGGAATGAAGGGTACTTTATGATGAGATCCTCAAAAGTGGGTTTCACCACTCTAGTTGCAGGATGTGGGAAAAATAATCCTCACCATAAGGCCTCATAACGAAACTACTCGTTTTGTCAAAGATGCCCAGGATGTCCTTACGACTTTATTTTTTGTGGAAACGAAAAATACGATGGGGCTTAATGGTTTGACTAGTTAGGAGAGGGATTGATTTTACTGATATTTTGGGGAAACGATAATATAGGAAGCCTGTTAAAACTATGGCATTTAAAAAATTGGCCAAGTTATATTGGCCTAAAAATTGCTCCATATCCAGGAAGGTCCTATCTAGTCAAGAGTAAAGTGATCCTAAAGACATGACTGCTAGAGGGAGTTTGTAACTATTAGCCAAACAGATGGAGTGATTTATAGTATCCTTATGAGGTTGGTCATTGGTCTTACCAGACAAGATAAAATGGGATAGAATCACAAGTAAATAGCCTGGCAGCTCAAGGGATGTACATTTCCTTGGTCCAAACTCAACAAAGTAAGAATCATGATATAAGTAGCTAATGAGAGGGGTAAAGATAGCTTTATTGGAAGTACTAATTCATATCCTACAAATATGATCCAAGTCTGCCTGGCCCTTCATTTCTTTGGAATTCAAGGCCTTATCGTGGTAGGGAAAAGTAGCAACAGGCTCAAGCCCAAGTAGCTCATAAATATCCTTAAGGGTAATGGTGAACTCTCCCCATGAGGTAATGAATGTGTGGGTTGTGGTGTTACAATGAGAAACCATAACTTGTAGGGCATCGTTGTGTATGGAGGGAGTGAACTCCCCAAACTAGGTGGCGCGGTGAAAACAAACTTTGGTGAGGGCGTCAGCATATGTGGACTGCATGAATGATTTCCAATCTGCAATAGGGATGGGGAACCACTAGGTCCTTCAACATTAATGTGGGAACGGGGGAACTCACCTCGGTCGATATGAAACGTCATAGTTTCTTTTGGGGGAAAACCCCCCAAACAGTAGAGTCTTCATCTTCATCACCTAAGAGTAATGGGTCACACTTAGCACTCAAAGTGCAAGTCTTCCAGAAATCATCACCCTTGCCAAAGATATGAGAGCGGTGATAAAAGAAAAGTTTATCTTAGCGAGTTGACATTAGAGCAGTGGCATCCAAAGTAGGGTCAGGAGTAGTGGTGGTGGAAAGCAGAGCAGCGTGGTGGGAATAACTTGTACGTCTGGTGCACTAGAATAAGACGCTATAGGAGAGGTGTAGGATGAAAAGATCGAAAGAAGAGAGAGTGGATTGGAAACAATGGATTAATAAAGGTTGAAGATAGAAAAGGAAGAATGAAATAGAAGAAAAGCTTGAGCAACAATGATGAATAACACTTTTTCTCTATAAAATCCCTATAAGTATGGAGGAAAATCAATAGACAAAAGAGAAAAATAGATAAGTGTCGAGTATTAGACGTTCGAAAAGAAAGTGAACGTTTGAGTTTCCCACAGAGGCACGTGCCAAGACGCCAAAATGATTACAAAAGGGACACGGGGCACTTCAGGGAGTGCCCTGATAGTTGAAAAGACAACCCCACAACATTAATGAGGTGACCCTTGGGAGAGAAGGGGTTGTTTTTAAGAGAAGTAATGATTTTTGGTGCAAGAATTTTTTAAATGGGTATTTAAGGCCAAAACGACCAATTAAAGTAAACCTTCACGCTATAAGACCGGACGATGATATAATAGGTTAAAGATGCATCGAGGAGAATTTCTTACATTCAAACAAATGGAGGTTGCTCGTAGCACAGTTCTAAAAGAAATGATGTCCCCACGTCGTAAGTCTGAATGGATGTAACTTTGGCTTAGGTACATCAAGAAGAATTTTCTCTTTTCGAACAAGTGGAAAACAGGGACGGACACAATGCAAACAAATGGTGGAGAATTTTATAAGCCAAATGCTAGGAATTTTCACAAGAAATAAATAAGAGAATGCATGCTACTAGGGGAAGTCCTAACGAAAACTACCACTCACTAGAAGTTCACTATATGGTGGACCGAAACAACACAAAATAGGGAGAATTTAATTTTGAACAGTTAGCATGATGATGGATAATTTCCACAAATACTTTGGGAGAATTCACACAATCAGTTAAGAAGATGGAACGGATGGGACCTAATGACAAAAAAAAAGTTACGATGTCCCCTCGTCATAGGCCCAGATATTGCAGAGCCTTGGTAAAATAGTTTCAATAAAGACAGAGATGGAATAATTTTCACTCAAGATGGTTCATCGAATTGAGAAGTTTTTCATGCAGACATTTCTTGTTATCATAATAAATATCTACACGAAGGGGAAAATGTAGGGGGATTGAAGGTAATATATGAATTAGATAAAGCTTCTCCGATTAATAAAAGATACTCAAGATAAAGAAGCAACACGAAGCTAGTAAGGCAGCTCAACTAGGAAGCCCATTGATGTAGCCCCGTGTGGAAACTGGCCGAGATAGCTCTTCTATATCTTCCTTTATTACTTAGTCAAATTGTATCTTTTAAATACTTTAATTATAATGCTGTAGTGATTTGTAATATTGAGTGTGAGGTCAAACGTTAATCGCAAGAGACCAGGCCTGGTAGAGCCTAGGAGAGTTTACATGCTCTATCAAACGACCTCGTTGTGGGAAATTCATAGGGACTTAGTTTGGAGGATTGAGAAGTGAGGCATTATTAGGGATTATCTGGACCATCTTAGATACACTTGGTAAAACACCGAGAGATTATTTCATTGTGGAAGCTTGTGTAGAGTAACCTTGAGTTCCATCGCATATTGAGATTTGATCCAAACAGTTCCCTACCAAATATCACATCTACTTTACAACCGGCGTTACTAGCCACCGACCCGTTGTCCAATCCAACTTGAGTAAACCATAGTGGTATTGGGATTGTTAGATGGTTTGGTAAGCTATCTCTGTCGTGACAGTCCTATGACACACAACGTATAGGAAAAAGGCATATCCTAGCATTTAATGATTATGACGTAAAGTGTGCTAATCCATCAGACATTTAATGTTTGAGACTTAAATTGTGAAAGTCGGGTCTTTCACATTAATGAAGACTGAGAAGTCTCGGGAAGGGGTATGAGGATATTTATGGGCCTCAACTACTTTTGAGATGAGAGAGTTCTTTCTAGATATTTATTACTAAAGAGAGAATATATCATAGAGAATTTATTGCAAACTAGAGAGTTTACTCACCCACCATTGTCATTTATTGTTAAGCTTTCAATAGCTATCCAGAGATCTATCAGAGGTTATTGGTGTGTTGGTTGTCATTTATGCAGATTACTAAGTAGAAAAGCTAATTAATCAATCATAAGACAAGTAATCTAGTCGACAAGTTAATTAAATCTAATCACAAGCTTGAATAAAGGCAGAAATATATCATGAGCATGCTTATTGAAAAATAAGTGCATTTTATTCCAAACACTTGGTGTTACAATAAAAAAAATTGGGAAATAAAAATCCTATCCTACTCCGTGCTTTCCTTCAAGTTTACTTATCCCAGTGGGAGGCTCATTAAGGGTGCTCGACAAAGTTGTAGACCTCAAATCTCTCAGCTTAGTACATCTATTGCTGCTTGACTGATCTAGTAAGTGTGGGGGAAAACCTATTCCTATTTTCTTTCAGGGTCGTAATCTCTAATATATTTTCTGATCAAAATCTGAGGAATGGTGTCAAGAGGAATCCAACTAACATTAATTTTGAAGGGTCGATCAGGATAATCCAATATGCCTGAATCATGCCAATGCCACAATTCTTTGCCCTCAGGTATCTTCAGTAGTCCAAGAAAGTTTAACTAGACCCATTTATATCCGTTTGACCTCGCTTTCTCCATGTGTTTATCCAAGTAAGTTAAGGCTTCATCATAACCATCCATCCAGAAGGCCCTGGATTACTTATGGAAGTGGAATGTTAGTCGGTCCACCCTGTCTTGGAGTTTCTTGATAGCCTTATCCTTTTCTTGGAGTAAGGCATCTTAGTCGATTAATGTCTTCTTGGTTCTTTCTTTATCTATGGTTGGTCGAGTAACCATGGCCTTCCTAGTCTTCGGGTAATAATTATTATTCCCAGTAGTTCCCCATTTATAGAAAAATATCAATTCAGGAATCCCGATATGGGTTCCATGAATTTCATTTAACCTACTCACTCAATTCACAACCCTCAAGGTATTTAGGAATATTCTCGCTAGAACAACATCAATAGATTGACAGAACTGAAGAAAAAGTGGGTTTGGAGTAAAAGTAATGACACACTCAACAATGAACAAAGTGGAATTTCATTGACCCTCAGCTAAAGAATACACATCACTACACCATATGGGAACATTTATGACAGACGTATATTTGGTTTTGTAACAGTTAGAGTGCGTTAGGAATATCAAACAGTATTTAAGTGTTAGTAATTACTTATATCCATTACAATTGTATTTTAGTGTGTTTATATTATATTATGATGTATAGTTTTTAAAATTTAATTTTTTTTATGCGCTAAAAACAACTGTGAGCAAAAACAAATTGATGCCAAAATAGAGAGAGTCATATTGTGAGCTAATTTTTTGTGACCTTAACTATTTTCCTAATTCACGTAAAAGTTGGTACACACTTTTGACCCTAACGGTTTCCTTCCCTTTGTTACCAGCGTTCTCCTCTTGCCCCCGTTCTCTTCCGTTGCCGCCCTTGTCCAGAATGCGTTCTCCATCTCTTAAATCTGATAGCAGAGAGGTACACAATAATGTTTTTTTTTGTCAATTTAAGACCATATTCTTAAATCTGATCGTAGAGTCTCGCCCCTTTCCCGAGAGAGTCTCATATTATTTTTCTTTCAATTTTTTTAGTTTATGAATGATATATTCTGAAATATATTGTGCTTTTTTTCACTATCTCTCTTATTTTCTAAAGGCTTTACAGAATTCTCTATCCAGCTCTCTTCTAAAATATAATCATATGTATAAATATATACACGCATTGGAATTAAAATTATGTCGCAAAATTACAATTATTTGTCTAATCATTGTGCATTGCTCATTTAATCGATTACTATATACACAATTATGCAAAAGTTTTGAATTTAATAGTTTATGAGAGTGACATGTACGAATATATTTATATTTTTTTTATTTTTGTTTAAATAGAGGATTACAAAAAGGAAAAATATATTAAAAGATAGAGAAGTTGTTCGCGATGATAACCAATTCTTTTATGTGCGTTATTTGTTAATTTATGTAATTGTTTTATATCTTTACTGGGTAATAAGGGTATTAGTTTATGATTTTAATGTTTACGAATTACATTCGTTAATACGGTTGAAATCACAAAATCATGGTTGATATGTGATATCAAGTTTGAAATCGAAGGTTGCAATCAGAGCAAGGGTTTTACGTTAGATCAAATCGAAAGTTTAAAGAATAAATTTGTTACATATCCTCCTCCTGCTACAATAATGTACCATTTTATTTTTGTAATTTTAAATGTGTTTATCTAACATGTCTAATCTTGAAAATTGTAGACGTTTATTTCAATCGAAATACATGTTTTGTGATGATTATTTCGGTGTTAGAATTATCTAAGTATAATTGAAACTTTGAGGAGACATTATGTGCCTTCAACATTAAATAATTATTTATTATTTCCATATGAATGTATTGTTTAACTATACGATATGCTTTTGTCACTTAACTCTTTTATGTTGCATAATGTCTCGATCAATTAATAAAGGATAAATGGGTGAAAAGAATAGATTTAGCTTAGTGTATAAACAAGGAGTTGAAGATTTTATTGACTTTGTGATTGAAAATAATGACCAACTGTTGTCAATGTTTCCATGTCTGTATTCTAAATGTCGGAACATGATGCGATTTATCGTGATAGAAATTCGAACATATTTGTTGAGGCACGGTATAGATTAGTTGTATACAACATGGGCTTTACATGATGAAAAGTCTTTCACAAATTTAAAAAAGCACCTATCGACAAGAACTATTGATGAAATAACTGAAGACGAAAGCACTAACAATGCGGGACTTGGTATGGGGAACCCTGTTGATACAGTTTATGGAGTGCATGATGGTACTTATGTGGATACTGAAGGAGGTCAAACAGGGGTTGCTGAAGAAACGTATCCAGGAAAAAAAAGTATGTTGAATACAAGAAAAGTATCCTCACATGAAGCGTATGATGAAAGACTTGGGGATGAAAGCCAATTTCATTTATACTTACGTCAATAATTGTATTTTGTATTGGAAGGAAAATGAAGATAAAGAGGAATGTCCTCAATATGGAAAGCCGATATATGAAGTGACGACACTTCAAATATAATGTATGGTGCACATTAATGGTAATATTCAATTTCATTTGAGAATACTATATATACATGATGATTTTTCCTTTTTAAAATACGAAACATACATAGGTACATCATGGATTCAACAATTTATTTTTGAATCATAATATGTTTGGGAGTAAAGAAAATATATAATAGACTCATTTTTTTGTTTTCTAACCTTTTGCTATTTTTTATTTATATTTTTCTATAGGGTCAATTTGAACTTAATGTTTCGGCTGAAGTTGCTCGCCCTTTACTTGAGAAACCTTGGTCCCAAAGTTTTAGGACCTTCAAGTCTAGTTTGCAAGAACATTTAAGGAAAAATGGTCGTGAAGTGCCTCAAGGCGTTGATTCTAAAATTTGTAAAAAATTGTAGAAAATAAAGATAATCCCCCAAACTAGCAACAAAATATTAAAAACATCGACAAAAACTTCAAATTCCCCATTGTCTTTGGCGTTGTAGCTATGCCCAGAAAGCATTAAAAAGGGTAGTCAATCATGTTGATAATTTCCAGTCTCAACACTTTTTAATCTCACACTTGACATCAAACTTATAGGGAAAGGAAGAGCCTACCAAAAAATTTAGGCGAATATATAAGTGGATTGTGGGACACAATAATGAAAATTGGAATGTGATGGCTAATTCTAAGGCTAAATATGTGAGCATTTCATTATTTTTCGGTGATATTATTTTTTCTCCTTCGGTCTTCCTCTTTTACATGTATTTATAGTATAGAATTTTTTTGTTCATACTATATGATGAGTTGGTGGCTTCCGAGAATAAAAGAAAATGTTAAGGACGTAGCCATGATAAGGGAGGCATTAACACCGATGTAGTTGCATATTCAACTCAAGACCACACATTGTCGAGGATACCCTCAAGGTAGATATTCATATTTTTAAGTTTCATCTTGCAAAGTTACAACTTCATCGTGTTATTGGTGCTCTTAACTTTTGTTTTTTGTACATTTATGTTATAGGTTATGTGTCATATTGTATCAAACATGAAAGAAAATGGGGTACCGTTGAACACTCCCATGAGTGATCGATCCATATCAACTAATCGTCCTTCTCCTCAAATCCAAAACAAGGACAATATTTTCGTATCGCTTGGTGCATCTCAAACTCATTATCCTCCCCACATTCTCATGAACGAACCTAAAGTCCTATTGTGTTATAAGTTTAGTAACATTTAGACAAAAGGTCATGTTGTGACAGATTCATCATGGCAAATGTGTCATTTTAAGCGTCCCCAAAATGGAGAAAAGATAGTTTGTGTGGAGGAAGTGTTCAACTCTGATGCTCATTTATGGGAATCTCCTTAAGATGGTTTATATACCTTGACTGGCTTCGCATGTGGGGGATATCTCATATGGCTTGATTGTTGGTTGAAGTACATATCATTCTGGCTATGGATGAATCATGACATTTATTTTTGCTTATGTTTTTGGGCATGTGGATCTTTTATAGTATGTTTGAATGTTTGCTTTATGCTTGTTATGGATTATGCATATTTATGCATTTATGGACAATGATATTATGACCATTGATTATTTATATCTTTCTTTCCCTCTCTAATTTTTTCTATATATGCCAACTTCATTAATTATTTGAAAATTTTAACAAGCATGAGTTTTTAAGAATATCTTATCGGTGATTATCTTTGATTACTATTTTGGCTCCTACTCAATGCTGGCATTGATTTTGAAAGGGTGAGAAAAGATCGATTGGGTGGTTCCTTGGAATATATATATATATATATAACATTTTCTAACAGAGTAAAACTATTAGAAAGTCTCACTTCTAACGGTTTAGATCTGTTAGTAAATAAAAGGAAAAGCATAAATGTAAAAATAAGTCCTCACGTAAGTAACGCTTTTTTTTTATTTGTAACAGTTATTTTTTGTGAGAAATAACAAAATTTCTAACAGTTTTAATCTGTTAGAATTAATAAGTTTACTAACAAGTTGGGCCCATCAAAAATCATATTCCCAACACATTATTCCTAACGGATATATCTGCTAGAAAATTGATTACTAACACTCACTGAGTGTTAGTAAATGGTAATTGGGGTGTAGTGCATCGATAAGGCCATGAGAAATTTCTAAACTTACCCAACTAGGAATCTTCCTCTTTCCCCTAAATTCCTCTAAGGAATTGTCATTTAAGATGTACACCATGACTGAAAACCATGAAAATCAAATAAAAGAAAGGAACGACAGCTTACAGAGATCGAAAAATGACAACAGATAACAAGTAGAAAATAACGAAGAAGAAAGACCTAAGAAGGAAGAGAAAAGCTAAGTATAGAAAGTTTGAGGTATAGTGAAATAGAGGGAACTTTCATCCTATTAAAGGTTGCCTCAAAAATTAAAACAAAGTGATTGACTGCACGAACATTTGAACTACTATCGATTGCACGCTTCCAAATGTGCAAAAGGACCAATATACTCTTTGGTGGTTCGATGAAGTTTGAATTATTTATGACAATGCCATTATCAATAGTATTGGTGAAAAAATTCTACAAGTCCGAACGGTCGGCTGCCGACCAACTCTTAGACATCACGCCAAATACTCTATACTTTCGATCAATCATTAAGCATGGAACATTGGGGGGCTTTTGTTGTATGTAAAAATTACTCTCCCCCGTGGACTAGCGAAAAGTAGACACAACTCCTCCTATGGGGACACTCAGCTATATTGGTCAGCTTCAAATACACCTAGATGGCCGGAATGTTGACCAACTTCCAAAAAATGAACCATCAAGAATACTAATGGTTGCTCGGGTGGAATGGTGACCAACATTGAATATCAAGAGTCTCATTTATTGTACACAGATGTAACTGCTTGGAAATATAAAGGCATTCTATCTCTAGGTTTTCAAACCAATATAAATTTATGTTCTCCCTTATCTCAATGGGACGATTCAACCAAGCACAATCATACCCAATAGTGAGCTATTGTAAACACTTAAAATGATACCAACAGTGAACATAGGCTTTTCTTAAAGCTGGACCACTTTAAAAATCATGTCTCTTGTGTGTGTTTGTCTGGCTTGTTGATATTTATTTATCTGTGGTTATAAATTTTGACCCTATCTATTTTTAGACATCAACAAGTACATCAATGCAATAAAGACAAAAGTAATGATAAAGATCAACATGGTCTAAAAAGCAGAGGAGTTCGCTAGCAGGATCGGTAACTACCATCCAGGACTACACCGAGCTGGCTCAGCACATCAACAAGAAGCTCAAGGAGAAGGTGAGAATAACATCCACCATTCGACAAGCATTCTAGGTTGAATTATTCAAGTCAGTCCTAGTCAAGCGAGAAATAAAATATTTGGATACTGATCGCGCCGTTGTATTCACCAAAGACAATATGGTCGCGTGAATTTGCTTCATAAAGATGCCTTGGTGCTCACCTTTCGAGTTACAAACATTGACATAAGTAGAGTGCTGGTAGACCGAGGAAGCTCTTTAGAAATTATGTACCTGATAGTACTTTACAATCTCGGTTAGAGTATCAAGGACCTATATACCAATGTTGGCCCATTGATCGACTTCAATGGAGATGTAGATATCCCCTCAGGAAAATCAAGTTACCGATCAAGATCAGTCCAGCTAATAAGGAAGTAGAATTTCATGTAATCCAATTAGAGTCGCCCTACAATTCCATATTGGGCAGAGGATGTCTACATCATATGATCATTTTCCTCCCCCCACTTCATTAAAAGATCAAATTTATGATCGACTAGGGAGTGATAGAATTCAGAGGATATTAAGTAGCCGTACAAAGCTATTTTATTTTAGCCATCAAGGTAAAAAAAAAGCCCAGTTTAAGAATAGTTAAAATGAGAATAATTCGAAGGACGATCATCACAAATAAAAATCAAAGGGCATTTGGCAGGCAGTTGAAGAAAACCGATTCGATCTTTCCCAATGTGTACTAGAGGAATTCATCTCTACACTCCTGAATGCATTACATCAAGAAAAGACCTTCCTCATCAAATCGGATCTGCCCAAAAAAGAAGAAGAATAAATTTCTCACTTCCTCAAAACAAATACAGACGCCTTTACTTGGTAGCCCTATGATCTCCTGAGAATAGACTTGGAGATTACTTGACACTGATTGCACGTAGAACCAAACATCAAACTGATCAACTAAAAACCCAACAAATCGAGCCCTAAGAAGGTAAGGGTTATTGAAGCTGAAGTTGATAACCCACTCTAGACCAGCTCCATCAGAGAGGTACAATTTCCATATTAGATCCCCAACGCTATTATCATTAAGAAAATAATGACAAAAGGAGGGTTTATAAGGACTTCATCGATCTTAATAAGCACTACCCCAAAGATAGTTTCTCGATGCCACGATAGATCAGCTCGTGGATTCTATAGTAGGGCATCAATGCATTAGTTTCATAGATGCATGCTATGGCTACCACCAGATACCCATGTTAGATTCAGACCAAGAGAAAACCTCGTTCATCATAACATTGGGACTTTACTATTAAAAAGTAATACCCTTTAGTTTGAAAAATGCAAGGGCGACTTATTAAAGGCTTGTTACCAAGATGTTCAAAAGGTTGATCATCTCCACCATGTAGGTATATATTAAGGATATGCTACTTAAGGGAAAGTATTCGACTGATCATTTAAGAGACCTTTTAAAAACCTTCAACATGCTTAGATAGTACAAAATGAATCTCAACATTTCCAAATGTGCATTCAGTGTGAGCTCTAGAAAGTTTTTTGGTTACTTCATGACTCAGAGAGGCATTAACGCAAATCCAAATCAGATCAAGGCTCTATAGGACTTTATAAAGTCGACCACCATCAGAGATATAAGTCATTACTAGTATATTAGCGACCCTTAATTATTTTATTTCAAGATCTTTTGATAAATGTCGATCATTCTTCTGGGCTTTGAAGAAAGTAATCTCCATAATATGGACAGACGAATGTGATCAATCTTTATAAGGAATTCGGTAATACTTGGGAACTCCTTTCTTGATGTCAACTCCTAAAGAAGAAGAAGACATGTACCTCTATTTGGTTACCTCAAGGCACGTGACTAGTGAGTATTGCTTTATCGACATGGTGAAGAATAGAGACCGATCAACTATGTGATCACACCCTTCTAAAAGAAGAAACTAAATACATTCCCATAGATAAAATTGTTTTCGTATTGGTGATCGCTACATGGAAGTTAAGGCATTACTTCGCTGATCATATGGTTGTTGTCCTAACAACTTACCCCCTAAAGGACGCTCTCAAGAAAGTCGACATCTTCAATAGAATAACCAAGTGGTTTCTTGAACTGGCCAAATTTGATATCAAGTATAAGCCCATAACAACAATCAAAGGTCAAGTCATGGTAGACTTTATGTCAGAATTTTCAACGTCGCTAAGAAAAAAGGATGAACAGTTGTATCGTATCTTGGAATCATTGGTGGTCGACGAGGACAAGCAGCCCTAGAAGATTTTTGTGGTTGGATCATTAAATAAGAAGGGCACATGAGTTAGTATAGATTTATGACACCACAAGGCGGGCTTATTAAGCAAGCCATCAGACTGGGATTATAATGGCTCAAATAATGAGGAATAATATGAAGCCATAGTGCACGATCTGAGTAGGAAAATTAGTTTGGGTTCTCACCGCATTACTAGGTTTTGTGACTCCAAACGGATTGTGAATCAGCTTAATAGGGAATATGCAACAAGGAATCCTAAAATGATAGCTTATAAAAATAAGGCTAGAAGACCTCTTCAATAATTCAAGTCTGCCTCAATTGAGCAGCTCCGAAGGAATGATAATAGCTATGCAAATCCTCTTGTAAATCTAGCGTCTACCATAAATACCGATCTGAGGAGAACAATTGAGGTGGAATATATAGATCGAACAAGAATTTAAGATGCAGAAAGAGATATGAGCATTCTCTAAGTAGATTTGGACCCATCCTGAATGGACACCATCATATCCTACTTGAAAAATGGTGAGCCACCTCCATACGATAAGGCAACACACAAGTTAAAGATCAGGTCAATAAGGTTCTGCCTCAACTCAGATGGAAACCTATATCGAAGATAATTCATCGATCCACTGCTGAACTATGTTCACCCAGATGGGTGAAATTTAAGCAAAATGAACGAAAGTATCTATGGAGCTCACATGGGTGAAAGATCGATCTCTTATAGGGAAATATCTCAGAGATACTTGATGATACCTAAAATGGTATCACCAGGTCATAGATGTATGGAGCTCAAACGGGTATACAATAACGATAATAATCACAAAGTAAATCAATAGAGAATAAGATGAGGTGAGGAGGATGGACATATGGATTTAAGTGGTTCAACGAAAGCCTACGTCCATTGTGTGTATGAGTAAAATCCACTAGTAAATATGGCTCTAATGGCCTGATTACAGCACAAGATTCTCTCTCTCTCTCTCTCTCTCTCTCTCTCTCTCTCTCTCTCTCTTCTGTATACAAATGGACAGGGTTTTAGCTAGGGTTTAAATTAATCGATCCCCTTAAATGAAGAAGATGAAGGGTTTATATAGTTCCTGGGGTGTAATACACCCCCCAAGCATGTTGAAGGTCTGCACAGATAAGGGGATCTACTCAGGTAGTGACAGCTATCCATGCACAGGTATGTAATGATGATAACATCTCCCCTCACGTGAGGGGAATAATCTTGGTTATAAACGAATTTCTCACGTAAAACACATTACCTTGGTACGTTCTATGACTCGTCTACTCATGATATTGTCTATGAATATCTCGGCCCCGATCGAGTATGAGGATATTGATGGAGCGATTAACCCAACACGTGAAACTAGCGAGTGTGGTCTTGGCTTGAGGAGCTCAGGCCGAGGTTGTCTAAGATGGAAAACTCCTGGTGTCGGATGGGAGATAGGATGAGAGATGTCTTTATTATTGTGATTCTTTTGTGAAGTCTCGACCGAATGTGTGGCTGAGGTTATACGTACGAGGCTGACCTTAGTTTTGGTAGAGTATTGGAAGTGACTTGTATGCTCCTTTTTGAAGTTTGACTATTTGGATTTGAGAGGTCCCGTCCTGGGATGAGGTCATATTTGGTCATATCAATAGATCTTTATCCCTAAGTTACCTATGTGAAGAGGAGGTTGGGGGATATGAGTTGGCATCGTCCCTTGATGATATGTCTCTAATGCATTGGCTGGATATATCTTGATATGCAAGAGGGTGACACATGTCACAGTTTTGGCCGAGTAGTGTTTTTCCTGAGTCTAACTTGACGGTTGAATGCATTGGGTTTTATGCCTTCAAATGATGACTTATTTTGGGGATCGCGCCTCATCATTGCCCCTGGTATTAAGCCCTAAAAATTTCTCTTTCCTCTTTATCTTCTCAAAGAGATCCAGCCTATTTACTCTCTCTCTAACCTTTTGTGTTCTCTACAACTTGCTTATTCGTTCCTTTCTTATAAGCATTCAACCCTTCCAGGTATCCTCTTTATCTCCTTATCTCAATCCTTCTTTTCACTACAGTTTTTCTAGATTTACAGCATTTACTTTGCTGGTCAAATTTCCCATTTTTCGGTGAGGTTTTGTCTTTTCGGTGAAGTTTGGGGTGTTTTTGGGGTAAGCTCAGCCCCTTTTTGGATGTCCTAGGTGGTAGATAGTGGCTTGATAGATTTTTAAGGTTTTTTAAGTTTTCCCAAACATTCTCAGGCAAGCTCCGGTCATCTACTTCGGTGATCTTCAAACTATTCTTGAAGTTCTTAAAAGATAAAGCCTTTTAACTTTTTGTTTAATCTTCAGTCAACCTTGATCCATATTGTAAACTTTTTGTCCCTTTTTCTAAGTTTTACTCAAGTCAAACCTCGACCTTTGATGTTAAGACATATTTATCAGTTAGCCAAGGAATCTCCCAGTGTCAGAGATGAGTGTTTTGAACATATTAGGAGGATAGAGTTTGAAAAGGCCGAGAGGCGTAGGGCCGAAGAGTTTTCGCTTCGTCTAATTTATCCTCCTCCCTTGGCTGTAGTATGCCCTCAAGCCTCTGAGCCCTGCATTCCTCCAGTCATCGAACCAAATGATCCCATCGCTATGTCGTCCTCATCCCCAAATGACCCTATTATGCCCATATCTGAGGGGGCCGAGAATGTGGATTCGTTTGAGAAAAACATGGCCTATTCTGCATACCATACTGAGGGATTTGATGTAAACGAGGATACTTATCGTGTCTCTTCATCTCAGAGAGCTGAATCTTCAAATCAATCTGACTCTGTTCAGATTCTTGAGCCTAATGTGGCAATTCCACCCCCTGTGGATGAAATTCCCCTATCAGTTGCAACTGGGGCCAAGTTTGCAGAAAGGTTCCCCAGTGGTTACCCAGGTAATCCACAGACTCAAAATGATCCTCAAGGCGAGGCTTAAGAAAGTAATGGTGAGTAGAGTGAGGTCGAAACATCAGTGGCTGATGAGTATGAGAGCACAGTGTCAGAGGTCGACCTCTTAGTCTTGAGGCACTTATATGGGATAGATTCCTCTATTTACATGAGAAAACCTAATAAGGATAAGAGAGCATTTCATGGACGAGAAAGCAAAATTTTTATTTACGAGAAGATGTTTAAGGTCGGCTTTCGGCTTCCTATCCATCCTACAATCCGGGCCATTTTGGCCCATCTCAGTCTTGCACCCTCTCAGCTTTCTCCGAATGCCTGGAGGGTTATCCTTGGTTCTATCATACTTGGGAGGACATTTCACCAAACTAACATTCCACTAAATATTTTCCTTGCCTGTAATAGACAATCATCCCCAAAGACCCAACCTGGCTACTACCATCTCGTAGCCGAGAAATGTGAGAAGAAAATTATGCTAGTTACCCAAACTTCCAACCACAACTGGAAGCCTAGATAATTTTTTATTTATGGGGATTGGGAGTTCAGCCCTACCTAAGCTTGTGGGACCTCTGAGCTTGGGACCCCTCTAAAGTGAAGAAGGTCTCAGCGTCGGCCAAATTAGACCCAGTCTTGTGGCTTATGAGAAGGTCAATAAGATCCAGGGACAGGGTGATAAAGGTCGTCTAGCTAAGTTTGAGCATTTGATGACTCCATACTACCTAGCTCAGACATGTCTAGATATTGACCCCTTTGAGGAGTTATGTAAGTGATAAACTTTTCCAAGTGTAGCTTCGTTTTTATCAGGTATTTATGACTAACTTCCCAAGTATATCATTTACAGGTCGTCCAAAAGGCATCTCCGATATCCTTTGGGAAATGGTGGCTCCAAACTTAAGCAGGTTCACAAGCAAACGTGGGCAGAGGAATGAACCCACTGCCCCTCCAGAAACCAAAAATCATCTGTAGGCAGCCTCAACCGAGCTGATGAAATTGGGAAGAAGAAGAGGACCTTAGTTGATTACACTACTATAAATTGTCCTTCGAATATTTAAGACCAAGCCATCCCCAACTCGTCTGAAGGCATGCTTACTGTTAGACTGTTGCATCTTAAAATTGACGATGATAGCATCATCGTCCATAGAAGACGGGCCTTTGACGCTATCGGCTGCATTATGTCTGAGCCCAAGAAGTGCTTCCTTCAGTCGATGGATATTGCGTTACTGATAGAGTTTTCTATCCATAGAGCTGTTTAGGTATCTTTTTAAGAATTTTCAAAGTGATGTCTTGTCTTTTGATAAAATAGGCAACCTCGTATTGACTTGTCTTCTCATATTTTGTAGGGTATAGTCTCCTTGTATAGGATGGGAGACTGGATTAGTAAGAGGATTCCCCTGATTCAAAAGGGAAGGGTTGCTGTCATAATGGAGAGTAACCTCCAAAGTGAGTTGGAGACTACCAACTTGGCCTTGTAAGAAATAAACAATAAATTGACAAACAAACGATGAGTCATACCAATACTTTGAAGACCTTGGCCGAAAAAAGGCAATAAAAAATTGATGCTGCTATTAAGGATGCTAGGGCACAAGTTATAGCTAAATTCAAGGACTCTGAAGAGTTTGTCGAGCTTAGCTTTGAGCATCTTGAGAGGGGTATCAAAACTGTCGATCGGTGGGTTGTTCTTAAGCATGCCGAGACTGGGGATCTTTCCCCTGATGACTTTTTAGATCTCAACTTCAGTGATATGCTTCTGTAGATGGCTTTGGCCAAGGTTGAGGACCCCACTATTGTCACAGAGATTAATCTCCCCGAGGTCATAGAGACGAATGGGAACACGGACGACCTTGGTCTTGGTGACGATGGTGCCGAGATAAGAAACACTGG
Source organism: Sambucus nigra (assembly GCA_949130495.1). Classification (NCBI taxonomy): domain Eukaryota; kingdom Viridiplantae; phylum Streptophyta; class Magnoliopsida; order Dipsacales; family Adoxaceae; genus Sambucus; species Sambucus nigra. Next base: position 540,334,717 of record OX422215.1, on the reverse strand, counting down.
GACTGAGGGGGAGAATCAAGTAGCTAGTGATGGATCGGCCCCAGCCGACGGTGATGTCACTCTGCAGCTCTGATTTTCTATAGCTTTTGTGTATCTCATCTCATCTTCTTTTTTAATGTAACTATTTGATGTAAGGTGATTCTCGGCCTTTTACGACCTTCAAATTTTGTTGTAATCTTTTGAACTTTCACCTATAAATTTGAACTTTCACCTTTACTGTACTCTGTTTGCTTAATATTCTTAAGTCTTGTCTCTTGTTTTATCAACTTGTTGATAGTTTCTTGGTGTGAACCATAATTTGTAATCGCGTCATCTCTAGCCGATGGATTGATGAACCAGACCTTTCTCATTATTTTTTAGAGTGTATGGATGAGTGTCATCTCATCCATGCACTATCATCTTCGATCGAGAGATTTAATCCACCAAACTAATTATGTTTAATAATGAACCACAACTAAGTGATTTTTAATTTTCATTCACTAAATCATGGTGTTATAACATAAGTCTTCTCTCATCATTTTTTAGAGTGTATGGATGAGTGTCGTCTTGTCCATTCACTAACATCTTAGGCCGAGAGATTAAATCCACCAAACTAATATTGTTTAATAATAAACCACAATTAAGTGATTTTTAAATTGCAATCACCAAATCATGGTGTTATGACATAAGTCCTCTCTCGTCATTTTTGAGAATGTATGGATGAGTGTCGTCTCGTCTATGCATTATCGTCTTTGGCCAAGAGATTAAATCCACCAAACTAATTATGTTTAATAATGAAACACAAATAAGTGATTGTTAATTTGCATTCATTAAATCACGGTGTTATAGAATAAGTCCTCTCTCGTCGTTTTTAGAGTATATGGATGAGTGTCGTCTCTTCTATGCACTATTGTCTCCAGCCAAGAGATTTAATCCACCAAACTAATGATGTTAATAATAAACCACAATTGAGTGATTTTTAATTTGCATTCACCAAATCATTGTGTTATAGCATATGTCCTCTCTTGTCATTTTTGAGAGTGTATGGATGAGTGTCATCTCATCCATGCACTATCGTCTTCAGGCGAGAGAGTTAATCCACCAAACTAATTATGTTAAATAATGAATGTCTTTCGATGTTATTGATAACCCATGGATGAGGTTGACCCCATCTAGGCTGTCGTATCACCGAAAGCTACTTAAGCCGACTTCACCACGAATGATGTTTTGTAGCTTAAGGCAGGTTGACGCATATGACCAATAATCATTCAAATAAATAGAGAACATATGATAGAACACACCGATATTTTCATTGAATTTCATTCATTTGAGTCTCATACATATGTAGTACAAGGAAACTGAAAGAAAACTGACATAGATTAAATCTTACTGGTAATACTTTTTGAGGTGGTCAGAGTTCCATGGGTTGGAGAAGGGTTTCCTTCTAGATTCTACAATCGATATGTCCCTGGTTCCACCTCTTTAAATACTTTATACGGGCCATGCCAATTTGGATGGTGCTTATTAGGCTTCTTCCATTTCTTTTTCAACACTAAGTTTCCTACTTTCAGTGGCCGAGTCTTAACTCTTTTGTTCTAGAACCTCGTTGTTCTATTCTGGTAGGCATCTTGCCTAACCTTAGCATCTTCTCTTCTTTATTTTATAAGATCCAAATCAAGCCTCCACTCCTCACTTTTCTTTTCAGGGTCGTAGGTCTGAACCCTATGAGTAGGCAGACCTAGCTCCATTGGCATAATTGCCTCTGAGCCGTAAGCAAGCATAAATGGGGTCTCCCCGGTAGAAGTCATCTCCATTGTCCTATAGGCCCATAGGATAGCATATACTTCTTAGATCCATCTCCCCTTTGTATCCTTTAACTTCTTCTTGATTCCATCAAGAATCGTTCTATTTATTACTTTCGTTTATCCATTAACTTGGGGTCGGCCAAGAGAGGAGAAAATTGCTTGATGTCTACCCTTTCGCAGTATTTTTCCAGGGAGACGTTCTTAAATTGTGTTCCATTATCATAAATCAGGGTGTTGGGTTGACCGTACCTGCAGATGATATTTTTCCAGATGAATTGAAAGGTTTTCTACTCCGTAATTGTAATCATCGGCTTATCCTCCACCCACTTTGAAAAGTAATCTATCGCCATGATCAGATAACGATAATTATTTACAGCTCTTGGCAAAGGTCCTACCAAATCAATTCCCCACACTGCAAATGGCCAAAGAAAAGTAATGGCGGTCAGAGGTTGATGAGGTTGGTGAGGGATGGTAGCAAACCTATGGCACTTGTCGCACTTCTTGACATATGCTGCAGCATCCTTGGCCAAGGTTGGCCACCAATACCCCTGGGTAATAATTCTCTTAGCTAAAGATCTTTCCCCAACGTGATTGGATAAGGAGGCTTCATACACGTCCTTTAGGATATATACTACCTCTAATGGATGGACACACCTGAGCAGAGGAAGCAGAAACTCTTTCTTGTATAAAGTGTCTTCTATGATGGAGAATTTAACAACTTTATATCTCAACTTTCTTTTCTCGATCTTTGATTCTGGGAACTCCCCATCCTTTATGTACCTGAGGAGTGGATCCATCCAGGAGGTTCCCATATTGAGATTTAAATAAAACTCTGTAGCACTGTCTTACTCTTAAATAGTCGGACGGTGTAAGATTTCTATCGACACTGTCCTTCTTATTTCTGCTCTTGTAGATGAGGCAAGCCTTGCAAGGGCGTCGGCTTAGCCATTTTCCAACCAGGGTATCCTCTTCAGATTCGCTTCAGCAAACTACATTAATGATGTCTTAACCTTTTCTAAGTACTTTGCCATTCTTCCATCTTTAGCCTCATACACCCCTAAAATTTAGTTGACGACTAACCTAGAATCACTATGCCCAAGGAGTTGGCCAACATTCAACGCTCGGGCGAGGGAGAGGCTTGCTAAGAAAGCCTCATACTCATATTCATTATTTAAAGATTTGAAGTTAAACCTCAATTCATACTCAATATCGGTTCCATATGGGATTGGCATTATCAATCCTGCACCACTTCCATTCTCACACGAAGGACCATCAACAAAGAGACTCCACATAGTACCATTGGTGAAAAACTACCCTCTTCCGGGGTTTTGTTATTGAAAATATACTTTTCCTCTTCATTCTCAGATACTATGGTTCTTGCTGAACTTATATCGGCCTGGGTCGAGGGAGGACATGCTCTGCTTTTTTGTTCACAAGTAATCTAAATATCACGGTATCGACCTGATCCTAAGTAAATTCAACCAAAAAGTCGGCTGGGGCTTTCTCTTCAATGGTCTTTCTTAGCTGATAGATGATATCGAAGTCTCCTAATTTGATTGCCCAAGCCATCAGTCTTCCTAACTTTTTAAGCTCATGGATTACTGGTGTGAGGGGTGAGTTTGTGAGGACCACCATGGTATGTGCCTGAAAGTAAGGCTTCATCTTTGTCGAGGCATGGATTAGGGCATAGGATAACTTCTCCATCTTATGATACCTCTGTTCAGTCCCTTGGTGTGCCTTATTATTGAAATACACCGATTTTTGAACTCCATCCTCTTATCTTATAATAGCGATGCTGATGGCCGACTTAGATACAGCCAAATAAAGATACAATTTCTCCCCCTGAACTGGTTTAGATAATAGGAGTGGGGAGCCGAGGTAGGACTTAAAATCCTGAAATGCTCTATCACACTCTTAATTCCACTCAAAAGTTTTTCTCAACACTCGAAAGAAAGGAAGACATTTGTCAATGGCTCTAGAGACAAACCTGTTTAGCGCTGCCACTCTTTCAGTGAGTCTCTGCACATCCTTTATCTTAGTAGTAGTCTTCTTTTATAACAAGGCCTTGAACTTCTTGGGATTAGCTCTGATCCCTCTTTGATTCATAATAAATCCCCAAAACTTGCCTGCTCCTACGCTAAAGACACACTTAGTGGGGTTGAGTTTCATCTGGTACTTGTCTGTCGTGTCAAAGGTGTGTTCAAAGTCGGCCACATGTGTGTCGGCCTTGAGTCTCTTAGTCGGCATATCATCAACGTATACTTCCATCGTCTTTCCAATATGGAATTCGAACACTTTGTTGACCGGCCTATGAAATGATGCCCCGACATTTTTCAACCTAAAGAGCATGACCTTATAATAATAATAGGTCCCCTTGTCAGTGATAAAATCATTATTTTATTCATCGGCCAGGCCCATAAATATCTAGTTGTAACCTGAGTAGGCATCCATGAAGCTCATCAATTCATGGTCAGTTGTTGCGTCTACCATTTGATCGATCCTGGGCAAAGGGAAATTGTCTTTTGGGAATGCTTTGTTCAGATTTGTGAAGTCGACACACATCCCCCACTTGTCATTAGCCTTTGGGACGATGAAAGTATTTGCTAACCAGTCAGGATAGACGACCTCCCAGATGAAGTCGTCCTTCTCCAACTTCTTAACATCCTCTCTGATAACATCATACTTCTCTCTTGAGTATACTCGTCTTGTCTACCGTATTAGCTTAGCATCATCGGCTACGTTGAGCTTATGGCACATAACTTCTGGGTAAATACCCAACATGTCTTCGTGGATCTATACGAAGATGCTTTGTCTCTTCTTCAACATGTTCACCAGCTATTCCTTAACCTCTTTGTAAGGACATAAATTTTTAATTGAGTCCATATATTTTTTTGACTTAATTTTGTGAACAAAACTGTATTTGTAATATGTCAGAGGGAGATTTTATTTTATCACGATCTCACTTGGTCTATGAAGTATTGAAGAAAATTGAAGACGTTGCTGCAAAACTTCAAAGAATTAATCATGCCGAAGTTTAATTGGTGTAAGTTTAATTGTCTTCAAAGTTAATTGCATTGCGAGATCACTCAGGTATGAATGCGTATATTTAATGGTGCTCGGAATTGTTTTTATAAAAGATAAGGATGTATATTTATAAAGAAAAATATTTTAAAATGTTTTTAAAAGTGTTTTAAAGGTTTACACTACGTTTTATTCTGATAATCTCAAAAAGGAGTTTGAATAATTTGGATCTCTTTTAAAAGAGACGTTTTAAACAAAAAGTCAAACTGACGCAGGATCGTTTAAACGATATGTCAGCTTGTTCGAGCGAGACGCCTATGTCGCGCGAACGATGTGGCAATCTCGTTCGAACGACACTCTTTTTGAGGCGGCACTTAATTATTATTTAAAGCGTATTTTCGTCATAGTTTCGTAAGTGTGCATTCTAGAAAAATAGTACACCATCGAGTACGAGTTTGGCACATGTTTTCTAAGGTTTAAAAAGATTAAACACATCCTTAGAGTTTGCAAAGATCCAAGTTATCATTAGTTTATGTTTACGTGATCTTGTTGCACCAAGAAGTTTGTTCTATTATTGAACATCAAGGGTTTTGTAGTGAAGAAAAGAGAAGGACTTCTTGTTCGACATCGTAGACGAATCAAAGCCATTCGGTGGACATCGAGACATTTGTGGAGTCGAGTGTTGTGGACAGGTATCATGGAAGAGGGAATTTCTGCATGGGCACTATTGAAGAATGGTAGAATATCATAAGGAGCATCAAGAACCGTGGGGATCGAGTCTTTGAGTATGGCTAATCTGTCTTTGTAAAACCATTATTCAAAGTGATTGTTTGGCTCAGGCCGTCCGAGGTTGTTTTCCCATTTTGGGGTTTTTCCTCGTACATCCAACGTTGTGAGTATTATTCAATTTATTTTACTTGCTTTAATCACTAGATGAAAATTTAGGATTAATCAAGATAAAATTGGTTTAAAGTAATAATTGAGTGTTTCACAACTTGGTTTGGTGCAAATTAAAAGTTGGATAATTTTTGGTAAAAATTGGATTGATTTGAAACACACGCATTTGGGAATTTTTCAAATTATTATTAGAGATATAAAACATATTTTTATTTGTTTTGTGATCTCATGTGTTTTCAAAGATGAATTTTGGATTTAACGAACTTTCTCGAACTCCTATTTTTTATGGCACTAATTACACTTATTGGAAGATGAGAATGAGAAGTCCTTTAAAATCAATTGATGAGCGTGTTTGGCTAGAAATTGAGAAAGGTTGGACACCACCTGTCACTATTGTAGGTGAGGTCACTAGTTTAAATCCTGTAGAGTCATGGACTGAAACTGAACATAGACTTTCACAATATAATTCTAAGGGCTTACACGTTATTTCTTCACATGTCACACCGAAAGAATATAATAGAATTATGACTTGTGAAACATCAAAAGAGGCTTGGGATATTTTGGCACTCACTCACGAGGGAACTAACACGGTTAGGGATTTAAAACTTCAAAATATCACTACACAGTTTGAGACCATGAGGATATTAGAGAGTGATACTTTTGATGAGTTTTATGTTAGGTTGTCCAATATTGTCAACTCGTCGTTTAACCTAGGTGAGAAAATTCCCGATAACCGTGTCATTAAGAAAATCCTTAGGTCGTTGCCTAGTAGGTTTGATGCGAAAGTGACCATTTTAAACTCATTAGGTAGGTTAGAGTCGATGAAACTAGAAGAGATTGTAGGTGACTTACAAACCTATGAAATCGACATGATTACCTCCAAGCAAGTGCCTAAGAACGAAAAGGGTATTGCTTTGAAAACCTGGAAGGAGGAAATTAAAGTTTCGGATTCCGATTCCGATTTTGAGGATATTGCTTTGTTGGCAAAGAAATTTAAAAATTTATTAAGTTTCAAAAGTAATCGAAAGATGCCAAGAAATTTAAAAAATCCAAGAACAACAAAGTAGATCCCACCTCTAAGGATAAGTTTGAGAAGCCTAAAAGAGATGAGTCGGATAAGTGTTTTGAGTGTGAGGGGTACGGTCACAAATTTAATGAGTGTCCCACCAGACTTAAGAAAGAAGACAAGCAACCCATTGCCTATAGTGCCAGCTTAAGTGATAGTGATCTGGAAGAGGGAGAGAGTTCCTCCATTGATCGTAACTTTGTTGCGTTTATGGCATATCATGTGAGCGACGACAATTCTCATGCGCATGACACTTTCGAGGAGGTTTTGAGTGTATCCCATGTTAGTGAGGGCGAATAGAGTGATGCGGAGGAGGTAAATGTGAACGAGTTGCAAAATGCATTTAATGGGTTGTATGCTGAAACGGTGAAGGTGAAAAAAGCAAACTCAAAATTGCAAGCTAAGTTGAATGAGCGTGCCATAGAAAATAATGATAGTTTGATTGAGGATGTTAGGGTACGAGAGAAGAAGTTTAGGGAGAAACTAGAGTTTGTGGAGAAAGAGAGAGATAATATCCGTGGTTTGATGGAGTCCTTGAAAAAGGAGATTTTAGAATTTGAGGAGTTTAGGCGTTTGCTCGAGTCTAGGATTCACGAGTTGGAGGAGAGATTGAGAGACTTGTCTAGTGTCAAGTTTGATTTGGAGGCTAGGTCGGAGAAGGTAGATAAGATCTTAGGCACCGTCCAAATTAAGGGAGATAGGGGAGGTATAGGTCTTAATGACAGAGTTGTTCCCATTCCCCCCGTATGTGTGAGAAACACTAGGAAGGTTAGAAAGGTCCAGATATAGGTAATAATTCCCACCACCGCTACACTTGCACATTTTGTGATAGGAAAGGTCACCTTAGGCGTTATTGTTACGACCTTAGACAAGCTCATAGGAAGTTTAGAAATAAAGTTGCCCCGGTTCCCAAAACCCCCATGCGTCATTTTACACCTACTTGGGTTAGGAAATTGGATTTGGTGGCTTTAGGAATAAAACTTCATGATTCTCAATTGGTTGCACTTGATTCTTCCCATGCTAAATCTAAAGGATGATAGTATTGCCATATTTGTCATATACTAGTTTGCTTCATGATATATTCATTGCTAGTATAGTGACAGGTGTATCATTTTGTATTATAGTTTTCATTTGTTTGAGTCTTATTGAAAAATACAAAAAGATTGTCTTTTTAGAAAATTTTTGAAAATCCAAAAAGATTTTTTTTTTAGAGAACTTTTGAAAACCCAAAAATATTTTGCTTTTATTTGAGTCAAATATGAAAAGCCAAAAAGATTTTTGATTTTTGTTTTTGAGTTTACATGTTTGATGTGGCATATTGGTGTGCTTAGACCCCCCCCCCCCCCCCAATTGTTTCATTATCTATGTGGCTAGGACATTTGGTCATTATTATCGATGCTTAGAATAATCTTAACCATTGTTTATATGGGGTAGTTTCGAAGTTGATATGCATTTTGATTCGACTTTGTATATATGTCAACATTGCACACATGCACGAGTTTATATGGATGTTTGACTTCTCTTGCATATTTGAATCTAGTGAGGCGTTCTTATCTCAATCTTGTCATATATGTGTAAGTAGACTTAGGGAGAAGTGTGCATGTAAACACCGTTTACCGTGAGGATTTAAATTGGTAAAAATAATGAGTGATTCACGAGAAAGGGCTGCGAGAGTTCAAAATTGACTCATTGTGAAAGCCACCGTTTAAAAAGAGCCCAAAAAGAAAATGCAATATGCTAAGAAAAGGGCCAAATTTATTTAGTTCATTCCAAAGAAAATATGATATTATTGAGGGAGTTTAGATGGATTAAAAATTTAAATGGGTTTGCACAACTAATCCTAATACTGAAACATTGCAATTTAACGCTATTGTTTGTAGAATCGTCAAAATTCTGGATTTGTGTGCATGTAGTATATTTAGATAATTACGCTCACACTTTTATTGTCATATGGCTATGATAAAGTTTGATGATTTATCGCTATCAATTAGAGCCTCTTGATCTTTTCGATGTGTTGGAATTGTGACTCATTTGTTGTAGTCTCACGGCCATTCATTCCATATCCATGTTTGAGCACATTGATACTATGTTTGCATGTAACTCACATTTTTAGTTTTTACGAGTTTTTGCGGTTAGTGTTAAAAGCCTAATATTTTAACACTGTTTTGCTGCTGTCAGTGCCTTTCACTGATTTTTTTCTGGAATTTTTTTCACTCTGCAAAAATATAACATATTTATGTGAATCCGTGAAAAATTGGCAGGTCACGAGAAGTCATTCAAACGACGTCTCCATGTCGCGCGAACGACATCTGTACTTCGTTCGAGCGACGCCCTCAACTCGTTTGAGTGGCGTCCCTGGCTCGCTAGAACGACATGCTGAATTGTGGCTTCTGATTGGTTTGTAGTCTACTGGTTTAAATTGGTATATTTTTGGTACTGCTGGAAGTGTTTCTGGACTGACTGGTTTATATACAGGTTTTAATTTGTTCAAAATTCATATTTTGCATATAGTCCGTTTATCACACCTGATTAGATTGCTATATTCTTTATGTGATTCATTGGTTTACTAGCTACTGCTTTGTCATTACTTGACCATATTAAGCTAGTTGTTTCATGATTATCTGACGATTTTAAATTGGTTCACATTGATATATTCTCATGCTAGATACATTGATTGGTTTATCTTTTCACCGGATTGTCTATTCGAGACAAAAAGAGGGAGAGATGTATGTGATGTCGGGGGAGATTTGAGCATGTTTTGGATTTACATATTTTACAAATTGGTATTACAAATTGATTGTTTAAATTTGGTATCATTTTGTTGCTCAATTGTTTAACAAATGACTTTTTCAGAGTTTATTCATATTGGTATCTATTATTGTTTGGTATCATTTGAATATATATATATTGGTTTCATTTGTTCATCCATACTCTTGGTATTTGTTTGTCTGTTTCATGTGTGTAGGTATGCTTCAGTGATTCGAGATTTCATGTCTACATCACATTCAGACAGTTTATGCTTGTCGGTGCTAAATATTCGAGTCCGTGTCCTATAATTTTTTATTTTGGGTTATTGGGATGGGATTTAGGCATCATACGGCTTGACGGCCCGGGTTAGGCATTTCACTAGTTTAGTTTTGTCCCGGAATAGTCAAAGAGGGAGATTTGTAAGGACATAAATTTCCAATTGAGTTCATGTATCGTTTTGACTTAATTTCGTGAACAAAACTATGTTTGTAATATGTCATAGGGAGATTTTATTTTGTCACGATCCCACTTGTTCTATAACGTATTGAAGAAAATTGAAAATGTTGCGGCAATGCTTTAAAGAATTAATCATGCCGAAGTTTAATTGGTGCAAGTTTAATCGTCTTCAAAGTTAATTGCATTCCGAGATCACTCAGGTATGAATGCGTATATTTAATGGTGTTTGGAATTGTTTTTATAAAAGATAAGGATGTAATTTTATAAAGAAAAATATTTTAAAACGTTTTTAAAAGTGCTTTAAAGGATTACATTACGTTTTATTCTGATAAGATCGAAAGGGAGTTTGACTATTTAGGATCTCTTTTAAAGAGACATTTTAAACAAAAAGCCAAAGAAAGTCAAACTGACGCAGGGTCGTTCAAACGATATGTCAGCTCGTTCGAGCGAGTTACCTATGTCGCACGAACGACGTGGCAATCTCGTTCGAGCGACACTCTTTTTGAGGCCGCACTTAATTGTTATTTACAGTGTATTTATGTCAGAGTTTCATAAGTGTACATTATGGAAAAATAGTATACCATCCAATACGAGTTTGGCACATGTTTTGTAAGGTTTAAAAAGATTAAACACATCCTTGGAGTTTGCAAAGATCCGAATTATCATTAATTTATGTTTACGTGATCTTGCTGCACCAAGAAGTTTATTCTATCATTTAACATCAAGGACTTTGCGGTGAAGAAAAGAGAAGGACTTCTTGTTCGACATCGTAGAAGAATCAAAGCCATTCGGTGGACACCGAGACATTCGTGGAGTCGAGTGTTGTGGACAGGTATCGTGGAAGACGAAATATCCGCATGGGCACTATTGAAGAACGGTAGAAGATCAGAAGGAGCATTAAAACCCATGGGGATCAAGTCATTGAGTAAGGCTAATCTGTCTTTGTAAAACCATTGTTCATAGTGATTGTCTGGCTTAGGCCGTCAGAGGTTGTTTTATCGTTTTGGGTTTTTTCTTCGTACATCCGGCGTTGTGAGTATTCTTTACTTTATTTTACTTGCTTTAATCACTAGATTCATGTTTAGGATTAATCAAGATAAAATTGGTTTAAAGTAAGAATTGGGTTTTTCACAACTTAGTTTGGTGCAAATTAAAAGTTGGAAAATTTTTGGTAAAAATTGGCTTGATTTGAAACACACGCACTTGGGATTTTTTCACTATTTTTTAGGGTTTTGCAAATTTGGATGGTTTTTCCCGACTCGTCCTTATTGAGGATGAAAGATTCTACTTCCTCAGCAGTTTCTCGCTTCTTGAGTTTCTTCTCATCTCTTGGGTCCAAGGTATCGATATTATCGATCGTAGTTGCTTTTTTATGAGCTTCGCTCTCCTCAGCAGAGTTGAAGTAGTATTCTAGTGGCAACACTTGAGCGCCTTGGACTTCCCCTACCCCATAAGGAGTCAGGAATTTCAGCATTTGGTGTATAGTGGAGGGTATGACCTCAAAATCTTTGAGGGACACTCTTCCTATGATGATGTTACAAGCCGAGTATACACTTTCAGCCAATATAAAGAAATTGATCTTCTTTGTTAGCCTCTTTGGCCAAACATCTCCCATTCTGATGTCCATTTTATACATTTTTAACGGATGCACCTTCTCGCCACTGAACCCTATTAGAGGATGATGATAAGGCACGATCCTCTTCTTACTAAGTCCTAGTCCTTTGAATCATGGACATAACATAACGTCGGTCGAACTTTCACCATCAACCAGTATTCTCGGTACATCATACCCATGGACCCTGGTTGTAATCACCAGGGGGTCGTCTTGGGGGGCTAGGATACCTTTGAAGTCGAGTCTTGAAAAACACATAATTAAAGTGTCCATATCCACCTTCTTCCTTTTTTCTGACTTAACGCCTATTTTATCTTAGTTAACTAACTCAACCTTAGAAAGAGCTTTGACTTATATAACGTGTGATTTTCTGTCAGCCACCTCTGAGCCTCCTCCTTCTAGTCCCCTATAAATTATCTTCACATCGAATGAAATCATGTGAAGGCGACCTTTAGGACCATCGTCCTTTGGTGGAAGATTTGGGTCGTCTTCATTATCGTCATTTGAGGCATTATCTTTTTTACCAGGGTCCTCCTCCTTGCACCCATCGACCCTTCTTTTTCTAGGGTCATCTCGCCCCTTTTTTGGGTTATCACTGCTCACATACTTTCTCAGCTTTCCCGCCTTAAGAATCTTCTCAATCTCATCTTTTAGAGCGAAATTTTTTCTGTTAAGTGTCCATGAACTTGGTGAAATTCACATAATAATATTTTATTACTTTTGTGAGGGGGAGCTTTCATCTTTTCAAGCCATCTTAGGGACCGATCATTCTTGATCTCATTAAAAAACTTATTTTTCCTCTGAAACTTTCTCCCACTGCTAGCCCTCTTCTCATCCTCATACTTAGCAGCCATAGCTTCCTTGACGTTCATGACTTTGTTTACTGTTGCTAATAGCTCGACCATAGACTTCGATAGGTCTTCATCGCTTCCAAAGAAATTTTCCATTCTGCAGGCCCCCTATTAAAGTTTTGTCATAGCAATATTTTCCTCATAATCCTCTACTTCCAATTTCTCCTTATTAAACCTCACGATGTACTCCCTGAGACTCTTATTCTTCCTCTGTTCAATGTGCAATATGTGAATAGTTTTCTTCTGGGGTCTTACCCCAAACCCGAAGTTAGGGATGAATCGTTGTACGAGTTTATTGAAATTTTCAATGGAGATCTTCGGGAGTGAAGTGAACCATATATGGGAAGCCCCGTTCATAGTGCTTGAGAATGCACGGTATTTAAGTTCATCTGAGATGGAGTAGATATCTGTAGCTGACTGGTACATCTCTACAGGGTGCACATGGTTAGTACTCCCATCATATATTGGAGTAACCACTGGTGGCTTGAACTTGCCAGGGGTTGGAAAGTTAACTATATTTTCCACAAAAGGAGAACCTTATGAGTATCCCCTCTGCAAGGGGTCACGGCTCTTAAGGATGTCTCAAATCTTATTTTTTAGCCTTTGAATTGAGTAATTCCAAAGGCCTCTCAACCTCTTCAATAATGTCGGCCAGACCAATGTTATCCCCTGTTACCTCAACTGATCGAACTGAGGGTTCCCCTACTGCTAACCTGCATCAGCTATTTACTTCTCGTTGGCCCTCGTCTCGGCTACACGGGGGTCAAGTGTCTGCCCCGTCTATTCTTGATCCAGAATTACTCCTTGACCTAGATAACCTTTCTCTCAAATCGTAAATGGGGTCGATCCTCTCGAAGGTCGGCCATGTACTTAATTGATCAAAGGCAGAACCCCTTAGTTGTGCATCACGACTCGGCCTCCTATCATGACCTTGGATCCCTTGGATGGGGCATACCATATTCATAGATACCTCATATGGTTCCCAACAATTAGCCTGAGCATCTTCATCCTCATAATCATCATAACAGTCCTCCGAGCAGGGTTGGCCTTGCATCCCCAGGCATAAATGCCTAGGGTCAACAACGTCCCTCTACCTCTGAAGAGGTGGCAAGTCTTTGTGCGGTTCTTGGGGTGATCCCCTAGCATTCTGAGGGTGCTTTATGACTGTCAGAGTAATCATCTCCAGTTATACCCCAACTGGCCTAATTATCACATTTTGGTTGAAAGAAACCAGCTGCTCTTGCATTGTTTGTTGGCTGGCCACCAAGGACTTCAATGCCATAGCTACCTTAGCCATTTTTTTACTAAAGAGGTGTGTTTCTAGAACTAGGACCACTAGCTGGTGGTGGTAGTGGTGGAAATTCTGATGCCATGTATTAAACCTTGCAGATGAGCTATAGTTGAATGTGAAAAATGATTATAGCTCATCAGAAACTCTTTCAATGGTGAAATAGCTCCACGGTAGGGGAAGACTGGTTCACCACCAGAGATTCTTGTGAGAAAAAGCTAGAAAAAGGAAGAGATGATGCTACTCGTTCCCACAGACGGTGCCATACTAATGATACCAGAAATAGTATCACCAGGTCATAGATGTATGGAGCTCAAACAGGTATAGAACAATGGCAATAATCACACAATAAATTGACAGATAAAGAGATGAGACGAGGAGGATAAACACCTGAGTTTAAGTGGTTCGATCGGAGCCTACGCCCACTCTATGTGTGAGTGAAATCCACTAGTAAATTTGGTTCTAATGGTCTGGTTACAACACAAGCTTTCTCTCTCTCTTCTGTATACAAATGAGCAGAGTTTTAGCTAGGGTTTGAATTAATCGATACCCTTCAATGAAGAAGATGAAGGGTTTATATAGTGCCTCGAGGTGTAATACACATCCCCAAGCATGTTGAATGTGTTCAAAGATGAGGGCATCCACTCAAGTAGTGACAACTGTCCATACACAAGTATGTAATGATGATGAAATCTCCCCTCACATGAGGGGAATAATCTTGGTTATAACTGAGTTTCTCATGTAGAGAACGTCAGCTTGGTACGTTTAATTGCTCTTCCACTCATGATATCATCTGCGGATGTCTCAGCCCCAACCAAATATGAGGATGTTGATGGAGAGGTTGACCCAACACGTGAAACTAGCAAGTGTGGTCTCGTCCTGGAGCTCAAGCTGAGGTTGTCTAAGTTGTCCAACTCTTAGTGTCAGCTGGGCGATAGGACAAGAGATGTCTTTGTTGCTCTAATTCTTTCTTGAAGTCTCGGCCAAATGTATGGCCGAGGTTATACATACGAGGCTAACCTTAGTTTTAGCCGAGTCTTGGAAGTGACCTTTGTGTTCCTTCTTGAAGCTCGACTGTTTGGATTTGAGAGGTCCCATCCTAGGACGAGGTCATATTTGGTCATATCAATACTGGTGGCCATTTATGCAGAAAGACTCAATAAATTTCACCAAAGTGACCAAAGTGTCAAATGTTCTCAACAATGATCAAGCAATCTGTAAGAGATTTGAACCCCCTCAAGAGCCTGTGGTTATTCTCCCAATGGGGCATGGATATAGTGGGGCCACTACTGGTCGCACTAAAAAATTGATGGTGCCTGATAACGGTGATCAACTACTTACCAAGTGGGTTGAGGCTAAACCACTCACCCATATAAGAGAATCAAATGACATGAGGTTTGTTTGGTGGAGTCGCATCATAAGTTTTGTCATCCCAAGGGTACTAGTAACAGACAACAAAACCCAATTCGATAATGATTCTTTTCATGACTTTTACGTCCAACATGGAGTCGGGATCCACTATGCATTAGTAGTCTTCTCCTAGTGCAATGGGAAAGAAGAAATCACCAATAAAACATGGATGTCGAGTATCAAACGCCAATTAGAGAATGCCAAATGGTGATGGGTGAACAAACTTCCATCCATTATTTGAGCGTATAGGACGACCCCCATAAAGCTAACGAATAAATATCATACTCCCTTACTAACAGCATGAAGGCAGTGACCCCCCTAGAGATCGGATTAACAACACTAAGATCAGAGATATTTGAGGATGACCAGAATGATGACCAAATAGCTCATGAGTTAAATCTGACTGAGGAAAAAAAGAGAAAATTCTTATACATTTGCCCTCCTATCAGTAAGATTTGGCAAAATAATAAGATAAGAAGTTTAAGATCAAAGAATTCCTGGTCTACAGCCTAGCCCTCAAAAAGTTATTGCCCATTACAAAGAATCCATCAGATGAAAAGTTAGCGCTTAAATGGTAGGGACCTTACTACATAGGTGTAAAAGGGGGTAGGGGTCATATCACTTAGAATGGATAGATAGGAAGGTAGTCCCAATGTCATGGAATGCTATGGAAACTTAAGAATATTTATTATTAGATAGCAAGGCAAATAATATTTTCTTTTCATTTATTCACAATAAAACGATATGTTTTAGTTACCTAAAATTGTGTAAAATCCCTGTTTGATTTACTAAGTATCAAAACCCAATCAAGGAGTGGTATTATCTAAGAAGATCGGCTCAGAGAGGCATAAAACCCACTTAAATAAGTGGTACGATATGAGCAGATTCAAAACCCACTCAATGAGTGGTATTATCTAAGATTGATCAGCCTAAAGGTGTAAAACCCACCTGAATAGGTGGTACGATCTGAGGCAAATTGGTAAAAACCCACTCAAGTATTGGTATGATCTAACATAGATCGACCTAGAAAGGCATAAAATCCACTTGAATAAGTGGTACGATCTGAGGCAGATCGATCAAAATAAACTCAAGGAATGGTATGATCTAAGATAAATCGGCCTACAGAGGCATAAACCCACTTGAATAAGTGATACGATCTAAGGCAAATTTAATAAAACCCACTCAAAGGGTGGTATGATAGATTGGCCTAGAAGAGGCACAAAACCCACTTGAATAAGCGATACGATCTAAGGTAGATCGATTAAATCCACTCAAATAATGGTACGAACAAATGACTAGTTAAAATCCTGTATGGAAAATTACAGCAATAGTTGATTGCTCAATTTGATTAAAACTTTAGAAATAGTGTGATCTAAGGATAAGACCTTACCTGAACAAATAACGCAATGCAAGTAAACGAATAATATCAAAGGACTTGTTAACAATACTGGAAAATAATGGAAAGGATAGGACATAAACTTTTTCACTAAAATAAAAAATGGCCCAGGGCCTACAAGAGACCACCAAGGGTTAAGAACAAAATAAATATAATGGAAATTTGCTAAGATTGGTCGGTCGCTGCATCGGTTGACTCATAATCAATCCCCTCGGGAACAAATACAGATGGATCAGTGGAAGCTTGGGCTGATGCATCCCTGAGGAGATCTGTTAAAGGATTGACTATCGGGGGATGTTCAAAATGGGTCGGATCGCCTTCACCGATATTACCCCTTTACAGACCGACCACCTAGCCTTTGTTAAAAGTGATGGACTCATAATAGTCTAACTAGGCGATAACCTCCTAGATGGCTGCTTCATAGCTGTCAACATATGATTTCTATAAATCGACCTCATAGGTCTTGTTCATCTAACTCCTCATCCTTCGAAGGATAAACTTCTCTATAATGGTATAATGGTTAGAAATCTTTAACTCGGATAGCTCGGTGTCCACCCGATTGAACTAGTTTTGAGTTCGCTCGACCTCTTCCACCGCCTTTATTTTGGCAGTGACCTCTTCCTTCATCTTCATGACCAGGTCCTCAAGATCCTTGCACTATTTATTGACCTGGTCCTTAAGAGTGACACTTTATTTGGAAGAGGTCTTCAACATCTCCTAGTAGAAGTTAGCTCGATTAAAGAGCTCTTGTTGAACTTGTATGCTCTGTACTCGGAAAGGAAGAAGTTAAAAACTTATTTTTTAGTGTAAAGTAACTGAATAAAAAACACAAACTTACCAACACACTGTAATGGAGGACTTATTTGTGGAGTCTTTCTAGAGTAAATCCCGTCAAATCCGCCTTATCAAATGGTAGCATAGCGGTTTAGAAAACAGAAAAGGCCACTTCCATGTCTCGATGGGCTGAGTCAGCCTCAGTTACTGGATCCTTCCCCTTGTTTAAGGATATCCCCCATCAATGATTGTGGCTCATTTGAGTGGGTGGGGTCTTCGATTGGATCCCTTACTTCTTCTCAGGCTGGTTGATTATGACCATTCGATTAGAATAAGGAGGTGGTGTTTTAGAACCACCATCAATCGGTGTCTTATTGGTTTTTTTCTTTTCGCATGTTCAGCCTCCACCCATTGGTGCTCTAACTCTCGAGATTATTTTTCCTCAAGAGATACCAACTTCCTCTTCCATTTCTCATCGGTGGAGGGAACTTAGTCGGCCCGTGTGGTAGTGGATGATTGTTTCTTCAACTTATCCCTAGCATCTTTTGGGTTAATCGGTCTTCTTATTCTGTTGATCCTTTCATTAAGGTCAGATGGAATCAGGGGGAATAAAAAGTCTTGAAAGGTGAAGTCCTCTTCGATCCCTACCTCTTCCTAGGGACGACTGAATACACTGGCTTCCTAAGAAAATAGTGGATCAAAATCATCCAAGAAAGTATCAAGGTCTTCCTCATCTTCCTCTTCTTCATCCCCTCCTTCTTCTTCCTCTTCCTCTTCTCCCTGGTCGGAGTCAGAGTCTATTGGGATTATACATGGGGTAGACTTCCCAATGTAAGTCCTATAATGGCCTGACTAAGGAAGGGGGTGGCAGATGGAATGGAATAGTTATCGATTACGCCATAATCGGTGAGTTAGACTTATGGGATGGGTATGAAATTGGTGAGGGAATGGTAAGTGAGATCCTAACCGAGCAAAATGTGAGTTTCTCTCTAATGGGCATGAACTCTAGTAGGGGTCGACCTCCTCTAGACTTTTTCCAAATCTCTAAGGTTAACTTAGTAGTCAGATGGTTTGGTGGTCAAAAAGCGATCTATGATGAAAAACAAGATTGGTTAGTAACAATGAAAACGTAACATTGAAGAAAATTATTTATGGGCGACCTACCAGTTACCCCCTTATGAAAGAAACCCAAATCCTATCATAATATTCACCATATATTTCCCCAGAAACCACACGGACATTTTACTCAATATCCTTTTGGGATCTGGGCAAGTGGTCAAATTGTTGGTCTTGACCCTAGCTTGGAAGTGGTACAACCCAGTGCTTGAGGAAGACCTCAAGTCATAGCAGTACCTAATCTCCTCAAGACATAGGTTAGTCCCACAAATTTGGTTTATTATAACTGTCCCCGTCACAATCCATTAGAAACTATTTTTTGCTTGGACAGGGAGTATTTCGTAGTAAAGGATCACCTTTACTAACAATGGGTGAAGGAGAAAAGGAACTCCCCGTTCTAATATAGCTACTATTGGAAAGGAAACTTCACCAGAAGGAAGGTAAAAAATGTCTTCCTCCTCTAGGGAAACCCTTAAGTTAACACTATTAGGAATTTCATGTTGATTACGAAACTCCTAAAAGTAATTAGCTACTGAGATCTCGTTTTGTCTGATGCATCTAGATATGGAAGTATACATGGAATAAGAAATGAGGAACATAAAGCAGAATATAAATGAGCTTGTTGAATGCTAGAGAGAGAGAGAGAGAGAGAGAGAGAGAGAGAGAGAGAGAAACCTTATCAAATGGCAAAAATGCTAAGGTATAAGTCTTAGGAAGACTTATAACCTTTTCTACTCCCCGTCAACTCAACCATCATCACAATGCTTGGAAAAGGCATTATATGCCCACACACCATCATTGCTTTGGGTGATTATGCTAAGATGTGCCGGACGTAATGGAAGTCATTATTTTAGATCATGCATTTAGGGGTGTCACCCCTTAATGATGAGAGAAGTTTGGTTGACTAGAGCCATTAGTCATGTTATGTATGGGCCAGTTAGTGGTGCTACTGTGTTGTGATTGTGATTATCCCATTATTTTTGTGTGTTTGCTTAAGCCCGTTAGGTGCTTGATTCATACGGACTTACCAATAGAGGCACGAAATAGACACCTAAGGTAGTGGCCTTCGTGTGATGTAATATATAATGAGAAAGAATTAATATAGTCTAATGATAGATAATTGATAATGAACTTTATGTCATGTAAAATACATTGTGTGCTTTATTTGTATTCTTGGTGGTGACATTGCGGGGTTGGTACTTGGATTGTATTCTTACACGTCTATTTAATTATATCTTTATTGCAAGATATATAGTTATTGTTTATCATTTATGGTAGTTTGGATAAGAACATGTTTAATTAAAATACATTAAATATAGAGCGAGTGTTATTTTTATGAGGCTGAAAATAATTTGATAAAATATATATATGTAAGACTTAGGGTGATATCCTATTTGGGTAATTAGTAGCCTTCCATATTAGTTGTTCGTTAAGTGATGGTACTTGATTTTCTAGAGATAAAGACTTCTAGCATTGATTATGCCTTGGGATTGGACATGCGTGTAGTACTTGCATTTAGATGAGAGGTGAGGTATTCATTACATGTGAGCGTCGAAGGGTTGAATGTTAATTGTAAATTAGTCGCATGGTTTATATTGATGTATTGGAGATATTCTTGCAACTTTAGGGAGATGACCCAAATTTATAAAATATCCTCCCCCCTCCCCCCAGGCTTTATTATTGTATTTTCAGGTTAACAAGGCTGAGTAATCAGACTTATAGATATGGTGATCCAACTTGATAACCGTAAAGTTGGAGTTTTGGTTCATTGCAATTGTTCATATGTATTCAGGTGTTGTATTTAGAGGAGTTTTCGGTTGTACTCTATTTTATTTTGTTGAAATTTTGTAATAAGATATTTTCATTTAGTGGATTCATTTATTAATGTTTAGTTATTTTAATTCGGCTATCCTTCTTGTAATCCTTCGTTGAGTTTTTATTGTGGATGGATTTTATTTATTGTAGTTTTTAGTTTCCGATGATGTTGAGAGTGATATAAATTATTTTAGCGCTCCCGGTATTTTGTGTCCATCCTGATCAACTAGGTGTAGAAAATTGGGGGTGTTACAAGGAGTTTGCTTGGTAGACTCGACTATGTGAATATTAAAGTGTGATCATTTTCTAGGGAATTTTTGAACAACATTGTTAGAGCATTCACTACACTAGGACACAAGATCATAACAAAGTGTTGACTCTATAATTACTCCAAAGTAAAGTTATGCAGGGACATTGTCAGAGATGAGTTCAAAAATACGATTACTATAGTACATTTTGAAGGATCTTTATTACGTAAAGGTTTAGGTTGAAATCTCTCTTTTCTTATTCACAATTTCTAAAAAAATATCATTCGATGAAATATTTTTTAAAATTTCGCAAGTGGAGAATTCTGATGATATGTGTAAATCTTTTGAAAAAAAAAAGATCCGAGGTAACCTTTTTTCACGGTGAAAATAAAACAATACTAAATCCACAAAGCTAATAGTATTAAAAGTCCCAAAACAATTTTTGCTCCTCTCCCTCATCGAAAGAGAACCTCTAAAGTGAGGTGTATATCAATAGAAAATTTTCACTTTATGAGAAAGCTCTGCGAGCATTAGATTTTTGTGCTTGAGAAATGACTTACCGATATTGTGCTTGACACACATGTGCTCGTGCACTGCGGTTGCTGTTCGTCTGGCCCGTGCCTGGGCCTGTGTCATGGGCTTGGTTGGTAAGACTTAAAATTAGGGGTTCTTATATATTAGTCCCACTTAAAAGAGTTTTCAACATATTATTCCTATTAAAGTAAAACCTATTAAATTAGTCCTATTTGCCTAAATTAAAAGATACATATGACAAAAATACCCCTAACATTTAAAAAAATACTAAACCATAAATTATTTATCAACGTTTCCACCACCACCCGCCTCTACCACCACTACTAGATCCACCACCACCTACTGTTGTAAATATTTACTTCAAGGGTAAACATTTACTTTGACAAGGAAGAAAAATTAATGTAAATATTTAGACAAATGAAACAAAACTTACACCAAGTATTTAAACAAGGTAAATATTTACATTTACAACAAACTTTTTAAATAAGAAAAAGAAGAGGAAGGAGAATAAATAAACTCGTAGTAAATTTTTATTATGAGAGTATTTATTAGTATGACTACAAAAACTAACTCACGATAAAATACTACTTTGAGCGTAGATATTTACTATCACAAAATATTCTCACTTACATCATACTTGTTCTTCAACTCCTTCATCTCATTATTATTATTCCTCGCTTTATATTCTTCTTCTTGGTATATAACTACTTTAGAGTGTAAATACTTACTCTTTGAGAGTAAAATAAATATTTACACTCTAAGTAAATATATACTCATAATGTTTTTATATGGACAGTACAGTAACAAATTCTCTATTTTTCTTTCTCAGTAGAACACACATATTCATATACACCTAATAAACACATATATATACTCACACACATATACACACACTCGAACACACACATATACATGCACTCGAACACACACATATATACACACACACACACACACACATACACACACATACACACACACACACACACCACCACACACATATATATACAAAATTCGCATATATATATACATGCTTTCACATATACAAACATATATACACACACATACTCAAGCCCAGATATATACATATACACACCACCGCACATATATATACATATACACACCACCGCACACATATATATACAAAATCGCACACATATATACACAAAATCGTACGCATATATACATACATGTACTCACATACACATATACAACCAATCGAAGATCAAAAACTAAGATTGAAGAGAGAGACAAAGAGAGAGACGGAAATGGAGAAAATGAAAATGATGGTGTGTTGCTGTTGCAAATGGGTAAGAGATGGGAATTACGGTTTCTAATGGGTATAAATTACATTTCAGTTTAAGATATTTTAAAAATAGGACTAATATAGTTTTAAAAATGTCAACAGGACTTAAATGAGTATTGACCAAAGAAATAGAACTAAAATTGTTTTTACTCTCTTTTTTGACTAATAATAGACATTTAAAAAATAGGACTAATAATAGACATTTTATTGGGGGAAAGGTTGTTTAACTCTCTTTTTAAACAAAAATTTGAACTTCGAATTTTTTTTTTTTATATTGCGATTTTTTTTTGCAACACATTTTTAAAATGTGGGAGATTAAATCGGAGTAAAAGACAGTTTAAACCATTTGACTACTAATCCCGAATTAAGGAACCCTTAATCCCGTTACTAGTTTTCTTAACCTTCTGATTTTTCAATTTGGATAGAGAGCTTCATCCATGGTTTTCTGGATGTAAAAGATTCATCTTTTTATCTCCCAAAAAAATTCTCTCTCCAATTTTTTCTCTAAAATTATTTCGATGATTCCAAGCAAATACGTTTCAGCTGCGAGTTAGCGTACCGAATTTTCTATAGTGCATCGATTATCTGTAGACAAAGGATACCTAAGCTGTTTTATTTTGGGGTGACGAGGAATAATTCAGAATCGTTTGCACTTCTTTGAGTAATTGTCAATACCTTAAAAAAAAGAAAAATAAAAGGCCTAGTATACGCTACTCAAACCAACTAGCTTTTCTCTGCATTGGCTTTGATTGGACATTGGTCAAGTTATTTCATCTTTTAACATTGCAGCGACAATTGATGTACATCAAAATGACATCTTACACGTGTTATTTTGGAGGAATGAATGAGCATCAAAAGTGGGTGGGTGAGGGGAAATCCATTGAGGGAATCAAATATTCTGGGAAATGTATGATTCATCTGCATACAAACAACGAATGCTGACAAGGTTTCTAGGACAGAAAATCACACCCTCGACTCGAAAGTTGTAAAATATGAGTCAACTTGTTGAGTTTATGGCCTCAAGGGCCATGGCCGATTGGATCTTTAGAAATTGCCAAACGTTTTCGAGAACCAATTTCTCCTTTCCAATGAGTGGATCATGTGGTGGAGTTTCTGCAACATGCATTACCTTAATCAATGCTAAATTAATATTTGATTGTGTCATTCTATACGACAGCTACAAAAGCATTTTTCTTTTTAATATTTGATTTGATTCTTGAAGGAAATAGCAAACTTGACATATTCTCAAATGAAAATAATTCTAATACTGTCCCAAAAAGTACCCATTGATGGGCATACATTAAATGATTTTTTTTTGGATGAATCAATAGTTAGTCCTAAAAAATCTTTTGTTTACTTTTTAATCCAACATATTTTTTTAAATAAATTATAATCCTTACAGTGACATTATCAAACAAACACTGCTAATCACACTATCCATACGTTACTAAAATCGACTAAACATTATTTTTTATATTATAATGATCTAAAAATTAGATAAAAAAATTATTATGGCTTTTTGTTAAACTTTTTTTAATATATTTTTCTAATAGTTGGTTTGGTTTGGTTCGAATAAGGGTAAATCAAACTGAACCCAATTTAATAGAATGGATAAGTATATATATATATATATATATATATGTAGTAGTTGAGGGTTGAAAGATGAGTCCTGGTTGGAAAAGAAATGGATAAGAAGAAGGGTGATAGTGAGGATAGTAATAGTAGCATCAAAGAACAAGAGCGGCTGCTACCTATAGCGAACGTGGGACGAATCATGAAGCAATTATTACCACAAAACGCAAAAATTTCAAAAGAAGCAAAAGAGACTGTCCAAGATTGCGTGACGGAGTTCATCGGATTTGTGACGGGTGAGGCATCCGACAAATGCCGGAGAGAGAGAAGGAAAACGGTGAACGGTGATGACATCTGCTGGGCTCTTGCAACGCTTGGGTTTGAAGAGTATGCTGTGCCACTCAGGACCTATTTGAACAGATATAGAGACCTTGAAGGAGATCATCATGCAACTACAACTGCAACTACTAATCAATCAAACCACGCCCAACAAACAGAATACTAGATATGCCCCATCCAAGGATCAGATCAGTCAAGCTTCAAATCCACTCATGCTTTTTTTCGGGGAAATAAAACTTTTATAGATTAATGGCATGGCTGCACTCTAAATGATTACTTGTCAAGGTTCAATGTATCTTCTCTTAAAAATAAATTGATATCTTTAATATTTATCCAACATATATTCAAAGTTAACAAAAGGTAATAGCGACACTAACGGCACATTATGAATACGGCACTTTACGCAATAAGCGATTGTCACTTACGATGCCTCAACACTTGGTTTCCACTATTTCTAAGCTCATGTTATTATTTGGGACTAAAAAATATTTTTAAAAATACGTTACGTAAAAAATAAATTAAAAATAAGTGATGGGAAATTTGTGGGCATTTAGTCGTAAGTCCCTAATTTTCAACTCTTTGTATGTATACTCAACAAATGAATATTATTAGCCGCACCCTTTTTTCCTATTCACTTTCATACCCTTATAATAAGACAAATAAGTATGGCCCCAGTTTCAAATGATTAAACTTCAAACTAACAATTAAAAAAATTCCTTAAAATTAAAAAAAAACTTAATAAAAACGTATTTAATAAAAACTAAAATTTGCATTATTCAATAAAAATCTGTCTTAAAAAAATTTAATAAGAAACTATTCTTAAAAAAATTGTTTTAACTCTTTATAACTATTTAAAAAAACATTTCAACTATTTTAAAAAACAACTACTTAACTGTTTTTAAAAAAATGCTTATAAAAAGTAAAATATTCATAAGTGTTTCAGTAAGTGTTTATAATGAGTGTTTTAAAAATAAGAGAATATTGAGAAAATGGTTCACGCCAGCGAGACGCCTTATTTTTAAAACGTCTATTTTCTAAATATTCTCTTATTTTTAAAGGTCCGCGGCAGCGGCACGTCTTATTTTGAAAATACCAATTTTTTCAATATTCTCTTATTTTTAAAGGTCCGCGTTAGTGGCACGTCTTATTTTTAAAATACCAGTTTCCCCAATATTCTCTTATTTTTAAAGGTCCGCGCCAGCGGCACACCTTATTTTTAGAATAGCAATTTTCTCAATATTATTTTATTTTTAAAGGTTCGCCCCAACGGCACGCCTTATTTTTAAAACACCAATTTTCCCAATATTCTCATATTCCAGCGGCACGCCTCATTTTTAAAACACCAGTTTTCCAATATTTTCTTATTTTTAAAGGTCCGCGCCAGCGGCACGACTTATTTTTGAAACACCCATTTTTCCAATATTATCTTATTTTTAAAGGTCCGCGCCAGCGCCGCGACTTATTTTTGAAACACTAATTTTTCTTAATATTCTCTTATTTTTAAAGGTCCGCGCTAGTGGTATGCCTGATTTTTAAAACATTAATTTTTTCAATATTCTCTTATTTTTAAAGGTCCGTTTGAGCGGCACGCATTATTTTTAAACTCAATTTTTTCAAATAACTCTTTTGAAAAAAATTATTTTGAGGACATTTGGAAGGTTTTAACTTTTGTTTAAAAGAAAGTAATTCTTTTAAGTTTGAGAAAAAACAATTTTAAAATTAAAACAAAAAAACATAAACTCATTTGTGTTCAGATCACTTTTTTTTTGGTTTAGAATTTGGAGATTGTGGTTATTATTTAACTTGGTTTGTGGTGGGGACCTCTTTTATCTTGTTAGGCGGGTAAGGAACTGGGTAAGAAAATGTGTCCGTGTAGTGTTACTCTTAACAAATAACATAATATTGTGTGTAGTCCCAATATTTTATTAGAAAACTGTTATATTAGCATTTTTTGTCATATTAAAAACTTTTATTATCATATAAAAATATTTATATTAATTAAAATATATTTTGTCATATTAGACAACAATACATATTAATATAGCTCTTAGGGACCACACGTTATCACTTAAAGAAAGAAGGGTTGCACATAAATACCACCCCGTCTTGGGGTTTTGATAACTTCTCAATATTTATTAATGGTTGCTTTTATTTTTATGTTCTTATGCATTGCTCTAGTGGATCTTCCACCAAATAAATATAGTTTGGTGGATTTGCAACAAATCAATGCAGGATTAAGAGGAATAATAGTTGACGTCAAGATCTCTCTTAATGTTTTTCGGACGAGACTAAGAAATAATTTGATATATATCAAGAACTATTATGGGTTTGTTTTATTTTCCTCACAATTTATCAGAAGGGTAATTTCATTTATTTGAGTTTATGAATTGACATAGTGGATATGTTCTTTTTTCCGGAGACTGTCAATTTTTGTAGGATTGAGATGAACGAATAATACCTCTACATCAAAACATATTTATGTTTATCGAAAGAGACTATGATATATAGGGAGAGGTTCACAAGTGGACCAAA
This sequence comes from Sambucus nigra, assembly GCA_949130495.1. NCBI lineage: Eukaryota > Viridiplantae > Streptophyta > Magnoliopsida > Dipsacales > Adoxaceae > Sambucus > Sambucus nigra. The sequence goes on along the minus strand of OX422215.1, from coordinate 540,307,955 downwards.
AGAATGGACTTTTTAATGGACTTAACAAAAAAGACTAATAAGTCTCGGTTATTAGGTGCCGCTGGCGCGGACCCATTACACCAAGGAATTAAAATTAGTGGGTTATTAGTCTTTTTTGTTAAGTACATTAAAAAGTCCATTCTTTTGGTCTACTTGTGATCCTTCTCCATGATATATATATATATATATATATATATATATATATATATATATACCGGGCGGCTCTAATGCGGATTTAACTTGCGGACGGATTATTCCGTATTTTTGAAAAATAGTAAATTTTTTTTTCGACTTGATTTTTTTCCGGTGGTATTTAAACATTTCAGGGAACTCCTATAAAAAAATCAGCTTAAAATGAATTGTTTTTCTATTTTTAAAAAATCGGTCAGTTTTTAAAGCTCTTTAAAACTGACATATGTTTGACCGATTTTTTAAAAATAGTAAAACATTTCATTTTGAGTTGATTTTTTTTTACATGGGTCCCCTGAAATGTTTAAATACCACAGAAAAAAATCAAGTCGAAATATGATTTTTTGCTATTTTCAAAAAATGTACAAAAATCCGTCCGCAAGTTAAATCTGCAAGTTGCGTCTGCATTAGAGTCTGACTGTATATATATATATATATATATATATATATATATATATATATATATATATATATATATATATACGATAAATTTGCCTCCTGTAATAAAACCAAATCCATAATTACCCGTCTTTTAAAAAAAAATCACGAAAAAAAAAAAATTTAATTTTAAAAAATAATTTAATAGCATGCATTTAAAAAATAATAGTATAGTAGTATATTAGTAGTATAGTAGTATAGTATATATAATAGTCTAGATTTAGTATGTATGATATTTTACCTTTTAGCATGATATTTCATGCACCCATGAAAGACATGAAATATCATGAATAAAAAAGTGAAAATATCATACATATATTTTGGCATCAACATCACCTATATATATATATATATACTAGTGGATGCCCGTGCCCGAGGGCACGGCGATAAATTTGCCCCCGTGATAAAAAAAAATTGAGAAAAAAAAATTTGAGAAAAAATAAAAAAAAAATTGAGAAAAAAGAAAAAATATAAATTAAAAAAAGAAAAAAATATTTAAAAAATAGTTTAAAAAAATGGGAAAAATATTTAATAAAAAATATAAATTTACATGTATTTAAAAAAATACATGTATTTATAATAGTATAATAGTATTTATAATAGTATATATATAACACAAAAAAAAAAGAAAAAAAAATAACTTTTAGCATGACATTTCATGTATGTGCATGAAAGAGAAAAATGTCATGCATAAAAAAAGTGAAGATATTTTGGCAAAATTTTCGAAAACCATGCTCCTTTATTATATATATATATATATATATATATATATATATATATATATATATATATATATATATATATATATATATATATATATTGTGATTTTTATTTTTCCTTCTTTAGTTTATCATATGATTGCTATAATTTTTCTTTTTTTTTAATTTTTATTAGGGGTGGTAAACACACGGATATGAAGCGGATACCATGTTATTTATATATGTATCCGCTATCTGGCTGTACTATCCGTATCCGTATCCATATCCGCCCGGACAATAAAAATAACTACTCATATCCGTATCCTTTCGGATTCCCCCAATTCGAATAATATGTGTATCCATTTATATTGCTTATTCATTGCGATTGACTTGCTTCTTTTAATGAGTGTTGATGTAAAAAATTAGATTATATCTAATTTTTTAATCACAGATAAAATAAATGAGACAAAGAAGTTTTAAAGTGGTTCAGTCTTATAAGAATGGCCTACGTCCACTGTTTCTGTTATTGATGATTGTTTGGGAATTCTCGATTACAAGTTCAATCAAGAAATTTCGGTCCCCTTACAATGAGGGTAATACAATGTATTTATAGCCCTGAGGCTGTAATGTGAAAAGGTAATACAGTAAATGCTGTACATGTGAAAGGGTAATACATTCAATGCCCCCTTAAGTGTATACATCTGAATGATAAGCATTTAATGAACAGTCAAACTGTTGGTTATCTGGCTATTAATGCTTTGTTCGAGGTGCATCTCGGACCGCCTAAGCTGCTCGTACCGCCTAAGCTGCTCGGTACTCAGAAGTTCCTCGTAGAGTTCTTGTTGGTCGGAGCGCCTGAGTTCCTCAGAGAAGCAGTGCTCCTCGTTGTAGTATGGTTCCTCGGAGCGTCTGAGTTCCTCGGAAGTTTTTGTTGTTGCTACGTAGATTGCCACGTGTCTTCACTTAATTGAGCCATATCAGCAGACTAAATTTGGTATCAACAGAAGCCCCCAATGTTTCATAGTTCGAAATTTGTGGAGTGTGGAATATTCTTTCTCGGAATATGGCAGTTTTAAATGGTCCTCCTGATTTTTAAGAGTGTTTTCCTTTGTATTTATTTTTCCTTCCAAATTCATAGAATCAGGCTTTTTTGAATTTTTCTGACCGCTTCGATTCCCGTGCCCCTTTTGTCTGTTTAGCCGCCGATAGCGTAATCGTTTATTTTTGTAATCATTAACTTTACCGTTTCCCAAGGCAAAGTATTTAAACGTCACAAACAATTCCATCGTCTTCTACTTTTTCAAATTTGTATCTTTGAGTTTTCCATCGTCTCTTTCTCTCCTGTGTATTCATTTCTTCCATCGTTCGTTGTCAACAGATCCACTCTTTTTCTGTAAGATCTTCTTCCTTCTTCTTCATTTCCTTTATTCATCATGGTTTACCTTGTTGAATCTCTTGATAAATTTCGTTCTGATTTTTCTATTCCTTCAAGGGTTATTTTGGAGGAACTTTTTGAACCTTTCGATTATTTCCGTTTGGCTGAGGGACATTGGTTCCCTAGTCTCTTTATTGCTGAATGTGGCTTTTCTTTTCCGCCCAATCCTTTATGTCTAGAATTATGTCAATATTTTGACGTTGTTCCTGCAAGAATGGCCCCCAATACATGGAGAATAGTTAATGGGGTCCATAGACTAAATCAAATTCATGGAACTCGCATAGGAATTCCAGAAATCATGTTTTGTTATAGATGGGCTGTAGGCGATAATACTTTTTATTTAAAAACTAAATTTTTAAATAGGGCTTTAGTGGTCAATCACCCGGATGCCAATAGGGATTATTTTGAGCATGGGGTTGTTATAAAAAATTGGCAACATGCTCCTTTATCTGGAGATGAAGTGTATCAGGGTACCAGATGCCCTCCCTATGGTAATGGGATAGGTTATTTTTATTTCATTTTATTTATTTTGAGATTATGCTTCCTTTATGTTTGATAAAATGTGTCATTGATATTTTAATTTTGATTTATTTGCAGTTGATAACAAAAGAAAGTGTCCAAAAGAGGCAGACGTTAATATAAGGCACTTGAAACTTATCTGGAGTTTGCATCAGACTGTTGCCGACGAGCACATTAGGTCAGCTTCATATTTGCTGCAGTACAAGAGTTACACCTCTTCTTTCACTGCTCGTCCGGTGATAAGCGAAGTAGAACCAGTACCAGCTTCCACCAGTTCTTCGTCTGAGTCACACGTTCCTTTAAGTAAAAGGATGAAGAAAAGAAGACCTCCTACTCTCTTCGAGAAACCTACCTCTGGTGCTGGAGAAGAAAAAAGAAGTAAACATGATGTCCCAAAAGGGACAAAGAAAATTGATGCACCTCCCTCAGCTGCCCCTGTAAAGGTTGTCGAGAAGCCCCCAGTGGCCCCGAGCAAGGCTGCTGCTCCAGGCGAAGTGATTGTCATATCACCGACCAAGAGTTCCTCTATGGTCGAAACTATTCCTGTTCCTCCGAGGAGGCTGAAGAAGAGCTACTCTATCAATTTGGCTGACACCGTCTCTCAGCCCCCAACTAGTGGAGTTCCCACTTTTGTTCCCCCGAGCTCTGCTATGATCTCGGTAAAGACTTGGATCATTACCGAGATCCAAGGTATTGAAGAAAACCTTTCTCGGGACACTGTTACTACACTAGCAGCTCGTCACCTTGCTTCTGTAAGTCCCATAGTCTTAAATTTTCATCTTTCCTTTTTGTTTCAGTGCACTGAATTGCTTTCATTTTATTTTCACAGTTGGTGAGCTGTTTTAATACGATTTTGAAGAAAGATGAAGCAATTAAAGCTTCAAGCTCCTCGTCTGCTGTAGAGGAAGCTTTGGTAGGCTTGGCGCAGTCTCTGAAAGATTCTCGCCAGAAATATGCTGATGATAAGGCAGTCTGGGAGAAGAAGCTTGCTTCGACCGAGCAGGAAAAAGCTCAGGCTATTGAGGTCTCCAAGGAGTTGGAGAAAAAATTAAATAGTTTGGAGGAGAAGAATAAAGAGCTTGAAGGGAAGCTCAAGACTGCTGAGGAGTTTGAAAATAAACTCAAGGTTGCTGAGGAGGAGTTAGGTCGACTTCAGGAAGTAAGTCGTCAGAAGGAGGAGGTTGAGAATAAATTGAAAGCCGCTGATAACCTTCTTTTCGAGAAGCTCTCCTCGGAGATGACAAAGAGGAAGTTGGCTGTGAAGACATCTTTTAGCGCTGGATAGGATAAGGGGTGGAACAAAGGCTTGGCTGCCATGATGTCGCAAGTCGAATATGGCAGCCTAAAATACTTTAGAGATGGGTGGGTCGCAGCTCTTCAGGAGATGAAGGTTGATGAAACTTCTGAACTCTTCCAGCGACACATCCCTGGTCCCCCTCCAACTCCTGAAGACGAAGAAGAGGACGAAGCTGCCTATGAGGAGTCTTCCATGGTGATGGGAGATCAAGTTTCTCATCCCCCAGCCATCCAGCCTGCTAACGAGGAACTTCAGCAACTCGTTACTTCATCCGAGAAACTTCCAGCGCTCCCCGAGCAACTCTTTGTTCCCTCCAAGCAACCTACCTCCTTGTCCCAGCCTCCCGAGAAAGTTTTGGGAGATAAGGAAAAGGTGTAGAGTTGTTCGGGTTTCTCTCTATTTTCTTTTTCTTTGTCAAATGTAACTTCTGAACATGTAACTCTGATCCTTGTACTTCTGACCTTTGTAATGTAATAAAATTTGAACTTTTGTTTATGCATACTGTTGTTTCTCTTCTTCATGCTCTGTTTGCACTTCTTATTGATTATTTCTTTTTCTTCCTCTACTAGTTTCTGGTCGGGATGGAATTATTGTCTGCTCATGATACAAAGCTGTTACGGCAATGCAATGAATACTTTAAGGCTGGTCACGCAGATCTGAGTGCAGCACAAATCGTCGACATCCTCGGCCAAAATGTTTCGGAACAGGCAGTTGAAGCTTACCAATATTTGAATGTCTGTTTGATCGTGCGATGGCCAATAATGTAGCTTATTATGATATGATTGAGGATATCCAAGTCACTCTTGAAGACCTTCATCAACAATATAAGGAATCCACTGCCCTCTTGCACGAGGGGTACGAGAAGAAGTATTAGCAAATCATTGCCGACAAGGGATACGAGAAACATTTTGCTGCTTACGATGTGCGAGAGAGAACGTTGAAAGCCGAGGTCAAGGAGCACAGGCAAATAGCCGAGTTGTTGGAGCAAGAAAATAACAACTTGCAAAGAGAAGTATCTCAATTAAAATCTGTTGCCTCCACCTCAAATGCTTTGGTCCCACTGACTGACGAGGGATTCTCGTTCTTGGAGTTCGAGAACGCCAACTTGAGGGACGAGTTGGAAACCTTGAAAAGAGCTGGCCCCTCTACATCTTCTCGTGGACGAGAAAGAGCTGCTCGAATTCTTGTCGAGGAACAGAGGACTCAATCTGCTCTAGAGAACCAGGCCTTCTAACTGATAGCGAAGAACCAGGCATTGTCTGAGATGTCTAAGAAAATTAGGGACCTGGAAGAGCATCTTTCTGTGCAGAAATCTACCTTGGAGAATAAAGAAATCTTCATCAAAAATCTCCACGAGCAGCTGGAAAGATTGACATATCAATTCCACAAGCAGTCCAGGGAGTTCTGGATGGCTGGCTATAACGAGGCTCTCTACCACTTGGACGATCGTATCCAGAATGAAAATAATGAGGGCTACAAATAGGGATGGCTGAATGCCTTAGGTGCCCTGTAACTCGAACAGGGTCATTACTTGTGGGATTACCATAATCCTGGGCTGCTCGACCTACCAGTGCCCCCATTCAAGCTTAATATGAGTTGGATCCCTGCTCGGGCCATCCCTCAATGTCTGATTTCCAAATACATCGACGATTACAATCTCCATTCAAATGCCGAGATATCTCGTCCAAAGCATCTACTAGATCGACCCTCTGTGATGAATATTAGGATGTTAAAAGATCTTAACTTCATAAATTTTCCTCTTGCTTTAAATGATCCGCCTGCTGGCGAGGAACCTGTTTCAAAAGCAGAGGGGAAAAACCAATAGAGTAGGAATATTGATGTAATAAATTTGTATTTCATTCCTGATGTATTTTGTTCTATATTTAATGAAATAATTTTATTTGCAAATCTTGGCTGCTATTGTTTTGCAACACTTTACATCTGTGTATGTGTATATGTTAAAAAGATAACAATATTGTGTTATTTGTCTACCAACTATTATCGAGTAGTTTGAATTTGTGGTAGTCATTTGGAAAAAAATGATGTTTTGCTTCTCGACCAACTTAGTAATAATTTTAAAAAGTTACGAGTATCAAAAATTTTGCTCGATCACTTTCTCGTATTCATAAAATGTTTCCGACCAACCAAGGTCGGTAAATTTTCCTTTTCGACCAACTACAGTTAGTGGATTTTTTCTCTACGAGCAACTTTGGTACTTTCTGGAATAATTTTACCTCCCGACTAACTTTAGCTGGCGTTTTCAAGAATATATTTACTTCCTAACCAACATCAGTTGGCATTTTTAGGAATAGTTTTACTTCCCGTAGGAATACATTTACTTCCTAACGAACATAAGTTGGCATTTTTAGGAATACATAGTTTTACTTCCCGTAGGAATACATTTACTTCCTAACCAACATAAGTTGGCATTTTTAGGAATACATAGTTTTACTTCCCGTAGGAATACATTTACTTCCTAACCAACATAAGTTGTCATTTTTAGGAATACATAGTTTTACTTCCCGTAGGAATACATTTGTTTCTCGACCAACCTTAGTTGGCGTTTTCGAGAATAAATTTAAGTAGTCCGAGTTTTGCCGAGTAGTGTGTAGCACTAGTATTCCCCGAAAAACTTTCAATAAAAGGAGAGAATTTGGCAGAATATCTTCATTTTATTCATACTGACGGAACTGCGTTACATGAGAATATACATCACTGATAATACTTGCGCAGGTGCTCTGCATTCCATGCATTCTTAAACTCCTCCCCCTCTAAAGTTGTTATTCGGTAAGATCCTGGTCGAACAACTTCTGTAACTCGGTATGGTCCATGCCAGTTTTCCTCCAGTTTGTTGTGCTTTTGAATTACTTTCTTTAGCTCATGGTCTCCTTCTTTCAAGTCACTCTTCTTCACTCTTTTGTTGTAGAACAAAGCTGTTCGCTGCTGGTAAGCAGCATTTCTAATGGTTGCTTCTTCTCTAACTTCCTCGAGCATGTCTAAATCCAATCTTCTCATTAAGTCGCTGACATGGGAATTGAAATTCAGTACCCTGTGTGTTGGGAGGCTCAACTCGGCAGGTATAACAGCTTCACTTCCAAATGCTAGCATATATGGTGATTCTCCAGTTGCTGCTCGGGTAGTAGTACAATAAGCCCACAGTACTGACTGTAACTCGTTGATCCAGTTTGCTTTTGCATCATCCAGTCTTTTTTTCAAGCCATTCAGTAATGTTCTGTTTGTCACTTCAGTTTATCCATTGCTTTGAGGACGGCCTGGTGCTGAGTGGATCTTCAAAACATTTGATTGATGACAATAGGCAGCGAACTCCTCGTTGTCAAATTGTGTTCCATGGTCTGTGATGAAGGCATGAGGAAGACCATATCGAAAAATGATGTTCTTCCAAATAAATTGGTACACCTTGTCGTACGTCATATCAATGAGAGGCTCAGCTTCAACCCATTTAGTAAAATAGTCCACAGTGACCACGAGATACTTAAACCTTCCCCCGGTCGTCGGCAGTGGCCCAGCCAAATCTATTCCCCATATAACAAATGGCCAAGGGGAAGTAATGGGTGTCAATAATGTTTGGGGAGTTCTTCGAATGGAAGAGAAGCGCTGACATTTGTCACATTTCTTAGCATAGGCTATGCAATCAGCCCTCATCGTCGGCCAGTAGTATCCTTGCGTCATCACCCTTTGCAAAAGAGTTCGACCTGCTACATGGGCTCCATAGGACCCTTCATGGACCTCTTTAATTAAATCTTTCACCTCGGTGGGATGCACACATCTCTACAAACCTACTATAACTCCTCGTCTGTATAGAATATCGTTGGTCAGTACATAACGAGCAGCCTTAAACTTCAGTTTCTTGGCTGTAAGTTTGTCAGTTGGTAATTCCCCTTTCTCAATATATGCCCTGATGGGATCCATCCATGATGATCCTAAATTGAGGGTAATAAATTTCATCGCCAGATCTTCATCTATACTCCGACCAGCTAAAACTTCAATTGGGATTATCCTTCTTAACTCAGTACGAGTAGCTGATGCTAATCGAGCTACGGCGTCTGCTCTCGCATTCTCCATTCTTGGTATTTTGACCAGCTGAATAGCAACAAATTCTGACACCAGTTCCTTTGCCTTTGCATGATATCTGATCATTAATTCTCCTTTGGCTGCATATACTCCCATCATTTAATTTATGACCAGTTGCGTATCACTGAAGACAATAACTTGTTCCGCCCCCATGGTTTTTGCCAAACTAAGACCTGCAATCATGGCTTCATATTCAGCCTCATTATTTGAAGCTTTGAATTAGAAACATAGGGAGTATTCCATGTCGACCTCGTCCAGACTGTTCAAAACTATCCCCGCATCACATCCTGTAGTGCAAGATGAACCATCCACGTACAGACTCCATATAGGTACCTCGTCTTCAAATTTTTGATCTGACAGAGTTCCTCGATGGAAAATTTGTTGCTTCCTTTCACCATCTCCTGATATTTCTTGCTGTTCGTCGATCATTTTTTCTTGCCCTTTTACCAACCTGAGCTGTTCTGGGCTTGAATTTGATGATCCTGTAACATCTACTTGCCCTTTTACCAAGCTAAGTTGGTCTGGCATTGCATTTGATGATTCTGTAACATCCACAGGTTGATCAGTGAGCAACTTTTTCTCCTCGGGGGTATCAGGATACGTGAACTCTGCTATAAAGTCTGCTACAACTTGCCCTTTTAGCGATGATCTGGGTTCATAGACTATATCATATTCACCGAGTTCTATTGCCCAGCACATCAATCTTCCTGACTTTTCTGGTTTATGAAGGGCTTGCCTCAATGGCATATCAGTATATACTACTATGGTATGAGCTTGAAAGTATGGCTTCATTCTTCTACTTGCCTCGATTAATGCTAGTGCCAATTTTTCCAGCTTTGGATATCTGATCTCTGCTCCTCGGAAGGCCTTACTTGTGTAGTAGATCGGTTTTTGTACTCCATTCTCCATTCTTATAAATGCCGAATTGACTGCATTCTCGGACACTACCAGATACAAGTATAATTTTTCTCCCATCACTGGCCTGAATAACAGTGGAGGTGATCCCAAGTATTTCTTCAAGTCTTGAAAAGCCTTCTCACATTCATCATTCAACTCAAAAGTCTTTCGGATTGTCTTGAAGAATGGGAGACATCGATCAGTTGCTCACGATACAAATCTGTTGACTGTTGTTACTAGTCCTGTAAGACTTTGCACCTCTTTCTTCGTTGTTGGAGATCGTAGCCCTAATAGAGCTTTGATCTTTTCAGGATTTGCCTCAATGCCTCGTTGATTGGCAATGTACCCGAGAAACATGCCTTCTCGTACTCCAAATATGCACTTCATCGGGTTCAACTTCATTTGATATTTATCCAGTTGATCAAAAGTCTGACTTAAGTCAACTAGATGATCGACAACTTTCTTGCTCTTTGTCAGCATATCGTCAACGTAGACTTCCATATTGCAACTGATTTGTTCAGCAAAGACCTTGTTCATCTGCCGCTGATATGTTGCACCTGCATTTTTCAAACCAAAAGGCATAATATTATAACAATAAGTTCCCCTAGGGGTAATGAAAGAAGTACTCTCCCTGTCTTCAGGTTTCATTTTAATCTGATTGTAACCAGAATAAGCATCAATGAAGCTCAGCAGCTCGTGTCCCGAGGTAGCATCCACTAGTTGATCAATTCGGGGCAGCGAAAAATGATCCTTTGGGCATGCTTTGTTGAGTTCGGTGAAGTCTACACACATACTCCATTTGTTGTTCTTCTTTTTCACCATCACCACATTTGCTAACCAGTCTGGATATTTAACATCTTCAATAAAATAAGCTTTCTCGAGCTTCTCGACTTCCTCCTGTATATCTTGATTCTTCTTGGGACTGAATACTCTTCTTCTCTGCTTCACAGGCTTGATCTCCTTATTCATAGTGAGTTCGTGACATAAGAAATTTGGGTCTATCCCAGGCATATCCTCATGAATCCACGCAAAAGCTTGCTTTCTGCTTCTTAGGAAAGTTATCAATTCCTGTTTTAGTGAGGCTTCCAACGACGAACCTACTTGAGTAGTTGGTTCAGGGTGTTCGTCGTCCAGGATGATGTTTTCAGTAGATTCCACCACTTGACCCTTCACGAGTTGCGACTCATCTCCAGGATCCAATGTTTCAATTTCTGCACCTTCATTTACTTGATAGGTGGTGGTCTTTTTCCTTGATTCCTCCAATTCCTCTTGCTCGACGGATGAATAATCGAATTCCCGAGCTACTTTCTGATCACCTTTCACAACTCCTACTCCAAAATTTGTTGGAAATTTTTGGCACTGATGTACCGTAGATGGTACAGCCTCGAACTTCTTCAATCCTACTCTTCCCATGATGATATTGTATGATGATTGAACATTCTTATCCATCACGAAAAAGAGTATTCTTTCTGTTCGACAAGAAGGCCACGTACCAATGAATATATCCAATTTGATCGTCCCAAGTGGAAATACTTTCTCTCCAGCAAAACCGAGGAAGGGTCTATGATAAGGCTCCAGTTGAGATAGCTTTAGATTTAAACTGTTGAAGCACGAGTAGAACATAATATCTGCTGAGCTACCATTATCTACCAGTACCCTTGAAATTATTACCTCCTTCATCCTCATTTTGATCACCAATGGGTCATCATGAGGATATAGAACACCTGCGAGGTCGTTCTTTGAGAAACTAATGACTAATTTCTCTTTATTCACCTTTCTCGGGCGATCCTCCTCAACTAGATTTATTCGTTGAATGTATGAGCAAGCTTGAGCCTCACATAGATAAGCTTTTCTCTCGGCAGTAAGGTCTCCTCCTCCTGCATCTCCACCTGTAATAACATTACAATCAAATGACCCAAAGTGTATTGAAAATACCTCACGTTCAGGCTGCCTTGGTCTCTTGGGAAGATCGGCGTCGTCTTCTGGATCAACTTCATGGTCTCTCTTCTTATTCTCCTCTGCTCAACGAGGAGATATATACCTCTCTCTTGCTCGGTCGTTATTTCTTCTATCATTCCTCCGATCAATATACTTTGCCAGTTTTCCTCGTCTGATGAGTGTTTCAATCTCATTCTGAAGAGCTATGCAATTTTTAGTCATATGGCCATGATCTTTGTGAAACTCGCAATATTTTGCCTTATTTCTCCTTTCGGGGCATGCCTTCATTTTCTCTGGCCAATTTAATTCCTCATTGTTCTTGATTTATTCTAGAACGTGGTTGATGTCTTTCTTCAAAGGAGTATAATTATCAAATTTCTTCAATACTTCCCATGTCAACCTTGTTCTTGAATGTTTGTCATTACCATTGTTCTTATGCTCTTTCTTTTTAGCTTTATCACCTTCCACCTTGGTTTCTTTGGCATCCATATTCTTCTTCGCAGCCATAGCCTCCTCGACATTCATAATCTTGGCCGCTTTTCCCATCAGATCTGATATGGTTTTAGGTGGATCTTTAGCCAAAGTGTAGTACAACTTGTTGGGCAGTAGTCCACTCATCAAGGCAGTAATCGCTGTCTTTTCCTCATAATCAATGACTTCGAGCTTCTCGTTATTAAAATGAGTTATATAATCTCTGGTACTTTCACCAGCTTTTTGTCTAACACTTAACAAATGCGCTACTCATTTAACTGGCTTTGCCCCAAAATAGAAATTCCCAATGAATAACTCCGCCAGTTGAAGAAAAGTTAAGATCTTACCCCGAGGAAGATTATTATACCACATTTGAGCAGATCCGGTAAGAGTTCCCGAGAATGCTCTGCATCTCATCTCATCTGGAACAGCATAGATGTCGGTTGCAGCTTGGTATTGTTCTATATGAAGGATAGGGTCGGTCTTTCCATCATATTTGGGGGTCACAACAGGTGCTTTAAACTTTGATGGTGTTGGAAAATCTACAATGGCCTAGAAAAAAGGTGTTCCTCGAACAAAAGTTCGTTGTAGAGGGTTCTTGGCTTTAGCCATTTCTCCTAATCTATCCTCCAGCCTCTGAATAGAGCCTTTCCACGCAACGTTTCCTTCCTCGGGCCTGTTAGTTCGAGCAACTGATCGCGTTGATGTGGCTTCCTGGGATCTATCTTGACGAGCAGCTGGTCGCGACTAGGCGGATCCTTCCCTTAAATCGGATGGTCGTCGAAAACTCCTTGATGCGACCCTAGGAGGACTTTTGCTCCTCCTAGGACCTAATCGATCAAAAGGAGATACTCTGCTTAATCTTTCTAGCACATTAGTCCTTTCTGGAGAGAGAGTGATACGTTGTTCAGTATCTGTGGCTCGCACTGACGAAGTTCGTCCAGGTTGATAAGAAAAATCTTTAGATTCCTCAGTACGTGAAGAAGGTAAACGGGTATTTCTTTGAATACTTCGCAGTCCTAATTGGGTTGGTGCACCGCCATGGAGGGTTTGTATTAGTTGTCGCATCGTTTCTTGCATGACTGTCTGGCCCTGGGCCAGATTTGTCATTATTCCAGCCAGATCTGGAATATTTGGCGGAGTAGATGGATTTGGGGGGCTTCCAGCGTTTCAATTGTTGGATTCTGGAATATCAGCCATTTGTGATGAATTATTTTTGATGAAAAACGATATTACCAGTCGATTCCCATAGACGACGCCAATCTGTTGATGTAAAAAATTAGATTATATATAATTTTTTAATCACAGCTAAAATAAATGAGACAAAGAAGTTTTAAAGTGGTTCAGCCTTATAAGAATGGCCTACGTCCACTGTTTCTGTTATTGATGACTATTTGGGAATTCTCGATTACCAGTTCAATCAAGAAATTCTGGTCCCCTTACAATGAGGGTAATACAATGTATTTATATCCCTGAGGCTGTAATGTGAAAGGGTAATACATTAAATGTTGTACATGTGAAAGGGTAATACATTCAATGTCCCCTTAAGTGTATACATCTGAATGATAAGGATTTAATGAACAGTCAAACTGTTGGTTATCCGGATATTAATGCTTTGTTCGAGGTGCAGCTCGAACCACCCAAGCTGCTCGTACCGCCTAAGCTGCTCGGTACTCAGAAGTTCCTCGTAGAGTTCTTGTTGGTCGGAGCGTCTGAGTTCCTCGAAGAAGCAGTGTTCCTTATTGTAGTATGGTTCCTCGGAGTGTCTGAGTTCCTCGGAAGTGTTTGTTGTTGCCAGGTAGATTGCCACGTGTCTTCACTTAATTGAGCCACGTTAGCAGACTAAATTTCGCATCAATAACGAGTAATATCAATACTACTGTAAAAAAAAATCAAGCCCTAACTATTTAGATACAACAAATTGATCTACCATTTCGTAATCAACAACTTAGAAATTAGAATCAACAATTTAGCGTGAATAATTATTATGTATGTCTATGTGTGTGTGTGTGTGTGTGCGCGCGTGCGTGTGTGTGTGTGTGTGTGTGTGTGCGCGCGTGCGTGTGTGTGTGTGTTGTAGGGGTGGTAAACGGATGGATACGGATCGGATACCATGTTTTCCATATCCATATCCGCTATCTGAATGTACTAGCCATATCCGTATCCGTATCCGCTCGTATATTTAAAATAACTATCCATATTCGTATCCGCTCGGATACCTCGGATTCGGATAATATCCGTATCCGTTTACATTATTTAGCCATCGCAAAAAATAACAATTAAAATATCAAATCCAATGAAATCCAATCCAATCCAAATAAATATGTAACAAAATTACTGCCTCCTAACATCAACAATTATGGATTCCATAATAATAGTATTATTCCATAATAATAACATGGCTTAAAGTCATCCATACTTTACAACCATATAAACTTAAAGCCATCCAAAAAAATAACAGTCGCATTCCATGATAGTAGAAATAAATATGCTCCTTTTAGATTAATCAAATTTATTGAGAAGGATAACCTCATGGACCTTTTGTCTTCAAAACATACTAATATTTTTATTTTAATAAGGATACATTTTTAATTTGTATGTAATATACATGTTGTTAACTTCAGTTCTCATTACAATTAAAACCATCTCTTTACTTTTATGTTTCTCTCTTACATTCTATTATGTTTCTCTCTTACATTCTTTTATGTTTCTCTCTTACATTTATTTATAATTAAGGAAACTAACGAACAACTAGATGAGAGTTTCTTTTCTCTTATTTTGTACGAAGGAGAAATGAAACGAAGTTAGTTTTTTTTAGTGGAGTATATGTTCTTTAGTCCGTGTATGTTGTGTGTGATAATGTGTATTGTAAGTTTAGTGTAACTCCATGATAATATGCCCAATTAAATAATAATACATGACATTTTATAATATACCCAATAAAATAATAACTTTAGGGTATTTTTGTTTTGAGTGGAGTATGTGTTTATTTTGTTTTGGGAATAAACGATTAGGATTTTTTTTAATAATATTTTATTAGTAATGCTAAAACTAATATTATTAGTAACATTTTACACATATGTTTGACGGATACGGATATCCGGTAAAACGGATATCCGATAAAATGGATACTCCATATCGGATACGGATTATCCGTGTCGAATACTAGTACTATCTGTATTCGTATCCATTTTTTTGGATATTTTTAAAGAGTGTCCATATTCGTATCCGTTTCCATATTTTCGGATAAATATCCGCAAATTCGAATTCGGATATCGGACAGATGCGGATTTTCGTATATCCGTTTATAGCCCTAGTGTGTTGTTATGTTATTGTGTGTGTGGGTGTGGGAGTGGGTGCATATGTGTGTGTGCGCGCACCACAACAAAACAGATAATTAGTGGCAAAAAAATTTGTCACCAAATGAAAAAATTTCGTCACCAAAGACATTTAGTGACAAAAAAATTTCATCAATCGTTCGCCATGAAAGCCTCGTCGCTAAAGGTTTTGATGACTAAATACAAATTTCGTCACAAAATAGTACACCTTTTGTTGACAAAATATTCTCTGTCACGTAATAGTAAGCTTTTAGTGAAAAATTTATTTGAAGCTAAAAATCTTATTTTTTGTCACAAAACTGTCAATTTTGTCACCTAATGTATATGATAATATGCAAGAGGATAACCATTTGGTGACAAAATTAATATACTTAGGGGTCACAATATTTTTGTCGGGAAATGAATTTTATTGTAAAAAAATTATAAATTTAAAACTCATATTTTTTTTCATTTCTTATATAGATATTCAGTCAAATAAATATTAATCATGGAATCGACTAAATTTCATCAACATTATATAAGTAATCAACTACCATTATATAGATACTCAAAATTAAGGTTCAAAAGATTATATAATTGATAAGAAAACATTCATACAAATATCTCAAAACCGTTGATCAATTAAAGTCCCATACATCGTTTGTTATAACATATCAACTACAAAGTAGCTTACAAAAAAACAATTCTTAAGGCATTAGTTTCTAACTTTATACTTCATATGGCAATAGTTTCTAATCAATTACAAAGTAGCCTCCAAAAAACGATTCCCAACAAATTTGTTAAGTTCTCCTTACATCTTCATCATCATCCCAAGAATAATTTCCCAAAAAACGTCCTCACAACATCTCAATCTGCAATTCAAAAAGTACCAAGGCATTAGTTTCAAACTTTATAAGTTTATTAAGAATTGATAAATAGAATAACATCAACTAAGATATAACACATTGAGCTAAACATAAAAAAATTTATGAAATTCAATTTTATTTTTAATATTTTCAAAAAAAAATCACCCTGTTAAATTAAAAAATAAAAAAAATCAAGAAATCCAACGACAATCCACCAAAATAACCCTTCCTCCGATTCAAAAGATAAGGTAATAGCATCGCCGATATTTAAAAAAAATCGGCATAGCTTCCTTTGTATATAGACTAAAACGACCCTGTTAAATTAAAAAATAAAAAACTCAAGAAACCTAGTGACAATCCACTAAAATACCTCTTCCCCCGATTCAGCAAATAAGGTAATAGCATCACCAATAGAGAGATTAAATAACTCAAAGGATGTAAATTCAAAAATATAATTTCAATAAATTCAACATTGAAATTATTAAAACTTACCATATAGTAAATGTGGGAGGAAGGGAACCTGATGCTTTTAAAGCATCACACAACTTATCGAATCCAAATTGATGAGCTTCTAAACATTCCAGACGCTCATCAAGAGACTACAGTTGTTCCTTTAACTCACGATTCACTCTCTGAGCGTCCATAAGGGCCTCCTCTAACTCTTCGTCTCATCGTGATGTTTTTGATTTGGTAGCTTTCGGTCCATGCCCAAGACCTATGATATATCCCGATTTAGTACCGAGTACTCGATTAGCTATCTCATCAGAAGTCAAAGGTTCACTACCCTTGGGAGTAAGCTCAACTTGCAACTGTTTCATCTTAATCTGTGAAACAAATTAGTATATATCATTTCATAAAATCGAAGTTATGGTATTTGTCTAATATACGTTATATTCTTACATATAATTCATCACCTTCGGGAGAAGACCATTTTTCGTTAGTGCAGTAGGTTTTCTTGTAGAACTCAATTCGATATAGCTCCTCATTCGTCACATCATTCTTCATAATCATGAAAGACAATTATTATCATCCATTTTTGTGAAAGATAAGATGAACTTTAGAAAAAAACAAATATATAAAACTTTATACCAAGTGATAACAAGCTGATACAAATGCCCTCGATCCTTGATTGTGTTTGATAGTTTGCATCGCTTGATTATTCTTATTGACGTCACATTGATGCTTCAATAATAGTTGATGGATAATGATTATGCTATGAGTCAATTAAGAGAACGAAACTATTATATTTTATAAATTTATTATACCTATTGCTCAGAGTTAGAGAACAAATCACAAAGAGCATTCCAATTTTCCTGGGTCATGTTTTTTGGCTTATCACGTCGTGCCTCTTCGATTGATTTATGATTTTTTAACCTTAGTCGATGTCTATATCTTGCACCCCTTCTTTGACTCATCAACAATTTTTTGACATTGTTTCTAACACACTCGTCCTCTATTTTAATGTCAAATTTGGACTGAAAATTCATGATTTATAAAAATTAGTATATAAAATAAATCATCATGACATATCATGTATTCCATCACATTATTATTCATTACATGACATTTCATCATCATCAACACCATCATCATCATCATCATCATCATCATCATCATTATAGGCACGAGATCCCCCCAAATGAGAACCTTCTCTATGATGAATCCATTGAGTATAACTCGTAGAAATTGTTTTAAAAAATAAATGGTCCTCAACTTCGTCAATAGATCTAATATCGATATTCAAACAATCGATGCACGGACATCTAACATCACTTATTGGGCCCATGTGTTTCTTAACATACTGAATGAAAGATCTAACCACGGTCACATACTTATCGCATAATCTATTAGTTTCTTGGATCCAACTCCGATCCATCTCCATTTTAGAATCCTATGAAATTATTTAACAAACATGTTATACATAAATACAACAAATTAACATGACATTAACCTTACCTATTAGCAAGCATATTATACAATAACCTTTGAGAAATATAATTCTTAGAGATATAAAGAGAAATAATTGGGTACAACATAGCAACCCTAAGGTACAAAAATGTGTTGTCACCTAAACGAATAGCTGAAAGGTTTTGAAGCTTACAAAAATGTATGTGTGTATCGTCCATTGTAAATTTAATTCTTATATTAATATTTTAGTGTATATACTCTTTTATATTTTTTAAATTAATATTTTCATTTAGTCCTTTATAACTTTTGTTTGCTTTAATTTTATTTTTTATTTTTTCCCCATTTTTTTTATCCCCGCTCAATTTTCCCATTACAAAATATAGTAGGCTTAAAACATGAGACAAGTAGGTATTGCCAAAAAAATAAGGGCAGTAGAAATTGGCTTAAAAAATGATAAGCATGTCTGTTTTTTTAGAAAAGAAGCATAGACTTCGCCCACAATTAGATGCAGGACCTAAGAGCAAACAATCAAACAAGTTCAACACTTGCAAATTAGGTAGAGAAGATGAAATAGCCCTACACCAATCATACCCATGTTCTGAAATGTTCACACCATAAAGATATGGCTTCCCCAACCCCTACCTAACCCATTTCCATATCTCTACACATGAATCTTTCAAATACAATTTACAATTTACAATTAATCATTGATATGTTTTGACAATTATTCTTGTTTATAATTGAATAATCTAAATACATACAACATCGACTATGGCGAAAACGACTAGGCACTACGCCACCCGAAATGTAACGATGCTCGTCCCTCCCAAATCCAATTTTTAAGAAAAATAAGTAAAATTTTAGTTGGAAAATAAGATTTACCTATTTTGGCCTGTTGGCTGGATTTCGTCAAAAAATGGGTCCTAAATCGTCACGCAAATTGTCTAACGCGTTGTAAAATGAGTCCTAATATTGTTGAACTCATTGTATGTCATCTCCATCCTCAGTCTATTAACAACATAACTCTTCCTATATAAATAAATAAAATGGAACCAACAGCTTAATTACTGCTTATAGGCCAAAACCATTTGAACCAGACCCCACAAATTATAGTAAAATAAGACTGTTACGTGTAGGATTGTTTCGAAACTCCACTATTAAGACATTGCAGATAGATTTAGAACAAAGTTTTTTTCAAATTTAAACTAGTTTGACCCACATCCTATTTAAAAGCATGAAAATAACAAATATGAAGATGATGAAACATCTGCACACAACAACTAATATCCACTAAGTAGCATCTTCGAGTACCAGAACATACATTGCATATACATATATATACACACGCAATCAGGCATTGCCACAAGAAGATGAAAGAAACTAACAAATCAGAACTAAACTAAAATCACAAGAACAGTTTTTAAAAAATACCAAATGTCGGCGACGGCGTTACTCAATTGGCAATGGCGACGATGTTACTTTTTCTTCTCTACTCAAAGCCCATGCTCGAGACAATCGCCTTAAAGAAGGCAGACAAATACCGTATGTCAGCGAGGGTTTTGGAATGATTTGGGGTTTTGGAAACAAGAGGACGAAATGGTGGAGACGGGGGGCATGAGTATTTTTGGGTGTGATATTTTTGGGGAACGATTTGGGGTTTTGGAAATAAGAGATATTTTTTTATTTTTTTTTGTAGTAATAAGTGAGGAAATATTTTGTCACCAATTATTTATTTATTTTTGTGATAAATTTATTTGTTACTGAATGTAGAATAAATTTGTCACAAATAGCTGAATGGAACATTTTATGACGCGGGAAGAAGCGCGCCAAAATTTTAATGATTAATTGGTGACAAATATCACTAATTCGTCACCAATTGAACATCATCACAATCAATTCGTGACGAAATTAATTTTCCTCACTGAAAGGTTACTTTTTGTGATAAAAATACTTTTGTCCTAATTTTTTTTGTCACTAATAAGACATTATGTTATAGTGGTGAGAAAGAGAGAGAGAACGAGGGGGGGGAGGGGGGAGGATCTTACGAAGTTACCAATAGAGGGAATGTTTTAGAGAAGAGGGTGTGCGCCGAAAATGAGGGAGAAGGAAAAAACGGGTAAAATGAAAGAGAAAGGTTTTTGGTCAAATATTTTGTTTGAGTTTGTTTTGTCCGCTTTTTATTTTTTTCTATTATTTTCTTTTTGTTCCCTTTTTTTCTTTTTAAGCCATTCATTGTCTTTTGATATTTTAAAAAGTATTATATATTTTTTTAAATGAGCGAAAAGCGATGATTCACATTTTTATATTATATATTTATATTTTATATAACATATAATAAATATTGTAAATGATAATTATATAAAACTAATATTAATAATAAATTATTATTCAATACAATACAGATACGGATATCTGGAAAAATGGATACTCCGCCTCGAATACAGATTATTCGTGTCGAATATACATATCCATTATCCCAGATATTTTAACAGACTATCCATATTCATAGACAAACTTTGGATTTGTGTTCCCATGTAAGATCGGTTCAGGATTATGGGATTCCGATTTCACGTCTTAAATGAAATGAGCAAACTATAATAGGAAGTATTCTCTGAGATCCGATAGTATGGTAAGAAAAAAATAGATGAATCTTCCATATCCGTTTTTCGAATAAATATCTGCAAAGTTCATACTTGGATACCAAACAGATTTGGATTTTTGAATATCCGTTTACACCCCTAGTTTTTTATCATATGGCTACTTTTGTAGCGTCACATTATAAAATTATCTATGTAGGAACTTGTGATATCTTTGGCAACACTTGTGATTGTAAGGGTTAAAAACATCTTCGATGTATTAGAGTTATTTTCCCTTAGATCCTTATTTATCTAAACTACTTAGTTTAGTCCGTAAAGTTTTAACTTGTTAGCCTTTCATTCAACAATGACTTTTGTGACACTTCCAATGTGTTTTTGTAAAACTTTATAACATAAAAAATGTCACAAAAAGCTATTTTGAAACCAAATACTATGAAGTATATATTATAGATTCATAGAAGCCTAACTAGGTAAGTACAAATTAATGAGAGTCAATATAATAGTTAATATTACTTCTCATACGGATCTAACCATGTGTGGACCTCACATGGGATCTTACTATTTGATGGGTCATATGAACTAGTTTTGATGAAATCTGGTGAAATTTGATGATTGAAAATGCAGATTTATATCGACTTTATGATTCACCTACTTTTGAGATGAAATTTTTGATGAAATTTGGTGGAGTATGAGTAAATCATCTCTACCAAATTTTAATAAAAGAAATTATTCATTTAACCCCTCAAATGGCTACATCATTTTAGGATCTCATTAGATCATGCAAATATAAATACTCCCTTATTTGGGGATGGGATCTTGTTTATTAGCATATTAGTTGGTCATGTTACCTCCATGCTCCATGTTACCTCCATACTCCATGTTCCTCCATGATTACCTTCATATTACCTCTCTCTCTCTCTCTCTCTCTCTCTCTCTCTCTCTCTCTCTCTCTCTCTCTCTCTCTCTCTCTCTCTCTCTCTCTATCTCTATCTCTATCTCTATCTCTATCTCTATCTCTATCTCTATCTTTCTATATATATATATATACGGTGAGGCTCTCCGATGGGCTACTTTAACGGGCTTAAATGACGGGCTTAATATCGTCCACACGATTTTGAGACCTCTTTTATCTTTTTGACCACCTTTTGGGGACCACTTTGTCTTTTATACATTTGTCTTTTTCTAATGTTTTAGGAATATAAATTTCTACCCCAATAATTTCTAGAGTCTTAAACTTATTTTAACGTTTAAATTAATCTGGGCGTCTAAGAGAAGTTTCAGAGCCGCTACTTCTCTGACTTCTTCCGTCACTATCGTACTGAAATTCGAGATAGTGGGGATTATCTATATAAATATTTTCCTTAAGGAGTTTGGAAATTGCAAGTGGTTTGATGGAAAATATTATAGTCATAAATACCTTATGCGGTAGTTTCCTTATATATCTGATTAACAATATCAATTATATCATTTTCTATAAATTCGTTTAAATCATTATCACCATAGGATGAAAAAAATCTATGATATGTTCTAGGGGCAGATGTCTCTACGTTTTTAAGACGAGGACGGATTCCTCCCGATCTAATTAAAATAGTTCTTGTTTCAACTAACCTTTTGCGTCTAATATATTTTAATATGTATATACTATCTTCAAGTATTCTGGTGTATTCTTAATATTTTGTTGGTCTTGAAAGTTCTTCTGCGAACTCTACAGTTCTTAACCTTTGCTTAAAGAGATCACGGATCCCTGTTCTAATTATTTCTATTCTAGGTACTTCACGTAGTAACTATTCAATAACCTGCTCTATATATTTAAAGGTACCACATGTGTATGCTAGCAGATTCTATAAGTTCTTTATCTTTAGGGTCTGTAAGAGTCCACTCTTGGATTTCTTTTGATAAGTCTAGGTTTGTTTGATTAACAAATGCTAAAAAGTCTGTAGTGATTTGTAGGCTCATATCAGTATTTTGAAATTTAACAGTATAATTTGAAATAGTTAAGGGTTTGGTTCGAGTTTATACCTTCCTTATGGTATGCAATATCTTTATCTTCT
This sequence comes from Sambucus nigra, assembly GCA_949130495.1. Lineage (NCBI taxonomy): Eukaryota > Viridiplantae > Streptophyta > Magnoliopsida > Dipsacales > Adoxaceae > Sambucus > Sambucus nigra. Next base: position 540,285,242 of record OX422215.1, on the reverse strand, counting down.
TTCCTTCTTCTCTTCAGTTTTGTTACTATTCTTCTCCGGCCTAGGCCTCCCGCAACTCTCTTTTTACGTGTTGCACCTCAATCTACTAGTTTGTCATTGGATCCATTTCTTGCCTGTACGCCACCAAGCCTAACGCCCACCTAGCTAACGACTATTGGAAAATTGGCACCTGACAGTGGTTCAACATTATAACACCTACGTGCTACACCATAGGTTCCATACAATAATCCTCTATGAACAGAAAGTTGGAGACGGTTGGAGAATAATAACAGCTTAACATAAGAGATTTATGGAAACGAAAATACTTTTATTGCATAGCAACATTAAATATAACTCTCACTATCCCCCTAACTATCTAGGGTTTACTCACTCATACACATGTTACTCTCTCTAAGCTTACTCACCCTTTCTCACTCCTATACTCCATACTTCTTACAAACTGGATGCACCTTTTTATTGTCTTAAGTGTTCATACAAATGACTTGCAACTTTCTATTAAAAGAAAACCGGTAAATAAAATATAATTAGTAAAGTAAACAAACGTTATCTTCTAATTATGATTCTTTTTCTTTTTAAAAAGTTTTTTGGCATCTTCTGATAATTGAGGAATCTAACGTCTACATCTCTCTTTAGTCTGGTGGTCCATATGGGGCATGAATCTTTTGCTTTAAGGAAAGCAGAATCTAAATAATTGAGTCATCTTTTGCCTTGTCTTTGTCTTTGTCTGGTAGAGCATTATTGTTAAAGAATTCATCAATGAGGCCTACTGACCTAAGGCTAGCTGGCAAAGCTATCTTTACCATGTCCTTGGTTTCTTTCTTAAGCCTTATATTGAATGGCTCATCAGCTTGGATAATGAGGTCTTCTTTATGGTATGCAGCATACCATTTGTCTTCACTTGTTAACAGCTCCATGATTTCTATAGTCTCTATAGCTTAGGCAATTTGGAGTTTGGACTTATCAATAATTAGGTCTTTAGTTTCGTCTTCGGATAGAATCTCAATGTCTTCAAATGAATAATTGGAAAAACTAATGAGTCTAAATTCTTCAACTTTCATTCCTCTATAGGAACTTGGAGCAATCTGGTAAATCTTGGAAAATAAGGGAAGAAAGTCTTCTACCTTCTTGACATACTCATGGACTATTTTTCCAAGAGTAATATAGTCTTCTACAGTCTTTATCTGGATAAATCCAATGAACCCATAGTCTGCTAAAGTTATCTGAGCTATATCTTCCTTTCCAAAAAGATAAATTTTTGGAACGGCTTTAAATAAACCTCTAATAATTAAGGCGTCTCCATTAATCTTGAATAATAACATATTGAAACGTTCAATAATGCTATTAGCTTCTTTCTGACAGTCTTCTAAAATTTGGAGATTATTATGACCACATGGTATAACAATCTTAGTTTTAAAGGTCTTTTTCTGATAACTAAAATCAGTTGGTCTAATTTTGGAGGATTCTCCAAGAGTCTGAGCATACGTTTGAGTCTGAGGTCTAGGAGTAATAGAACTACTAAGTTGAGTAACTGCAAGTCTTTGAGTTCTCATGAATCTGGCAATAGCTACCGAATTCTACTTGAATTCTACCCATATTCTATTCTTTACATTCCACCATAAGGAATCTATAAGAGTATTCTCATCATCTGAAAATTCTCGTCTAATTTTGATCAAGTCTGGGTATCTTTGGTCTGGTCCATATTGGGGAAAATATATTTTCCCAATAAGTCTATTTTGGGAAACAATATCATGTCTAGATTTTCCAAGAGGAACTAGAATATGTAAGAAGTCGAATTTTTTTAAATGGGAATTTTTAAATTTGTTTTGGAAATCGGAGAAAAATAAAATTTTGGATTTTATAAATTTTATTATTTAAAATTTCAGTTTTTATATTTGAAAAATAAATTTTCAAACGGAATTGGAATTGGAATTAAAATGGAGTTTTAATTGAATTTTTATTATATAGAAGAGTCCTCAAAATATAAAACTCTCTAAGAGTCGTCAAAACATAAAACTCTCTAAGAGTCCACAAAACATAAAACTCTCTATAAAAAAAAATTTAAAAACATTGGACCGTCCGACGGAGTTGATTTTTTTTTTTGCAACTTCTTCTCGTCTTCATCTAATTCTCCACCAAATTTCATCTAATTCCAACGGTCCAATCGTATGGAATAAATTTTTAGTGTTTTTATCTGATTAGAACTCTTTTCTTAATCAAACTCTTAATCCTCTATATATCAACAAATTCGTGGCTTGGCTTTTCAAATCACCTTTCTCAAACTTTTCAACCAGAAGACCTGTCCAAAATTACTCCCTTTCATCTACAAACCATAGCCCCAAACTTATTCAAGATTTCAACCTTAGATTAGAAAGCTTATTTTATGTTTTCTTGAATTTGGGATAGAACGAGATTTAATTATTTTTGCAAGAGGAACGTGATGGTGCTATCAGATTTAGAGGTTGATTTTTATGTGTCGATTCATGTGATGATTTTAAGGTATGGGACTTACACAATATGCTCCTGAATTCCCTCGAGAGTATTCCGTTTGTTTCATGTATTATTTGCACTTATGTTGGATTGTGATATTCATTTAAAAATTCTAAAATAATTGTTGGAATCTAATTTGATTCATTACGATATATATTATATTATGATTTGAGCATAGTGTCATGAGATTTTAATATGGCATGGAGAATGGACATCCTCCAAAAGTCCAAAATCTGAATATGCTTATGAATGCATAGGCGCGGTGAGGTGAGGCCTGGTGACTCATTGATGTGTTGTTGGGAAATTAATAGTGATATAATGCTTAATTATTTCATTTTATTTGTATACACAGTTTCGTATTATTGCGATTTATTCATCGTGCTATTATTTTTGAGCATATATATCATGTCATATTGTGTACTTACCCGTATTTTCTTTTAGTTGCAGGCTGTAACACCCCGCCCGCCCGGGGAGAGCGAACGGAGCGCTAATGCGATAAAATAAATCCAAATCCACAAGTGACAAGGTATAGAGAATCTAAATAAACCCACAATCATATAAATCCACTAATCTCAATCTCTTCAAATTAATACAACATTATTCTCTCGAATAAATACAACAACTAACTCGAAAATAAAATACAAATCTCCAAAGCTCTATACATCAAAATAAATAAATAAAAGTCTTCTCAAATGTATTAAAAATTCTTCCCAAAATATCTAAGATAAAATCAATCTCCAATAATCCATAGCGCCCAAATCCACGCTAACCTGCCACTAAAAGAAAATATGGGGAAGTACACAATACGACAAGAAAGATGCTCAATAATTATATTAACGATGAACAAAGCGTAACAACACGAGTACGAATATTCAAATCAAAATGCAAATCTCAAAGCATTTATCAATATAATTTCTCAACAACACTTTAAGTGGGACACCAGGCCTCACCACATCCGTATATGCTTTATCAAGCCATAGCTTGGGAAACAGGAATTTTGGCGGGTGCCCAACATCCGTGCCATATTAAAATCTCATGACAACGTGCTCATCAACAATATAATGATACCACATGAATTAAAATAATTTCAACAATTATTTTCCAGATTTCAATGAATTTATCAATTCAAATATGAGTTCAATTAACAAGAATTCAAAGAGAATGACACTCGCGAGATTTAAGGAGCATATTGTGTAAAACCCCATACCTCAAACCATGATGAGAAACCAATGATCACGTCCTCAAGATCAACACAAAAGATCTAAAAAATCTCTTCCAAGAACCTCCAACAAAATAGCCCCAAGAACACCTTTAATCTAAGGTTGTAACTCACAAATATCAAGGGTCAATGTGTATATAAAAAGAAGAGGAATATAAAATATATTTGTTGCCAAAAGTTGTGCCAAAAGTGGGTTAAAAAGGTTGCCCACGACTTCCTTTTATAATGCAAAGAAATGAAGAGTTGGAATCCAAAAGACTCCTTTAAATAAGGCAAAGAAATGAAGAGTTGGAAGTTAAAACAACTCCAAGAGTTAAAAACATTTAAAAATCATTTAAAAATCCGTTTTAACTCCGTTTTCGAAACCGTTTGAAATTCTCTCCTTTAAAAATAATAACCAACATATTTGAGCAATAAAAATAATTTTATCAAAAACTTTATTTTCCTCCATTTTCCAGAAATTAATTAAAATAGCCCAAAATTACGCGGGTTATTACACAGGCTAGCGTGGATTGGGACTCTATGGACTATTTTGGAGAATTATTTTAGAGCTTGGATTGGTAGATTTATTTTTGATGTATAAATTAGTTGTGTAATTTTTGTGGGAGAATTGGGTATTTTGAGAGAAACATTATTGTAATTATTTTGGAAGTGTAATAATTTATGGATTTGTTACATTTGAATTATGGAATATAGATGCTCTATACTTATTGTGGATGGTTTTAGTTTAGTTTTTATCGCAGTAGCATGCCACGTGTCTCTTTTCGGGCGCACAGGGTGTTATAGAATATCATCAAAGTTCTCTAGGATTGGTCTATCTTGAGAGTCTTGAATGTGAGTCTATCTTTGCGTTACACCAACATTTGGTCTTACGCATCTAAGATAGTTTGCAACGTCTTCTCTGTTTAGTCTATTTGTTCCAGAGGAACCCATTGTGTCTACGTCTTTTGTTTGCAATATAAAACATGAAATCATATTGGTGTTAGAAAACATTGGTTCTCTTGATATAATGTCTGGAATGGTACTTTTACTTCCCTTAATATGTATAACAAAGAAGTCATAACCATTAAGCAATTGTTTCCATCTAATAAGTCTATTAGTCCTTGATTTGGACAAATCTAAGTCTCTGAATTTTACTGCATAAGAAGAGTCAGTATAAACAGTAAAATGTTTAGGTATAAGAAAAAGCATATATTTTTCTATAGCCCTTAATATTGCTAATACTTATTTTGCATGGGCTGTATATCTTATTTTTGGATCTGTAAAGGTTTCAAAACTATATCTACAAAGTTTCTTCTTTTTCGTCTGATGATCAATGGAAAAGTATACTGCTCCCCATTGTTTATCAGAGTCATATATTTTTACTATAAACTGGTCTTCTGCATTAGGCAGTTCAAGTAAAGGGATATTCTTGACTGCTTCTTTGATTAGTCTTATGGCTTCAAAAACTATCTTTGGTCCTTTTAAAAGGATTAGTCTTGTCCGTACCTTTTAATTTGGAAGTTAGGCTTTGCCTCTTTGAAGCAAGGCCTTTAATAAAATCTGCAACACAATTTAGCAATCCTAAAAATGATTGTAATTATTTTCTATCATTGAGTTGGTTTGGAAACTCAAGAATCTTTTTAGTATGTGTTCTGCTAAGGACGTTTTTCCTTTATTAATATGCATTCCCACAAAATCTACATCAGTCTGAAATAATTGCATTCTCTTTTCAGAAATAACAATACCATGTTTATCTAATTTTAAAATAATCTTCTTAAGATGATCTACATGCTTTATTTCAGTCTTGCTGGCTACAAGAATGCTATCTATGTAAACAAGACAAAATTCCGAATATGGTCTAAAGATATTATCCATTCTTCTTTGGAATACTTGAGGAGCATTCAAGTATCCAAATGGCATTACTAGCGGTTCATATTTTCCTTGGGGGACACTAAAGGCTGTCCAAGTTATTCTATCTGGATGCATCTTTATTTGCCCAAAGCCTGATTTACAATCAAACTTGTTGAATATAATTCTGCCTTCAATTAAATTGATTAGATTATTCTTATCTGGCATCTTATAAGAATCAAATTCACAATTCTTATTTAGTTGTCTATAATCTATAACCATACATATTTTTCCTCATTTTCGTTCTGATTCATTTTGAACGTAGAAGGTAAGGCTATTATGTCTACTTTTACTTTTTCTAATAATGCCTAGCTTAAGCATATCATTTATGTCTTTTTTAAATTCTATCTTCTTGTGAATATCCTTTCTTATAGGTTCCACCATTAATAATGGCATTTGGGTTAATAGGGATAATTTTCCAATAGCTTTGATCTTTATCCCACTTAGCAATGGGATTTTATCCTAAAGTAAGCTCTGCTAATTGCCTAATCTTTTCTTTTTCTACTTCTATATCCATATTCTTTTGTTTGGATATAGCTTGGATCTTTAATAAGGTTTGTTGGGCTTGACCTAAAATATCTTGTTGTATAAGCACTATTTGCTTATAACACTTTTGGTCTGGACACTTACATTCTTTTTGTAAGTGTTTAGTTATTTCTTAGGCATCTTGTTGGTTTGTAGGTCTAGGTCCACTATGCTCAGCTGAAGAACTCTGATGTTTTGTTTGTCTATAATTAGGTTTGACCTGCATAAGGTCAAAGGAAGTCTTATGATATATTAGAGGGTCTTTAATATTAAATTATTCTTTATCTCTAATCAATATCTTATCGTTATACTGAGTATAAGGATGATATTTACTAAAAAAAATTTGTCCTAAAATAATGTTTCGTATGAAACTAGGACGAGGATCCATTATCCAAAATCGATGATTAACAGTTTTATTAGTCTGATTTCCTAATTTAAAATAAATATGAATAGTCTGAAAATATAAGGTAAATGGTTCTCCATTAGCTACCTTACCATGGATCTCTTGATTACTATCTAGAAAATAGTCCTCAGGAAAGGCATTAACCTTAGAAAAACTCTGAGAGCATCATGTATTTAAAAAAGTTAAAAGTCTTTTAGGATAATCTTTGTATTGTATAAACAATTCTACAAAACAAGGATGTGGATTAGTATAAATTCTTAAATTATTCTTTTCTAAAATATATATTCCTTTCTGTGGTTTATCTACAAAATCTATTGATGATAAATCTTTTATGCTACTATCAGATCAGTATTCTCTCAAATCATAGGAAATTCCTTTTCCTTTTAAGTCTTTATTTTCTTGTAATCTTTTGGCTACATTTTTATCAATGCTTGGTAGTATGTTTTAATATCTTCATCTATTTGAGCATCATGCTGGTTAGTATAAATTGCTTTAAATCTAGTTCTCCAATAGTTTTCATGATAGTGTAATTGACAAATAACACAAACCATAAATAATTATATTTTTATAGTCTCAAAGCATTATACACATCTAAAGTCTTTCTTGCTACATTTCATTTCAAATGTGCAATAATATTTTTCATCAAACTAACTTTTAAGTATATATGTTTGTAATTCAGGCTTACGAATTGTCTATCTTTTCTTTAAAAGGGTTAATATACATTTCCTACCAAGCTTCTTCAAAGTCTATATGATCTTCTTCTTGATCCTCTTGGTCAATTTGCATCATATATAGGTCTAAAGTCTCCTGAGGGTCTTCATACTCATTAATATCACTATTATAGTCTTCTGAATCACTATTGATATATGCACTATAGATACTAGTATTATCATCATTTTTTATGTCTGATATTTCTATAGCATATAGAATATATAATTCTTCTTGATCTCCAAAATCTAGTATTGTATTAATAATCTTAATATTTTCTTTATCTTTCTTATTAGGACAGTCTTTAGTAAAGTGTCCTTCTTTGTCACAAGTCCAATATTCTATGATAGTAGTCTTAAAATGAGATACTTATTTTTTCTTTCTATAATTAGGAACCTTCTTATACTTACTAGTGTTCTTCTTAAAATATCGTCTTTGGTTAAATCTATTTTTCTTAGTTCTAGAGTTCCTTTCTCTAAAGGTGCTAGATGGTCTAAATCTATATTTCTTTGGAACTCTTAAAGGATTAGCCTTAAACTTTCTTTGTTTCCATTCTAGTTTCTTTTTGAATTTCTTAGATTCATTACAACATCCCCATTGGATTGGAGCAATGTCTCTTTCGTCTTTAATTGAAGGAATCTGTTTGAAAGTTTCATCAATTAACTTTCCTTAAGTTATATCTCATCTTTTAGATATGATATAGTCTTTGACAAAATTGATTCTTTCACTAAAGGAGTTATTATTAACTCCAGCAACTCTTGGACAATTCCTATATTCATTGATAATGATATGTCTTATGGCTGGTATATTTCTAAAATATTGATCTTTTCAGGTTTCTCCAAATTCTTTAATTTTGTAATATAGTTGTTCATAATTATTGCTATATTCATTGATCTTATCTAGTTTACAAATGCTAAGGAAAGCTAACTTAGTTTTTGCTAAGTCTTGTTCATTGATATGAGATAAATGTCCATCTTCAATGAATTATGAAGTGAATAATTGAATATATTCATCAATTGATATTTCTTCTAGTTTTTTTTATTTTCTTGATCTTAGATAGGGATTCCTCATCTGTATCTTTTCTTAAAATATCTAAATAATCTTTTGCAATGCCTCTAATGGATTGCTCAGCGTATTGTTTACATGAACTTACATCCCATTATTCACTAGATGCAAAACACATGTTCATCTGATTACGCCATTCATCTAAGGCTTTGTTCCTATCTTAGACATTGTCTAGATTAAGATATATCCCAACTGGGTTTATAGCTTGACTTGCCATAGTCTTAATATGAGTAAAACTCTTATCATTAGCTGTAAAGTCTTTTCTATAATTAGGTTTGGTATTTACTAAAGTGCTTGAGTATATAGGAATATTTATTCCTATTGGTTTACTAAAAAGTCTAAGAGCATCATCTACCTTACTACTAGTTCCTATCTCTTGTTTATTAGGACCTATTGTGCAGCTGGCATTAATCTGTCTTCTCCTTCTTCCATTAGTCTTAGGCTTCTAAGAAGTTCTTTAGTATTCTTACATTCTTTTAATTTTAATATATGGTCTTTGGCTATTATGTTGAATATATCTCTTTCTTGGATCCTAACAGAATGACTTCTATTAAGATGTTCTTTAAATGTCTTCATGTCCAATTCTGAGGGATTATTTCCAAAGTTTTGGACTCTAGATTTTTCTCTAACTAAGTCTTTTTGTTCAAATGATCTTCTAAGTCTAATTACTGGAGCTTGTCTTAGTAAACTAGAACTGGCCTTACTACTACATTATCCTTTTGAAGGATCATTGATTATGGCTTCTCCCATATTCTCAAATCTAACTTCTTCAGTCTGGATATTCTTATTGATAATCTTAGGAGGACCAAACTGGATATTAACATTACCAGTGACATCATCTTGATTAATAAACAAAGATTTATTCTATATAGTCTTAGTTTCTTAAAATTCTGACAATTGCCAAAGGGTCTTAGAATTTTCTTTCATAAGTCTAGTATTCTTAATACTACAAATATGATTGTAGTCTAAATTATTGGTTCTAACTAATATTTCTTCATTAACTCTACCACTAGGAATTCCCGATTGCATTCCTTCATAGGGGAATTGGGAAAATTTCACAGCTTTAGAATTTTATATTTATATTAGCATCTGGGATAATATAGTCTTCATAGCCACTAGCATATAAGATTAACTTAAAATATTTGGCCGATCTATGATTACTGTAAATACCGAAATGACATTAAAGTATTCTATATTGTCTGACATTTCTAATTGGGTTATCCCAATAAGTCTCTTCTCAAAATCTTTCCATTGTTTATCTATTAGGCAACATAATATGTTGATATTATTTTGAGGTCTATGTAATCCTTGTATTCTTTCTTGAAAGAGTCCAAAGGTTAGGAACTATAACTTCCTATAAGTTCCTCTTGCTCTTAGCCATTCTGAGTCAAAACTTGAAACTCGGTATAAGACTTATCTAACACACGATTTCTACAATGATAAGTCATGTTATAATTAGGAGTCTTAGGAGTGGATCCTTCTTTAAACAAGTCTATGTATCTAATTACTGAAAGTTGTCCATTATGTATGGAATCCTCAATAATTTTCCAGTCAACCTCACCACATTCTTTCCATTGGAGAGGATTGTTGAAATTTCTCTCTTTCCACCATGTTCTAATATTCGAAGATGAATCTTTAAGTCTTTGGAGCATAAAATTACTATGTCCAATATTTGGGATAGCGCTTACTATCTTACTAGTCTTATCTAACCCATCATTTATGATTCTTCTAGTTAAGGTCTATCCTTCCTTAGTTTCTATATAAGGAGATTCTCTAATTTTACAGGTGGTTACCTGTTTTTTTTAAGTATTTTTTCAATTCTTTCTAAAGAGTCTAAATAATCCTCTTGTCTCTTTATCCGGCAAAGGATTTCTTCTTTAAAGGTATTATTTTCATTTCTTGTATTATTGTTAATATCTTCATTATGTCTAGCAAGAGTATTAACAAGAGAATTAACAGCCTTATTAATATAGTCTTTTACCTCATCATCTTTTTTCTTATGGTTGCATAGATCCTTGCGCCATTATATATATATATATATGAATGATACTTAAATACATTAATACAATATAACATTTTTCTAATTATCTCTCTAAGTTCACATGGTATCAGAGCCTACATCTTAGGCCTCATCGTCTTTCGCTTCAACCGACCGATTTTGTCACCCGTCGGAGAACTCGTTAACCACCACCGTTAAACCTCCAAATTTGGAATCAACAATACTTTAACCTTCTTTCTAGACGTTGTTCCATCACTAAATCATATTTAAAAGATGAGCACATACCTCCTTCAAATCACCCATCTCCACTACCATAAAATCCAACACATTCTCACCTATAGAGCCTCATGACTTTACCTTCATCAACTCCATCGTCATCACCACTTAATTAGTGAAACCCATCATCATAACCCTCCTCTATCATCTCCCAAATCTACCGTCATCACCATCGACCCACCACTATCATTAAAAACCATTTTTGCAAAAATTATCATCTTCACCATATCTCACAAACCTCTTGTTGTCATTGTCATCTTCATCGAAAAACCACTTGGTTTCCAAATCCTACCAGAGAAATCAAATCACACCAACCCATTTAATCTAATTCAACCCAAACATACTCTCCCTTAAAATATCATTCATCAAAAAACTCAACTTCTCTCTCTGAAGATCGAAAGCACAAACACTCTCGTTTCTGTCACAAACCTCTCCCATTCTCTTTTTTATCCCACATTTATTCCCTCTTTCTCTCGGTTGTACTATTGGTATAACCCCGTATATTCCCACTCTCTAGACTAAACCTACCACCCAGTTGCCACTTTTTGGCCAGACCAAACACACCTCACATGGTCTCTCTTTGTACGACCATGTCAACCCAGTTATACAACAACTTCCTATCCTACTCGAACCCAGTTGTACCAATAACGAAACTCACTAAACCAACTCCACGCACTACCTCATAGATCCCATATGCACACCTACACCTCCCTCACCCTCCCCACTTCACAACCCACTTTGTTCCTCTATTAACAACCCCAATCGTAACTCATGTCGTTCCTCCACAAATCATCCCTCTTTCCCTCTCATACCTATGCAACCACCACCCCGAAAAGCTCTGTCCATTACACCACACCAAATCCCTACACACTTCAACCCATTTATTTTATTTCACAACACTGATCCAAGCCTTTTATTTAAGCTCATTCACTTATAAAAACCTTTCAACCAACTTTTCTTATTTCATTCTCTACCCAATTTTAGCCCTCTTTTATTTACACTATAATATATAAAATAAATAAATAAAAAATAAGTCACAAATCAAACTAAATATTTTATTTCCAAACAAATTTCAACCTATCTCTTTTATACCCCCACCCAAAAATCACCCACCTCTTTCTCGATTTTAATGTCAGTCTCCAAACTTCAATCCACTTTGTTACTCTTTTTGTCACAAACTCAAATTGGTTAACAACCATCTTGAGCTTGAGGGGGGAAATCATCCTAAATCACATCCTTAAGTGATTCTCGACCGGATCCCATCTAAAGCACCTCCATTTATGCTCCCATATCAATGTTATTTACACTCTCTCCTAGTCCACTCAAATACTTTGTACTCACCGCCCTCAAACTCTCACCGGTGTTATATGCACCCTCAATAATGCTTAGTTCACTCTTATTCGTCTTTTTCAACAACACACTCGCATAGTGTTAATTTCACTCACTCTTGGTCCTAATCTTAGTGCTCCATGCACTCTTACATTAGTTCCTTGTACACTCTCATAATCCTTTGTATTTTTCTCTTATTAGTGCTTAAATCACTCTTAAAGGATCCATCCATACACTACAGATCTTCTATCACATTCTCGTGCTCCAACGTCTTATTTTTAGATGACCACACATCAACTCTATCAGTGGTCAGTCTACCGATACCATCAAAGATCATCAATATTTATTGACAACTAACTTAAGTTTCAGGGGGGAAATGACTCCAATACCCAATATACCATATCACAAATACACCAGCCACTATCATACTCTCAGCATTGTCATGTGAACTTTTTCATCAGTGCCTCATGCACTCTCTTATTAGTACGTTGTGCATTGCCATTAATTCCTTGTGCACTTGCTCAATGGTACTTTGCGCACTCTATCATCAGTGCCTCTTGAAATCATATGGATTCATCAATATATTATGGATCTTCTAGAACATTATTGTGCTCCGATATCTTCTCAAATTACCATGCACAGTCTATATTACTGCTCAGATCAGACTATTGATATCATCACCAAAATTCACTTCCCTAGCATTTTCAAGACTTGATTACCAAAGTAACGTTTGTTAATACTTTTCCATCTTGAGTTTGAGGAGGGATGTTAGTGTATTAGTTGTCCATGTTACCTCCATATTCCATATTCCTTCATGTTATGGAGGTTCCATATTCCTCCATGTTACCTCCTTACTTCATGTTACCTCCATATATATTTAAACATTTTGTATACGATACTTGAACACATCAATCCAATATAACATTTCTCTCTTTCTCTCTCTAAGTTCAGATTGTTAAGGATTGAAGTATTCATACACCAAACATAGTTGGTGTAAGGTAAATGTTTATGATATATATATATATGATTTTTTTATTAGTTTTGTATCTAATTATTTGTTAGTCCACATACATATTGAAAATGTTAACCAAGAGGAGGGCGGTTAAAAATATGTCTATGTTTTTAATGTTATCTTTAACTAACAGCTATGTGGGGACTATTATATAGTGGATACACACCACATTATTTGGTTATACTCAATTTAAAAAAAAATATAAATCTTAAGAATGTTATCATTTATTAACTATTATTGTTTTGAGAGAATGAGTGATAGTGAATTTTGGATTAGTTTTTTTTATTGTTACGTTACATAACAAATACCATTTTAGTATAAGACTTGGTGTTACACTGGGAAGAAGAAGGTAAAGTGTACGATGCAAAAATCCGTGTATTGAAGTATTGAATGGTTATAAAGGTTCTTGTTTCTGGTCACACACCAAGGTACAGAGAAACTAATAAAAACATACTGCTAATTTTAGGGGTGTGACCAAATAAGGTGTCCGAATGTTAAGTTTGTTTGTCATCGACTCATTTTTTACAGCATTAATGTCCGCATCAATCTCGGGTAAAAATCTAATCAAAATGACTTAATTTTGACATTGAAAAATAACTACTCGGTTCAGTTTTAACTAGGAAAAATTAGTCTTTGTCATTTCTCACAGTTGCTTGGATTTGGTTTAGTAATTCTACTCTAAATCAATTTATTTAATTAAGTGCTAATACAATTGTACAATTTGAATGGTTAAGTTTTTTTTATATTTATCAATTGAATTCCCAAAGACATATTGTATTGTAAAAAAAGGCATTAGCAATCTACAACATCAATATTGTATTGGTTACACTTAAAACTCATATTTTAAGCATGCTTAATTAATTTCTTTTGTGATATCCCATTTTTGTGCATTTTCTATGTTAACAATTGTTCTAATGCATTCAAAAGACACTTGTTGTTTCATAATTTCTTCTTCAATTGAAAGGTATTTACATTCAATGTGCTTGTTTACTTTTTGAATACCCCAACACTTTTTTATGAAGACGATAACAACGACATTATCCAAATATTTCAATGGCTTGGTAATAGTGTCGATAACTCCAAGTCCTAAAATGAACTTATTTTGCCATAATCCATAAATTGTAGAGTCAAAGCATTGTACAAATTCAGTTTTCATAATAATTAATGGATTGTGTTGCACTCGTTCATTATATTTGTTGTTAAATCCAAACAAATATACTTAAGCAAAAGTGAACTCCATGTTATTCATACAACCAGTAAATTTGAGTCGTAAAAACTGATAATCTTTAATTAAAAATCATCCTAAATGTGATCATATATTCTTTTAAATATCTTATTACTTCATACATAACTCTTAAAATTCATATAAAATATTTTGTTTCTCCACCTTATAATTCCTTGCTTGTATTTAAAGAAATTGAATTTATAAACTTACTCCTAGTGATCATAAGGTATATACAAATATATAATGATTGAATACATAATGGTTTTATAGACACCCAATTCTAGTACCCTTCAAACATATACTTAGGTCTCAAACACTATCCATTCCACCCTCGGACCCCAATTCCTACTCCAAACCCTGACCTAGAGGCTACTGGACTTTTCTAAGCTCCATTTGACTTTGTTCAAATTTTGTAATCGAGATTAGATAAAGGTACTTTCATAGGGCTCTTAATACCCTTACCAACGGTCCATACGACGTGCGAATTGACCTTACGGTTTAGGTGTACTTACCCTTTTACTCGAAACCCTGATCGAGAGGCCACTGGGTGCTTCTGAGCTCTGTTTGACCTTGGTCAACTCTTATACCTAGAGGTTTATCAATGAATTTTCATAGGAATCTGAATAGCCTTTCTAATGGTCCCAATCGTGCGCGATTCGAACTTACAACTCGCATTTTATGTCCATTTTAAAAAAAAGTCCATTTTGGCCTACCTATAGACACTCCTGGCCCTCTGTCTATCGGCATAGTGGTATTTTACTTATTCCATAAGCCAAGGGGTATTATGATAAGCAATCCTGGACCTATAACGATCGGTATATCCCCTGACCCTAAAGCTTTCCTATTTAAGGAGGACATGACCTCATTCTCAAGGACACCTTCTCAGTTTTTTGGAGAGCTTCTGCCTCGAAATTAGTATGTCACCTTCCAAAAACATCATTTTCTAAACATTCTCTCCCCATTCCTTACATCATCCCCCCCACCATCCATTTAACCACCACTTCACTACTTTAAAAAATCAGGCTACTTCACTTCAAAATCAGGAGCAAAGCTTTATAGATGGTCTAATTCTATAATTTTTTAGCTCGTTTGACTAGTGTTATTTATCGCACTTTATTACTCTTAACATATATTTTTCTCTAGTTTTATTTCCCACCCCTAATAATCCTTTTTTATCACTTATATACACAAAAATATAGTTTTATAAATCCCTAAAAAAATAAAAAGAGGGTCTAATCCTTGAACTATAAATTGGAATTTTCCTCCAATTTTTCATACAATTTCTTCACTTGTGCACATTTTTCAACAAACTAAAAATAAGAAAATTCTATTTTTGAGTTCATAAGTTAAATCCCACCCTAGTTTGTCACCAAACTATGTGGACTTTCATGCAAATTTAGGCACGTAGGCTTCCCGAGTTCACCTCGGGTCTTGAGTCATCTTTTTCCATATTTCATTATTTTCTTATATTTTCACACACACACACACACACACACACACACACACACACACACACACACACACATATATATATATATATATATATATATATATATATATATATATATATATATATAGAGAGAGAGAGAGAGACAGAGAGACAGAGAGATACAGAGAGACAGAGAGTAGTTTATCCATTTTTGCTCATTTAGAGAGCCCATTGACACGTGTGCTCATTTGTTCAAAATGAGTTTGATCTGGCGCATCGCTACTATTATATATTATATTTTGGCTCTTTAGAGATCATATATACATATTTGCTCATTTGTTCATAATGAGTTCAATCTGTCGCACCGCTCACATTTTTACCCATATTTTTATGTCATTCGTGCACACTCCTTTGATTGATTCGTTCCCGTCCTCCCCATGATGTGGACACGATGCTATAAGTTTTTATGTCACACACACACACACAAAAAAAAATTCACTACTCACTTTAGATCCCATTTAGGAGAGAAAGGAGAATATTTTTTAAGTCCATGAGAGACCGAAAGGGCGGAATGGGTGCCTAACACCTATCCATTCCATAATTTAGTCCCCGAACCCGTGATCTACTTGGTTTCGTGTGCATCAGTTTTTCTTGTGATGTCGTTTCTTCAGGGATGGATATATAATTTTCCTGTTTTGAGAAAAATAGGCTGGAGAGTCATTTATATTCTTATTCCTTGATGATGACCGATTTATGTGGGAGCTCGCGAATACTGCACGAGTGATGGAAAAGGAAGTTCTCTTCCCTGACCACATTTTTTGTGCTAGCGAATTTTTCTTTAGGGTGAACCAAGATCGGATTTTACCCCATTTTGATATCAGTATGGCAAGGGTGGTGAATATTTTGGGGACATATATTTTCTTTTTAGAGGGATAGACTCTATTTACATGGGTTTGTTTTTCTCTCTCTCCCTTTTCTTCATTTTTGTGCATGTGTGTATATGTTTTCACTTATATGTTATTCCTACTCTCATACTCACAAGTAGTATGTTCTTCTCTCCATCGTTCTAATTTTCTTATCACATGTATATATCATATTTTCAATCCCATGCTTCATGCTTCACTCACTTTTATGTACTTACCTTGTTTCACTCCACTTACTCACATTTTCACAGGCCCCATATCACTTGTAGATATCCATGTTGATTCTCATTTGTTCATAACCGCATGCATACTCACATGCTTCATATACCACTTGTAGATATTCATGCTTAGTCTTACTTTCACACACTTCCACATTACTCTCACTTACACACACTTCCAAGTTACTCTCACTTATATATATCTGCATGTTTTTGCCACTTATACATATCTCCATGTCACTTTCATTGTGCACACACTTTTCTCCCACTTATGTATTTTCACATGTCCCCCCACTTTGTATATACCACCTTGCTTTGTATACGCTCCATGCTCCATGTACAAACTTGATAGATTTACTCTCATTACTTAGCTCCCTTATTGCATGTCGCTCGTGTATATTCCCACGCTTTACCTCATGTTTAGTCGTAGCACTTTTCCCCCTTAGCATACATAAAACTCTCCATAAAATACTAATTAAGACTCGTGCATTTTTCACATTACGTCACGTGAGCACTACATTTTGACCAAAATTTATCCCGTATTGGGGGGTCGCTTTGTGATGAGGGTCGATCATGCGAGGCGTGGTTAAGCTATGCGATATGATTCCCACCTTCCATAGGCCTCGTACCTTCGACGGATATCAAACGTTTCGCCCGCATCGTACCACTTAACCGAACTCATGACAGGAAGTGTATAGTAGAGAACTCATTCATGTACGTCGAGTATATCGAATTCGCTCTCACACGTACCGTCCCCACAAGGTATATCATGAGGAAATTCATGTACACCCAGGTATATCAAATGGTTTTTCCACACGTACCGATGAATGATTTCCCATATAGATAAGAGGTGTATCGTGGAAATCATTCTAAAGGGGATAGCCATTCCACTAACCTCCAATTGTATCAACCTCATATAGGAGTCTTCCCTAGGACACTCATACCTAGTTTGTCAGTTTTAACATAAAACTCTGCCAAAATGTCGGGTCATCTTACCACCCGAATTTGCATTATCTTTGCCCATTTTTAAAATAAAACTCTATCAATGAGTCTGAAAGCATGTCAAATCGTGTCTTACATCAAGTACCCTATATTTTTTTAGACCCGGGGCATGTTTGACATGCCACTTACCCCTAACCAGAATATAATACAAGTAAAACCTAATAATAACAACTACACTGGGGAAGTTTCGTTTCTCTTTTTAACAAAAATACCAAAATATATTTTCTCCGTTTTTCCTAAAAATACCAAAAATATCCTTCGTTTTGGTCTGGCTCCCTATTGGCTCAGGTCCACTATGAAGCCACCTCATAGCTCTACCACCTCCTCTGTTACCTCAACAGAAGTTAATAATCCCTTCGAAGACTCTTCATGGAGAACCTTTATCAGAATGCCAATGTTCAGCCAGACCTGATGGAAGTCCTTAGCGCCAAGATTGATAATCTCCTGGCAGATATCTAAGAGATGCAGCAAAATAAGGTTTTGACACCCGAGGTTCTCGAGCTTGACATCATCTTCCCCCGTGCCATGGGTTCATAATCGCTAGAACAGATTTGGGTTCCATAAGAGTATAAAAAAAATCCTTTATGCTCTGCATGTCCCACTGTAATGGGCCACCGCCAGCTCAGTTTTTAATGTCGAACCTCGCCTAGCCAAGATCTAATTTGCCAATGCCTATTCCTGTTGATCCTAAAGAGGAAGAATTAAAAAAGGTCAAGGAAGACTTGAGATTTCTATCCAAGAAATTTGACGAAGTTAAGATCTCAAGGAACTACGTGGATTACACCCACGTGTCTCCTTACTCGAAAGCTCGATTTTTAAAAAAGTTTAAGATGTTAGACATAGAAAAAATTAGAGGTAGCGAACCTCCCATTGTATACCTTTGTAGCTATAATCTTGTTATGACTCTATTTAGAGCGTCCAAAGAAATAACAGCACAATTGTTCAAGTGAACCCTTAAAGAGAGCACTTTACAATGGTTCTTATTGCTAGAAGAATCCTGAATCCGTAGTTGGGAGGATGTAGCCTAAGAATACATGACCCAGTATAAATACAATGATGAGTTAGAAGTCAATATTTGAGATCTTGAGATACTCAAACAAAATTTTTGAGAACTAGTCAGTAGCTTTATCAGTAAGTGAAGAAAAAAGGCCACTAACATGACAAACCTACCATTCGAGGAAGAACAATAAGCATTATAAAGATGAATTTCCTGATGCATATGCAAAACTCTATAAGAAGCCAATAGTAACTTTATTTAATATCCCTCTAGAAGGCAGTAGTCTATATTGAAGAAGGTAATATAAACTAGAAAGTCGAGTCTGAGCTGAAGAGGCAACCATTAATAATATTTCTCAGCCTGATATGCCATGAGAGCTTAAAAATCTTCATCCAACTATCACAAGGGAATACACCGAGTTACATGCTTCCTTATAAAAGGTTTATCAAGTTATCCTGTCTTGAAACATCATCAAACCTTTGGACCCTCACCCATTACCAGACCCACTTCCAAAGAACTTCAAGCATAACACTCGTTGTGATTTCCACCAAATCATCAGGCACACCACTGACCAATATTTCCACTTGAAAAATGTCTTTCAAGGCCTTATTGATAAGGGGGTCATTGCTCCTCCATCCAATCCTAAACCTAATACTAATCAAAACCCTCTGCCAGCACACCAGATCGGTGTGAACGTTATTGTTCTAGATAAGAGTCCAAATATTGATTCGTCTACCAAAATTTGACTCACCAATATACCTCCTTTATCTCCAAGTTCCCTTAATTCCCTCAAAATCCATTACTCCTTCCTTATGGACCCTAACAATGCACTAGATCGAGCCTTATATCTTATGACAAGGTCGTGCATTATTGTCCGAACCCACTAAAAAATAGAGAGCGTGGAGTTACTTATTGTTTTGAATCAACTCAGAGATTTTGGTTGGAACTACTACCAAGGATGGCCCTTAAAGAGGACAGTTGTGAAATAATTAATGATGTATACATAGAAGCTCCATAATGGGATCGATAATCAGACGATTAGTTTATGTCAGCACGAGATTTCAACTTAGACAGTATCGTGCAGGTCATGTCTGATGATCTTATTAAGGAGAAAGAAATATGTATAACTTTCAAAATTCTCACCATCCTAAGTCTCAAGGGATAACTGTTTCCCTCTATCTAACACTTCTCTACTAAGTGGGGAGATCTATACAACGAATGAATCGGAGTCGTGGATTGCACAGATTTCTTATGGGGAGATTACATTATTACCACTAGGTGGGTTGATGACTCAAACCCTTCAAAAAACTCAGATAATGAACCCTATAGTAGGGATATCGATATGGTCGCCTCTTTATATGGGATGATTTCTTTCGAAGAGTTGCTATCGGGAATTAATGAAGTATCTATCATGCAAGAAATGGATCAGGACATAAGGTTTTTGTTCTTCCTAACATCCATATATCATATGGCCCGTTTAGGGAAATAGTATAAAGACCCGATTCTTCCATCAGCGAGCATGCATATAAATAAAGATAAAGGAATTACTGAAGAGCTCTCACTGCTAGAGATGTCGATCAAAGAAGGTAAAATCCTTGAACAACTCAAGAAGACCCATGCCGAAACCACTTTGTGGAGACTTTTCATGACCTCCTAGTAGTATAGAAATTCTTTGATGAAGCACCTCATAGGACCCATAGTTCCTGCTACTACTACCCCTGAAGAAGTCGTACAGATGGTTGGATCTCTGACCATAATGAGGCGTATCTCCTTTATCGATAAAAAAATACCAAAGGTCGATATTGATCACAATGATTCTCTCAATATCTAGATGGAAGTCATGGAAAATATGGTTTCGTTGGTACTTGTCAATAACAGGTTCTCTTTGAATGTTTTTCCATTAAGATCACTTAATTGTCTGGGGATAAAATTTAGTAGTCTCACCCCCTCTTTTGGCATCGTGCATGCCTACGATAACATCCGTCATGAAGTTATGGATTTAATAAATATCACACTATGGGTTGGCCCTATATGCCCCCAAATCGAGTTTCAGGTAATTGATATACCAACTTGTTTCAACTCGCTCCTTGGTCATCCTTAGCTTCATAGTATTATAGGTGTATCCTCCTCCCTTCATTAGAAGCTGAAATTTCTTTGCCAATAATTAGGTCATCACTATCATCGGGGATGATGATAACTTTGATTGCATCGGCACAATTAACCCTATTTTGAAAATCTAGCATAGGGCTAATGATGTGATCCTCTTACGTTTTAAGATTGATCCACTTCCTGTCCCATCAGGGGATAACTTACAAAACAAAGTATTCCCATAGCATAAGCTGCATGACAACATCAACGTGATCTAAATGTTCAAGAATATACATTTAATGCCTAAAATAGGGCTACGTCATTGTCAATAGGGGATTTTTGCACCGAGAGTTCTTAAACAAGCTTTCCCCGTTATAGTCTAGGTTACCAATCATCACCTGTTGAACTCGTGGCCCTCCGCAAGCCATATCGAAAGATGGGGTTGAAAATAAATAGGCCATCTCAGTAGACTCCTTAAATGGGTGATTTACCAAGAAGATGATGATTTTCCCTTATGTGGTTTCCTCGAATCGTGGTACTACCCTATTGAGAAGAAGTTAAAACTTGAATTGGAAATCTTCTTTGAAGATACTTTCACCAAGACTAAAGACCCTAAGTATGAGGTGAAACCCCTAACCGTAAAATATGTGGAAATTTTTTAGAGAAGTGACAATGATGATTCGTTTAGTTTTCACACACTATAGTTGGGTCTCTGCAAAATCCACACCAAGGCTGAGCCGTCTAACCCCTATGAAAATATTGACCGAAATGTTGATCCTCAACTAGCGTTGTGTTCCTGTCAACCCAACTCTAGCTAGCCTGAATCCTGTTGTTTACCTTCTATAAAATGAACCTAAATTAGCCCTTCCTTTTTTGGTTACTGATATTAAAGTGAACAAGGATTCTTATTATGAGGTTCTCAATGTTGTATTTCTA
Organism: Sambucus nigra; assembly: GCA_949130495.1. Lineage (NCBI taxonomy): Eukaryota > Viridiplantae > Streptophyta > Magnoliopsida > Dipsacales > Adoxaceae > Sambucus > Sambucus nigra. The sequence goes on along the minus strand of OX422215.1, from coordinate 540,263,511 downwards.
TAGAATGTTTTTAATGAAATGAATGAAGATTTTGAGTATTTTTCTGTGACTTATATTATTTGCATTGATTCTAATCAAAGAATTAATAAAGATGATGTGACACCCTGTGTAATAAAATACCGGGTGATCAGTCCTATACCAAATTAAAACAGGAATCCTAGTTGGTTCATTCTTAGCATCATTATCGAAAACCTTTTTAAAACTTACTAACCACCTAGTATTTTAAAAAGTCGGTGCCAAATTTAAAGTTTTCAATAACATGCAGAAATATAATATAAGTCATACACAAAAACCGAATCAAATGATCTGAGTAAATAATTAAACTATTTGCCGAATAAACCATCGACTACCAAAGTAAAGAGTCCAATACAAACATCCAACACCTGAATAAATAAATCTAAAAACTGTATTGAAAAGTATGGGCGGCAAGCCCTAAGCAAAATTGAAACTGAGAGATGATTCATACTCTAGGAAAGAATGAATGAGGCATCTAATCCAAGATCCTGCGAGCATCCACATATGCCGCAGCTCCGTGTCCCTGGAATAGAATATCAATCCTGGCGTTCCTGTGGCTGGACACCTAAAAGGTTTTAAAAATAGTTTTATAGCAAGGGTTAGAACCCAAAATATTTAGCAAGTGAATTAACTACAGTAATTTAAAATGCATGAATGCGCTTCATATTTTAGTTAGTGTCACACTCTCTTGAGGAAGTAATCACCCCTCCACTATTGTGCACACCTAATGGTTTTCTTAACCCCATCTAGTTGTACTACCCCGTCCAACTAGTCCTGCTATAATCTCGCCTTGTCTAAACTGAGTATTATTCATGGGTTATAAGTTATCTCACCAATTAACCTAATTAATTTCTTTTAAATAATATCATATAACTGTGACACAAGTTATATAAAATAAATACATCACATACTGTATTATGACCCGCATATAATATTTAATACCATTATATACGTACTTTTACTAAAAACATCCACACATATTTCATATGTATATCCATCCCTCCGAGTATTCCCTCACCGGATGATTCCCTCTAAAGTGCTATCTCACTAGGTGTGCTCACATAACCTAGTTACCCAAGTCGAAATCGCTCACCAACCTGACCCAGAATATAAACATAGTGGAGGCGGTCATATTCCTTCCCTGAAAGTGACATGAGCCCCTCACACATATACCAGACGCTATGACCTGGGGATATACTCACCCTACTCCTCAAGCTAGAGGATTCACCCACATCGCGCAACCTCCCTTGATATCACTAGAGTACCTAAATTAAATAAATATCTAGTCCCTGATATTTAATAGCACACACAAAGTACACACACACACACACACACACAGATATATATATATATATATATATATATATATGTACTATCACCACACCGCATATATATAATATAAATACTAGCTTTACCGTGTACTAAAACCCGTAACACCATCTTGTATATTCCCGAGTCTATGGTTTGACTCTAATTTCATTAATTTCTCATTAATAAATTTATTACTTTTCCCGAGTCTTCGGTCCGACTCTAATTTAATTAATTTACACATCAATTAATTTAATACGTAGTGTCACTCAACCAATATACCCGGACTCGCTCACTTGGCCCGTACCATCGTTAATACCCAGTTATATATTTTGCCCCATAATTAATTAATTACACCTCAATTCTTTTAATAATGTAGTGCCACTCAACTACAGTACCCGAATATTTTCCCTCGGTCTAAAATCAATACTTATGAATTATTTTCCGAAATTTATTCATCTCGTGACATACAATTATCACCCTCCTAAACCCAATTATACCCCCTTATAATTGCTAAGGAATATGTGCTACAAATGCATTTATCACTAACTAAAAAGTGGGGGGAAAATCTTAAATTAATTTCCCTATTTTATATAAAACTGGCGAACCTTCCAGAATTCTGGGATCATCGATCGATCGATCCAAGTCATCGATCGAACAGGTCTATTTCTTCTCCGACCTCCTGTTCGGCCATTGATAAACCCTCAAGCTTTTTGTTTCTTCCCAAACCCTTACCTAATTAAAACCAACATTTCATTTACACACACACACACACATATATATATATATGTTCTAATCTTCCTAGAAGACCCAAATTATTCATTGATTCATCAGAATCCCAAACTTTTCCCGAATTGGGTTTCACCCGGGTTTATTCTACAAAGATATAAATTCGTCGTACTGATTCGAAACTTGTCACCAATACTCACTAATTAGAATCTTACAATAGATTGCAGCAGTCCCATATCCATATTCACCATAAATTTATTCTCAAACCTACATATACTACGCAGATCCGGAAAACCCCCTTTTGAGCTATTTAACCCATAACCAAAACAGATTTTTGATACAGATACTATGATATGAATTGATTATCACAATTTAGGAATCACAACAGTTAACCACTTGCCTGGAATTGTTCGTAGAGTCTGATCCGTTGGTGTAGTTAATGGTTTCATGATGAACACTCAATTAATCCCTTGATTTGACTCCAAAAGATCCCCAATTGGATCTTGATTAACTTCCTCTGTTTCTCTCTCAAAGCCCTTAGTTTTGAATTTTGTTAACTGCCATTCAACCCTCCCTCAATTAGGTTTAAAACCCCTCATCCCGTTTTTGGTCACATGGGCCTAATTAAAATGTCCCAAATCCCTCCGTTTGGGTCCGGCTATGCTAAAAAATGTCCCGAGACCTGATTACTACCCCGGGTACTCTTTTCTAACTATCTCGATCCATCCAGACTCAACTGCACACTCAGAATTATCATCTAAAATACTTTATAATGTTCTCCAATTTTGACGTCAAAATGAGACACACAAAATTTCGAACAATTAAACTTAAAGTCGCCAAATATAAATAATTTTTCCCACTCAAATAAATTCTCCAAATCATAAATTTAAGTTTCTCCAATATAAATATTTTTATATCTCCTAAAAATAATCAGATACTAAATCCTCAAAATTACTGGGTGTTACATACTCCCCCCCTTACAAATGAATTTTGTCCTCGAAATTAAGATATGCCTAGTGCTCCAAGATCGAATATCACTCCCTAGTACTGTTCTTCTAAGCTCTTTACATCTATCTCTCCCGCCTCAAACTAAGAGTTACATAAATATGCATTCTAATTAACCAGGGCGCCCATATGCCCTGTACCCGTGCTTAACCGCATGAATGTTACCCTTATTAATCAGGGTGCCCATACACCTTATCCCCGTGCTTAACCACACAAAAGTTACCCGACTATGCTAGCTGTAACCCATAATATAACTTCCAACATGTAGTCATATCACATATATGAATAATAGCCAGGGTACCCGACCTATGTACTAACAACCAAACATCTCCCACCCCCAACGCTGCGCTGAGTTTCATGCTTGGGATGTCTCGCAAAGCGAAATCCAAATAAGGAACCCCCCGATACACTACTACCTAACATTGTTGATCGTGGATATCTGTTAGACCCTCAGTCCATAGCACATACCCCCAAATACTTGTCTCTTAACACAAAAGCATACATGCCTACTCTTATGCTACAAAAGACAATCATAAAATATCGCACCCTTACTATCACTAATTCTCGCGCAAACTAAATCTTGAGCTATCTCTCCCCGCTCGAAAATAAATCTAACCACCCTGATTCACTTCAGTAGACACCCCTACTTATCGGGTTAAAATATAAGAACAAGAACTCACTATGTGTCTATCGCACCACGCAGTACAACATATACACACACATATATATAGGCTAGACACCCTCTCAGGTGATACCTAGTAAAAATCTTTTACACCCTGGTGTCGCGAACACCAAAACTTACCCTCACTATCCAAAATAGTTCAAATCCATTGCTATCCAGCTGATATTTGGAAGAATCACCTACCCTACTCCCATAATTCTCGAAAGTAGTAAACCCTTGCATAATTCAAACCTTCTCTTTGTGTACACCCCTACTCTCTCGTGGTTAACACCAAAGAAATCCACTACCCCATAGAAATATATATATATATACACACCCACTAAATTCGACTTACTCGTGAACTCTAGTAAAAATAATTTTTATATTATGACACCATCACTGTCACTCCAGACATACCCCATGCCCATAGGATAAAAAGATAATTACCTTCATACTCTAGCTGCAATTGCTGATCTTCGGGTTCCTCAGCGAATTCCCCCTGCTCAAATGCACCCATGACTTGCTGTAGTGGTTACACATCCAGGACCTCGTCCTGTAGTTGACCCCTGCCTCGCTTAAGATAATCTCTCTTCACGTGTCCCGCTTCCCCACAAACGAAACACCTCCTAATAAATTCACCCTACCACTGATCCCTTCCTTGCTGGCCATGTCGGAAGTCTTGGCTATCCGATCGATAGCCTCCAGATCTAAATCGCTTGAAAATTTTTCCCCTGATGTCCCCCTGTCTACTGCTGGGATATCCCACTGGTATTTTTCCCTCCCGTTTTATTTTATTGGATGGGTTCCACTCCCCTCCTTCTTCCTTTCATGTGGAAGCGATATTCCTGGCAGTGCAAGAGTGTTGCATTAACGACGTTCGTATAAGTTACTAAAGCGGGATTACTAATCAAATGTTGCCTGATTCTCCATACTAACCCATCCATGAACCTCGACTTCTTTCTTTCTTCGTTTCTTACCTCATCTGGCACAAAATTTGCCAAGAGAGTGAATTCTTCCTTGTAATCAGCCACTGAACGATCCCCCTGAGTCACCTCACTGAATTTTATCCTCATTTCAGCTTTGACTACTGGCGGGAAATACTGGGGGTCGAACCGAACCCAAAATTTTGCAATAGTTAATTTATCCCTTTCCTCAACTGTGGTGATCGACTCCCACCACTATAGAGATGCTCCCACTAACCTAAAAGTGGCTAGCTTTTCTTCTGCACCTCATTATAATCTACCATGCATAGGTAATGCTGAATATCTCTCTTCCACTAACATGCTAGCACAATATGAACCCCCTCAAAACTCTGGTGGATGGCCTTTTTAAAATACGTCTCGTACTTGCTGTCACTCCGATGGCCTCGGGTGGGCCTGAACATCCGGTACCACTAATGCCTATAGCTAATCTCGTGGAAAGTACTTTGCCATTGCGATTTTCATCTCTTGAACTGCTTGTGCCACTAATTCAGTTACCTGTGCAACCGAAATCATATCTGGCAGTTGTTGCGGTAACTCTGGCTCCTGATGAGCCTCCCTAGACTCATCTCCCCCTGCTGGCCTAGCTGCTCTCTCTATCCTGTGCAGCATCTGAAACGAGAATTGAATCATATGAGTTCACCATCAAACATAAAGAAATTGGCAAAAGAACGTAAATGTGCATACATATAAGAATACAACAATCCTATGATAGGGCTCTACATCAAAGGACGCTAAGCTGAAACGTGAAAAGTCGCACAGATCCTAAGGACACTAGAACCTGATTCTCTGATACCATCAGTGACACCCCGCCTAATAAAATATCGGGTGATCAGTCCTATACCAAATTAAAATAGGAATCCAAGTTGGTTCATTCTTAGTATCACTGTCGAAAACCTTTTTAAAACTTACTAACCACCAGTATTCCTAAAAGACGGTGCCAAATTTTAACGTTTTAATTAAACAAATAATAATATGCGGAAATATAATATAAGTCATACACAACAACTGAATCAAATCAACTAAATAAATAATTAAACTACTTGCCGAATAAACCATCGACTACCAAAGTAAATAGTCTGATACAAACATCCAACACCTGAATAAATAAATCTGAAAAATGTACTGAAAATTCTGGGCGACAAGCCTTAAGTAAAACTAAAACTGACAGATGATTCCTACTCTAGGAAAGAATGAATGAGGCGTCTAATCCAAGCTCCGACTAGCATCCACATATGCTGCAGCTCCGTGTCCTTGGAATAAAATATCAATCATGGCGTCCCTGTGGCTGGACACCTAAAAGATTTTGAAAATAATTTTATAGCAAGAAACATTTTGAAAATATTTAGCAAGTGAATTAACTGCAGTAATTTAAAATGCAAGAATGCGCTTCATATTTAAGTTAGTGTCGCACTCTCTTGAGGACATACTCACCCCTCCACTATTGTGCACACTTAACGGTTTCCTTAAACCCACCTAGTTGTACTACCCCGTCCAACTAGTCATGGTATAATCTCCCCATGCCATTCTACTCTAAACTGAGTATTATTATTCATAGGTTATAAGTTATCTCACCAATTAACCTAATTAATTTCTTTTAAATAATATCATATAATTGTGACACAAGTTATATAAAATAAATACATCACATACTGTATTATGACGCGCATATAATATTTAATACCATTATATACGTACTTTTACTGAAAACATCCACTCATATTTCATATGTATATCCATCCCTCCGAGTATTCCCTCACCGGATGATTCCCACTCAAGTGCTATCTCACTAGGTGTACTCACATAACCTAGTTACCCAAGTCAGAATCGCTCACCAACCTGGCCCAGAATATAAACGTAGTGGAGGCAGTTATATTCCTTCCCTGAAAGTGAGATAATCCCCTCACCCATATACCAGACGCTATGAGCTGGGGATATACTCACCCTACTCGTCAAGCTAGGGGATTCACCCCACATCGCGCAACCTCCCTTGATAGCACTAGAGTACCTAAATTAAATAAATATCTAGTCCCTAATATTTAATAGCACACACAAAGTACACACACATATATATACTATCACCACACCGTATATATATATATAATATAAATTCTGACTTTATCGTGTACTAAAACCCATAACACTAGCTTTTATATTCCCGAGTTTATGGTCTGACTCAAATTTAATTAATTTCTCATTAATAAATTTATTACTTTTCCCGAGTCTTCGGTACGACTCTAATTTAATTAATTTACACGTCAATTAATTTAATACATGGTATCTCTCAACCAATATACCCGAACTCGATCTCTTGGCCCGTACCATCGTTAATACCCAATTCTATATTCCGCCCCATAATTAATTAATTACACCTCAATTATTTTAATAAAGAAGTTCCACTCAACTAAAATACTCCAATATTTTCCCTCCGTCCAAAATCAATACTTACAAATTATTTCTCGAAAGTTATTCATCTCGTGGCATAAAATTATCACCCTCCTAAACCCAATTATACCCCCTTATAATTGCTAAGGAATATGTTCTACATACGCATTTATCACTAACTAAAAAGTGGGGAAAAATCTTAAATTAGTTTCCCTTTTTTACATAAAACTCGAGAACCTTCCACAATTCTAGGACCATCGATCGATCGATCGAACATGTCTGTTTCTTCTCCGACCTCCTGTTCAGCCATTGATGAATCCTCAAGCTTTTCGTTTCTTCTCAAACCCTTACCCAATTAAAAGCAACGTTTCATTTACATATAGACATGTTATAATCTTCCTAGAAGACCCAAATTATTCATCGATTCATCAAAATTCCAAACTTTTCTCGAATTGGGTTCCACCCGAGTTTATTCTACGGACATATAAATTTGTCATACTGATTCGAAACTTATCACCAATACTCAGTAATTAGTATCCTACAATTGATTCCATCAGTCCCATATCCATATTCACCATAAATTTAGTCTCAAACCTATATATACTACGCAGATCCGAAAACCCCCCTTTTTAACTATTTAACCCATAACCAAAACAGATTTTTGATGCACATAATATGATATGAATTGATTATCACAATTTAGGAATCACAACAGTTAACCACTTGCCTGGAATCGTTCGTAGAGTATGATCCATTGGTGTAGTTAATGATCTGATGACGAACACTCAATTAATCCCTTAATTTGACTCCAAAAGATCCCCAATTGGCTCCTGATTAACTTCCTCTGTTTTTCTCTCAAAGCCCTAAGTTTTGAATTGTGTTAAATTATGTTCAACACTCTGTCAATTAGGTTTAAAACCCCTAATCCCTTTTTTGGTCACACGGGCCTAATTAAAATGGCCCAAATCCCTCCGTGTGGGCTTGACTATGCCCAAAAATGCCCCGAGACCCGATTACTACCCCCGGGTACTCTTTTTTAACTATCTCGACCCATCCGGACTCAATCGCGCACTCAAAATTGTCATCCGAAATACTTTATAATGTTCTCCAATTTTGACCTCAAAATGCGACACACAAAATTTTGAACAATTAAACTTAAAGTCGCCAAATATAAATAATTTTTCCCACTCAAATAAATTCTCCAAATCATAAATTTAAGTTTCTCCAATTTAAATATTTTTATATCTCCCAAAAATAATTAAATACTAAATCCTCAAAATTACGGGGTGTTATAGATGATCTAATAAATGAAAATTTATTAACTGGTCTTAATAAAGAAAAAATTAAACAATGTAATCGGGTTCAAACTAATAATGACGAGACAAGTGTTATTAATCTCGATTTTAATAGCAACTCATTCGATATTAGGATAGTGTCCCCCCCTCAATAAGCATGAGTGGTCGCAATTCGAAGTACTCTTAAAAGAATTTGCGGACGTCTTTGCATGGTCATAAAGTGACATGCCTAACAATGAACCAAAGATCGTGCAACAAAAAATTGCTACTCATCCAAAAAGCAAGCTTATCATGAAGAAATCGATAAAGATCTATCTGTCCATCCGAGTCAAATTACTCCGACATGGGCCGACCCTAAAATTGGAGGGGAAAGAAGACTGGAGAAATCTCTCTCCGCATGATAAGGGAATCCTCTTTTCACCTCTCTCGTTGGCCTTCGCAGGATGCCACGTATATAAATCGATCATCGTCAAAAGAGGAGAAAATGTAGAAATGGATTCGTCAGTCTATTTTTGCTCAAACCAGGTAAAAATATGTAGCCGTATCGAGAGAACGGTATCAAAAGACATACTGATGCATACGAACCAAATGAGTTGGGGTTCTGGGGACTAAATTACCAAATGAAAACGTGTTAGGCACCCATTTTGCCCTTTAGATCTCTCATGGGATATAATAATGTTCTCCTTTTATCCAAAATGTGTAAATGTGTTCAGTGTGAATAATGAGAGAAAGAAATCATCCAACTTTTGTCATGGAAAATATGAAGCGGAATTATTTTAAGGTGTGGGAAAAATAATAACATAAAATATAATGTGAGCGTCCATAAAATCACAAATCATTATGAAGAACTAAATGGGTATATCGAGTGGGAAAGCTAATATGTAAGAGTACGCATATTCTTAATTCTGCTAAATGCAAGAAAACATAAAGTAACTAAATGAGAAAATAGGACTCACATCCCAAGATTAGCTCGGGACCCCTACGTAGCCCGAAAGGCATCAAAGTCCACATACTTCGAAAGTAAACAAATGTAGTTAACCCATAAATCCTAAACTAGAACTTCCTTTAGTTTGTTTTTTTAGAAAATGTGCATAAGTGTAGGGAGTGTGGAAAATGAGGAAATTATAATTTAGGGAATATAGGAAAATGCTCTTCTTGGTTTTTTATATTTTATGAAGATAAGTTTTGTGTGTATTAAATAATAAAAGGTAAGATTACCTTTAAAGTGAATGAATTAAATAAAGGATATATCAAAAGTGGAAAGAAAGGTAAATAACTACTATTAACTAAATGAGTTGTAAATGGATAAGAGTGGACTTTCTATAGAATTTTAATTATGATTTTGTAGTAGTAAAGGCTTATCTTTAGGTGGTTGGATGATGGAGAGGTAAGAGTAAAAAGTGTGGTGAAATATGGATGGGAATGATGCAAGAAAATGGAGAGAATGTTTGGGAAAATGGAATTTTGGTTCACTGATTTCGAGGAGAATGTTTTGACATCTGAAAGGGACCCAATGGAAATAAGGTTGAAAATGATGGGTTTCCATGGAATTATTTGTATTTTAGGTTGGCACACACAAATCCAATTTTGCCAAATTTTATCTTTGATTAAGTTAGGTGTGCATACAAAGAGGTAGTCAAAATTTTAATTCATAAAAAAAGTATGCAAAATAACACGAAGATGGAAGGAAAAATCCCTGAAAGGGAAAAACCTATATTCAGCACTCTAGAGTAATTGACAGTTAGTAAATTTACAAACAAGTTAGTCCAACTAAGTATGATGCGACAAGTCTTTAATTTCTTCTACAGAAAATGACCCAATCCAGAGCCATCAATAGGAAGTGGTCTTCCCTCGGTACTTTCGATTACCTTTGTCTTCTTCAGTAGTTAAACCTCATTTTCGTAAGTCAGTAGTAGAGTAAAACTCTACAAGGGTTTATAAATCACACAAATCACATACGGGGATGAAATATTTGTGAAAGTAAAATTAGTTTTGAAAAACTTTGGAACATGCATGCAAAATTCATTTTTGCCAAAGTTTTTTGAAATATCTAAACAAAACAGGATTTTATACTAAAAACACACATTTCAAGTTAGAGGGGTCGTTCGAACGAAAACAGACCTCGTTCAAACGAAAAAATCACCTTCATTTGAACAACATTAAGGTTCATTCTACTGAAAGACCAATATCGTTCGAACGGCCTTCTCACGTTCTTCCAACGAGAAATCTCTATCAAGGCAGGGATGTCTCATTTAAAGGATGTTAAATGCTGGTTCTAACGAGATCCCCATCTCGTTCAAATGAGATCCAGTTATGTTTGAACAAGTCCAAAAAAAATTAAAATCCATTATATAAAAATCCTCGAATTATGAAAAGATAACATCCCAACATATGATTTATAAAAATCTATGAACACACATGTTTCATAGCTCCAGGGGGGTCGATGTGTCTTAGATCTTGGAGATGTCGGTGCTTGATTTAAGGTGTTGGTATGTAATGGGATGCACCAAACTAGGAAAATACTAATCTATGAGCAATCATAATTTTTTTCTCTTATAAATCCCCCCCTTTGGCTATTCTAGTACAAAACAAAGTCGAAAATTAAATTACAATAAAAACTCTTCAAGAAAATAAATCCTAATGTCCTCCAAATCCTAGAAACGTATTGACATTTGAACTTTTTCTTTAACTAAACTTGTTCTCCCCTTGGCTAACTTTGTATTCATCTTATATAGTCCATGAAATCATCATCAAAGTAGAAGAGACCTACACACATGAAACAAATAAATACCACATGATGCATACGAGTTTTAAATAAAATTTAGCTCCCCCTTAATTTGTTCTCCCCTTTTTTGTCCGTAATGGAAAAAAGAGTATAAACTAGTCATAAATATTAAGCATCACATAAAGAAGCAAGATATAGTCACAAAGATAGTCAAGTAAAAGACATGCAATGATATCTCAAAAGCATAATAAGGAAACTCGAAGAATATATGCCTCTACTTTTGAAAAAAAAAATCAAGTATAAGCATAAAAAGAATACTTATGCGTACAAAAAAATATAGTCACCATAGAATAACATTAAAATATACGAATCGTGAATATGGAATGTAATTGTGTGATCATTTTTCATAGGTAAATCGACATAAACATTCATAACATTGGTGCAAAAAGTCATGAGACACTTCTAAAGAAAGAACTCAAAGTCTACCTTAGGTGTAAAATTGTGAACTCAAATGAAGTTGACTCAACTTAATCAATATTTCATGAACTTAAATGATTCTCACACTAATAATGCCAAACTATTTAATGCTTTTTAAAAAAGTCAGTTGTGCAATCCCATCCATCTTCAACTTTATAACTCCTTCAAAATCTCTCATATATAAAAATTCACTCTCAATTATTTTGAAGAAATCATAATGCTCATGTGTAGTGAAGCATCAATGAATCTAAACAAAATTGGCGTAACACTTATGATTTTATGTCACTGTAATCTTTTTAGGCTCTCTTATGCAAATAGTGGCTTTTAACGCAAAGAATATTTTGATCTTTCATAGCCCCTTTCTATTTCTTAACATATAACAATATTTTTCGAAAAACTATAAAATTCGGGCAACGGTTCTTACATGAACAACTTATCTCTTTTCACATTTGTTTCGTTATTAAGAAGAATTGAGATGAGAACATCGTATTCAACAAATTACAAGTAAGCATAATGTTCATTAAGCTCATGCATGTGTGCCATAAAGGCAACAAGGATCCTAACTTATAGAAATTAGTCATCAAAGATGAATGTGATGATATTCACACATTATTAAGCACACTATTGAAACAAACTCATGTCTCAAAACACTATTAAAAAGTCACGTGAATGGATGGAATGTAAGGATGATTCAAAAATCCTAAATGTTCATCCATATAAAATGAAAAATCAAAACTACAAAAATAATTTTTTCTTTTTCAAAAATTTTATTAAAATAAAATATTTTACACTTGTTCTTAAAAATCGAAAATCTTTTTGTTTTTTTTTTAAATTTTCAGAAAACGCAAAACTTTATTTGAATTTTTCTAAAAATATCAAAAAGGGAAACAAATATATGTAATGATAATACAATCTAGCAATAAGAATTTAAGATATGAACATGATAAGAATCCTTTACTAGAGAAAGTACCCGAACTCAATCAACAGTGAAAATACCCAAATATTTCGCACGTTACTCAAATCTAAGTGCATCTAAAGGTTTCATGAAAATATCGGTTAATTGACATTCGATACCAGGACATGACCTTCTCCTTAACTAGATCACGTATAAAATGCACACATATGCTAATGTTTTTTATGCACAAATGTTGGAACGGATTTAGAGATATACGGATTGCACTCGTATTATCATAAGAAATAGTCATCATGCCTGATGAAATCTCATAATCTTCCAACATTTTCTTCATCCATAAGAGTTGCGTGCAATAACTCCCAGCGACAATATACTCACCCTTCATCATAGATAAAGAGATGGAGTTTTACTTCTTGCTCAACAAAGAGATAAGGAAACTCCTGAAGTAAAGACACCCATCCGAGGTACTCCTACAACCATCAACATTCTCGACCCAATTAACATTCGAATAAGCATACAAACGGTCATCAGTATCAAAGGAATACCAATTATGGTAGGAAATAGTGCCACACATGTATTTGATAAGACGTTTAAGTGCGAGTAAGTGAGACTCTTTCGGGGAGGCCTGGTATCGCGCACACACTCTAATGCTGAAGGCAATATCAAGATGACTAGCACTTAAGTAGAGAAGACTACCTATCATACTCTGATAAAGGTTTTTCTCTACTTCCTTGCCTAAAGTGTCTTTACTAAACTTTGTCGATGTACTCATAGGGTTGCGTGAGTGATTAGTGGAGTCTAAGCCAAACTTCTTCACTAGGTCCTTTGTATATTTAGATTAAGATATGAATTTCCCATCCTCAAGTTGGAAAACCTGGAGACCTAGAAAGAATATAAGCTCAACAATCATGATGATCTCAAACTTGTTCTTTATTTTCTCCTCAAAAGTGTGAGCATAACAGGAGCACGTGAATCCAAATACTATATCTCCACATAGACTTGGGCAACCAAGATATCACCACTCTCTATTCTTATAAATAAAATTTTATCCAATCCCCTTCTCTTGAAGCCACGAGCTAAGAGATAGGAAGTGAGGCTCTCGTACCAAGCACGAGGTGCTTGCTTCAAATCGTACAAGGCCTTCTTAAGATAATAAATGTCTTCTGAGTGCTTACGGCCTTCAAACCCCTTTGGTTATTCCACATTATCTTCCTCCTATAGAATGTCATTCGGAACTCTTGACATCCATCTGATATAATTTAAAGTGAAGATGATATGCTATGGCGAGTAGTAAGCAGACGGACTCAAACTTAGTAGAAGGAGATAATGTCTCGTCAAAGTCTACACCCTCAATTTGTGTTTAGCTTTGAGCGATAAACCTAGCCTTATTGGGAACGATGGTACTAGTGGCATCCACCTTATTCTTGTAAATCCACTTGGTACCTATCATAATTGTCTCACTAGGATAGGGGACTAACTCCCAAACATCGTTCTTGGGAAATTGAAGCAACTCATATTGCATAGAGGATATACAATGCTTGTCCTTGAGTGCTTATTTAACACTATTTGGCTTGACTAAGAAGGTGTAACACTGATAGCTAACCATATTATCAAGTTGAGAACGAGTCTTGACATCTAGTGTCGAATCACCAAGTATAGCAGAAGGGTTATGACTCTTTCGAACCCAAGTGGGTGGATCCTCTAAATCAGTAGTGGGTCCTATCGAGGTCCCCTGAGGAAGGATGGTATCGTCACCATGGTTGCATCATCCTGACACTAGGGCTAGGAGCAATAGATGCCCTCGGCTCATTATCTCTAATCGTGACGTTTATTGACCCTATAACTTTAAATGTTGCAAGGTTTAAAACCCTATAAGCCCTACTCATCAATGAATAATCTAAAAATATCCCCTCATCACTCCGAGAGTCAAACTTTCCCAAATTCCCTATATCTCTCAAGACGTAGAAAGTACTCCCAAAGACACAAAAATACAATAGGTTGGGCTTCCTCCCTGTCCATAACTCATAAGGAGTCTTTAGCTTGTGCAGACGAAGATATACCATATTCACTATATGGAATGTGGTACTCACCACCTCTGCCTAAAAACGTCTAACCATGTTTCTCCCAAGAAGCTTCATCTCAATAATCCCATTTTATTGAGGAGTACAAATGGCTGAAAACTCACGTTTTATGCCCACAGTATCACAGTAGCTATCCATGTTGGCTTCTTTAAATTTAGTTTCATTATCATTATTTATCTGATTAATAGTGACACGACGTTGGTTTTGTAGGACATGACACGTGGTTGTTAGGAATTTAATCGCATCGTACTTTTCTCTAAGGAATCCTACGATAGAGTATTAATAAAGTCATCGACCATCATGGGAATGTATCTCTTACCACATAAGTTCTCTGAGCGAGTATGACCCATGAGATCCATGTGAATCAACTCCAAAACATGAGTGGTGGTAATATTATTCAACATTCGATAGGGATTTTGAATTTATTTTCCTTATTGGCAAGGTCCACAAATTGAGGAAGTTGGTTTCCCAAGCGATGGTAAGCCATGAACTAAGTTCTTTTTCACTAATCTCTCAAGATATATAAAGTTAATAGGACCTAGTCGTTGATTCCAAAGGTCTATGGAGGAGACCGTGGCACTGTTGCACACAAAGGAGGACTTAAAAATGATCCCATAGCAATTATCTTCGATCCACACACCTTTTAGTAGAAGTTTACCAAATTGATCTGGTAAAAAATTACCATAAAGTTTGTGTCCCATAGTTGTCTTAGGATAATGAAATTCGCTTTCAACCCTTTCACGTACAACACATTTTCAAGTTTAGGGAATTCAGGTATCTCAACACATCCTCGCCCTAAAATAATAGACCAACTCCCATCTCCAAAAATGACTTTACCTTCCTTGCAATCCTCAAGGTAGATAAAATATGATATGTCACCAATCGTGTGACTAGAGCACCCACTATCAAAATACCATTGGGAAGTATTTTAAACCTTGAGAGCAACATGTACAACAAGGACTTTGTCGTCTTGATTAGGTAGCTAAGTAGAGGTAAATTTTTATTTTCCCTTATAGATGTTAGCTCTAGTCGGAATGTTGGAAGCATTATCAAACGGCATAGGCATTCATTAAAATTCTTCCATTAAGTTTTGTTCACTAATAGGAACTCAACTTTCTCTCTAAGACTAGCAAAGTTAGTATAGCAATGCACGGGAGTTTGCGTACATCTATTTCTACCTAACTTGTAGTAAAACTCTCTAAGGTGACCTCTCCTTTTATAAAAAGTGCAAACATATATTTTTTTGAGTCTACCGTGGTTAGCTTTCTTAGGTTGAACTCTCTTTTGTGGTTTAAGTCGAGGCCTATAATGGTCTACCACAAATTTAAGAACCTGTTCCGATGCGGTGTGAGAAGTGGATACACCATCGTAATTTATTTCTTACCTCTCCATAAAGATTAAAGAGGGATCGAGGATCATCTTTCCAACCTTCTTCGATATATCCTCTATTAACCTATACCTCTTGGGCACGTTTGAGATATTTATCAAGTTGGGATACAAGGGCTTCAAGTTTCTCACGAGTCTCTACGGGTGCTTGAAGATCTATCATAAGACTAGCCACTTTGTCCGTCAAGTCACTATTTTCCCTCTCAACTAAAATGTCCCTCTATCCCAAAGAAACTCTCATTGAGGACCCGCTCTTTCTCTCATCTCTCAACTCCTTCTCTAAGTCTAAAACTCTAATCATTAAACATTTATTTTATTTTTTTCATTTTAAAGGACTAGGCGTAAAGATCAACGTAGGCGCATTGAGGGTTATTCTCTTTCTTAGTTAAAAAATCCTCTCCCTCACTCTCACCGAAATAAATGTACTCGTTGTCAAGTTCATCATGTTTAAAAGCTTCCTCATAGGCATAAGGTGCATTAGATGCTCTAACATAACTAGACATGAATACGGTGAAGTTATGCGTATGCGTTGATTCATCCATGGAATCCACCAACTCGAAATCTTTCTCACTAAATGTGGTATTTAAGGCCACTTTGCCTTTGCCTTGTATATTTAATATCATCGGGCACTCGTGAGCATTGTGACCCTTACCCTCACACTCATAACATCTCTCTTTATCTTTCTTTTGGTAATCTTTTTTTTTTTTCAAAATTGTTCTTGCTCGATTTATATTTTTTTACCTTTTTCAAAACTTTTTTTTTCTTTGGAAATATTTTCTTTTCTAAGTTTAATAAACTTTTTGAATTTTTATGCAAAAAGGGCTAAATCATCCAAGTTAAAATCATACTCAGAGTCAGACGACATTTACTCTTTCTTTTTAGATTAAAATTTCAATGCAATTCCCTTTTTGCTTAGGTTTAATAGTTTTGGAAAACATATCTACCTCATACGTGTGAAGGTGTCCTACGAGGTATTCTAACCTAAGAGTATCTATAATCCCTAATGAATTAAGCGTAGTAACCTTAGGAATAAAACGGGTTGGAAGGGATCTCAAAATTTTCTTAACTACACGCATCTCATGGATTTTCTCACCTAAATTGAAACTTTAGTTTACTATATCTGACAGACGTATGTAAAACTCATCAAAATATTCATACTCTAGCATAGTGGTCGTCTCAAATTGTGTGGTGAGATTTTGCAGCTTAGAAGCTTTCATAGCATTAGTACCCTTATGAGTGGGTTGGAGGGTATTCCAAGCTTCTTTAGACATGGTGCACATCATAATGCGGTGGAACTCGTCGGGGGTGATGGCTCCTAAGATGTCACTTAGACCGCATGAGTTAAAATTTCTCCATTTAAAATCATCCTCTGTCCATGCAGAGACAGATTTTAGACTTTTGACATTGTCGTTAGTAACTGTGGGTGGTGTCCACCCTCTTTCACATACAAGCCAAACATGCTCATCAATTGATTTTAATGCAGACCTCATCCTAGCTTTCCAATAAGCATAGTTTGACCCATCAAACACAGGCATCCTATTATATAGATTTTCCATAAATTCTAATTTTTTGAATGAATCACACAAAAACTTAGTGAAATTTTCTTTGTTACCAATTCAAAAATGTTAGGATTCTAGGAAATTATTTAAATTTTAGTATTCCACATTTAAATCTAATTTTGCCAAATTTTATCTTTGATTAATTTAGGTGTGCATACAAAGAGGTACTCCTAATTTTAATTCAAAAACCAAGCATGCAAAATAACAAGAAGATGTAAGAAAAAAAAATCCTAAATGGGCAAAACCTATATTCATCACTATAGAGTAAGTGATAGACAATTGACATATAAACAACTTAGTCTAACTAAGTATGATGCACATAATCTTCAATTTCTTCTACAAAATATTACCCAATCCAGAGATGGCAAAGAAAAGCGATCTTCTCTTAGTATCCACTAATCAGCCTTCGTCTCACTACACCAAAAATAACAATCTGGCACAGTTTAAAACCGTGCCAGATCAAATCTAGCACAGTTTTGAATTGTTCCAGAATTAAGTGTTCCAAAATGGCCATTTTTTTGGCACAACTTAAAAGTGTGCCAAATTTAACCAAACAGGAACACTTCTGGCACACTTTAAAACTGTGCAGAATTTTATATTTATGGCATACTTTATAACTATGCCAGATCGATTATATTTTGATACTTTTTTGGCACAGTTAAAAACCGTGCCAAAAATTGATATACATTTGGCGCGGTTTTGAACTGTGCCATATTTTTTGGATCAAAGAAAAAAAATTAATTATTTGAAAACAAGAAAATTCACAAATTGCGAATATCGAAAATTGTTGATAAACTAATGTACATACAAACGTCAAAATATTACAAGTAATACTAGTTCACAGACAAAAAAAATTGGGCAGAGTTTCCTCTATTTTCTGAACATTCTAAAACCTGCTAATATATTATCTGCGTAATGTAAATCCCGCACGACCATAAAATATAATAATAAAATTACAAAAGCCCGCACGATCATAAAAACTAATAATAAAACTACAAAAGCCTGCGCGGTCATAACATAAAAAAATAGAATCATGAATATTAACGACATTAAGTAAATAATCCCCTTGTTGTAGACCACTGACTTCATTTGTTCCATGTGGATAAAAGCTAACGACAAAATGTTATCCTGCAAATAAATAAGATACAAAAGGAGATGATATTAGTAATCGAGTAATTTAAAAAAAAATCTTATTCAAGCTGAAAATTTGCATATACGAATTAAAATTATTATTGTATTCATAAATCAAAATTCTTGTGACTACGTGGTCAGCTCCTACGAGTTACATTAGTCCCATGCGAGATGTTATTGCCTCTTACGGGGCCGTTTGGGGGTTTAGTTTAAGTTTTCACCCTTTAACGTCTTGTTTTTAAGCCCAATCTAGATATTTTCAAATTATAATCATATTCTCAAATCGAGAGATCCGTGACTATGCGGTCAATTCCTACGAGTTACATTAGTTATGTACAAGATGTTCGTGCCTCTTACGGGGCCGTTTTGAGGCTGGTTTAGGTTTTCACTCTTTAACGGCTTGTTTTTAAGCCTTATCTAGATATTTTAAAATTATCATCATATTCTCAAACCAGGAGAACCTTGACTGCATGATCAATTCTTATAAGTTACATTGGTCCCGTACGAGGTGTTCGTACCTCTTAAGGGTCCGTTTGGGGGATGGTTTGGGTTTTCAGCCTTTAACTGCTTTAATTTTAACCTTAATATAAATATTTTCAAATCATCGTCATATTCTCAAACTGAGAGACCCGCGATTACGCGATCAATTCTTACGAGTTACATTGGTCCCGTACGAGGTGTTCGTGCCTCTTACGGGGACATTTGGGGACTAGTTTAGGTTTTCACCCACTAATGGTATGTCTTTAAGATAAAGTCTAGATATTTTCAAATTATCATCGTATTCTCAAACCATGTCCCGTGACTACACGGTCAGTTCCTAATAGTTACATTGGCCCCATGCGAAGTGTTAGTGCCTTTTATGAGGCCGTTTGGAGACTAGTTTTAGTTTTCACCCTCAAACGACATGTTTTTAAGAATCATCTAAATATTTTTAAATTATCGTCTTATTTTCAAATCGGGAGACCCGTGACTACACGATTAGTTCCTACAAGTTACATTGGTCTCGTGCGAGGTGTTCGTGCCTCTTACGGAGCCGTTTGGGAGCTAGTTTGGGTTTGCATCCTTTAACGACTTGTTTTTAAGCCTAATCTAGATATTTTTAAATTATCATCATATTCTCAAACTGTGAGACCCGCGACTACGTGGTCAGTTCCTACAAGTTACATTGGTCCCGTGCGAGGTGTTCGTGCCTCTTATGGGGCCATTTCGTGTCTTGTTTGGGTTTTACCCACTAACAACATGTTTTTAAGCCAAAGCCTAAATATTTTCAAACTATAATAGTATATTCAAATCATATGTCACGTGACTATTCGGTCAGTTCCTATTAGTTACATTCACCCCGTGCGAGGTGTTAGTGCCTCTTACATGACCGTTTGGGGGTTGGTTTAAGTTTTCACCCTCAAATGGCATGTTTATAAAAATAATCTAAATATTTTTAAATTATTGTCATATTCTTAAATCAGGAGACCCATGACTACACGGTCAGTTCCTATAAGTTACATTGGTCTCGTGCGATGTGTTCATGCCTCTTACAGAGCCGTTTGGGAGCTAGTTTGGGTTTGTACCCTTTAACGACTTGTTTTTAAGCCTAATCTATATATTTTCAAATTATCAATATATTCTCAAACCAAGAGACTCGTGACTACGCAGTCAATTCTTATGAGTTACATTGGTCCCGTACGAGGTGTTCATGCCTCTTATGCGGCTATTTGGGGACTAGTTTAGGTTTTCACCCACTAACGACATGTTTTAGCCAACGTATAGATATTTTCAAATTATCATCGTATTCTCAAATCATATATTCTGTGACTACACGGTCAGTTCCTACGAGTTACATTGGCCCTATGCGAAGTGTTAGTGCCTTTTACGAGGCCGTTTGGGGGCTAGTTTGAATTTTTACCCTCAAACGACATGTTTTTAGGAATAATTTAAATATTTTAAAATTATTGTCATATTCTCAAATAGGTAAAACCTTGACTACGCTATCAATTCCTATAAGTTACATTGGTCCCGTGTGAGGTGTCCGTGCCTCTTACGAGGCCGTTTGGGGGTTGGTTTGGGTTTTCACACTTTAACAACTTATTTTTAAGATTAATCTAGATATTTTTAAATCATCATCATATTCTCAAACCGAGAGACCCACGAGAACGCGGTCAATTCCTACGAGTTATATTGGCCCCGTGCGAGGTGTTCGTGCCTCTTAAGGGGCCGTTTGGGCGCTGATTTGGGTTTTCACCCTTTAACAACTTATTTTTAAGCTTAATCTAGATATTTTTAAATTATAGTCATATTCTCAAATCAAGAGACCCATGCCTACACGATTAATTCCTATGAGATACATTGGCCCCGTGAGAGGTGTTCATGCCTCTTTCAGGGCCATTTGGGGGATACTTTAGGTTTTCACCCTTTAACGGATTGTTTTTAAACTTAATCTAGATATTTTCAAATTATCGTCATATTCTCAAACCAAGAGACCCGCGACTACGCAATCAATTCCTACGAGTTACATTGGCCCATGCGAGGTGTTCGTGCCTCTTACGAGGCCATTTGGTGTCCATATCGAAGTGCTCGTGCCTCTTTTTGAGGGGATTGCGTGATATAATAAGTGGAATTTTGAGTAAGGATATAAGGTCTATAGACCACCGCTATAAAAATATAATACAATTATGTTTTGTTCTAGAATTAAAAAACCAGTTATATTCTCCCCATATTATTTTGGGTGTTATATGTTATGATGACAAATGAGGCACTAATTCAAGTTGAAATATAAGCACAAATATGAGAATTTCTATGATCCTCTGATCGATCTATGTGTATATGGCGTACCGTTGAACCCCCAAGTGTAGGTAGACCATAATGAACCACATACTCAGAATCCACGACTCCAACGGTTTTGGTTGTATTGCCCAGTAAAAAAAAAGAACACTAAATAAGAAGATTGTTATATGTTGAATCATAAACCAGTAGGTCTCTCGACAGTATTTAGGTCATCCAATGGAAAACTAATTAACATTTTGATAAAAGAAGGGGAGGAAAGAAAAGTGAAATGTGTCAGGCAAGAAACTTCACAATCATTTAAATAAAATAAAAAAATGGGAGGCTGAAATTGATGTTTCAATGAAGATCATATGCTAGACACATATTCTTACGTCAATTTGAGGGTTGCCTATGATTTTAAGAAAGTTGGAACACCAAGAAGCTAAGAGCATAAACAGTAGATTAGGTTATGGTCTAGTGAACTACTTGAGATCACTTTGATTAGTTAGTTTTGGATTATTGAAATAGGGTATTACGGTTTATATAACAGTAATTACATTGATTAGTTTTATTACATTCAGACCACCGCAACCAAACTAGTAATTACATTCAGACATCACTTTGATTAGTTACCATCGCCTTGGGAAAATATTATATAACTGTTATATATAACAATTATATAACTGTTTCCATTGGCTGAGTTTAATCGTTCAGATGTTTTATGATAATACCTGGTTGGAATTAATCCTTCTTGTAGACAATTTAAATCTGCACCGGAATCAATTAATGATATGACTTTTATCTCATATTCTTTGTTAATAATTAAAGTTACTTGTACATGCCATTTTTGTAAATTAATTTGGTTTATGATATTTACTTGATGATCAGGTTCTTCTGTTGTTACTATTTTAGGTTCTTGTTCAGCTTCTGGATCACTTTCTTCTGAGGAGATGGCTTGTTGCTTTTGGAAAGTGTGGTCTACTTTTAAAATAGTGATATCATGTTTTAATTCTTTACTTTCTATTTTGATGTCTTGATTAATTATGTTGACTTCTCGTTGGAGATCGTGTAATGTAACTTCCTTGTGGGTTTTAAATCGTTTTAAAGTATTATCAAGACTTATCTTATTTTGTGTATTTATACCACTTTCTTCTTTGGACAATAATTTTTTAAATTTTGAAAGGTATTGTGATTTTAATTCTCTATTTTCTATTTTTCCAATTAAATCAATTAGTAATTCTTCATGTTCTTCTTGTTTAGTGAGAACATTGATAGTTTTACAGCAATTGTCTTTGCATCCTAATTTTATATCTGGAGAACTAGAGTTTGTACCTGATTCATAGTAACTTGATGATTCATAATCAGTGTTTTGTTCACCTTCACTAGAAGAGTTTTTTAGTTCAAAAATTTTGTATATTTCTTGTGTTACTTCAGAAGATAATTGTAACTGGTTAATTTTGGATTTTACCTTACATTCCGATTTGTAATGACCTGTTTTTCCACATTTATAACATTTTACTTTACTTTTGTCATTTTTCTTATATTGTGGATTAGTTTGTGGTTTTTTATGTTTTTTATAAAATTCCTTATTTTCTTTATTGTAAAATTTGTTATTTTTGAAATAGTTTTTTCTATGTCTTTTGTATTGTTTTGGGAATGACTTGTAATTTTTATTTCTTGATGGTGCAACAGGGTTTAAACCATATTGTTCACAAAAATTTCCCATTTCATATTTTGCCTTTAATTTTTCTTTATTAGCCTGGTTGCTTATTTTCATATCTATACACATTTTTAATCCCTCTTTCTGGATTGTACTTATTATGTCTCCGTATGTAAGATTGTTATAATCAATGTGTCCATTTGTGTTACTCAGAACTTCTCTTATTTTATGAGCAAATAAATTTGGTAAACCATTAATAAATTTTTCTTTCCAAAATGGTTCATTACTATCGTCTCTAAGCATTACTCGTGATGTGAAAACATCTTTGTACCATCTAAAATCGCTTAAAGTTGGGCATCTAAGGTTACTTAGTTGATCATGAATTCTCGAGGTTATATTACTCGGTGTTCCTAAAAAATGTTTTATTATTGTAAAAACTAGAGTGTTAACTCCATCTGGAATTCCCATTCCAATGTTTTCATCGAAAATTGGGAAGCCATTGGCATCTTGTTGGACGGCAGATTTAATTTGTTCCTTTGATTCTTCGGTAAGATGTTTATCCCACCAAGATTTTAATGTACCGGTGAATCCTGTTGTTAAAAGCTCAACTATTTCTGTTTGGGGAATATTTTGATTGTTTAGGTAATTGTTGGCAACCATAGATATGTGTTGCATTTTATTTAAGATTTCTTGTTCAGATAATCCATCTATGTTCCATTCGTAAAGTCTATCCGATGAAACCGAGAATTGATTATGTATATTTCTTTCTTCATATTGCATATCTGGGGGTGTTGGTCTTGTATACCAATTTTTTGTTAAGGTGGTTGGAGTTACTCTGGAGTTTTTGATTCTATTTAATTCAACATTAGTAAATTGTTTTTCAATAGTCTGGATATCTTCATCTGTAGTAGATTCTTGGGATGAGTCTGTTTGGTTAATATAGGTATTTTTGTTGATAGTTGTAATAGTCTTTGATGATTCTGCTTTGATATCTTTAAGCATTTTTTCTATTTTATCGAGAGTTTTCTCAGACTTTGTTTGTAAATTTACTCCTTTTCGAACTTCAGGAAGTTGGATTAAAGGTATTTCTCTTTTATATGGTGGGTTTGGTTTGTCTAACTTGTTTTCAATGGATTCTAGTTGTTTTCCTAAAGTATTCAGGTATTGGTTAGTGTAATTATTTTGTTCAATAACTTTTTTGATTTCATCATTAGTAGAAGCGACTTTAAATGGTGTAGCAACTACTTCTGTTCCCATGTGATTTACTAAAATGGTTTCTAGTGGAGGGTGACTAGACGAGACTGTAGTTTTGTCTTCTTTTGTCCATTTTACTTTTGTTAGGACATTTATTTTGTGATAATAGTTATCTAAATAGTCAAAGAACTTTATGTCCGTTCTTATTTCATTCATTAAAGTTTTCCACTTTCTTATTATTTTATCCTTTTCTCTTGGGGAGTACTTTTCTCGATATGCTCGTCGTTTAGTACGGTTTTCTTTTGACTCAAAATCTTCTCCTAATTTAATCATGTCAATTTTATAGTCCTTATTGATTGTTAATAATTGGTGATTTACTGAACCTGTTTCAAAATCTGTTTGAGTGGGGGAATGTTGATCTTCATCATCATTAAAATTTGAGGTCGCTGTATAACAAGGTTTACTTACCTGGGAAGTTGTATCAATTTCTTTTAACTTAAGATTGCGTCTAGGTATTAGATCATCATCTTTTCTTGTTGAATTACTCGTTTGGGATTTACTATCATCTCTAATATGGAGATTTTTAAATCGTGGTTGATCAAAACTTATTCTAACTGATCCGTCAAGGTATTCTTGGATTCGTTCAAGATTAATAGCATTGTTTTGCATTTTTCGAGGATGATTTTCATTTTCTAATAACCAATCGTTTGGTAAATTAATATCTTTCCAATTTATTGACCTAGGGACTTGAATATTAGCATCATTTGTACTGCTTTGTATGAGTAGAGTTTTGTCTTTTGGACTTTTTACTAAAGCGTGGACATTTAGATTTGTCCTTAAACATTTGTAATAAATTCTATAAATTAAAGCAAGTGGTTTACTTCCTTCTAACATTTCATATCCAGATGTTTTAATATTTAGTGTCATGGTTTTTAATATGTGAGGGTCAGTTAAACTTAATGTAAAATCAGGAAAACAATTAAAATGTATTGGACCATTAAAAAGGCTTGATTCCATCATTCCTAAAATACTAGTGTTGTAATTAGTATGTCTAGCATCTCTAAGACATAAGAGGATAGAGGCATTTATTCCTTTACTGGTTAATGGTTTGACTACTACTTGTATTAATCCTATGTGTAAGAAATTGAATCCATTTTTTCTTTGTTTTGTAATAGCTTCACTAGTTAATAGTTGAATTCTATCGCGTTCTTTATTTAAAGCATAAACATGTTCAACAGTTTTAACATTGTAATTAGTACTAAAGGATGACTTTAAGAAACTAGTTTTGTAAATTTCTTTTGTTGGGACTTTGGGAATATTCCAATCGTTTAAATCTAAATTTACTTCTTCATAAACATGTTCTTCTTCATTTATTATGTCTGGGGGAAAAGCTAAAGAAGACCTAGAGCTAGAACTAGCCAAAGAATTTGATCTAAATAATCTATTCATTTTAAAGCTTGTAAAGAAACCTATTTTCTTTTTACAATTTTCATGTTTGTTTTCTCAAAATGTTTCAATACATACCCTCTCATACCTATCCGCTCAAGCCACTCTCTTGGGTCTTATTGTTTGGATACCGGATTTACTGTTCAGGTGATCTAACAAGTTGGGATGATAAAACACAAAAGGTGTAAGAATCAAATCGATCAGAACTTGGCTTTAAAGGAGAACTGGAAATATAGATCAAACACAATAACTGGGAATTTGGCTCTGATACCAAAAGGGGAAGCAGCGCATATAATAAAACACAACAAATTAATATTGAAAACTGAAAACTGAAATTACAATAACTGAAAGTAAACTTACAAAGATTACTTATTAATACAGTTGGTTGAACCGGATGAACTTGAAAGCATAATGTTTAATACAAAATGAAAATGAAAACTGAGAGAATAATAGAGAGATGGAGATAGAGAGAGAGTTTGCAGTAGTGAGATAGGAAATCAGACTCTGCCTGGAATGGATGACTGAATGCTCTATTTATAGTTGGAACTCCTTTGCTTTTACTTCGGGTGAACTGCTTTAACCTTTGGGTAACTGACTTTAACTTCGGGTGAACTGCTTTAACCTTGGGTAAATGACTTTAACTTCGGGTGAACTGCTTTTAACTTCGAGTAAACTACTTTAACCTTGGGTAACTGATTTTAACCTTGGGTAAACTGCTAGATGATAGACTGTAAACCCGTGCGCCGGCACTGTTCATGAATAGTAACTTATCAGGGAATATTTTAATCATTCGGCACTGTTCATGAATAGTAACATGTCGAGGAATATCTTTACTAGTAACTGATCATTAAATTTTAACCAAATATTATCCTGTAAAAATAAATTTTATTACAAACTGTAAGGGTCTTGGGCATCTTGAAATAATGAACTCGAATATGGATCTGATGTGTTAACTTGGTGACTATTTGTTGACTCGGCAGAAGAGGTGGGAGAACAATAATTTTCCTCTTCGGCTTCAGCTTGAAGAAGAATCTGTTTTGCCAAATCTTTGAGCTGCTGGGAGTTTTTTGACTTAGCTAATGTTGTATCCATAGAACTTTGACTAGATTTCTTAACTGCTTGGACTGCTTGGACTGGAATGACTGGTTGGCAAGGAAACTCCATTTGGACAGCATTAATAATCCTTTGTTGATTGAAAGAGTCCCACCATTTAACATAAAAATGTCGAACTATTGTTGACAGCTGTATTGCATATTGCCATTTGAATATCCATGGAACTTTATATTTACTACAGAACAAGAGTAAAACTGGGAACTGAGAATTATGTTCATTTAGTTTAAAGACTGTGGAAAAATATTTAACTTATTCTTGGAGGTCTGCAGGTAGGATGTCTGGGATAGAACCATGCTGTGCCCACCACCGGGAAAACCAAGAAGGAATTTGACTTTTAAATTTTTGATCAAAGCAAAGAAACCAAGAATGAGTGAATGACTCATTTTGGTAAAAGAGAACTTTAAACCATGCTTCAATATAATCATAATAACTAAACTGAATTTGATGACTTGGGAGGGTTTTTAGAATGGAGGGATGGGATCCCCAGTCTTGAAGAGAGATTATATTATTAATGTGCAGGGAATGGTAAAGAATCCTTGATGAATCGTTGCGATCGGTGATTGCTTTAATACGAACTGATTCTGAGGAATAAAGAATATCCATGTAAAATTTTAAAGTCTTGGCAGGATGGTGGGGAGTGAAGTGCCAAGAGGGAGGAAAATAGTTTTTTACTAAATCAATTGGATTTTTAATATGGCTATGATTTGGCTCAATAGAAAATAAATTTGAAAAATTTGGTTTGAGCACATAATCAGTTTTAGCAGGGTGATTATAAAATTTGGTTTTAGTAATCTGTTGAATGGGCTGTGTAGCAAATGGGTCATTGACTAGGTATTGACTAGAAGAATGCCCAAACTCTGCAGGGGTTGCAAGAGTGGAACTGTAACTAAAATTTGGTCTTGGAATGTTTCCAAGGACCCGGTATCTGTTTGTTACTTGGAGAGGGGATGCAATTTTAGTAGAAGGTTGGCTTGTGGGTAGAGCGAGGGCTCTAGTTGTCTTCTGGGGATTTTTCTCCGTCATTGTTATTCTGTAGAAATTCACGTGTGAGAAAATCAGGGATGGAATTCTCACTTCCTTTAATATACTCAATATCAAAATCAAAAATGCTCAGTATAGATTGCCATCTAGCAAAAATTTGTTTAGAAGCAATATTGTGGACATCCTTTTCTAAAACATATTTTGCACTTTTACAATCCACACGGACTAAAAATTTTTGATTTAAAATGTCACTTTGAAATTTCGAAACACATAAAACAATAGATAATATTTCTTTTTTAATAGTACTATAATTACTTTGCGCTTTGTTCCAGACTCCGGAATAGAATCGAACAATTTGTTCAGGAGAATGAGGGTGAATTTTCTGTTTAAGAATACCTCCGTAGCCAATGTCAGAGGCATCGGTTTCAATGATTTTGAATGAATTTGGTGTACAAAGACCAAGACAGGGTAGGGTTTTAACATGTTTCTTGACATTTTGAACTATCGACGTATGTTCTATAGTCCAAGGGGGAGGGTTATTTTGTAGCCTTTCAAATAATGGTTTGCATTGTTTGCGAAGATTTGGATAAAATTCAGCAATGTAGTTCAATGATCCTAGAAATCTTTGAAGTTGCGTTTTCTCGAGGATTTCATCAGGAAATTTATCAGCAAATTGGATGGCCCTATCTATGGGACTAATTTTTCCTTGGTGAATATTATGACCTAAAAATCTAACTTTTGTTTGGAATAGATTGACTTTCGAGGCTGAAACCACTAAACCATTAATTTTTATTAGTTCAAAAAATAAATTTAAGTGTTTCCAATGTTCATCGATTGTGTGGGAATAGATGAGGACATCATCAATGTAGAAAATTGTAAAATGGGATGAAGGGTTAAATATTTCATTCATGATATTCTGGAATTCACTAGGTGCATTTTTTAGGCCAAATGGCATGACACACCATTCATAGTGACCGAAGGGGGTTGTGAATGCAGTTTTGTATCTATCTTTTTCATGGATTTGTATTTGCCAAAATCCACTCTTCATGTCAAACTTGGAAAAAATAGTTGCTTGATTTAATCGGTTCATGAGGTCACGTTTATTTGGGATTGGATATCTTATCCATTCTAAAACTTTATTAAGTGGTTTGTAATTGATGACTAGCCTGGGTGCTCCGCGTTCTAATTCGGCATTTTTTCTGACATAGAATGCAGGGCATGACCAAGGAGATTTACTTTTTCTTATAATTCCTTTTTTTAATAAACCATTAATTTCATCTTTACATAGTTCCATATCTTCTTGATTCATTTGGATTGGTCTCGCTTTGGTAGGGATGAATTTTTCATTAAAATCTTTGATGTATGGCAAAGTTACTATATGTTTCTTTCTATGTAAAAAGGCATTTGGTAGATCGGAACAGATTTCATTTGTTAGTTTTAATTTGAAATTTTCTATTTTATCTTGGAGAATCTTGTTAGTAAGTTGATCTTCAATCCTTTTGTATCTTACTTCTTCATTTAAAAAATTTAATTGTTTTCTCTTGTATTGGAGACGGTTTACTGATATTGAAAAATCTTTTAGTGTTTTTAAATCTCTGACTTCTGGTTTTGAAAGAAATTCAAATTTTACTTGTTGGCCTAAGGCTAGGGAGGTTATTCCAGTATCACTAGTTGTGAACGGATATAGAAGACAAAGAAAAGGGATTCCTAAGATTACCTTGTCAGTCATGTTTTTTACTAAAACAAAAGGAGTTTTGTAACATACATTATTTTGACAACTATGAATGGTGTGTCATGCCATTTGGCCTAAAAAATGCACCTAGTGAATTCCAGAATATCATGAATGAAATATTTAACCCTTCATCCCATTTTACAATTGTCTACATTGATGATGTCCTCATCTATTCCCACACAATCGATGAACATTGGAAACACTTAAATTTATTTTTTGAACTAATAAAAATTAATGGTTTAGTGGTTTCAGCCTCGAAAGTCAATCTATTCCAAACAAAAGTTAGATTTTTAGGTCATAATATTCACCAAGGAAAAATTAGTCCCATAGATAGGGCCATCCAATTTGCTGATAAATTTCCTGATGAAATCCTCGAGAAAACGCAACTTCAAAGATTTCTAGGATCATTGAACTACATTGCTGAATTTTATCCAAATCTTCGCAAACAATGCAAACCATTATTTGAAAGGCTACAAAATAACCCTCCCCCTTGGACTATAGAACATACGTCGATAGTTCAAAATGTCAAGAAACATGTTAAAACCCTACCCTGTCTTGGTCTTTGTACACCAAATTCATTCAAAATCATTGAAACCGATGCCTCTGACATTGGCTACGGAGGTATTCTTAAACAGAAAATTCACCCTCATTCTCCTGAACAAATTGTTCGATTCTATTCCGGAGTCTGGAACAAAGCGTAAAGTAATTATAGTACTATTAAAAAAGAAATATTATCTATTGTTTTATGTGTTTCGAAATTTCAAGGTGACATTTTAAATCAAAAATTTTTAGTCCGTGTGGATTGTAAAAGTGCAAAATATGTTTTAGAAAAGGATGTCCACAATATTGCTTCTAAACAAATTTTTGCTAGATGGCAATCTATACTGAGCATTTTTGATTTTGATATTGAGTATATTAAAGGAAGTGAGAATTCCATCCCTGATTTTCTCACACGTGAATTTCTACAGAATAACAATGACGGAGAAAAATCCCCATAAGACAACTAGAGCCCTCGCTCTACCCACAAGCCAACCTTCTACTAAAATTGCATCCCCTCTCTAAGTAACAAACAGATATCAGGTCCTTGGAAACATTCCAAGACCAAATTTTAGTTACAGTTCCACTCTTGCAACCCCTGCAGAGTTTGGGCCTTCTTCTAGTCAATACCTAGTCAATGACCCATTTGCTACACAGCCCATTCAACAGATTACTAAAACCAAATTTTATAATCACCCTGCTAAAACTGATTATGTGCTCAAACCAAATTTTTCAAATTTATTTTCTATTGAGCCAAATCATAGCCATATTAAAAATCCAATTGATTTAGTAAAAAACTATTTTCCTCCCTCTTGGCACTTCACTCCCCACCATCCTGCCAAGACTTTAAAATTTTACATGGATATTCTTTATTCCTCAGAATCAGTTCGTATTAAAGCAATCACCGATCGCAACGATTCATCAAGGATTCTTTACCATTCCTTGCACATTAATAATATAATCTCTCTTCAAGACTGGGGATCCCATCCCTCCATTATAAAAACCCTCCCAAGTCATCAAATTCAGTTTAGTTATTATGATTATATTGAAGCATGGTTTAAAGTTCTCTTTTACCAAAATGAGTCATTCACTCATTCTTGGTTTCTTTGCTTTGATCAAAAATTTAAAAGTCAAATTCCTTCTTGGTTTTCCCGGTGGTGGGCACAGCATGGTTCTATCCCAGACATCCTACCTGCAGACCTCCAAGAACAAGTTAAATATTTTTCCACAGTCTTTAAACTAAATGAACATAATTCTCAGTTCCCAGTTTTACTCTTGTTCTGTAGTAAATACAAAGTTCCATGGATATTCAAATGGCAATATGCAATACAACAGTCAACAATAGTTCGACATTTTTATGTTAAATGGTGGGACTCTTTCAATCAACAAAGGATTATTAATGCTGTCCAAATGGAGTTTCCTTGCCAACCAGTCATTCCAGTCCAAGCAGTCCAAGCAGTTAAGAAATCTAGTCAAAGTTCTATGGATACAACATTAGCCAAGTCAAAAAAGTCCCAGCATCTCAAAGATTTGGCAAAACAGCTTCTTCTTCAAGCTGAAGCCGAAGAGGAAAATTATTGTTCTCCCACCTCTTCTGCCGAGTCAACAAATAGTCACCAAGTTAACACATCAGATCCATATTCGAGTTCATTATTTCAAGATGCCCAAGACCCTTACAGTTTGTAATAAAATTTATTTTTACAGGATAATATTTGGTTAAAATTTAATGATGAGTTACTAGTAAAGATATTCCTCGACATGTTACTATTCATGAACAGTGCCGAATGATTAAAATATTCCCCGACAAGTTACTATTCATGAACAGTGCTGGCGCACGGGTTTACAGTCTATCAGCTAGCAGTTTTGTATCTATCTTTTTCATGGATTTGTATTTGCCAAAATCCACTCTTCATGTCAAACTTGGAAAAAATAGTTGCTTGATTTAATCGGTTCATGAGGTCACGTTTATTTGGGATTGGATATCTTATCCATTCTAAAACTTTATTAAGTGGTTTGTAATTGATGACTAGCCTGGGTGCTCCGCGTTCTAATTCGGCATTTTTTCTGACATAGAATGCAGGGCATGACCAAGGAGATTTACTTTTTCTTATAATTCCTTTTTGTAATAAACCATTAATTTCATCTTTACATAGTTCCATATCTTCTTGATTCATTTGGATTGGTCTCGCTTTGGTAGGGATGAATTTTTCATTAAAATCTTTGATGTATGGCAAAGTTACTATATGTTTCTTTCTATGTAAAAAGGCATTTGGTAGATCGGAATAGATTTCATTTGTTAGTTTTAATTTGAAATTTTCTATTTTATCTTGGAGAATCTTGTTAGTAAGTTGATCTTCAATCCTTTTGTATCTTACTTCTTCATTTAAAAAATTTAATTGTTTTCTCTTGTATTGGAGACGGTTTACTGATATTGAAAAATCTTTTAGTGTTTTTAAATCTCTGACTTCTGGTTTTGAAAGAAATTCAAATTTTACTTGTTGGCCTAAGGCTAGGGAGGTTATTCCAGTATCACTAGTTGTGAATGGATATAGAAGACAAAGAAAAGGGATTCCTAAGATTACATTGTCAGTCATGTTTTTTACTAAAACAAAAGGAGTTTTGTAACATACATATTTTGACAAATATGTGCTTTGGGTAGTTTGTATTTGATTTGCATTTTACTTCCATTGGCTGAGTTTAATCGTTCAGATGTTTTATGATAATACCTGGTTGGAATTAATCCTTCTTGTAGACAATTTAAATCTGCACCGGAATCAATTAATGCTATGACTTTTATCTCATATTCTTTGTTAATAATTAAAGTTACTTGTACATGCCATTTTTGTAAATTAATTTGGTTTATGATATTTACTTGATGATCAGGTTCTTCTGTTGTTACTATTTTAGGTTCTTGTTCAGCTTCTGGATCACTTTGTTCTGAGGAGATGGCTTGTTGCTTTTGGAAAGTTTGGACTACTTTTAAAATAGTGATATCTTGTTTTAATTCTTTACTTTCTATTTTGATGTCTTTGATATCTTGTTTAATTATGTTGACTTCTCGTTGGAGATCTTGTAATGTAACTTCCTTGTGGGTTTTAAATCGTTTTAAAGTATTATCAAGACTTATCTTATTTTGTGTATTTATACCACTTTCTTCTTTGGACAATAATTTTTAAAATTTTGAAAGGTATTGTGATTTTAATTCTCTATTTTCTATTTTTCCAATTAAATCAATTAGTAATTCTTCCTGTTCTTCTTGTTTAGTGAGAACATTGATAGTTTTACAGCAGTTGTCTTTGCATCCTAATTTTATATCTGGAGAACTAGAGTTTGTACCTGATTCATAGTAACTTGATGATTCATAATCAGTGTTTTGTTCACCTTCACTAGAAGAGTTTTTTAGTTCAAAAATTTTGTATATTTCTTGTGTTACTTCAGAAGATAATTGTAACTGGTTAATTTTGGATTTTACCTTACATTCCGATTTGTAATGACCTGTTTTTCCACATTTATAACATTTTACTTTACTTTTGTCATTTTTCTTATATTGTGGATTAGTTTGTGGTTTTTTATGTTTTTTATAAAATTCCTTATTTTCTTTATTGTAAAATTTGTTATTTTTGAAATAGTTTTTTCTATGTCTTTTGTATTGTTTTGGGTATGACTTGTAATTTTTATTTCTTGATGGTGCAACAGGGTTTAAACCATATTGTTCACAAAAATTTCCCATTTCATATTTTGCCTTTAATTTTTCTTTATTAGCCTGGTTGCTTATTTTCATATCTATACACATTTTTAATCCCTCTTTCTGGATTGTACTTATTATGTCTCCGTATGTAAGATTGTTATAATCAATGTGTCCATTTGTGTTACTCAGAACTTCTCTTATTTTATGAGCAAATAAATTTGGTAAACCATTAATAAATTTTTCTTTCCAAAATGGTTCATTACTATCGTCTCTAAGCATTACTCGTGATGTGAAAACATCTTTGTACCATCTAAAATCGCTTAAAGTTGGGCATCTAAGGTTACTTAGTTGATCATGAATTCTCGAGGTTATATTACTCGGTGTTCCTAAAAAATGTTTTATTATTGTAAAAACTAGAGTGTTAACTCCATCTGGAATTCCCATTCCAATGTTTTCATCGAAAATTGGGAAGCCATTGGCATCTTGTTGGACGGCAGATTTAATTTGTTCCTTTGATTCTTCGGTAAGATGTTTATCCCACCAAGATTTTAATGTACCGGTGAATCCTGTTGTTAAAAGCTCAACTATTTCTGTTTGGGGAATATTTTGATTGTTTAGGTAATTGTTGGCAACCATAGATATGTGTTGCATTTTATTTAAGATTTCTTGTTCAGATAATCCATCTATGTTCCATTCGTAAAGTCTATCCGATGAAACCGAGAATTGATTATGTATATTTCTTTCTTCATATTGCATATCTGGGGGTGTTGGTCTTGTATACCAATTTTTTGTTAAGGTGGTTGGAGTTACTCTGGAGTTTTTGATTCTATTTAATTCAACATTAGTAAATTGTTTTTCAATAGTCTGGATATCTTCATCTGTAGTAGATTCTTGGGATGAGTCTGTTTGGTTAATATAGGTATTTTTGTTGATAGTTGTAATAGTCTTTGATGATTCTGCTTTGATATCTTTAAGCATTTTTTCTATTTTATCGAGAGTTTTCTCAGACTTTGTTTGTAAATTTACTCCTTTTCGAACTTCAGGAAGTTGGATTAAAGGTATTTCTCTTTTATATGGTGGGTTTGGTTTGTCTAACTTGTTTTCAATGGATTCTAGTTGTTTTCCTAAAGTATTCAGGTATTGGTTAGTGTAATTATTTTGTTCAATAACTTTTTTGATTTCATCATTAGTAGAAGCGACTTTAAATGGTGTAGCAACTACTTCTGTTCCCATGTGATTTACTAAAATGGTTTCTAGTGGAGGGTGACTAGACGAGACTGTAGTTTTGTCTTCTTTTGTCCATTTTACTTTTGTTAGGACATTTATTTTGTGATAATAGTTATCTAAATAGTCAAAGAACTTTATGTCCGTTCTTATTTCATTCATTAAAGTTTTCCACTTTCTTATTATTTTATCCTTTTCTCTTGGGGAGTACTTTTCTCGATATGCTCGTCGTTTAGTACGGTTTTCTTTTGACTCAAAATCTTCTCCTAATTTAATCATGTCAATTTTATAGTCCTTATTGATTGTTAATAATTGGTGATTTACTGAACCTGTTTCAAAATCTGTTTGAGTGGGGGAATGTTGATCTTCATCATCATTAAAATTTGAGGTCGCTGTATAACAAGGTTTACTTACCTGGGAAGTTGTATCAATTTCTTTTAACTTAAGATTGCTGATACGGCGGAAATATTGCGTATTTCACCCGTTAACCTACGCGTTATTAGCCCCCTCGGGTATCTTATTCCCTATATTTATGCTCGTTAACCAGACAACCCTCGGATTTCTATGATATCATGTTTCGCAGGTGTTAATTGAGCTTTTGTAGGTATTTGGATGCTAAGTGTGAAGTCCGGATGCGTTTCGCTCGATTTCCGTACACAACCGCACGCGCAAGGGCATTTTAGTCTTTTGACAGCTTGGGCACCTGGCCCGACATCTACACGGAAGTTGTAGATCTCCTCGCTAGCTTCGCGTGGCCGCGAACGGTGCGCGATTCCGATGCATAACGACAAAGTTACGGCGATTGGAGCGACGTTGGATTGTATGCCAAAACAGGGAGGATTGCAGGCTGCCCCTGCTTGGTCGATCTATCGACCATAAGGGTCGATCGATCGACTCTTCTTATTTTTGCCACGAATTACTCTGTCGATCGATCGACACCAGAGGTCGATCGATCGATCCCCTGTTTTTCTGCAGATATTTTCTTTTCTTTTCTTTCTTCTTTTCTTTTATTCTAACTTACTATAAAAGCAAATTTTGTTGTAATATTCAGATATAATTAGTTTCATACGTTTTTAGCTTAGTTTGTAGTTAGGGTTTGGGTTTTTGATTGGTTTTTCTTCTTCCCCTCTTGGATTGACACACTAATTGGTTGTAAGATTAACTATTCATCTTCCCTCTCCATTAATCTAGTTGTTTTCCATTCTTTCCTTGCTTTCTAGTGTAATTTCCATGCTTTCATACTTAGGTTTATTGCTTTATTTCTTGCTTTCTTAGTTAATTAGTTTAATTTAGTTTAGTTCATTATGCGTCCCTAGATTAAATAGGGTCGGGATTGTTTTCCGCCATTTTCGGGCCCCGAGCTCCGAAAACTAGGTTTAGTGCAAAATTGCATTTAATTGAAACCTCGCGTATTAAAGTTGGATTGCTAAGCGTTTATCTTTCTTTGTCATGCAACGTTAGAGTTTATAGCGACAATCCGAATTTAATCCGCGCGCGACCTTTTTGCAGTTAAATGTTTAATCTCGCAACTTTGGCTTAAATTCCTTATTGTGTGATGTTTATGCTTAATTGCAATTGCTCGATTAGATTGCTTTCGAGCCTTAACTCTAGTTAGTAGTGGTCTCGATCCGTTTGGTAGAATGCAATCCCGATCCTCGCTTTACTTTAATTTAGCGTAACTTCTCTTTTTATTTAGTCACCACAACCACACATCACCTTTTACACTTCTATTCCTGAAGTAATTAAACAATTAACATCTGAAATTTAATAACTCCCTGTGGATTCTCGATACCCGACTTACCGCTTTACTTTCTTGTCAAGTGTAGCTGTAGTTTAGGTTCTTTTGCATTGTGTCGCCGAACCGATAACAACGATTTGCGTATTACACGACGCACGGTTCGCGCCCGATCAATTGCGTCTAGGTATTAGATCATCATCTTTTCTTGTTGAATTACTCATTTGGGATTTACTATCATCTCTAATATGGAGATTTTTAAATCGTGGTTGATCAAAACTTATTCTAACTGATCCGTCAAGGTATTCTTGGATTCGTTCAAGATTAATAGCATTGTTTTGCATTTTTCGAGGATGATTTTCATTTTCTAATAACCAATCGTTTGGTAAATTAATATCTTTCCAATTTATTGACCTAGGGACTTGAATATTAGCATCATTTGTACTGCTTTGTATGAGTAGAGTTTTGTCTTTTGGACTTTTTACTAAAGCGTGGACATTTAGATTTGTCCTTAAACATTTGTAATAAATTCTATAAATTAAAGCAAGTGGTTTACTTCCTTCTAACATTTCATATCCAGATGTTTTAATATTTAGTGTCATGGTTTTTAATATGTGAGGGTCAGTTAAACTTAATGTAAAATCAGGAAAACAATTAAAATGTATTGGACCATTAAAAAGGCTTGATTCCATCATTCCTAAAATACTAGTGTTGTAATTAGTATGTCTAGCATCTCTAAGACATAAGAGGATAGAGGCATTTATTCCTTTACTGGTTAATGGTTTGACTGCTACTTGTATTAATCCTATGTGTAAGAAATTGAATCCATTTTTTCTTTGTTTTGTAATAGCTTCACTAGTTAATAGTTGAATTCTATCGCGTTCTTTATTTAAAGCATAAACATGTTCAACAGTTTTAACATTGTAATTAGTACTAAAGGATGACTTTAAGAAACTAGTTTTGTAAATTTCTTTTGTTGGGACTTTGGGAATATTCCAATCGTTTAAATCTAAATTTACTTCTTCATAAACATGTTCTTCTTCGTTTATTATGTCTGGGGGAAAAGCTAAAGAAGACCTAGAGCTAGAACTAGCCAAAGAATTTGATCTAAATAATCTATTCATTTTAAAGCTTGTAAAGAAACCTATTTTCTTTTTACAATTTTCATGTTTGTTTTCTCAAAATGTTTCAATACATACCCTCTCATACCTATCCGCTCAAGCCACTCTCTTGGGTCTTATTGTTTGGATACCGGATTTACTGTTCAGGTGATCTAACAAGTTGGGATGATAAAACACAAAAGGTGTAAGAATCAAATCGATCAGAACTTGGCTTTAAAGGAGAACTGGAAATATAGATCAAACACAATAACTGGGAATTTGGCTCTGATACCAAAAGGGGAAGCAGCGCATATAATAAAACACAACAAATTAATATTGAAAACTGAAAACTGAAATTACAATAACTGAAAGTAAACTTACAAATATTACTGATTAATACAGTTGGTTGAACCGGATGAACTTGAAAGCATAATGTTTAATACAAAATGAAAATGAAAACTGAGAGAATAATAGAGAGATGGAGAAAGAGAGAGAGTTTGCAGTAGTGAGATAGGAAATCAGACTCTGCCTGGAATGGATGACTGAATGCTCTATTTATAGTTGGAACTCCTTTGCTTTTACTTCGGGTGAACTGCTTTAACCTTTGGGTAACTGACTTTAACTTCGGGTGAACTGCTTTAACCTTGGGTAAATGACTTTAACTTCGGGTGAACTGCTTTTAACTTCGAGTAAACTACTTTAACCTTGGGTAACTGATTTTAACCTTGGGTAAACTGCTAGCTGATAGACTGTAAACCCGTACAGTTATATAATTGTTATATAACAGTTATATAACTATTAATATAACTGTTATATAACTATTATATGTAATTGCTATATAACACTAGCATATAACCCGCGCGATGTGTGGGCATATTGTAATATATCTTATTAACAACCCTAATTCTTATAACAATATGGTTATACTTGTAAATTAGTATAACACATAAAATGAATCTTACACTTTATAAAATAAGTTGTGTAGGTATGTACTTTTATATATGATAAAAGTAATTAATTACCAATCAATTTCGCAGTGATCATCCCCATATGAGTTAATTATTAAACCTTTGTTCCTCAACCTTTTAGTAAGTCCATTATCCATCGTTATCTGATGTGCTCCAAGTGAATCAACTTCTTCATGGACAATGTAATCAAGCAAGTAAGTTGATCAAGGGATATAATATTTAATGCCCAACTTCCCCTTTCTTTATTCGCCTCGCGGGAGAGGCTTTCTTTGAGGACAACGCCTTCATTCTTCTTATCTTTCTTAATAAATTTAATCTTCTTAGGAATCTGAAGAGCTTTCGTATTCACACCACTAGGGTAAGCCCACTTGTTCCTCATCAAAGGATTGTCATCATCATCTTCGCTTTGTTATGATGAGTCTGATTCTATTTCCTTGCCCCTCTATTCTGCATATAAATCTCCCTAACCTTCTGCTGTGATGATTTTCCTCTATAGTCTGAATGAAGTAGCAAGTCATTGACTTTGAGATCCAGAGATTTTTTTCCTATCTTCCATTTCTTGCTTTTAGCATTTGAATCACCATATTTACTTGATAAATCAATAGGTATATGATTTTCTTGTGCTTTGTGATGCCAAAATGGTTCATCTCCATCTGATAACTCAGTCTGATTTCCTCTATGTGGAAGATTTGAACCTCGAACTTTCCCATACTTTATCACATCACCATCTCTAAACTACTAAACATTATGAGGTCACTTGAGTTTCTTACTATAATCATAGGGCATTCTAGTAGGCTTCGCAGTAAACACCTTTATAGATAACAACTGATTCACCGTTCTACTCCTACCCAATTAATGTAAATCATTCTTGGACTATTTTTCTGTCCAGAAAGACCTATTAATAAGCCATAAGAGCCCCCGTTTTAATTTACAAACCATGGTGAACTGAAGGAAATGAAGTCATGGTACATGGTCGATTCAACTATAATTTACATCGATCATGTACCATGACTTCATGGTACATAATCAATGTACCTATAATTTACATGATTGATGTAACTGTAATTTTGAGACTAACACCCACTTAATGATATTTACATGATCGATGTACATGATCGATGTAACTGTAATTTACATGATAAATGTAACTGTAATTTTGAGTCTAACACACACTTAATGATATTTACATGATCGATGTAACTGTAATTTTGGTTCATGGTACATGATCGATGTAAATCTAATCAAAATAGAAAATAGAACTTCAAATAGCTTTTAAATAAAAAAGGCTAGATCAAAAGATCTATTGTTAGAATCAAAGGAGTATCGATGAATAAAATTATCGATTTTCAGGTATATTCATTGAAATAAAAAAGAACTTAAAACAACTACAGCATTAAAGTATACGCATTAGATATAACTAACTTAATCCAAACTGTATTAGCAGCCTATTTAATACAAATTGTACACATCAGTTGAATTAGCCATACAACCATAGCACTCGATTGGACATGCAGTAGCAATATAGTAACAATACAACCATACAATTATAACTGAGCAGCCTTATTGTAGCCAAACAATTATATTAGCAGGCTTACAACAATTAATCCATAACATACATAAAGCCTTAACATCCTTATATTATCATTAGAGCAGTAATACATCCATAGCAGTGGTAACAATACAATCATAGGTATACTCATTGAAAGGGAAAAAAACTCATACAGTTTGTCCATTTTGCAAATCGATCTCAAAATGACGTAAAGGAAGTTCGTTTTTATATACTACTTCTGAATAGAGACGAATTCACTATAAATGAGTAAGCCCAAAGAATCAACATGAGATAATTTCATCTACTACCACCCTTATTTTGGATATTTGTTAAATTAGTAAGCCCAGGCTCCTAGATTGAGACTCATTCACTATGAAGTAGTAAATATATTATCGAAAAATTTAAGGATCATACTATTGGTTTCCTTTTGAAATAAAAGAAGAAAAAAATTGCTCAAGTTACATTAAAACAACTACGATTATATGCTCAAAATCAAACAATAAAGTTTGCCACTAAAAATGAAATAGTAAAAACAAAAAACATGTGGTATGCAACATTCAAATGAAGATTGAATGATGACCAACGGTATGCTCCAAAGTAATTCACTAAAGAAAAAATAATCGTTTATTTTTTCTTTTAAAAAAAGGAAACGACATCAAATATGAGGAAAAATGGGTGGGAAATTGAAAAATGAGGAGAGTGGGATACATAGTCGCATACTTGAAGATGATTACAGCTTCTTCGACTTGAAATCTTCATATATAAATGTGTGGAAATATGTATGGGCAAAATAAATTTGAATGTATCATGAAATTTGGAGGGTCAAGTACGTTTACCAATTCAATTTTAAATGAATATGGGATTTGTCTAGACATCTTTGCCTTCTAATGAGACGGTTCGGTGATTTGGAAGGAGATGATATATAATAACCTCTCTCATAAATGACAATTTATACCTCTAATACTATTGTATTAGAGGTATAATATAGATTTATATCCTTCCTTTCTTTGACCCCTTTTTCTTACCCGATTTTTTCCCCTTTCACCTCCAAAAGTGGATGCAATACCTAATGAGCACCAAGATAACTATTTTAATGATTTAAGAGCTCTATGTTCATCAATAACAAGACATGGAGAAGTAAGAAAATAGGCTATCAGGAGCAATTATTATACAACCTATACCTTATTCACTTCTTGGGTTCTTTTTTGAAGGACCCAACTGGAACCACACTGTCATGTTCATGATTACAACCACTTAGACCATCCATTCCATGTCCCTAATTATTTAACATTTTCTTATGTATCCATTGAGGTATGGAGTTAAGATCAATCATTATGGTGTCCATCCTGCTACTACCATCAGTGCTATTATCGTGTATTGGAACAAGAGATATCCGATGACTTTGATGAATCTCTATCGTTGTAGGCTTAGAAGGATTATTTGGTTCCCTCCTTGCTTCACCTGGATCAATGGGTTGAAATCCTAGTTCATCGCAACAACTAATTTTATACCCTGTAAACTCAACTCTCTGCCTCAATAGGAGATATCTTCCATGTTTTCTTTTACCTCCAACATGAACAATCATATCACATATATAGTCACATGGTTCGTCCTAGTGGAAATCTTTGATAAATAAATTGTCATATAAAGTATTACAATTCACATCAATAGTTTAAACCGAATCAAAGGATGCAATTCTATCCTAAAAGCTCAAATTTTATGTGAACCTAGCATTCTAGTATTTCGCTAAAGCATACAAATCCCAATGAAATAAGTAGTGAAGTTGTAGATTATGATTTCTTTTAAATGTTTGTATAACGGTTCTAAGTTTCAATCTGCATTAATAGGACTAATTGAATAACTCCAGATGGAAATGAAATGTACTATTTAGAGAGAACATATAAAAATATATATAATTGGTTACCAAATTCAGCCATAAATTTAGTAAATGGGGGACGTCAATGTACAAGAAGGCAAAAACTGACAATATACATGTAAAGATACTAGAAGGTATTTGAATCACCTAATTTTCATATACATGTAAATTATGGTGTGTATATATACCATATTTTCCTTTTTAATCCCCTAATTCCATATTTGCAATCAAACATATAAATGAAAATTTTAGCTTGACAACATGATTATCTAACTTCTTATACTTCCTCCATCACAAAACCTTATGGGTCGTACAAAAATGTATTTAGCCCCTTCAACTTTCTAGGCATTATAATTGTGTCGTGCTTAATGACTCGAGGAACCATCATAACATCAACTGCTCTATGCACAATAGCACTACCACCCCCAAAGACCATTCCTTCAGCAACTACAGAACCAATTCCTCCCCTGATAGGGGTGCTTTGAACGGGGGCAGGTGGAGGAGTAGAAGATACTGGATTTGGAGGTTTTCACAGAGGAGTACAGGCAGCAGGTCGAAAAGTTGACCTTCCTCCGGAGCTTCAGCGAGGCATAATTTGTAGTGAGAGAACAAAATCAAATGCAGAAAGTATATAAAGTTTTCGTGAGAAAGAAGAAAATGTATAACATCAGTTAATGAAAATTATCAACCTCCAATGTGGAGTGAACCTATAGGAATAACTTAAAACCTAATTAATATTTAACAACAATATGCCTTGACCCAACATAAATCAATAAACTAAATTAAATATATCTTATAATGCTATGGATGAACTTGTGGTAAATAACAAAGTGAAACTTTCCCCCATTCCCCACCTTCATAAACTCTAATATAAACTCCAATATCATATTCAGTACCACCTCCTAATCAAATAAATAAATTAATATTTTACCACACAATCAGCAATAAATAATATATGGGTTTTAGTGACATAAAGATTGATATATGATTTTTTTCTTTTTAAATGGTGAACAATGCTTGTTAAATCTATCAAAACCAAAGGATTATAAAGTCTCATGTGTCATATTCGTGACTTCATCGTTGTAATTTATCATTTCTCTATTCAAAGTTGGTCGTAAAATGTTGATTAATGAAACTAAAAGAATATTTGAAAGGTAATAGGAACCAACATGAACAAATCGATGAGGTACATAGTTCCATATGACATTTTTCCTGACTAAAATAATAGGAATTGTAAATGAACACATGAATAGAATGAATTCAAATCAGTATAGCATTAGAATGAAATCATTTATAACAAACTAGTATAACAACATAATGAAATGATCTATAAGAAAGTAATATAACAAAGAGTCCAAATCTCACTCTAGATTCATAATGTACATCCTGCAACAACCGAGAATAACCATATTTCCCACAACTAGTGGACGAATAGATCCAATACTAAAAAAAAAAAGCATAAATAAAGCTTAAAATTCTACACGCTGTAAAATTAAAGGTGCATTTCTCTAATACGAATTTGTTTTTTTAAGAAATAGGCCGCATTATCTTTTCTAACTGAATAGAAAAAATGAAAATTATCTACACAAGTTACATGATGTGGCAATACAAATATTGTAATCAATAATGACAGTCTAGATACAATATTTACATAAATCAACACACCTTTGTGGATGCAAACCCTATTATCCGAACAATTTAATGATCAGTTAACCAAGAATAGATAATTAATATGACTATAATAACACTAGTGTGCTCATATATCTGAATTGCGCAAAATATTTTCTGAGGTTACTATTTTCTTGTGATTATTGTAACACCCCGTATTTTTAATAGTTAACTAAATTAATTAATAGGGAAATTAAAAAAATGGATTTAATTATTCTTAGTAATTTAATATATTCGTTTTTATATATAAAAATAAGGTTTTAAGTGAGATTTAAATTAGGATTAAAATTTGGAAATTATAACTTTTTGTATAAAAATTGGGGGAGGATTCGAGTTAAGGAGGATAAAAATAATATTTTTAGAAATCCGACTGTCCGATCGACTAAATTTTTTACAGAATCTACGTTCACCGTTAGCTACAAGATATTAAAATTTCAAGCAATTATGACGGTCTGATCGTCCGTAATAATTTTTCGAGTGTTTGTATTTGATTAGGACTCAAATTCTTTTTGGTATATAAACAAAGTGACGGTTTAGGACTTTTAAAAACACTTTTTTTTTAAACCTAAGAACAACAATATCCTCATTTACATTTTCTTCCTCACTCAAAACTTTAACTCCATTGGAGATCTATTTTCAATCCAAGTTTTGAAGCTTTAAACCGAGTTTTCTCAAGATTGTTTAAGAACGTCTCTTTGCTAATTTTTCGAGAGGAATCCAACTGTCAACTCAGATCTTCTTCATCTAAATCACATGAATGAATACTCTATTCCTTTCCTTTAGTATTATGCATTTTAAGTGTCGCCTAAACCCTTAATCATGTGTTTTTGATTAAAATCAATTAGTAACTTAATTAGA
This sequence comes from Sambucus nigra, assembly GCA_949130495.1. NCBI lineage: Eukaryota > Viridiplantae > Streptophyta > Magnoliopsida > Dipsacales > Adoxaceae > Sambucus > Sambucus nigra. Next base: position 540,218,775 of record OX422215.1, on the reverse strand, counting down.
GAAAGTGGACATTTATATTCTGGAACTATTTTTATGAAAATTTTAAATATGATTTAATCTTTGAAACCCTTGGGTGCGTAGGTTAGATCTTCGGGTTTTATGGTTTTCGGTGTAGGTTCTCATGTAGAATTTTATGGGGGTTATTTTGATGGTTATTGGGACGCGCTCACACTTATAAAAATTAGATGACTTATAAAAGAGAATGATTATGACGTATTGAATATTATCGCATGTTAATTAATTTAACATTTTTGAATGGAAATAATTATGTTGAAAACGACGACTATATTATTAATGGAATTAAATTGAATTGTGACATTTGTGATTAAAGTACCATGTTCTGATTATGATTTGTGATATTGTGTGAATTGTTTTATTCACTTTTGACCATTGCGGGGACGAGGGGCTTGTGGGTAATATTTTTTCTCACCTCTATTATAGGATGATTAATAGGTATGGGACTAGTGGGTAGGCTTTGGTTAGAATTTATGATTGCTAGGTATGGGACTAGTTAGTGTAAATTTGTGTGGATTTTTATATTTCGGGGTGGGACAGTTGTTTACGTCATATCGTCTTTTCATTAGCCTAGGCATGAGACTAGGATGTGTTTTACATTGGTGATTCATCCTATATGTAGGATATGACGTATGTGTACTTGGGGACCCTTGGGTATGGGGCTAAGGGGAATTTTGAGGATTTCACATTGATAAACAAGGTGGGGTACTTTCTTAATTGTGAAATTAAGAAAATGAGAATTAATACAAACGGGTAATAAAATTTGTGGCGACAGAATGTGTCAGGGACCGACAGTTAAAACGGGTCAGCAGGCATTTTATATCGTGTCGTGTGTGAAACCTTATCATGGTTCGGGGTCGACAGTTTAAACGGATCAGAGTCCATTTGACAAGGGGAAGTGTAAAACTTTGGTGGATTACCACCCGTGGCGGGAGGACCGCTATAATTAAGATAAAAATTGAGGAAAATTATTAATTGGGTTAATTTAATTAAATTAATATCGTAGGTGTGGCCATCCTCGATCCTCACGGCGGGAGAGACGTAGGAGGGGGTGTCATCTCTGTGGTGAGAGGATCTCGGTACCGCGCATCCCTCTCGGGAGAGCTTCGGCCGGCGTCAGCGATGTGTCAGGTAAAAAAAGTAGAGAGATGGAGTCGCCAGTCTATTTTACTCAAAACAGACAAAAGAAAAGGGGATGCCATCCCGAAGGATAGTATCCAAAGATACACTGATACATGCGAAACTAAAATGATTCCAAAAGGTTTTGGAGGCAAAGTTACGAAATGGGAAGGTGTTAGGCACCCATTTCGCCCTTACAGTCTCTCATGGATTGTTGCTATATTCCTTTATTTCCCGTGATATGTGTGCATGTGTATATGTAGTGGAGATATGAATCATCGACTTGTATCATGAAAGAGATAAAGCGAGTCATCCATAGGAATGTTCCTAAAAATAATATTAGAAAATAGGATTTACGCGATTATCCTAGCGTTGATCATTATAATGGAACGATAACGCATATAGAATAATATGGCACTAAGAACAAATATATATATATATATATATATATATATATATATATATATATATATATATATATATATATATATATGGATTTTAGGAGAATTAAGTTAAAGAATATAGAAAAATAGAAAATGGGAGAAAAGTAGGACTTGAGTCTCGGGTTTTACCCCGAGACGCCTACGTAGCCTATAGAGGCATCAAAGTCCACGTAGTTCGTATGCAAAACGAGGGGTGGGATTTATCCCATAAATACAACGGGGGACTTCTCTTACGTGTGTGTGTGTAAAAAAGTTTTTTAGTTGTGAGAAAAGAATGAGAATTCCCGTTTGGAATTTATGAGCAAACCCTCTTTTTCTTATTTTTTTGGGTTTTATTTATATGAAAATAAGAGATGTGTAACAATATTAAATAAAAAGTATATTAGGATATGTGAGATGGAGAAAATAAAAGTGCTAAGTAATAAAACAAGTTAATGCGAATTTAGGAGAATTTGAAGAGAGAGTTGAGAAAGTTGGACCTTCGTAAAGATCTTGAACTTGATCTTGAATGTTGGAAAGCAACCCTTACACTTGGATGATGATGAAGGGTAGTTAATTCTCTAAGTTTGATGAAAAATATGATGAAAAGTGAGGGTTGGAAAGGGATTTGGATGTGGAAATCATGCTGACTTCGAGAGGGGTTTTCTGAGCTCGCTGAGAGTGATGGATTTCAGATCTTGTGTCCCTTGCAATGAGGTTAGGCCCTCCTTTTTATAGGCCCAGGGCATTATCGATCGACATAGTCATGGTCCTGCCAATCAGCAAATGTTTTTAGGTACACTACCGATAGGCAGGGTTTGGAACTTGCCGTTTGGCAGTCTCTTTCAGGTTCCTTCAGAAAATCGATCGTAGAGTTTAAACTGTTGATCTAAATTGCGCACGGGGTAAGCTATTAGAAAGGTACTTTAGAGACCTTCGAAAGTATTTGGACTGCTCTCGGGTCCAAGAGTTGGATTTGGGTCAAATGTGGCTCAGAAACGTTCATCGGTCCTTTAGACGGGGGATCGTCGGACGCAAACTGATTGTTCATCCGGATGGTAAGTCAAAATTGTGCACCGGGCGGATAGTTGGAAAGGTTGGGAGATGTTTTTAGGCATTCCAACGAGTTTAAATCAGTTTAGGAAGTTGACTTTGGTCAACAGGGGCCTAAAAGCGTTCGGTGACCTTTCAGAGTAAAACGAATCGTTCGTCCATACCGTAAGTTAGAATTGCGCATGGGGTGGACCGTTGGAAATGTGATTCAACGCCCTTTAAATATTCGTTCAGTCTCGATCGATCTGAAGAGGTAACTTTGGTCAAATGGATCCTGGGAACGTCTGGTGGCCTCTTGATTAAGTTTTGAAGGAAAATAGGTCATTTATCTGCACCGTAAGTCAGAATTGCGCACGGGGTGGACCGTCGAAAAGGGGATTCAGTGCGCTTTGAGGTTTTATTTAGTATCAATCGAGCTGAAGAGTTTAACTTTTGGTCAAATGGAGCTTGGGAGTGCCCGATGGCCTCTAGGTTAGTAACTGGGGTATGACTTAGGTTTGTAGTGATGAAGGGAGGTGCTAGGGACCTAAGGAGAGGTTTAGGGGGTACTAGAATGGGGTTTCTATAAAGTTCCTCGACGGGTGAGTTTGGAACAAATGATAGCCGATGAATAGACACCTCATGATGCCTTTGAAAGAGGATGACCAATTCAGAGGGTCGAGGTCGATTCTGAGGATTTAAGGTTGAGGATGATCGATTCTGTGGGTCGAGGCCAATTCTGAGGGCTTAGGTTACGATAACCAATTCTGCGGGTCAAAGCCAATTCTGAGGGCTTGGTTGAGATGACCAATTCTGTGGGTCGAAGTCAATTCTGAGGGCTTGGTTGAGATGACTAATTCTGGGGGTCGAAGCCAATTCTGAGGGCTTAAATTGAGATGACCAATTTTGCGGGTTGAAGGAAATTATGGGGGCTTAAGTTAAGATGACTAATTCTACGGGTCGAAGCCAATTCTGAGGGATTAAATTGAAATGACCATTTCTACGGGTCGAAGCCAATTCTGAGGTCTTAGGTTGAGATGACCAATTCTGTGGGTCGAAGCCAATTTCGAGGGATTAAATTGCGATGATCAATTCTGGGGGTCGAAGCCAATTTCGAGGGCTTAAATTGAGATGACCAATTATGTGGGTCGAAGCTAATTTTGAGGGCTTAAATTGAGATGATCAATTCTGCGGGTCGAAGACAATTCTGAGGGATTAAATTGAGATGACGAATTCTGCGACTCGAAGCCAATTCTGAGGGCTTAACTTGAGATAACCAATTCTACGGATCGAAACCAATTCTGAGGGCTTAGGTTGAGATGCCCAATTCTGCGGGTCGAAGCCAATTTTGAGGGCTTAGGTTGAGATGACCAATTTTACGGGTCGAAGCCAATTTTGAGGGATTAAATTGAGATTACCAATTTTGCGGGTCGAAGCCAATTATGAGGTCTTAAGTTGAGATGACCAATTCCGCGGTTCGAAGCCAATTCTGAGGGCTTAGGTTGAGATGACCAATTCTGCGGGTCGAAGCCAATTCCGAGGGCTTAAATTGAGATGACCAATTATACGGGTCGAAGACAATTTCGAGGGCTTAAGTTGAGATGACCAATTCTGTGGGTCAAAGCCAATTATGAGGGAATAGGTTGAGATGATCAATTCTGCGGGTCAAAGCCAATTCTTAGGGCTTAGGTGTGATGTTCTCGAGGAACTCTGTCGGGAAAATTACATTGGGATTTTGATTTGAGCTGGGGAGATGATTACTGGAGAAATCCTCGTATCTTTTGGAGACTTTATCGGGGGAATAACCAATTTGATGTTGTAGATTCCACTGGGGAAGTGATTAGGTGGTTCAGGGTTTGGACGTATTTCTCAGGGAAATTAAAGACATTTGGGGAATAGTAGATAACCTAAAGTTCGGGATACTTTAAAGGTCCTCTAGGGACGTTGCCTGGGAGAGATTTGCTTGGCCTTTGAGAGTAACGCTGGGGAAATAGGGGTTTCTCTTAAGGGAGTGTGAAATTTTCTTGGTAAAACTGTTCTAAACCCTCCCTGGGATTTTTAGGAATTTTCTGAGGATTTTTCAGGGTTTTATGGTATTTTCTGGGAGTTTCTGTATGAAAACTTAAGGGGGTGCCAGTGGGCATGGTGTGGAGGGTGCCATTCGATAGTGTCACGTACTTTTGGACTGCCTCGAGAAGGTAAAAAGTCAGTTCCAATCGGTAAGTGGGGGTGCAGTGCCGATCGACATGACCATTGGCTTCCTATAAAAAAGGGGCGGGTTCCCCTCATTTTCACAGCTCCATGCCTTCTCTCTTTCTACGATTTTCTTCTGAGAATCATTCTAGCATTCCGCAATATAAAAAGGGCCTCTTTTGTGAGCATTATGGTACACAGGGAGTGGTTGGCTGTTGATGATTGGGAGAATGTGGAGTGGAGGGCCAGGGCGCTTCTTGCTTTGGGGAGTGAGAACTCTTTTGATGCATTTGAGTCAGTTGCGGACCAGCGAACTTTATAGCGGGAGCCTTCGCGTCATCTCTCTTCTAGGGTGGTGAACCCTGGTGGTTATGTAAGTACAAAATGACTTTTGGCAATCCTTTTTTGGTGATTTCCTTTTTTTTCTTTTCTTTTGACAATATGATGTTTCTTTATCAACTATGGGTTCCCGTGGGATGACGGGGCTTAAGGATGTCTGGGAGCACCTTCCACCTGTGGTGCGTTGGGTAGTATCGTCAGCAGGCTTTGGGTGGATGGCGTCTGTGCTGGATGAGATGCCTCGTTCGACGGCGGTCTTATGTGCTCTGGGGGAGAGGTGGTGGGACACTACCCACACTTTCCATTTTGTCTTCGGGGATGACTGTGACTCCCATAGACATGCAACATATAGTGGGACTGGATTATGATGGAGAGAAGATAGAGGTGGATCGCTCTTTACGGGTGAGGCCGGAGGCGGTGCGGGTGGCGCTAGGTGATGTGGGGAGGATAGTGTCAGGGATCCTCTTCGCCTGTCCCTGCTGAGGGATGTTTTGCTGGGTAGGGTGATTGATGTGGAGGATGGGCTGTAGGTGAGGCAGATGGCCTGGTTTTTTATTTTTTTGGTGCTGGGGGGATTTTTGGTGGCGTCGAGCGGTGACGTCGTCCACTTATGGTTTTTGCCATACTTGAGTATGTTTTCGAACACCCCTCTCTATGATTGGGGGAGCCTGACTTTGGCGACCCTTTATTTTTCTCTGGATGCATTTATCCGGTGCTTCCGACAGACTTTTACTGGAGCCACGTATCTTCTTGAGGTATTCTTTAATTTGCTCATTTTACTTTTCATGCATTCGCATTTCCCTTGTGCGTCTTTTTCTAATTGCGAATTTTTGTCTTTGGCAGGTGTGGTTGTATGAGGTGATAGGGTGTAATACCTAGCTGATTTATCTACAGGATGAGACTGTTGGGGACTTTTGCCGTTTATATCACTAGCAAAAGGACAATCTGCAGTCAAGGAAGTCTCTTTCTCTGGAGGCAGTGAGTCAGGTCTTGAATGGCCTGACCAGTGATAGGGTAAGAATTTTTTCTTCTTAAGGCTTGATCTTTGTGTGCTCTAATTCTGTATTGACTTATATCTGTTGGGGATTTTTCAGGTGAGCTTTTACCCTTGGGGGATGGCTTTTTAGGACATAGGGTCGACGGGGGTGAATGCGCAGATGAGGCCCTTGCTGGCTCATAAGTTTGGCCACTCCTGGTATCTTAGGTAGAGGGTGGTCCAATAGATTGCTGAGGAGGAGGTGGTGGTGCCATCTGTGAGGCCCCATATGTCTATGAGGCGGGAGCGACTGGGGTGAATGAGCATATGAGGCCCTTGCTGGCACATAAGTTTGGCCACTCCTGGTATCTTAGGGAGAGGGTGGTCAAATAGATTGCTGAGGAGGAGGTGGTGGTGCCACCTGCGAGGACCCATATGTCTATGAGGCGGGAGCGGCTTCTGTCAGGGGATGTGAGAATTGCGGCGATGATTGGCGAGTCCTATCTGTTGTATACCGACACAGCTGTGCTGTATGACTATATGGACTTTGTGGCGAGTAATCTGATGGAGCCCATCATATATGATGCACTGCTTTTCCCTCCTGTGAGTTTGAGTCGGCCAGTGGGGTCCTCCCATAGCGGTGGTGGTCCATCGACATCTGCGGCGATGACGACTTTGGAGGTTCCCTTTGTGAGGTTGTATACCCCTTTATACAACATCTGACAGGCTGACGGAGGGATGGTGCCTATGTTGCATCGTCCTCATGCGATGGACCCGGAGGAGTTGGGCTTGATAGAGGAGGTTCTTCGTCCCGTGGTATACTTTTATGTTCTTCTCTTTTGGTTTCTTTTAATCTTTTTTACTTGATATCGATTCTTCCTTTTCTTGCAGTAAGTCCGTGTGTCCACCACTTGGCTGAGGGATATTAGAGACTGGATATCTTCGGCGACCACCCATATTTAGGATGCAGTTCCTGTTCCTTCTTGCTTGGTGCCTTTGCCTCATCCGGGGAGGAGTCTGGCTCGGGTAGCGGTGGTGCGTCTTCTCGTCACAGGGGAAAGAGAGCACATCGCAGGGATATAAGTTCTTAGGGGAAGAGTAAGTGAGAGAGAGTGTGGGTTCGGGCTGAGTCCCGTTGTTTTTCTTCTTTTCTTTATTTTCCTGCAAAAATAATGTAACACAGAAAAATATTTATGCAATGTAATGGAGTTTTTTTTATCATTTTATGTTAATGATGAATGAATGAATGCATGCATATACGCTTTTTACTTTGTTGTTGAGACCGTAAAAAGAAATATTTTTGGAAGTTTTGAAAGGAAGTTTTATTCATAATGAGGAATTATATAAAGATGAAAAGGGAATTTGAAATTCTGTTTGAGAATGTCAATTTATTTTTATTGAGTTTTCTAAATTTGACAAAAGAGGAAAAAGGAAAATTTCCAAAAGTGGGGGGTTTCCGATCGGCAAGCCCCTTGTCCTGCCTATCGTCGGGTCAGTCCATTCTAATCAATCAAGGCTATGATTAGTACTATCTTCAGCCTTTTGGTACTTTTTAGGGCAGGATTGCCTTTGAGTTCTGCAAAGGTTGTGTCTTTTGTGGGGGGGTTTTGAAGTATAAAAAGGGGTAAGGGTGGAGTGTTTTCATCATACCTTCACATTCCTACTTTCTTATTCTTTGAGATGGCTCTCACTGGTAGTGTTGAGTTTGCCAACTAGCTCGAGACTTTAGAGGGGATGTGCTCCTACAACGTCGACTACGATGCTTTCAACATGCGTCGAGTCTCTTTATGGCGTAATTGACCCATAGAATGGAATATGCTTATGGCGACGGTGCAATTTTGGTACCCCGAAGACCTTGTATTCCGCTTTGGCTTGGAAGAAGTCTGTTTGACTTATGAGGTGTTTTCTGCCATGTTGGGTGTAAATCCTATTGTGGCGGCTCCTATGCCTGAGTTTTCTCGATCTCCCCGGGAGTTGTTGGTTGGGCTTCTCCGTTTCTCTCCCTCGGTGGGTAGATCCTTGGTTATTGAAGGAATGTTTTCCCTCCCGACGGTGCTGCGGTCTGTGTATTTGCAGGCGGTTGGTGATGCTGGATATGCTAGAGCCGTCATTCTGGGCTTGGTTTCAAAATTACTGTTGGTGACTGGGGAACTGTTGGTGGACCCACAACTTTCAGCTATTACTTCATGGATGTCCTACCGTCGTAATCCTGCGACGGTGATACTGGTGGAGACTTTGAATGGCCTAGATGCCTGGCAAGAAGGTCGTTCAGACTTTTTGAGGGATAGCCCTTTGATGTTGTTCATGTGGTTGTCTGAAAGACTCCGCCTGGTGACCCATCCCGATTACCCTTTATCGGTTGTACCCAACTTCTTTTCGTTCCATTTCATCAGTGTTGGCCTGGATATTGAGAGCTGGGAGGAGTGGCTTGTGGAGCATGGGAATCTAAATCTGCACTGGTTGGTGCCTGGGGGAGGACATCTACTGCCTATTCTAGAGTTGGGGGAATACCCGTACGTTTGGCAGGCTGGTCAAAGACAAACCTCTTTCTATTTCCCTTGGTGGCTTCTGTGCCAATTTGGCCGGAGCAAGTCGTGCCACCTCAGACACTAGATTTCTTTCCGATAGAAGATCTGACAAAGTGTCTGCGCATGCAACTTGGCTTTATGTGGGAGAGTCGGCGTCCGTCGACCCATCCTTTCTATTTTGTTGGGAGAGGCTAGCATATCCCTAGGTATTATATGATGTGGTTGTGGAGAAAAATAGTCAGTAATATGTTGGTAGTGGAGACCGGACAAAGGTGGCTTGTCTTATCCGATACAATGGAGGGAGGTGTTGTGATTTTTCTGAGGCTGGTTCGAGCTTATCAGTCCATGGAGCATGTGCGACACTCTATTCAGGCAGGGGAAGCTTGGGCCCTAGGATATAGATTATGATGATGGAGTGGGCTCCTCTAGTAGTTGTGGATAGGAAACTTGGGGAGTTTGTTTTGTAACGGTGAATATATTTGGGAATTTATTTGCCATTTTAGGTAGGTAGGGGGAAGGGAGTTAACCGTTCCTTTTCTTATGTAATTGCACTGTAACTTCTTATTAATGATATAAATAAGTTTTTGATCATCCAACCGTGCCTTTTGATGAATTTTATATTTTGAATTATCTATATCGATCGCTAAGGCATGCATAATTCTTTTGTTCAAGTATATGTTAAAGTGAACTTTCATTCTCGAAGAGAAGAAAAGAATAGTTTTTTGTGGAAAATAAAGGGTCATTCTCATATAAGATGTATGAGCGGCCTACGTACCTCTGTTTTTTTTAAAGGTTTTAATTTTTTTGAAAATGGTTTTTGCAGAGGATCAGCCCCCCGTAGTTTTGGGTAGAGGTAAATGAAGATTTTTTTTTAGAATATAAGGGAGATGAGAAGAGTCGCGTCGTCGAGATTTAGGACTAGGGGTTGAACTTCTTGAGACGGTCTAGGTTAACTGGATGATCCATCTCTTCTCCATCTAAGTCAATGAGCATGGCAGCACCGCCGGACAAGATCTTCTTGACAATGTACGAGCCGCTCTAATTGGACTTGAATTTACCTTTGGGGTCCCAGATGGGCTCTATTATTTCTTTGAGGATTAAATCCCCTTCTCAGACACTGCGGTCCTTAACTTTCTTATTGAATGATCACGCTATACGATGATGGTACCCTTGTATATGGTATAGAGCTTTCAATCTCCTTTTATCTGGGATGGTCAGCTCATCAAGACGACTTTGGTACTAGTCTTCTTCTCTGACCTTGCTTTCATGTATGACGCGCAACGAGGGTATTTCCAGCTCCACGGGTAGGACTGCTTCCGTTTTATAGACTAGAGAGTAAGGGGTAGCCCCAGTAGAGGTTCGGTATCCCCAAAGGGCATATGGGATTCGGTCTACCCAATCTCGATAACCTTTGGTCATCTTACTGATGATGGCTTTGAGGTTCTTGTTGGAGCCTTCGATTGCACCATTGATTTGAGGTTGGTAGGGAGAAGATTTGTGTCTCTCAATCCCATACTCGTTTACCACTTCTGTGACTTCTGTCTCAAAATGCAACCCATTATCTGACACTAACTCGTGCGGGACCCCATATCGACAGATGATGTTTTTCTTGATGAATTGAGCCACTTTCTTAGCATTTAGGGCTGTGTATGACTCGACTTTAACCCATTTGGTGATGTAATTAATGGCAACTAGGATGAATTCATGCCCGTTGGAAGCCTTGGGCGTAACTTTCCCTATGATATCGATACCCCAGGTGGAGAACAGCCAGGGAGAAGTCATGTTGTATAACTCTCGCAGAGGCAGGTGTTGAAGGTTAGAAAATTGTTAGCATTTAAGGCATCTACGAACATAGGCGGTGCAATCCTGGATCATGGTGGTCCGGTAGTAGCCTTTTCGAATGATCTTCTTGGAAAGTATATGACCATTCATGTAGGTCCCGCATTCCCCGCTGTGTATTTTCTGTACTACCTCTTTAATGTCAGCCCCTGCGATGCAGTGTGGATGGGTTCCATTGGAGTTTTTCTTGAACAATGCTTTCTGACAGATGATGTATTGGGTGGCTAGTGTTCGTAGGGTTGCACGGTCTTTCTTATTGGAACCCTCAGGATACTTACTATGCTTGAAGAGGTGCCAGATATCATAGTACCAACAATTAGCTAGCTCGGGATCTTCTTTAGTGATGAGCTCAATGTGGTAGCAATGGGTTGGTTTATCTTTCTTTTGAACTAAGAAGACGGCCATTGTTATTCCTTCGGTCATGTCGACCATGGAAGCTAGGGTAGCAAGGGCATCGGTTAGGTTATTCTTTGCTCGAGGTAGGTAATGAAAGGTGATATCTTGAAATTAGGAGGCTAGTTTTTGTAAATGGGCGTGGAAGGGTTGGATTTTCTCATCCTTCACTTTCCATTTTCTGAGCACTTGACCGATGATGAGGGAAGAATCCCCGTAGACATCTAGGCATTGAATTCCTTTCTTGAGAGCAACTTTGAGGCCTATCGCACATGCCTCGTATTCAGTCATTTTGTTGGTGCAGGGGAAATCCAAATTAATGGTGATGGGAGTGTGGGAGTCATCTGGGGAGATCAGAAGTATCCCAATGCCATATCCCATTTTTGTTGGCATCGCCGTCAAAGAACATTTTCCATCGGAGGTCATCTTGAGCAGTGCAGAGGATGTTTTCATCTGGGAATTTAGAGATCCATTTGTCAGCTTGTTCTATGGGGTAGTCAGTGAGGTGGTCAGAGATGGATCTTCCTTTGATTTTTGTGTGACGTACACGATATCAAACTCGGCTAGGAGCATCAACCATCGAGCCATTCAGCTGGATAAAGCAGGTTTCTCATGCAGGTACTGGATGGGGTCCATTCGGGATACAAGTTTGATGGGGAAGGAGAGCATGTAGTGCCGTAACTTTTGGGTGACCCAAACAAGCGCAACACATGCCTTCTCTAAAGTAGTGTGGTTGACTTCGTACCCAGTCAATTTGCGATTGGTGTAATAGATGGCTCTTTCTTTATGGGAATCTTCAAGGTATTGGGCTAGCAAAGCCCTAATTGCAGTTTTGACTATGGTTAGGTATATGAGCAAGGGGAGACCAGGCTATGGTGGCATGAGTACCGAAGGTTAGGTCATATTTTAATTGATTCGGTCAAAATCTTATTGGCAGGCCTCGTTCCAAACCTTGGTTTAATCCTTTCGAAGGATTTTGAAAATAAGTTCGCAAATGGAGGTTAGTTGGCTGATGAACCGGCTGATGTATTACAATTTTCTAAGGAAACCATGGACTTATTTCTCCGTTCGGAGAGGTGGCACCTCAAGTATAGTTTTTATCTTGGCAGGATCTGCTTCTATCCTTTTCTCACTAACCATGAATCCCAATAGTTTTCCCTTTGTAATGCCTAAGACACATTTATGTGGATTGAGTGTCATCTGATACCGTCACTGTCGTTCAAAGAACTTTCGGAGGGCAGGGACATGACCATTTCTAGTTTTGGATTTGATAATCATATCATCCACATAAACCTCTATCCCTTTGTGAATCAGATCGTGTAGGATGGTTGTGGAAACCCTCTAGTACTTAGCCTCAACATTCTTGAGACCAAATGGCATAACAGTGTATCAAAAGGTTCCCCACGGTGTGATGAACACAATTTTTTCTTGATGATCCGCGTGCATTTTGATTTGGTTGTATTCAGCAAACCCGTTGATAAATGACTTAAGAGCATGATTAGTTGTGTTGTCCATAATCATGTCGATATTGGGTAACGGGTAATCATCCTTTGAAGAGGCTTTGTTCAAGTCCCGGTAGTCTACAAACATCCAAACTTTTCCTCCTAATTTTGGCATAGGCACTATGTTGGCTAGACATGTGGGATATTCGATCACACGAATGAATCCCATATTCACCTGTTTGACCACTTCTTCTTTGACTTTGAGCGACCATTTGGTGCGGAGCTTTCTCAACTTTTGTTTAATTGGCTTGTAATCTGGGAGAGTGGGGATCTTATGTTGAGCTATTTCAGGATCAATGCCGGGCATATCGTCATAGGACCACGCGAAGACATCCCTAAATTCTTTCAATAATTCTTCGAGTTGTACATGCTCATGGTCATCAAGGGTAGCCCCTATCCTAATCTCGCGCAGTTGGCTACTAGAACCTAGGTTAACAATAATAGTTTCTTCTTCATTAACTGGAACGCGGTTATGTTATTTTTTATTAACCTTATTTAGATCAGTTAAGAATTATTCATTTGCAAAATCATCATCATTAAAAATTTGATTAGAATCCAAACAGTTAATGTAAGGCACAATAAGATACTCAAAATCTTCATTTATTTCATTGATAGAAAAAACAACATTGAGAACCTCATCAAAGTAGGTCTCAATTACATTTGAGCAAGGATAAACAACAGAAGAAGAACTGGGGTAAACATTGGGGTTAGATGGGATTTCAACAGGTAGAACCGGCGCAGTATGCCTGTTGAGGAGAGGTGTATCAGCAGCTTTAATCACGTGGGATGGATCCAGTGATGTGGTGCTTGAATGAACCATGCAGAGTGTCAGACCCAGTGTCTGTAAGTTAAATGAATCCTCGGAGTCACTCTCTTAGGTATATTTGATGAGTGGCTGTACATGGTGTCGGGAACTTTTGGCCCATGGGTAGATGTCTTGGAAAAAGATCTCCATTCCAGGCTTCATCTTTTTGTCTGTATGGTCATACCAGGGTTTCGAAAAGTCATAAAAGGGGAAGTCCTCGCCCTCTTTAATGAATCGTTCATTCAAGGAATCACCTGGGATAGTCTGGATGCAGTCTAATCTTCTCTTTGGTCGAGATTGGCGGATCATTATGAGATCTTGTTCTGACGGTTGATACCCCAAACCATAAGGGGGAAATCTTTTTCAATTATCCCTTACTGTCTTTATTCTAGCCCTAGTCCGGGCATGAAGTGCATGTTTCTGAACATCTGAATCACATTGACATTCCCATGAGGGTCGTATTCTGGATAAAACCTTTCTTTGAAATCATCCCATGCCAGGACTAGAAGTGGATTAACTCGGAATCCTGATAGGAGCATATTGTTTAACCCATGTTGTATCTCAAGGATTGGATTACTGGTGCTTGCACCATGAACATTATTGTCGTCGCCCAAAATGGTGATGACTCATCCGTCGGTGAAGAACTTCAATTTCTGATAGAGTGAGGAAGACATGCCCTTGATACTGTGGAGCCAAGGTCTTCTAAGCAACAGGCTAAAATAAGTTGGGATGTTAATAACTTGGAATTCAATGACAAGGTTTATAGGGCCAGCCCTTATTACAAGTTTTATGGATCTCATCACTTCTCGACGAATATTACCGTCACGTACAATAGCGAAGGTTGGAGCGAGGTCACTTTCCTTCAGTCCTAAGCATTTGAAAGTTATTAATGGGAAGACATTCAAGGCGGATCCATTATCGATAAGAGAGAGTGTTACGATCTTCCCCATAACTTCGATGGAGATATTGAGTGCATGATTGTGGTTTGACCCGATTCTGGGGATTTCTTCTTCAAGAAAGGATAGCATTCGGGTAGAGGTTAAGGATCTGACTAAATTTATCGCCTCTTCTGGTGTGGTAAAAGGAGGGATTGTGGGTCCAATGAGCAACTTGATCAAGGCATTTCTGTGCAGCTGTGAAGACATGAAAAAACCTTTAGAGTGATGTTAGATTGAATTTTCTTCAGTTGATCGAGGATCTTGCTCTCCTCAAGGGTCATTTCTGGCATAAAAAGGTTTTCAATGCCCTTCCCTTTGTCATTAGCTGGTGGTAATTTTGGGATCTGGTAATGCCTCCCTAATCTGGTCATGTGATTTACTGAGGAGGGGAAGAACATGAATCATGTTTCCTCGTTGATCTCGAGTTGTTCCTCCACCTTGTTTATTTCTCTGTGGATTTCTTCAAATGATATCATCCCACACATATCGGCTACCGGGCCAGTCTTCTTTGAAGCTTGCTCTTCATTTGAATCTTTAAATTCTTCCCCCATCTAGTGGAAATAATTCTATCCTTCCATGCAAAGTCAATGCATTCCATAACTTTAATGGCTTCTTCGTATAGCTCCTTCTACTCTATGAGGATATATAAGGGTAAAGGGTCCTTGCACCCTTGTAGCTTCAGAGTATCAAGTAACTCGATCATACTACAAATATTATTGGTTTGCCTGAATAACTCTTCCATGATCTGGACAAAATCATCTAGGCTGACTCCATCGATTGGTACTATCCAATTGTATAACTCTCGGGCCCATTTTCGTGCTTTCAAGAATAGTATACTGAACCTTTGGCAATCAATGATCATCTGTGGGGGTAATTTCATCCCGAACTCTAGGAGTTGGTTTAACACTTCTGATAATTTCGTACTTCCATTTTTAGAACGAGTGCGGACAACAATACATGCTCTGGTAAGGAGTGACAGGGCCTGATCAGCGAGGCTAGTAGGGTGGAGGAGGAAGTATGGGCAAGTTTGGAGAGGTTCGGGAGAGTATATGGGTGTGATTTGAGTTGAGGGATCAAATTCTAGGTTCATTTCTAACAAGATAGCATTGGTATGATTTGGGAGTGGGTTATGAGTAGTGTTTGGCTTAGGATTGGCTGGTGGGGTAATGGTACCCCAGTCAATTAGACCTTCGATTATGTTTCGTAGGTGAAAGCATTGGTCGATGGTATGGCCAGCAATTTCGTGAAAGGCACAATGGGCATCTGCCTTGAAGTTTCTTGGGAATGGATTTGGAAATGGACGGGGGTCCAATGGTTTGATAAGGTTTCGTCTTAACAAGGCTTGGTAAACTTTGGAGAGGGGAGCATGGAGCTCGGTGTATTCCTTTGGGACTAGGACATAGCGGCTTTTTGGTGCCCACGAGGTGGTTGGTTGAGAAATGTTATTGATGGTTGAAACTGCAGCATTGGTGGGCTTATCGTATTTTCTGGCGGTGAACTGTCCGGACACTTTCTTTGGTTCAACTTCTATTTTAGAAAGACCCTCCTCAATTTCAACGCCGGCTTCTCTGAGGGTCTGGAAGTGCGGATAGTATTGTCCTCCCATTGTTTCTCAAATATGGGGTAAGAAGTTCTTCTTCACTATGTTGACTTGTTCTTCCTCGGATGGTCGATTGGTCATAGTGGCTACTTTTTCCCTCTATCGGGCTATGAAGTTACTAACTGATTCCCTAGAGTTCTTCTTGAGCATATCTAAATCACAACGGGTGACCTCAAGCTCTTTGTTGTATTTGTTTTGCAATATGAGTTCTCGGGCTACATTCTCCCAGCAACGAATTATGGACTCTTCGAGAGACAAAAACCATCAGAGGGCACTATCCTTCAAAGTTTGCTGAAATAATTGGGCCATCACTTCTTCAGTAGCCCCTAAGAGAGTCATAGAATGGTGATAACTACGAAGATGAACAATTGGGGGTCCACTTCCTCTGAATTTCTCGATATTTGGCATCTTGAACTTCTTGGGTAACCTCGCCTTAGGATAAGAAGACATGTAGGTGTAGTCCATGTAATTCCCAGATATTCTGACTTGGTCGAATTTATTAGTTAGCATCTTGAGATCTTCTTTGACCTTATTCAACTCTTCCTCTTTTGGATCAATAATCATAGGCAAGTTAGCCCCAGGCTGGGCAAGGTTTGGAATAGGAAGCTGGGCAGGCGATGACCCATTAGTAGGAGGGTCACGTAGAGTGTGTTGATACTCTTCGAGAATCCAAATAGGCTCGGGTGGACCCATAGCGCGAGGGAATAGGGACTTGGGCTCTTGAGGAACAGGAACCTGGTTTCGTTGCATCTCTCGGACCTTAGTCTGGAGGTTGTCAATCTTGGACACGATCTGAGCTAAAACTGCCATCAAATCTGGCTGCACAACTGGTAATTGATATGTGTTCTCCATAGAAAGTGGATGGATTCTGGACTCAAAATAAGTACTAGGGGAATAGACTGAACTCCATGGGGATTTGACTGAAGACCGAAGCCAATAAGGAGCCAGGCCAAGGGCGTGCGATCGACCTGAGAAGGCGTAAAATGGGATTTATTTTTTAGATAAAGAATGACGTTATTTTTAACATTTTTTTTAGATTGTAAGTGTGAAAACCCGCCTAATTAAATTTCGGGTGATCCGTCATTTGTCAAATTTAAAACAGAATGTTCAGTTGGTTCATTCTTAGCGTCATTGTCGAAAACATAATGACCTTATTAACAACCTAATAATTAATTAAGCTATTGTAAAAAATATTTTCCTTTTTCAATTTAAAAAAAATCATTCATTTATTAAATCCAAGAATTGAAATATAATCCATCCACCAGATAACTAAATAATATAAATACTAAATTTGAATTAAATATTGAAATAAATAAGACCGGATAAAACATTCCAATTCAAAACTTTAAACCAAGGACCATAGTAACAATAAATCCAACTGAATTGAAAGGAAAGTAAACCGAATAAAATCTCGGATAAAATGTCTAAGGAATTGGCAACACATGCCCTAAATGGAAAGTCTATATAGAACTGAGTGAAATTATAGAGGCATTTAATGCAGAGACCTACAGCTTCCACAACAGCTGCAGCACGCCAAGCAATCCAAATCTCTAAGTCTGGAGTCCCTGTGGATGGGCACCTGATATAATACACATATATAGCAAAAGAGAAAAGAGATGCAAGAAACGGGTAAGAGCCCGAGGTGTAAAAATATTTGTTTTAGAAAGTATTTAAAATTTTCAATAAAGCAAGTATCAAATGCATGCTAATCCGAACTCTCACATAAGATTCTCACATCTCAGCTAATGTGCACGCCTAACGTACAACTAATAACCCTAGCCATCTGTAACAATTCGAACTAGGTAAAGACTTATGCTTCTCGTGGTAGTAACCCGTGATTCCCAGCTTTCCACATTATTAATTTCATAAATTATTAATTCGGATAAGTGTTATCACACTAAGTTAAGTATTCCCACTTGATGTGATTTAAGAATTTACTATCTTGATAACCTACGATTATCTCACAGTAGGAATAACACAATTATATATATATATATATATATATATATATATATATATATATATATATATACATATACCAATACAACACCCCAAGGCTAAACCTGTAGTGTATTACATACTCTGCTTCTCGTACTCCAATAAGGACTATCGGCTCAGAAGTCTCCCACGAACCATATACACAAAACACACATAGTGGAGGCGAACATAGTTCACATACCTATGGGTCACGCACATACCTACGCTCCCATACTCAACTGAATTATCAACTCATAAATAAGTCTTCACAGTCATATGTTCTGAGATACAAGTCAATAATCCACCCAAAGGTCACCCAGGATAAAACTGTCTCAACGCAACCTCCCGCGACCACCTAATATTAAGCATGTAATAGGTATCCACACATTCTATTATTATTCATTAGGTGTACCCAACCAAATCATTTATATATATTCCATACGTATTATTCTCTCATTTCTACGTATAGTATATTTTAATTCGATTACTATCTCTCACGTAATCTCCAAGGTCAACCTTCTGTTCCAATTATTTAAAGCAGTATTTCCCACTTACTTCCTAAAAATTCTGCACTAGGTTAAGTTCCTCAAATAGCAGTTTTCTCACTTAAATTAATTTCGTAACTTAATTTGGAGTAAAAATGGAAATTTTCAGAATTTAGACCTGCCGCTCGAACCAGAAAGCCAATTCGTTTGAACGACTTACATGTGTCGCTCGAACCAATCTTCATGCGACTTCGCACGACATCTCTATCTTGCTGGAACGACTTCTCATGAGATTCCAATCTCGTTTGAACGACCTACTTCGCGCTAGATCGGCGTTGTTCATCTTCTTCGCCCAGAATTACATTTTTCTTTCCACCATTATTATAATTAAAACCTCTACTGTTCATAACCCATCACCTCAGTGTTCCTCCCAAACAAAAACCAAATGAATATATATCCTTTCTAACACCCTAGGATCATTCAATCATCCAAATTCATCAAGAATATATGAAATCCCCAAATTTATAAACACAAGAACCCTAGTTCATAATTTCTCAAATTAATCCTTCAATTACCAGAATTAATAACTCTACATCACCATAAATTTATGGACATTATCCTGCTTACATGAGGGAATTAAACTCTTATAATTTCAGTCCCAATTTATGAATTACATCATCAAGTTTTCATTAAATTTCAATTTCGTAATAATGAGTTATCACCAACTCTAACATGAACACAATTATTACTAAAGCACGCAAGTAATAAACACTTGCCTTGAATATGATGGTCTAATCCGTTGGTGATGTTGGTATAGATAGTCTCCTCTCTTCGCGATCTACACGTTGGTGGAATATCCAGTGTAAAAGCTTGAGCCTTTCTCTAAGAACACCTATGGAGTCCTTCTACTCCCTTTTAGGTTTTTCCTCTTTCTCACTTAGGTTTAGAATCTGATGGGAAATTTCTTACCCATGTACCATCTCAGTTACATGAGAAGATCCTTGGGGATACTCTCCCATTCTCTAGTGGAAGAAGCCCCTACTAGTTTCGAATTGTCCACCCTTTTTCTAAAAGTCAGGTGACCCACTGCAAGACTAACTTTGCAATATTACTCTACATCATAACCCTTCACCATGGTTATTTGGAACCTGATACATTTTATACTCTCTCGAATGTTCTTATAACCTTAATGCATGTGAGTTTTTCGCACCGTGTGACACAAATCTTGAAACGTAAGTCTGTGACAAATCTTACGGAATAAGATTCAGCTTACCTAACTACGTGTTATCGAATTCACTTGATAATCATAATCCACTGTTTTATTCAATCACCTAGGGCACCCATACACCCTATGCCTCGCGCAACATTGTACAACTGACATGTAATTTTCTTACTTCAATTCTCGCATACTTGGTATGCTGATGTAGTACGGGTGCACTCAACCACCCCACTAGTCATAACTTATTCAATCCTTCAATGGCATCATTTCTCTGTTCAGAATGATACTAAGACTAGGAGACTCTATCGACCTTAAGTCATAATGGAATTATCAAATCTCAATTATTTTCTTTTATAGGTATAATAACCCACGTACAAAAGTTATGTACTATTGACCAAACTTTTCTCCAACTCCCGACGTTCGCTAGTTTCAAGCGTGGGATGTCTCACAAAGCGAAATCCAAACAAGAAACCCCCCTAATACACTACTATCTAACCTAGTCGGTTGTCGAGGTCCGTAAGGCCTTCTGTCCATACTATGTACTTTCCCACGATATCCGTATTTTGACATAAAGGTCTACTCATCCACTCTCATGAACCTACAAAATGTGACATGAAGCATGGTTCTCTTACTATCCCACGTACCTAGTGCTACAAATATATAATGAGCTATATTTCACTGCTCGATAAAGAACACAATGTATCCTGAGTCTTATCAGTCAAATAAATTCCTACGCACCGAAATCACATATAACTAGACAACATACTCGCTAAGGTCTATAATACCATGAAATTTTTGTATATACATATATATGGGCCCAACCCTATTTCAGGTGGTACCTCACAAAATCAATATTTCTCCTCCCGGAGTATCCGACACGATAGCCATATCACTCAATTTACTATCATTTAACCATATGGTAATTAATCACTACACATTACCATAATATACTCTACTGATGCTAACTCAATGCAGTCGTAAATTATAATAACAAAATATACCCTTAGGGCCCACCTGGTTCACTCTCAGGCGACATCAAAACGCTCTGCTATCAACGAGAAATATGTTTATAACAAGACTGTTATAACTAACGTTCCCACTCAACTCGACCCGCACGCGAGTTTTAGGGTTTCCAATTTACATATAAGTTGTGACACACCCATGTCACTAGAATTTATCATTTATTCACAAGGAAGAAGCAAAACCTCCCCAGTCTCGCCAAATCATGGGGTCTCAGCACGTGGATGCCAACACGACCCATGAACATATGCAATCGTTATACATCTAGGATTCCATCCAATATTTTGTGCCCACTCATTGTGGAAAATTTATTCCATCATGTGGATTTCATGCCCATTATTGAAACGTTGACCCCAAATCTCTAGGTCTCAATTATGGTTTTACTGAGCTCCCGTTTACGTCCATGGCCCTGTCGACCCGGACATACTATATGTTACTCTTAACGATGACTCCACTGGTCCAATCTGAACCCATCACTCTCGGTTTGTAAGTTTCATGGGCCTAATTCTCTTGACCCAAATTCCTTTGCTAGAAGTCTCACTCCTCCAGTTGTTATGCCTAACTAGCATGATTTACCATTTCTAATCTCATCAGTTTTACTTCTCAATTATGGACACATTCAACACTTGTATTTATACCCTCTTCTGATAGGGAAACTTCACGAGTCACTTCCCCTTCACTAGTCCTACTGACCATTTTGGAATGTCCTTCCCTCAGATCGGCAGTCTTAACTCATAATTGTTCTTCCATTGTCCCTTTAGCTAAGTTGGCCTTTTGGAACTCTGGTTGGCCTCCACAACCCCGATTGACTTCATTATCACTTTGTAGGAAGTTAAACAATCAAAATCATCAAAATCATTTCCCTATTGGGCACACTCTCATATAGTGTTTCACTAACACTATTAAGTTCAGTTTTACCTTTTGGCCAGATTATCTAACCCTCCTAGCTCACTTCTTCTGGAAAGACTATAATAACTAGTAACTAAATAACCTTGAAGACATCAACATTAGTCATCCTAGCTATATTTCTCATCCATGCTTGTATTCTACTCACATATCCTTTATCAATAATAGACCCCTTGGATAATTTATGCCCCCTGCCAGGTACGAAATTCATTATGCAATTCAACCTTTCTCTAACGATCAGTCTCTAGCTACTCACTGTGCTAAGTTTCAAATTTTCACTTGCATCTCTTTTATAACATCGAATGGAAGACCTCACGGTCAACCCGTACCCAAATTTCTCTTTAAATTCCAAACACACTTTCTACACGTGGTGATTGATTCTAATCACTTTATGTCGCTCCTAAGAGATACCAACTTAATTCCAAATTTAATTGCGAGTGTCGTTACACTTGACTCTACACAATTGACTTTGGATTTTCTACTTTCGTTGGCCTTTTACACTTTATCTCTTTCTTTTTCGCATCTTCACTGATGGTTTTAAAAAGAGTCCCTCTGATTTCTCCTTTTTCGACTATGTTAAGTGGTCTTGAAATCACTCCACCATTATCTATGAATGTTCCTTGGGAACCCACTGTTTCCGAGTGATGATTTCATTATCACTTGATTAAGTAATACTTATGGTGACATTTGTCACGATCACCATTCTCAAGTTACTTTATGTCTTATGTCGGGATTCTTCTCCTGCAGTCCTTTTTACGGCCTTCACTGGTCTGTGACAACCTGCAGTTCGAAATAAGGGGTGGCCAGCCGATACTCCAATATAACGAAAATCATGGATGGAAATCATTCTTAGCATCACAACACTAAAATGAGTATACGGGAAAACCACCCAATTATTCAGAAAACGGGTCGCCAAAAATATTTAATTTGATTAAAAGATTAAGTTAAGAAAATAATTTAAACAACCCATTCTAAAAGATAGTGGAATTCCAAGATATCATAAATAATACCTCCATAACAAATATACAAGGAGAGGACCAAATATGCTATCGGTCCACAACTACATACAATGTATCCCAACAGTTGAATATATTACATGATACAGTCATTAAACGATTACAAAGTTTGGGCAACAGGACCAAGTGAAAGACCCGATCATATCTAGAATACAAAAATGAGGGCATCTAACAAAACATCGTGTAATATTCGCAAAATCTTATAGCTCCGCAAAAGCAAAGGAGTGGGAAAATCAACACATGTGTCCTTGCGGAGGAGCACCTGAGCGAATACAATAACATATACAACATGGAAAATGAACAGGTCGGGGACTGATTTTTATATGATTCCCAGATGAATAAGAAGTATGATAGATATGAACAGTTAATCATGAATGATGAAAATGAAAATCTAATAACCTAATCATGATGCATAAATGAAGCCGTTTAAATGATGTGTCTTTTATTGAATTATGCAGGAAAATGTAATTAGACATCATAAATTTAAAAGTCTCCATCATTATTTACCACTTTATTCCAATTTCCATTCCTTAACAGGAATATAATACCATAATTATTTCTCATTTCTTTTCAATTCTTATTCCTTAGCAGGAATATAATTACCATCATACTTTTTGGTAGAAATATACATATCTCAAGTCCCACTTGAATTTAGAAAGGTTATATTCTTATACATATAACGATTCTAAGATCGCCCCTCCGAGTTTCCCCACTGGGCGTGCCCCTAAATGACTATCATCTTCCAAGGGCCTATCAAACAAGACAGCCTGGGCGCCTAATACACATCGGGAAGTGGCTATATGCCTGCGAGTGAGTCATAACCACACCCGGAATTACCTCACTAGCGCAGAACAAAACATATAATAAACCCGCATATGGACGAGGACTATAGTCTCCCAGCATTCACTAGTCAGGGGACATCACCTCATGCGTGAGCTTCCCTTATGATATAATTTAGAGAGGTGTGTTTAAGTAAATTAACATTTACCGTTTAAATCACATTTTCATTTCCATTAACCATATGTGTGTTTCATTTTATCTGAAACCAGAATCATTGAATATTTTCATTAACATTCATCCTGTTTTAAAATCGCAAATTAATCTCCAAGTAATCACTATATTTCCACAAGTCTCAAGGTCTTATATACCTCAAATGAGCCCCAAGAGTCTCCAAATATGGGCTTTTAACCCCTAAACTCCTAAGAAGTTGTAAAAAGAAAAGTAATGCCTGAACATCACTTTAAACACCCCTGGAATGAACCCCAAGTGAACCCATTCAACTCTAGGGTAACGACCAAACTCAACTACAACTCTAGGACTCTAAGTTGACTTCATACAAGAAGATTCCTAAGTCCTAAGCCTAGAGAAAAAGGGTTTGAAATTGGAAAAGAAAACAAATTAAAAATGCAGGATTTTCGAATCGATTCGGCCTGGTCGAATCGATTCGGTCAGCCAAGGGAATTGATTCGGACTAGCCGAATCGATTCGGTCAGGAAAACCAACATTCTGCACAATAGTCAAATCGATTCGAAAATAGCTGAATCAATTCGGTTCAGACAAACTTGGAAACTGTCCCCCTGTGAATCAATTCGGCCCCACCTAATCGATTCACCCCTGTGAATTTTGCCAATTTTGGTTATGGAGTCTTGGACTCCAAATTTCTCCCAACTTCAACCAACCCAAACCCTTATCATTTATTACCACCAACTGATTTTAAATGCATCAAACAACCATAATTTGCACCAATATCCAATCAATTCAACCTCCAAAGATTCAAGGCTCATAAATCCAATAAAAACCCTAAATTTCTTAAACCATAATTAACCCACAACTATCAACACTAATTATTCAACTTAAACCATATAATAGCAAGTAGAAAACTTGCCTCAAGCTTGTAAATTAAGATTTGATGAAGATGAATGCAAGATCAATCCACAAATCTTCAATCTCTCTCTTTCTCCACAAGTTCTCTTCTTTTCTCTCTCACTCTATGTTAACAAATGGGACTTAAGAGAAATAAAAGGCTTAACAAGACTAAAACGTGGCATTAGTCTAAAATCTCCAAATTTAAGTGGTCAATACCACATTAAAATGATTTCCAATACGCAATATACTAAAACTAGTCAAAAGTGCCCAAAACATCAAAATACAACATGACACACATTTTGATTATCTCTCACCTCCCGGAATTAACTGCACCCTCCAAATTATCATTTGGAAATTTTATAACTCATTTTAAGTTCTGGTTTCATTTTAATCCGTAATGTCATTTTAATTCTTATGACACAATAAAACACCACATGGTGATATTCTCCCACACATGAGGTAAATATGAAACATTTTAGTAAATATTAACTTTTCTTCATTAAATTAATACTTACTCCACATTCCAACATTTTATATATAATTACTTCACATAGTAAATAAATATAAAATAGGCTCTCAAAAGTGAGGGTTGTTACATGGTCTTCCTAAAATGTTCGGTGTTCGAATCACATAAAATTTCGTATAATGAGTCACATCCATTATAATTCACAGCAGGAGAACGTAAGTCGCATAGGTAAGGGAACACAATAATCCTATAATAAGGCTCTACATCAAAGAACGCTACGCTGAAACGTAATAAGCCGCACAGATCCTAAAAGACACTAAAACCTGATGCTCTGATACCACCTATGACACCCCGCACAATTAATATCGGGTGACTAGTCCTTTATAAAATTTAGAATAAAATGTTCAGTTGGTTCATTATTAGCATCACCTTCGAAACATAATAACCTTATTAACCACTTAATAATTAATTAAGATAGTGTAAAAAATATTTTCGTTTTTCAATTTTAAAAAAAATCATTCATTTATTAAATCCAAGAATTGAAATATAATCCATCCACCACAAAACTAAATAATATAAATACCAAATCTAAATCCCATACGGAAATAAATAAGAGTGGATAAAATATTCCAGTTCAAAACTTTAAACCAAGGACCATAGTAACAATAAATCCAACTGAATTGAAATGAAAGTAAACGGAATACAATCTCTGATATAATGTCTAAGGAATGGGTGACACATGCCCTAAATGGAAAGTCTATGTAGAACCGAGTGAAATGATAGAGGCGTCTAATGAAGAGACCTACAACTTCCACAACAGCTACAGCACGCCAAGCAATCCAAATCTCTAAGTCTGGAGTCCCTGTGGATGGGCACCTGATATAATACATATATATAGCAAAATAGAAAAGAGATGCAAGAAACGGGTCAGAGCCCGAGGTGTAAAAATATTTGTTTTAGCAAGTATTTAAAATTTGTAATAAAGAAAGTACCAAATGCATGTTAATCCGAACTCTCACATAAGATTCTCACATCTCAGCTAATGTGCACGCCTAACGTACAACTAATACACCCTAGCCATTTGTAACAATTCTAACTAGGTAAAGACTTATGCTTTTCGTGGTAGTAACCCGTGATTCCCAGCTTTCCACATTATTAATTTCATAAATTATTAATTCG
Organism: Sambucus nigra; assembly: GCA_949130495.1. Lineage (NCBI taxonomy): Eukaryota > Viridiplantae > Streptophyta > Magnoliopsida > Dipsacales > Adoxaceae > Sambucus > Sambucus nigra. The sequence continues at coordinate 540,192,940 of OX422215.1, read as the reverse complement.
GATAAGTGTTATCACACTAAGTTAAGTATTCCCACTTGATGTGATTTAAGAATTTACTATCTTGATAACCTACGATTATCTCACAGTAGGAATAACACAATTATATATATATATATATATATATATACATATACCAATACAGCACCCCAAGGCTAAACCTGTAGTGTATTACATACTCTGCTTCTCGTACTCCAATAAGGACTATCGGCTCAGAAGTCTCCCACGAACCATATACACAAAACACACATAGTGGAGGCAAATATAGTTCACATACCTATGGGTCACGCACATACCTACGCTCCCATACTCAACTGACTTATCAACTCATAAATAAGTCTTCACAGTCATATGTTCTGAGATACAAGTCAATAATCCACCCAAAGGTCACCCAGGATAAAACTGTCTCAACGCAACCTCCCGCGACCACCTAATATTAAGCATGTAATAGGTATCCACACATCCTATTAATATTCATTAGGTGTACCCAACCAAATCATTTATATATATTCCATACGTATTATTCTCTCATTTCTACGTATAGTATATTTTAATTCGATTACTATCTCTCACGTAATCTCCAAGGTCAACCTTCTGTTCCAATTATTTAAAGCAGTATTTCCCACTTACTTCCTAAAAATTCTGCACTAGGCAAAGTTCCTCAAATAGCAGTTTTCTCACTTAAATTAATTTCGTAACTTAATTTGGAGTAAAAATGGAAATTTTCAGAATTTAGACCTGTTGCTCGAACCAGAAAGTCAATTCGTTTGAACGACTTACATGTGTTGCTCGAACCAATCTTCATGCGACTTCGTACGACATCTCTATCTTGCTGGAACGACTTCTCATGAGATTCCAATCTCGTTTGAACGACCTACTTCGCGCTAGATCGACGCTGTTCATCTTCTTCGCCCAGAATTACATTTTTCTTTCCACCATTATTATAATTAAAACCTCTACTGTTCATAACCCATCACCTCAGTGTTCCTCCCAAACAAAAACCAAATGAATATATATCCCTTCTAACACCCTAGGATCATTCAATCATCCAAATTCATCAAGAATATATGAAATCCCCAAATTTATAAACACAAGAACCCTAGTTCATAATTTCTCAAATTAATCCTTCAATTACCAGAATTAATAACTCTACATCACCATAAATTTGTGGACATTATCCTGCTTACATGAGGGAATTAAACTCTTATAATTCTAGTCCCAATTTATGAATTACATCATCAAGTTTTCATTAAATTTCAATTTCATAATAATGAGTTATCACTAGGGGTGGAAATTCGGGTTAGTCGTGTCTTTTTTGGATCACGTTGATTTTTATTTTAATATAAGTTTTGTGTACTCTTAAATCTATACAAGCTAATTTGGTCATGTTCGAGTCATTTCGGGTTATTACCGTAAACGGGGTATCGGGTCAAAAGTTGCCAGCTTTGGTTATCACCTACTCTAACATGAACACAATTATTACTAAAGCATGCAAGTAATAAACACTTTCCTCAAATATGATGGTCTGATCCGCTGGTGATGTTGGTATAGATGTGTTCCTCTCTTCGCGATCTATGTGTTGGTGGAATTTTCGGTGTAAAAGCTTGAGCCTTTCTCCAAGAACACCTATGCAGTCCTTCTTCTCCCTCTTACGTTTTTACTCTTTCTCACTTAGGTTTAGAATCTGATGGGAAATATCTTACCCATGTACCTTTCTTATTTAATTACTGATTTTCTTCATTAATTAAACCCCCAAAAATTCAAATTACAAAACTACCCCTACGGGGTGTTGGTTTGGCCTAAAATATTTTGGAGTCCAAATAAAATACTCGGGTAGTGTTTTCTGACTATCTCCACCCTCTCGAACTCAACGGAGAACTCGAAATGACCATATGAGCTAATAAAAATAAATTCTCTTTTTATCCCAATCGATTAGTCCCGACACGACTCACACGCGTTGTCAGACTTAAATTACCAAACTGCCATATATTTCACTCTCGACAATTTATCAAATTTCATCATTCCATATTACATATCACATAGCAATATTCAATAATTCTCAACAATAAGTATTAACCATTGGCACGCTAGTTAATAATTGTTGTAATTCGAATTAATAACAAATTAATTTCTCGCATTTTAATTTAATTAATCGAACAACAATAATTAATCACATACTTATTCCCACAATAATAATTAATCACATAATTATTTGAATCATCAAAAATACGGGGTGTTACAGAAAGATAAAATATTTTAGGATTTTTGATAAAGAAAGGAAAAATGTGTTTGGATTTTTCATAAAGGAAGGAGAAATGTTTTTGAATTTTTTATAAAGAAGGGAGAAATATTTTTGGATTTTTGATAAAGAAAGGAGAAATATTTTTGGATTTTTGATAAAGAAGGGAGAAATATTTTCGGGAGGCGGGTCTCAACATGATTATTATAATTATTATGTTCTCACTTTTATTTAATTCTCCTAAATGCAAAATGAAATATCGAACGGGACCCGAGCCTGGATAAGTTGGGTTTGTAACATATGCAAACCTATGGTTGGACTTGTGACCAGGCTCACGGGTAGGGTACCATTTTAAAAATGCACAAAAATTTGGGCGACAGGCCGACCCGGAATTTTGACAGAGTTTCGGGTCGAAACCGGCAGTCTAACATGTGTGTCCTAGGCTTGACACCTATATGTGGGTATTCAGTTGTTTGGGTGAATTGGAAAGGGTCGCCCCCTTTGGCGTGGCTTCCATGATATACGTCTTGCTTTTGAGGGCAATCGGTACGTGTGGAAAAACCATTTGATATGTCTAAGTGTACATGAATTGTCTCACTATATACCTCGTGGGGACGGTACGTGTGAGAGGGAATTCGATATACTCGGCATAGTGAACGAGTTCCCTGCGATATACCTCCCGTTATAACTTCGGTCAAGTGGTACGAAGTGGTGGAACCGTTCGATGTACGTCGAAGGTACATGTCCAATGGAAGGTGAGAGTCATATCGCTTAGGTTAACTGCGCCCTGCCGGACCAACGCCCATCACGAAGTGACCCTCCAGTTACCGGAAAAAATTTGGTCAATCACAATGCCCTTTGGTAATGTTATGTGAATCATGCATGATTATCTTATTAGTATCTTATGATGAGAGTATCTTTCTTGATCATGCCAAACAGGGAGCAAAGTACAAGTACCAATGGTATACCAAGTATGGATGGGTGATGCGTACAACATGTGGATATATGTGATCCTAGGTGCATGTGGTGCATAGTGTACATGGAGAATCTCCTACAAGTGTGTGATAAGCATAAGGTACACATATAAAGGGCAACATGAAAAATAGGGGAATAAATAAGAAAATAAAACACTCATGTAAATAGTGTCTAGCCCTTAAAATAATTCCCCAGTGGAGTCGCCGCTGTGGCCATCCCTGATCCTCGCGGTGGGAGATACGCAGGAGGGGGTGTCATCTCTGTGGTGATAGGATCTCGATCCCACGCATCCCTCTCGGGAGCGCTTCGGCCAACGTCGGAGATGTGTGAGATAAAAAAATGTAGAGAGATGGAGTCGCCAGTCTATTTTACTCAAAACAAATAAAAGAAAAGGGGAAGCCATCCCTAAGTACATCATCCAAAGATACACATACATACGAAACCAAAATGATTCCAAAAGGGTTCGGAGGCTAAGTTACGAAATGGGAAGGTGTTAGTCACCCATTCCGCCCTTACGGTCTCTCATGGATTATTGTTATTTTCCTTTATTTTCCGTGATATGTGTGAATGTGTATATGTAGTGGAGATAGGAATCATCGACTTGTATCATGAAAGAGATAAAGCCAATCATCCATAGGAATGTTCCTAAAAATATTATTAGAAAATAGGATTTACGCGATTATCCTAACGTTGATCATTATAATGGAACGATAACACATACTGAATAATACCCCACTAAGAACAAATATATGTATATGTAAATATATAGATTTCAGGAGAATTAAGTTAAAGAATATAGAAAAATAGAAAATGGAAGAAAAGTAGGACTCGAGTCTCGGGTTTTACCCCGAGACGCCTACATAGCCTATAGAGGCATCAAAGTCCACATAGTTCGTATGAAAAACGAGGGGTGGGATTCATCCCATAAATCCAACCGGGGACTTCTCTTATGTGTGTGTATGTAAAAAAAATATTTTAGTTGTCAGAAAAGTGTGAGAAAATAATGAAAATTCCCGTTTGGAATTTATGAGCAAACCCACTTTTTCTTGTTTTTTTTGGGTTTTATTCATATGAAAATAAGAGATGTGCAATAATACTAAATAAAAATTATATTAGAATATGTGAGATAGAGAGAATAAAAGTGTTAAGTAATAAAATAAGTAATGCGAATTTAGGAGAATTTGAAGAGAGAGTTGAGAAAGTTGTACCTTCTTGAAGATCTTGAGCTTGATCTTGAATGTTGGAGAGAAACCCTTCACTTGGATGATGATGAAGGGTAGTTAATTCACCAATTTTGATGAAAAATGTGATGAAAATTGAGGGTTGGAAAGGTATTTGGATGTGGAAATCACGTTGACTTCGAGAGGAGTTTTTTGAGCTCGTTAGGAGTGATGGATTTCAGATCTTGTGTCCCTTGCAATGAGGTCATGCTATCCTTTTTATAGGACCAGGTCATTTCTGATCGGCATAGTCCTTGTCCTGCCATTCGGCAGGTGTTTTTAGGCACACTGCCGATAGGCAGGGTTTGGAACCTCTGGTTTGGCAGACTCTTTCAGGTTCCTTTGGAAAATCGATCGTAGAGCGCAAACTGTTGATCCGAATCACACACGAGGTGAACCATTGGAAGGGTACTTCAGAGACCTTCAAAATTCTTTCAGACTTCTCTCGGGTTCGGGAGTTGGCTTTGGGTCAAATATGGCTCGGAAGCGTTCGTCGGTCCTTTAGATGGGGGATCGTCGGACACAAATGGACTGTTCATCCGCATGGTAAGTCAGAATCATGCACGGGGTGGATCGTTGGAAAGGTTAGGAGATGTATTTCGGCATTCCAAAGAGTTTGACTCGGTTTGGGAAGTTGAATTTGGTGAACAGGGGCCTAAAAGCGTTCGGTGACCTTTCGAAGTAAAACGGATCGTTCGTCCGTACCGTAAGTCAGAATTGTGCATGGGGTGGATCGTTGGAAAGGGGATTCAGCGCCCTTTGATGATTCATTCAACTTTGGTCTAGCTAAAGAGCTGAATTTTGTCAAACGGAGCTCGGGAGTGTCCGGTGGCCTCCTAATCAAGTTTTGAGTGAAAACGGGTCGTTTGTCCGTACCGTAAGTCAAAATTACGCATGGGGTGGACCGTTGGAAAGGGGATTTAGCTCCCTTTGAAGATTCATTCAGTCTCAGTCGAGCTGAAGAGTTTGACTTTTGATCAAACGGGGCCTGGGAGTGCCCGATGGCCTTTGGGTTTGTACCTGGGGTATGACTTAGGCTTGTAGTGATTAAGTGAGTTTCTAGGAACCTATGGAGTGGTTTAGGGGGTACTAGAATGAGGTGTCTACAGTGGGACTTGGGAATTTAAAATCATATTGGTGTGCCTTTTGGAATGGGAATTTCTGAGGGTAGTTTGTGATTTATATTTATCGCGTTTAATTATCTCGTTTAATTAAAATAATCTATTGTGATATTTATTGCGTATAATGCTACTGTTTGGGTTCACGGACAATATTTGAGGGGGAGTAGTGTATTTTCATACTCGGGGCTCTGACCTCGTGTGTTGACTAACATTTTTCAGGTTTTTAGTGTTGGAGTAGCTGCATAGGATTTATTGGATATCGTTTGGAGGTGCAGCTGGAGTTTATTCATTTTATCGCTTTATTTAGTTAGACTTTATTTCCAATCGTATTTCATTATGAGACTTCATTTGGATTTTATTGGTCCATTCGGTTCCAACGCTATTAGACGATTTTAGTTGGATTATTCACAGTTGATTATTACTCATTTTTAATTAAATCATTTTTGGAGGTTAAATTTATTCGACGTTTTAGCATGTGATGGATCTTCTATTGTTCAGTTGATATTATCATTCCGGATTGATTCAATTACTTATCTTGTGGATTGATTTATTTATGTCTCAGATTTTTCTCATGCTAAGAATGATATTTTATATAGTTCACGCCCGACCTAGTTTTGGTGGAGGCCGAGGCCAGAATTACTTCGGGTGTGACAATTATACCATCAAAAAAGCGTACTGAACTGCAAAAATAATTGTCTTCAACATGGGACTTCTTGATAGACTAACCAATGGAACAAGTTGTCATCAATTTTTTTTATTGTACAGTGTTTGGACATTCAAATGAAGTTGTATGCATAAACAACATAAATTAAAGCAGATAACTTAAAATGTACATATATATACATTAAACTCAAGTTAATGATCCATAAAAGAGGGTAAATTTTGCATAAAGATTGTCATACATACACACACGCACAGAGATTAAAATCGTATATGTATATATATACACATTCATAAATTTAAATGAAGATTTTACACACAAACAACAGAAATTAAAGTAGATAACTCAAAATGTACATCAATACACACACACACGCACAAACACATTAAATATAGGTTTGAGGCATAAAAGAGTACCTAGGGTTTAGCGAAAGAATTGGCCAGAACATGCACCGGTTGTGATTACAAAGAGAGAATGAGAGTGGAAATATTTATGACTTGTGATACTTCAGGAACGAGAGAGAGAGAGAGAGAGAGAAATGAACATCTTTAATATGAAAAAGAAAATGAACAACAACAACATTCGAATATCAAAATCTCAAAAATTAGAGCAACATTCAAATCCCAACCCATAAATCAATAACTACATCTCATCTAAACTAAACCCATTTCAGCACAACCCATCAAACCACAACTCATCCAAAAACCAAAACCAATCACATTCACATACCCATATCTCATCAAATCAAAACAGAAAAGAAATAAAAGTAAGTTTTCCTACCTCACCGGAGGTACCAACAGGTAGGGAAGGAGGATAGGAGGCCAACAGCAGTAGGCTAAGAGGAGAGGGCATGACGACGTCGATAACAGAAGCAACAGGTGGGTGGGTGACGGCGTCGAGAGAAATAGAAGTAAGGAAATGGATTGGAAAACATATTTGGTTTTTGGATGAAGGAACGAGCGGGGGACCTGTGAAAATAAGAGAGAGGAACGAGCGGGAGACCAAAGTGATATTAGTATTATTTTGGGGCATTATATATTTTAGTTAAGTGTGCTCAATTCTGGCACACTTTTAAACAGTGCCAAATGTTGACACTGTTTTAAAGTGTGCCAGATTATCATTAAACCGTTCCAGAATTCGGCACAGTTTTAAATTGTGCTAGATTTTTAATATGAAAGTGTGTCAAATTGTTGTTTTTGGTGTAGTAAATTCTTCGGCAGTAATACCTCGGCTCCACAATTCAGCAGTAGAGTAAAACTCTACAAGGATTTATGCAATAGTATTTTGTAAATTAGGGTTCATAAATCACACAAATCACATATGGGGATTAAAGATTTGTGAAATTAAAAATGGTTTTGAAAAACCAAAGTGAAAAACTTTGGAACAGGTATGCATATTTGTTTTTACCAAAGTTCTTTAAAAATTTTGAACAAAATAGGTTTTTATACTAAAAACACGAATTTTGAGGTGAGAGGGTCATTCTAATGAAAACTGACCTCATTTGAACGAAAATGGCAGTTTAATTTGAACGACATCAAGGTTCATTTTAACAAAAGCCTAATCTCGTTCAAACAACCTTCTCACGCACTTCCAACGAGGAATCTCTATCAAGGCGGGGATTTCTCGCTAGAAGGACGTTAGATGCTGGTTCTAATGAGATACTCATCTTGTTCAAATGAGATCCAGTCTCATTTGAACGAGACCAAAAACTTTTAATTTTTTAAATCCATTTATAGAAAGCCTCTAATTATAAAAACATAACATCCCAACGTATGATTTATAAAAATCTATGAACACACAAGTTTTACACCTCCATGGAGTGTTGGTGTGTCTTCGATCTTAGAGATGTCGGTTTTCGATTTGAGGTGTCGGTATGTAACAGTATACACCAAAACCAACAAAAGCCTAAGCCACGAACATTTATAAATATTCTCTCTTACGGAGGTCATGGTCTCCTTAAATAGTAAAAAAAATAAGGTTTTGGGGGGTACCGATTGGGATAGATCATGGTCGGTCTATTAACATACCCTTGCCTTGCTGGTGAAGAAAAGTACATTCTCTCGCTAGGCAGGGGGTGTGGTGTGCCTATAAGCGGTCCAAAACGGACCTTTTCGAAAAAATGGGCAAAAATTTTAAACCCAAAGTTTGAATCTCACACGAACGGAACCATTGGAAAGGGTATTCAGATCCCCATAAGTACGCACGCGCCACTCCCGGGTTTGAGAGGTATCCAAAGTCAAATGGGGCTCGAAAATACCAGATGGACTTTAGACGGGGGGGTCTTAAAGTAAAAAAGCAAGTATGCGTGAACTGTGAGGCTGATTTACGCACGGTATGGACATGTGGAAAGGAGATTCAGATCCTAATGAGGTTTCAATGAGCTTTGCTCTGTTTGTAGAGATAACCGAGGTGAAACAGGGATCGAAAGTGCTCGGTGGCCTTTGGATTAGGATTGGATTAGGACCTAGGGTCTTGTGGTGGGAGGAGGAGTGTTAGGGACACAAGGAAGCATTTATGGGGTACCAAGATGGAGTGTCTACAGAGCCCCTTAACGGGCGATCTTGGAACTGTAATACCCCATACTTTTATTTGTAATTTATTTCCACGTGTGCCTTTGATTAATAATTTAATTGGGGAAATTAAATTTGTTTTGATAAATATTAATTAACGTGTTAAGATTAATATTTATAATTATTATTATTTACTTTAGTGTCATAAGTAAATAGCAATGTGAATTATTATATTGTCATTTTATGAGTAAAAATGCAACGAATTATTACATTGCATTGTTAGAAAGTTAAAACGACTGATTTAAATAGTTTATGGACGACGCGTACTATATGCACGTGTCGAGTTTGATTAATGAGTTGATGGTATATTTCGAGTTTGGTGACTCGGATCGTCTTTTTGAGTGCACCGATGATTCAAAATGGGTCGAAAATAAGTACCAGGGGATTATAGTTGGGTTTCAGGGGCTTTTTAGACGTAGTAGGGACCGTATTGGGGTATAGTTGTCTTTTTACCCTTAGAGCTACACCTAAAAATGGGATTATGGTGTGATTAAGAGGTATTTAAGGTTAAGTGGGATGGATGGAAGCCTCATTCTAGCCTCTGCTTATTGAAGATTAAGGGAGATATCAAAGTGATGAAAAAAGGGAAGAAAAGAAAGAACAAGGCTTAGACAAGAGCGGAAAAACATCTTCGGAATTCAATTCATCTCTACAAGTCAAGACTTTGGATTTTACTCCAACAAGAAATTTTTTTACTTTCTTTAGATTTGCAATTTTTTGATTAATTACTTTCATGATTAATTAGTATCTAATCTGGGATTTAAAAGATGAAATTTTTAGTAATTAATTTAAAGAGGTTTGGTTTGTGTTTAACCTATGATCATATTGATGATGAATAAATAATAAATTCATGAGATTAATCTGGGTTTATGATTATGAACATGAAGAACATTAATAGGGTGCTAGAATCAATAAATTTCAAGGTTTGATAAATTATGAGTTGAATGAATTTGATTAATATTTAGGAACATTTGTGATACGGTGATTGATTCATGTTTAATTCAAAGTTAGAATACTTATGGATTGATTATATATTGATGTGGTTTGTTAATTTATGATTTTTGGAGGCTTAGGACCTCCATTGAAGGGTTTATGAGGTTAAAACTCGAGATTGAAGACGAAGGGCAACCCAGCAAACCGAATTGCTTCGCTGGGCGAGAAAATAAATTTGCTTGATATAACTAGTTTGGTCTGCCAAGCAAACCTGTTCGATTTGTTATTTTAATCGTTAAGGCTTCATAAATGGGTGTATGGACTTTTGGAGTAGATTGGAATTATCAGGGAATATTCTTAGAGGTTGGTATGTGTTTTAGGCCAAAGGTTCGATGGGTTTGAGTGAGATGAATGAAGTTACAAGTGAGTGAACATTTAAATGGTAAATCGGGAAATCTGTTCGGACTTGGGGATTGGTAGACTAGTATGCTATAGAATTTTTGTATGTAGTCAGTACTTTATATATATATATATATACGTTTTGTAGGATTACTTATGTACATATATATGTGATGGCTTATGTATTTATTTGTAACAAACTTACTTATGTACATATATATGTGCACACTGTAGACGAGAGGTGAGGATTGATCTCATGTGAGTGCGACTGAAAAATTAATTATGAAGGTAATACACTGCATGTTTTTATTTAATGCATTTAAATACTTGTAAAATACTTTTAAATGTTTTTCGGGCTTTGAACCGCTGACAAATATATTTTGTTTTCAAAACCATAGGTGTGCAGTAGTAGGAATAGGAGGGTTAGATTATTTCATGTCATTGCGAGTAGTATTTTTTGATGCTATGAGATTGATTGTAACTTTCTCAGTTCAAAACTATATAGATATGATTCAGTTTCAGTATTTCCTCTTATGCTTATTTCCCATAGTTAGATAGGACATTTCATTTATGTCAGATATTTATTACTTCTCAGTATTATGTTATATTGGATTTTGTTTGTGTTAACCCATGGCTCATTCAATTTACGTTATTTATATTTATGCTTGTGAGTTATCCTGCCATTTCTTTTAGTGAATATTTATATTAGTTTTATATTTTTATATATATTTGTTGCGACAGTGATGCTGAGAATGTAATCAAATTGAATTCCCGTTTAATTTTAATAAAAGCCTAATCAACTAGTATTTAGAATAAGCAGGGTGTCATAGTTGGTAGCGAAGCCAAGTTTTAGTGTTCTTTAGGATCTGTGCGGTCTTCATTGTCAGCGTTGTGTTTATTTGATATAAAGTCCTACGTTTAGGACTGTTGTTTCATATTGAGAATTTTCATTCTCCTAATATGGTTAAATATTTTATGTGAAATGTCGTAAAATTTTGGTTTGATTTTAGATGCCAAACACCAGGAGAGGGAGACCAGCTCATGCAACATGGAGGGCCACAGAAAAGGAGGCTTAACTGGAGTAGCAGGTAGCCCAGGGAACTGTGACCACAACAAAGGTCATAGCTATCATAGCACACGCTGTTAATGTTGTGATGAAAGTAATGGCACATCACTTGCCTCAGGCATAGACACATCCACTAGTGGTAATACCATTGCAGACTCACATGTTACCTTCTGTGTGGGAACGAGTCAGGGGGTCTTTTAGAAGGGTCATCCACTGGAGTTTTAGGGGAGTGTAGATGCAGTTGTAGCTAGCCAATGGAAAAAGGATTTCTAAAGGAATTTTCGTATAGTTGAGTATAGTAACACTCAAAATTAGGTACTATCTACATTAAAGATAGTTAGGGAAGCTTTATAGTGGTGGGAGTCAGTCACCACACCAGATGAGGGAGATGTGATAATGATTCAGGAGTTCTTAATACTATTTGATGGTAAGTTCTTTCCATCAGTTGTGTAGACACAGATGAGGAGAAATTTTTTAGATCTCAAGTAGGAGGGTCTGAGTGTGGTCGATTATAGGGAGGAGTTCACCTACCTAGAAAACTTTGTGCTAGATGAGTCGAACACCGATGAGAAGAGGATTCTCAAGTTCAAATATGGGCTTACTTGGAGGATCCATCAGCATCTATTGGTGAACTCGATGTTGAGGAATTATAATGATGTCATTAACATATTTTTGCTATACTACCAGGATTATTCTTCCATCTGAGGGGAGCAAAGAGGACAGGGGAATCGGGCCTGCTGGATAAAATGGGGGAAGTAGTGCCATTGGGTCACCGCTATAGCAAAGTAGGCAACAGGAGCGAGTTTCCCAATAGGAGGACTCGTCTAGGAGGTTTCGATCGGGTGATGGTAGTTGTAGACAGGGCCATTAAGGCCACTAGCGTGCTCTTTAGACTAGACTAAAGGCCACTAGGGCCATGGATATGCCAATGATAGGGGTAGCCTCTTCAGATCTAGAGAGGCCAGAGGCTGACATACTTTACAAGTAGATGTTTCGTATGTGGGGAGAAGGGTCACATGAAGCGTGCTTGCCCAAATAGGGCTAAGGGTCAGCATCTGGATGCCCAAAAGGGGTAGCAGCTGTCGCAGCTACCAACCCCACCAGCAGTTCCAGTAGCATCACCTCAGTTGGGCAGTTACAGTTTGGGCATGTTTATAATGTTCGCGGGCTAGTTTTTCCACTAATGCCACCAGCATTTAAGGGTATATTTCCTATTCATGGGCACTTGGGGCTAGTATTCTTTAACACGGGAGCATCACACTCTTTTATTACCACTAAATTCATGAGAGAGACGGGTTTAATGGATACATCATATGATATTATCATGATCGTAAATTCATCGTTAGGTAGCGGGGCTCTCATTCGTTCCATCTATAGGGGAGTGGGTGTGGACATTAGGAGGTTATGCTTAGTAGAATTTTTTTCATTTTAGAGATGTACGAGCATGATGTTATCCTGGATATCCTGGATATTCATTTTAGAGATACAAGTCTTACGAGTTCAAAGTTATGACGTTTAGGCTACCCAATGCACTGACAGTTTTCATGGATCTCATGAACCGAGTGTTCAGAGATTTCTTAAATAGGGTTTTCATTATCTTTATAGATGACATGTTAGTTTATTATCAGATAGAGGGCACAAGCACGAATAAAATTTTCTTATAGTTCTTCAAACTTTCTGAGACCATCAGTTATATGCCAAGTTCGAGAAGTGAGGATTCTAGTTGTGGGAGGTGTAGTTCTTAGGATATATAGTCTCCAAGAGTGGGATTTCAGTGGATTTGAGTTAGGTGTCAGCGGTGAGGGAGTGGGGGCAACCCACGACACCGAGGGAGGTTAATAGTTTTCTAGGGTTAGAAGGTTACTACCGCGACTTTATCATAGTATTTTAAAAGATTACGAGTCTTTTGATGAATTTAACTCGTAAGGGATTACCTTTTCTTTGGTATGGTCGTTGTTAATTAGATTTTTATGAGCTAAAGGATAAGATGACTTCAAAACTAGTGCTCGCATTGCCTAGGGGGAGTGCAGTACTTTGTTTTTACTAATTTTTCCTTACAAGGACTTGAACGAGTTCCACAACAGGAGATGCGGGCTATAGCTTTTGTATCTCTCAATCTTAATCCTCGTGAGAATAATTAACCCACACACGACTTGGAGTTAGCATCAATTATTTTTACCTTGAGGATTTGGAGGAATTACTTATTAGGGGAGAAGTTTCAACTGCTCACGGACCATAAGTCACTGCAGTATCTATTTACACAAAAGGAACTGAATATGAATCAGTGTAAATGGATTAAGTATATGAAGGATTACATGTTCAATATTCAATATCATCCAAAGGATAAAGTGGTGGTAAATGTGTTGAGATGTATGCCTGAAGGAAGTTGGCTGTAGTTTGGAAGACAAAGTGGTACTATCTTCGTTAGGAGGAGGAGGTAGTTTGGGTCTATAAGGTAGTGATGACCATCACACCTGACATAATTTTAAGGGTAGTGAAGGAACAGTCAGGGGATCCTTCTTGTCAGGAGAGGATACAACAGTTATTAGTAGGAAGAATTGAGTCCTTCTCAGTTAGTTATGAGGTTGATCATCCCAAAAGACGAGGACTTCCGATGTGCAGCTATGGAGGATACACATGTGAACGTTGATCACCCCAACCTTCACATGTGTTAGGATTCTTGATCCATCTAGGAGGGGAAAAAGATATACCAATATATGAGGTGACAATATTGGTTATCTAATATAAAATGGGATATAGTATAATTTGTCTCCACGTGCACCACTTGTCAAATGGTGAAGGTTGATTATCAGAGACCAGTCAGGGTTTTGCAACCATTAGAGATTCCAGTATGAAAGTGGGAGAGAATATCGATGGATTTCATCACGAGGTCACCGACATCGAAAAGGGATCCCCATTCCATTTGGGTTACTGTGGATTGTTTGACTAAGGTAGCTTATTTCGTGCATATTCGGGTGGATTATGCGACAAGGCAGTATGCCCAAATTTTCATTATGAAGATAGTGAGACTGCATTAAGTGTTGCTTAATATTGTTTCGGAATGAAATAAGATCTTTGCATCCCACTTCTGGCAAAGGACAATGGGTACGGAGTTACATTTTAATACAGCGTATTACCAGCAGACAAATGGGCAAACAGAGAGCGTGAATCATATGTTGGAGGATATGTTAAGGATATTTATTCTGGATTTTAAAGGTTATTGGGAGCAGTAATTATCGTTAGTAGAGTTTACATATAATAACTCGTACCAGTTTACTATTGGCATGGCACCATTCAAGGCTTTGTATGGGAGACCTTGTTGTTCGCCCCAGTGTTAGTTGGAGGTGGGGGATAACAAGCTTCTCAATCCAGACGTGAGTAAAAATACGTTGTCAAAGATTGAGTTGATCAAAAATTGTATTCGAGTAGTTAAAGACTGTCAGAACAGTTACATCGATGAGAATAGGCGACACTTAGAGTTTGACATGGGTGATAAGGTGTTATTGCGGGTATCTACCATGAAGGGAGTGATGCAATTTGGGAAGAAGGGGAAGTTTGCATCTAGATATATAGAGCCTTTTTCCATCATCAAGAGGGTAGGGTCGGTTGCATAGAGGCTCGCCTTACCAGAGCATATACAACGGACTCACGATGTGTTTCATGTGTCTTCATTAAGGAGGTACCTCATTGATGACTTGGCTTACCGACATATAGCATTAGAGGGGATAGACTTGCAGTTGGACATCACTTATAAGGATAACCCTGTTTCTATTTTGGGCCGTAGTGAGTGAATGTTTCGGTCAAAGGTGGTACCATTTGTGTGTAGTGGGGGCATCACAATGATGTTGAGTAGACGTGGGAGTACGAGGATGACATGCAAAAATAGTATCCACAACACTTTATGGCATGTACGCTCAAATTTTGGGGACACAATTTCGTTATTAGGGGGAATAATGTAATACCCCGTACTTTTATGAGTAATTTATTTCCAAGTGTGCATTTGATTATCAATTTAATTGGGGAAATTAAATTGATTTTGATAAATATTAATTAGCGTGTTACAATTAATATTTACCATTATTATTATTTACTTGCCTGTAACGAGTAAATAGTGGTGTGAATTATTATATTATCGTCTTATGAGTAAAAAAGAAATGGATTATTATATTATATCGTTAAAGAGTTAAAACGAAGAATTTAAATAGTTTATGGGCGACGCATATTGTACGCACATATCGGGCCAGATTAATTATATGATGGTATATTTTTAGTTTGGTGAATCGGATGGTGTTTTTTAGTGAGTCGGTGGTTCGGAATGGGTCTAAATAGTCCATAATAGGTACTTGGGGGTCATAGTTGGGTTCTGGTTTTTTTTTTATGGAGTAGGGACCGTATTGGGGTACAGTTATCTTTTTACCGTTAAGACTACACCTAAAAAGTAGATTAGGGTGTGATTAAGAGGTTTTTAAAGTTAAGTGGGTTGGATAACAGCCACATTCTAGCCTCTGCATATTGTAGATTAAGGGATAGATAAAAAATAAGAGAAAAAAGGAAGAATAGATAGAATAAGGCTTGAACAAGAGAGGAAGAACATCTACGAAATTCAATTTGTCTCAATAAGTCAAGACTTCAGAATTTACTCCAACAAGGCAAGTGATTACTTGCTTTAGATTTGCAATTTTTTTGTGGTTAATTACTTTCATGATTAATTAGTATCTAATCTAGTATTTAAAAGATGAAACTTTTGGTAAATAATTGAAAGGGGGTTTGGTTTGTGTTTAACCTATGATCATATTAATGATGAATAAATGAGAAATTCGTGAGATTAATTTTGTCTCATGATTATGAACATGAAGAACATTGATAAGGTGTTAATGTCAATAAATTTTGAGGTTTGATAATTTCTTAGTTGAATGAATCTGATTAATGTTTAGAAATACTTGTGATTTGATGATCAATTTGGGTGTAATTCGATGTTAGAATACTTCTGGATTGATTATATATTGATGTGGGATGTTAATTTGTGATTTTAGGAGGCTTGGGACCTTCACTGAAGGTTTAAAGAGGTTCACTCCCGAGATTGAAGAAGAAGGGAAGCCCAGTAAATCTAACCGGTTCACTGGGGGAGCGAACGGTTCATTTTGCTCGCCTGGCCCAATTTTCGTTAAGCGTTGTTTTGACTCGTTAATGGTTAATAAATGGGCATATGGACTTCTGAGGTAGATTGGCATTACCAGGAAACATTCTTAGAGGTTGATATTTATTTTAAGTTAAAGGTTGGATGGGTTCGAGTGAGACGAATCAAGCTACAAGTGAGTGAGCATTTAAATGGTAAATCAGGAAGTCAGTTCAGACTTCGGGATTAGTAGACTAGTACGTTGTGGTATTTTTGTACATAATCACTACTCTTATATATATATATATATATATATATATATATATATATATATATATATATATATATATATATATATATATATATATATATATATATATATATATATATGTGTGTGTGTGTGTGTGTGTGTGTGTGTGTGTGTGTGTGTGTGTGTATGTGTGATGGCTTGTGTATTTTTTTTAACATAGCTATTCAGTAGTGCTATAGTTAGGAGGTTGTGCATAGTAGGCAGTCCACCCTAGCATTGACCACGAGGTGTTACATTAATATCTCAGGTTATAATATTATTGCATGGCCACTATCCATTTGTGAGGATAGGTGTTGGTTTGAAGACCAATTGGGTGCGATGTGGTATGGTTACGACCCCCGTATGTATGTTTATGACCGCCTCTATTTGTTTGTTATTACGATTGGGTTCGGTGGTGAGATTCCAACCCGGTGACCCAGTTGTGGTATGTGGTATACCTAGAACCCAATAGCATATGAGGTATGCATCATGAGGACCATGCTCTGGGGGTGTGGTTTATATGTATATAGCGAGTGATATATATGTATATGTATATGACCTATTATGTGTACATCTATTTATAGCATGTGTGTAGCTATGTGATTATTTATGAAAGTATACCTAGTAAGGGTAGTATATATTAGCTAATGGTGATTATTAGCGGGATGGGCTATTATAGCGATTATTATCCTAGTTAGACTGGGTAACATGATTAAGATAATAAAATGAATGCATTAGGTGCTCATTGTACATGAGAGGCGAGGATTGATCTCATGTGTGCGATTAAAAAATTAATTGTGAAGGTAATACACTGCATGTTTTTATTTAAAGCATTTAAATACATGTAAAATATTTTCAAATGTTTTTCGGGCTTTGTCCAACTGGAAAATATATTTTGTTTTTAAAACCCCAGGTGTGGAGAAGTTGGGATAGAAAGGTTAAATTATCTCATGTCGTTGCGAGTAGTAACTGTGGATGTTGCGAGATTGATTGTAGCTGCCTCAGTTCATTTCTATTTAGAAAGGATTTAGTTTTAGTTTCGGTATTTTCTTTTAAGCGTGTTTCCCGTAGTTCGATAGGAAATTTAATGTATGTCAGATATTTATTGATTATTAGTATTATATTATGTTGGACTTTATTTGTGGTAACCGATGGTTTATTCAGTTTACGTCATTTATATTTATGTTTGTTAGTTATCCTTATATTTCTTTTGTTGAATGTTTATATTGGTTTTATATTTATACATATTTTTTGCGACAATGATGCTAAGAATGAAATAAAATTGCAATCCCATTTAATTTTAATAAAGGCCTCATCAACCTGTATTAAAATAGGTAGGGAGTCACTGGAACATGCGAAGCTCATGGAAAGATAGACACCTCATCGATGTTTAAGAGTTGTGACCCCTGTTGGGGGTATAAATATGGGTTATTTAAAGGGTGATGTCAATTTAGCGGACCTAAACTTTGCAAGTTGAGTGATTCAGAGGTTCGAGGTCGATTCGACGAACCTAGGTCAATTATGTGGACCTAAAGAGTTAAGATGACCGATTCAGAGGGTCGAGGTCAGTTCTGTAGACCTGAGTTAAAATGAGCCATTCATAAGGTCAAGGTTAGTTTTACAGACTTGAAGGGTTGGGATGACCGTTTTAGAGGGTCGATGTTAGTTCTACGGACAAAAATGCTTAAAATAACCGATTAAGAGGGGAAAGATCAGTTCTGAGGACCTAGGTTAATTATGTGGACCTAAAGAGATGAAATGACCGATTCAGGGAGTCAAGGTCAATTCTTCGAACCTAGGTCAATTCTGTGTATATAAAGAGTTTCTAATGGGGTCATGTTCTTCAATTTCAATTTCGCGCGTGAGGTTGTTAGTATAGTGAGTGCAGGTGCCCTTGTATTTTGGGTTTAGCTAGGGAGTAGAATTTTGTAAGTTCTAATGCATTTAGCTTCATATCCTGCTGGGGATTGTGCTGGTGATGAGAGTTCTTCAAGTATTTTGGTACTTTTGCTGGGAAAACAGGTGACATTCTATCATTGGCATTTATATTTGAGGGCTACAAGGATCACGAACATGCATGCCAAGATGAGGAGGTTGTTGGAGCATGAGTTAGGGTACATCTAATACCTGGAATAAAGAGTTGTGAGGCAGGTAGTGGTGGTGAGGTGGAGTTCCCACCGTTGACACCCCCTGAGTATATAAGGCAGGAGAAGGATATGTCTGACGAGGTGAGGGTGGCAGCAATAAAGGGGAGCCTTACATGCACTGTACTGACATAATGGCATGATATGACTAAGTGGATTTCATAACTAGATGGTTGATGTCATCATGCATCTATGATTTGGAGAATATGCCTCCACTTACAATCGGATTTGGGAGGCGTACCAGCGACACCGGCCCATAGCACGGGAGGAGGAGTGGCAACGGAAGCGGAGGAGGTTACTTTCCACTATATTTTCACTCTTTCTTATCATATTCGGGTGCATAGTGGGGAGGTGGTTTCGGTACCTCATCGGCCTCATACGGAGATAGATATCTTCGCGGGTCTTCCTAAGGAGGCTCTCCAGAGAAATGTATGACTTCTTTTTTTTTTCATATTATGGCCTTTTTATTTTCTCCTTCTGATTACTGATTCACTTTCCTTTCGTGGTTTGGTTCTTTTCTAGACTATTCGCGTATCGATGTACTAGCTGCGGGACATTCAGGTCTGGATGGCATCAATGTCTAACTATGTGAGGAAGTCAAATAGTTTCTCCATAGTGACATCAGTTACATATAAGGAGAGCTTTGATTTAGGGATTAGGGGGCCTACCGCACATCGTCGGGGGAAGTGTGTTTGTCAGGGTGCTTGGCGTGGAGGTTTTATTGAGTTTTTGAAGGGTTTGAGTTGTGTCCCGATTTATCTTTTCTTTTTCTGCTTTTCTATACTTGAAGAAACAATGTAATCGCTTTTTATAAGAATATATAAAATGAATATTTTTGTTTGATTATGTTAATTTAGTGGCTTAATCTACATGCACTTTAATTTTCTACTGAGGCTTCATATATTAAAAAAATAAGATAGAATAAAATATAAAAAAGACTCGTCGAGGGCTTTTTTATCAAAAGGTTGATTTTTTACAAATAAAAGTCTTTGTTTTTGAAATGATATCTACAAAAAAGTAAAGTAAAAAATTTCCAAAAATAGGGAGTGTCAATCGGCATACCCCTTCGCCTGCCTATCAACATAAGGGTCAAGTCAAAATCACTTTCTTAGTGTAATACCCCGTATTTTCTATGATATTTATTTTTGGGGATTAATTGAATTAAATGTCTATTAATTGGAAATTAATCCGGATAAAAATATTAACGAGATGTGAGTTAGTATTTTATTATAATGTGTATATTTGGCATTATATGAATATTGGTAATATTGAAATTGTCGTGAGATTTAAATACGGCAATTTGGGAATTTTGCTTGACGCGTGTGACCTCCACGTCATGGTATTTTGTTATTAAATTAAAAAGTGAATTTTAGTTCCATTAACCGTATGGTCGTTTTGAGTGTGCCAACGCGTCCGGAAGGGTCGAGATAGTCAGGAAACACTAGCCGAAAGTTTAGTTTGGGTCCCGGGGTATTTGTGGGCCATACCGGCATCAAAAAGGGTATTTTGGTAAATTGCATTTTTGGGAATTAAAAAGTGACGAAAATAGAGATTACAATCTGACTATTTCCTCAACCCACTTAACCCACTAACCACACTATATGCCATTATGGGCTACGGGAGAAGTTGATTTATCATTCCAACTTCCAAAAACCATTACACACCTCCATACTCCATTATCTTCAACCTTGGAAAAAAGCTTGAGAGAAAGAGAGAAGGAAACCTTGAGACGAGCTTGAGAGAGAGAGAGAGGGAAGAGAATTCTGCAGAAAAACAGAGGAAGGACAACCTAACTTCAAGATTCTACACCAAATTCTGAGATAAATTAAGGCAAGTTATTTAAACTCTTTTGATTCAAGATATGTTTCCATGTTTAGGAATTTTCGAAATTGATTTTTGGAGATAAATTAGACCCATGAATTGAAAGTTAAAGGCCATGATTTATGTATGAATTGCATGTAGTATATTCTGGACGAATTTATATGTTATAAACAGAACCTTGATGATCTAAAAGTGGAATTAGAAGAAGTTTGATAATGTTCTTGAATGGAAGAATTCTAGAAATTATTTTGATGTAGTTTTGATCTAATCTAAGCTTTAAATGATGAATTATGGGACTTAGAATGTTAATACTGTTGTAGGATGTTAGTATAATGTTAGAGTAACCTTATCTTGGAGTTTCATGCTTAAAAATGGACTTTTGGGTCGAAACTGTAACTGCAAAACGAAGCAGTCCGTAACCATACCTGTTCAATCGATCGATCGACATTCATCAGTCGATCGATCGACCACCATCGATCGATCGAAGGCAAAGGTCGATCGATCGACCTTCCCATAATGAATAAAGTTTTCCTTAATTAGATTTTAATGGTGTTAACCCTTGATTAATATTATTGGAGACTTTGTGTATACCCTTAACCTTAAGGAAGACCAGTAGGCATGATTATGAGATTAGACTTTACTTGGAATTTAATTTGAGGAATTATTCTAAATTAATGAAATTCGTTATGAGAGATAATATTTGGGTTAATAGTACAAATTTGAATAATTTGATGAAATAAGGTTTGGGGCAGAAGTAAAGACCTTAGGTGTAAAGGCGTTATATGTGAGAATAATGGGAACTTAATAGTCTATTTGAGATAGGTTTTAAGTTTAAGAAATCACAACGTGAGACGTGTCGACTATTTAATTAATATATTATTGGGATACTTGAAATATATGAATTGGGAATAATGGTATAATGTTGTAGAATATACCCTTATTAATATTGAGATATCTAAGATGTGTGAATGCTTAGTATATAACTTTATGTGTATGACATACCTACCATACTTGCTATCACGGGAGGTTTACGTTCGCTTAGGGCCTTCTTATCCTTGTGTTGCCCGGATTTATATTGGTTACCTCGATGAACATAGGTCATAGAAGGACCTATTGTGATATTAATAAGTCTGTTGATCATGGGAGCGTAGGTATGTGCGTGACCCATGTGATGGTGACTGTGTTCGCCTCCACTATTTGTGATGTTGTTATCTGAACAATTCCTGAGAGATTCGGAATGTGTGATCCTTATGTACGTGATGTACCGGGATGGATAGCAGAGTATGTGTGCACTGCAGCTTGGCCTTTGGGTGCTTATATTGTATATTTATGTTGTGAAAATATACGGTTAAATGAGAAGGAATTTACTATGTTAAATTGTGAATCTAGTTATGGTAATGTTTTGAAAAGATAAAAAGAGGGAGCTTTTATCAATAAATGATTTTGTTAATTAATTGGGAATTAGAGAATTAAAGTAGAACTTTCTATTTAATTGTTAATGATGGAACTTATAACGTGAACCGAGTAGAAGTGTTAGAAACTCTTTAGATAGTTATGAGATAACACATGAATGGGTACAGGAATGTTAGGAGTGCACAGTTAGACGAGAGGTGAGTATCTTATGTGAGAGCACGTCCTAACATGTATTTTGCATATACTGTTTTAAATGTTTTTAAAGCACTTGCAGGTTTTTAAAATATCTCCACATTCGGGCTCTGACCCGTTTGCTTTCAAATCTATCTTTTTGTAAAACCATTTTAGGTGCCCAGCCACAAGGTCACCATGCATAGGATCCTCATTCTGATGACGAGCTGTAGCTGCTTGTGGAAGGTACAGGGATTTGCTTTTAGACGCTTATATCATTTGGATTCCTTATTCAGTATTCCTCAGTTGTAGGGCATGTTGCCCATATTCTATTAGATACATTTCCATTTCAGTTTTCAGACTTTGGCATGTATTCATTCAGTATTCAGTATTTCATTATTTACTTCAGTTGTGGGATTATTGTTATGAGGAGTTTTTCCTCCAGATTTATTTATATCATGTGACGGTTATTTTATTTATTTCATTATAGTGAATGGTGTTATTACTTTTGCTTTAAATCGTCATTGCATGTTAACCAGACTTTAAATTAAAATTTGGCAACTTACTTTTTAAATACTAGGTGGTTAGTAATAATAATAAAATGTTTTCGACAGTGATGCTATTAACTGAGCCAACTTGGCGTTTTGATTTAATTTAATAAAGGAGTAGATACCCGGTATTTAATTAGTCGGGGTGTCACAGGTGGTATCAGAGCATCAGGTTCTAGTGTCCTTTAGGATCTGAACGGCTTATTATGTTTTCTGCTGAGCTTTCTTTGATATAGAGCCCTATATTTTAGGACTGTTGTATTCTTTTGCTACGTTCTTCCGCTATTTTAAAGTTTATAACTGGGAACTTATAGACTTTATTCTTATTTCAGAATGCCTCCACGACGTGCACCACGAGTTCCCAGGAATGCGGCGCCAGAACCAAAGCCCGCACCGGTTCAAGGCATGATGAACGCCGCTAAGGTTGCAGCTATAGTAGCCCAAGCGATAAATGCCGCCATTGCAGTAGTTCAGCAGGCACCGCCTCAGGCGCCGGTTGTCACGCCAGTACAGGCAAATTCTTTCCCGTCTGCTTGGGAACGTGTACGTGACGCTTTTCAGAAAGCGCATCCACCAGAGTTTGCAGGTAGCTCAGATGTGGTAGTCTCGAGCCAATGGAGGAAGGATATATAGCGGCACTTGAGGATGTATGAGTGCACGGATGTTCAGAAGCAGGTACTAGTTACTTTCAAGCAAGTTGGATCTGCATTGCAGTGGTGGGAGTCAATTACCATCGTAGAGGAGAGGGATACTCTCACTATTCATGATTTCTGGGTGCGGTTCGACCGCAAGTACTTTCCGTCAGCTGTTCATACGAAAATGAGGAGGAGATTGATGAGTTTGAGGCAGGAGGGCAAAACCATGGCCGAGTATGAGGCCGCGTTCACTAATCTGTTGAATATCGTTCCTGATGAGATACCAACAGAGAAGAAGAAGATTGAGAAATTTACCGACGGGTTGACATGGAGGATCCGTCAGCATCTGCTAGGGAACCTTTCGTTAGCCACTTATTCTGATGTGGTTAACGCTGCTTTATTACACTGCCAGGATCACCGCTTTCATA
The DNA here is from genome assembly GCA_949130495.1 of Sambucus nigra. Taxonomy (NCBI): domain Eukaryota; kingdom Viridiplantae; phylum Streptophyta; class Magnoliopsida; order Dipsacales; family Adoxaceae; genus Sambucus; species Sambucus nigra. The sequence continues at coordinate 540,169,194 of OX422215.1, read as the reverse complement.
TGGCCGAGGGCAAGAGATCGGGAGAGTCTAGCCATCAGGGCAGAACTGGAGGACATGGTGCCGGTGGGGCACAATCTTTTCAGGGGTAGAGACAGGTAGAGCAGGGTTCTCAGCAGGGGGATCATAAGAGGTTCCGTTCAGGAGGTTTCAGGAACGGTCAGGGAGGATTTCGGAATGGCCAGCAGGGTCATAACGGCCATCAGGGCCAACAGGGCCAAAATGGTCAACATCAGTAGTTTCAGTAGGGCCAAGGGAGGAACGGTAACGGCCACCAGGGCCCGGGTCAGCAAGGGCAGAGAGGAGGTAACTTCCCAGGGAAGTGTTTCGTTTGTGGCAAGACTGGCCATAAACGCCAGGACTGTCCTGATAAGGGCAGGGCACAGCAACAGCAGCAGGGAGCTCGCCAGGAGCCACAGAGGCCTATGTTTCCCGCCGCTCTTCCCGTACCGCCACAGATGGCAGCATTGCCACCCATTCCACCAGTCCCAGTTCAGCAGGGACAACTACAGTATGGACGTGTCTACAACGTCCACCAGGCAGCAGTCCCACAGGCACCGCCCGCGATTGAGGGTACGTTTCCTATCCATGGCACTATGGGTCGGGTGTTATTTGATACGGGTGCTACACACTGTTTTATAGCTACACATTTTGCGAAGGCTTTAGGGTTGTTAGCCACAGCAGAGAGCATAGTTACATGTGTCGACTCACCACTGGGGAGTTATATTCTTTATATGTCGGGGAGTGGGGGTAGAGATTGGTGGATTGGTATTACCTGCGTACATGTTGGTTTTAGATATGCATGTTCACGATGTGATTATCGGTATGGATTGGCTCGCTGATTATAGAGCCATGATAGATTGCTTCGGTGGGAGCATTATTTTTGCCATTCCGGGGCAAGAGATGTTTGTAGTGGCGATGCCTCGCCCAGAGGGAGGCTCGACCGCTCATTTATATTACATTGAGGAGGATACCTCTAAGGAGGTTGTGATTCCTTTAGATTCGATCCCAGTTGTCAGGGAGTATTCTGATGTGTTTCAGGAGATACCAGGCCTACCCCCCAGTTGAGAGATAGATTTTGTTATAGACTTGTTACCTGATACGAGACCTATAGCACGCGCACCGTACCGTATGGCTCCAGCTGAGATGAGGGAGTTACGGGATCAAATTGAGCAGTTATTGGGTCAGGGGTTTATTCGGAGGAGTACTTCACCTTGGGGTGCCCCTGTGTTGTTCGTGAAGAAGAGAGATGGTTCACTGAGATTGTGTGTGGACTACCGGGAGTTAAATAAGGTCACGATATGGAACAAGTATCCGTTGCCTCAAATCGACGACCTATTTGACCAGTTGAGAGGAGCTTCTTACTTCTCAAAGATTGATTTACGATCTGGTTACCATCAGTTGCGTATCAGGGAGGAGGACGTCTCGAAGACTGCGTTCTTATCGAGATATGGTTCCTACGAGTTTCGGGTTATGCCATTTGGTTTGACCAACGCTCCAGCAGCATTTATGGACTTGATGAATAGGGTGTTCAGGGATTACCTAGACCAGTTTGTCATTGTCTTCATCGATGATATTTTGGTTTACTCCCAGACAGAGGAGGAGCATGCCGAGCACTTGGGACTAGTTTTGCAGACACTGCGCCAGAACGAGTTGTATACAAAATATGAGAAGTGCGGGTTTTGGCTGAAGGAGGTTCAGTTTTGGGGGCATATTATTTCCGACCGGGGAATATCGGTTGATCCGGGGAAGGTATTCGCGGTGAGGGAGTGGGGACAGCCCACGACACCGACAGAGATTTGTAGTTTCTTGGGCCTAGTAGGATACTACAGGAGGTTTATTCGGGGTTTCTCCATGATAGCGGGTCCCATGACACACCTAACCCGTAAAGGTGTGCCGTTCATTTGGAGTGATGCCTGTCAGTTGGCATTTGATGAGTTGAAGGACAAGTTAACCTCAGCACCTGTGTTAGCTTTGCCGAGACCGGGAGTTGAGTATCTTGTTTACACAGATGCGTCCTTACAAGGACTTGGAGGTGTACTGCATCAGGAGAGTCAGGCGATAGCTTATGCTTCCCGTAAGCTTAAGCCTCACGAGAAGAATTACCCTACCCACGACTTGGAGTTAGCGGCAGTGGTATTTGCCCTTTGTATTTGGAGACACTACCTGTTGGGGGAGAAGTTTCGATTGTTCACGGATCAAAAGTCCCTACAGTATCTATTCACGCAGAAGGAGTTGAATATGCGGCAATGGAGGTGTCTTGAATTCGTGAAAGATTATCAATTCGATATCCAGTATCACCCGAGGAAGGCTAACGTGGTGGCAGACGCGTTGAGCCGTAGACCGGTAGATGAGGTGGCAGATGTGTGGAAGGCTAAGTGGAAGGAATTGGGACACCAGGATGCAGTGGCCCGATCATTCATGTCTGTGATGACTGTTACACCGCAGATTGTCACGAAGGTGGTGAAGGCACAGGCAAATGACTCGTTCTGTCAGAATCAGATAGTTCGATTATTAGCAGAGGGAGCCGAATACTATACCGTTAGCTCAGACGGGGGATTACGCTTCAATGGGAGATTGGTAGTTCCGGAGGGGGAGGAATTGCGGCACGAGGTGATGGCAGAGTCGCACGGCTCACGGTTCATGGTACATCCCGGAGGGGACAAAATGTACCAAGATATGAGACGCCAGTATTGGTGGAGCGGGATGAAGAGAGATATTGTCGGGTTTGTCTCAAAATGCGCCACTTGTCAGCTCGTAAAAGTGGATCATCAGAGACCGGCAGGACTGCTACAGCCTTTAGAGGTCCCGATGTGGATGTGGGAGAGCATCTCTATGGACTTTATCATGGGGTTGCCTACGTCGCAGAGAGGTCACGACTCCATTTGGGTGATTGTAGACAGGTTGTCAAAAGTCTCACATTTTCTACCCGTACGGACAGACTACACCGCGAGACAGTATGCCCAGCTCTTTATTGCAGAGATAGTGAGACTTCACGGTGTGCCCTTAAAATATCGTGTCGGACCGAGACAAGATATTCGTTTCACGGTTTTGGGAGAGTTTTCAGCAGGCCATGGGCACGGAGTTGAGGTTGAGTACAGCGTACCACCCGCAGACCGACGGGCAGACCGAGTGCACAAATCAGATGTTGGAGGACATGCTACGTATGTGCACAATTGACTTTGAGGGAGGATGGGAACAGTATCTTCCACTGGTGGAGTTTGCCTACAACAACTCCTATCAGTTCACCATTGGCATGGCTCCATTTGAGGCGTTGTACGGTAGACCTTGTCGTTCCTCAGCATGTTGGTTGGAGGTGGGGGACAACAAACTACTTAGGCCGGAAGTGATTCAGGATACTTCGGCAAGGATAGAATTGATTCGGAGTCGCATTCGGGTAGCTCAGGACAGACAGAAGAGTTATACTGATGCGAAGAGATTCTTCAGAGAGTTCCAAGTGGGGGACCAGGTTCTGCTCAAAGTATCTCCTATGAAGGGGATTATGCGTTTCGGGAAGAAATGGAAGTTGGCACCGAGATATGTGGGACCATTTCCTATTATTGAGCGGATTGGACCGGTTGCGTATAGACTTGGGTTACCGGAGCATTTACATCGGATTCACGATGTGTTTCATATTTCCTCGCTTAGGAAATACCTTAGAGATAATTTGGCTCATTCTCTCATTGCTGTGGAGGATATTGATCTCCAGCCGGATAGCTCCTACGAGGAGGGGCCTATTGCTATTCTAGACCGAAGTGAGCGGAAGCTGCGGTCAAAGATAGTCCTGTTAGTACGTGTTCAGTGGCGACATCATAATGTCGAGGAGTCCACATGGGAGCGCGAGGATGAGATGCGCGAACGCTATCCAGAGTTATTCTTACCAGGTACTTTCTAGTTCCGAATTTCGGGATGAAATTCAGTTATTAGGGCGGAAGTATGTAATACCCCGTATTTTCTGTGATATTTATTTTTGGGGATTAATTGAATTAAATGTCTATTAATTGGAAATTAATCCGGATAAAAATATTAACGAGATGTGAGTTAGTATTTTATTATAATGTGTATATTTGGCATTATATGAATATTGATAATATTGAAATTGTCGTGAGATTTAAATACGGAAATTTGGGAATTTTGCTTGACGCGTGTGACCGCCACGTCATGGTATTTTGTTATTAAATTAAAAAGTGAATTTTAGTTCCATTAACCGTATGGTCGTTTTGAGTGCGCCAACGCGTCCGGAAGGGTCGAGATAGTTAGGAAACACTAGCCGAAAGTTTAGTTTGGGTCCCGGGGTATTTGTGGGCCATACCGGCATCAAAAAGGGTATTTTGGTAAATTGCATTTTTGGGAATTAAAAAGTGACGAAAATAGAGATTACAATCTGACTATTTCCTCAACCCACTTAACCCACTAACCACACTATATGCCATTATGGGCTACGGGAGAAGTTGATATATCATTCCAACTTCCAAAAACCATTACACACCTCCATACTCCATTATCTTCAACCTTGGAAAAAAGCTTGAGAGAGAGAGAGAAGGAAACCTTGAGACGAGCTTGAGAGAGAGAGAGAGAGAGAGAGAGGGAAGAGAATTCTGCAGAAAAACAGAGGAAGGACAACCTAACTTCAAGATTCTACACCAAATTCTGAGATAAATTAAGGCAAGTTATTTAAACTCTTTTGATTCAAGATATGTTTCCATGTTTAGGAATTTTCGAAATTGATTTTTGGAGATAAATTAGACCCATGAATTGAAAGTTAAAGGCCATGATTTATGTATGAATTGCATGTAGTATATTCTGGACGAATTTATATGTTATAAACAGAACCTTGATGATCTAAAAGTGGAATTAGAAGAAGTTTGATAATGTTCTTGAATGGAAGAATTCTAGAAATTATTTTGATGTAGTTTTGATCTAATCTAAGCTTTAAATGATGAATTATGGGACTTAGAATGTTAATACTGTTGTAGGATGTTAGTATAATGTTAGAGTAACCTTATGTTGGAGTTTCATGCTTAAAAATGGACTTTTGGGTCGAAACTGTAACTGCAAAACGAAGCAGTCCGTAACCATACCTGTTCAATCGATCGATCGACATTCATCAGTCGATCGATCGACCACCATCGATCGATCGAAGGCAAAGGTCGATCGATCGACCTTCCCATAATGAATAAAGTTTTCCTTAATTAGATTTTAATGGTGTTAACCCTTGATTAATATTATTGGAGACTTTGTGTATACCCTTAACCTTAAGGAAGACCAGTAGGCATGATTATGAGATTAGACTTTACTTGGAATTTAATTTGAGGAATTATTCTAAATTAATGAAATTCGTTATGTGAGATAATATTTGGGTTAGTAGTACAAATTTGAATAATTTGATGAAATAAGGTTTGGGGCAGAAGTAAAGACCTTAGGTGTAAAGGCGTTATATGTGAGAATAATGGGAACTTAATAGTCTATTTGAGATAGGTTTTAAGTTTAAGAAATCACGACGTGAGACGTGTCGACTATTTAATTTATATATTACCGGGATACTTGAAATATATGAATTGGGAATAATGGTATAATGTTGTAGAATATACCCTTATTAATATTGAGATATCTAAGATGTGTGAATGCTTAGTATATAAATTTTTGTGTATGACATACCTACCATACTTGCTATCACGGGAGGTTTACGTTCGCTTAGGGCCTTCTTATCCTTGTGTTGCCCGGATTTAGATTGGTTACCTCGATGAACATAGGTCATAGAAGGACTTATTGTGATATTAATAAGTATGCTGATCATGGGAGCGTAGGTATGTGCGTGACCCATGTGATGGTGACTGTGTTCGCCTCCACTATTTGTGATGTTGTTATCTGAACAATTCCTGAGAGATTCGGAATGTGTGATCCTTATGTACGTGATGTACCGGGATGGATAGCAGAGTATGTGTGAACCGCAGCTTGGCCTTTGGGTGCTTATATTGTATATTTATGTTGTGAAAATATACGGTTAAATGAGAAGGAATTTACTATGTTAAATTGTGAATCTAGTTATGGTAATGTTTTGAAAAGATAAAAAGAGGGAGCTTTTATCAATAAATGATTTTGTTAATTAATTGGGAATTAGAGAATTAAAGTAGAACTTTCTATTTAATTGTTAATGATGGAACTTATAACGTGAACCGAGTAGAAGTGTTAGAAACTCTTTAGATAGTTATGAGATAACTCATGAATGGGTACAGGAACGTTAGGAGTGCACAGTTAGACGAGAGGTGAGTATCTCATGTGAGAGCACGTCCTAACATGTATTTTGCATATACTGTTTTAAATGTTTTTAAAGCACTTGCAGGTTTTTAAAATATCTCCACATTCGGGCTCTGACCCGTTTGCTTTCAAATCTATCTTTTTGTAAAACCATTTTAGGTGCCCAGCCACAAGGTCACCATGCATAGGATCCTCATTCTGATGACGAGCTGTAGCTGCTTGTGGAAGCTACAGGGATTTGCTTTTAGACGCTTATATCATTTAGATTCCTTATTCAGTATTCCTAAGTTGTAGGGCATGTTGCCCATATTCTATTAGATACATTTCCATTTCAGTTTTCTGACTTTGGCATGTATTCATTCAGTATTCAGTATTTCATTATTTACTTCAGTTGTGGGATTATTGTTATGAGGAGTTTTTCCTCCAGATTTATTTATATCATGTGACCGTTATTTTATTTATTTCATTATAGTGAATGGTGTTATTACTTTTGCTTTAAATCATCATTGCATGTTAACCAGACTTTAAATTAAAATTTGGCAACTTACTTTTTAAATACTAGGTGGTTAGTAATAATAATAAAATGTTTTCGACAGTGATGCTATTAATTGATCCAACTTGGCGTTTTGATTTAATTTAATAAAGGAGTAGCTACCCGGTATTTAATTAGTCGGGGTGTCACACTTAGCTTTGATTTCACTTCTTTTGTACTTATGAGTACTTAGTATCAGAGGTTTTGGCAGCAGTTTGGGTATAAAAGGGAACTTTGATAGGGGTTTTCATCACCAAAATTCAAACTTCTTTCTTTTGCAATCTTTTTTCTTCTTTTGAAATGATGTTTTTGAAATCTGAAACTTTCTCGCCTTAACTTGAAGGCTTAGAGGCCATGTGCCACTACAACGTTAATTACACAGCTCTCAGCTTGCGCCGTGTCTCCTTGTAGCGTAATCTCCCTATAGATTGATTTTTTTGGAAACGGTGATGCAATTCAGGTATATTGAAGAGCATATCTTTCGATTCATCCTTGATGAAGCGTGCACTACTTATGGAGATCTTTTCATGATGTTGGGTATCAACCCCAATGTAAAAGTAGCCATGTCGGATTTGTCTCATTCTCCGGGGGTATCATTAGCCAAGTTACTCGATATCTCCCTCAGTTGCCCGACCGTTGGTGCATGGAGGAAGTATCGTCCCTCGAAGGTATTGAATTTTATGTGCTAAAGATATTTGACTAATAATGGCATTACCGGTGCCATAGCACTGAGATTGACATACAAGCTACTTTTAGTTGCAGGCGACATAATAATTGACCTTTAAGTAGCGAGGATAGTGTTATGGATGTCTTGTTAATGTAGTCTAGTTACTGTAATACTCGTGGAGACTCTTAATGAACTGGATACTTGGAAGGAGGGTCATGTTAATTTCTTACGAGGGAGCCCTATTGTTCATATTGTTATTTAAAAGACTGTGTCTGTTGGTTCCTCCCGAGTACCCTCTATCGTACATTCCTAATTTCTTCTCTTAGTCTTTCTTAAGCTTTGGCCCGACGACAAATATTTGGGTAAATTAGCTTATAGATAATGGGTCCAGAAGTCTTCGTTGATCCGTATCGTGGTGGGGAGATCTATAGCCTATCTTGCAGTTGGGTAATTATCAGTATGTGCGATTAGTAGGCCATTTTCAGCCCTATTTCTATCTTCCATGGCGGCTTCTGTGCCAAGCGAGATAAGAGAAAATAATTCCTCCATGTATAATTAAGTTCTTTCCCGTAGAGGACCTGTTCGAGTCATTGAGAATTATATTCGAGCCTTTATGACAGTGTGGTCAATCGTTTACCCATCCCTCTAAGTCTGTTGGGAAGTTTTGGTTCGTATGCAAGGATTATCTATAATGGCTCTGAAAATGGGTGGTTGTGAAGATTTTTACTAAAGAGACTAGGCAAAGATGGCTTGTGATGTTTGACACTTTGGAGGAAGGTGTCGTGGTATCGTTCAAATTGATTAAGGCCTATCACTGCACAAAGTGAATTCAGAGTCATAACCAGAAGTAGTATTCTTAGGGACCTTTGAGGACAACCAATGATGATAAAATGGATTCATCTAGAAGTTGAAGGCAAGTCTTGGGTAGTAGAGGGGATGGTATGGTAATTTGAATCTTATGATAAGGTTATATAGGTTTTAAGATATTTGTGAGAAGGTTGCTTAAGTTTTGAAATCTTTCGGACTTTGTGAAGCTTGTAATGATGTGGGTTATTTGGGTTTTGATGTTTTTATGAGGTTTGTAAGGGAGTGGGCTATTTTTAATTCCCATTATTGATATCTCATACAATAGTTGTACCCCTTATTTTTAATAAAGATGAATCATTTCAACGTATTTTTTCGGGTCTTTGATGGATTTTTTCATTGAACTCTATATATAGATTGCTAAGACATACACAATCCTTTTATTCATTTAAATGATGAGAGAGGCCATCATTTTTGGAAGGGGAAAGAATAGTATTTTATGACGAAGAAACGATTGTGCCCATGTGTGTCAGGTCCTATAGTTCTGACCAGAGAGGAGGGAAGAGATATTGTGGGTGAGAAAAGTCATAGCGCGATGAGATTTCAGACTACGGATAAAATTTCTTGAGATGGTCCACGTTTACTGGCTGCATCATTTCTTCTCCATAGAGGTCTGAGAGCATAATGACACCACCAAACAGGATCTTCTTCAAGATGTAAGGTCCACTCCAATTGGGCTTGAATTTTTCTCTCGGATCCTAGACAAGTTAAATAATTTCTTTGAGGGAAAGATCTCCTTTTTGGACATCATGGTCCTTGAACTTTTTATCTAATGATTTTGTAATATAGCGATGGTACCCTTATATATAATATAGGGCTTTTATTCTTCTTTCAACTATGAACATAAGTTCATCATAGCTATTTTAATGCCAATCATCTTCATTGATTTGACTTTCGGGAATAATCCTTAGAGAAGGTACTTCATGATCAATAGGGATAACCGCCTATATGTCTTATACCAAAGAATATGCAATATCCCCATTAGGTGTTCTGAGGGAGGCGCAGTAACCCTAGAGAGCATATGGGATCCAGTCGGCCCACTCTCTGCATCTTTCTATCATCTTGTTAATAATGGTCCTGAGGATTTTATTGGCTTCTTCGACGGTGCCATTAGTTTGTGGTCGATAAGGAGAAGAATTGTCCCTTTCGATTCTGTACTCGTCAACTAGTTCTATGACCTCAGCCTCGAAATGGAGTCCATGTTCTGACACCAACTTATGGGGACTCCAGAGCAACAAATGATGTTCTTTCTGATAAATTTGGATACTTTCTTCTCATTCCTTAACTTATTTTGTGAACTAGTTAATGGTGATAGGATGAATTCATTCTCGTTAGAAGCTTTGAGAGTGACTTTCTTTGATATGTTTCTACCCTAAGCCGAGAAAGGTCAAGGATAAATCTTATTGTACACCTCCCGAGGAAGCTAGTGCTAAAGGTTGGCAAACAACTAGCATTTGAGACATTTTCGAACGTAAGGAATCCAATCTTGATCCTTGGTGGTCCAGTAATATACTTTATGAATGATCTTCTTAGCATGCATAAATGACCGTTCATGAGGGGCCCACATTCCCCAGTATAGAATTTTTAGATCATGTCTTGGATCCCTGCCCTTGATATGTATTGCAATCAGGTTCCATTGAAATTCCTTTTAAAGGTCACCTTATCACAGACAATCTACTGAGTAGCTAACTTATAAAGGGTTGTATGGTCTTTCTTATTAGCATCCCGAGGATACCTACCATGCTTAAGGATGCACTAAATGTACAGATCTTCTTTTATATCGAGCTCAATATGGTAGCAGTGAGTGGGTGTAGTTATTTTTGGACTAGAAAGGGGGTCATTGTTATCCCCTCAGGCATGTCAACCATAGAGGCTAAGGTCACCAACGCATTAATCGGGATATTCCTTGAGCGATGAAGGTAATGGAAGGTAACATATTTGAATTGGGAGGTGAATTTGGAAGGGTATGAGCTTCTCATCTATGAATTTTAATTTCCTAAGGATCTGCCCCACTATGAGGGTTGAGTCTCCATAGACATCCATACATTTTATTCCTTTCTCAAGGGAAATCCAGTTTGATGGCAATAGGAGTTTGATAATCATTGAGGATGATCAAGAGTATCCCAATACCATACCCTTTCTTATTTTCAGCTCCGTAGAAGAACATTTTCCACCTGAGGTCCTCGCGAGAGGTGCAGAGGATGTCTTAATTTGGGAATTCAGAAATCCAAAGTAGGTTCCCTCTATGGGATTGTCAGTAAGGTAATTAGAGATGGCTCTCCCTTTTATAGCTTTCTGTGTGACATAAGTGATACCGAATTCTGCCAACAACATCATCCAACAGTCTATGCAAATAGACATGATGGGCTTTTCTTATAGGTATTTCATTGGATCCATTCAGGACACCAATTTGATAGGAAATGGGAGCATGCAGTGTCGAATCTTCTGCATGACCCAGACTAAGGCGGAAAACTCCTTTTCTAATATTGTGTAGTTTACCTCATACCCAGCTATCTTTCAACTAGTATAGTATATTGTTCTCTCCTTATGATATCCCTCAATGTATTGGTCCAGCATAGCCCCTACTGCTATGTCAGTGGAAGTAAAGTATAAGAGGGGAGTCCTTACTGTGAAGACATGAGTATCGTAGGATGGGTGAGGTATCATTTGATCTGATCAAAGGCTTCTTGACTTTCCTAGTTACAATCTTTAGTTGAATCCTTTCAGAGAAGCTGAAATATTGGCTCGCGGATAGAGGTTAGTTGGTTAATGGATTGACAAACGTATTTGAGCTTATCCAGAAATCCACGCACCTCTTTCTCCATCCGGGGTGGTGGCATTTCAAGTATTTCTTTTAGTTAGATGGGGTCTACCTCAATCCCTTTTTTATTGACCATGAATCCAAGGAGTTTTCCCTTGGTGACACCGAAGATGCATTTCTGTGGTTTGATCTGCATCTGGTACTGTTAGTCACTCAAAGAATTTCCTTACGTAAGGAATGTGACCTTCCCAAGTCTTGGATTTGAAGATCATGTCCTCGACATAAACTTCGAATTCCTTGTGTATAAGGTCATATAGTATGGTTATAAAGGCCCTTTGAAAGGTAGCCCTGGCATTCTTGAGACCGAATGGCATGACAGTATAATAAAAGGTTCCCCATAGAGTCATGAAGGTGATCTTTTCCTAATGTTTAGGATGCATCTTAATTTATATATACCTGGAAAAATCGTCAAAAAATTACACGAGGGCGTAACTGGAAGTGTTATCTATGATCAAGTCAATATTAGGCAGAGGATAATCATTCTTCGTGGATGCTTTGTTCAGATCTCGATAGTCGAGGCACATGTGGACTTTCCCTCCTAATTTCAGCACGGGACGATGTTTGCAAGCCACATATGATATTCAACCATTCGAATGAAGTCTACGTTTAGATGTTTTACTACTTCGTCTTTACTTTGAGGGACCACTCTTTACAAATTTTTCTCAATTTCTACTTAATAGGTTTGCTCTTTAGGAATGTAAGGATCTCATGATGTGATATTTTTGGGTCAATACCAAGCATGTAATAATAGTTACTTGTGAAGATATCCATGAGCTCTTTCATAAGCTTTTAAAATTGTGCCCGCTTATGCTCGTCGAGGGTGGACCCTATCCTAACCTCGCGCTGATGGCTAATAGAATCAAGATTAATAATAATAGTATCGTCATAATTAGTTTGAATTCATTTATGTTGCTTATTTTTTTTCCTTATTAATATTAGTTATGCATTGTTCATTTATTAAATTATCTTCATCAATAGTTTTATTAGAATCAAGACAATTAATGTAAGGCACAACAAGATACTCGAAATCATCATTTATTTCATTAAAAATATTTTTAGGGAATACTAGGATGAATACCTCATCAAAGGAGGCCTCGTTTACAATTACATCATAAATAAGAGAAAAACAGTAGTCTCGGGTATTTCTTGGGGAGTATGGACAATGATGTTTGGGTGGACTTGCACAGGCTGGACAGGAATGGCATGCCAATTGAGGAAAGGTGCACTAGTAGCTATAATATTCTCGAACGGGTCAAATAGTTCGGCTTTCAGGTGGACTATAATAGATCCAGACCTAGTTTATACAGGTCAAAATATTCAGCAGTATCACTATCCCTGGCATTATCGATGCTTCCCATGGCTCTGTTAGTTTGAGGCTCCACCTCATGCTTCTGCCCTTCATCCTAATTGACTTCATCTCTGAAGAAGATCTCCAGCCCTAGTTTCATCTTTTTCTTTATGGGGTCATACCATGGTTCGAAGAATCCATAAAAGGGGAAATCCTTACCTTCCTTGATAAAGTTCTCATTCAGGGAGTTTCATGAGATTATTTTCTTATTTTCTAAGCTTCATTTTTAATATGGTCGGTGGAGTTCCTTGAGTTCAGTCGGTGATGGTTTGTAGCCCAAGTCGCATGGCGGAAGGTCATCCTTCAAGAGTATTGTCTCAAGAACTCCCTGTTGGCATCTAGCCAGCCCCATTTCAGACATGAAGTGCATGTTTTTTAATATTCTAATTACATTGACATTCCCATGAGGGTTGTGCTCTAGACACACTCGATCTTTAAAATTTTCCCCAGCTGGGATAAGAAGTAGGTCGATCTTAAAATCAGAGAGAAATATATCATTGGCCCCATGTTGAATCTCCAGTATTGGGTTGCTGGTGCTGGTACCATCTGAATTATTATCTTCCCCGAGAATTATGATGACTTCACCATTGGTAAAGAACTTCAATTTTGGTGAATAGAAGAAGGTACCCCTGTGGAGCTATGGACGACCAATGAGAAGTTTATAGCAAGATGGTAACATGGAATTCTATTTGAGGGAGGACAGGGTCAGCCCCTAATGTAAGCTTTAGAAATCGATAACTTTTTAACAAGCATTGTCATAAGCATGCTAAACGGTGGATGTTGAAGTGAGGTCATTAATCTTTATCCCCGGGTAATTAAGGGTTCTGAATGGGCAGACATTGAGGGATAACTCATTTTCTATGGGTGCTAATGGAATTGTCTCCCCCATGACTTCAACTTCAACGAAGATGTTAAGGGAATAGTTGTTCTCAGGATTGATCTTTGTAATTTTCTCTTTAGAAAAGGAGAGAAGTCTGCTAGCAGTCAGGGATCTGACTATATGTACTACTTCTTCAGGACGAGGAGTGGGAGAACTGTGGGTTCCGTGAGGAGACTTATCAAGGCTTTTTTGTGTAATTGGGAGGACGTAAAGAGCCCCCATAGGTTAATGTTGGCTTGAGTCTTTTTAAGGTGGTCTAGGACCTTGCTTTCTTTAGCTTCCATATCTGGCATCGGGAGCTCCTCAATGACTATTTTTCCTTTATATGTTCTGGCTTAAGAAGGAATTAGATCTTTTTAATATCACCCAAATTGGTTCATGTGGTTAATAGAGGAAGGAAGAACAAGAACCCTGCATCTTCATCTACTTTAGGTGCTATGTATCACTTATTGACCCCTCCTAGCAATTCCTCGATGGAAATTATCCCACACAAAGAAGAAAATAAATTATCTTCCCTACAGTTTGATTCATCATTCGAACTATCAAAATCTTCCCTCCATCTTATGGCAATGATATTATCTTTTCATGAAAAATTGATATACTCAATAGCCACTATGGCTTCATCACACAGATCTTCCCATTCATCGGGGAAGTGATGGAATGAAAGGACCAGACACCCTTATAGTTTCAAAATCGTGAAAAATTCGAAGACAGTGCATATTTCTCACTTCTGGAAGAACATATCTGATATTACTTGCACAATGTCATTTAGGCTAAACTCTTCCACTGGTACAACCCATTCATCATATTATCCATCCCACTCCCTGGCTTTTATAAATAGGTCGTTGATCTTTTTATGGTCAATGATAATCTTTGAACGCAATTTTATCCCAAACTTCTGAAGTTGATCTAAAATCGTAGGTAGTTCTATGCCACCCTCTTTTGAGCGGGTAAGAACGTAAATACAGGCTCTAGTAAGGAGCAATAGAGCTTGATCGGTATGGTTTGTAGGATGTAAGAGAAAGGAAGGACAAATTTTTAGGAATTTGGGTGAGATGGTATGTAGATTGGGTATTTTAATAGGCTTGATTTTGGCTGAGGGGTCGAATTAAGGATCACTTTTGAAAGAATGGCATTCATTCCAATTTTGTGTGTTATGAGAGGATTTTCAGTGGTATTGGTCTTAGGATTGACTAGTGGGGCAATGATCCCCTATCTATGAGACTCTGGACAACATTCTTAATATGGGACCATTTATCAATGGTATGCCCAGCGATTTGTTGGAAATCATAATGGGCGTCGTGTTTAAAGTTTTTCGGAAGAGAATCTGGAAATAATCGAGTTTCCAAAGGTTAAATAAGGTTTCAAGCAAGAAGGGATTAATACACTTTTGATAGAGGAATGAAGTTCAGTATACTCCTTTTTGGAAGGGTTAGGATGACTTTTAGGAGTCCAAGAAGTGGCAGTTTGGGATATGTTATTGACGATTAAGACTGAGGTACTAGTCAATTTGTCATACTTTCGCGGCGCGAACTGCCTAGTCAGCCTTTTTAGTTTAGATTTTACTTTATGAATTGCGACCCCTTTTTTAATTTCTACTCTATCCTCTCGGAGGGCTCTGAGGTGAGGGTAGTACTGACCTCCCATTAAAGCTCAGATATGAGTTAAGAAGTTCTTCTTCACTATGCTCACATCTTCTTCCTCTAACGGTCGATTTGTTATGGTAGCCTATTTCTCTATCCACCTTTCGAAGAAACTACTGAATGATCCCCTTGGATGCTGTTTGATTAGCTCTAAGTCCCAACGAGTGACTTGCAACTCTTTATTATACTTATACTGTGTCATGAACTCTCTGGATGCATCTTATTTGCTGTGGGTTCTAGACTCTTTGGAGGATAGAAACTAACAGAGGGCACCTTCCTTGAGGGTTTTCTAGAATATTTGGGCCATTACCTCCTCTGACACCTTAAGGAGAGTCATGGTGCGATGATAACTGCGTAGGTGCATAATTGGAGGCTTGTTGCCTTCGACCTTATGAATGTTTGACATTTTAAATTTCTTCAGTAATCGGGCCTTAGAATAGGGGAAAAATATGGGTGTAGTCCATGTAGTTCCCTGAGATCTTGACCTGATTAAACCTTTTAGACATCGATCGATGGTCTTCTTTGACCTTGTTCAATTCTTCCTCCTTGGGATCAACTGACACTGATAGATTGGCCTCTAACTGGCCAAGATTCAGTATCGGTAGCTGAGCTGACGGATGACCATTAATTACTGGGGCATGCGGGGCATGCTAATACTCTTCTAGAACCCATACTCGTTCAGGAGCAGGTGGACCTATAGCAAGGGGAAAAAGTATTTCGAGCTCGATGATGATTCCAAAAATGATACCACCATGTCATAATGATAATGATCTCAAACATGTATAACAATGGCAGAAAATAAGTAATATAACAGTAAGAAGAGATGAGGCAAAGTGGAAGAAAACACCAGATCTAAGTGGTTCAACATTTGGAGGGCCTACGTCCACTGTGTGAGAGTGTGTGAAATCTTCTAATATGGACTCTAATGGACATAGATACATTCACTCAAGCTTTATCTCTCTTACCATCAATTCAATAGAGTTTCAGTAGGGTGTTTAATACATCTCCCTTTACATGAAGCATACGATAAGTATTTATACTGCTTAAGGGGAGTAATGTACCCCCTAAGCATGCAGTAGGTGTGTGGTGATGAAGGCTGCCAATAGGATTATGACAGTTTTCCATAGCACATGTAACTAATGATGATGAAATATTCCCTCATGTGAGGGGATAATCTCATTATAACATAATTATCCATATGAGACACGCCACTTTGGAACCTTCTACTTCTCGTACTGCAGATGTCATCTGCAGAGGTCTCGGCCTGACCGAGTATGAGGTTTATAATGTACTGCATGACTTTATGCTAAGAAGTGTGGTCTTGGTCAAAGGCATTAGGCCGAGGTGGGTTATAAAGGTCCTCCTATAGTGTCAGTTGGTAAAGAGGATGAGGTTGTCCTTACTATCGAAACTCTCCCTTGAGGTTTCAGCCTAATGGATAGCCAAGGTTATGAGTGACGAGGACGACTCTAGTCTAGACGATTCTTGGAAATGACCTAAGTGAGGTCCTTTTGAAAAGATCGGCTGCTGGTTCCAGGGATCCTCATCCTATGACGAGGTCACACTTGGTCATATCACTCAAGATCCTCAGGAGTGTGAACCCAGTGTCGTTGTATTTCCTAAACTTTTGCCTAGAGGTTATCAATCTTAGCACTGAGCTAGGCAAGGATTGTTATCAAATCTAGTTAGGCATTCGCAGCCTGGTCAATGTTATACATGAATAACTTTCGAAAGGGATTACTCAAACTTTGTATAGGCAACAGAGGAAGAACCGTAGTTTGATGAAAGACCAGAACTAATAAGGAGCCTAGTAAAAATTTAGGGTACCCGATCACACCTGAGAGGAAATTTATTTTTTGGTTTATTTTGAAGGAAAGAGGAATATTTTAGTATTTATGTTTTTCTTTTTGAAAAAAGGGAAAATATTTTTGGTATTTTTTTAGAAATGGGAAAAAAGGAAAATCCTCAGCATGGTCATTATTATTACATTCAACTTATATTATATTTTGCCTAGGATGCCAGAAATATCGAATAGGACCCGAGTCTGGAAAAAATATAGGGTACATGATGCAAGACATAGTTGGACTTATTTCCAGACTCGCGGATAGGGTATTGTTTTAAAAACGGACAAAATAGCATTAAAATTTGGGTGGTAAGGTGATCCATACTTTCAGCATACTTTCTCATTGGAATCGGTAAACTAGGTATGAGTGTCCTAGGTAGACGCCTATATGAGGTTAATGTAGTTGGTGGGTTAGTGGAAAGGTTCCTCCTTTGGCATGACTTCCACGATATACCTCTTTCCTATAAGGGAAATCGTTTAGCGGTACACGTGGACAGGCTATTTGATATAACGGAGTGTATGTGAATTGCCTCACAATATAGCTCGTTAAGATGGTATGTGTGAGAGAGAATTCGATATACTCAACGTGCATGAATGAGTTCCCTGATATATGCCTCCCTTCATGAGTTCGGTCAAGTGGTACGATGTGAGGGGAAAACATTCGATATCTATCAAAGATACGAGGAAATTGGAAGATGGGAATCATATCGCTTAGATTAACTGTGTCCCGCAGAACCGACACCCATTTCGAAGTGACTTCGTAATACGGGCAAAATTTTGGTCAATATTACAATGCTCAAGTGGTGTAGTCTGCAACAATCCATGAGTCTTAATTATCATCTTATGAAGAGTTTTATGTATGATAAATAAGATAAATACTACCACTATAAAGGAGAATATACAAGTAGCATGGGATAAGGGGATAAACATGTAGTGTAAACTAGGTTGTATGTACATAAAGCATGGAGACTATATAAAGCATGGTGGTGGATACAAAGTGTGAGGCATGTGAATATACACAAATGAGTGAGAAATATGCACAAAGTAGGAGAGTGACGTGTGAATATATGAGTGAAAAAAGTATGTGGATATACGTAAGTGAGAGAAATGTGGAAGTTTGTGCTAGTTTGACTAAACATGAATATCTACAAGTGGTGTGTGAAACATATGAGTGAGCATGGAGCTATATACGAGTGAAAAGAACGTTAGAGTGTGTGCTAGTTTAACTAAACTTGGATATCTTCAAGTGGTGTGAATCATGTGCAAATAAGAGTATGCGGAGTGAAACATGATGAATATACACAAGTGAGTAAATAGTGAAACATGGTAAAAATATACAAGTGAGTAAAAGGTGAAACATGTGATAAGAAAATGATATATACATGTGATGCAAAAAGATAATGGTAGAGAGAAAGATATAAACATTATAATTGAACAAGTTAAATATACAACATATGAGTATGAGAGAAAGAAGAACATATAATTGGAGGCATATGTACACATGTAGAAAATTATAGAGAGAGATTATCAAAGGAAAGATAACCCATGTGAAATAGAGTCAAGTCCTCTAAAAATAGTCCCTGGCGAAGTCGCCACTATGGACATTTGGGTCGAATTCCTCCGGCGTGGGTTGGACCCAAAAATGGAAGGGATATAAAATCAAAGAAATCTTTCTCCTTATGCGTGCGGGGATTGGAGGATAAATGAATCCTCTTTCCTCCAGTCGCGCTAGTCTCCGCGGGCTACCACGAATATAAATCGGACATTGTCAAAAGGGAGAAAAATGTAGAAATTGAGTCGCCAGCCCATTTTTCTCAAAACAAGCAATAGAATGTAGCCACCCCGAGAGCAAGGCATCAAAAGACATACTAATGCATACGAAACCAAATTATTCGGGTGTTCGGGGACTAAGTTACAAAATGGGAAGGCGTTAGGCACCCATTTCACCCTTTTGATCTTTCATAGGCTATGATTATATTATCCTTTTCTACAAAATATGATACATGTGTACATGTGTGCAGTTTGAATAGTGAGAGAAAGAAATTATTCTACTCACGTCATGAGAAAGGCGGAGTGGAATGATTATAAGGAGTGTGCAAAAGAATAACATAAAAATATAATGTGAATGTCAGTCAAATCATAAATAATTATGAATAAGTAAATGTGTATACCGAGTAGGAACATTAATATGTAGGAGTACGCGTATTTGCAATACTACTAGATGCAAAAAACCATAAAGTGACTAAACGAGAAAATAGGACTTGAATCCTAAGATTGGCCCGGGACGTCTACGTAGCCCAAAGGGCATCAAAGTCCACGTAGTTTGAAAGTGTCCGAGGGTTGGGTTTTGAAGCACCCTATATCTTTGACTTACTTAAGTCTATATTATATAGGTGCTCATCTAGTTTGGAAATTGTGACAAAATTTGAATCACAGCCCTAGTTTTCAAAGAAACCTCAGACTGTACAAAATGCCTCTATATGTTCTTAAACGGTAGTTCACCATCAGCACACACTAGGATTGCATACATACATCATATCATGCTATATTTGGTTGTGTGTGAGTTAAATCCTTTGAAATCAAATTTCTAATAATTTTTGGGAATTTTTAAATAATTTCTAAGATTTTAAAATGATTTTTAGAAATTAAATTTGTGGATTTAAAAACCCTTGGTGTTAGATTTATAATTTATTTTTATGGCATAAAATATGGTTGGGTAGAAATCGTAAGCGCTTGAGAATATTGTGGATGCAATTTGTATTTCTAACAAATCTAAAACACGCGTTTTTCATTTCATCACAGCCTTACACGTGTTGCCCTTATAACGACTAGATTTGTGTTTTCTCCGTCTCACACTCTTGAGCTTCTCTGTGAACCATTGGATATATTTTAATCAATGATATGCATGTGTTTCCTAATAATCCACGTGTTTGATATTGAACCAATCAATTCTATTTTAAAAGCGGTGGGTTGATAGACGTTAGATTAACATAAATGTAATCCTGATGGTTCATTTACCCTCGATCTTCCAGATCCTTCTTCTCTCAGTATAAAAGGAGACTTCGTCTCATATTTTGCAACTTTTGTTATTTTCACCTCTAAGAGAAAATAGAGTGAAGAGAGATAAAGTGTTAGAGAGAGAGAGAGAGAGAGTTTGAAGTTTTTTTGGCAAACCCTAACTCAAACTTCACCCAAATCAAAACCAGAAAACCTTTTTATGACTGTTTATAGTTCGAGATTTGTTAAGTATTTCCTCTACTGTCCTATAACTCTTTGCCAATTTAATCACGCTAATTAAGTCTCTATTTCTGTATATAAAAATTTGATATTTGATTTTTTGTGATACAGATCACTTAGTTACTTGCTAGATCTGATTTCTTATTTCGAGAAATCTATTTTTTTTGTTGTTTTCAAAATAAATGTTGTTTTCAAACCCTAAACCAACAAAACCCTCTCTGATTTCAACTTACTCAAACTGTCAGATTTAGATCTAGGTTTGAGATCTTGATTCGGGATTTCACTTTCAATAGTAAATACTTTCAAATAAAGAAAGTGTATAGGATCTTGTCTAGTTTGTATAGCAAGATTCCTTCTTGATCTACGGATTACTTAAAAGATCCAAAGTCTGACTTATTTGACTAAGCTAATTTTAGAAATCATTGAATCTTGAGATATCTGTTTGTAAATTTGTTATTCATATTGTCTGTAATTAAGTGTGTGTGTGTGAGTTGCATGCATGAATTTAGAGCACTATACCACATACACCTTCACACTACTACACTGAAACATGTTGGTGTTGAGATATTGGATACTTAGAGTCGACGTAAATCTAGAAGGAGTAAAGATAATAACCTGGGAGAACATCAGCAATATCAGAACCTTATGAGAAGTCAGAACATGCCAGAGGAGTTGGTACATTTCTGAACTTAGATTACGTTTGATTGTGTGTCTTGATTGTTAAATAGCTTGTAATATGTTACTCGTTTTTAGTGGATTTTTTACTTTTGTGGCGTAGAGGTCACCGTGGATGTTTCCCCAATTGGGTGATGTTTTACCACGTTAAAATTTCTTGTGTACACTTCCTTTTAGTCTCATCCCATTCTCAAAGTTTTATTGGTTTATTTGGCTTAAAGTTTTGTTTTTCAAAACTCTTAAACGTATAACTGAAATTACTCGTTCATACTATTTTACACATCTTGTGTTTAAAATTTGTTTTAAGAAAAGAGTTTCTTCAACAAACTGTTCGGATCCGTTTAGATAGTTCATTATTGTATTAAACAACTTAAGTTGTAGTTTTTCAAGTTTAATCCATTAATCCTAAATTAGAACTTTCTTTAGTTTAATTTTTAGAAAATGTGCACAAGTGTAGGGACTGTGGAAAATGAGGAAATTCCAATTTAGGGTGTATAGGAAAATCCTCTTTTGGTTTTTTTTAAATATTTTACGAAGATAAGTTTTGTGTGTAAAAAATATTTAAAAAGTGAGATTAGTTTTGAATTGAAGAAATGAAATAAAAGCTATATCAAAGTGGAAAGAAAAGTAAATAACTACTGGTAAGAAAATGAGTTATAAATCGATAAGAGTAGACCTTGTACAGAACTTTAATTATGATCATCTAGTGGTGGAGGATAATTTTTTGGTGGTTGGATAGTGGTGAGGTAAGAGTAACTAGTGTGGTGAAAGATGGATGGGAATGATGTAAGAAAATGGAGAGAATGTTTGAAAAAATGAAATTTTGGCGTACTGGTTTCAAGGAGAGTGTTCTGACTTCAGGAAAGGGCCCTTAGGAATGAGGTCATGACCTCCTTAAATAATAAAAAATTAGGGTTTCAGGGGGATGCCAATCGACATAGGCCCTGACCTATCTATCGACACACCTCTACCGTGTTGGCGAAGAAAAGTACACCATGTTGATAGCCAGGGGTCTGGGGGGCCTATAGGTAGTCTGAAACGGACTTTTTTGGGGGGGAAAAGGGCATAAAATCCAAATCGCAAGTCTGAATTGCGCACGATTGGGACCTTGGAAAGGGTATTCAAATCCCTATAAGAATACATTCATGCATTCCCGGGTTCGAGAGTTGATAAAATTTAAATGGGAATCGAAAGCACCCCATGGCATCTAGGCGGGGGTTCTTGGAGTTAAAAGTCACACGAATGGTAAGGTCGATTCATGCACTATATGGACCATTGGAAAGGAGATTCCGAGACCTAATAGATTTCAATGAACTTCACATGGTTTGGAGAGTTGACTGAGGTTAAACGGGTCTTGGAAGTGCCCGATGGCCTCTAAATCAGGGTTCGAATTAGGACATTGGGTCTTTTAGTGGGAGAAGGAGTGTTAGGGACCTAGTGAGGTATTTATGGGGTACCAAGATGGGGTTTCTACACTTTGAACTGAGTATTACCTCAAATTCAAAGATAAAGTGGTCAAATAGTTAAACGTATGCATCACTTGGGTAATCGAATATCCTACATAGATGGCGAACATTATCGTTATACCAAAATTAGGAGGAAAATTTCGTATGTGGGTCGACTATCGGGATCTGAACAAAGCAACTCTAAAGAATGGTTACCCTTTACCCAACATCGATCTGATTATTGATAACACTTCTAGTCATGCGCTCAAGTTATTTGTCGATAGCTTTGTCATGTATAACCGGATCAAGATGCATCCTGATCACCAAGAGAAGATTTCCTTTATCACCCCATGGGGAACCTTTTGCTACACCTTCATGACTTTTGGTTTGAATGGATCTACCTACCAAAGGGAAGCAACAACCATTTTGCATGATCTTATCCATAAAAAGGTAGAAAGCTATGTTGATAATATGACCATTAAGTCCAAAACTCCAAAGGGTACCATCCCTACCTTAAGGAAATTATTTGAGCGACCGCGGCAATATCAAATGCATCTCAATCCTAAAAATGCAACTTCGGCATGACGAAACGAAAACTCCTTGATTTAATGGTCAGTGAGAGAGGGGTCTAAGAAGACCTTGCCAAACTTAGATAAATCCTCCAAATGTCGCCATCTCGAATGGCCAAAAGAAGTTTACGGCTTCTTAGGTAAACTCCAGTACATCAGTCAGTTCAACAGCCACCTGACCTCCATCTGTTAACCTATCTTCAAACTTATTCGGAAGGATTCGACCAAAGTCTAGAACAAGACATGTCAAGAAGCCTTTGACAAGATCAAGCAGTACTTTACCCGATCTTCGGTGCTTATCCTTTTATACCTCACTGTCACTGACACTGTGGCAGGAGCTATACTAGCCCAATGCATGAAAGAGTTGAGCAAATAAAGATCCATTTACTACGCTAGTCAAAAGCTAGCTGGGTATGAAGTAAACTACTATGCATTAGAGATGGCGTGTGTCACCTTAGTTTGGGTCACTTTTAAGCTTTAAAATTACATGATTGTGTTCCTAATCAAGTTGGTGTCCCGAATTGATCCCATGAAATACCTATTAGAAAATTTTTCCTTATCCAGTCATATTTATCATTGGTTGATGTTACTAGACGAATTTGACATCACACATGTCCCTCGAAAATCCATGAAAGGAAGATCCATCTCTCACAAACTTGCCGACAATCCCATGGGAGAAGTCGATGTGTGGATTTTTGAGTTCTCAGATGAAGATATTATTTATACTTATAATGAAGAGTTCCATTGGAATATGTTCTTTGATAGAGCTGCTAATAATAAGTGATATGGCATTGGGATATTCCTAATCACCCCTGACGATTCTCACACTCCCATCGCCATCAAGTTGGACTTTCCCCACACCACCAACAAGACAGAGAATAAACATGCACTGTAGATCTCAATACTGCTCTTGAAAAAGTAATTAGATGCATCGGCATCTGTGGAGACTCAAATCTCATCATTGTACAAATCCTACAAAACTAGAAAGTCAGAGATTACAAATCCTACCCTTTCACGCTCACCTTGAAGTGATTTTCTCCTAATTTGAGGGAATCACCTTCCACTACCTTCCATGCTCAAGAAATAACTTTGACGATGCATGGGAACCTTGGACTCCATGGTCGACATAACCGAAGGATTAAAAATGTCTCCCTTTCTAGTCCAAAATAAATTTACACCCACACACTGCTACCACGTCAAGATCATAACAGAAGACGATCTAGACATAGTTAAATTATGGTATTGCGATATTTGGTGCCTACTCAAGCATGGTAAATATCCCCAGGAGGCTAGTAAGAAAGACTACGTGACTCTTTTCAGGCTTATTGCTCAGTACATCATCTGTGACACAGTGCTTTTCAAGAGAAATTTCGACGAAACCCATTTACAATGCATAACAGGGGTTGATGTCGAAGACATGATACAGAAAATCCACAGCGGGGAATGTAGTACCCATATGAACGGTCATATTCTTGTTAAAAATATCATCCGTCAAGAATATTACTAGACCATCATGGTCCAAGACTACGCTACTTATGTCAAAATGAGCCTCAAATTATAATAGTTTGCCAATCTTCAGCACTTGCCTCCCCGGGAGCTGTACACCATGACTTCACCTTAGACCTTCTCAACTTGGAACATTGACATCATTGGGAAATTCACCCCCAAAGCATCAAACGGTCACAAATTCATCATATTTGCCATTGATTATATTACCAAATGAGTTGAAATCGAGTCATACGCGGTGTTGAATGCCAAGAAATTGGTCAAGTTCTTCCAAAAGAACATAATCTACGGTTACGAAGACCAAGTATTTCAAGGGTCCGGGGACTAAGTTACGAAATGGGAAGGTGTTAGGCACCCATCCCATCTTTTCGGTCTCTCATGGACATGTGTTAATATTCTTCTGTTAAACTCTATGATGTGTGTGCTTATGAGCATAATATGAATAGAGGTTGACATCGCTCGACTCGTGTCATGGATAAAAGCGAAGCAAGGTCATCCTTAGTAATGTTCTCAAAATAGTAATTCAAAATATAATATAATTGTTTGCATATTCACAAGTCGTTGTAGAAGAACGAGTGCATATATTGGATAAGACATAAGAAAGCAAGCATATAAAATATATATATATATATATATTAAGAATATAAGCTAAGAACAAATTAACAAATATATATGGGAGGACCCGAGTTTATGGATTTACATAAGATGCCTACGTAGCTCGAGGTGGAATCAAAGTTAACGTAGTTCAAAGACAATAATATGTGGGGTTTAACCGATAAATGCAATCGGGGACTTTGTTTATATGTGTGTGTGTGTAGAAAAAGGTGTTTTAGTGTGACAAAATGTGATGAGAATTCCCCGCTTGGAATTTACAGGCAAACCCGATTTTGCTTTTTTAGGTTTTCTTATAATAATAAAGTATGTGCAAATACTAATAATCAAAAGTTTAAAATTACGTTATATATTGTAATGAAGTAAAGTACTGAAGTGAAAATGAAGTAACTAATGAAAAAATAAGAGAATTTAAAGATAAAGGGGAAGAATTAGACCTCCTAATGAAGAATTAAAGTGGATATTGATTGTAAATGCGTTGATATCACAATGAGATGATGGTGGTATGTGGATATGGGTGAGAATTTACTCAAAAGAGTATGAAAAGAATGGAATAAACGTGGGAAATGGACTTTTTTTAAAAGGAGAACAGCTTTAAATTCGAGAATATTTTCTCTTACTTAATGAGAGGGATGTTCAGGGGTGCTTTTTATAGTGAGGTCATGGCCTCTATTTATAGGTCCAAGGGGGCGATGATCATCTTGGTCCTTGACCTACCTATCGACATAGAACCCCAGACACACTGTCGATATGTAGGGTCCTAGGGGTGCCATTCAGCAGTCTAAGACAGGTTTTTAAAAAAATGGTTGTAAAATGCGAACCAAATCATGCACGGGGTAGGCCGTTAAAAATTTTATTTAGACCCTTTAAGAATCCATTGAGCCACTCCCAAGTTTTTTAGTTGAGCGAGGTTAAATGAGGCCCAAATCGTTGGTCACTGGACAGGAAATGTTCAAAGGAAAATGGATCGTTTGTCCAAAACGTAAGGCTGATTCACGCAGGGGATGGACCGTTGGAAATGGTATCCAATGGACTTAGAGATTTCATTCAGATTTGTCCAGTTTGGATATTTAACCATGGCCAAACAGGGCCCGAAATCACCTGATGATCTTTTAAAGTAAAATGGGTCGTTCGTCTGTACCGTAAGGTTGATTCGTGCACGGGGTAGACCATTGGAAAGGTTATTTAGAGGCCTTTGAAGATTCATTCGGCTTAGTTCAAGATGAAGAGTTGATCGGGGTTAAACGGGGCTCTAGAGTGCCCGGTGGCCTTCAAATTAATTTTTGTGGTAAAACAGATCGTTCGTCCATACCGTAAGGTCAATTTGCGCATAGGGCAGACCATTGGACAAGGGATTCGGAGCCCTTCAAGTATTCATTAATATTTTTCTAGGTCAAAGAAGTTGACAAATGTCATACACGACTCGGGAGAACCCAATGGCCTCTAAATTAGTTCTTGATAGTTAAATGGAACGTTCGTTCAAAATGTAAGGTCGATTCGTGCACAAGGTAGACCGATGGAAAGGGGATTCAGAAAACTTTGAAGATTCATTGAGTTTTTGCTTAGGCAAGAAAGTTGACCAGAGTCAAATGGGGATCGGGAGCACCTAATATCCTCTAGATTCATAATCGGGGTATGACCTAGAGTTTTATGATCAAATAAGTGAGTGATAGGGATCTAAAGAGGTTCTTAGGGGGTCCTAGGATGGGGTGCCTATAGTGAGACCCTCGACTGGAGATATTAAAATAATTGAAGGCCATATAATGATAGACGCCACATCAACATTGGGTAAGAGGATTTTAGACCAATTCTGAGGACCTAGAGGATGAAGTTGACCAATTCGGAGGGTCGAGGTTAGTTCTGAGGACCTATGGATGTGAAAGTGACAAATTTAGCAAGCCTAAGTCGATTCTAAGGACCTAGAGAGGCGAAGATGATCGGTTCAGTGAGTGAAAAATGTGTTATGATTGGTTCTAAGGGCTAGGGAAACCAGTTCAGTGAGTCGAGGTCAGTTCTGGGGACCTAGGGAGACGATGATGATCGATTTTAGTGAGTAAAAATTAAATCTCAAGTTGTGCTGGGGACAACTAATCCAGTGGGTCAAGGCCTTATTCTGAGGACCTTGAGTTGGGATCACCAATTCTGAGGGTCGAGTTCAATTCTGAGGAACTTGAATTGTGATAACCGATTCGGAGGGTCGAGGTTAATTCTGAGGACCTAAAGTTGGGATGACCAAATTTGAAGGCCTAGGACATTTTTGAGGACCTTAAGTAATGACGACTAATTTTGAGGATCGAGATCAATTATGAGGACCTTACATTGTGGCGATCAATTCTGAGGTTCGAGGTTATTTATGAGGACCGTAAGTTATAGC
The DNA here is from genome assembly GCA_949130495.1 of Sambucus nigra. Lineage (NCBI taxonomy): Eukaryota > Viridiplantae > Streptophyta > Magnoliopsida > Dipsacales > Adoxaceae > Sambucus > Sambucus nigra. Next base: position 540,141,923 of record OX422215.1, on the reverse strand, counting down.
GACCGGTTCTATGGGTTGAGGTCAATTCTGAGGACCTAAGGTTGTGACGACTAATTTTGAGGGTCGAGGTCAATTCTGAGGACCTAAAGTTGTGACGATCAATTCTAAGGATCGAGGCCATTCTAAGGACCCTAAGTTATGATGACCGATTCCGAGGGCCGAGGTTAATTCTGAAGACCTTATGTCGGGACGACCAATTTTGTGGGCCAAACTCAATTCTGGGGACCTTAAGTTGGAGCGATCAATTTTGAGGGTCGAGGTCAATTCTGAGGACCTTAAGTTATGATGACAAATTCTGAGGGTCGAGGTCAATTATGAGGATCTTGAGTTTTAGTGCTAGATATTGCTCTTTTGGGGAATTTAAGTTACCAGCGATTTCACTCGAGATTATGTTGTTTTAGTAGACTAGGATAAGGGAACATCATTGGTTCTGCTTGTTGAATATATTAAGGATAGGTGTGTAAGATTGATCATGTTGGGGATTATGCGGGGGATAAGAGCGTAAGATTAATCCGACTGGGGATTTTGAGAGTTTGTAATGGGCTTAGTACTCCAAAAGATGGTTTTCTTGAGGAAGTTGATGTTCCATATTTTTTTAGGGATTTTTGGAAATTTTTTTATAATTTTCTGGATTTTTTTGTAAAAAATTTGAAAGGGGGTACCAATAGGCAATCTTGGGAGGGAGCCAATTGGTAAGGTCACGGAGTCCTAGGCTTACTTTGGAAGAGGAAAAGGTGGCTGCCGATCGATATGGTCAAGGGATTACCGATCGGCAGGCCCCTTAGTCTTCTATAAGAGGGGGTGAACCCTCCCCATTTTTTACACCTTCAAGTGTTTGAATATTATGCTTTCTCTCTCTAAAAGCCTTTCGTAAGCCCTTTTTGCTTTTAAGACTTTAAATGGTTGATTCTTCAAATGAGTGATACAACACTGAATGACTGGCCATTGATGACTGGGCTTCCTGGAGTGGCATTCTAGGGTACCTTTTGCTTTGGACAATGAAAATGCCTTTGAATGTTTGAGCCGGCAGCTGATGAGCGTATTCTATTATGCGATCTGACATACCACCATTCATCCAGGGTGAGGAACCCTAGTGGTTATATAAGTACAATGACCTTTGGTATTCCATTTCATTTTCCTCTTTCTTCTTTGTACTAATAAAGGGTTTTTCTTCTTCTTCTTTTATAGACTGACATTGCCCCTTCGATCATTCGGTCTCAGAGGATGATGGGCTGAAGGAGTTTTAGGAAAAGCTCCCTGCTATGGATCCCTCGATGGTCTCCTACGTTGGTTTTTTCCATTTGGCGCAAGCTTTAAATGAGACACCTCGCTCTACTGCTGTTTTGTGTGTTCTTGGGGAAAGATGGTGGGACACTTCCCACACATTTAATTTTGGTTTCAGGGAGATGAAAATCACTCCCATAGATGTTCATCAGCTGACAGGGGTTAATTGTGAGGGGTTTTAGATAGTAGTGGACCGCACATTGATGGTGACACCGGAGGCGGTGCGTGCAGCCTTAGGGGACGTGGGTAAGATCGTATCTGGAGATTCGATCTGCTTTTCTGCCTTGAAGGAGATGCTCTTGATGAGGAGGGTGTACATTATCGATGGGCGACAGGTGAGACAGACGACCCGTCTGTTTATTTTACTTCTGTTGGGTGACTTTTGGGTGTCAACGTGGTCCATCTTTGGTTCTTGTCGTATTTTAGGACGATTCCATACGTCCAGCTATATGACTAGGGGAGACTGACCTTGACATCTCTTTATTCTTCTTTATATTCTTTCATTCGATGCTGCAAGTAGACTTTTACGGGGGCCAAGTATCTTCTGGAGGTAATTTTGGATTTATTTTTCTTTTTATAGATTTCTTTGCATTCTTCTTTTTTTCCATTTTTGCCGATTCCTGCCTTTTATAGACGTGGTTCTATGAGGTGATAGGGTATAATGAGGTGTTAATAGACCAGAAGGATGAGGATTTAGTGGAATTCTATCATATGTTTCGGTGGCTAAAGTCCAATCGGAGGTCGAATTAGTCTTTCTCCTTAACGTACGTGCTATGGGCTCTAAATGCCCTGACGAGTGACCAGGTTATCTTTTTATCTTTTTTGAGTTATTTTTTACATCTTAATTCCTTAAATTGATATTGATTATATGTTTTGGATTGAAAGTGACCTTCAACCCTTGGGGGTGACTCCACAGGATATGGGGTGACGGGCCTACATGCGCAGATGCGACGAATTATTGCGCATCAGTTTCGGTATGCTTGGTACCTAGGGGAGAAGGTGGTGAGGCAGATTGTGGATAAGGAGGTGGTAGTCCCACTGTTGGTTCCCCCTATGTACATGAGGCAAGGAAGAGAGATGTCAGACAATGCCTGGGCAGCGGCGATGATTGGGAGCCCGAATCGCACTATACAAATATAGTGACGAGCATGATTATCTTGATTTTGTGATGATCTAGATGATTCCCTCTTGCATTTAGGACATGGAGAACATGCCTCCACCCTTTATGGCTTTGGTAAGGGGTGTTAGTGAACCGATAGGATTTCCCCACAGCGCATCTAGTGGCACATTAGCCATGGCGGCAGTAGAGGAGGCTCCGATCATTTAAGATACTCCCCCTTTGTACAATTTTTAACAGAGTAGTGGAGAGTCACTGAGCGTGTTTCACCGTCCTCACACGCCGGTGTCTAGGTTGATGGGTCTTATAGATGAGTCCCTCTACCCTTAGGTATATTCTCTCTTTTCCTCTATTTGATTCTTTTTTGTTTCCATACTGACTAACTCTACCTTTTTACTTGTTGCTTCTTTGTTTGCAGTATGTTCGGGATCACAGATTAGATGGCCTCCATGTAGGATTATATCAAGACATCAGCTCCTTCATGTTTTGTGCCACCTACCAGATGAGGGTTCGGGTTCTGGGAATGGAGGCTCCATCGCTCGTCGCAAGGAAAAATGCGTCCGTCATGGGGTGGAAGGTTCAGGAGAAGTCCCATTTGTATTTTTTTGGTTTTCTTTTCTATCTTCAATATGTAACCAAGTGAAGCAAAAAATATATATGAAGAAATATGCATTTTCTTTTTCAGAAATTTTCTTGATTTAGTGACCTATCCTATATGTGCTTTTAATTTTCAACTAAGAATTTTTATTTTATGCAAAGGCAGAGATAAGTATGGAATTGGAAGGAAAAATATTTATTATTATGAGAAAAATAGAGTAAAAGTAATTAACTAAGGGAAAATATTTTTGAGTAAGAAATGAGAATGATTTTTTTGAGGGAAAATAGAGAAAATGTGTAAACTTTAAAAATAATAACCCGAGGGTAATTTTTGCAAAATGAGGTTTTTTTTTAATTTATTTTGATGTAAGAGGAAAGACGAAAGTTTCCGAAATAGGGGGTTGCAGATCGGCATACCCCTTGACCTGCCTATCGGCATAGGGGTCAAGTCAAATCGTCCCTAGGCCTTGATTGCACTTTCCTTCACATCAGAGTACTTAGGTTTCCAGAGCTCTTGTCTTTTGCCAAGGGTTTTAAGTATAAAGGGAGGGGTATGGGATGAGCTTTCTCTAAAAATGACCATATTTCTTCTCTTCTTTATATTTCTTATTCCCAAATGGCTCTTCTCATGTATGAGGGATTTTCTTCTTACCTTGACGATCTGGAGGCCATGTGCTTATATAATGTGGACTACGATGATTTCAACTTGCGTCGGGTTTCTCTGTAGCGTAATCGAACCATAGACTAGAACCTGTTAGCAGCGACGGTATAGTTCTGGTACCTTGAGGATCATGTCTTCCGTTTTGGACTGGATCAGGTGTGTCCTACTTATGAGGAGTTCTCGGCCATGTTGGGTTCAGCCCAAGTGTAGAGGAAGATATGCTCGATTTTTCCTGTTCTCCTCGGGTATTTTTGGCAGAGTTACTTCACATATCTCCCTCTGCGTCTCATTCGTTTGTTGCTCAAGGGGCTATTTATCTCCAGACGGTTATGTATTTGAGCACTTGAGGGGTTTTAAGGATGTTGTCTTTGCTAGAGCTATCGCCTTGGGCCTTACTGTGAGGTTGTTTCTAGTGATGGGGGAGTTGACATCGGATCCCCAGGTGGCTATGATAATGGCGTGGATGTCTTACCGCTATAATCTTGTAGTAATGGTGTTGGCTGAGACCTGAATGGTCTAAATGATTAGAAGGACGGTTGTTCCAAATTTCTGAGAAGAATCCCAATAATGCTATTTATATAGCTTATAGAGAGGTCTTTTCTGGTGGCTCCTCCTGAGTATCCCTTGGCGGTTGTGCCTAATTTTTTTGTCTAGCCAATCTAAAGCTTCGACCCATCTGTAGAGAGTTGGGTCAACTGGTTTGTAGAGCATAATCCCTTTGTCCTTGATGGTCAGTGCCGTGGTGGGGAGACCTACTACCTATCTTGTAACTTGGAGAGTATCGATATGTGCGGTTGGTTGGCCTTCTACAAACTTCCTTCTATATCCCCTAAAAACTCCTGTGTCAAGTCGGGTGGGAACAAATTGTGCTCCCTCGCATAATAAACTTCTTCCTAGTGGGGGATTTAACTGAATCATTAAGGATGATGATGGGATATTTATGGTACCATCGTTGTCCATCTATTCGTCTATCACAGTCTATGGAAGACATGTGTTTGGGGACTACCTGAAGTGGTTATTGAAGGGGGTAATAGAGAAAATTATTGCAAAAGAGACCGGTCAAAGGTGGTTCGTTGACTTTGACACCATGGAAAATGGTGTTGTGGTTTTGTCCAGGTTTGTCAGGGCATACCTCTCCATGGATCTCATATGAAATGTCAACTAGGAGTTGAAAACTTGGGTACCCCCAAGGGCTGGTAACAATGATGAAGAGGGGTCCTCCGGAAGGTGAAGGCAATGTTTTGTCAGTCTTGGGTGATTTTTTTGTGAAGTTATGGTAATTTTGGTGTTTTTTTATTTTGGGGGGGGGGGTGGAATAATTGATATTGTAACTTGGTTTAGGATTAGGTTCGTTTAAGAATTGTTTGGTCAATGGAAGGGATGGTGGTTTGTTTAACTCCCTCTGCTGATACTTCATGTAATAGAGTTGTATAACTTATTAAAAATAAAAATTGATTTTGATCATATTTTGTTGTGCCTCTTGATGAGTTTTGCATTTTAATTATCTATAACAATCGCTAAGACATACATAATCCTTTTGTTCATGTAAATTATAAAATGGACTGCCATTCTTGGAGGTTAAAAAAGAATCTTCTTTTGTGAAAAAGAAGGGGATCGGGCCGATGTATGATGTATGGGATTCCTACATAACTCTTGGGTCTTTCAAAATTCTTTTGAGTTTTATTTTGAAAAGAATTTTTTTTTAGAGGATCAAGTTTCACATAGTTTTGGGTAGGGAAAATGAAGATTTTTTTTAGAATAGAAGGGGGATGAGAATATTCGTAGCGCGTTGAGATTTTGAACTAAGGGTAAAAAAAATTGAGATGGTCCAGGTTGACTGGACGCGCCATCTCCTCTCCATCGAGGTCTGTCAGCATAGTAGCGCCTCCTGAAAAAAAAAATTCACGATGTAGGGGCCTCTCCAATTTGGTTTGAATTTCCCAATGGGGTTCGAAACAGGTTATATGATCTGTTTGAGGGCAAGGTCTCTTTCCTGGACACCATCGTCCTTGACTTTTTGGTTGAATGATTGCAGTACCTGACGATAGTGCCCCTATATATGATATAGAGCCTTAAGTCTCTATTCATCCAAGAGTGATAATTCATCAAAGAGGATCTGATGTCATTCTTCTTCACTAACTTTGCTTTCAAGTAGGGTACAGAAGAAAGGTATTTCTAGCTCAATGTGTGGGACTACTTCCATGCCGTAACTAAAGAATAAGTGGTAGCCCCAGTAAGCATTCTTATTGAAGTGCAATAGCCCCGGTGGCATAAGGGATCCGGTCAACCCAATCTATGAAACTCTCAGTCGTCTTATTAATTATGGTTTTGAGGTTTTTTTTACGACTTCGACAACACCATTGGGTTAGGTCCGGTAGGGAGAAGATTTATGTCTCTGAATCTCTTACTCGTTGACTAATTATGTGACCTAATCTTTAAAATGGATCCCACTATCTGATACTAACTCGTGGGAACTTCGTAACGGCTGATGATGTTCTTTTTGATAAACTTGGCCACTTTCTTAGCATTCAACACGACATATGACTCGGCTTCGAGTCATTTGGTGAAGTAATGATGACCAGGATGAATTCGTGACCGTTTCAATATTTAGGAGTAACCTTCCATATGATTCCAATCCTTTAGGTGGAGGAAGGCCCGGGAAAGGTGATATTGTATAGTTCTCGAGGAGACAAGTGTTAGAGATTGGCAAACTATTAGCATTTGAGGCATCTTTGGACACAGGTCGTGAAATTTTGGACTATAGTGGTTCGAAAGTATCCTTAACAGATTATCTTCTTGGCAAGCATGTAACCATTCATGTGGGGCCCGCATTCCCCACTGTGGATCTTTTGCATCATTTCTTCAACATTAGTCCTTGTTATGCAGTGTAAATGGGTTCCATTGAAGTTTTTTTTTAACAATGCTTTGTCAGAAATGATGTATTGGATAAACAACTTGTGAAGGGTTGCATAGCCTTTTTATATGCATATTGGGGGTACCTATCATGTTTGAGGAGGCACCAAACATCATAGTACCATAATATGGCCATATCCGAATCTTCCTCGGTAATGAGTTCAATGTATTAGCAGTGAGTGGGCTTAGCTTGATTTTTAACTAGTAAAGGGGATATTATTATCCCTTCTGGCATGTCGACCATGGAGGCTAAGGTAGCAATAACATCATATAAATAGTTCTTTGCACGAGGCCGGTACTGGAAGATGACATCTTTGAATTGGGAGGCCATCTCTTCCAGTTGGGCATGGAAGGGTAGGACGCTCTCATCTTTAACTTTCTATTTTTTTGAGGGCGGAGTCTCCGTAGACGTCTAGGTACTGGATTCCTTTCTTAAGGGCGATCTTGTAGCCTATAGTGCATGCCTCATACTCAGTCATGTTATTAGTGCAGGTGAATTCTAGTTTGATGGCAATAGGGGTTTGAGAGTCATAAGGGGCGATTAAGAGTATCCCAATGTCGTATCCTTTCTTGTTGGAAGCTCCATCAAAGAATATCTACCATCTAAGGTCCTCCTGAGAGATGCAGAGAATATCTTCATCCGGGAATTCAGAGACCTAAACATCGTCTTCTTCCGTAGGGTAATCAACAAGGTACTCGGAGATGGCTCCCCCTTTTGATAGGTTTTTACGTGACTTACACAATATCAAATTTGGCTAGTAACATCAACCAATGGGCCATTCAACTAGACAGAGGGGATTTTCTAGCAAGTATTTGATGGGATCCATACGGGATATTATTCTTATGGGGAAGGCAAGAATGTAGTGTCATAACTATTTTGTGACCCAAAATTGAGTGACACTTGCTTTCTCCAGAAAACTATAGTTGACTTCGTACCCGACCAATTTTTTACTGTCGTAATAAATGGCTCCTTCCTTACCTAATTTTTAATGTATTGGGCTAGCAAAGACCTTACTGTAATATCTATGACGGTTAAGTACAGGAGTAGGGGGAGACCTGACTACGGAGGCATAAGCACCGGAGGTCGGGTGAGGTATCGCTTGATTTGGTCTTGGCATGTCTCATTCCAAACTTTAGTTGAATCCTTCCAGAGAAGTTTGAAAATCGGTTTGTAGATCGAAGCCAATTTCCTGATGAACCGAAAGATGTACTGTAGTTTGCCCAGGAATCCTCGGACTTCCTTCTCCATTTGTGGTGGTCGCATCTAAAGTATAGCTTTTATATTGGCGAGGTCTATTTCGATTCCCTTCTCGGTGTCCATGAATCCCAAGAGTTTTCCTTTGGTGACGCCCAAAACACTAGCCGCATTTGATATTATTATAGTCGCTCGAAGAACTTTTGGAGGGTGAGAATATGACATTCTCGAGTTCTAGACTTGATGATCATATTGTCTACATAGACTTCTATCTTCATGTGAATAAGGTCATATAGGATGGTTGAGGCAGCCATTTGGGAGGTAGCCCTGGCGTTCTTAAGTTCAAATGGCATGACAGTATAGCAGAAGGTTCCTCATGGGGTGATGATGGTCGTTTTCTCCTAATGGTCTGGGTGAATCTTGATCTGGTTATATCCAGTGAATCCATCGACAAAAGACTTGAGGGCGTGGCTAGCTGTGTTGTCTATGATCATGTCGCTGTTGGGAAATGGGTAATCGTCCTTTGAGGATGCTTTATTCGAATCCCAGCAGTCGACGCACATGTAGACTTTTCCTCCTTATTTCGGCACGAGGATGATATTGGCGAGCCATGTAGGATAGTCGACTACGCAAATGAAACCCACGTTTAACTGTTTGACCAATTACTCTTTGACTTTGATTGATCATTTGGTGTGGAGATTCCTTATCTTCTAATTGACCAGCTTGCATTTTGGGAATGTTGGAATCTTATGCTCAGCTATTTTGGGGTCAATATTGGGCATGTCATCATAGGACCATGCAAAGACGTCCACGTGTTCCTTTAGAAGTTGCGCACCCTTATGCTCATTGTGACAACTCGCATAATTAAATACTGAGTGATCATGCCTTTATTAAATTGAAACATTATTCCCATTTAGTCCATTCTTAGCATCGCTGTCGAAAATATTTTAAAAAATTAACTAACTACCTAGTATTCAAAAAGTCTGTGCCAAATTTTATCTTTTTATTTAAACAAAAACATGCGGAAATAATTACAATAAACAACATTCCATGCAGTAATAAATAATTTGAACAAACACCAGATAAATAGTTGAAATAAAATAGTACTGAATAAACCATCGGTTCCCAAATCCAATAAAAAATCCCAAGATGAATAAAAGTATGAATACAAAGTCTGAGTGACATAAATGAAATAACTTAGGGCAACATGCTTGAATGAAATACTGAACAATACCATACACTATGAATGAAGTAATCAAAGAGACTAAGTCCAAATCCTACAAGCATCCACAAGTGTTGAAGCTATGCATCCCTAGAACAGATCATCCTACTTGGCGTGCCTGTGGCTGGACACCTAAAAGGTTTTGAACATATTTTGCAAGTACGGGTCAGAGCCCAAAGTTCTTGTAAAAATATTTTTCAAGCATTTAAATTGTAGTTTAAATGAACATTTATTAGATATACATCTTAGGTTGCGAACACTCCCTTGAGTTAATCACCTCTCATCTATAGTGCACACCTAACATCTGCCACTAAACCCACCTAGTCATGCTACCCAAACTAACTAGGTCTCCAGTATCTAACTAACTACTAACCAATCTAGCTCACCCATACCTCCCATATAGTACGCTACAGTATACCCTAAATTATCATTACGCCCTTAGTTAAGTTTCTCTTTAACTTACCCGTACCGCCCATATAGTACGCTACCAATCTACTTGATAATTTGGATCTCCCTTATGTGGTTATTAAATTTAAATTAACATTTCACATATGTTATTGTTCACCTTTTTATTTAGTTTACCTACTTAGATTTCATATAAGATATATGTTATCTATCTGCCTACTATTTACACATTAGTAGATTTAATCATTATTTTGATATACATTATGTAGTCTCACTACTATCACGCATAAGTAGATTAAACATTGCTTTAGATATACACTATCTAATCTCACTACTATCACACCTTAGTAGATTAATCATTCAGGTATATATATATATATATATATATATATATATATATATATATATAGCATCCATCGAAATGGACACCGTGATGCACACTTGCATACTCTGCTATCAAGTCCATGTACCTCACGGACTAAGTCAAGGATTATCGGTTCGGAATGTCTCCTCGAACCATCAATAAAAAACACATATTAGAGGCGAACATAGCACAAAGTCTTTGGGGCTTCTCACTATCAGTACTATGTTCTGGGGCACAAGTCCATACCTCATTGGAATCGTCAAGATGGGATCGCCCACTGTGCGGAACCTCCGTGATAACAAATAGTGTAGGTATGGTCACATATATAAAAGAACATATTAGGCATACACATAACCTATCCATATGTATATTCAATATAGGCACACACACACACACGACCATCCCTATAGGCATCCACTCATACTATAATTTTTGTCCATATAGGTATACACTCACCTATAAAAATCACCCGTATGTAGTATTTATCTCTTGAATACTCAACGTGTCATTTATTCATAATATAACTCCTTATGGTATATTCTCGATTATTATTCTCTACCCGAAAGGCCCATTATTACCCCTAATTTTAATTCAGTAGTTACTACAATTATACCCTACTGGTTATATTCTTAGATTATGGTCTATTATTCCCATAATTCAAATTCTAACTTGCCCGGTGTACAAGTCACTCGATTTACTGCCGTCGGTTAATTATCCCAACTTAACCCTTAACAATATAACTCAATCCTTTACCTCATGCCTACTAACCTCCCTTAAGTCTCCATATAATTACTAAACTAATGAAAAAGTTCTTCGTAATTCAATTCCTGGGGATATATCATCAAAAAGGCAAAATTATGGTTTTCTGGGCAGCCGAATCGATTCGCCTAGGAGGCCGAATCAATTCGAAGTGTAGCACGTCTCTCCTAACTTGCGTTTTTATGATTTCTAACCTTTATACCTTTTCTCCAAATGTTTATGAAACTTCACCAAAATTCAAACCCACATGTCTAATCATTACATAAACGTATAAGAATGATTTTCAACGTAAAATTATCATAAATTCATCACGAATTCAACTCAAGATCCGATTATCTTTAAAACACCCATAAAACCCTAGTTTATGTGTTCTTCAAGTTTATTCCTCAAGAAACCAATATTACTTTTTTCTTAATCATACTAAACCCTCTGATTTCTTATTATCAACATCAAGGAATCTATCTACATGCAATTCCTACTTCAATTCATGAATTTACCCCACCCAAATCCATATTAAATCTTCCAAAAGCATGTAAATCAGACCCTATTCTACAGTGGTATCATAACATGCTTAAAATAAATGAAATTTAAACACTTTCATCTCTATAGTAGATCTGATTTTTGTTTGGATGATGCTAAGGTTGTTCTCCCCTCGCTCTCTGATCTCGATTTCATTGCATGTGAGCGAAAAATGGTGTAGGAAGATTGGTTCTCTCCTCCTCCTCCTCTCCCATGGCTGCTATCCCTTTAGATTTGTGTTAAACCAAGCCCCTCATTCCAATGGGCAGATATAAACCTACAATTTTCGGAGTTCCTCCAACCCTAAGTTCTCAAATGATCGAAATGCCCTTAAATGGTGTCGGGCTGGTCTAAAATCGTCCCAGGACCCAAACTATACACTTGGATATATTATTTCGACTATTTCAACCCTTTCGGAACCAATAGTGACCTCAAAATAACCATCCGAGTCACTTTAAAAAATCCTCTTATTTCCTCTTCAAAATACGACACGCGTGAAATAAAACTTAAACTTAATTAATTAAATCTAAATCACCAAATTAAATAATTTCTCTAAATTAAATAAATTTTTAAATCACCCATTTAATTAATTTCCATATTCTCCAAAAATACGGGGTGTTACACTCGTTAAGTGTGGACCGTATCATAATCTCGCGCTGATGGCTACAAGAATCGAGATTAATAACAACAGTCTCATCATCATTAATTGGAATGAGGTTATGTTATTTGTTATTATCCTTACTAAGATCAGTTAATAATTGCTCACTTGTAAAATCATCATCATCAAAGGTTTTATTAGAATCAATGCAATTAATATAGGGCACAGTAAGATACTCAAAATCTTCGTTTATTTCATTTTCGGAAAAAACAACATTGAGAACCTCATCAAAAGAGGACTTAGTTACATTAATATCAGAAAAAACGAACAACAATATCAGGTGAAAAGACTTGGATAGGGTTAATAGTAGGGTCAGGTTTAATCTGAGTAGGTTGGATAAGCACAACATTCCAGTTGAGGAAAGACATGTCAACAACTTTGATCTGAGTGGATGGGTTCGATGGCACAAAATCTGAATGGATCATGCAGAGACTCAACCAGTATCTGAAGGTTGAATGAGTCCTCAAAATTACTTTCCTCAGAATCCTCGATAGTTGTCTTGGCTTTCTCGATGAGAGGTTGCACTTTACATTGGTAGTCTTCGATACAAGAATTACTATCTTGAAAGAAGATTTCCATCCCCAGTTTCATCTTCTTGTCGACATGGTCATACCATGATTAAGAGAAGCCGCAAAAGGGTAAGTCTTCACCCTCCTTGATAAGCCTTTCATTCAAAGAGAAACTCGAAACAGAATTTTCTTCTTCTAAGCATCTTTTTTATTATAGTCGCTGGAGTGTTTTGAGTTCTTCTAGTGAGGGATGGTAACCTAGGCCACATGGGGGAGAGGCCTCCTTCGGGACTATGGGTTAAATATCCCTTGTCGGCTTCGTCCTAACCCCATTCTAGCCAAACGATGCATGTTCTTGAACATATGAATCACATTGACATTTCCATGAGTGTCGTATTTGGTATTTGAAATTATCTCCTGATGAAAGAGGAAGTGGATCAAATATGAAACCAGAGAGGAGCATGTCATTCATCCTATGTTGAATCTCTAATACTGGATTGCTAGTGTTGGCATTCTCTATATTGTCATCATCCCCTAAGATGGTGATAACCTAGACTTTGGTAAAGAATTTTAGTTCCTGATGAAGAGAAGAAGATACCCTTCGGATGCTATGGAGCCATAGACGACCAAGGAGTAGATTGAAACATGCAGGTATATCAATGACTTGTAAATCAGTGATAAGATTTATAGGGCCAGCCCCTGTTATAAGTTTATGGAGTCAATTAATTCTCAATGGGCATTATCGTAACCATGCAATGCGGCGAAAGTGGGAGTAATATCACTCACTTTCAATTCCAAATAATTGAAGGTTATGAGAGGACAAACATTGAGAGCAGATATGTTATCAACAAGTGAGATTGGGACTGCCTTTCCCAATACATCAACAGAGATGTTGAGAGAATAATTGTGGCTAGGGCCAATCTTTGGTAGCTTTGCTTTGGAAAAAGAGATCATTCATTAAGAGGTCAAGGACCCGACCATATTTACGACTTCCTCGGGAGGGGTAGAAGGAGGGATAGTACGCCCGGTGAAAATCTTTATCAAAGTATTTCGGGGCAACTGAGGTGACTTAAAAAGCCCCCATAGGGTGATATTGGCTTGGGATTTCTTAAGATGGTCAAGGACTTTACTCTTTTTAATGGTCATTTCTGGCATGGGAAATTCTTTGACAATTCTTTTTCCTTTATCTATCTCGGTCACATGAGGAATCGGATCTTTATAGTGTCTCCCTAGCCTAGTTATGTGATTTATTGATGTATGGAAAAACAAGAACCCCGTGTCTTCATCTACCTATAGATTAATGGCTACCTTATTGATTTCCCCTAACAGATCTTCAAAGGATATCATTCCGTACAGACTGGCAACTAAACTGGTTTTTTCCCGATTGGGTTCGCCACATAAGTTATCAAAGTCATCCCCCCATCTGGTGGCGACTTTGTCCTCTTGTCAAGAGAAATTAATACATTCAACTACCTCGATGGATTCATCATAAAAATATTCCCACTAAGCGAGAAGGTGCAATAGTGAAGGGACCAACCTTCCTTAAATCTTTAAAACGGTAAGTAGTTCATCATTACTGTAAATTTCACTTGTCTGCCAACATGCATAGGCCATTATCTGTACTACATTATCTAGACTAACTTCTTCAACTAGTACTACCCATTCATGTGATTCCCGAGCCCATTTTTGATCTTTTATGAATAAGCCACTAAATTTATGATAATTAATAGTCATCTCGATAGGCAATTTCAGCCCAAACTCCAAGAGTTAGTTTAACACAGCTAAGAACTCCATGTTTTTCCCTTCAGACCGGGTACAAAAGGTAATACATTCCCTTATAAAGAGTGGAAAATCTTGATCAGCGAAGCAGGTAGGGTATAGGAGAAAATATGGGAAAACTTTGAGTGGTTTGGGTGAGATTATAGGTATGATGGGTGATTTATGGGGTAGAATTTGAGTAGAAGGATCCAAATTTTGGGTCACTCTCTAAAAATATGGAATTTGTCTAGGTTGGAAGTGGGTTATGAGTAGTATTAGATTTAGGATTGGTTAATGGGGCGATGATAATCTAGTCAATTAGGCCTTGGATCACATTCCGAAGATGGAAATACTAGTCAGCAGTATAGCCAGCAGACTAGTGGAAATAACAACGAGCATCGACTTTGAAATTTTTTGGGAGCGAATTTGGTAATGGACGGGGGTCCAAGGGTTTAATAAGGTTTTGACTTAGTAGGGCCTGGTAGACTTTGGACAGGGGAGCATGGCACTCAGTTTATTCTTTTTTGGTAGGATTAGGACGGCTTTTGGTTGCACAAAAGGTAGCAGGTTGGGAAATGTTATTGACGGTTAAGAATATAGAACCGGTGGGCTTCTTAGAACTAATTGTTTGATCACTTTCTTCGGCTCAGATTTGACTTTGGTAACACCTTGCTCACTTTCTACACCGGCTTATTGAAAGGCTCAAAAGTGTGGATAATATTGTCCTCCCATGGATGCTCGGATATGAGGCAAGAAGTTCTTCTTTCCAATACTGACTTGTTCCTCCTTAGAGGGTCTGTTGGTCATGGTAGTAGCCTTTTGTCTCCACCTTACTATGAAGCTACTAACTATTTTCCTAGGGTTCTACTCCTGTAGCTCCTCATTCTACTTGTATTAAGATATAAATTCTCATGTGACATCCTGCCAACTATAGTTTTTAGATTCTTTGAGCCACAGAAACTAACATAGGGTGCTTTATTTCAAGGTTTACTAGAACATATGGGCCATTATCTCTTCGGAGGCACCAAGGAAGTTCATGGATCAGTGATAGCTTCAAAGGTAAACAATTAGCATTCCATTTCCCACGAACTTCTCAATGTATGGCAACTTGAACTTCTCAGATAGTCTGGCATCAAGATAGGGAGACATATGGGTTTAGTCCATGTAGTTATCAGATATCTTGACTTGGTCAAACTTCTTCGATAGCCATTTAAGGTCTTCCTTGGCTTTGTCCGGTTCCTCCTTCTTAATATCCGTGGGTACCGAAAGGTTACCCCTGGTTGGGCAAGGTTCGAAACTGGGAGTTGAGGTAGCGGTGGCCTATTGGTAGGCAAAGCGTGTAGATACTCATTTGGAAAAAAAGGCTCGAGAGTGGGTGGACGCATTGCAGGAGGAAAGAGAACCTCGAATTCTTCAGGAATCTGGGCCCGATGGCGTTGCATCTCATAGACCTCAATTTAAAGGTTGTGAATCTTGGTACTGAGCTTGGATAAGACGTTCATCAGATTGGGATGCACATTTGGTGTTTGGTTAGTGTTCTCCATGAAGATATCGTGAAGGTAAATCCCAAACTCGGATGAAGTACTAGAAGAAGCGGAAGAGCTTCGGGGAAATTTGATAGAGGACTAAAGCCAATAGGGAGCTAGTCCAAGCGATCGAACTGAGATGGAAAGTGGTTTGACTTTATTTTTTAAAGAAGGAGGGAGAAAAATTTTGGTATTTCAGAAGGAGGGGAGAAAAGGTTTTGAGTATTTTTTTAAAAAGAGGGAAGAAGGAGAGGAATCTCAGGATGATTATTATTAATAGTATTATTAGGTTTTCACTTGTATTAGGTTTGCCTAAATGTAAAAAAATGCCGAACAGGACCTGAGCCTAGGAAAATAGGGTGTGAAAATATGTAAGACACGATTTGATTTGATTCCAGGCTCACGTACGGGGTTCTGTTTTAAAAAAATGAAATGGTGCAAAAATTTGAGCAGTACGCTAACCCGACAGTCATACTCAAAGACTCAGTCAAATCCTCGGCAGTAAAGAAGATGGTTATACACAGAGGAACAATTTTCTCCCAATCCACTTGAGGAAAAAGTCATCAATAAAATTAGAAGGAAGTTTGGTAAAGGCCTACCAGTCGAACAAAATGATAGTCTCCCAGTTACACGACAAGCTGCAATTCGCCCCACCACGGCACTGACCAATGAAGGTGTCTAGTCCTGTGCTCCACGAGTCAGTTAATCCAATTCTCCACAGAGGGATCGAAACCATAAAAGGATGACATAAAGAAGTTTGGGACACCAGTCATAGGATACTCAAACGGAACCATCATGTGAAGTTTCTCCAACAACCACATGAACAACATCACATGATTACCACATAAAAAGTTAGCCCAACATTCTTTCCAATCATCCGGGCCATTCAATTTCTTTACCAATATGGTAGCAGTCGAATTGCGATGAGAAGACATCCACAGTACGATCGTGGACACCTAAGGGCCCGTCATCATATCCTCAGTCACCAAGATTATCCTAGTAATCATTCCCAAGGCTACAGTGATAGCAAATCCATTTTAGTATAGTCTTTCTAGCACATAGAACTCAATATTATCGAAATGTTGATATTACCCCCCACGCACTAGTGGACAGGCAGAAGAAAGAGAGACATATAATAATTCAGCTAGCGATACCCGAAGAGAACGGGATAAGTTAAGCATAGTCGCGGTAACGCTAGGGTCAATGCCTAAATAGAAAATAAGAATACATAGATGGTACAAGACTTATAAAAGACAAAGAGAAACATATGGTCTTCAAGATACTAGAACTGCAAAGTCGCTTTTAGAAAATTCCAGTCAATGGGATGATTACGCCAAAACGTTACTAAGAACAAATTAAATTTCTTGTAATTGACATTGTACAAACACGTGGCTTCTAACCCCTCAAGATAGGCAACAAAAGCCTCAGTTATGGGAACCACCATCTTAAAAGAGTAAGAAACTTTAATAGAACAAAGAGAAAGGAAGAAGTTGAGGTGTGATTTAAAACTCAACCCCTAAAGGCCCCCTTTATACTTGAAATCCTCCACAAAAGACGAAGGAATCATTCTGCAGCTGCAACAACTATTTTTTAGGACACAAAAGGGCAGGAAAAGGACAATAATGGCAGAAAAAGCAACTTTAACCTAACCAATATGCCGATAAATAGGCTAAGGGGTGTGATGATTGGCATATCCCCTATTTTGGGGGTTTTCCTACTCTTCCTCCTTTTTCATTTTTCAAATAAGCCTCTTTTGTTGAAGAATCCTTTTTACAAAGGTTTTCCCGGGTATGTCTTCCTAAGAAAAACTTTCAAAAATATATATTTCATAAGTAAAAACCCCAGTGGAAAATTATAGTGCATCTTAATTCAAGATAAATTAAGAAAATAAAAAATACTATATATATATATATATATATATATATATATATATATATATATATATATATTTCATCGTGTTTACATTTTTCTCAGGAATTAATAAAAAGATTGGTCTTGTCGGGACGCAGTTCGAACTTTCCAAAAGCCTGTAAGCTAAACCATCACCTCAAAGGTCTCGATTAACACGCTTCCCATGATAGTGAGCAATGGACACTTTGCTCTCTGATCCAGAACTCTCCTAGTGCCGCTCAAAATTTGATGGTGGCACCATGAAATATCTAGTCACCTTCCTGACGTGATCAAACACAAAATCCATCCCATCTCGAATAGCCCGAAGCCAAGATGACAACACGCGAATAGTTTGTAAAATATAAAATCGAGAAAAGATCGGAAAATTAGTAATAGAGAAAAAATCGAAATCAAAGTACAAAACTGAATGGTACAGTCATACCTTCCTCCGAATAACCTCCTCATAGAAAGGAGGGAAACTATATATCATCTCTTGTCGGTGATAAGGCACTTAGACAACATATCTTCCACCCAATTAGATATGCTAAGAAGGAATGGAGAAATACTGGATGGGAATATGCTCCATCGCCACTATTGCGCCACTCTCCAAGGTATGCACTAAATAGATCGACGCACTGTTACCCCTCCCAGATCCTTCCAACGGAGGGGGCACACCTTCCATATCATAGATAGATGGTGCCATCAACTAACTAATCGCAAAGTATAGATAATCAAACCCTACCGTCACATTTGTGTAGAGTATATAGGTCTCACCTGCAATCATTGTTTCCCTGGCCTTGTTTGACATATCTTTCATCATCCTCATATACTCAATAGGCACTAACAGTGGATTCTCTACCTCACCCTCCATCATTTGCTTGACCAACCTCTCTCCTGGGTACCAAATGTACCCTAAATCATGAGCCATAAGTCTTCGAGTATGGGCATGAACTCCCATAACCTTCGAAGCCTCCGAGGCTAGATGTCAAGGATAGAACGTCACCTATATCCAAATAAAAATCAGTAATTAAAAATCTACAAGATGCAAAAAAAATATACAAAATCCAAGAATGAAAAAAAAAATAGAATCTAACTTGATCTCTCGTTAGAGCGTTTAACACCACCCTCATATATTTTAAGGTTGGAAATTTCTTGGACTACCTATTCGACCTCTTTCATCAGTACATCCTCGGGAACTCCCCCACCTCATTCACCTTCAGAGACACCGATCCAACGTCATGACCAATCACCTTATAAAACCACGTCTGCAAAACGAAACTCAAATTTTCTCAAATCTCAAAGAACAAGAAGAAAAGTAGAAAAATAAGAGAGGTATATAAAAGTCACCTATAGACCGTACATAGGCCCTATAAAAGGCAGTCGATGACACCTACTGAGAGCATCAAGAAAAATATAAAGGGATGTTAGTGAAAATTCATACAAGTGAATCTCAGAGATAACCCGCATAAAAGGAAGAAAACATAAATGGACGATGTCATCGCTTGTCACCACCACAAATCCCCCTAGCAAAAGCAAAATAAATAAATGGGCTACTTGCCTCACCTACTTCGCATCGGTAACACCAATCCATCTATCCATCAAGTTGTTCTTCAACACCGATATCCTGATTGATTCTCTAGAAATGATCTTCTTGATATCCCCAGGGCAGCCTGAATTGTAACCTTAAAAATGCGTAGCATTCGGTCCACTAGGAGCAGATGAACCTCGCACTCCAACCCCTCCAACTGATACACATACATCAAAGTGATCGTTATCTCTCCCAAACCAAAATGGAACATGTGAGTAGTGTCCCAACATCTTTCACCCAAAGAACACAACACCATTGAAGACCGCGATGTGTCATCCAATGCCCCCGTCAGAGGACCAAACCCAACAGCCTTTGCCATCAATGTAAGTGCCCTAGGGAGCTTCTCTCACACCTTC
Source organism: Sambucus nigra (assembly GCA_949130495.1). Classification (NCBI taxonomy): domain Eukaryota; kingdom Viridiplantae; phylum Streptophyta; class Magnoliopsida; order Dipsacales; family Adoxaceae; genus Sambucus; species Sambucus nigra. The sequence goes on along the minus strand of OX422215.1, from coordinate 540,122,602 downwards.
TTAATCCCCATCGAACCTCGAGAGAGGATTCCCGACGAAGAAATATCCACATGCACACAAGCAAAAATTCTTAAATCCCTAACAAGAATCAAATAAATAATAAACTTAAAAATAAGTTCAAACACTCATATAACCGTTCGGATTATTTACCTTCAAGGAGTGATGATAACCAAGCTCCCTTAGTAAAACCCTCTCATCATTCATGGTCTCGAAACTATCATATGCATTCTCACTCTCAATTACCAGCACCTCCTCATCGCACCATTCTAAGCCAACCTGGTCATCGGTGGTCATGCCTTCAAGAGTCCCTTCAAAATAACGACGTCTAAGACTGATTTTGAGAGAGAGAGAGAGAGAGAATTTCATTTTTTTGAAGTGCGAAAATGATATACCTGCCCTCCTTTTTATAAAGGACCAAGAGGTGTGCCGATTGGAAGTCCCCCACAATGCCTATTGTAGTGAGCTTTCACCTTGCTCGAGAAGCTCAGGAATATGTGTTATATGTCTATAGGCATACCCCTGCATATGCCTATTAGCAGGCCCTCTAATTTTCATCACAAAAATTCCAAAAATATCCAAAAATTTCTTTTAACATTTGTAAAAAATTCCCCAAAATAAGGATCAAAACCTCAAAATCCATCAAAATAAAAAAAATCATAAAAAACATTTATATAGAATGCATTCAAAAAAATTTCAATCGCACGTAGTCACAAAAATCATTCTGCCCACAAAATTGGCCTTAACCCTCTAAATAAGGTTGTTATCACTCAGGTCCGCATAATTGACCGAGGCTTGCAGAATTATCCTTGACCTTCTGAATTAGGTCATTTTCACACTTTAAACCCACAGAATTGACCTCAACCCTATGAATCAGGTCACTTTTACTCTTTAGGTCCATAGAATTGACATTAGCCCGCAAAATTGGCCTAGGCCCTCTAAATCAGGTAATTTTCACTCTTTAGATCTGCATAATTGGCCTAGGTTAATTCTGTAAAATTGACCTATAATTAGTCTCGACCCTATGAACGAGGTCTCTATTACTCTTTAGGTCCGCAAAATTGACTTAGGCTTATAGAATTAGCCTCGACCTTCTAAATCAAGTCGTTTTCAATCTTTAGGTCCATAGAATTGACTTAGTCCAACAAAATTAGCCTCGATCCTATGAATCACGCCACTTTCACTCTTTAGGTTCGCAAAATTGATCTAAGCTCACAGAATTATCCTCATCCCTGTGAATCAGTTCACTTTCACTTTTAAGTTCCTTGAAATTGACTTCGACCCACTAAATCAACTACTTCTAACTCTTTAGACGAACGAGGTTGCCCTATATCTCCACTAGAGGCCTCGACCCACTAAATTTGTCGCTTATTCTCCTTAGGTCCTCAAAATCAGACCTTTACCCTCAATACCGATAACTTTCCATAAAGGTGTTTATATTTAATTAAACTTCTCTTATTAATATCACACCCACGGAGAGGTTCTGTAGACACCCCATTCTAGCTTCCTTCAAACACCTTCTTAGGTCCCTAACACAATCCCTTTCACTCTCGGACCCAATAGGGAACTTTGGAGCTTCATTTGACTTCGATAATCTCTCAGAATCGAGATTATACCAGCTCACTTTCACGGGGTTATGAATGACCTTTCTAACAATCGATATTTATACGAATCGACCTTAGGGTTCGCGCGTACTTGGTTTTTTCTCCAAACCTTGATCGAAAGGCTAATGAGCTCTTTTGATCTCTGTTTGACATTGGCCAGCTCTTAGACTCGTAGTTTTCTCAATGAACTTTCATAATTCTCTGAATACTATTTCCAATGGTCCCAACCATGCGTGATTCGGACCTACGGTTTGCATTTTATACCCATTTTTTTGAAAAAATCCATTTTGGACTTCCTATAGGACCTCTAGATATTATCATAGTGGCACTTTAATTAGCCCGTAGGCCAAGGGGTATGCCAGTAGGTAGGCCTGTAATGATTGTCAGACCCTTAACCCTAAAACTTTTCTATATAAGGAGTCCATAACCTTATTCTCATAGGACTCTTTTCGAAATGTAGATAGCTCCTGCCTTAAAATTAGTGTACGGCCTTCCAAAAATATCATTTTCCAAACATTCTCAACACATTTCCTGGCATCATTTTCACCCCACTGACTCGTCCCGAATATTGCATTTAATTACCCTCTATTAATATGCATTTTAGGCCCCCTCGGGTACCTTAATTCCTATATTTATGCTCGTTAACCATACACCCTCTATTTTATATGTTTAACAACTCTATGAGGTATAATGGAGATTTTGTAAGTATTATGGTGCTTAGCGTGAAGTTCAGTCGCATATCGTGGAAGTTCCGTCGTCAATCTCCACACAGGGTCATTTTAGTCATTTCACAATTTGGGTTTATGGCCCAATGTCTTCACAGAAGTTGAAGTCCTTTGAGTCATCTTCACATGGCCACTAACGGTTCATGATTCCGAGTTACACCTCTCTCTAAAGAGGGACTACTACAAAACTATCTCAACACAACACTTGAAAAGTAGCAGGTGCGAATCGATTCAGCCTCTAGACGAATTAATTCGTTTTGAGGCAACATCGAAGATTTTGTTTAGAGAATCAATTCGGACCAAATGGTTAATCAATTCTCCCCTGCATCCCCTATTTTTCTTTTTACAATTATTCCCCTAGTTTTTTTTGTATATATAGTTTTGCTTCCCATTTTGAATGGATAAAATTCACTTCAGGTTAGATTTTAGGTTGGTTTTCTTTGGAGCTTCTCTTTCTAGGGTTCCCTTTCCTTTAATCTAGGTTCCATTTCTTTGTTTTATGCCTTGTTGTACTTATTTAGTTGCTTTGTATTTAGTTTTTGGTGGTTAATTAGTTGTTTTCATTTGTTAACTAGTTTTATTTCTTGCTTTGATCATGTCTACTAACTAAGTTAAGTGTTAGGGACATATTTTTGCCATTAATGGATGTTGAGCTTTGAAATCTTGGTTTTCAGTAAAAACATATTTAATTGAAACCTCGTGTGTTAAAGTTTGAATATTAGGCATTTAACTTTCTTTGTCAAGAAACATTAGTGTTTATAGTGATGTTGTGAAATTAATTCGTGTGTGACCATTTTCGATTAAATGTTTAATCTCAACTTTTTGGGTTACTTCCCATCATGTGTGATGTTTATAATTAATTGATTATGCTTGGTTAAATGTTTTCGAACCAAAATCTTTTTTACGCGTTGTTTTAGCCCATAGTAGGGATGTGATCCTTACCCTTTTTTTATTAATCTTGTTTATTTTTATTTCTTTCCCCTTTTTCCCCTACACCATAATCATTTTTTATACTTTTATTTGAGAAGTAATAAATCAATTAAATTCTATCAAGCATTCCCTATGGATTTACGATAGTCGGACTAGCCGATATACTCCACAAGAGTGTAGTTAAAGTTTAGGTTATTTTGTATTACTGTCAGAAGTCGATAAAAATGATTGGCGTGCCTACATGAATGCTTGGTTTTCACCTCATCAAAATGGCGTCGTTGCCAGGAAATGTTTTGTTATAGATTGTAATTGTTTTACTATTTCGTAGTATTCTTTTTTTGTATTTGTATTCTTTGTTTTAACTTTCTTTTTACTTGTGCTAAATTGTTTTGAGAATAATGAAATTTTAGTGCTTGTCGCATATTTAAGTTGCCCACTTTGAAATGTCTTGATATAAGTCTTTAGATAACTTTAATTGTTATGATAATGGTTCTTAAAGTTACAGTCCTCAGACTATACGTGAATGCCTAAAAATTCTTGAGTATGAGCGCATTGAGCATGAAATTCAAGAATTTATAAGTAATCCCTCATCGTCTTATGAACAAACTTTGTGAAGTGAGGAATCATCTAACTGTGAGCAAACCCCACAAGAAGATATTTTGTCTTCTTGTTGGCTTGATCACGAGTTAGTTTTTAATGAATTGAATGACCAATATGAGAGTCTTAAAGCTTGGTCTTTAAAAATAAATGCCTAACTTGATGAGATCATTTCTTCTTCACAAAACTCGGTTGGGGTTGAAACTTGCGTTTCACCTTCACGCTTTTTTGAGGAAGAATTCATTGAGAGTGATCCTAGCACTTTTGATGGTTCATCACTTCCTTATTTCCCCACTATTATCGAATCATTAAATTTATCACAAGAATCGGTTTAAAGTCTTGAGGACTTTGACCCGATTCTTGAACGGGAATGTTATTTTGAGATGCTTCATCTCATGGGCTATTCACTTACACTTTCCCCACCTCCCATTCCAATTGAAAAACCTTGGGGAGGTGATTTTAATTTTCTCAAAATTAATTTGATTTTGTCCTCCTTAGTATCCAAATCCCCCATTACCCGCCTAAAATTTTTAAGAGCAAAGCACTCTTAAGTCCCTCACAAACAAATTTTTAAACACTAAAGGAATTTTGACAAATTTTAAACACTTAGGTCCACAAACTCTCTTCTTGTAGAAGTCCACGCTAGTGGCATAACATGTGGACCTAATTGTAAATTGTTCTTAAATATTTAAAAATTGTTACCAAGGGACCTAATTGTAAATTGCCCAATTTTTAATTGGTGATGGTTGTGAACGTGTTGATCGCTTAAATAAGCTCTAATACCAATTTTTGAAAGGGGTGATCGCTTAAATAAGCTCTGATACCAATTTAAGAAAGCGGTGTGATATCGATTTGAATAAACCTTGCAAATTCCAATTAAACCCTTATTTAATCAATTGTCAATTTTAAACCAAATTAATCAACCCTAATTTTAATTAACCCTAAACAAACATCAATGTGCAGTGGATCAAGCCAACACAAATAAATATGAATTGTTGACTCACAGATTTCAGGAAAAAACCCAATAAAGGGAAAACCTTTTTATTTCACTTAACAATACTCACAATAATTACAAGTGAAATTTGTAATGAATATCTTCATATACCCACAAGAACATAAAGTTCTTAATGAGCAACAAATCAACCTCAGAAGATCCACAAAGATAGGCAGTCCAATCAGCCAGAAACGCCCACGAGTACTCCCTATGACACGCAGTCAATGTCAACCCAGTACCTCCCTCAAGTGTCACCAAGAGCAACAGTAGGTTATCCTCCCTACAAGAGAAACTACAGTAAAGATGTAGGTTCCAAAACTATTCACTAAAGCATTAGGGATTTTTGTGAATTTAAAAAAAAAAGGATTGAACCCTAAATTGAAGAAGATAAAGTGTCCTGTTATTTTGATGTTGGTGCAGAATAAAAAACATTCGGTCTTCTTAACGAAAAATTACTCATTTAACACGCTTTATATAGAAAAATTGAGTCGGCGCATCGCTCAAATGAAATCCAAATGTCGCTCGACTGACGGAGCGAAAAAAAAGAAATTTTTTATTTTTATTTCAAAAATTCGTCTCAACACTTAGAAGAATATTTTGACGAAAAAATGCCTCAACACTTGGAAAATATTTTAGAAAAATATCCCAACACTTTTATATGAACCGTAAATTAATCGAAACACAACCTTACCAAAATTAATCTCGCTGAGGCTTGAATGTTGGAGAACTTTTGATATTCAGATCCATCTTCATGTATCATCAAACTTGAAATTTTTCTTCGACGGTTTGTAGAGGTATATGACACACACTAATGTAAAACAGGACTTATAAAATATATCCTTACAAATCTTACCTTATGTCTATGCTAATACAAAATAAAAACATTCGAATTATCACATCAAAATGACTATACAAACCTAATACCCTCCCATGATCCCAAAACTGAAAAGGTACAAAAATTATAAGATAAAAAAATTTCTTCAAAAATCTTCAACATCAAATCTTCAAGCTTTTCTCATTGGGGTGTGCAACATATGATCATAAATATTTGTACCTACACACATGAGAGAAAGAAAATTCCTTTGTGGGCGTATCAAGTTTGAAATGAGATAAACATAACATCAAAACAAATATTAAATCTCAAATCTCCCCCATAATGTAAAACTCCCATAATTCGTTCTCCCCCCATTTATTTGTCCGAAATAGACAAGGAAAAGGTTAAACAAAACAAAACAAACATGCAGTTATCACGATTAAGCCCATCAAAAAACTACGATCATTAAGAGATATTCAAAAGCATGCCACAAACTATTTTTTTTTTCAATTTTTCATACAAAAAATGCAAAAATAATTTTATAAAAATCACACACCATGAATTTACACTAAGATAACCAAATCGAGGAAACGGAATGAATGGATGTGAACAAATTCGATAGGAAAATCAATACAATCAAACATAACATAAGTGTATGATGAAAATGGATACTCTTAACAAATGAACTCAAAATCGTCCTTAACTGTAAAAAATGTGAATTTGTATGACATCGACTCAATTTAATCGACGATGATACCAAAATTGATACCACCAAGTCAATATGATATGTAAGCTCAAACCAGCATAATAATGGAGTATGAATAGGTATAAACATATAGAGAGAGATGAGGTAAAGGAGAATATGGAACCAGATATAAGTGGTTCGACTGGAGCCTACGTCCACTGTGCAGTGGGAATGGTGATTTTCACTATAATAAAGGTACTAATGAATTGCAAATACGATACTAAAGATTTTCTCTCTCTTCTGGGTATTTTGACAGAATTTTATCAAGGATTTATAATGATCAATCTTTTACAATGAGGTAGAAGATAACTATTTATATGGCTAGGGTGGTGTTATACGCAACTCAGGCATGCAGTAGTCATGCACAGTATCTAGCGCCCAATCTTGTGATTACATCTGTCCTTCATGCGTGAAAGTAATAATTGAAAAATATACTCCACATCTATGGATGATGCTATTACAATAGTTTAGCTCATATGGGTCTTGCATACCATGCACACTCTCCCACGCGTTCTCCATTCCACGTGATCAAGTAGATGTCAAGAGTGTACACTGAGGTTGAAGCATCAACCCAGTCGAGTACGAGATGACTGAGCAATATTAAATTGCATGTTTATTATTATCAAATGTTGTCTCAACTGACCAGCATTAGGCCAAGATAAGAGAACAGGCGGGCCTAGAAGGTCTCGGTCTTTACAATCAAGATAAGGTGGGTTGCTAAGCGATATGTGATACCTATTGTGTTAAATTGAGATTGAGCCGAGATGACCTGGCTGAGATGGACTGGTCGGGACTAGCTACGGTCGAGACAAGGCTAGATAATGACATATTAATCACCCCCTAGCCCTTAGTATGCTGTGTAGATAGAGGACTAGGGGCTAAAAATGCCAAGCTACATTGATGAAAGTATGTGTCTCACTTGTTACATAATTATATATTGATGTGTACGAGTAGGGGGCACTGTCATCTATCCCTTATCCTGGCGTGCTCCCCAAGTAATGGTGGCAGCATGTATTTACATTGGAAGTTATGCCCTAATAATGGGCTCATTGAGAGTTGAACCCCATCATTAAGGAGTTCAAAAACATTTTAACCTGGAAATTTTGTTCCCTGCTACATTTTTGCGCGCCTTGTTCTCTATCTAAACTTCCCATTCCATAACTCTCTATTTATTTCCTTCGCTTCCAGTTCGAAAACATTGTAATTTTTTGAAATCAAAATTCCAGAAAAAAAATCATTATCACAAAGTTTTACAGAAAAAAAAATCACAATAAATTAATGAAACCTCTGCTCTGATACAAATTTGTGAAAGTGGTGATCGCTTAAATAAGCTCTGATACCAATTTGAGAGAGCAGTGTGATGTCGATTTGAATAAATTTACAAATTCTAATTAAACCCTTATTTAATCAATTGTCAATTTTAAACCAAATTAATTAAACCTAATTTTAATTAACCCTAAATAAACATCAATGTGCAGTGGATCAAGCCAACACAAATATATATGAATTGTTGACTCATATATTTTAGGAAAAAATCCAAAAAGGGGAAACCTTTTTATTTCACTTAATAATACTCACAATGATCACAAGTGAAATCTGCAATGAATATCCGTAGATACCCACTAGAACACGTAGTTCTGAATCAACAATGAATCAACCTCAAAATATCCACAGAGACACGCAGTCCAATCAACTAGGAAGACCCACGAGTACTCCCTATGACACGCAGTCAATGTCAGCCCAGTACCTCACTCAAGTGGCACCTAGATCAGTAGTAGGTTATCCTCCCTATAAGAGAAACTACAGCAAAGATGTATCTTGGGTTCCAAGACAATTCATTAAATCATTTAGGACTCTTGTGAATTAAAAAAATAAAAGGATTGAACCCTAAATTGAAGAAGAAAAAGTGGTCTGATGTTTTGCAGTTTGTGCAAAATGAAAAACGTCGAGTCTTCTTAACGAAAAAGGACTCATTTAACAGGCTTTACATAGAAAAATTGAGTCGGCGCACTGCTCAAACGTAGTCCAAATGTTGCTCGAATGAAGTCACATGTCGCTCGAACGACATCGTGCGAGATTCCAATGTTGTTTGTACGACAGGCATGTGTAGCTCGACCGACGGAGCGAAAAAATTAATTTTTTTATTTTTTATGCCAAAAATCCGCCTCAACACTTAGAAAAATATTTTGAAGAAAAACAACGCCTCAACACTTAGAAAAATATCCCAACACTTTTAAATGAATCGTAAAGTAACTAAAATAAAACCTAACCAAAATTAATCTCGCAGAGTCTTGAATGTTGAAGAACTTTTGATATTAGGATCCGTCTTCATGTGTCTTCAAACTTAAACTTTTCTTTAACGGTTTTTAGCGATATACAACATAGGCTAATGTACAACAACACTTATAAAATATGTCCTTACAATGGTTCATTTTTTCTGCCTTACACATGCATTCAATTGTTCAAATGAAATTCTTATTTTTCAGGAGGCATGCACTCGGGTGAGGGTAAATAATTAATCCCTCAAAGCCAAATTATATTTTGGGTGGACCCCAAAAAATTTCATCTTCTAGTGTATAGTTAGAAAGAAGTTAAAATTTTAGGTTGTAAATAGTTAATTTTTTTATTTTGTTCTTTTTTCTTATTATCTAGTCTAATTAGTCAAAGTTTTTATTGTTCTTTTTTTGTTATTCTTGGTGCTAACATGTTTTGTAGATTCCATGGACTTCTTCTATCCGTAGATCTCTCCATTTTGGGTAATATACTTATTTTCCTCTCTTTATATTGTGCTCTTAACTCGCATTAAGGACAATGAAAAATTTAAGTTAGGGGGTGTGGGTTATTCTTTCCATTTCTTTTTGTGTTTCATTGATTTGATCACATTTTATTACCAAGCATACTTTTGTTAAAAATTTTAAAAATATTTTCTTTCGTTTTTCTCTTTTGTTGGGATTTTTGCCTTTGTTTTCGATGAAAAACTTCAATAAATGCCCAATCCAATAGATAATTCAATTATGCATGTTCTCAATTTTAAAAGTTATTAAACTTAGGCCTCAAATCATTGATATTATGAATAACTTCATGAATTAAACTTTGAACCCATGAGCATATGTGCTTTTCTTGTTTTAATGCTTTGGTTTAAGATTTTTATAACTCTGTAATCTTTTGTTGCATTGTATATACTTATACCTAATGAGATTTGTGATTTTCTTCTTTTGTTAGTGTCATACACTACTCTTTCCTCCTTGAAAATTCATGAATTTGTCTTTTATCTCACTATTCTTTCATTGATCATTCATTAAGTGGGTTCATATTTTGAAATGTGTTACTTGATCATGATTTTCAAAATTACTTTGACTTGAGAATTGCATAAACTTTAGGGAAGTATCATTGGCCATCTTCATTTTATCACCCATGTTGACCTTGACCTCACCTTATATATTTCCCTAGTCATCCCTTTTGAGCCTTAATATAGCCTTTCGTTTCATAACCCAAAATCCCATAACCAACTCCAAATTGGAGTTATATACCATACATATTACCTTCCATACCTTTGTTTGGAATGATACTTGGGATTGGATGATGTTATTGTTATATGACAATTAAGCATGTGAGAGTAAGAAACGAAAAGAAAAAAAAGAGAAAGTTCTTCATTTATGTATATAGTGTTCAATAACGTTTGTCACTTTCCATTGATATTCAATGCTTGTTATGGAAATAGTACTCCAATTTTGAAATTGCCCATAATTTTTCATTATCCCAAGTTTTCATGCCCAAATACCTTTGAACCCGTACATATTCCTTTTATTTCATAACCTCAACCCCAAACCTACATTACAACCCTATAAAGTCCTATATGATACTAGGGTGAATGTAATTCAAAAGTCATAATAATAGCGATAATCTGTGAAAATATATTTCGCCTATTTAATGAGAGGTATCTTTCATTAAGATTATGAGTTTTTATTTTTATATATAGCGTTCTTCATTTGTGACATGTGCGTGACCTAGTTTTCATTTACATTTATTCTTGATGCCTGCATGTTCCGTGTGTTACCTTCTTTTCTGAGTGATTTCATTTATTGAGTGTACTATCTGGAGAGGATTGATATTTATGTGTGCTTTAATGTTTATCCGGTTTATAAAAATTTTGTTAAAGCATACTTTGCATGTGCTTTCTCTTCCTCCCACTTTTAAGGTTTCAATTCGATGAAGTTCATTATATAATGTTATTAACAACAGACGTTTGAGTGAATTATTCACTATGCTAATAACTTATTGAAATCTTTTTTGTTGTTTGTCATGTCTTATATAGTGATTGGGCATCATTTTGAGGAAATTTTGAGGTTTGCGTATTTCATCCCTGAAATCCCTCATGAGACAACACTCGTCCACTAGAGTAACCTAGGAATTCAACGGCTTATTCCATATGCTAAATGCGATCGTTCACCCACAAAAGTGGAGTTTATCTCCTTTATACATATCTTCTTTCTTCTCATTTACTTGTAGTTCTTCTATCTGTGTATTTCATTGCTAGGGACTAGCAATGTGTAAGTTAGGGAGTTTTATTCATCCCAAATATTGCATTTAATTACCCTCTATACTTATGCATTTTAACCCCCTTTGGTACTTTAATTCCTATATTTATGCTCGTTAACTAGATAACATATGTTTTATATGTTTAACTGATTTTCGAGGTATAATTGAGCTTTTATAGGTATTATGGTGCTTAACGTGAATTTCAGTCGCACTTCGGGGAAGTTGCATCATCAATTGCACACAAAACAGCATTTTAGTTATTTCAAAATTTGGGTTTTTGGCCCAATGTCTTCACGGACATTGAAGCCCTCTGAGTCATCTTCATGTGGCAACTGACGATGCACTATTCTGAGCTATAACGAAGAAGCTATGGGATTTCTCGCGAAAGAGGGACTACTCCAAAACCATCTCAGCACAACAATTGAAAAGAAGCAAGTGCGAATCGATTCATACCTCTGGCAGAAACAATTCATTTTGAGGCAGCATCGAAGATTGTTTTTGGCGAATCTATTCGGCCCAAATGACAAATCAATTCGCCCCTACTTTCTCTATTTTTCTTTTTATAATTTTGCCCCTAGGTTTTTTTGTATGTATAGTTTTTCTTCTCATTTTGAATGGATATAATTCATTTTAGGTAAGATTTTAGGTTAGTTTTCTAGGAGCATCTCTCTCAATTTTAACCCATTTTTGTGTATGTAGGTACTATTGATCTTCCCCTTCCTTTAATCTAAGTTCCATTTCTTTGTTTTATGACATGTTCTACTTATTTAATTGCTTTGTATTTAGTTTTGTTGGTTAATTAGTTGTTTTCATTTATTAACTAATTTTATTTCTTGCTTTGTAAGGACATATTTTCATAGGTCCGTTATCAATTTATTATGTCATATACCGCTACACCATCGAAGATCATTCAAGAGACATCTACATCAAAGACGGATCCGAATTACTCATGTTCTTCATCATTTAAGACTCCGCGAAGTTTACTTTGGTAAGGTTATGTTTTAAATACCTTTAATTTTCACTTTGAGCTTTTGGGAGATTTTTACAAAATATTTTCTAAGTGTTGGAGCGGACTTTTTCGTCAAATATTGAGAATGAGTATTTTTTCTAAGTTTTGAAGCGGACCTCGATTTTGACGCCCAGGTCATTCGCGCGAGATCAGCATCTCGTTTGAATGAGATTGGAAGTCGCTCGATGTCGTTTGAATGACACGCGTCCTTCATTCGGACGAGCTTGGATTTTGAGGCGGTGCATTTTTGTATAAATACTCATTAAATGGTAACGTTTTCATTAAGAAGTCCATACGTTTTCCAGAACAGAAACACTGCCAAAGCATTATTCTTTAGGCTTCTTCTTTTAGGTGTTTAATCCTCTTTTGTTCACAATTCACAAAACTCCCATCTTGCTTTAGTGAATTGTTTTTGGTGTTTAAGAACAACTTTTCTTTTATTCAGCCTCTGTGGAGAAGGGATCTCCATATTTGATTGGTGGATACCGAGTGTAGTCATTTTGCGTGTGGATGAGCTGAAGACAACGAACCGATGCCTGGAGGGTATTTTGCTGTCTCTCGTATCTTTGAAGATTTGCTGAAGGCACCGTGCATTACACACTTGTGGGCGATTATCAGGTTGTATGTAAGTCAAAGGTCTTGTGAATTCTTCAAAGTGTTATAAAAGGTTTTTACTTGAAAGGGGTTTTTTCCTATATCGTTCGTCTTTATCTTTCATGCATGAGTTGAATGATTTATCTCTTTTAGATGCATGTTTAGGGGCTGAAATTAATAGACTCTAATTAAATAAGTGAGCCAAATTAGAAATTTGTGAATTTAATCAATTATCACACCGTCACGATTTTTCATGCTTTAATCATGTCCAGTAGCTAAGTTAAGGGTTAGGGTCATATATCCGCCATTAATGGGTGTTGAGCTTTGAAATCTAGGTTTTCGATTTGGAATATTAGGCGTTTAACTTTCTTTGCCATGCAACGTTAGTGTTTATAGAGATATTGTGAAATTAATCCATGTGTGACCATTTTTTATTAAATGTCTAATCTCGCATTTTTAGGTTAGTTCCCATCATGTGTGGAGTTTATAATTAATTGATTACGCTCGGTTGTATGTTTTCAAACAAAAATCCTTTTTACGTGTTGTTTTAGACCATGATGGGGATGTGATCCTAACCCTCGTTTTATTAATCTTGTTTAGTTTTATTACTTTTCCCCTTTTTCCTCCCTTACACGAAAATCATCTTTTAAACTTTTATTTGAGAAGTAATAAATCAATTAAAGTCTATCAAACATTTCATGTGGATTTTCTTTACCCGAACTAGCCGCTATACTCCACACTAGTGTAGTTAAAGTTCAGATTTTTTTTGTATTGCAGTCGAAAGCCGATAACAACGATTAGCGTATCTACACGGATGCTCGGGTTTTTGCCTTATCACCCATCTTTATCGTTCATTACTCCACTACTTCATCACCATAAAAAACCAGCCTACATCACTTTAAAAATCAAGATTAAAGCTTCATAGAAGGTCTAATTTTATCTTGATCTAGATCATTTATCTAGTATCGTTTATCACACTTTAATACTCTTGTATATCTTTTGCTTTAGTTTTACTTTCCCACCCTTAGTAATCTTTTTTCATCAACTATATACACAAAAATACAGTTTCGTAAATTCTAAAAAAATTGGGTTTAATCCTTAAATGCCAAATTGGAATTTTTCTCCCCTTTTTCCTACACTTTGTCCACTTGTGCACATTTTTCAACAAACTAAAAGTCAGGAAATTCTAGTTTTGAGTTCATGAATTAAATCCCACCATTGCGTGTCACTGAACTACGTAAACTTTTATGCTAATTTTGACAATGTAGGCATCCCTACTTCACCTCGGGACTGGAGTCCTCTTTTCCATATGTCACTATTTTCTTCTCTTTTTACATATATATAGTAGTTTATCTATTTTTGCTTGTTTAGCCATCCCGTTGACATGTGTGATCATTTTTTCATAATGGGTTCGATCAGGCTCATCGCTCATAGTTATCTACTACTATATATTATATTTTGTCTCTTTTTTGTAATCCCATCAACAAGTGTGCTCATTTGTTCATAATGAGTTCAATCTGGAGCATCGCTTACATTTTACCTATATTTTTATGTTATTCGGGCGCACTCCTTTGATGGATTCGTTCCCGTCCTCCCCATGACACGAACATAATGATATCACTTCTTATTCATACATACACACACACACACACACATAGAGAGAGAGAGAGAGAGAGAGAGAGAGAGAGAGAGAGAGAGAGAGAGACTTTTCACACTACTCACTTTAGACCCCCATTTAAGAGACAAGGGAGAATATCTTTATAGCCCATGAGATACCAAAAGGAATGAATGGGTTCCTAACACCTTCCAATTCCATAAATTAGTCCCTGGACATATGATCTACTTGGTTTTCTATGCATCAGTTTGTCTTGTGATGTCGTTTCTTCGGGGACAACTATATCTTTTGCCTGTTTTGAGAAAAATAGGTTGGCAATTCTATTCTTTATATTCTTACCCCTCGATGACATCCGATTTATATTCGCGAGACCTCATAAATGCCACACGAGTGGTGGAAAGGGAAGTTCCCTTCCTTGACACCATTCTCGGTGAGCTAGAAACTTCTCCTTTGGGGTTAACCCAGATTGTAATTTCCCTTGCTTTAATCCTAGGATGGCCACATGTATTGTTTATCAAAATACCATAGGTGGGAAACTTACTTAAGTTTATACAATGATCTCTTAAACATAGACACAATGTTTATTAAAATCCCATAAGAAAAGTAGTTTTCACATCCACTAAATGTAACTCTCATTCAAAATTAACTACTAATTCTACAAGAATTCCATGCCCTTATATATAACATATACATAAGGTTTAATCATAGCATTTTCCTCATTAATGGTGATATATTTGACTATATATCGAACTTTGGTGAATTAGGTAATTCAATGAGATCCTAAACTTAATTGTAGTTCATTAGCTTCACTTCTTCTTATGACTTGTGAAAACAAAACTAGATCATTATTTAGTCATGTGAAAAATTTATATTCATGTATATACACCACATAATCATTTAGGATAGTAGAATCCTTTTAGGATCTTCTTAGTACAATTCCTTATGATTTTATCTAAATTTATCTCTAGGTATAACATAATTTAGTGGTTATTCATTTATGTTTTCTTTATTTAAGAAAATCCAACAACTAAAGGAACAATTATTCAAGAAAGTTATGCATAATGGGATTAGTACCCTACCTTCCTTTATAACAATATTTCTTGATTTATTGCTCCCATTAATTTTACCATTCATATGGAATTTAACATTTTTCATGATCTTTAATGTAATGATTACGTGTCAATGGCGATTGTATTATCTATGTAGGTCAACCTTAAGGGAAATTGCTCATAATCTGCAACTTGGACCACATAGGTTATCCTGATATTAGTCATCATAACACCTTAAGAGCACAACTCGGCTATCAAGATTTATAAGAGATGTTACAAAAATCTTGTGCATGAATATTATCAAATGGAGTCTAACATTACAAAAATCATCAATAAGGCTACGATTAGGATGCATGATATACCCAAAATTTATTTTATATATAACATCAAAAGCAATATCATAACCTTTGAAAAGGGTATTCTTATATATATACTGAAAGTTTCTTTAGAAATGATCAAGTCTAGATAATTATTTTCCAAGAAAATTAGAAACATTGAGGGTTTATGAGAAAACAAGTGTTGATTTGACTCCCTAGGAACTTAAGAAGAATCTTATTTGAATTTATGGTTTGTTTTGTGAAGAATCCTTACAGAGAATTTAAACATTTTTATAGAACCCTAAGTTTAATTTAAAATATACACAAGTCAAATACTAAAAATTCTTTTCGAACTATACATTATGTTTCACACAATCTACCTTAACGTTCTTGGATATGTTACACAAGTACCTACTAGAATGAAGACGATATCTCATATACACATTTAAGCTATAGCATTATTAGTCTGAGTGTGAAACATCCCTTTCATTAAAATAACACTTAATCTGTTTAATCTCTTCAAACTTTATATAAGTGTTCCACACATTGTTCATCATCAATAGTGAGTTCATATTTAAAAGTTACGTATAAAGATCTAAACAATAATTGAAGCTTAACGTCCTTACTTCATTCAAAGAATTTACTCTCGAGAGAATTAAAACAGATGAGATATGCATTTTTAGATAAATAAAATGAGCTACAATAAAATATTAAAATAATAAAATAAATATCTCACTACATTAATGATTGGATTTAACAACACACACATTAATAACTTTATAATCATAATCATAATCATAATCATAATTTTTTTTCAAGTAATAACCGTGAAATATTGATTATATGATGCTTGTAGATTACTTTTTTGGGTATAATGTTATTGCATTATATGTAGGTGATATTTGTGGACAACATTATACTTTGATAATATACGTGATCATTGATGTTCATTTAATCACTCAAAATCAATTTCACATAAGGAATAATCTTGCTTAAAGAAACAAACTCAATATACCCCATTAATACCTTTACAATTATAAGCATCGTGAGTTAATACTACGATCATTTGTAAATTTAATATTCATTGTCATACTAGTTGGGTCATCGTAGTGGCTATTAAACATTTCATAATATGAATATTATATTATGTAAAGACTTTCATAAACAAATTAATAAATTTTCCACTTATGTTCATTAAATATCGCATGAGTAATGAACTAAATGATTCATGTTTATGCTTTCATACATGTAATGAGTGATATTATAATGAAAGAAACTATGGCCTCTGCATTTGATGACCTATATTTCCTTTCCCTAACTATATTTCACCCCTTAACTTTTGCTCAATCATTATAATTAGACCAGTAGGCTACCAAATCACAATGATTTAATGAGCAATCATATATATATATATATATATATATATATATATATATATATATATGCAACATCATAAAATATCAATATCCTAGTATTCAATATCATTAATGGACACGTAGGCAAACAAAATATGCCTCATATGAACACATAGGTCTAATATTCATCTCATCTCTAAAGGAACAATATAATGAAAATCAAACCTTACATTATATAAATATTATAGATAAACATACATGTGTGCATAAACACCATAATACGTGAATAATTTATATTATTGTCTATTGCTTAATTTGAAATTCACATAATATTTTAATTTGTCATAATGTGATAATAAAATAGACAGAGAACTTGCATGACACAATATATGAATAATAATAAATGAGTGAGACATAAATCATTTATTTTCACTTCATCATGCATAATGTCAAAACTTATGTATGGGGACCAAATTAAACAATATTGACCCAAACTCCTTCATGGTTAAAATTAATACACGATATTATTATATCGAAGAGATGTTTAAGTTGTTGATGTTTCTCATGATATTGATTTTGTGGCCTGCTAATTAATTTAAAAATTTATGGTATCTGCATTTGATGTCCTATAGTTTCTTAATAAATTATATGTCACCCGATAATGTTCATTTAATCATATCTACCATACATGTGGCATCTGCGTTTGATGTCCAATAAAATTAATTATGATTAAGTGAATTCATTTAATACACCAACAATTTAACATTCACATACATGAATCTAATGTTCACAATTTCATATTATAGCATGCATTTGACATCTAATCTAAACATAAATATTAGAGTTAAAACTTTATCATACATATAATATCCACATATATGAATTATAGCCTGCGTTCGGCATATAATTCATCTTAAACATGAACATTATTATTCGAATGAAATCATAAATATAGTATCTATACATACGAATTGTAGCTTACATTTGACATCTAATTCAATTTAACATGAATACTAGAAATAACAATGAACCGTACAACCAATATTCAAACAAATGAAATATAGCCTGCGTTTGGTATCTAATCCAACTAAACAAGAATATTGATATTAAAAACAAAAGCATAAATCTAATATCCATACATACGAATTATAGCCTATGTTTGGAATATAATTAAACTTAAACATGAATGTTAGTAATAAAAAGTAATCATACATATAATATTCACAAAAGTGAATTATAGCTTGCGTTTAGCATCTAATCCAATATAAACATGAGTATCATGATCAACGTGAACATGAAAAATAACCCCTTCGGTGTAAAACTATATAATATTTGGAAAATTCATAATTTTTGCCAAAAATACAAAATTTGAGATAGTACCACATGGATGTAGATAATTACTCTAAGATCTCAAAACAATTAGTGCAATTCCAAATTTAATTTTCTAGAGTGAGATATTGATGTTAATATTATTACAAAAATCGGTAAAAATGTAATTTTAAAGGCCTAATTGACATCAAATGCAAAAGTAAGGCGGTGCCCTTTATTTAGAATGAGTTTTGTTTATTTTGACATTTCTAATCGACCACGTGAGATTCATAAAATTTCGAATAAGTTTAGACTTTTTATTCCAACCAGTTATTGTTTGCGATAAAAGAAAAAAGTCTTACAAAGTCCCAGGCATAACTTTTGAGCAGATTTAATGACAAAAGAAAAATATTGAAGAAACTCACAAGCACACAAAAGCAATTCATTATAGATTTTATTATAAGTAAACATCAATAAAGGAAAATCAAGAGATCTTAAAATTATACTCTGATACTATGAGTAAAATCATTCTTAAGATCACCTCGATATTAATAAAAAATACATTAATTTGATTAAACTTTAGCATATAATTATTCTTAATAAAAGGATCTTGGATTTTTATATTTTCACAAAAATATGCCTAAATGATAGAAAATAAGACTTACATTTATCCAATGCATTGGTCAAGTTTCTTGTAGAGATCCTTTTGAATTATTTTGATAATTTCTCTAACATAACCTTCATCACTTTGACAAAAAATAATAATGTTGGAATCTCAAAATTTTCTCTCTTGCCCAATATGGTGTGTAGAAATTTAGACTATTATAGAAAAACAATCTACTGTATATAAAGTGAGAGAGAGAATGATTTTCCAGTTAGACTAGAGTTCTTCCATTCATCACAGTAGAGTTTGATTAGGAAATTAACCCACCGTCATTATTCTTAATATTTAAATGCTTATCTTAAAGAATCTTATCAAACCCAAAATCTTATGTGAACCACATTAAGTAGGAAATTTATATTTAATTAAATAATTAATTCTGAATTGTCTTAATTTTGAAATTAAATTATTATTAAATATCTTTAACAACCTAAACTAGAGTCATATCACGTCGATGTGGATTTTTGTACTATTATACTAACACGAAATCTTACCCTACTGGCTACCTCCAAAAGAGCACATATGTGGAGGCAGATTTTATAAAGATCTTAGGCAAAACAATACTCATCATATCACCACCACCGCATAGAAGAAAATAATGTGAAAAAATTTGATTAGACATCACAATTAACATGATTACTTAAAAAATTGTAGTGTGATTATTAGGCATGTAGAAGGAGCATTGTAAAGATTGAAGGAAAACATTTCGTGATTGTAAATTTTGAACTACATTATATTTCTCCCTCGCTTCAAATTGGTTATTTGGAAAAAAAAAACTTCAAATGGTTAAAATATACTTAATTGTAAACTAGTATACACCATAATTTATGGTGTGGCAATTGGGCGAGTTTGGGTCGGGGGTAGCCTCCTCGCCCCAACCCCGTTATCCTTCCTCAAACCCAAACTCGACCTCGATTTTCCCACCCCCGCCCCATTTAAAAATCTTGCGGGGGCCCTGAACCTATCCCAAACCTGAAAAGTATTTAAAAACTTTATAGATTATAATTTTTAACAAATGTTATTTAAGTATTCTAATGGAAATCGATTTCTAAAAAAGTTTTGTAATATGTTAAAAAAATGTCATTGTTTTTAATTCTTGAACAAAAATAAAAGTAATATTGATAAGTTAAAGTAGTTTTAAAAAGTTAAAGTGTCATTGGCCGCAAATATGTAAATACAAGTATTATCATTATCCAACTTCTTGAGATGAAAATTTTAATAATTTAGCTACTCGAAAATGCATCTAAAGACTTAATTCATAAATTGGAAACTTAATGTTCATACATCATAAAATTATAAATTCATTTCAACATAAAATGCAATGTCCTAAATTATTATTTCATAGAATTCGAATTAAAAGTTCCAAATGAAATAACACGAAAGTCAACATCAAAGTGCTAAAATAATGTTAATTATATCCTGCATAATAAACATCTCACTACCATCAATTGTTGCAAAATTTAATCCATGTGAGAAATTCACCAAGAATCCAACTCTCTTTTCTCCTGTATATATAAGGATAAGGTTGTTAGTGTTAACTAAAAATTCTAAAATATATATATAAAAAGAAGGTAAATAATAAAGTTTGATAGATTTACCATAAGTCAAGATCTAGAAACTAGTTAATATATTACTACTCATACATTATGCAACACAAGATAAACTATCAGTTGTAGAGAAATTAGCTACACGATACGAAAAAATAAAACAAAACATATATTACATATGAATGATAAAATCTTTAGG
This sequence comes from Sambucus nigra, assembly GCA_949130495.1. Taxonomy (NCBI): domain Eukaryota; kingdom Viridiplantae; phylum Streptophyta; class Magnoliopsida; order Dipsacales; family Adoxaceae; genus Sambucus; species Sambucus nigra. Next base: position 540,102,003 of record OX422215.1, on the reverse strand, counting down.
GTTAATTACACTTACCCCCTGAACTTTTTCCCTTGTCTTTTCACCACCTAAACTTTCATTTCTACAACCTAACCCTGTAAACTTTCAAAACGACTTTAGATAACCCTCTACTGTTAACACCGTTAATTTTTTGGACAAAAAAGTGGATCATGTTAATGGCACATGAGATCAAATTAGGGTATTTTCGTCCATTTCTATTTAGAGGGTATTTTTGTAAATAAATTATCACTATAATTACTCCCTTCTTCTTTTTCTTCTTCGACCTCTCTCTGCATAGAGAAGCCATGGCAGTACCATGGTTCTCTTCTTATTCAATTCCTCTCTCTCTCTCTCTCTCTCTCTCTCTCTCTCTCTCTCTCATGAAAACACACTCTAACACATAAGTCACCATCCTCATCCACCCTTGACCCAATTCCCCCCTCTCTCTCATCAATCTATGGTTATAATCCAAATCTAACATTTTTTTACTTCATATGTATTGAAATTGATTTTGACATATCCTTAAATATTGATTAGGGAAAAAAATAATAACCTGATGTGGCCTCAAGTATTATAAATGCAGTGGTGGATCGAGAAGCTGGAAGACTCTCCATGCCCTTGAAGAGTATATTAGATAACAACCTCGCCATCTGCCTCAAATTCTTTTAGTTAAAAAATAAAAATTATAATTGGACGGCCATCCAGTCTTATAAATGCAGTGGTGGATTTTTTTCCACTTGGAGGTTTGTCATTGATATCGAGTTGGGTAACGTTTGTTTCCATTTGGAGGTTTATCTTTGATATGGAGTTGGGTTTACCATCCAGATATGAGATTTGTCTTTGGTATGGAGTTGAGTAAATTTTGTTTCGATTTGCAGTCCAAATTTCAATTTTTGGTTTTTTTTTTTGGTAATTTTTTTGAGGTTTTTTAATTTTTTTCTTATATTTTAAAGTCATTAGAAATCTGTAAATTTGGTTTTTTGTCGAAAATAATTTTAATAATATTTTTTCAACATTTTTAGTTTTTTCAAACTTTTAAAATGCTTTTCTACTATTTCGAGAATTTGTATAAGTCTTTTAGTATTTTCTATAATTTTCAAAAAAAATATTGTTTTCTATAATTTTTATTTTTTCCTTTTCTGTAGTTTTTAGTTTTTCAATTTTCAATAATTTTTAGTAATTCTATATTTTTTTAGTTTTTTATAATTTTAAACATATTTTTGTTTATACTTTCCAAAATTAAGAATATTTTTATGTAATTTTAAAAAATAAAAATGTTTTTGTGTAATTGTAAGATTTTCTAAATAGTTTTTAAAAATACCCTCATGTGCATGGCACATGACTAATTTTCTATCCAAATATTTAACACCATTAGATTTGGGGGGGGGGGGTACTTAAAGTCGTTTTAAAAGTTTAGGAGGTTATTTCTGGAAAATGAGAGTTTGGAAGGTGAAGTGACAAGGGGGTAAAGTTCTGGAGTTAGGTGTTATTATTTACCTACCATTAATTTCACCCAATAACCAACTTTGTGAGCACATCAATGCCTCCAAGGTATTTGGATGAAGTCAATTGCGGTGGGGATAATCAATCTACCACTATTATTAAAAGCGGACTCAGATGTAACAGTCGACATAGAAATTGCAAAATATCCCGAGAAATCTTTTATAAAGTGGAAAATGTGACTCCATTTGTCTTGAACCAACTCAAGACAACAAAGTTTGGTGTTCTTAGCAATATACTTTCCTCCAAATTAAAATCCAACTCCGATTTAGCCAATGAAGTAGCAGAGGGAACATTGAAGAATTTTGCCAAAATAAGTGATATCCGAATGATAAGAAGATGAAATGTAAGAGTTATATACTAATTTACCTCAATATATGACTATATAAAATCTATGCATCATCGATGAAATGAGAAGTGATAGTAATAAAACCTTTCTTTGTATGCTTGGGCGTCCACATATCGATAGTGATTGCTACTCTACATCCAAGTTTCCCCATCAAATGCATTGTTTTTTGCCTTCTCATAATCAAAGATTTTGATATCTTAATCGTATTTCTTGAGGGTATTTTGAATTGTGGTTGAAGACTACTCACGAAATTTCTACTACAATTAATAAGGGGTACTCTTGTAAAATAACTGTACATGAAAGCTCACAACGTGGTTTGTCTTTATCAAAATAATGATTATTGATGTCTACATTATAATCCTTTTTTCCTAAGTAGCTCTTAACAATTTTTTCCTTATATCCATACTTTTAGTCTTACTAGGTGTGCCCACGTGCGTTGCACGTGTGACAAATGTCGCGAAGTAAGTTTAAATAGACAAATCATTTTAAAAAGGCATCTCAAATATTCACATCTATTACTGATTATACGCAAATATTGCGTATTTCATCCCTCAAACCTATGCATTTTATCCCCCTCCGGTATCTTATTCCCTATGTTTATGCTTGTTAACCAGACAACCTCGGATTTCTATTCTAACATGCTTTGCAGCGGTTAATTGAGTTTTATCCGTATTTGGATGCTAAGTGTGAAGTTAGGACGCATTCTGGATAATTTTCGTACGTAATCGCACCTTCAAGGGCAATTCAGTTAATTCACAGCTTGGGCAACTGGCCCAACATCTTCATGGAAGTTGTATTCCTCCTCGCAAGCTTCGTGTGGCCGGGAACGGTGTGCGATTTCGAGTCCGTATGAAGAAGTTACGGGATTTTTAGCGGAAGAGAAAAACAAAGAAACCAAAATAGCAAGCAGCTTGAAACAGCCCTGCTTGATCGATCGACCGATCAATCCTTTAATTTTCTTTCTTCGAGTTGAGACAGTGGGCTCATATATGAACCATCGATCGATCGATCGATCCCCTGTTTTCTGCAGATATTTTTCCTTTTCTTTTCTTTTTCCTTTTCTTTCCTAATTTAATTCCACTTACTATATAAACCATTTTTGTTGTAAATAACAAAGATATTTTTTTTTAGATAGTTTAGGTTAAGGTTTGGGGGGTTTGAGAGCTCATTTCTTCTTCCTCACTTGGTTTGACACCCATTTGGGTTTGTAAGTTGTACTTTCATCTTCCTTCTCCATTAATATAGTGTGTATTTACTTAATTATTGCTTTGTAGTTAATTTACATGCTTTCATAATTAGGTTTACGTGCTTTCTTTCCGTTCTTTCTAGTGTAGTTTTATTGTATTTATTTACCTCATTTATTTATCACGTTTTTAATATGCTTTCTAGCCAAGTTAGTCTAGGTTGTGTCGGATTGAACTCATTCCGGGTTGACATGTTGCTTGGCTTTGGTGATGTTGTTTACAAGTTTATTTCGGGTGCATTATCGTAGTTATTACGCCTAGGGGATTTAGCGGGGCATATCATGTATGCTCCGTGATTACGACCTTTCGTGCGTATTTTTTTGGGTATTTATTGACGCCAAAATCATATTACGCTTTTATGCGAATTTAGGGGCGTGACAACCCTTGATTTAATTAACTGTCGAAATGAGAAACATTCGTAATAACTCATCGACCCATGTAACCATTTTATACTAATTAACTCGGGTGAGGGATATTCGACGCAACCTCTAGTTTTTACTCGTTTTATTAGTCTAGCTTTATTTTTCCACACCTAGATAAATCATTTTCCTTTTGTGCATCTTTTCCTTTTTGTTCATATTTATCCTTTACACTTTTATTTAGGAATATTAAACCAATTAAATTCTAGCGACTCGTCTCTGTGGATTTTCGATGCCCGACTTATCGCTACACTTGTATTGCAAGTGCAGTCCTAATTTATGTTTTGTATTGAGTCGATGAACAGAAAACAACGATTAGCATTTTGACGCGACGCTACTTTTCACACTTGATCAAAATGGCGCCGTTGCCGGAGATGATTTTGTGTTAGAATTTATTTGATTTATTATTTCGTAGTATTTTCTTTCTATTTGTATTTTTTGGCTAACCTTTTTACAGGACTTCTACATTTGAGCACCAAGAAATGCTTGAATTTCCCCCGCACGCATCTACTTTGTGGAATTCGCCACTTCGAGCCATTTTTGGGGTAAGCATGTCTTTTGGTAAACATTGTTATAATTCTCAAAATCCTCGTAATCCTACGACTTTTGGTCAATACTTAGAGTCCCAAAAATATCTAAAATGACTTTGGGCAAGTATTAAAAAAGTCAAGTTTTGGAGTGCGTGTATTTTGAGGAGGATGATAACGATTTTGGGCCTCTAATTCCTGATAATAGGAATTTTGAAACGAATTGCAATAGTTTTTAAAATTCCTATAATAATGAGTTTAACTTTAGTGTCAATAATGATTTTCAAACTCCTCATTTTCAAGAATCCGCACCTCGGCCTATGACTTTCGGTGAGGGTTTTCTCATGCTTGAGAATGAAAGGTATGAAGAACGTTATCAGGAAGAAAATCGTTGTTGGGAGCAAGACTTAGATTTATTATTCGAATCCGATGACGTTTTCTCTTCCGAGACTTTCGAAGTCGAGGAATGTTTTCAACCAAATGAGGATTTTGTGCCTACTTTGGAATAAACCATTCTTCACTTGGTCCATCGCATAATAGATATTGAATGTGAGGATGAAACAGATGTAGTATCCATTTGCAATGAGATGATTTCTTCTTTGGATCCCAAAGAAGAAAGTTTCATTGAAATGATCCTATCTCTTTTGAAATTCCAACTTTGAGTGATGATAACTCATCTTTTGAGTTTGAATTTCTTTCCTCCACCTTTTCTTTCTTTGTTATCACACCATCACAAGTACCCGATGAATCGGTGCCGAAATTTAAAACGTTTAACCCTTTCACCGACGACGAGTACTTTCTCGAGTTGCTTTCCATGAAGGCATATTTTCCCTCATGTGCGCGACCTCCCATTCCGCTTGCTAAATCCTTGGGAGGATATTCGGCTTTTCTCGGTCCCCACATGTTTTTGTCACCCGTTCAATTCAAATCCCCCATAGTCCGTCTAAAACTTTTAATTGACGATGGTTCCTTTCTTCCGCCTTACACATGCCTTCTGTTGTTCAAACGGAATTAATATTTTTTGTGAGGCGCGCTTGAGAGTGAGGGTACATCGGTTATCCTCCAAAGTCAAATCATTTTTGCGGTGGACCCTCAACTATTTAGACTTTTAGTGTATAGTTGGTTTGAAGCCTAAATAGGAGGTTGTATATAGTCATCTTTTTATTCTTTCATTCTCCTTATCTTTTCTTCCCTTTTTAATTTCGCCTAATGTAATTAGTTAATTTTTTGTTACTTGTTTTTTCTATGCTCGGTACTAACTTGTTTTGTAGATTCTTTGGACTTTTTCTTATGGGGATTGCTCCAATTTTGGGTAATATCGCTTTTTTCCTCTCTTTAACTTGGTTCTTAATTCACATTGAGGACAATGTCAAGTTTTAAGTTGGGGTGTGGGATATTCAATCCATTTATTTATTTAGTCCATGTTTTTTCTCACATGTTAGTTACTTAGTATGTTTTTCTTAGAAAAATTGAAAATTTTCAAAAAGATTTTCTTTCTTTTTTCTCCTTTTTTGGGCATTTTGCCTTTGTTTATGATGATAAATTTCAATAATTGTCCGATCCAATAGACAACCCAATGATGCATGTTCTCAATTTTAGAATTTATTTGACTTTAGTCCTCTAATCAATGATATTATGAATAACTTCATAAATTAACAGTTAATCCCATGAGCACATGCACTTGTCTTGCTTTATTGATTTGGTTTAACATTTTTATAACTCGGTAATCTTTTGTTGCAGTATACATACTTACATCGAGTAAGCTTTGTACCTTTCATCGTTTGTGAGTGTGTATACTATTCTATTCTCTTTGAAAACGTTACGGTCGTTGGTAATCTCTCTATTCTTTCATTTTATCGTTCATTATTTAAGTTCATATATGAAATGTGTTACTTGAGCATGATTTTCAAAGTTTTTTTTTTACTCGAGAATTGCATAAACTTTAGGAAATGATCATAGGCTATCTTTGTTACATCACCCATATTGACCTTGACGTCACCTTAAATGTTTTCTCTCATTAACCCCTTTAAGCCTAAATATTAGCCTTTCATTTCATAACACAAAATTTCCATAACCAACTCCGAATTGGAGTTATATACCATATATATTACCTTCCATACCTTTGTTTGCAATATTACTTGGGATTGAATGATGTTGCGTTGCGATTGAAATTTAGGCATGTGAGAGTGTGAAAAGTAAAGAAAAAGAAAGTGTAGTGAAAAAGAAAAAGAAAAAGAAAAAGAAAAAGAAAAAAGCAGAAAATAAAAGAAAAAGTGAGAAAAAGAAGAAAAGAAAAGAAAGAGAAATTTGTATATGTTGTGTATAGTGTTCAATAAGCTTTGATTACTCTCCCCATTTGTATATCTAATGCCTTTTATGGAAGTTGTTTGTTCAATTTTTTATATTGCCTGCATTCTTCCATTATTCTAAGTTTTCATTCCGAATACTTTGAATCTGTACATACATATCCTTCGATTCACACCCTAGCCAAACCTACATTATAACCCTATAAAGTCCTACGTGATCTTAGGGTGCATTTAATTTAAAAGTTAAAATAGTTTTGATATTCTGTAAAAATGCATTTCGCCTCCTTTAATGTGAGTTATCTTTCATTTTGAATGCAATTTTTAAATTCATATATAGCGTTCTTCATTTGTGACATGTGTGCGGCCTAGTTTCCATTAACATTTACTCTTTATGCCTGCATGTTCTGTGTGTTAACTCCCTGTTTTGAGTGAATTCACTTGATGAGTGTAATGCCCGTGAGGATTGAATATATGCTTGCTTTATTTAGTATCCGATTTATTTAAGTTTTTGCCAAATCACACTTTGCATGTGCTTGCTCCCCTCCCACATTTTAAGGTTTCGATTGTATAAGATACATTCTATAATGTTAATGATTTCAAACTTTTGTTTGAATTCGTTCAATGTGCTAATAATGTGTATGAAATCTTGTTCGCTATTGTTGGGCTTGTCTCATGTTAGTTTGGGCCTATTTTGAGGAAACTATATGATGTTTGTGGGTTTCATCCTTGAAAACCCTCACGAGATGACACTCGTCCACTAGGGGTTTAACGGCTTATTGCATACACTAAATGCAATCGAATAGCCCGCGAAAGTTTTCTTATGCTTTTATACCATACTTTATATTTGTATCCTGCTTTTAGTTTTATTGTAGTTCTTGTTGTATCCTATTTTATTGCTAGGGACTAGCAATGTGTAAGTTAGGGGGTTTGATTATACGTAAATATTGCGTATTTCATCCCTCGAACCTACGCATTTTAGCCCCCTCGAGTATCTTATTCCCTATATTTATGCTCGTTAACTAGACAAGCTCGGATTTCTATGTTAACATGCTTTGCAAGGGTTAATTGAGCTTTTATAAGTATCTGGATGCTAAGTGTGAAGTTCGGATGCATTTTGGCTAATTTTCGTACTCAATCGCACGTTCAAGGGAAATTCAGTCAATTCACAGCTTGGGCACCTGGACCAACATCTTCACAGAAGTTGTATCCCTCCTCGCAAGCTTCACGTGGCCGCGAATGGTGCGCTATTCTGAGTCTGTATGAAGAAGTTACGAGATTTTTAGCGGAAGAGAAAATAAAGAAACCAAAACAACAAGCATCTTGAAGCAACCCTGATTGATCGATCGATCGATCAAAAGTATCGATCGATCGATCCTTTAATTTTCTTTCTTCGAGTTGAGATAGCGGGCTCATATATGAACCATCGATCAATCGATCAAAGGGATCGATCCCCTGTTTTCTGCAGATATTTTCCCTTTTCTTTTCTTTTTCCTTTTCTTTTCTAATTCAATTCCACTTACTATATAAACCATTTTTGTTGTAAATAACAAAGATAATTCGTTTTAGATAGTTTAAGTTAGGTTTTGGGGGTTTGAGAGCTCATTTCTTCTTCCTCACTTGGTTTGACACCCATTTGGGTTTGTAAGTTGTACTTTCATCTTCCCGGTCCATTAATATAGTGTGTATTTACTTAATTCTTGCTTTGTAGTTAATTTACATGCTTTCATAATTAGGTTTACGTGAGTTCTTTCCGTGCTTTCTAGTGCAGTTTTATTGTGTTTATTTACCGCGTTTTTAATATGATTTCTAGCTAAGTTACTCTAGGTTGTGTCGGATTGAACTCATTCCAAGTTGACATGTTGCTTGGCTTTGGTGATGGTGTTTACGGGTTTATTTCGGGTGCCTTGTCCTAGTTATTATGCCTAGGGAATTTGATGGGGCATATCATGTATGCTCCGTGCTTACGACCTTGTGTGCATAATTTTCGGGGTATTTGTTGACGCAAAATCATAGTAGGTTTTTATGCGAATTTAGGGGAGTGACAACCCTTAATTTAATTAACTGTCGAAATAAGACACATTCGTAATAACTCGTCGACCCATGTAACCACTTTATAGTAATTAACTCGGGTGAGGGATATTCAACGTAACCTATAGTTTTTACTCTATTTATTAGTCTAGCTTTATTTTCCCACACCTAGAATAATCATTTCCCTTTTGTGCATCTTTTCCTTTTTGTTCATATTTATCTTTTACACTTTTATTTAGGAATATTAAACCAATTAAATTATAGCAACTCGTCTCTGTGGATTTTCGATACCCGACTTACCGCTACACTTGTATCGCAAGTGCAGTCGTAATTTAGATTTTTGTATTGAGGCGGTGAACAGAAAATAAAGATTAGCATTTTGAAGTGACACTACTTTTCACCCTTGATCAATTACCACCTAAGAAAGCTCTATCGATGGTACGTCGCTTCATTGAGTCCAAATTGACCATTATTTTGTAGATCCAATCTATCAAATATAAGAGATATCGCATGTTCATTATATACGTGGAAAAAGATTGCAATTAATACAAGTCAATGTCAAACTGAGTGGGAATAAGGTTTTAACATAATAAAAGTCCAAAACTTAAATAGTAAACAATTATTAAAAAAAATTAAAAACTCACACTGTAAACCAAATGTAGGATTTGAGGTTCCATTTCTTCTCCATATCTTTTGGAAGTAATGTTTCTATTTGGTGTCTTTAATCGGAGTGTGATATTAAAACAATACTCATTTCTTATTGGCCTCGTGCATAAATAAATTTTCTCATCGTTGAAAGAATATGCCTATAATATTAAAATATAATTTACATAACCACGCGTCTAATGGCAACTCTTAAGGCACCACACCAATTTAGAGACATAAATATAACTAAGCTTTTACTCCAAAGTTCAAGTCCCTTCCAAATGAGTACAAAAGGCTATTTATAAGGGGAGGGTAGAGGACTAAAAGACCCCCCCAATTAATGTGGGACAAAACTAAATTTCACCTCTCCATCTTATAATAACATAAAAGAACAAAAAGAAATAAAAAGGCTAATACATACAAGTAAACTAAAAATAGAAAAAAAAATTAGTAAAAGTGCCCAAAAAATGGGTCCTAATTCACATAAATAATACTCATATAAGACACTATATGACTAAAATTTTGCATTCATTTAGACTTTACCTATTTGAGTTTGCAACGTAAAAAAATAAATATTTGTCCATATAGTAATAAATTACTCATTATAGTTAAGGGTGTTATCAAAGATATTGTGACACCCCGCCTAATTAAATACCGGGCGATCACTCCTTTATTAAATTAAATCAAGGTAAACAGTTGGTTCATTCTCAGCATCACTGTCGATAATAATAAATTTTCCAATTTAACACCCTAAATAATTAAGCTAAGTGTCAAAACCATTTTCATACATAACTTTCCAAATTTTATTTTAAGAAAAAGATTTATTTAATTATTAACATCATTCCAACAATTAATAATCACACCACAATAAACCTGGAACACAAAGTCCAATAAATATAATACATTCGTCAATCGAATGTCAATATACGAAATCTAAAGTCACAAATCCAATCTGAATAAAACCCATAGTAACAAAACGGGAAATAACTCAAATACAAATGTCCCAACAATAATGAAATAATGGAAAGAGATACACATGCTCAACTAAATGAAAGTGCTAAGAGTGGATCCGAATGAACGAAGTCGTCTATTCAAAAGACCTGCAACTCCCACCTAAGCTGCAGCGCGTTCCTTCCAAGAGATCCTAAGCAAGACGCCCCTGTGGCTGGGCACCTGTAATACATACATATATATACAAGAGAGAGAGAGAGAGAGAGAAACGGGTCAGATCCCTAAAGTGTGTTTGATTTAAAATATGTTTAGCAAGTATTTAAATTGATACAGGCCAATGCAACAACATATTAGGGCGATGCTCTCTTGAGAAAATCTCACCTCTCTTCTAATGTGCACACCTATCGCACTAACCTTCCCAATGGTTTAACTTAACATTTTATCATACTAACCTTCCCAATAATTTAGCTTATCTTAACTTACTCATAAGATTTCAAAACCGAACAATATCAGTGTTTAAAAAGATACTTCCAATTAGCAACACAACTCTCGTTTTAACTTTATTAGTTTATATAGTTTCCCAGTGTCATATTATACTTTCACGAAATAAGCATTTAATATTTAAGCCATCAACCATGTCCTACTTATCAAATCACACTAGGCAGTTTCAAATTTCCAAATCTCATATATATATTAACTACTCGTATAATATATATAAAATAACAGCACCCCACATAAAACTATGGTGCGTGCATACTCTACTATCCAAAACCCCATATCACTCATATTAAGGGGAATACAATCGGAATCACTCTCGAATTGTATTAACAAAATACACAACAAAATTGAGGCGAAGAATAGATTCCAAGTCTCTAAGAGGATGGCACATGCCTGTGTCTCTTAGGACCGTCTGAACTATCACGTCGATAGCCTGTACCAAGGACATCTATCTTCTAGGGTACAAGTCAATATCCCCCATAAAGTTCCCATCGAGATAAGACTTTCCCAGCACGGTAACCTCAGGGATAGCAAGTAGCGTGGGCATGATTTTCACATGTATATAATATATGCACACACAATCATATAAATATACCACCTTTATCATATTAATTGTAAGTTCTCTTATCACCCATAATTACAACACTTATCCTTAATTTCACATTTTAGTATTACGTATAAGGTTTCATCTCTAACCTTAACTCGAAGGGTTTTCTCACTTATTTTGTGACACTCGTGGACTCTATTCTTCCAAGTAGAAAATTCAGTAGGTGCCACATCTACGTTTCATCGTAACTCTCTTACGCGCCTCACACTTTAACATATCAATTTACTAACTCTGAAGTAAACATCTCATAAATACCATTCTCGTCGAGTATTAATGATCCCAACCTTTATTTATACGCCCTACTGGTCCTCTAGGTCTCCCTAATCATTATACTAAGAATGCCCAAGAATTATATCACGACAATTCAATTTTTAAATCATATACAAAGGGAAATAGTAGTCTGCCAGGAGGGGTCGATCGATCGAGGTTTGGGGCTCGATCGATTGAACCTTCGATCGATCGAACCTTCGATCGATCGAAGTTCTAGGCTCGATCGATCGATCAAGCAGGTCTGCGAAAATCTGCAGAATTGCAGTTACGGGTTCTACCAATTTTCTTCATCCAAAACCATGTTTTTCCATTCTAAACGTACCAAAAATCCTACTACTAACATTACATCAATATACCAGATGTTTTCAACGTAAAGCATATGTATATCTAACATTAAACATGGATAATTAACCCAAAATCTCATCTAATCATGAAGAACCCTAGAGTTTTTCTTAATCATGGTTCTAATCTATTTTTACCAAAATTTCCTTCTAATATATCATCAAAATTTCGTGGGTTATATTCCTCTACATGGCAAGGATTCCAGAATTTTCATATCATCAATACTACATGCATTTTGCTAACACAAATTGGGTTTTCTTCTACATAATTCATCCCTAATCATCCCTAAACTAATATGAAGATTGCACCAACGAAAATAGCAAGTTAAACACTTGCCTGAGATTTCTGGCATTCTGATTCACGGCTGATTTTGATATGGTTGCGTTCCTCGCCTCGCGATCTACGCGGTGGTGGTGGTTGTGGTGCAAACGGAACACTTTTGGGGCCTTGGATTGCCTTGGAGCTTTCTCCTTCCCTATCCTATGGCCGTCACTTGTTTTTTTGTTTTCTAACCCTAGCTGACTAACCTAAATGGCTGATATAGGTTGCTGAATTCCGTGGGTTTAATTACCCAAAAAGGTGAAATGACTAAGTTGCCCTCCCGGGGTACCAATTAGGCCTAAAAACGCCCCGAGACTCAAACTAAACCCCTGGGTACACTTTTCTGACTATCTCGACCCCTCCGGAGGCGTTGGCGCACTCAAAACGACCATACAAACAACTTATAAAATATTCACTTTTTATTTAACAAAATTTAATCCCGACGCGACACGGGCGCGTCCCGATTCAAATTTCCAAAATTGTCATTTAACTCACTCATGACATTCAATATAATCAATAACATATATTACTTTGCTCATTAGTAATATTCAACCAATTTCCCATAATTACTAACTCTCGTCATGTTAATAATTATAACATAATTAATTTCCGGATTTTTATTAAATAATTCATTCGCATTAACTTTAATAAATCCCCAAATTAATATAGCATAAAAATACGGGGTATTACATACTTCCCCCCTAATAACTGAATTTCGTCCCGAAATTCGGAAAATAAGGCCTATCAGGTAGCACAATTCTGGATATCTCTCGTCAGTACGCAAACTATCCACATAGCATGGCGCTCAATCACTATAGCTTTTTCCCTCCCAGCAACATTGTTTTTCATTCTCATTGGAGACACTTCACATTGTGCTCCCGACCGACAACATTCGCATAGGTCACGCCTATAAGTTATAAATTTCATTATCTCACTAACATTAGGAGGCCGCACCTCACTACATGACAAATACTTGGTTTTATTCATATGCAAAACTCCCATTCTGAGAAAATATTACGAACATTTGACCACTCTTGCCCGCCTAAAACAGTCGTGGAATTCTACCACATTTATCGGATGTCTTCTCGAACGATCCAAAAATTATGATTACTTACTCTCCTATAACATACGGAAGGAGAATAGTCGAGGTTCTTCCATAACAAAACTTTAATAAGTACCTTGTACGCGACAATAGGTACGGGTTCTTCTACAGAGCATTCTTGAAATCATCGTATCAAGATTCAAAAATCTCATTCACGTGGCTCCACAAATCTTTAATCACCGTGCGCCCATTCTTTGGCTAAGGGTGGTACATCCTACTCAAAACGAAATCTTTTCTCCGATGGTTCCTGAAATCCCATATCAAAGGTGGGATTCACCAATCTCATCCTGATTCAGAAATTTATACTGCGTCGGACCATGCACTGGCACGATCCTTCCTTTCAAAGGAAGTCTGGGGCATACCAGTTAATATTGTAAGCCAGGCCAAAGGAATATCAATCACTTCCTTCTCGGCGACTTAATTTACATGTTCGGGATAAACCCTTGGTCTTGTTTTGAGGATGGCAACTCATCCAAGAACTTTACCGTCTTTACCGACCTCTTCCAAGTTCAGGAATTTTCGATAAACACAAAATTCTTTGGTTGATTCTACTCTTTGAACCAAACCTTACCAATGTCTCGCTAAACATCTATTCTTCTCTTGAAATGTCTCACATTAAGTGACCCGTAATACTCCCCTTCCCTCCTTGGTGTATGCCGAGAGTTTCGACCCGTGCTCTTCTCTCCACGAAGTGCACTTCTGGATCTGTTATACTATACTAACATCTTTACTCTTTATATGTGTGAGTCTCTCTCACACTTGACTAATAACAACTCCGCTCCGGGTGTGCTTCATAACAATTAAATTCTACTATATTCAAGGAATACCAATTCTTGAATGGCTTCCCACAACCTTCCAATCAAGTTAGGGCGTGCTATTCTAATTGCACACTTATGTATGGATTATCGCCCCTCATGTGGCGTTTAATCCGCTATATCACTTCCACTTCATTCTGTTAGCCCCACAAACACATTTACACGTCCATTGCCACGCCCCTTCATCTCGGACGAGTTTTAGCATCAGTTAACCAGGATGTCTACACACCCTATAAACCGGGCATACTAGCGTAAGCATCACATACGCTCCATACTAATAAACAAATTCTTTCTTTTCCTTAATTCTTGCAGCGTGATTACAAAACTCTAATCACCCTAAAAATCAAAATTCTTAAATTCTCTATATCAGCGTTCCACCCCTTAACTCGTGGGGTAACTTTCAATGTTTTCTTACCACATAATCTGGCTCCAGTGGCTTTAAAACAAGATTAAACTTCCAACTTACATGCATAATTACTTGATCCCATTTCGACTAGGGTACCGAACTCATGGAATAGTGACCAGACGTCTCCCTATTTCCAACCTTATACTAAGTTTCATGCGTGGGATGTCTAGCAAAGCGAAATCCAAACAAGGAACACCCCCCCCCCCGATACACTACTACCTAGCATTGTCCGCTATCGAAATCCGTTAGGTCCTCCGTCCATAGTATATACCCCTTTATTCTGTCCCTTGATAGAAATGTTAAAATTTCTCCCGTAATTATGCTTAACAAAGAACGTTTCACTAATTGCACAATTGTTCAGTATAGGTTGGTGGTAATAGCATTTCATAAACCTCGAATACATACACTCGAAATTCTCGAAATTCCTTTCCCTAATAATAGAGGTATAAATCTTATCTCCCACCTCTCTAAAGGGTAAATATAACACTGTATTCTTCCTATCACTAAGTCCGGAGTGCTAAACATAATATTAGGTCAAATCTTTTCGCTCAATGGTAAATTCCGATACATACGGAATTATACTGACAAAGTCTATACATACATTGGCATCGAATATCTCGAGCCCACTATCTCCTCCGAAGTCTCTTGGATAGATAATATAAGTACAAGTCCAACCTTCTTACGGGTAAAGCTCGCCAAAACAAAAAATAAAACATGTTGCTCTAATGCAACCATTCCGATAGCCTAGCAATAAATGCCCACTATTGTACTAACCATTTCTATAACGTTTTAACAAAGATAATATCATACTCGTGTATCGCATCACTACAACGAGTAACCTCAATAAAGTATGAAACACTGTTAATATACTCATTCATCCTTCGCGGATAGCACTAAAGAAAAATCTCACTATACTAGGGAAAAATATTCACATAATGGTAACATTTATAATTATATGCATTAAACTCGTCTCACATGCTAATCTAGCAATGAACAAAATATAGTGACTCTCCCGTGTCACATAAACACACCTCATCCTCTGAGGATACAACTTACACTTCTACCTTGTCAATCGTCTTGACTACGTATATGGTTTTCGGACGTAACACGTCTGCCCAAACCATAACAAAATTATTTTAATCGTTGCCTTTTACTAGGCACCGTATTCTTTTCCCTTTTTCTCACTTTGGAACATATTATCATGAGCGATCTCACTCCGCACAAAATACCTCAGTACATAATCCACTTACCACCTATCCTACTAACCAGGTTAGGATTTTTCCTCCTCTCGGACTTTAGTAAACTCGGTTCCTGTTAACCATCCCGATTGTTCTCTTAACTTTTCAGGCCATAAAGATCATGTTACTATCTATAATAGTACTTACTGAATTTACCATCACTTGGTAAGAATTTAACTATCTGAAGCATTTAAATGGTTTTCCTGATATGTATCCACATCCTTTTGTGGTGCTATACCACCATCGTTGCATTCAGTCTCATTCTCGACTAAATTCTTCGATTTCTTTAACTTCCCCCACAAAAAAGCTTTATCATCTATTTTGAAAAAATATGACAATGTCAACCTCTGAATCGATCGTCCGTTAGAATTTCCTCCTCGAGTATTATCAACTATTATTACAAGTTGGTCTCCCACTTGGAGTCGTTTCCTCCACTAGTATCTACCTCTTCCGATACAAAATTCGCTAACGGTTAAGATTCATATTTACGAATGGGCCCCTGACATGCCCTCTCTCAATGAGTTCAGAACCACACTTGCTTCTAATCCTGAATAGTTAAGGAAGGAACATACGGTCAGCACTGTACCTAAGGTTCTCCTATAGGCATAGCAATTCCACTTCTAAAATTGGTGATTGACTCCAACCATTATAATTTCGTCCCGAAAGTCAAGAAAATTTTCTCTAAATTTTCACTTTCAGTTTGCCACACTCCGTCCTATATCTAAGCCTTTGGATACTTTACCTCCTTCGGTAAACACATACAATTTTCGCATTTCTAAAATTTCCCACCGACAGTCTCTACACATTTTTTTTGTAATACGTTGGGTAAGTTTACCCTCGCACCTCATTTGACTATAACAGCATTTGAAAATCATTGCTGCACCTTAGTCGCCTTTCTAGTCGTGGCTTCTCGTGCCATAATGGAGGTGACCTCGACTATGGGCATCATCCTCGGATATATTTCCTAATCTCAACTGAGCCCTGCCACCCTGATGTACGCCTAACGGTCCTCTTCTGACATCCGTCATCGCTCGGCACACGCACACATCCGAACAAAATTAGAATTCACTAGTGTATACAAATTATAGCATGAGAACGAAATCTTGTCAAAGGAATCGACAATCCTAAACATAGGGATCTATAACAAACAAAGCAACGCTGAAAGCATAATAAGCCGTACAGATCCTAAGGACACTAGAACCTGATGCTCTGATACCACCTGTGACACCCCGCCTAATTAAATACCGGGCGATCACTCCTTTATTAAATTAAATCAAGGTAAACAGTTGGTTCATTCTCAGTATCACTGTCGATAAAAATAAATTTTCCAATTTAACACCCTAAATAATTAAGCTAAGTGTCAAAACCATTTTCATACATAACTTTCCAAATTTTATTTTAAGAAAAAGATTTATTTAATTATTAACATCATTCCAACAATTAAGAATCACACCATAATAAACCTGGAACACAAAGTCCAATAAATATAATGCATTCGTCAATCGAATGTCAATATACGAAATCTAAAGTCACAAATCCAATCTGAATAAAACCCATAGTAACAAAACTGGAAATAACTGAAATACAAATGTCCCAACAATAATGAAATAATGGAAAGAGCTACACATGCTCAACTAAATGAAAGTGCTAAGAGTGTATCCGAACGAACTAAGTCGTCTATTCAAAAGACCTGCAACTCCCACCTAAGCTGCAACGCGTTCCTTCCAAGAGATCCTAAGAAAGACGCCCCTGTGGCTGGGCACGTGTAATACATACATATATATACAAGAGAGAGAGAGAGAGAGAGAGAAAAACGGGTCAGATCCCTAAAGTGTGTTTGATTTAAAATACGTTTAGCAAGTATTTAAATTGATACAGGCCAATGCAACAACATATTAGGGCGACGCTCTCTTGAGAAAATCTCATCTCTCTTCTAATGTGTACACCTATCGCACTAACATTCCCAATGGTTTAACTTAACATTTTATCATACTAACCTTCCCAATAATTTAGCTTATCTTAACTTACTCATAAGATTTCAAAACCGAACAATATCAGTGTTTAAAAAGATACTTCCAATTAGCAACACAACTCTCGTTTTAACTTTATTAGTTTATATAGTTTCCCAGTGTCATATTATACTTTCACGAAACAAGTATTTACTATTTGAGTCATCAACCATGTCCTACTTATCAAATCACAGTAGACAGTTTCAAATTTCCAAATCTCATATATATATTAACTACTCGTATAACATATATAAAATAACAACACCCCACATAAAACTATGGTGCGTGCATACTCTACTATCCAAAACCCCATATCACTCATATTAAGGGGAATACAATCGGAATCACTCTCGAATTGTATTAACAGAATACCCAACAAAATTGAGGCGAAGAATAGATTCCAAGTCTCTAAGAGGATGGCACATGCATGTGTCTCTTAGGACCGTCTGAACTATCACGTCGATAGCCTGTACCAAGGACATCTATCTTCTAGGGTACAAGTCAATATCCCCCATAAAGTTCCCATCGAGATAAGACTGTCCCAGCGCGGTAACCTCAAGGATAGGAAGTAGCGTGGGCATAATTTTCACATGTATATAATATATGCACACACAATCATATAAATATACCACCTTTATCATATTAATTGTAAGTTCTCTTATCACCCATAATTACAACACTTATCCTTAATTTCACATTATTAGTATTACGTATAAGGTTTCATCTCTAACCTTAACTCGAAGGGTTTTCTCACTTATTTTGTGACACTCGTGGACTCTATTCTTCCAAATAGAAAATTCAGTAGGTGCCACATCTACGTTTCATCGTAACTCTCTTATGCGCCTCACACTTTAACATACAAATTTACTAACCCTAAAGTAAACATCTCATAAATACCATTCTCGTCGAGTATTAATGATCCCAACCTTTATTTATACGCCCTACTGGTCCTCTATGTCTCCCAAATCATTATACTAAGAATGCCCAAGAATTATATCACGACAATTCAATTTTTAAATCATATACCTAGGGAAATAGTAGTCTGCCAGGAGGGGTCGATCGATCGAGGTTTGGGGCTCGATCGATCGAAGCTCTAGGCTCGATCGATCGATCAAGCAGGTCTGCGAAAATCTGCAGAATTGCAGTTACGAGTTCTACCAATTTTCTTCATCCAAAACCATGTTTTTCCATTCTAAACGTCCCAAAAATCCTACTACTAACATTATATCAATATACCAGATGTTTTCAACGTAAAGCATATGTATATCTAACATTAAACATGGATAATTAACCCAAAATCTCATCTAATCATCAAGAACCCTAGAGTTTTTCTTAATCATGGTTCTAATCTGTTTTTACCAGAATTTCCTTCTAATATATCATCAAAATTTCATGGGTTATATCCTCTACATGGCAAGGATTCCAGAATTTTCATATCATCAATACTACATGCATTTTTGCTAACACAAATTGGGTTTTCTTCTACATAATTCATCCCTAATCATCCCTAAACTAATATGAAGATTGCACCAACGAAAATAGCAAGTTAAACACTTGCCTGGGATTTCTGGTATTCTGATTCACGGCTGATTTTGGTATGGCTGTGTTCCTCGTCTCGCGATCTACGCGGTGGTGGTGGTTGTGGTGCAAACGGAACACTTTTGGGGCCTTGGATTGCCTTGGAGCTTTCTCCTTCCCTCTCCTATGGCCGTCACTTGTGTTTTTGTTTTCTAACCCTAGCTGACTAACCTAATTGGCTGATATAGGTTGTTGAATTTCGTGGTTTTAATTACCCAAAAAGGTGAAATGACTAAATTGCCCTCCCGGGGTACCAATTAGGCCTAAAAACGCTCTGAGACTCAAACTAAACCCCCGGGTACACTTTTCTGACTATCTCGACCCTTCCGGAGGCGTTGGTGCACTCAAAACGGCCATATGAACAACTTATAAAATATTCACTTTTTATTTAACAAAATTTAGTCCCGACGCGACACGGGCGCGTCCCAATTCAAATTTCCAAAATTTTTATTTAACTCACTCATGACATTCAATATAATCAATAACATATATTACTTTGCTCATTAGTAATATTCAACCAATTTCCCATAATTACTAACTCTCGTCACGTTAATAATTATAACATAATTAATTTCCGGATTTTTATTAAATAATTCATTAGCATTAACTTTAATAAATCCCCAAATTAATATAGCATAAAAATACGGGGTATTACAGATATATAGTTTATTGTTCTCTACTCGCAACATCACGGGATCCCATAAAATGATTTTTAATTATGGTTAGAAATAAGGTTAATTATTGTTTAATCCCCAAAAAATATTTGGTTTAACGATTAGTCCCACATATTTTACTCAATTAAATTTATTCCCTATTGTGACATACATGAATTCAGATAGATAACACAATATGAGGATATTTTTTTTGTTAACAATATGTTTCCTTAATAATATATTATGTAAATGCAAGTTTTTAAATGAAGGTAGTAGCCAAGCTGAAACCATGTCTATCTTTCAAAATGCATGATTCCATGAGTGGCATTATACTTACATCTCCCCATTCCAAGACACCATTCTTCCAAAGTACACACATTCTAAATCCTGAAACTAAAAAAATGGGTTATTGAAGTGGGATATATAACTCAAAGCCTTATGTAAAATGCTCAAAGTAGTGATATCGAACAGTGAGTAAACAAAAAATATTTGATTTAAGTATAATTAATAGAATAATACAAAAAATCAAGCCTCTTGGCCCAGTGGTATAAGGATGCCACTGGAACAGTCTTGGAAGTTGATTGAGTTTAGTCCCAGTTCGATCCCGGTCACAGTCAAAATAATGTTTGGCCAGCGGAAGTCACGAACCGCGAATAGAGATTAGTCGAGGTGTACGTAAGTTGGCTCGGACACCTCATGGTATGCTACAAAAAAATAGAATAATACAAAAAATAAAAAAATGTGAATAAATGTATTGCAAATAACATTACCCACAAAATTCTTCTCTCCAAGCTAATGAAACAAAATAAGGTGACCAAATGCACTCCACATAACCTTAACTGGGTTGCTTTTGTATCCTACAAAAAAATACTACTTAAAATTCTATAGGCCAGCTTAAATCTTATCTTCGTTAAAGTTATATCCGAAATCTACGAAACTGTTATCTTTACACAATAAATAAAAAATATGATATTTTCCTAACACTTATTTGATTTGAAAAAACTTGTATACAAAAAGGTAGAGCTGAAAACACAACACACAAAAAAAAGAAAACCTAAAACAAAATTTGAAGTTCAAACCCAAAACCCAAAATGTACACCCTATAAAAAATTACTAACACCTCATCATGTCAACCCATTAACCTCTTTGTAAATTCTGCCATTAGCTAAACATCACCTTATACCATCAATAACCCAAAACCCATCATTTTTTAATAGTACCAAACCATTTCCTAACATTAATAATACCTCTAATCCCCCGGCAACTTTCGTATTTTCCTTTCTTTTTTAGAGCCAATTCATTTCAAACACACTATGGGTAATACAAATACCAAATTCACTTCAAAAGATAAATTATAGCAAAAAAAATCAAAGGTAAAGAAAGATATATTGGTTGACACCATCAATTAAAGAACACACACAATGAAAGGGATAACTCAAGGAGGTTGGTAAAAACAGTGGGAGATCGATTGGGTGGTGCGCAAAGTGTGATTTTTGTTGCACGAACGATAATTTTTTTTCTCTGTTGACCTCTCCTTGTCAGTATTCTAAATATATCTTCCTCCGCCACAAGATAAGCAGTAAAGCTCTGGTTTTTTTGAGACCCAAGAATCGTCCAAAATCTGAGAATCTAAGGTGGAATTAAAGAAGTGGTGTGATTATGGAAGTGGGTATTTAGGAATTGTTTCGTAAGGGGTGGTTGGGAATATAGTGAATTGATTGGGAGATAATACGAATATGTTCAGTTGAGAGAGAGAGAGAGAGAGAGAGAGAGAGAGAATATGATGCATGATTGAGTGATATTTTGGTAGAAATGAGGTTATGTAATCACGCAAGGGTAAAGAGGTCAATAAGAACCATCTCAAGAAATTGCCTCTCTTTTTAGATAGTAGAGATAGAGATAGAGATTATGTCTATCTTTATGCTCACGCAATCCCATTTTTACTACTTGCTTTGAGCCAATTTGAGCAAGTATTGCAAATAGCATTGCCTTCACTATCAATGTTTACCTTCATGAAATATGACTAAACATCCGATTTCAATTTTATTTCTTCACCAAGAATGACTCCACTAGCATGTTGATCATTTTGGAATGAATGGGGGATTACTTGAATCATTATTAACTGGAGGTTGACTTTCATTATCACCTCGCATTAACATTTTTTACTTTGAAATATTTATGTTCAAAATAAAGAATTCTATTAAAAAAAGATTTTAATACTTTGAGTAAATAAAATAGTATTGAGCAATACATTCCATCAATTAAAATACCAAAATAACAATTTGTAAACATAAAGTACTATAACATCTTTTTACAATATGTTTTGTATAACTATTTCGTAAAAAAGTACCAAAAGATGGTGAAAGCTAAAAAACTGCCCACGATTGCAAATAAAAAATTTCCCATTGTGCTAAAAAAATTGTGTAATAAACAAACCGTTTTGGACTTGAGTTAGAGAAATGCTAGTTTGAGTCCCTGGTTGAGTCTGAGTAGTGAGCAGATCCCGCAATTTAAGAATGCGCACCGGACATGTGTCACGTAACGGTGCACCTAGAAATTATGGCCTAAAGTATAGAATGCTCTTGTACGGACTAGTCCACATTTTAAGAATGCAGACCGGACATGTGTCACCTAACGGTGCGTCTAGAAATTATCGCCTAAATTATAGGCACATTCTCTCTCTTTTCTAGGCTCACTGTCAGGTGATACATGTCTGGTCCGCACTCTTATAATGCGGACTAGTCCGCACAAGAGCGTATTGTGTGTGTGTGTGTGTATATATATATATATATATATATATATATATATATATATATATATATATATAGAGAGAGAGAGAGAGAGAGAGAGAGAGAGATAGATAGATAGATAGATAGAGAGAGAGAGAGAGAGAGGTCCCTCAATTTGAGGACCATAAATGAGGTCTATTTTTCTAAAACACTAAAAAAAATTATTTTGGAGCTGATTTTTTTTAATGATTTTTAAACATTTCAGTAAGATCTTATAAAATAATCAACTCAAAATGATTTTTTTTACTATTTTAGAAAAATCGATCAAATTTGTCAGTTCTAACAGCTTAAAAACCGACACAGTTTGACCGATTTTTTTAAAATAGCAAAACAATTCATTTTGAGCTGATTATTTTTTTATGATCCTACTGAAATGTTTAAAAATAAAAAAAAAATCAGCCCGAAAATATTTTTTTTACTATTTTTAAAAAATCGACCTCATTCAGGGTCCTCAAACTGGGACCTCGCTTGATCCGTTCCCTATATGTATATATATATACTAGGATATGCCCATGCCTGGAGGCACAACGAAAATTTTCAAAGTACGTAATTGCAAAACGGAAAAAAATTTGTTCCCCAACAAAACAAATCGTAATTTAAAAAAAAATTGGTCATAATTTCCGAAGTCGTTCTCGTGCCTGAAGGCACGAAGACAATTTTTGGATGGTCAAGCCATAAAAGTTCTGTATTATAGTACAATTTTCCAAAATATCAAACGTGATCAATTTTTTTGAAGGACGAATTTTTTTTTTCAAAATTTCAATATAAACGCCAAACTATTAGTTGTTAAGAGTGAAGGTATGTTCAAACACCTAATGGAATGAGTATGTTCATTTTCGAAAGCCTTGATATAATCTACAACATTCATCCACCAAGAAAGCTCATTAATACTATGTTATATTGTAAATATGAACTCACATTGTAAACCAAGTGTATATCCTAGAGCTAAAAAATGAACTGGATTCAGTGTCATAAACAATGCCATAAAATAAGAATAAACATTCACAAATGCCTCAACATAATAATATACCTAATTCAAGGTCAATCTCAAAGGTAAACATTAAAGGGAAATTTATAACAATTATAAGATGTTTATGCTTTGGGGACGAATATATATATGCTTTGACTTATTACTATTTATAATTTCTATAAACAAAATGTCAGGCAAATGTAAAACATCAATGAAAACATCAAAATAGATGAGTCATTCGTGTTACCAACCATCAACTAACTAAATGAACACATAAATAACACATTTTGAAACTGTGTGATTTATTGTCAATGGACAGTGCAAGCGCAAACTTTTGATATATACAACATATTAGACAAAAGATAATTCAAAATTTCAAAAGTAGTCATAATAAGTAACTATCATTGTTAAGCTTTGCATTCAAGTCGAGAACAATCATTGGGAATTAATTGCTGAAGCAGCTTCTGCTATTTTTTTCGAGGTAGTAACATCTGAAACAACTGCTATATGACCCCTCATTTTGGTTGTACTAACTACTGAAACAACTACTTAATTTTGGTTGGAAGTAACTGCTGAAACAACTGTTATATTTGACCCTTCATATCAAGGAGGGATTGGAAATCAGCCCTTATCAAGAGCCTCTTTGTTACCAGTCCTCGATGGAAAGCCCCTTCAAGTTACGCGCCTATGATTCTGTCTCAGGGAATGGTATCAGTTTCGGGATGGAATGCATACAGTGGTTAGCTTGGGTCGCTTTCATCTCTACATAGACCACCACAAACAACTGGAAATATGCATGTACATATTATGCATTGCAGAGAGAGATGTACTAATGGGACTTCACGGCAGAGTGATGCAACTGGAAACATACCTGTAGCATCTTCAGATTTATACAACTTCACGACAAAGTGATGTAACTAATGGAGGATCTCAAGGGGCATATTCTTCGTACCGGTCCGGCTCTATACGTGTAGCATATTATTCATTGTAGAGAGAAAATATATTCCCTGAGAGACCTGGATAGCCCGAATGCAATTTTACATGATCACTAAAGATTGTAAGTTTGGTGTCGTTTGTAGGTTCCATCATCCTAGAGATAGACTGCTTCCTGCACCAAATTGTGTCTTGAGTCCAATAGGCCCTCCTTTACATCAGGGAGAACTTTCGAGCATTTTCAATTCTCGTTGTTGAATTTTTAAATTTTGGCCAAGTTGCAAGTTTAACCACCCGATAGGAGTCTTCACATACAATATCTCTGCATCATCTACAGCTGACGCCCCAACTGTTTGACATTTATTAGGTTTATCCTCTAGACGTACTGCGTTAACATTGTCTTCAGAAGGACTTATTGAAGCAGGATCGACTAATCCCAGGAGATTTTCATTCATGAACTTTATCAATATAGTGTAGCAATAGTGGTTGCAAATCAAAATTACAATTACAGAATTTGTTTGAATGGTAAGAAATTTAATGAACCAAAACACACCCCAATTTAACAAATCTTTATATCATTTCTAAAACGTAGCTTTAATAAAACTAAAGTTAATCTTGAGGCCTCAAGTGGAGAAAATATGAAACAACTGAGTATATATACAAATTATACATACATACATACATAAATAGATCAGACCTTGGTTTTAAATGGTAGTAGCGAGCTAAAAGATATCATATCTGAAAAATGGATATTTAGATCTGTTAGATTCCAGAAAAATAGGATTCGCTTACATATATTGAAGAGGAAATTGACAGAATAAATCAAAACAAAATAAAGAGAAGCTGAATTCATAATATAAAAATATTCAGCGACTGAAGAAAATAATGAAATGAATGTAGGTGAAAAGATAAAACCTTTTAATTCGATTTCGCTAACGGTCATGAGTCGGCTATTGATTGGGTGGTCCTGGAGTTCTCATTGGATCGGATTACTATATATAGGGCTCTCGATTGAAGCTCCTATTCACCTGGACAGTGCCTTTGGGGGTCGGCGCTCGCCCAATTTGGCTATCATATAATGGCTTTATTGGCTTCTCTCGTCCAATTGAAGAATACATTTATTTACCTAACCAAATGAACAAACGCAATTTTAAACTTTCACAATGATTGCTTAGTTTTAATATACCCTGCTATGAAGTTCAAATTCCGAATATATTTCATAGTTTTAATATATTCAGAATCATTTCACAAGCATTTAAAGAATAATGTTTTCTGAATAAAAACTAAACTAACTTACAGACCAAACTTACTAAAAACTGTAACCAACTCAACTCTCTAACTCTAAATTTATACAAATATAATAGGAAAATGCAGTGAATGGAGTTGTGTGAACCGAACAAACGGATCAACTAATAAAGTGAAGAGATAAAACCCCAAAAAAACTTGGATTTAAAAACTCTAAAATATGATACATTAGCTTTGCTGCAAAAAGGAGAAAATGGTTCACCTTGGCATTTTGCCAAACATGAATCATGGTAGGTGGTATTATACTATATAACTTGCGGATATTATAAAATGAGTTAGTTCTCACCAAAACATAATATATGAAACCCAAGGTTCTAAAAAACGTGGGGCGTGATTGAGGCGTGAAGGCCAAGCCTTAAGCCTTAGAAGCCTAGGCGGGCCTAGGCGTAAAAAGGCGTGAAAAGGCGTTTAGGCCTTCTTAATATATTTTAACATTTTTTAACCATAACAAGACTATTAAAATACAAAAATTGCACATATCATAAAAATATGTCTGAATATATGCGAATTAAAATACTATTTGATTATTTTGGATAAGATAATGGTCCGGTTTGTAAACAAATTCTTTAAAAGGCGACATCGTTTCACTAAGGTATTGTTGTTTTTGGAAAAAAGTGCCCCTTAAGGGTTTTACCAAGAATAAGGCGTGAAAAACGTAAGGCGAGGCGTTTCTCCCAAGCCTTAAGCCTAGGCGTGCCTAGGCGGAGCCTAGGCGTGCCTAGGCGGGTTTTTTAGAACAGTGATGAAACCTAAATAAGATGAACTGGTTAAACTCATAAGTAAATGTTCTGCATAGTAATACACAGTCGTTATGTTGTAAAGTGAAAAATGTGTAGTTGATCAATGGTACAAACCTAATATAGTATCCTCAAGTTGAATGTGAGAGCATTTTATGAAAAAAATATTCAGCTATGTGAAGAGAACCTGGATATAAGTTGCATATAGTATCAAACTTCTTTCTGGGAATAGTTTAAATAAAATATTTGCCCTTACAAATTTAAAGACTTCTTTATGTGAAGAGAACCTGCATATAAGCACAATCTAAAATTAGGCCCCAAATAAATAATAAATAAATAATATTTAAACAGTCTCAAGCAGCATACTCAAAATATCCAGCTAGCACTAATTTTAAACAGCTACTTATAAAAACACAAATCAATAGCTAAACAAAAATCTGTATATAAACAATACGTATAAAAAACTTAACTAATAATGGTTAGGTTCGTGATCATTTGTAGACAGACTAAAGTTCTAGATTAACCAAATACATAGTGGCAAAACAAAATCAAATGATTTATCCAAAAGAAATGCAAAAAATTATATTTGTATTCATATATAATGTTAATACATAGAGCATTAAGAGTAATGTCCTACTCATACATCCACCCCTTAATTTTGGTAAAATTTTATCCAACTTAGAAAAAAAAAATACACACAATCACCATGACCAAGACTAGAGGGAGGGCTTCCCTGTCTTTGGGTAGCAGCACCCACACTTACTGTCAGAGTATGGTCCCGGAAACTGCATCACAGAATTCAACTGACTTTAAATAAATCCTCCAATTAAGTTTTCCCATATGAAATACAAATACACAGGAGTAATTTGCCAATGGCACTTGCCATTGGATCAATCACTAAAACCTTGAATATTTCCTCTCTTGAGAAGGTGGTTCCAAGGTCCTCCACATAAATCGATCCCACATCCTTCCCAAGAGCCTGCAAATACCATGAAATATTTTCAATACTTAC
The DNA here is from genome assembly GCA_949130495.1 of Sambucus nigra. NCBI lineage: Eukaryota > Viridiplantae > Streptophyta > Magnoliopsida > Dipsacales > Adoxaceae > Sambucus > Sambucus nigra. The sequence continues at coordinate 540,074,470 of OX422215.1, read as the reverse complement.
AGTTGTCCAAAATGAATTCTATAAAAGAATAATATATATATGTAAAACGAATAAATGCGGTGTGTGATATCGATTTGAATTAATTCGCAAATTTTTAATTTGGCACACTTATTTAATTAGAGTCTATTAATACCAAATTCATTCAGCCCCTAAACATACAACTATGTGTGTGCGTTCGCCAACCCATAAATAAAGCATGCGACACAATTATTCAGGAAAAATCCCCGAAGGGAAAAACCTTTTTACTTCTAGAACTTTGAAGAATTCACAAGACCATTGACTTACATACAACCTGATAATCGTCCACAAGTGTAATGCATGGTGTCTTCATCAAACCTTCAAAGCAACGGCTAGAAATATCGTCGACTGGAATCTCCCGCAAGAACTCCAGATGGCCAGCAATGGAAAAGAAACGAATTCTCCACAAGAGTGAACTTTTTAAGGACTCCCTCCACAATAGCACGTGTCTCTTCGATTGTAGAGTTTTCCCCACAAAGAATGAACCATAGCAAAGTGTGTTCCTAAACACCAAAACAATTCACCAAAGCATATGGGAATTTTTGTGAATTGTAAATAAAAAGGGATGAAACCCTAAAAGAATAAGTCAAAAGGATTCTGCAGTTTCGCAGTTTTCTGTCATTCAAAACGCTGGGACTTCTTAATGAAAATGAAACCATTTAATGAGTATTTATACAAAAATGCGTCACCTCGGTATTAGAGCTCGTTCGAATGAATTAGCAATCTCGCGCGAACAAAGTATAGATGTCGTTCAAATGACATCGTGCGACATCCATATGTCGCTCGAACTAGATGACCATCTCACTTGAATGACCTGGGCATCAAAATCGAGGTACGCTTCAGGACTTAGAAAAAATACTCGTTCTCAAATTTTGACGAAAAAGACCGCTCCAACACTTAGAAAATATTTTGTAAAAATATCCCAAAAACTCTAAGTGGAAAGTTAAGGTATCAAAAATATAACCTTACTAAAGTAAACTTCGCGAAGTATTTTTTATGAAGAGCTTGATTAATTCGGATCCATATTGACGTAGATTGCTCTTGAATGCTCTTTAACGGTGTAGCGGTAAATGACATAACAAATTGATAATGGACCTATAAAAATATGTCCTTACAAATCTCCCCCCACGTCTATGCCGGTACATACATAAAAATATCTGAATTATCAAATACAAACTTGTCTATACATATCTACCCTCCCATGAATAAATTTGCAAGATCTCAAACTGTTCTTCAAAAAGTCTTCATCAAATCTTAAATATTTTCTCATCAGGGTGTGCAACATAATAATCTTCAATCTTTGTACCTACACACATGAGATAAAGCAAAATACCTTCGTGACGCATCGAGTTTGAAATTATATATGAATAAAGCATTAATAAATCAAATATCCCCCATAATATGATAATTCTTTCTCCCCCTTTTTATGATGTCCCCAAATAGAGAGATAAGAAGAAAAAATCAAAATATGGAGTGTCACAACAAAATGCATCGCAAACATGGATCAAACTACGCGCATGCAAAGGTATGTCCCAAAAACTTTCACAAACAATTTTTTATTTTTGAAATTTTTCATACAAAAATAAGATACAAAAAAAATTACATCATGGATTTAAACTCAAACAACCAAGTCATGGAATGAATGGGTGTGAACACATTCGATAGGTCAATAAACTCAATCAATCATATGTTCATGATGAATACGTGTACTCCTAACGAATGAACATCAAAAGTATCCTTAGGTGTAAAAATTATTGAATTTAGATGACATCGTCTTAATCAAATCAACAAATCAAAGTCTAAATGATTTTCACACCAATAACATCCAAAACTATTTAGTGTCGTTTTGAAAACTTTTCAAAGGACGTGCCAACCCATTGATATATCCATCCAAAACTCCCTCATATATAATAATGCAATTTTATTTTTGTAATGAGGTTCTAAATTCTCAACTTAGAGAAAACCTATTGGCCCAAATTTTTGGCATAATTCATCTTTTTATTGCCTTAATTTTTTGTGTGGACTCTTTTCAAAAGGTGGCTTTCACGACGTGATTATTATTCACTCGCATCCCTTTCCCATATTCACTCATCATTTTTTCAAACTAAACAAATTCCTCATGGGCAAATGGATCCTACATGCACTACTTTTATTACTCTCGTATTATTGAACTTGGTTCATTTTAAGGACAGGATTGAGATAAAAACACCCAAACAACATGTGATATGACAAGCACAATAATAAAAAAAATTCGTGCATCTGTGCAATAAAGAAAATCATGAGTCAAACATGTAGGAAGTATCACTTAATTACATCTTAATGACTCCAAACATTATAAAGCACAAAGATGACATGATATATTGTCTCAAAACCCTATCAAATAGTCACATGAAAAATGAAATGATGTTGTGACTCGATCATCCTAAGTGTTCATCCATAAAAGATGTAAACAAAATACATAACTCTTTTTGGATTTTTCAAAAGTTTTATCAAAATAAAATCTTTTTGCATTTTTCAAAATTTTCAAAAAATAAAAATCTAATACAAAAAGTACATGTCACAATGCTAGCAAACTTAAATATCATGAAACAAAAAACTAGCATATGACAAACATGCGAACACAATCGTCTATATGATATGGCAAGAGAAGAATCATATGCAAGCAAACGGGAATCAACTTGTCTAAAATCTAGTGCCTCTAAAAGTGATTTCCTAACCCAAATAGATGTGAAACATCGTGTGGGGGATTTAGGAACCAAGGGAACACTAGACATAAACTTCCTAGGACTTTTTCCAATATCAAAATAAAAACGCCTAAGATGACCTTTCCTACCACAATATGAGCATGTGTAAACGGGTGGAATGTTACCTAAAGTGTGATCTTTTCTAATGTCCATGGGATTAATTGACCCTTTAAAACAAATAATGGTTTTGGCTTTAGAACTAGAAGCATGAGAACAAGATGAGTCATTACCATCACTATCAAACCTACTTGAATCATTTAAATCATTTTTCAACTTCAAAATATTTTATTCAGGCAACAGATTAGACTCTTCCAAAGATAGGGATTTACTTTTCAGATTTTCAATTAAACTTAACAGTTTATCGCGCTCCCCCTCAATTAAAACAAACTTATTCCTAAGTCTCTTTTCATGTGCCACAAACTCATTAATTAAAATATTTTTGTCATCTTTGGCACAAACACAAACCGTCGAATTTTTAAGGTCCTGTAATTCTTTTTCTAAAATTAGGACCCTATCATCACTTTCCTTCTTGGATAATTTTAAAGCAACAAAGTCATGGTCCAAGGAAAAAAAAAATCACGATAAAAATCTCTTTGATTTTGAACCATTTGCAAAATATCCATCGCGGATTTAAAACGAGAATTTTGTTTTTCCAAAAAATCAATTCTTTTAGAAAACGTCAAATTTAAATGATTTATATCATCAAAACTCCGACTCGAGTCATCAAAGGGGAGCATCCGATTACATAAGGGTTCCATCAAAAAAATTGCGATTTTTCACAAGACTAATTTTTTAAAAAAAATCAATATCACACAATCTTGCGAAAAATAGGAATACGCGATAAATTAGCGCAACCCGCTCTGATACCAATTTGTAAAACGAATAAATGCGGTGTGTGATATCGATTTGAATTAATTCGTAAATTTCTAATTTGGCAAACTTATTTGATTAGAGTCTATTTAAACCAAATTAATTCAGCCCCTAAACATGCAACAATGTGTGTGCGTGCGCCAACCCATAAATAAAGCATGCGACACAAATATTCAGGAAAAATCCCCAAAGGAAAAAACCTTTTTATTTCTAGAACTTGGAAGAATTCACAAGACCGTTGTCTTACATACAACCTGATAATCTCCCACAAGTGTTATGCACGGTGTCTTCGTCAAACCTTCAAAGCAACGGCTAGAAATGTCATCGGACGGAATCTCCCGTAAGAACTCCAGATGGTCAGCAATGGAAAAGAAATGGCTTCTCCACAAGAGTGAACTTTATAAGGACTCCCTCCACAATAGCACGCAGATCTACGATTGCAGAGTTCTCCCCACAAAGAATGAACCACATCAAAGCGTGTTCTTAAACACCAAAACAATTCACCAAAGCATATGGTATTTTTTGTGAATTGTAAACAAAAAGGGATTAAACCCTAAAAGAATAAGTCAAAAGGATTCTGCAGTTTCGCAGTTTTATATCTTTCAAAACGCTGGGACTTCTTAATGAAAATGAAACCATTTAATGACTATTTATACAAAAATGCATCACCTCGGTATTAGAGCTCGTTCGAATGAATTAGAAATCTCATGCGAACAAAATACAGATGTCGTTCAAACGACATCGCGCGACATCCATATGTCGCTCGAACGAGATTACCATCTCGCTTGAACGACCTGGGCATCAAAATCGAGGTACGCTTCAGGACTTAGAAAAAATACTCATTCTCAAATTTTGACGAAAAAGACCGCTCCAACACTTCGAAAATATTTTGTAAAAATATCCCAAAATCTCTAAATGGAAAGTTATGGTATTAAAAAAATAACCTTACCAAAGTAAACTTCGCGGAGTCTTTTTGATGAAGAACTTGATTAATTCGAATCCGTCTTGAAGTAGATTGCTCTTGAACGCTCTTCGAAGGTGTAACGGTATATGACATAATAAATTGATAACGGACCTATAAAAATATGTCCTTACAATACAACATTATAGAAATTGAAGAAACTCACTTGTTTAAGTGCTAACCCGAAGACTTCAAATTGAAATGTATTCATTAAGTTTGCAGTTTCCGAGGACTGTTCTTCAAATAATCATGCAATTTATTTGTAGTATTTTGTATCGATGTGTCTCTGTAGCTGTGATGTCGCTTCTGATATGAAATAAGTAGCGGCAAGGATACCAAAGAGTATAAAAAAGTCTTGACAGTACAATATAACTAAGTAACATGTCACGTAATTTTGTTTAAAATCAATTGATTATTGTACACACATAATTTTTGTCTATACTCTCATTGATTGGAAATAAACAACCATGTGAAGAAACTGAATATTAAAAATAAAAAAGGTTGGCCATTAAGATAACCTCTTACACACCATGGATGCTACAGCATCATAGGAGCATTCCCTATATTTTGGGTTATTACACATACCTCCCAGGATGTTACAGCATTAGAACATAAGTGTGTACTTGAAAAAGAAATTAACTAATATCATAACCACAAAACATAAAATTGACGAAATCAAAATTAGAAACAAATCCAAACTGTGATCACATGAATGTGTAAATTATTACCGAAATTGACACGAATGGAAAGCCTACAGTGGAAGGAGAAGTTCACAAATAACTCCAAAAACACAATTACCCAAAAACTTAGATATATGATGATAAAACTTCTTTCTCCGCAATCTGGAACCAATATAAAAGTTTTAATTTTGCAAAAACCTCATAAATCTAAAATCGATACAAAATGAATCATATCTTCGAGACCGTTGAACATAAATCAATTCAAAAATCTTTGAATCTAAAGGCAAGTCCCCAAAATAGTATGGTATTTACCAAATAGAGAGGACGATGGCTGCAAACCCTAGAGATTTCTACGATCGCCCCCAAATCGCCTATCTCTCTCTCTCTGGACGAAATCAAAGAAATTTATGAATGAAATTGCAATTTCAATTGTAGAAAAGATGATCCTAGAGAAAAATAAGTTGAAGTGAACTATATAGTGAACCATAAAAGTAGGGGTGGAAAATTTAGACGCATGAAGTCCTGTTATATGATGTCGTGTGGCATCATGTTCATGTTGAAACCATAATTAGTGTTATCAAATGAGAAAATGCACAAAAATGTAATAACATACGCTATTTGCCTTATAATTTGGGAATCACACACAAACTGATATGATAATTATGTCTAACAAATGAAATTGGTATACTAAGCATGGCAACGAAATGAAAAATTATAATATGATAAAAAATATAGAGTATATTCCTCAAAATAAAGTGCCTCGTAGTTGATCTCTGTTGTTAGCATCGTAATATATTCCTCAAAATAAAGTGTCCTATGGCGACGACCCCATGATATAATATAAAAAATAATATTTAATTAACATATATTTTTAAAAACTTTATCAAAGCAAATTCTCACCTCGGCTTAGTGTTCAAATCTGCAATGAATCATTAATTAATTCTAGTGTAGAAAAGAATAGGGTCAAATATGTTGTGAAAATACATAAATAAAATATTAAATGAATTATGTATCATCATAACATTGTAAAAATATCAGTAATACATTCTGACTCATAAAGAAAATGGATTCATTTTAGTGGGAACATAATCTCATAGTGCCATAACAGTGCTTTGTAATGTTGGTTTAGTTTTGCTTCCACGCCACATGGGTGCATTTTAATAACCCAAAAACTGGAAATGGGAAATATAATTAGATGAAAAATGAAATGAAAGGACATAATTTGTGAGAATGTAGAAATAAGTAAAGGCATACAACAAAGATAATAACTGCATCAATGGTAACCCCAAAGCAGAGTCTACAGCATATAACATTAAGGACGAAAGCTCGTGGTTTGTAACATATTTCTACAAAAAAGCAATCAATTAGTGAAGTAAATACTCAGAATGTCTATTTTAGACTGATATGAAAACACAACATGAATAAAATCTAAATAAAAACTAACAAAAATATCCAATAGTTTGAAAGGGAGAGAGAGAGAACATACTACCTTAAAGATTCCCGCCACAAATGCCATAAATTTGAATAAACAATGCTTGTACCTGACAATGTTTAGCACGACGAAACCTACAACAACAATACACAATACAATACATAAATACCTATAAAACATTGAGTACACCTAGATCTACAAGTAGAAACAAATAATAATGTTGTGTACTTTGCAATAAGTGTATTTTTCATATTCTGCATTCAACATAGAGTATACCTGCTTGTGAAATCTAGGCAGCGACGTAATATTGGAGGCGACGACTTGGCAGGCAGTGGAGTGGGAGTTCAAGGGGGTTTGTTGTAGGGAGGGTTTGTGTGGGTAGGGAGGGTTTGGGAATCAGGAGAGATGAGAGAAAGCTTTGTGTGTTGGCTGCGTGTATGGCTTAGTTAAGTTTACTAATTTACCCTGCCTTTTGAATTTTGATGAAGGGTAGAAAGAGGGAAAAATAGGTAGTATTTGTGTGCCTTTGTGTATGGCAAGATGATTGAAGTGTGGAATTTCCTATTCTAACCATGTTTTTGAATTTTGCATAAGAGGGGGAAAGGATATAAAGGGTTAAAAAAGAGGGGAAAATGAAATAATAAAGGGAAAAAAAGGAAAAGAAAGTCTTTTAATCTCCACCCTTGATTTCTAGTCGTGTTGGCTTCAATCTGAATCGTGAAGTGTCTTCCCATCTTATGAATAGTTAAAACACCATTGTAACTTATTATTTATATATATATATATATATATATATATGTGTGTGTGTGTGTGTGTGTGTGTGTGTGTGTGTGTGTGTGTAATAATACCTTTAAACGGGTTGGGTTCAGGGTTTTTATACAGAAAACCCAGCCCCGATTCATTTATTAACCCTTAAATTCACCCCATTGGGGTTGAGGCAGGTACTCGCAAAAATCGACCTTATTGACATACCTTCAGCTATTTACTTGTTTTGAATCCACAAAATGTACTTAAGCTTTTAAATAAACTTTTTAGACATTCTTTTTTGTGTGAAATTTTTTGAACTTGTTACGATAGTGATTTTCATTGTGTAAATGAAATGTATGGCTCAAAACTCTTGTGTTTAGGCATTTGGATTTGGGAACCTTTTAACGATAAACACGAATTTAGCTATAACGACTTTTATAGTACTAGGTGTGAAATCTCTTCTAATTTAAGATTTAGTTTTGGTGATCAAATGTACACTATACTTTGCAAATATAAATAGTATGTAAAGTTTTTTACCCATATGAAATAGGTATGCGTCTTAAAGGTTCAAATTAATTAATTAAAAAATAAAAAGATTAAAACTTATTTGTTGATTTGAACCAGATTTTATATTTATTGAATACTATTATTTAGTCCATATTTCATGCAGTTGGTGATTAATAGTGTAAAGAAAAATAAAAAACCAATCACACAAAGCACACCAAGATTTAGAGTTGACAGCCTCGCGGAAAAAATCAATATCGCACCCGCAACAAGTCCACTGGTATTGAATGTATGAACACATGACTTAACAAGTACCCCGATATGGCTTACATATATGGCATAAATTATCGACCTGATGCCTCTCCCTTGCATTCTGATCCAGTGCCTCTGAACGTACTTGTGATAGTCTCTTCACTCTAGGAAAATAGTTGCATAACCTCCAAGACCTTGGTATCCACCAATATCGATTCGTGAACGATGCCCATGCGTAATCATGTGTGTTATCCCCTTCAATGTAGAAGATCACCAGGGAATTATTAACCTATATTGTACATTAGTTGCATAGATATGACATGCTCTTTGAAATGGAAGGACTCTATAAAAAATAATTAAATGTTTTGAAAAAACTAGGCTTTGTCTCATGTCTTCATATGATGTATGATTACAACTCGATAGAGTCAATACAAAGATACAATGACTCAAAGGTTTGTTCCATAATTAAGACAACACAAAATAAAACCAAAAGGGAGTGTAAAACATGTCCTTACACCATATCTAAACATAGGGGTGTTGGTAAGATTCCAATTTATAGAGGTGATTAATATCAACCTCACCTTCCTTCGATTAGGCACAACACATATATGGATCTTTTCCTACCTCATACCATGGCTTAGATGACTATTTTGATTAGATGTATAATGTAACTATATTCAATAAGATAATAATATTAAGATAAAAGGTTCAAAGATCACATTGTTCCTGCTGAAATAAAAAAATTATATATAAAAATTAAAATATTACAAAGACAAAAGGGTGTGTGTAGGTTGTTAGGATAGCATAAATATTATGTTCCCTACGAGGATCCATTAAGACAAATACATAAATTTTCACGGTTTTGGACAGTGAACAAAGGCAATGGTTACGATTGAGGATCGTGACTATTATAAGGGTGGCCATTTTAGGGGTCACGGTCTAGAACCTTAACCAAATCAAGAGTCACGATCGCTTTTCTTAACCTTAATATTTGGGATATGGTCGCGATCTGTGAACCTAATCGTAACCAAATTTCATTGGTCACAGTCATGAACCATCACCCCTTGCCATGAAAATAGGTCCAATGGTCACGGTTCATGAACATAACCACCTTCCATGAACTTTGATTGGTTGGTCACGGTCTTGAAATGTGAGTCCCTATTGTAACCACATATCCCATGGTCACGATTCCTGAATGTGACCATCTTTTAACTCATTAAATTTTGTCACATATATGGTCACACTTTTGAATTGTGATAAATAATAAATTTATTTTTTTAAAAAATATTTATTTACTTCCAAAAAAAATTCATATATATGTTTCCAAACCTATATACGATTCCATTATAGAACTAACTAATACATCAATAAAAAAATAATAATTCAAAATTATCAAGACACAAAATTAATCACATGAATCCAAAACTAATAATATTAAAAATCCTCAAGGTGTTCCTTCCTGGAAACATGTGGAATTTCATTGTAATCAACACCCGCGTACACCCAACTTGACCTGCAAATATTTCAAAATGTTCAAATGGTAACAAAATACTTAAATATCAAAGTGACTTTGGGACGTCTATGTAGAAAAAATGGTATTAAAGTCCACGTAGTTCGTAAGATGAACAAGGTTGGGATCTAATCCATAATTCGAATCAATGTTGTGTCTTTTGATTTATAAAAATGGTACGAAATGTAGTGAAAGTGTAGGAAATTATGAGAACACTCTAAATTGGGAATTATATTATAATCCCTCTTTAGGTGTTTTTATTTATGAAAATAGATGTGAATGTATATATGATAATAAAAGAATAGGCTTAGTGATAGAAGAAAAATAAATAAGATACAAATGGAATAAGAATACTAAAATATGCAAAATAACATTTATGGGACTAGTAAACATAAAGGATATTACACGATGTGAGCAACAAAGTAATAAATGAAAGAGAAATAAATATATTAGTAGAAGATATTAACTTCATGAATGAGATGATAATATATGAAGATGAACTAAATGAAATTAGTAAGAAGTAACTTGAATGCTAAAATAACTTCGGGATGATACATCAAACTTCACATAGTTCTATCACGACATAAAAATAGAAGTTAATGTTTTTTTGGTAATTTGATTAATATATTCAATGATCCAAACAGTGAATCCAAAGTCTTGTTAGCATCAACAAAGTGTTGTTCAAAGGGGATTAATCTTGTTGGGGCATCAAGAGTAGTTCTAATCAATTTTGTATGGAACTCGTCAGTTGAAACGCAGGCTATTAACCGGTCTTATAGACTTGATTAAATTAAAACTATACACAAAATTATTTTGTCCAAGCCTGTAAGCCTCGCCAATAGCCTACATTTCAATCGACATGTTCCACAAATTGAGAGCGATTGTTTTATCAAGAAATTAATATTCAAAAAGGTTCACTTTTAATTATGTGTGAGTTCCCTTAAAGTTTTTTTATAACGATATAGCCAGTCTAACTCATTCGACCTAGATTCATAAAAATATTTTGACATAACCTTGTTAAGATTAAAATTACGAATGAGTTCAATGGGTTACATATATAAAAAATCTCAAGGGTACTCACACAAATAAAATAGTGAGCAATCTTATTGAATACCAATTTTCTTAACAAAATAATCACATTACCATTCTTCAATACATTTTGGAGATAAATACTCTCTTTAGACTTTGAGTCTATAACACGTTTTTCCCCTATCTTTTCAAGATGGTGAACACTAGAATCAGAAAATCTAGGAGAGCCCCGACGGCTAATGTGACGATGGGTTTGGTAAGACAGATAGGACATGGTCTTCCAGGCTATTAGTCGGGCTTATATGCTTGGCCAAAAGAATTTTGTTCTTAGCTATAATATGTCCAATCCTATAAGTCTGACTAATAACTTGAGTTTCAAGCGACGGGTTCCATACAACATCAATTAAAACCACTCTTGATGCCCAAAAAATATTAATTCTCTCTGAACAAAACTTTTTTTGCTACCAAGATTTTAGCTTCACTTTAGGATCATTGAACACATTAATAAAATTAGTAATAACCTTAATTTCTAATTTTGTGTTATGTTATCATATCATGTTATCATGGTGGTTGTATAAGAATTATAAATCCAAAACTTTTATGGGTTATTCTAACATGTCATTCCATACATGCATATATACATACATACAAGGGTTAAGTAAATTGTTATCGTCCAAAAATGGTGATAGAAAATAAATAAAAAAATAATTGAGAGAGTGAATAATAAAGAGAATAGGGGTGAGAGATAATGAGAATGAGACCGAATTTATGTGGTTCGTCCCAAAAAGGAAACCTACATCCACAGGTGCCACTCACTCTTCCTTCTCTATTATTAGGTGTACAACTAGGGTTGCAATGATAACAAAAAAATAATTGACTCCCCTTTCCATGTGCGTTTGTGGAGAATATTTGGGGGACAAGTGGACTTACTTTTTAGGCTAGGCAGTTACACCAATACAAATGTGATAACTGATTGATAACAAACTGATATGCCTTGGATTTCGTGCGAGAGTTATGAGGTGCGTGGGAGTAACAATCATGTAACAACCATGTTTCCCTCATTTCGTGCGAGCGTTATAATTTGTTATTGATGTTTTTAGGTGAGATACTCTGAATTAGATGACCATTGAGTTGGTTGGCCTAGGGTTTAGTCACGCTAGAAATTTACGGTATTAATTTGTTGCACAATTGAGTTTTTGCCCAACCCTTAGTTTCAAAACTACATTTTCTCTATTTTGAATTTAAAACTTTGTCTATATGAGTTTCCCTCTTCACATTCAGCGTATCTACGACATTATATGCAAACTTGAGTCTGAGCATCTGGGAATTACTGAGCAAAGATTCCCATATCCTGTGTAAGTAATCAGGCTTGAAGACGAACTAGGTCACCCCAATTATACACCAAAACCTCTTCAAGTAGTGTTTTTGATCCTGGTCCCAACAAACCTTTTGTTATTTCCCCTATATTAAATAATTTTGAGGTGGATCATTTCGCTCCTCTTTCTCCTGGTGTTAATGTTATAAACACTATTATGTATGCCCTAAACCTTGAATCCCTCTTTGGTAAGGTTAGTTCAGATAGAGAGAATTGACGATATGAGACCTGAGAGTGTGGGTCCCTTTTTCCGTCCATATCCCATGTATATGATTCTTTGGCTGATGTGGCAGGGGAAAAGGAAGAGGACTGTTTCGGGTCATCTGACTCTTATGATCCTTCCCAAACTCATGCCCAATGGTACCCCAGTATCGTTACTGAAGATGATCTTGATCACTTAATGGATAAATACAATCTCCCAATATCCGTTCGGATAAGTATCCCTCTACCTGAAAAGATGTATGACGCTATGAAAGACTTCAAAGAGATATGCCTTCCCCTCTGATCTCTTTAGGTGGGATTGAGGTTACCTCTTCATCTTGTTGTACGTTCAATATTAAAAGGCCCTGGTTTCACTTTGACTCAGTTACCTCTTAATGCTTATTGGACTATTTTGGGGTCCATGATGTTCTGGAAACTTAGGACGGGGTTTAACCTTATTGGGGATATTTTTAGGTATGTTTATGGGTTAAAGGATAATGCCAAAGCCCTGGGATGTTGCTATTTTTCTCCTTTGAAATACCAATATCGATTGTTAAGCATTGTTTAGACCAACAACCACAACTGGAAGGGTCGGTATGTATTTCCTAAGCGTGAGTATAGTTTAGACATCATGAGAAGGATAGATCATGTAGGATTCCCAAGGAGTGGAATGGACCAAATTGAATAGGTACAAATTTTTTTTGTCTCTTTGTTTAATTTCTTACTTAAGATTATTTCATCATTCTAATGCTTTGCATGTTGATTATTTCAGTGAAGAAAGCCTCCAAGTTAGTTTCACCCCTGGTGGATTTGGTTATGACTTATTATGAGAGTAAGCATCCAAAGTTTGAGGAGTTAGTTTTCATAGAGAAGTTCGTTATGGCTAGCTATCACACCCTTCCAGGTAGTCATCCCCCAATATAAGTCTTGGTTCCTTGGGAGGGGTGCATGATGCATAAGACTCATCTTTATACACCCGAGTAAGTGGTTGAGGAAGAAAAAGAAGCAGAAGTTACTGGATTAGGGGTATAATACCTTCCCCTTTAGTTCTTTTCTATTTTGGATTTGTCATTTAAATTACATGTTAGTCTTTCATCAAATATTGCGGAGCATCCTTCTGAAGAAATATTCGAAATGTCTCTTCTCAAGATAGATCGTAAAGCAATGGCGTTGTCCAAAAATAAAAAAATGGAAGTTGGTCATAACCAAGTTGAGGCTGAGCAAAAATAGCTAGCAAAGTAGAAAGAGGGGGCCGAACAGGTTGCTCAACTGAAAGAGGATGAGGTTGCTGATGCCAACCCCAAGTCCAAAGGGACAGCCCCATGCATCCTGATGATACGAGAGATATCATCACTTAAAATTATAATGAGCTCAAGTTAGTAATCACAATAACAGAGATAAAATTAACAAAGGTGAATATAGAAGAAGATGAAGAGAAGAGGATGAACACGACCATATATATGGTTAAGTTATTGGCATACTCCACTATGCAGGTGTTTGTCTATTTTTATACTAAACAATGGACCTATAATGGCTTAAAGTACAACTTTATCGCACCTTATCTCTCTAAAGTATGTTTAACAGAGCTTGGGCTAGGGTTTTGAATTTTCCATCCCCCTCAAGGAAGAAGATGACAAGTATTTATAGTCCTTGGGGTGAACATTATACCCCCCAATCATGTAATAAGCATGCCCAGGGTGAAGCTTCCAATTCGATCCAGTCGCCTGTCCCTAGAACACATAGGTCAAGATAATGAAATATTCCCTCACATGTTCATAAAGATCTTGTTATAACTGCCTGCCCACGTGGACTAGTCATAATGGAACCATGTGTTACGCATGGCTCCCTTGTAAGCAACTGTTAAGCTGGGTTGGAGTATGGTCTTGGTTTCATGAGTGGAATGAGGCCGAGACGAGGCTAATGAAGATAGTTATGGGCCAGCTGATAGGTCTCGGTCCATAAGTTTGGTACGAGGCTGAGACTATTAAGGAAGGACCTCTTCAGAGGGATCCACGACTATCTGAATTGATGAGTGAGTAAAGTCGATTTGGCCGAGCTGAGGCTTGATGAGGACGAGGCCACACTTACGTATATCAATCATCCCCTAGCCCTTACTGTTCAATGTGAGTGGAAGTCTGAGGGGTATAAATGTTTGAACCCCTATTTTAATGAGACTCCTTAGTTGAGGGTGAGGGTGTCCTTTCAATGTCAGGTCAGAAACATTAGAAAAGAGTTCTTGATTAGACACTTGGCATCCATCATGTGGGTCGACGTGTTGCCCAAGACTGATGGCTACAGGCCTGCCTTGGGATAGTGTTCCCTTATGATGGTTACATAGGAAAATGTAAGAAATCATTAAACCTTTTAAATAGGTTTAAAAAAATTATTTTCTCTTTCTTCTTCCATTTCTCTTTTATGCTCAAATTTTCTCTCTCCTAAAAACTAGTCTACTCTCTCTCATCCTTGTCCAGCATTTTCCATCCACTTTTCATTTTTTTGGCGACCTTAGTAGGTGGTTTTAGGGCTACATTTAGGGGCTTTATGGGTGGTAAAGTGGTTAGGAGTGTTTTTGTGTCTTTTCTAGGTTATCCCTTGTCTTGTTTGTCCATTATGAGAGTCATCGGTGCCAGTTTGGTTGTCTTCTTTGATGAGATTGGTTAAACTGTTCTTGGAATTCTACATTTAAAAACATTTAAGTTTCCCCCTTTGGATATTTTAGTCCACCTTGGTCAAACTAAAATTGTTTGGATGTTAAGGACTTTATACGAGAAGATAGATCAATACCCCAACCTTAGGTTGAGACTTTTTATTGAGATATGCAAGTGTGAGATCAAGGTCGAGGGTAAATGTAAGGTTGGAGCCAACCCTACACTTCTAATCCATCCAGTCCCACTATTTGTATTTCACCCTCCTATCATAGAGGTTAGTGATTCAATGTCTGAGTCCTCAGCCTCTTCATACCATAACCCTTCAGTGTCCTCTTAATCCGAGAGTGAGGATTCCTTTGTTGAGGCAATGAGGGTTCCCACTACCAATCCTGAGGGGTTTGAGGCAGCCGAGGATTATTTTTGTGCCTCATCCTCTCAACATGCTGAGTCCTCCTGTAGACACCCTCATTTTAATACCTTTTAACTTCTCCTAAGGTCCCTATCACCTCCCTTCATCATTGCAAACCCACGTCATACACTAGGTACTAACCCAACGGCCATCGGGGATTCCCAAGTTTCATTTAACCAAAAGTCAAACTCTTCATCTCGATCGAGACTAAATGAATCTTCAATGGTCACTAAAACCCCTTTCCAACCGTCCATCCCGTGCGCGATTCTGACTTACCATGCGGACGAACAACCCATTTTCCCTCGAAACTTGATCAGGAGGTCACCGGATGCTCCCAACCTCCATTTGACCAAAGTCAACTCTTCACCTCAACTGAGACTGAATGAATCTTTAAAGGGCACTAAAACCCCTTTCCAACGGTCCACCCCGTGCACAATTCTGACTTACGATACGGAAGAACGATCCATTTTACTCCAAAAGGTCACCGAGTGCTTCCAGGCCCCGGTTGATCAAAGTCAACTCCCCAAACCAAGTCAAGCTCTTTGGAATGTTAAAGTACATCTCCTAACCTTTTTAACGGTCTGCCCCGTGTGTGATTCTGACTTACCATACGGACGAACGATCTGTTTGCGTCCGACGATCCCCCGTCCAAAGGGTCGACGAATGCTTCCGAGCCATATCTGACCCAAAATTAACTCCCGAACCTAGGAGCATTCCAAAGGACTTTCGAAGGTCTCTAAAATACTTTTCCAAAGGTTTTCCCCTTGTACGATTCAGATTAATGGTTCGCGCTCTACGACCGATTTTCTGAAGGAACCTGAAAGACACTGCCAAACGGCAGGTTCCAAGCCCTTCCTATCGGTAATGTGCCTAAACACGCCTGTTGATTGGCAGGACTAGGGCTATGTCGATCGTCAATGCCCTGGTGTTATAAAAAGGAGGGCCTAACCTCATTCCAAGGGGAATAAGATCAGAGATCCATCACTCTCAGCAAGCTCAGAAAACCCCTCTCAAAGTCAGCGTGATTTCCACATACAAATCCCTTTCCAACCTTTACCTTTCATCATCTTTTTCATTAAAATTGGTGAATTAAGTATCTTCCATCATCACCCTAAGTGCAAGGGCTGCTCTCTAACATCCAAGATCAAGCTCAAGATCTTCAAGAAGGTCCAACTTTCTCAACTCTCTCTTTAAATTCCCCTAAATTCGCATTAACTTGTTTTATTACTTAGCCTTTTTATTCCCTAATCTCGCATATACTAATATACTTTTTATTTAGTATTATTTCACATCTCTTATTTTCATATAAATAAAACCCAAAAAATAAGAAAAGGAGGATTTGCTCAGAAATTCCAAACGAGAATTCTCACAACTAAAACACTTTCACACACACACACACACACACACACACACAAATAATATAAGTTGCCACCCCTCATTTTGCATACTAACTACGTGGACTTTGATGCCTCTATGGGCTACGTAGGCGTCTCGGGGTAAAACCCGAGACTTGAGTCATTTTTCTACTTTTTTCCTATTTTTCTATATTCTTTAAACTTAACTCTCTTAGATTTTATGTATTTACATATATATATATATATATATATATATATATATATATATATATATATATATATATATATATATATATATATATATATATATATTTGTTCTTAGTGGTGTATTATTTCACATGCGTTATCATTCCCTTATAATGATCGATGCTAGGATAATCTCATAAATCCTATTTTCTAATATTACTTTTAGGAACATTTATATGCATGACTCGCTTTATCTCTTCCATGATACAAGTCGATTATTCCTATCTCCACTACGTATACACATGCACACATATCACGGGGAAATAAAGGAAAATAGCAACAACCCATGAGAGACCGTAATGGCGGAATGGGTGCCTAACACCTTCCCATTTCGTAATTTAGCCTCCGGACCCTTTTTGAATCATTTTGGTTTCGTATGTATCAGTATGTCTTTGGATGCTGTCCTTCGGGATGGCTCCCTTTTCTTTTGTCTGTTTTGAGTAAAATAGACTGGCGACTCTATCTCTCTACATTTTTTACCTCATCAACGATGCCGGCCGAAGCGCTCTCGAGAGGGACGTGCGGGACCTAAGGGATCCTCTCCCGCCGCGTGGATATCCGGGGATGGACACAGTGGCGACTCTGTTGGGGACTTTATATTTTGAAGGCTAGACTCTATTTACATGGGTATTTTATTTTCTTATATATCCCCTTATTTTCCCCTTTACTATTAATGTGTACCTCATGCTTATGCTTCTATTCACACACTTGTAGAAAATTCTCCATGTACACTTCACACCACGTGCACCTAGGATCACATATATCCTCATGTTGCATGCATCACCCATACTTGGTATACCATTGGTACTCATACTTTTCTCCCTATTGGCCATGATCAAGAAAGATACTCTCATCATAAGATACTAATAAGATAATCATGCATGATTCATACGATATCACCAAAGAGTATTGTGATTGACCAAATTTTGTCCCATAACTGGATGATCACTTCGTGATGGGCGCTGGTCCGGAAGGGCGCCATTAGCCTAAGTGATATGACTCTCACCTTCCATTGGCCAAGTACCTTCGATGTATATCGAACGGTTCCCCCGCATCGTACCGCTTGACCGAAGTCATGACGGGAGGTATATCGCAAGGAACTCATTCACGTACGCCGAGTATATCGAATTTACTCTCATACGTATCATCCCCACGAGGTATATAGTGAGGCAATTCACGTACACTGAGGTATATCAAATGTCTTATCCACACGTACCGATTGCCCTCAAAAGCAAGACGTATATCGTGGAAGCCACGCCAAAGGGGGAAACCCTTTCCAATTCACCCAACCAAGATGCATACCCGCATATAGGTATCAAGCCTAGGACACACATATTAGATTGTCGGTTTCAACCCAAAACTCTGCCGAAATTTCCGGGTCGGACTACCTCCCAAATTTTTGCGCATTTTTAAAACGAGACCCTACCCGTGAGCCTGGTTACAAGTCCAGCCATAGCTTTGCATATGTTACAAACCCAACTTTTCCAGGCTCGGGTCCCGTTCTGCATTTCATTTTGCATTTAGGGGAATTTAATACAAGTGAGAAACATAATAATAATAATAATAATAATAATAATAATAATAATAATAATAATAATAATAATAATATTAATAATATTAATAATAATAATAATAATAATAATAATAATAATAATAATAATAATAATAATAATAATAATAATAATAATAATAATAATAATAATAATAATAATAATAATAATAATAATAATAATAATAATAATAATAATAAGAAGAAGAAGAAGAAGAAGAAGAAGAAGAAGAAGAAGAAGAAGAAGAAGAATCATGTTGAGACTCGTCTCCAAAATATTCCTCCCTCTTTATCAAAAATATTTCTCCCTTCTTCATCAAAAATCCAAAAACATTTCTCCTTTCTTTACCAAAAATCCAAAAACATTTTGTCTTTCAATCTAAAAAAAAACGTTAAAAATATTTTCCTTCTTTCTTTTCAAAAATAAATCATATTTTATGCCCTCTCGGGTCGATCGCACATCCTTGGTCTGGCTCCATATTGGCTTTGGTCTTCAGTCAAATCACCCCGTAGTTCTGTTCGATCCCCTGCTACCTCTTTCAAGTTCGGTATCTATCCACTTTCCATGGAGAACACAGACCAATCACCAGTTACGCAGCCAGATCTGACGGCAGTTTTAGCTCAGTTCATGTCCAAGATTGACAAACTTCAGACTGAGGTTCGAGAGATGCAACAAAACCAGGTTCTTATTCCTCAAGAGCCCGAGGACCTATTCCCTCGCGCTATGGGTCCACTCGAGCCTATCTGGGTTCTTGAAGAATATCAGCACGCTCCACGTGCCCCTCCTGTTAATGGACCGCCGCCTACCCAGCTTCATATGCCAAACCTTGCCCAGCATGGAGCTAACTTGCCTGTGATCATTGATCCGAAAGAGGAAGAATTAAACAAGGTCAAAGAAGATCTACAGATGATAACTAAGAAGTTCTACAAAGTCAAAATCTCTGTAAATTACATGGACTATACCCACATGTCCCCTTATCCTAAGGCAAGGTTATTCGAGAAGTTCAAGATGTCGAATATCGAGAAATTCGGAGGAAGTGGACCACCGATTGTCCATCTTCGCAGTTATCACCGAGCTATGACTCTACTACGGGCTTCAGAAGAAGTGATGGCCCAATTATTTTAGCAAACTCTGAAGGATAGCACTCTTCGATGGTTTTTGTCTCTTGAGCAGTCCAAAATCCGTAGCTGGGAGGATATAGGCCGTGAATTCATATCGCAGTATAAATATAACTAAGAGCTTGAGGTCACCCGTCGTGATTTAGAGTTGCTCAAACAGAATTCTGGGGAATCAGTCAGTAACTTCATAGCCTGATGGAGGGAAAAGGCAGCCACCATAATCAATCGTCCATTCGAGGAAGAAAAAGTCAACATAGTTAAGAAGAACTTCTTTCCCCATGTCCAAGAAACCATGGGAGGATAATACTATCCCCACTTCCGAGCTCTCAGAGAAGAGGGATTAGAAATCGAGGAAGGTTTTGCTAAAACAGAGGTTGAACCAAATAAAGTGCCCGGACAGTTCACCCCTATAAAATATGACAAACTTGTCGGTGTTGCAGTATCAGCCATCAACAACATATCTCAACCAACCACTTCGTGGGCACCAGAAATTCGCTCTATCCCAGTCCGAAAGGAATACACCAAGATTCATGCTCCCCTCTCCAAAGTTTATCAATCCCTGTTAAGTCGAAACCTCATCAAACCCTTGAATCCTTGTCCATTGCCCAATCCACTTCCGAGAAACTTCAAGGCAGATGCCCATTGCACCTTTCATGAAACCGCTGGTCATACCATTGACCAATGCTTTCACCATTGAAATGTAATCCAAGGTCTAATTAATCGGGGTACCATTGCCCCACCATCTAATCCTAAGCCAAACACTACTCACAACCCACTCCCAAATCATACTAATGCTATCTTCCTAGAAATGAGCCCAGAATTTGATCCCTCAACTCAAATCACACCCATACACTCTCCCAAACCTCTCTAATCGTGCCCATATTTCCTCTTATACCCTGTTAGCCTCACTGATCAGGCACTATCACTCCCTACCAGAGCATGCATCACTGTCCGTACCCATTCTGAAAATGGAATTATCAGAAGTATTAAACCAACTCCTAGAGTTCGGGCTGAAATTGCCCTCACAGACGATCATTGATTACCAGAGGTTCAGCACACTGTTCTTGGAAGCACGGAAATGGGCCCGAGAGTCAGACAATTGGGTGGTACCAGCCGATGAAGTCACCCTGGATGATGTCGTCTAGATCATGGAAGAATTATTCAGGAAAACCAATTACATTTGCAGTATGACCGAGTTACATGATACTCCGAAATTATAAGGGTGTCTGGTCCCTTCACCCTTATATATCACCACATAATGGGAAGACCTGTATGAAGAAGCCATTGAAGTTGTGGAATTCATTGACTTTACATGGAAAGATAGAATTTTTTCCACCTGATGGGGGAAGAATTCGAAGATTCAAATGAAGAACAAGCCTTTGAGAAAACTGGCCCGATAGTCGACATTTGTGGATTGATATCATTTGAGGAGCTCCTTGAAGAACTAAACAAGGTAGCAGAACAACCCGAGATTGATGAAGAAATAGGGTTCATGTTCTTCCCTTATTCAGTAAATCACATGACCAGATCGGGGAGGCATTACCAAATCCCAAGCTCACTACTAGCCAATGACAAAGGGAAGGGCATTGAAAACTTTCATGTGCCAGAAATGATCCTCGATTAACTAAAGAAGACTCAAGCTAACATCACTCTATGGGCGACTTTTCATGTCTTGCTAGCTCTACATAAATGCTTTGATCAAGTTGCTCACTAGACCCATAGTTTCTCCCTTTACTACACCAGAAGAAGCGAAAAATTTAGTCAGATCCTTGACCTCTACCCGAATGCCATCCTTTTTTGAAGAAGAAATCCCTAAAATTGGGCCAAACCATAATCATGCACTCAACATCTCCGTCAAAGTTATAGGGAAAATTACACCACTCTCTCCTATCAATAATGGATCCTCCTTGCATGTCTGCCCATTAAGAACCCTCAAATGCTTAGTACTGAAGGAAAGTGACCTTGCTCCAACTTTCATTGATGTACGTGCCTACGATAATACCAGTTGGGAGGTGATGGGATCTATAAAACTTATAATAGTTGAAAAACTATTATTAAGGCCGTTTAATACAAGATTAAACTATTAAAGTAACTCCGAACTATTTTTTGAAGAAACTCTTTTCTTTAAATCAAAACAAATTAACACAAGATGTGTTTAATAAAACATGCACGAGATTTGTTCAAGATTAGTTAACTAGTTTTGAAAAATAAAACTAAAAGGTTTAAATCATCACACCAACAAGAATGAGATGAGGAAATATAGAAAGATTAATAACAAGGCATTTTTAACGTGGTAAAACCTCACCCAACTGAGGAAACATTCACGGTGACTTCTAAGTCACAAACCAAAAACCTACTAAAATAAAATATACAAGTTACAAACTATTTAACACACATGCACACAAACCAATCCTATATAAGTTTAGAATATTTACCCACTAGTTTGATTCGAACTTCTCTGCAGGTCTGATGTTGATGTGGCTTTCCCAGTTTGCTAACTTCTCCACTTTGTTCCAGTCTTTACGTTGACTCTTGTTAATTCAAGATCTTATGGCCAACACTTATGTGTTGTAGTGTGACAAGTGTTTTGTGAAAGTGTTCTACCACATGCATGCGCACACACACAATTATTTTATACAAACAGTTCTATCAAATTACAGATCAGATCTAAATGATGCTGTTTTCAGTTTCTCTCTTCTTTAAAAACGAAAAGACTCTATTTGACCTTTCAAATAATCCCGAAATCCAAGGATACCTTGCTCGAAATACTGGTCAAGGTCTTAATCAATTTTAGAGGGTTTTGAAAATAGTTTTGAAATTGAAAACCGCCAATTGTGATTCCAACTAGCTCAACAGTCTTGTTTCATAAGAACTAGAAGCCGAAAATAAATTTGTTGATTCTAAAGTTTTAAAAAAACATTTACAGAAAAGTAATCAACAAATACAATTTCTTAAGATGAGAAACTAAAATGTGCAAATCTAAGTGTAATATGACATGCAATAATCAGATCTACTGTTTCTATGAAAGAGAAATAGGGATCTAACTTGAGATGTCTAAGCTGGAAATAAGATCTCAATGTCAGAGGATAAAACCTTAAACACCCTTCAAACCCCCACCAACAACACACTCAAACACACAGGTATAGTGTTTAGTAAATACTGTTTTGGAGAAATGAGTTAGGGTTTGAAAATGAAAAGGGTTTGGACGATTTAGGGTTTCTTTATCTCTCTCTCTTCTCTCTCCTTTTAGACGAACTGTCAAAAGTTCCAAAATGCTAAGGGTAAGCCTCCTTATATAGGGGGCAGGGAAGGATCGAGAAGGTTGATGCAAATCCAAGGGCTGAGATATGGTCAAGGACTTTTGACACTGATCCAAAGGTTTAAGATCAATGGTGATTTAAACAGGAGTTGATTGGTCTAGAGAGATTCATAGGGATTGAGTTCAAATGCATGCAGAGCGTTGATAACAATGATCCAAAGGCTGAGATAACACACCAGTTTTTAGTCTTGCAACAAACACAAATCAGACCGGTATAACATGGACAGGTGTAGGGCTGAGATCAGTTCTCACACGCATGTTTAAAACTAATTACGCACGCACCCTGAAGTCTCAAATGCTTTCGGATCCTACCCAATCCAACGTTCAGGTATGAAAACATAAAACTAGTATTTACACAATAACCCCAAAATTTTTATAAACCAAGTTTTAATTTCTTAAAAATAATTTAAGAAATATTAAAAATCCCAAAAAATTATTAAAACCAATTTAAATGGGATTTAATTACACACAACTCACACACAATCAATTGATGCAATATATGAACAATGTATGCAACCCTAGTGTGTGAATGGGCCTTATACCATCAAATGAATCAAGTGTGGCTTAAGAAGAAGATGCTGGGGCTCTTTGGTATCTAGGGAATGGGACTCTAATTTTGTCACAATTTCCAAACTAAATGAGCACTTATACAATGTAGACTCAAGTGAGTCAAGAGTATAAGGTTCTTTAATCTCCCCCTTTGGAAATATGAGAAAAAATCTCCTTTGAGTCAATTAGGACTCGTAGGGATACAAAGAAATAAGAAAAAACCTATTCCTATACAAAGTTCTATCTACCCATTTCCTAGAAACAGAAAATTACATATCTCAACTAATTAAAACCAATACCCTAATAACCTCTATTGAATACAACTGTACAGATTCCTGCAAATAATGATAAGATCAAGCTTTTTAGAAATATGTACAAGAAACAATATGAACTCATAAGACTCAAATTACTCCCCCATTTTGTCTCAAATGGACAAAGGCAAAAAAAACTTAAGTCATAGGAGTTTATTCATCACACACCATTCCTATCGATTTTCGCAAAGCAATAAATCTATTGTAATCCAAAGGTTTGTTAAACATATCTGCGAGTTGCAAATCAGTAGGAAGATAATTGATTTCTAATTCCTTAGTCTCAACTAATTCACGTATAAAATGATGTCTAATTTTTATATGTTTAGTTCGCGAGTGTTGAACATGATTTTTAAAGATATTGATCGCACTTAGATTATCACAATAGAGATGTAAATGATCTTCTTGAATACCATAATCATTTAGCATTTGCTTAAGCCAAAGTAATTGAGCACAGTAACTTCCAGCAGCTATGTATTCAGATTTAGCTGTGGACAACGAAGTGCAGTTTTGTTTCTTACTACTCCATCCTACCATATTATTACCAATATAGTAACACGCTCCTGATGTGATCCTACTATCATCAGTACACCCTGCCCAATCAGCATCAGTGTATCCTATTATAGTACTAGGAGTGTCATTGGTGTACCAGAGTCTTAGATTTAGAGTGCCTTTTATGTATTTAATGATTCTTTTTACGCATACTAAGTGGCTCTCTTTAGGATTATTTTGATAATAGACACACACGCACACTGCGTACATAATATCAGGATGCGAGGCAGTAAGGTATAATAAGGTTCCTATCATACTAAGATATAGAGTTGGATCTATGGATTTACCATTCTCATCTTTAGATAGTTTGGACGTAGTACTCATGGGAGTTTTAGCATCTTTTGCACTTTCAAACCCGAATTTTTTAACAATCTCTAACGCATATTTCGATTGCAACACAAATAAACCATCTGAATTCTGTTTGACTTGAAGACCCAGAAAAAATTATAACTCCTCCATAAGAGACATTTGAAATTCCCTATGCATAATTTCAGAAAAGGATTTAACTTCTGAAGGGGAAGTGGATCCAAAAATAATATCGTCGACATAGACTTGAGTTATAATGATATCTTTGTCAAAATTTTTGACAAAAAGGGTTTGATCATTTCCACCTCTCTTAAAACCTTTGTGTAAGAGAAAGTTGGAAAGATTCTCATACCAGGATCTTGGCGCTTGTTTAAGACCATACAACGCCTTTTTAAGACGATAAACATGATTGGGATATTGAGGTTCGACGAACCCTTTGGGTTGTTCAACATAGGTCTCTTCAGTCAAGATTCAATTAAGAAAGGCAGATTTGACATCCATTTGGTAAAGCGTAAAATGCAAGTAACAAACTATTGCAAAAAAAAAAGACGAACAGATTCTAAGCGAGTAACAGGGGCAAAAGTTTCGTTAAAATATATTCCTTCAATTTGAGAGTATTCTTAAGCAACTAATCTGGCTTTGTTTCTAATGATTATCCCACTTTCATCATATTTATTTTTAAATATCCAACGTGTGTCAATAACCTTTTTATGATCATGACTAGGTACAAGATACCAAACATCATAAATGATAAATTGAAGAAGTTCTTTCTGCATGGCAGAAATCCAATGAGGGTCATTTAATGCCTCATTTACATTCTTTGGTTCCACAAGGGAAATAAAACATGCATAATGAGCATAGTTTCTTAATTGAGATCTTGTACGAATAGGCTCACTAGGGTTACCAACAACGTTATCTATGGAATGATCTTTAGAAACCCAGTTAGGTACTTCAGGTGTTTCAATTGGTAAAGAATCATCTAATTCTAGAGAGTCATTTTCTAAAACATTTTCAGACTCTTCCACGATAGTTGGTTCTCCAGTCTTGCTCTTAACGGTAGTGTGGTGATAATTATATGCAACACAAATAGATGATAAAAGCGCAATCACCAAGTAAAATAAAAAAACATAAAATGCCAATCACACAACAGAAGATGTACGTGGTTCAGCAAGAATGCCTACGTCCACAGGGGTACAGTCAGTATTATTTCTATGTACTCCGGGGAGTGTTTACAGAGAATACAGTGCGTCTCTTTTGCCCCAGACCTAGGGTTTATTATATACATGTCTGTCTTCGAGGAGTGGGGGTGTTGGACTCCCCCACGTTTACCATCTTCTCCTGGAGCATCTCTATACGAGAACATGGGAGAAGACTAAGTCATAATTGAATTAATGTTAAGGTGAGAAGGGTTTGAACTTTGGGCCGTTTTAATTTGGCTACTCGTCCGGGACCGTAATGCCAAATCTGGGTACCCACAATTGCCCCTAAATTTATTGGGCCACAATTTGGGCTCAATAAATTTAAATGATTTGTCATAATGACTCCTTCGCATATCATGTAACTCTTCCCAAAATTTGAGGACTGATTTAGGTGGCAGTTGCTTCGTGTCCTGTGCGTGATGATTAGTAACATTTAAAAGTCATTTTGAGCAGTGATTCATAATTGTCGTTTCAAGCTTCTTAGTATTCTTCCATCGTTTGCGAGCTTTAGCAATTTATGCCCACTTCTCCAGGTCTTCATTTTCTTTGCTTTCGATCTCCCTCGTCATTTGGGCTTGTGATCTTGCATTGTCTAAGTCAAACTTTCATCTCGTAAGTCTCCTTTGCTTTCTCTCTGTGCTTTCTTTGAATTTGTAGTTTAGGGTTTACAAATGGCAAAGATAGGTAATAGATCAGTGTCCGAGTTTAGGAAATTTTACAATATCCCATAGTGGGTAGAGATTGAGTGCGCCTCTCTTCTTAAAAATGTTAGAGAGATAGAGGGCGCTCATTAGATTCACATCTTGTTACTTTCCCAAGGGGGGCTCCAAATGATTTATTCTTGCATTTCTTTGGTTATTTCAATATTGTTCCTTCACAATGTCCGCCCAATGTATGGAAGATAATCAATGGCGTCCATAGAATAAATCAACTTTATGGCACCAGATTAGGGCTCGTCGAAGTCTATTTTTGCTATTCCTTTTCTCAAACTAGCTCTGGTGTTCTTTATCTCAAGGCCAGGAGTCCTGACAGGGTATTAGTAGTAAACCTACCTGATATCAACAAGGACTACTGGCATGATGGCTTTCTTGCTAAAAATTAGCAATTCTCCCCCCAGACTGAGCGGTCGAGGTCTGATAGGTTTATTGTTACTTTTTATGGGGAAGAGTACATAGGTAGTCTTTGCTCTGTCCTTTCAATTTCTTTATTAATGTGAAAACTTTCTGACTCTTTCCTATTTTTTCTTCAGCGAGGTCGAAGAACTTGGAGCCTGCACTCAGCGAGGTCCGACTTTCAGAGTTGGTTAAAGCTTGGAATATCAGGGAGCCCTTAGCTGACAGTGAACATCCCCGGTCTGCTGCTTTTTTGCTCCAGTACAAAAACATTGGGTCTAGATTTATAGTGAGGCCGGTGGATAGCATTCCCAAGTTTGATACTTCTAAAGAAGCTGTTGTTGATCCTATTCAGTTGGACGAGGAGGAGAGAAGTTCTGACAGTGATATCAGGGGAGGTGTTGAAGGCGGTCCTAGCGAGGAGAGCTCTAGCAGTGACAGCTCTTCTAGCTCAGAGGAGGTTTCTAAAGCCCAAGATCCCTCAAGTACGTCTAGCATCTCTAGCGAGGAAATAGTTCCTCCAAGGAAAAACCTGATTCATGATGATGATAATGTGCTCCTTACTCAAAGATTGAAGAAGCAGAATTCCACTAGTGGGGCTATTGCTACTGGTTCTCGGTCTGCTACTCAGGAGCAAGAGAAGAAGAGGAAGGAAGAAGAGAAGGTAAGAGAGAGAGAGAGGAAGAGGGAAGAAGAGAAGAAGAAGAAGGAGAATGAGGAGAAGAAGAAGGTCGAGGATAGATAAGGATAAGGAAAAGGAAGAGGAGAGGAGAAAAATGGAGGCGAGGACAAAGGCTGGGCAGGCCTTAGTGCTAGTGTTCGCGTTGCCGTAGGTGGCCTCGGTTGCCACTTCTCCCCAGTTGGCTCCTGCGCTGCTCGAGCGATCAGTCCTTCCTGCTGACTGCCAAAGGGTTGTGGGGACTGACCAGTTAGCACTGCAAGCAAGCTAGAGGCTAGCATTGGGAAGTCTATTTCTCTTCTATAATGCTTCCCAATTTTTGTATGTTTCCTTCTTTTAATATCTTCTTTTACTTGCAGTTTGTGACTAATTTTTCCGTGCTATATCACTCTCATGACGAGCTAATCAATAAGAACGGTGAGCTGGATAAGCAGAATGCTGCATTAAGAGTGAAGGGTATAGAGCTTGACGCTAGTTTGAAGGCCGCTGATGCTGCTCGAACGTCTTTTGATCTGGCTCTTGCTAAATCCAATCGAGAAGCGGAGGCAGCAGTTAAAGAACTAAATGAACTATGACAAGCTTATGATCTGGTCTGCTCGAGCAAGATGGATATTATGGAGGAGAATAAAGTGATGACCAAGCAACTGAAGGAGAAGGAGTCTCAGGTAGCCACCATTAAAGAGGCCTCATATAACTCTGGGTGGGCTGCTGCGTATGAAGACACTGAGGTTCAAATAGGCTACATCAGCCGTCGGAACTTCAAGAAGGGATGGAACAAGGTCCTTTTAGCTGCTGGTGTGGATGTTGCCTCTCCTCTGTTTGATGAGCACGATCAGGGCCCAAAGCCTGTTGTGGATAAAGTTCCTACCCCATCCATCGAAGGTGTTGGCTCTGTTCCTCAGTTAATTCCTATTGCTATCCTTCCTACTCGTGCGGCAGATGCTGTCCCTACTGAGGGTTATGCTCCCACCGCTGAGATTAAGGGGAAGCAGCCAGCTTCTTCTGAGCAACCTGAGGTCGCCAACTGATCTATCCTCAGGATTATTTTTGTATTTTTGTTTATAATGTTCCCTTCTGATTCTTCAGTGTACTCTAATCTTTTTCGTATGAAATGAGAAGACTTTTTCCTTTAGTGTACTGAATAACTCTATCTTTCATTGCTCTTTTATTGCTTGTAGTTGATTAATGTTGATGATTATATACCAGCCACTTCTCAATTGGGAAGAATGCTTGGTTCTGATGTAAGTTCTGAAGTTCATCATACCTTTGTGAGGATTGGCAAATCATTGCGATTGAGGAACAAGCATTTTATAGAGCAGACTGAGCTCGTAATTAAACTGAAAGACAATCTCCAAGAGATGGAGGATGTCGGGGCCTCAATCCTAAAAGTGGTGAATACTCTAAGAGCAAGGCTTCTAGATGCTTTTGAGATCAACCAGGTTGGAGAAATCCTTCAGCAAGAGAATGAGACTTTGAGGAGGGAAGTCTCGTGGCTCAGGGAGTATGCACCGAGCATCGCTCCTATAGTATTATTAGGTTCCTCCTTATATCACAAGCTGGAGCTGTAACAAGCAATGTTCCTCCGGTACTATGAGGTTCTACCCCGCCGACCGTTCTATGAGCTGGTACAAATGCAAGAAGTTCAACTGAGGAAATGGAAGAGCTATGTGGTGATATCCAATGAGCATATGTGATTGCTACTGGGATTCAAAGGGATGTCACTCGACTGAGGCATCTGTTTAGGAGAGGACCTCGGCAAGTGTGGGCCGATGGTTACGAACAAGGTTGGCTAGATGCTCCGACGACGTTAATGGAGTTTGAAGAGCTCGCCTTTATCAGGGGATGGTTGATTGCCTTGAAGGATCTGCAAGTCCTAAGGAACTCAATGCTCTAGTATCGTCATGAGATCTCTCCTTCCACTCTAATGCTTAATCCCTTCCGGAGAGATAATCAGTGGATCCCTATTGATGCTATCCCTCGGTAGCTATTAGAGTTGGATGCGAATGAAGTCGAGGAGGAGCTATTTCCCCATCCCGACGACGGTTGAAGAGCCCAATTGGCTGATTATCTCGTTCAGAGGCCTCGACCTCATTGAGATTTTGCCAGTAGTAACTTTGTATACTTTGTAATGAAGTAATGTAATGTTGATGTTTTGGGAGAGCTCGTCGACCAAACAAGGGTTGTATTTGTTGTAAATGTGATGAAGTAATATAAAGTTTATGTTCTGGGTGAATTTGTCGACTCAACAAGTGTTTTATATTTTCCACATTTCTTAGATTTTGCTTAATAACCTTGGGCCTCTCTTGGCCGACTAGATTTATAAGTTTGTATTGTCGAGTAAGTGTCCCTCCAGTCCCGTATGCTTATGAGATACCATTCTAACCCACTTTACCTTTTAGGTCGTGTCGTCACACTTCCTTAGGACTAAGTGTGGCAATTGGCGAGGACACACCTGGTGTTGGATGCTTTATCCGATCAGGATTTTGTTAACCAAGCATTGTTTGGCGACCAATTTTGATCTGGCCATATTGCCTAAGGTTCTCTTGTAGGGATTTATGTATTGCCAGGGGCAATGCTAAGAGGTTTTTTGTATTTCATAACGAAAATATGAGGAGGGTGATTTCCCTGCTATAGCATAATGATTAATGTGCCTATCAATTGGAAAAGGTGTGTGAGTTATAGAGTTCATATACTAGTTAACTGACACTTCGTAGAATGAAACTGCTAAATAACTTTTATTAATGATAAGGAAATGAGCTTCCAGTTTCATAAGTACAATGCAAAAGAAGAATCTAGAAATAGAATTTCTTAAGATTGGCTGCATTCCATGCTCGAGGTAACTCTCTGCCTTCCAGTGTTTCTAAGTGATAGGCTCCTTGCAGATCATCTCTTGTTATCTTGAATGGTCCTTCCCAGTTTGGCCCCAACTTGCCATCTGATGGTTTTACAGTGCTGCCCAAGACTTTCCTTAGGACATAGTCCCCAACTCGAAATGCCCTTGGATTGACCTTCTTGTTATAGTGCTTTGCAAGATGTTGTTGATATCTCACTAGTTTCACAAAGGCAAGCTCTCAGCGTTCGTCAGCTAGGTCAAGCTCAGCGAGCAATGCTACATCATTTTGGCCCTGGTCGACAAGGGTGGACCTCATAGTGGGTAAGCCTGCTTCCAATGGGATGACTGCTTCCATTTCGTATGTTAGTGAGAATGGGGTTTCCCCCGTTGCTCGAGGTGGGGTAGTACGGTAGGCCCACAGAATATGCGGTAGTTCATTCACCCATGAACATTTGGCTCGTTCTAATCATTTCTTCTGCCCATCGATCACCGTTTTGTTAAAAGCCTCAGCTTGGCCATTACTCTGAGGATAGGCCACCGAGCTGAAATGGTGTCTGATTACGTGGTCATTACAGAAATTCTGAAAGGATTCGCTCTCGAACTGCTTTCCATTGTCAGTGATGATGGTCCTAGGGATCCCAAAATGGGTGATTATATTTTTCCATATGAATCTTATCATATCCACGTCTCGGATGTTCGCCAGTGGCTCTGCCTCGATCCATTTGGTGAAGTAGTCAGTTACGACCAACAGATACTTGCAATTTCCAGCAACGGTGGGAAGGGGTCCTACGATGTCCATTCCCCATTGGTCGAATGGCCATGGGCTGGAAAGTGATTTTAGATCACTGGCGGGTTGATGGACCATGGGAGCATGAAGTTGACATTTTTTGCATATGCGAACATACATTGTAGAGTCTCTTTGCATATATGGCCACCAATAGTCTTCCTTCATTGCTCGAAAAGACAATGGCCTTCCTCCAATATGGCCTTCACATATTCCCTCGTGGAGTTTATGTAGAATTTGTTCGACATCCCTCGGGTGAACACATTGAAGGTAGGGACCGGAGAACGATATCTTATATAGCTTGCCCTCAGGAGATAAGTTAAAGCGAGCATCTTTGACTCTTATCTCGTGAGCGATCTTCTTATTATATGGAAGTGCGCCATCCTTCAAATATTCCTTTAAAGGATCCATCCAACTAGGTACTGACTCAATTTGGAGCATGTGCTCCACGCTTGGAAGCTCTTTATTACAATTAATGCTCGGATGAGCTAGGAAATCGATGGAGATTATTCTTTTTAAGTTGGAATAGATTGTCGAACTCAGGGCTGTTAGGGTGTCAGCATGGATGTTATGTCCTCTGGGAAACTGCTGGACACTAACTTCCTCGAAGCTGGCCATTAGCCTTTTCGCCAAGGTGAGGTAGGCTGCCATTCTTTCATCTTTCGCATTGTAGTCTCCACTTATTTGATTGGAGACTAATTGTGAGTCGTCCAACACCTGTAACTGCCTTGCCCCCAAAGTATGTGCCTTCTGGAGGTCGGCTATTAAATCCTCATATTCTGCTTCGTTATTGGAGGCTTCAAATCCAATCCTGATTACTTGTTTGAGGATCGTATCCTCTGAAGTGACAAGTACAATGCCTACATCTTCCCCCTTTGAATTGGAGGCTCCATCAATAAATAATTTCCAGACTCCCTCTGTTGTGTGATTCTCTCTTTGCTTCACAGGTTGAAATTGGTCGAGAGGCTGCTCGCCTGTGAATTTGACTATGAAATCAGCAAGGACCTGCCCTTTGATTACATTCCTTGGTTGAAATTGGATGTCAAATTGCCCGAGCTTGACTGACCATTTAGACAGTCTGCCCGACAAATCCGGTTTCCTCAGGATTTCTTTAAGGGGGTATGACGTAAGGAGGATTATAGTGTGAGCTTCAAAGTAGTGCTTTAACTTCCTCGATGCCACTACAAGTGGAAAGGAGAGCTTCTCTAGTGGTAGGTACCTCTGCTCGGCCTCTAATAATGTCTTGCTCGCATAATAAATGGGGTGCTAGGTTCCTGCTTTTTCGCACATCAATGCAGAACTGACAGTGTGGTTGGAAATGGCGAGGTATAAGTACAAGGAATCTGTTTCATGGGGTATGATGAGCAGTGGTGGTGAGTTAAGGTAGGCCTTGAGTTCGTCCAATGACCGCGAGCAATATTGATTCCTGATACGGCGGAAATATTGCGTATTTCACCCGTTAACCTACGCTTTATTAGCCCCCTCGGGTATCTTATTCCCTATATTTATGCTCGTTAACCGGACAACCCTTGGATTTCTATGATAACATGTTTTGCAGGGGTTAATTGAGCTTTTGTAGGTATTTGGATGCTAAGTGTGAAGTCCGGATGCGTTTCGCTCGATTTCCGTACACAACCGCACGCGCAAGGGCATTTTAGCCTTTTGATAGCTTGGGCACCTGGCCCGACATCTACATGGAAGTTGTATCTCTCTTCGCTAGCTTCGCGTGGCCACGAACGGTGCGCGATTCCGATGCATAACGACAAAGTTACGTCGATTTGAGCGACATTGGATTGTATGCCAAAACAGGGAGAATTGCAGGCTGCCCCTGTTCGATCGATCGATCGACCATAAGGGTCGATCGATCGACCCTTCTTATTTTTGCCACGAATTACACTGTCGATCGATCGACACCAGAGGTCGATCGATCGATCCCCTGCTTTCCCCTGCAGATATTTTCCTTTATTTCTTTCTTCTTTTCTTTTATTACAACTTACTATATAAGTTGGTTTTTGTTGTGAGACCTAATATACTTGGAGAGAGATTCAGATTAGATAGTTAGTTAGGGTTTGGTGTGGAGATTTCCTTTCTTCTTCTTCTTGGATTGACAACCCATGTGGTTTGTAAGATTGAACTATTCACTTCCTCTCCATTTATATAGTTTGTTCTTCTTCTTCTTCTCTTGCCTTGTAATTTAGTTTCAATGCTTTCTAACTAGTTTACATGTTTTAATTCTTGCTTTCTTAGTCTAATTAGCATAATTTAGTTTAACTCACCATGCACCCTTAGATAAATTGGGTCGGGATTTCATTTCCGCCATTTTCGGGCCCCAAGCTCCGAAAACTAGGTTTAGTGCAAAATCGCGTTTAATTGAAACCGCGTGTATTAAAGTTGGATTGTTATGCGTTTAACTTTATTTGTCACGCAACTTTAGTGTTTATAGCGACAATCCGAATTTAATCCGCGTGCGACCATTTTCCATTAAATGTTTAATCTCGCAACTTTGGCTTAGATTCCTTATTGTGTGATGTTTATGCTTAATTGGAAATGCTCGATTAGATTGCTTTCGAGCCTTAACTCTAGTTAGTAGTTGTTTCGATCCGTTTGGTAGAATGCGATCCCGATTCTCGCTTTCCTTTAATTTAGCGTTAACTTCTCTTTTCTTTTGTCACCATAACCACACATCACCTTTTACACTTTTATTCCTGAAGTAATTAAACAATTAACATCTGAAATTTAATAACTCCCTGTGGATTCTCGATACCCGACTTACCGCTTTACTTGCTTGTCAAGTGTAGCTGTAGCTTAGGTTTTATTCTTTTGCATGTCGAGCGGGAACCGAAATCAACGATAGTGTCCTTACACGAACACTCGGTTTTCCTCGCATCAAAATTGGCGCCGTTGCCGGGGAATTATTGTTTTAGATAGTAATTGTTTTATGATTTCGTAGTATTTTTCCTTTTCTATTTGTATTCTTTCTTTCTTTTAACCTTTCTTGCAGGATTTGCATACTTTAAGCGCTAAGAAACTTCTATTCGCGGTTGCTCACTTTCTTTTTTGGATTCTCCATCTTTCAACAACGAGGTAACCATGTCTTTCTTTTATAGTTATTACGGTCATTCTAATGATTCTTACTTTGGGGATAGTTTTCAAGTTTTCCATTTTGAAGATTTTCTTGAAAATCAAAGACTTGAAAACATTTATCGGAATGAAAATCGTTATTGGGAGCTTGAGTTGGATTCATTATTCGAATCCAATGACGATCTTCATCTCATTACTTTTGAAGACGAATTTCAACCAAATGAGGAATCCGAGGATCTAGAGCCGAGGAAGCCTACTTTGGAAGAAACTTTTCTTCTTTACTCCCAAGGTTTGGAAGGCTTAAATGATGCTGGAATGAGACTTGGTTCACTTTGCGATGAGATTAATTCTTATGCACAAAACAACGAGGAGGTGGAAACTTGTGTTTCACCTCAATTCTTCAAAGAATTTCTCATCGAGTGTGAATCTCTCTCCCTCGAAATTCAATCTCCTTCCGACGATGAATCGATTGAGATTGAATTTGTTTCATCACCATATTCGTTTTCCGTGATCGAACCATTAGAATTACCGGTCGATTCCTATGAGTCGGTAGAAACTTTTATAATTTCTACACTTCTTGCCGACGAGGACTCTTTACCGGACTTGTTTTCGATGGTTGTTGTCCCGATGTGTGCACCATCTCCCATTTCATTTGAAAAACCTTTGGGAGATGAATCGATTTTTCTTAGACCTCAAGTGTACTTTTCCCCCTTGTTATCCAAATCCCCCATCGTCCGCCTAGAATTTCAAATTGGCGATGGTTCATTACTTTCACCGCCCACATGCCTTCCGTTGTTCAAACGGAATTCCTATTTTCCGGGAGGCATGCATGCTCGGGAGGGTCCACCGTTGATCCTCCAAAGTCAAATCGTGTTTCGGATGGACCCTCAAAAATTTCAACTTTTGGTTTATAGTTAAGTGCGCATTCCGAGTGTAGGTTGTATATACTAACTTCTTTATTTTTGTTTTTCTTGATTTTAGCCTAGTGTAATTAGCTAAACTCTTTTTATTTCTTTTCGTATGCTTGGTTCTAATTCTTTTGTAGGTTCAACGGACTTGAATTTGCGGAGATA
The DNA here is from genome assembly GCA_949130495.1 of Sambucus nigra. Classification (NCBI taxonomy): domain Eukaryota; kingdom Viridiplantae; phylum Streptophyta; class Magnoliopsida; order Dipsacales; family Adoxaceae; genus Sambucus; species Sambucus nigra. The sequence goes on along the minus strand of OX422215.1, from coordinate 540,039,026 downwards.
TGCGCCCGGCACACATTTGTTAAGAAAACAATCAAAAATCACAAAAACATTTTTTTCCCTTTGATATTCACACTCGCATCCTCACGCATTTGCATTTGTTTTTATTTTTCCTTTATTTTATTTTTCATTTGTTGTCGTGATTATGCGTGTGCGTTGCCAGTGTACATATTTTTATCTTCTTTCATTTTTATTTTTTTCTATTCTCTTTAGCCTAGGCCTTTTGGTGTGTATATTTAGGCCTATATGTATTTTATTTTTATTTTATTTTATTTTTATTTTTCTATTTTTATTTCATATTTTTATGTGTATATATATATATATATATACTTTATTTATATTTATTTTCTTTTTATACCCCATAATTATCCCCAATTTGCATTTTCCCCCCCATTTCCAAACCGCCAATGCAGTGAGTTTTTCCTGCTTGGTCGATCGATCGACCCTTGGGAGTCGATCGATCGATCGACCAGTAAAACCGATGCTGCCTCTTTATTTTCCCCTTTCTTCTTATTTCTCTCTTCTCCTCTCTATACCAATTTCGTGCCCTAGAATTTCCCCTCACCACATTTAATCATTTTTCTTCCAATCACTGCATATCCAAGGTATATCTCTACTTGTTTTTCATGAATTTGTAGTTTTTGGTAGAAATGTGTCACAAAATGCATGTTTAAACCCTAGGTTGACACATTGTTTGAATGTTGGTTTATCCCCTGATTTCGATTTGTTCCAACTGATTTTTGCTGTGATTAGTGTTATATATCCACTCATGAACACATGTAAATTGCTGCATTGTTCATGAGTGGGGCTTTTTGTTGGTTCATTGGCACATTTCTCACCCTTGACGCACATTGCGCACGCCAAGTGTTCGCCAAAATGCCCAAAATAGTTTTCAATGCATTTTTTGGCGCACACTTGGGTGATTTTTACTCGTTGTCGTACTCCGACATATTTTAGCGCAATGTTGCACTTTGTTACCTCGGTTTTGCGCACTCGCACCCCATTTCAACTCGTACACTAAACTAACCATTAATTGCGCTTACAATTTTTCCAAGAAATATGATTCCACTTTGTGCGTGCCCACCTTGGGTTTTGAGGGTTTCCGTTGCAAGAAGGAACGGGAATGGTTTCAGGCTTATTTTGAGACTGCTCAGAGGCCGTTGGCCTACAATTATGCCTGGAAGCTTGAGGATTTGCCGGGAGAGGCGCGTGTTATTCTGAGGTGCCAGGGATGGGAGACTTTTCTCGCCGTTAATGGGTGCATCAATGAAGAATTGGTCAGAATCTTTTATGCGACATTAGTGGTGGTGAAAGGTGGCGGGCCGATCACTTACGAGGCCATGGTTCGAGGGGTGAGGGTACCTTTCCGCTTATCTGATTTGGCCGCCTTCATGAATGTACCGAACCCCGAGAATGCTGTCAGTTTAACCGATGGGGATGTTTTTGGGTTGACGACATTGATAGAGAGCCTTGCACCGGGTGAAGAATGGAAAAGAATGGCTTTTCGTTCGGCTGCAATGGAGGACCTACCGAGGCTACTTCACTACATCAATGTCCACTCCTTTATGGTGACGAGCAACCGATCTGAGGTGCGTCACAAGCACGCCACATTTATCTACGCGCTGATTAATAATTTGGGCAATATCAGTTTGCCCAACATATTTCTGGATATGATGTGCGCTACGGCCAAGGAGAGAGCCAAGACATTTTCCCTACCTTTTCCTGCCCTCATCACTAAGATTTGTATTTCTCACGGTTGCCCAGAGTTAATCGCCGACCGCAAACACGATCCACTCGGGCTTCTAGCAAAGGCCAACATTACTAAGATGCTCAGGCACGAGTGGGGGCAACCGGCGACGAAGAGGCAGAGGGCAGAGGTTGCTGACGATATGGCCGAGGAGGAGGAGATCAGAGAGATGGAGACTGGTGAGGGTTCTGGCATGCCACACACAGAGGACGATGCCCGCTTTGCGGCATACCAGGCTGTGCAGGACCAGCGCTGGGAGGAGACCCAGCTCAGGTGGGCGACTTGGGAGTCGCGCCTGGACCAGTTGCAGGCCGATCAGCGGCAGCAGTGGGCTCAGCAGCAGGCTCATCAGGAGCAGTTTCAGGCCGAGCAGCGGCAGGAGTGGTCAGTGCAGAGGCAAGCCAGGGCACAGAGTAGACAGGAGTACCGGATGATGCAGCGGATGATGAGAGATCTTTATCTGCAGCGCAGTGATTCCGACGCGCCAGTGCCTCCTCATTTTCAGGACCCCTCCGATCCTAGTGGTTTTGGCCACTAGGCTGTTGTTGTGTTGGGTTTCATTTTTGTATTTTGGGGATCGGATAGTATGTTGTATTTTTTTTATTTTTCTTTTTATTTTTATTTGTATTTCTTTTATTTCAGAAGTTGTAATGTATTAAGTTATTTTGTATTGAACTTATGAAATGAGAAATGAAAATGTAGTTTGTGGTTGTTTATTGGATTTTGATGTGTGTGACCTTCCATTTTATAAAATCAAAAAGTTCACCATCAATTTATCTAGTATTTGCACTTCATCCCCTCTATATTATTGTGACTTGTGACATAGATTCTCTTTACTTGATACATCGGTACATATTCTTCATATGCTTTGTACTAACTTGTTTTGCAGCTTCATTTGGACTTGTACTTATGGAGATCGCTCCACGTGTGGGTAATATCATTCTTTTCCTAGCTTTGTGTTGTGTTCTTTAATGGACGCATTGGGGACAATGCAACATTTAAGTTAGGGGGTGTAGGATAGTCTATCCATTTTGCTGTTTAGTCCTTGGATTTGATTACAATTTAGTTACAAAGCATGTTTTTGTTAAAAATTTGAAAATTTTCAAAAATATTTTCTTTCTTTTTTCTCCTTTATTGGGCATTTTGCCCTTGTTTCCGATGATAAATTTTAATAATTGCCCGATCAAATAGACAATTCAACTATGCATGTTCTCGATTTTAGAAGTTATTAGATTCTAGTCCCTAAATCATTAATATTATGAATAACTTCATGAATTAAACTTTATCCGTGAACATATGCACCATTCTTGTTATATTGAATTGGCTTAAGATTTTTATAACTCGGTATGCTTTTGCTGCATTGTATATGCTTACACCGAGTGAGATTAGAGACTTATCTTCATTTGTGAGTGTATACACTATTCTTTTCTCATTGAAAACGTTACAGTCGTTGGTAATCTCTTTATTCTTTCATTGACCGTTCATTAATTGAGTTCATCATTGAAATGTGTTACTTGAGCATGATTTTCATATGTTGTTTTGATTCGTGAATTGCGTATACTTTGTGAAATGATCATAGGCCCTCTTTGATATATCACCCATATGACCTTGACCTCACCTTTATATGTTCCCTAGTCAACCCACTTGAGCCTATTTACTAGCCTTTCTTTTCATTACCCTAAAATCCCATATCCAACTCCAAATTGGAGTTTTATACCATATATATTACCTTACATACCCTTGTTTGGATTGTTGCTTGGAATTGAATGTTCTTATTGTTGTGTGGTTGCAATTTGAGTATGAAAAGAGTAAGAAGTGTCAGAAAAGAAAATAGTGAAAAAGAGTTAAAAAGAGAAAGCAAAAAGCAAAGAAAACAAAAGAAAAAGTGAGAAAAAGGAAGAAAAGAAAAAGAAAGAGAAAGTTGTAAATATTGTTTGTAGTGTTTCAATAAGCTTTGATTACTCTCTCGATTGTTATATCTATGCTCGTTTGGACATCTTTGTCCAACTTTTGATATTGCCCACTTTTTCACATTATTCTGAGTTTCATCCCCAAACACTTTGAATCCGTATATACATCCCTTTCATTTCGTACCTTAACCTAGCCATACATTACAACCCTATTACAAGTCCTATGTGATCTTAGGTTGATGTAATTCAAAAGTTTAAATAGTTTTGATAATCTGTGAAAATGCATTTCGCCTCTTTTAGTGAGTGGTATATTTCATTGAGATTGCAAGGTTTTCATTTCCTATATAGCGTTCCTCATTTGTGACATGTGTGCGGCCTAGTTTCCATTTACATTTACTCTTTATGCCCGTATGTCCCGTGTATTACCTCCCTTTTCATAGTGAATTCATTTGTTGAGCGTAATGCCCGTGAGGATTGAATGTATGCATGCTTTGATGTTTAGTATCCGAATTATTTAAGTTTTTCGCCAAATCATACCTTGCATATGCTCACTCCCCTCCCACATGCTAGAGTTTCAATTCATTGAGGTGCATTCGATAATGTTAATAACTACGGACTTCTCATGCGAATTCGTTTGCTATGCTAATAACATGTTGAAATCTTGTTCGCACTGATGAGTTTGTCTTACTTGATTGGGCATATTTTGAGGAAACTTTATGATGTTTGTGGGTTTCATCCCTGAAAACCCTCACGAGACGACACTCGTCCACTAGGGTAACCTAGGGGTTTAACGGCTTATTGCATACGCTAAATGCAATCGAATCGCCCGCGAAAGTGGCCTTATCTTTTCTATTGCTTTTATACCATACTTTTGTACTCTCTCATGTGTTGGTTTACTAGTTCTTCCTGTTGCATCTTATTTCATTGCTAGGGACTAGCAATGTGTAAGTTAGGGGGTGTGATACGGCGGAAATATTGCGTATTTCACCCGTTAACCTACGCTTTATTAGCCCCCTCGGGTATCTTATTCCCTATATTTATGCTCGTTAACCGGACAACCCTTGGATTTCTATGATAACATGTTTTGCAGGGGTTAATTGAGCTTTTGTAGGTATTTGGATGCTAAGTGTGAAGTCCGGATGCATTTCGCTCGATTTCCGTACACAACCGCACGCGCAAGGGCATTTTAGTCTTTTGACAGCTTGGGCACCTGGCCCGACATATACACGGAAGTTGTAGCTCTCTTCGCTAGATTCGCGTGGCCGCGAACGGTGCGCGATTCCGATGCATAACGACAAAGTTACGTCGATTTGAGCGACGTTGGATTGTATGCCAAAACAGGGAGAATTGCAGGTTGCCCCTGTTCGATCGATCGACCCTTCTTATTTTTGCCACGAATTACACTGTCGATCAATCGACACCAGAGGTCGATCGATCGATCCCCTGCAGATATTTTCCTTTATTTCTTTCTTCTTTTCTTTTATTACAACTTACTATATAAGTTGGTTTTTGTTGCGAGACCTAATATACTTGGAGAGAGATTCAGATTAGATAGTTAGTTAGGGTTTGGTGTGGAGATTTCCTTTCTTCTTCTTCTTGGATTGACAACCCATGTGGTTTGTAAGATTGAACTATTCACTTCCTCTCCATTTATATAGTTTGTTCTTCTTCTTCTCTTGCCTTGTAATTTAGTTTCAATGCTTTCTAACTAGTTTACATGTTTTAATTCTTGCTTTCTTAGTCTAATTAGCATAATTTAGTTTAACTCACCATGCACCCTTAGATAAATAGGGTCGGGATTTCATTTCCGCCATTTTCGGGCCCCGAGCTCCGAAAACTAGGTTTAGTGCAAAATCGCGTTTAATTGAAACCGCGTGTATTAAAGTTGGATTGTTATGCGTTTAACTTTATTTGTCACGCAACTTTACTGTTTATAGCGACAATCCGAATTTAATCCGCGTGCGACCATTTTCCATTAAATGTTTAATCTCGCAACTTTGGCTTAGATTCCTTATTGTGTGATGTTTATGCTTAATTGGAAATGCTCGATTAGATTGCTTTCGAGCCTTAACTCTAGTTAGTAGTTGTTTCGATCCGTTTGGTAGAATGCGATCCCGATTCTCGCTTTCCTTTAATTTAGCGTTAACTTCTCTTTTCTTTTGTCACCATAACCACACATCACCTTTTACACTTTTATTCCTGAAGTAATTAAACAATTAACATCTGAAATTTAATAACTCCCTGTGGATTCTCGATACCCGACTTACCGCTTTACTTGCTTGTCAAGTGTAGCTGTAGCTTAGGTTTTATTCTTTTGCATGTCGAGCGGGAACCGAAATCAACGATAGTGTCCTTACACGAACACTCGGTTTTCCTCGCATCAATTCCATTCTACTATTTTGTTTCCCTTTAGGACCTAGAAGAATTTTTTGCACTTCTCGTAGGATTTTGAGATTAAACGGTTCAAGGCAGCGATCATGCCGATGAGCTTCTATACGTCCCGGATTGTGCAAGGAGGTTGTACCCTGTTTACTGCATCGATCTGGTCTGGGTTAGCCTCGATGCCTCTCTTACTGACCAAGTACCCAAGAAATTTTCCTGACTGGACACCGAAAGAACACTTGCTTACGTTAAGTTTCATTCAATACTTCCTGAGGATTTCGAAGGTTCTTGATAGGTTTTGGAGGTGGTCTTCTTTCTTACTGTTTTTGACGAGCATATCGTCGATGTATACTTCCATGGTGTCTCCCATTTGGTCCTTGAACATCTTGGTGACCATTCGTTGGTAGGTTGCCCCTGTATTTTTTTAGCCCGAAGGGCATGACCTTGTAACAGTACAATCCAACGATGGTGATGAATGATGTCTTGTCCTAGTCTGGAGCGTAGAGAAGGATCTGATGATACCATGAGTATGCATCCAAAAAACTGATTCTCTCATGAGTTGCTGTGGCGTCTACTAGTTGATTGATTTTTAGAAGAGGAAAACTGTCTTTAGGGCACGCCCTGTTAAGGTCAGTGAAGTCGATGAAGACTCTCCATTTCCCGTTACTCTTTGGAACTACTACTGGGTTGGATAAACACTTGGGGAATTGGACCTCCCGTATGGATCCTACATCCAGCAGTTTTTTAACTTCTTTTACCACGGCTTTTGCCTTCTCGGGTGTAGTTCATCGTGCCTTCTGCATGATTGGTTTGAAGGTGGGGTCGACGTGCAGCTGATGACAAACCATACTAGGATCAATTCCAGGCAGCTCATATGGTTCCCATGCGAAAATGTCTACATTGCTTCTTAGTAGAATCATCAACTCCTTTTTTTCCTGATCCGTGAGAGAAGATCCAATCAAGAAGATCCTATCATCGTCACTATCTCCAGCTGTAACTTCCTCCAGGTACTCTATGATCCGTTCAGAGGGGAGGAGCCTGGTCTCCTCCACTTCGGGCCTCCCGTATTTTAACTGCTATTTCGAAGGTATCAGACCTTCTTGTTCTTAAACTTTCTTGATGGGCTTGTAGGCCTTCTTCTCTAGTCTTGGGAGGATGGCTTCTATGAAGAACCTTCTTTCCATCACTTGATCGCCATGGATCTCCATTACACCTTGCTCGGTCACATATTTGAGCTTCTGATGGTAGGTCGAGGAGACTGCCTTCATTGCGTGCAGCCATCCTCTACCGAGGATAGCCTGGTATGGCGAGTCAATGTCGACTACCAGAAACTCAATCATTTTAGAGACATTTCTTGCTCTTACTGGTAGCACGATCTTTCCCAAGGGCATAGTCACTTTTCTAGCGAAGCCAACTAAAGGGAAAGTAGCTTCCTTTAGGTCGGCGATGCTTAACTTCAATTTTATGAACAGGTCGAGATACATTACCTCGGACGAGCTTCCTTGGTCGACGAGCAACTTATCGACGTCATAGTTAGCTATCCTGAGAGTAATGATCAAAGCATCATGATGTGGGGTTCTCACTCCCACCAGATCTTCAACTATGAATATGATATGCTTACTATAGTCGACGTCATCTGCTCACTGACGATTTCCTGATTGTGTCTTTGCTGGATCGATCTGAAAAGCTTGCATCACCGCTATAAGCTTTTTTACCTCCATTAGAGCTGAATTTCCTTGAATCTACTTCACATCAGATGCCCCATAAATTACTGTGAATTCATGGCCGACATCGTCTTCGAGTACATTGTCACGTCTTGCTTCTCTATGGGTAGCGACTTTCTTTACCTTCTTTTCCACAAATTCGCTGAGATGACCGGACTGAGCCAGCTCTTCGAGGTGGGACTTAAGAACCTTACAATGCTCAGTCTTATGTCCTCCTTCTTTATGAAAAGCGCATCTCAGCACGTTGTTTCTCTTCGAGGGATATCCTCCCATCTTTCTAGGCCACTTAATAAATTTCTTGTCTTTGATTTTTGTGAGAATTTTGTAAATTATTTCTCTAAAGACAGTGTTGACCACCTAAAATGCTTTTGCCACATCGTTGCTGCCTCCGTTATTGGAGCCATTCTTGCCCCAATTCTTTCCTCCTTTCTTCTGGTTATCAATTTTGTCACTACCTTTGGCAGTGAGCTTAGCTCGACAGTTTTCCCCTGTGCTGAGGTGGGTCACATCCTCTACCTTGACATATTTCTCGATGCGAGCCATCAGGTCGTCGATGGTCATGGACTCTTTCTTTGTCACGGACTGGTACAGAAGGGAAGAGATGGGTAACCCAATTTTGAAAGAGGCCACTGCGACTTGCTCCGATCAGTCCTCAACCTCGTTGAATAACTCCCAGTACCTCTCTGCGTAGTCTCGAAGGGTCTCTTGAGGATTCTTTTTCATTGTTAGCAAAGCATCCATCCTTTTGGGATTAGAGCTACTAGTAATGAAGCGGGTCGTAAAGAGCTCGGCCATGGACTTGAAGCTTCTGATGGACCTATGGGGGAGACTTTTGAACCATTTCTGCGCCACGTCATGCAGGCTAGAGGGAAAATTTTGGCACATCAGTGCATCTCGATGGTTCCATAGGGTCATGGCTTGCCTTTACTGCCTGACGTGATCAATGGGATCAGTTTTACCATCATAAATCTTAAACCTTGGAATAGAAAATTTCTTGGGGGCTTCCTCTTCTTCTATTTCCCTTGAGAAAGGTGATTTCATCTGAGTTTTGAGAGCTCGCCTCGTCATCTCTCGGGTCGATCTGGTACCATGATGCGCAGGGTGTTGGTCTATCTCCCTTTGGACCAGACTTCATATGTTCTCATTGCTGCAATTTGGGCTCCTATAATAGCGATCTAGTTGCAGTTGCTCGAGCAGGTCGTCCTCTAACTCATTTCCCTTAACTTTCTGGGACCCGCTTCTAGGGCTCCTTCCTCAGCTATGAGACTTGCTCGCCTGAGGTCTAGGTTTGCGGTATGAACGTCTCCTGGTGCCACGATGGAGCTCTCTCTCCATTATTTCTAACCTTCTTTTGAGGCGAGCATTCTCAGCTTCGTGCATGCGAGAAGACTCCCTCTGCTCTTGGAGCCTCGCCTCAAATGCATCAATCAACCTGGAAATTTGTGTGGGCCTCGCTGGTCATTGGCTTTATTTTGAGGCTGGACTCTCTAGGCGAGCCCTCTGATCTGAACGCCGAACTTCAGATCTGATCCTGCGAGGAGTAGGTTTTTTTTGGATATCTCCTTCCTGAGGAGCATTACTACTGTGACCAGACATTTCAAACTTCTTTGTTGGTGTGGGCTTTCTCAGGGAAGATAAACGTTCCCACAGACGACGCCAATTGTGGTGACAATTATTTGCAACACAAATAGATGAGAAAAGCGCAATCACCAAGTAAAATAAGAAACATGAAATGTGAATCACACAACAAAAGATGTACGTGGTTTAGAAAGAATGCCTACGTCCACGGGGGTGCAGTCAGTATTATTTTTATGTACTCCGAGGAGCATTTACAGAGAATACAGTGCATCTCTTTTGCCCCAGACCTAGGGTTTATTAAATACATGTCTATCTTTGGGGAGTGGTGGTGTTGGACTCCCCCACGTTTACCATCTTCTCCTGGAACATCTCTATACGAGAACATGGGAGAAGACTAAGTCATAATTGAATTAATGTTAAGGTGTGAAGGGTTTGGACTTTGGGCCGTTTTAATTAGGCTACTCGTCCGAGCCCGTAATGCCAAATTCGGGTACCCATAAGTAGTGTCACTTACAATAACGTTTATGGATTCCATTAAGGTCTTTGTGGGAATATTATGGACACGGTATGTTCTACTATCAGGAGAATACACTACACCAAAAACAGCAATTTGGGACACTCTGACATTAAAAATTTGGCACAGCTTAAAACTGTGTCAAATTCTAGCATGGTTTAATAACAATCTGGCACACTTTAAAACCGTGCCAAAATTTGGCACTGTTTTTAAGTGTGCTAAAATTGAGGACACTTACTAAAATATAAATACCCTTAGATTTTATTTTTTCCATAATTTTTTCCCAAAGTTCCCCCATTTCTCAGTCGTGCGCTCTCTCTCTCTCAAAGTTCCTCGAGCCCTTTTGTTCTCTCTCTCCCCCTCCCCATCCGGTGTCACCCATTTCTTCTTCTCCTCCTCAGTTCGGTCGGCGGTCGATCTAAGTGATGTATTTACAGCCACCACCTAGAGCCACCGCCTCATCCCCCTTCCTACACCTCATCTGCCATCTCAGTCGACCCTACTTGCTCGATCCAGGTCATTTACTACGAACGTGTCAAGTCTCTCCCTCTATCTCCACGAACAACTCTATGTCTAGATATCTGTTTCTTCTCAGCTCTCCCTCTCCGGCTCAGGTAATTATTTTTAAAAGCAATGAGTGTATTTTTTTAAAAGCAATGTGTATTTCCGCTCAGCTCTCTCCCTCTCTCGGGTTAGTTTTTTGTCTGCTGCTTCTACTTCTATTTCTTTAAAGTTTGGGCATAAGCTATCTAAAGATTTCTTGTTGCCAATTGATATCCAGCTTGTATATATGTATCTAAATAGATTACATTGGTTTCTCGGCTTTTAATTTTGACCGTTTCATTGATTAATTAGCATCAAGTAGTTCTATATTTTTGTGTGGTTTTCAGTCACTAGAGGAAGAGATTAGACATATGATACAAAAATAACTAAAATTCTTCATATATTCATTGCAATGGCTATATAAAGTCAACTAACCAATCCATCAATTATTATTCTATGCTTGGTATAATCTTGCCACTCGATTCTACTAGACAACATGCTTGACTTCTTTTTCATTTGATTTTGATCAAATATCTTTGTTCATTTTCTGAGAAGTTGAAATTAGGTTACATTTGCGTGCATTGAAAGATTTGTTTTCTAATTATGCCCTTTTCTCTTTATATATCTCCATTTATGGGTTATACAGAAAAAGTCCACCTAAGATTGAAATTGGATTGGGTCCATGTGGGGAGTTACGGTATCCCTCGTATCCTGCAAAACATGGTTGGAAATATCCTGGTATTGGTGAATTCGAGGTGTATATATATATATATATATATATATATATATATATATATATATATATATATATATATATATTCAAAATTAATGGTGCATTTTATTGTTATACGTAGGAAATTAAAAAGAAATCACTTAACATAAATTGTTGTTTTCACTATTTTACATCTCTTTGTGTATTTGACTGTAGTGGTGAAAATTATGTTTTTAACGCATATTGGAAAAAGTAAACCTGTTGGGTTGGGGTGGGGGAAGTTAGGAAATTTTATCAATTTAAAATGAGAAAAAATGAAGGTTTACCAAGTTGTATCCAAGGGGATGTGAAACAATTTTTATAAAAATGTGGTATCAAACACTGCCAAAAGTTGGAAAGTATGAAATTGTGTGTTTAATTTGCAATATTTACAATAAGAAATATGGAAGATTTCATATTGTTTAATTCATTTAAATCTTCACTTAAATATACTCTGTGATTCTTCAACTCATTTAAATCTCTTGCCTGGGCAGTGCTATGATAAGTAATTGATGAAAAATTTGAAGAAAGTAGCAGAAACCAGGGAACACTCAGTTTGGGGTCGAGGGCCATATAATGCAGGTTCTTATAATTCTCAGTGACTTGAAACCAAGTTCTTTTGTGATGGAGGTGATTATGATAGCTATTATGGCAGATTCTTCCTTGGTTGTCATAATTTATACACGACTTCACACTAGCGTAATATAGACAACACGACATTGGATAGCGAATAGGGCGTAACATAGAGAATTCATTATAAGATGTGTGTTTTCTCTTCATATTTTTTTGAATTAAATGCCATTTTGGGGAATGGATTTTGGGTTGTTCATATAGATATCGTATTTACTTAGGTATGTTTATTTTTAGGGAATGACGAAGGTTATTTGCTTAGGTATGTTTATTTTTAATTTGCGTGTTTGTCTTTTGCAAAATTTGTTGATTATGCTTTTAATTAATACTAGCATAAGCTACAATTCAAGGGGAAGTGTTTAGTGGAAAAAAATTTGGTGTTGACGCTTGCATAACTGCAATCTTGGTAAGAAATTATCATATTTTTTATGTTTTGGATATCTATATTTGGTGTTAACGTTTGCATAGCTACGAGTTTGAATTTGGATCTTCAATAAATTTAAGGTGTTCTTTTACTGATTTGAATATCATGTCTGGGAAGGATACTGAATATTCTAATGTGTATAATAGTAGCATTAGATTACTGTTTTAATACATGCCTAAAGAGTTTCATTTTAGGCATAACATAGTCGGATCCAAATTTTTGGTGTGGTTTGGGTGGTAGTCTATAGAGAGCATCAAGAAAATACACTTAGTTTACATTCTCCCCCACCCCCCCCAATCAATTATTCACTGGTAATGTAAATTTAGTTATTAAATTAGATGTCGGGTGTCTACACCAATATAAAGTTTCCTAATTTTTTATATTTTCGAGTCATTTTATCAAACAATATGTATGGTTCACTCATATGTACTATCCGGGGGTGGGGGTGGGGGCATTTCGAGAAATGAAGGTGTGTGAAGGTGGACTTGGGCCTTGGGAACTATGAGCGGTTCCTAGATATCAAGTTGACACGTGATAATAATATCAAAACTGGAAAGATTCACCAGGCAAGCCAGTTACATGTTTTTTCCTAATAATAAAGCAAGTGGGTTAAGTTGAAAGTCTTCTTACTCTTACCCTATAATATATAATCTATGTTGATAGAAATTCTTAAGATCAATAGGCTTGATGTTTTTTTTGACTTATTGTATTGACTTCTTTTCTTCTCTGTTAGTCTGTCATTGATAAAGAGAGAAAGGGGGATTATCTTGAAAAACTGTTCCGATTCTTTCACTGTCGCTGAAATGTATCTATTATATTGTTCAATCACTTATATTCTTGTCCTCACATGTGCCATTCAAGATTGGATTGAACGTGTAACAGCTATACTGGTGGACTAGGAAGAATGTCCACCTGATGTTTGTGTCATAGAATTGGTACTATAGGTAAATTAATAACTATATGCAACCTGTGGCACAATGAGGAAATTCATACTTTTGTTGGGTTAAAATGGACTTTTGCTGGAAGCAAGAGACATTGAATCAATGCCATTTAATTATGATCTTGGACAATTCTCGTATTGCGTTGGTAAGTTATATACACGTGTAATAATGCGTACATAAATAAACATAGGGTGTGATACTTCTATTTAAAATGAGAATTACAATGTCAATGAAATAATTCTGTTTTCTTTGTTCATAAAACAAAGCCGACACATCACACTATGAAGGGACTAAGAAGCTTGGGATTGACACCAAATATTTTATGTTATCAAAGCACAATTTGTTATATAGTTATCAAATTGATTTTACCCTTGCTAAATTTGATTTCAATTTATGTGTCACACTACTATTCTTGACATTGTACATATTAGACATGTTTTACCCTCATCATCAACTAGTATGGTTATATTCTTTCATTCATTGATTTTCAATTCAAGAGCATGAAACTGATGTGAAACCTTGCAACATGGAATTATTCAAGACATCTCATTGGAGTAAGAAAAAGGGTGATTTGATGAATGATAAGTGCAAGGATACACATGTATGTTTCAGTTCTTTCCCCATTTTATCCTTTTTGTATTTTATAAGACAAACCTTCTAATATAAGTCTTCTGACCCTTCAACAGTCATAGCATAGTCTTGGTCTCATAATGAAGAGCTGAGAAACTTGAAAGATAAGATATCGTCTCATGAATAACTAAATGCCGCTCAGAATAGAAGATTTAAGAATTTGCAGACATTGTTGGACCAAAATGGAATAATTTCAAGAAGTCATGGCACGAAGAGTTCATCGGGTGGCTATCAAAATGCAAATAAAATCTGGTTAGCCTCGATTTCTCTTAAAATTTGTAGTAGCATTAAATAGAAAAATGTTCTGAAATAGCGACAAGTAGCCAAACGTAAAACGACTAACTTTATGAGCATATTTAGTTAAATTGGTGGAAGGTATTTGCTGGTGGTTTGGTTTTGGAATTTGCTGCTATTGTTGAGTTTATTTCAAATGTTAAAACTGTTAGACTTAATGAATAAACAAACGAAACTATGTCAAAATTTTCTAAAATCAATAAACGTTCTAAATTGATTAAAAAAACATGTCGTTCGAGGATGAAAACCTAAACCAGCCCCCAAACGACCTTGTAAGAGGCACGAACACCTCCCACGGGACCAATGTAAGTTATACGAACTGACCGCGTAGTCCCGGGTCTTCCGGTTTGAGAATATGACGATAATTTGCAAAAATCCACAGTTAGACTTAAAAACAAGCCTTTAAAGGGTGAAAACATAAACCAGCATCCAAACGGACCCGTTAGAGGCACGAACACCTCGCACGGGACCAATGTAGCTTGTAGGAACTGACCGCGTAGTCACGGGTCTCCCGATTTGAGAATACGATAATAATTTGCAAAAATAACACATAAACTTAAAAACAAGCCGTTAAAGGGTGAAAACCCAAACCAGCCCCCAAACAACCTCGTATGAGGCAGGAACACCTCGCACGGGACCAATGTAACTTATTGGAACTGACCGCATAGTCCCGGGTCTCCCGGTTTGAGAATATGATGATAATTTGCCAAAATCAGACTTAGACTTAAAAACAAGCCATTAGAGGATGAAAACCCAAACCAACCCCCAAACAGCCCCGTAAGAGGCACGAACACCTCGTACGGGACCAATGCAACTTGTACGAACTAACCGCGTAGTCTCGGGTCTCCCGATTTGAGAATATGACGATAATTTGCAAAAATCCACAGTTAGACTTAAAAGCAAGCCCTTAAAGGGTGAAAACATAAACCAACCCCCAAACGGACCTGTTAGAGGCACGAACACCTCTCACGGGACCAATGTAACTTCTTGGAACTGACCACGTAGTCCTGGATCTCATGGTTTGAGAATATGACGATAATTTGCAAAAATAACACTTAAGCATAAAAACAAGCCGTTAAAAGGTGAAAACCCAAACCAACCCCCAAACTACCCCGTAAGAGGCACGAACACCTCACACGAGATCAATGTAACTTATACGAACTGACCGCTTACTCCCGGGTCTCCCGGTTTGAGAATATGAAGATAATTTGCAAAAATCAACACTTAAACTTAAAAATAAGTCGTTAAAGGGTGAAAACCCAAACCAGCCCCCAAACGACCCCGTAGGAGGCACGAAAACCTCGTATGGGACCAATGTAACTTATTGGAACTGACCGCGTAGTGCCGAGTCTCTCGATTTGAGAATATGGCGATAATTTGCAAAAATCATACTTAGATTTCCAAATAAGCCGTTAAAGGGTGAAAAACCAAACCAACCCCCAAACGACCCCATTAGAGGCACGAACACCTCGTACGGGACCAATGTAACTTGTAGGAACTGACCGCGTAGTCCCGAGTCTCCTGACTTGAGAATATGATGATAATTTGCAAAAATTTACACTTAAACTTAAAAATAAGCCGTTAAAGGGTGAAAACCAAAACCACCCCCAAACGACCCCGTAGGAGGCACGGACACCTCGCACGGGACCAATGTAACTTGTAGGAACTGACTGCATAGTCCCGATCGGGTCTTCCGGTTTGAGAATATGACGATAATTTGCAAAAATCACAGTTAGACTTGAAAATAAGCCGTTAAAGGGTGAAAAGCCTAACTAGACCCCAAACAACCCCATAAGAGGCACGAACCCCTCGCACAGACAAATGTAGCTTGTAGGAACTGACCGCGTAGTCTCGGGTCTCCCGGTTTGAGAATATAATGATAATTTGCAAAAATAACACTTAGACTTAAAAATAGGCCGTTAAAGGGTGAAAACTCAAACCAACCTCCAAACGAACCCGTAGGAGGCACGAACACCTCGCACGGGACCAATGTAGCTTATAGTAACTGATCGCGTAGTTCTGGTTCTCCCAGTTTGAGAATACGACGATAATTTGCAAAAATCAACACTTAGACTTAAAAACTAGTCGTTAAAGGGTGAAAACCCAAACCAGCCCCCAAACGGACCAGTAAGAGACATGAACACCTCGCACAGGACCAATGTAGCTCATTGGAACTGACCGCGTAGTCCCGCGTCTCCCGATTTGAGAATATGACAATAATTTGTAAAAATCAACACTTAAACTTAAAAACAAGTCGTTATAGGGTAAAATAAAAACCAGCCCCCAAACAACCCCGTAGCAGGCACGAACACCTCGCACGGGACCAATGTAACTTCTTGGAACCGACTACGTAGTCTCGAGTCCCCCGGTTTGAGAATATGACGATAATTTGCAAAAGTAACACTTAGACTTAAAAACAAGCCATTAAAGTGTGAAAACCCAAACCAACCACCCAACGACCCCGTAAGAGGCGCGAACAACTCGCACGGGAGCAATGTAAGTTCTAGGAACTGACCGCGTAGTCCCGGGTCTCCCGATTTGAGAATATGATTATAATTTGCAACAATCAACACTTAGACTTAAAAATAAGCCGTTAAAGGGTGAAAACCCAAACCATCCCCCCAACGACCCCATAGGAGACACGAACATCTCGCACGGGACCAATGTAACTTGTAGGAACTGACCGCGTAGTCCCGGATCTTTTGGTTTGAGAATACAATAATAGTTTGTAAAAATAACACTTACACTTAAAAATAGGTCGTTAAAGGGTGAAAACCCAAACCAGCCTCCAAACGGGCCCATAGGAGGCACGAACACCTCGCACGAGACCAATGTAGCTTGTAGGAACTAATCGCGTAGTCCTGAGTCTCCCAGTTTGAGAATACGACGATAATTTGCAAAAATCAACAATTAGACTTAAACACAACTCGTTAAAGGGTGAAAACCCAAACCAGCCCCAAAACGGACAAATAAGAGGCACGAACACCTAACACAGGACCAATGTAGCTTATTGGAACTAACCGCGTAGTCCCGCGTCTCCCGATTTGAGAATATGACGATAATTTGTAAAAATCAACAATTAAACTTAAAAACAAGCCATTAAAGGGTGAAAACCAAAACGAGCCCCCAAACAACCCCGTTAGAGGCACGAACACCTCGCACGGAACCAATGTAACTTGTTGGAACCGATTGCATAGTCCCGAGTCTCCCGATTTCAGAATATGACGATAATTTGCAAAAATCACACTTAGACTTAAAAATAAGCCGTTAAAGGGTGAAAACCCAAACCATCCCCCAAACGACCCCGTAAGAGGCACGAACACCTCGCACGGGACCAATGTAACTTGTTGGAACTGACCGCGTAGTCCCGGATCTCATGGTTTGAGAATATGACGATTATTTGCAAAAATAACACTTAAACTTAAAAATAAACCGTTAAAGGGTGAAAACCCAAACCAACCCCCAAACGACCCCGTAAGAGGCACGAACACCTCACACAGGACCAATGTAACTTTTAGGAACTGACCGCGTAGTCCCAGATCTTTTGGTTTGGAAATACGATGATAGTTTGCAAAAATAACACTTAGATTTAAAAACAGGCCGTTAAAGGGTGAAAACCCAAACCAGCACCCAAACGGACCCATAGGAGGCACGAACACCTCGCACGGGACCAATGTAGCTTGTAGGAACTGACTGCATAGTCCCGGGTCTCCCGTTTTGAGAATAGAAGATAATTTGCAAAAATAACCACTTAGACTTAAAAACAAGCCGTTAAAGAATGAAAACCCAAACCAGCCCCCAAACGACCCCGTAGGAGGCACGAACACCTCGTACGGAACCAATGTAACTTGTTGGAACAAACCGCCTAGTTGTGGGTCTCCCGATTTGAGAATATGACGATAATTTTTAAAAATCACACTTAGACTTAAAAACAAGCCGTTAAAGGGTGAAAACCCAAACCAGCCCCGAAACGACCCCGTAAGAGGCACGAACACCTCGCACGGGACCAATGTAACTTGTTGGAACTGATCGCGTAGTCCCGGATCTCATGGTATGAGAAAATGATGACTATTTGCAAAAATAAAACTTAAACTTGAAAATAAACCGTTACAGGGTGAAAACCCAAACCAGCCCCCAAACGACCCCGTAAGAGGCAAGAACACCTCGCACGGGACCAATGTAACTTGTACGAACTGACCGCGTAGTCCCGGGTCTCTCGATTTGAGAATATGATGATAATTTCCAAAAATCCACAGTTAAACTTAAAAACAAACCCTTAAAGGGTGAAAACATAAACCAGGCCCAAAAAGGACCCGTTAGAGGCACGAACACCTCGCACGGGACCAATGTAACTTGTTGGAACTGACCACGTACTCTCGGATCTCATGGTTTGAGAATATGACGATAATTTGCAAAAATAACACTTAAGCTTAAAAATAAGCCGTTAAAGGGTGAAAACCCTATCCAACCCCCAAACTACCCCGTAAGAGGCACGAACACATCACACGGGATCAATGTAATTTGTACGAACTGACCTCTTAGTCCCGGGTCTCTCGATTTGAGAATATGAAGATAATTTGAAAAAATCAGCACTTAAACTTAAAAATAAGCCGTTAAAGGGTGAAAACCCAAACCATCCCCCAAACGACCCCATAGGAGGCACGAACACCTCGTATGGGACTAATGTAACTTGTAGGAACTGGCCGTGTAGTCCCGAGTCTCTCGATTTGAGAATATGACGATATTTTGCAAAAATAATACTTGGATTTACAAACAAGCCGTTAAAGGATGAAAACCCAAACGGACCCGTTAGAGGCACGAACACCTCGTACGGGATCAATGTAACTTTTAGGAACTGACCGCGTAGTCCCGGGTCTCTTGATTTGAGAATATAATGATAATTTGCAAAAATCAACACTTAAACTTAAAAATAAGCCGTTAAAGGGTGAAAACCAAAACCAGCCCTTAAACAACCCCGTAGGAGGCACGGACACCTCGCACGGGACCAATATAACTCGTAGGAACTGATTGCGTAATCCCGGGTCTCCCGGTTTGAGAATATGATGATAATTTGCAGAAATCACACTTAGACTTTAAAATAAAAAGTTAAAGGGTGAAAACCCAAACCAGACACCATAAGAGGCACGAACACCTCGCACGGACCCATGTAGCTTGTAGGAAGTGACCGCGTAGTCTCGAGTTTCCCGATTTGAGAATATAACGATAATTTGCAAAAATAACACTTAGACTTAAAAATAGGCCATTAAAGGGTGAAAACTCAAACCAGCCTCCAAACGGACCCGTAGGAGGCACGAACACCTCGCACGGGACCAATGTAACTTGTAGGAACTGATCGCGTAGTCCTGGTTCTCCCAGTTTGAGAATACGACGATAATTTGCAAAAATCAACACTAAGACTTAAAAACAAGTCGTTAAAGGGTGAAAATCCAAACCAACCCCCAAACGGACCAGTAAGAGGCACAAACACTTCGCACAGGACCAATGTAGCTTATTGGAACTAAACGCGTAGTCCCGCATCTCCCGATTTGAGAATATGACGATAATTTGTAAAAATCAACATTTAAACTTAAAAACAAGTCGTTAAAGGGTGAAAACCAAAATTAGCCCCCAAACAACCCCGTAGGAAGCACGAACACCTCGCACGGGACCAATGTAACTTGTTGGAACCGACTGCGTAGTCCCGAGTCTCCCGGTTTGAGAATATGATGATAATTTGCAAACATCACACTTAGACTTAAAAATAAGACGTTAGAGGATGAAAACCCAAACTAGCCCCCAAACGGCCCCGTAAGAAGCACGATCACCTCGTACGGGACCAATTCAACTTGTACGAACTGACCGCTTAGTCCCGGGACTCTCGATTTGAGAATATGATGATAATTTCCAAAAATCCACAGTTAGACTTAAAGACAAGCCCTTAAAGGGTGAAAACATAAACCAGGCCCCAAAAGGACCCCTTAAAAGGCACGAACACCTCGCACGGGACCAATGTAACTTATTGGAACTGACCACGTAGTCCCGGATCCTTTAGTTTGAGAATACGATGATAGTTTGCAAATATAACACTTAGACTTAAAAACAAGTCGTTAAAGGGTGAAAACCCAAACCAGCATCCAAACGGACCCATAGGAGGCACGAACACCTCGCACGGGACCAATGTAGCTTCTAGGAACTGATCGCCTAGTCCTGGGTCTCCCAGTTTGAGAATACGATGATAATTTGCAAAAATCAACACTTAGACTTAAAAACAAGTCGTTAAAGGGTGAAAACCCAAACCAGCCCCCAAACGGACCAGTAAGAGGCACGAACCCCTCGCACATGACCAATGTAGCTTATTGGAGCTGACCGCGTAGTCCCGCTTCTCCCGATTTAAGAATATGACGATAATTTGTAAAAATCAACACTTAAACTTAAAAATAAGTCGTTAAAGGGTGAAAACCAAAACCATCCCCTAAACAACCCTGTAGCAGGCACGGACACCTCGCACGGGACCAATATAACTCATAGGAACTGATTGCGTAGACCTGGGTCTCCCGGTTTGAGAATATGACGATAATTTGTAAAAATCACACTTAGACTTTAAAACAAGCCGTCAAAGGGTGAAAACCCAAACCAGACCCCAAAAGACCCCATAAGAGGCACAAACACCTCGCACGGACCCATGTAGCTTGCAGGAAGTGACCGCGTACTCTCGGGTCTCCCTGTTTGAGAATATAACGATAATTTGCAAAAATAACACTTAGACTTAAAAATAGGCCATTAAAGGGTGAAAACTCAAACGAGCCTCCAAGCGGACCCGTAGGAGGCACGAACACCTTGCACGGGACCATTGTAGCTTGTAGGAACTGATCGCGTAGTCCTGGTTCTCCCAGTTTGAGAATACAACGATAATTTGCAAAAATCAACACTTAGACTTAAAAACAAGTCGTTAAAGGGTGAAAACCCAAACCAGCCCCCAAACGGACCAGTAAGAGGCACGAACACTTCGCACAGGACCAATGTAGCTTATTAGAACTGAACGCATAGTCCCGCGTCTCCCGATTTGAGAATATGATGATAATTTGTAAAAATCAACATTTAAACTTAAAAACAAGCCGTTAAAGGGTGAAAACCAAAATTAGCCCTCAAACAACCCCGTAGGAGGCATGAACACCTCGCACGGGACCAATGTAACTTGTTGGAACCGACTGCGTAGTCCCGAGTCTCCCGGTTTGAGAATATGACGATAATTTACAAAAATCACACTTAGACTTAAAAATAAGCCGTTAAAGGGTGAAAACCCAAACCATCCCCCAAACGACCCCTTAAGAGGCACGAACACCTCGCAGGGGACCAATGTAACTTCTAGGAACAGACCGCGTAGTCCCAGGTCTCCCGGTTAGAGAATATGATGATAATTTGCAACAATCAACACTTAGACTTAAAAATAAGCCATTAAAGGGTGAAAACCCAAACCATCCCCCCAACGATCACGTAGGAGGCACGAACACCTCGCACGGGACCAATGTAACTTGTTGGAACTGACCGCGTAGTCCCGGATCATTTGGTTTGAGAATACGATGATAGTTTACAAAAATAACACTTAGACATAAAAACAGGCCGTTAAAGGGTGAAAACCCAAACCAGCCTCCAGACGTACCCGTAGGAGGCACGAACATCTCGCACGGGACCAATGTAGCTTCTAGGAACTGATCGCCTAGTCCTGGGTCTCCCAGTTTGAGAATACGATGATAATTTGGAAAAATCTATACTTAGACTTAAAAACAAGTCGTTAAAGGGTGAAAACCCAAACCAGCCCCCAAACGGACCAGTAAGAGGCACGAACACCTCGCACAGGACCAATGTGGCTTATTGGAGCTGACCGCGTAGTCCCGCGTCTCCCGATTTGAGAATATGATGATAATCTGTAAAAATCAACACTTAAACTTAAAAATAAGCCGTTAAAGGGTGAAAACCAAAACAAACCCCCAAACAACCTCGTAAGAGGCACGAACACCTCGCACGGGACCAATGTAACTTGTTGGAACCGACTGCGTAGTCCCGAGTCTCCCGGTTTGAGAATATGACGATAATTTGCAAAAATCACACTTAGACTTAAAAATAAGCCGTTAAAGGGTAAAAACCCAAACCAACCCCCAAACGTCCCCGTAAGAGACACGAACACCTCGCACGGGACCAATGTAACTTCTAGGAACTGACCGCGTAGTCCTGGGTCTCCCGGTTTAAGAATATGATGATAATTTGCAACAATCAACACTTAGACTTAAAAATAAGCCGTTAAAGGGTGAAAACCAAAACCATCCCCCCAACGACCCAGTAGGAGGCACGAACACCTCGCACGGGACCAATGTAACTTGTAGGAACTGACCGCGTAGTCCCGAATCTTTTGGTTTAAGAATGCGATGATAGTTTGCAAAAATAACACTAAGACTTAAAAACAGGTCGTTAAAGGGTGAAAACCCAAACCAGCCCCCAAACGAACCCGTAGGAGGCACGAACACCTCGCACGGGACCAATGTAGCTTGTAGGAACTGATTGCATAGTCCCGGTCTCATATTTTGAGAATAGAAGATAATTTGCAAAAATTAACACTTAAACTTAAAAACAAACCGTTAAAGGGTGTAAACCCAAACCAGCCCCCAAACGACCCCGTAGGAGGCACGAACACCTCGTACGGGACCAATGTAACTTGTTGGAACTGATCGCGTAGTCCTAAGTCTCCCGATTTGAGAATATGACAATAATTTGCAAAAATCACACTTAGACTTAAAAAATAAGCCGTTAAAGGGTGAAAACCCAAATTAGACCCCAAATGACCCCGTAAGAGGCACGAACACCTCGCAAGGGACCAATGTAACTTGTAAGAACTGACCGCGTAGTCCCGGGTCTCCCGATTTGAGATAATGATGATAATTTACAAAAATCAACACTTACACTTAAAAATAAGCCGTTAAAGGGTGAAAAACCCAAACTAGCCCCCAAACGTCCCCGTAAGAGGCATGAACACCTCGCACGGGACCAATGTAAATTGCTGGAACTGACCGCGTAGTCCCGAATCTCATGGTTTGAGAATATGACGATAATTTGCAAAAATAACACTTAAACATAAAAATAAACCGTTAAAGGGTGAAAACCTAAACTATCCCCCAAACGACCCCATAAGAGGCACGAACACGTCGCACGGGACCATTGTAACTTGTAGGAACTGACCGCGTAGTCCCGGGTCTCCCGGTTTGAGAATAGATGATAATTTGCAAACATCACACTTAGACTTAAAAACAACCCGTTAGAGGATGAAAACCCAAACCAGACCCCAAACGGCCCCGTAAGAGGCACGAACACTTCGTATGCGACCAATGCAACCTGTACGTACTGACCGCATAGTCCCGGGTCTCCCGATTTGAGAATATGAATATAATTTTCAAAAATCCACAGTTAGACTTAAAAACAAGCCCTTAAAGGGTGAGAACATAAACCAACCCCCAAATGGACCCGTTAGAGACACGAACACCTCGCACGGGACAAATGTAACTTGTTGGAACTGAACACGTAGCCCCGGATCTCGTGGTTTGAGAATATGACAATAATTTGCAAAAATAACACTTAAACTTAAAAATAAGCCGTTAAAGGGTGAAAACCCAAACCAGGCCCCAAACTACCCCGTAAGAGGCACGACACCTCACACGGGATCATTGTAACTTGTACGAACTGACCGCTTAGTCTCGGGTCTCTCGATTTCAGAATATGAAGATAATTTGCAAAAATCAACACTTAAACATAAAAACAAGCCGTTAAAGGGTGAAAACCCAAACCAGCCCCCAAATGACCCCGTAGGAGGCACGAACACCTCGTATGGGACCAATGTAACTTGTTGGATCTGCCCGCATAATCTCGAGTCTCTCGATTTGAGAATATGCTGATAATTTGCAAAAATTATACTTAGATTTACAAACAAGCCTTAAAGGGTGATAACCCAAACCAGCCCCCAAACGACCCCGTTAGAGGCACGAACACCTCGTACGGGACCAATGTTACCTGTAGGAACTGACCGCATAGTGTCGGGTCTCCTGATTTGAGAATATCACGATAATTTGCAAAAATAACACTCAGACTTAAAAACAGGTCGTTAAATGGTGAAACCCCAAACCAGCCTCCAAACGGACTTGTAGGAGGCACGAACACCTCGTACGGAACAATGTAACTTGTTGGAACTGACCGCATAGTCCTGAGTCTCTCGATTTGAGAATATGGCGTTAATTTGAAAAAATCATACTTAGATTTACAAACAAGCCGTTAAATGGTGAAAACCCAAACCAGCCCCCAAACGGACCCGTTAGAGGCACGAACACCTCGTACGGGATCAATGTAACTTGTAGGAATTGGCCGCGTAGTCCCGGGTCTCCATATTTAAGAATATGATGATAATTTGCAAAAATCAACAATTAAACTTAAAAATAAGCCATTAAAGGGTGAAAATCAAAACCAGCCCCCAAACGACCCCGTAGGAGGGACGGACACCTCGCACGGGACCAATATAACTTGTAGGAACTGATTGCGTAGTCCCGAGTCTCCCGGTTTGAGAATATGATGCTAATTTGCAAAAATCATACTCAGACTTAAAAACAAGCCGTTAAAGGGGGAAAACTAAAACCAGACCCCAAACGACCCCATAAGAGGCACGAACACCTCGCACGGACCAATGTAGCTTGTAGCAAGTGACTGCGTAGTCTCGGGTCTCCCGGTTTGAGAATATAACGATAATTTGCAAAAATAACACTTAGACTTAAAAATAATCCATTAAAGGGTGAAAACTCAAACCAGCCTCCAAACGGACCCGTAGGTGGCACGAACACCTCGTACAGGACCACTGTAGCTTGTAGGAACTGATCGCGTAGTCCTGGGTCTCCTAGTTTGAGAATACGACGATAATTTGCAAAAATTAACACTTAGACTTAAAACAAGTCGTTGAAGGGTGAAAACCCAAACCAGCCCCCAAACGGACCGGTAAGAGGCACAAACACTTTGCACAGGACCAATGTAGCTAATTGGGACTGATCGCGTAGTCCCGTGTCTCCCAATTTGAGAATATGATGATAATTTATAAAAATCAACACTTAAACTTAAAAACAAGCCGTTAAAGGGTGAAAACCAAAATCAACCCCCAAATAACTCCGTAGGAGGCACGAACACCTCGCACGGGACCAATGTAACTTGTTGGAACCGACTGCGTAGTCCCGAGTCTCCCGGTTTGAGAATATGATGATAATTTGCAAAAATCACACTTAGACTAAAAAAATAAGCCGTTAAAGGGTGAAAACCCAAACCAGCACCCAAACGACCCCTTAAGAGGCACGAACACCTCGCACGGGACCAATGTAACTTCTAGGAACTGACCGTATATTCTCGGGTCTCTCGGTTTGAGAATATGATGATAATTTGCAACAATCAACACTTAGACTTTAAAATAAGCCGTTAAAGGGTGAAAACCCAAACCATCACCCCAACGACCCCGTAGGAGGCACGAACACCTCGCACGGGACCAATGTAACTTGTAGGAACTGACCGCGTAGTCCCAGATCATTTGGTTTGAGAATATGATGATAGTTTGAAAAAATAACACTTAAACTTAAAAACAAGCCGTTAAAGGGTGAAAACCGAAACCAGCCTCCAAACGGACCCGTAGGAGGCACGAACACCTCGCACGGGACCAATGTAGCTTGTAGGAACTGATCGCGTAGTCCTGGGTCTCCCAGTTTGAGAATACGACCATAATTTACCAAAATCAACACTTAGACTTAAAAACAAGTCGTTATAGGTTGAAAACCCAAACCAGCCCCCAAACGGACCAGTAAGAGGCACGAACACCTCGCACGGAACCAATGTAGCTTATTGGAACTGACCGCGTAGTCCCGCGTCTCCTGATTTGAGAATATGATGATAATTTTTAAAAATCAATACTTAAACTTAAAAATAAGCCGTTTAAGGGTGAAAACCAAAATCAGCCCCAAACAACCCCGTAAGAGGCACGAACACCTCGCACGGGACCAATATAACTTGTTGGAATCGACTGCGTAGTCCTGAGTCTCTGGGTTTGAGAATATAACGATAATTTGCAAAAATCACACTTAGACTTAAAAATAAGCCGTTAAAGGGTGAAAATCCAAACGAGCCCCCAAACGACCCCGTAAGAGGCACGAACACCTCGCACGTGACCAATGTAACTTCTAGGAACTGACCGCGTAATCCCCGGTCTCCCGGTTTGAGAATATGATGATAATTTGCAATAATCAACACTCAGACTTAAAAATAAGCCGTTAAAGGGTGAAAACTCAAACCATCCCCCCAACGACCCCGTAGGAAGCACAAACACCTCGAACGGGACAAATGTAATTTTTAGGAACTGACCGCGTAGTCCCGGATCATTTGGTTTGAGAATACGATGATAGTTTGCGAAAATAACACTAAGACTTAAAAATAGGCCGTTAAAAGGTGAAAACCCAAACCAACCCCCTAACGGACCCGTAGGAGGCACGGACACCTCGCACGGAACCAATGTAGCTTGTGGAAACTGATTGCATAGTCCCGATCTCCCATTTTGAGAATAGAAGATAATTTGCAAAAATCAACACTTAGACTTAAAAACAAGCCGTTAAAGGGTGAAAACCCAAACCAACCCCCAAACGACCCCATAGGAGGCACGAGCACCTCGTACGGGACCAATGTAACTTTTTGGAACTGACCGCGTAGTCCTTGGTCTCCCGATTTGAGAATATGAGAATAATTTGCAAAACTCACACTTAGACTTAAAAATAAGCCGTTAAAGGGTGAAAACCGAAACCATCCCCCAAATGACCCCGTAAGAGGCACGAACACCTCGCAATGGACCAATGTAACTTGTAAGAACTGACCCGTAGTCTCGGGTCTCCTGATTTGAGATTATGATGATAATTTACAAAAATTAAAACTTAGACTTAAAAGTAAGCCGTTAAAGGGTGAAAACCCAAACCAGCCCCCAAACGTCCCCGTAAGAGGCACGAACACCTCGCACGGGACCAATGTAACTTGTTGGAACTGACCGCGTAGTCTCGGATCTCATGGTTTGAGAATATGACGATAATTTGCAAAAATAACACTTAAGCGTAAAAATAAAGCGTTAAAGGGTGAAAACCCAAACCAGCCCCCAAATGACCCCGTAAGAGGCACGAACACCTCGCCCGGGACCAATGTAACTTGTAGGAACTGACTGCGTAGTCCCGGGTCTCCCGATTTGAAAATATGATGATAATTTGCAAACATCACAATTAGACTTAAAAACAAGCCGTTAGAGGATGGAAACCCAAACCATCCCCCAAACGGCACCGTAAGAGGCACGAACACCTCGTATGCGACCAATGCAACTTGTACGAACTGACCGCGTAGTCCCGGGTCTCCTGATTTGAGAATATGAATATAATTTGAAAAAATCCACAGTTAGACTTAAACACAAGCCCTTAAAGGGTGAAAACATAAACCAGCCCCCAAACGGACCTGTTAGAGGCACGAACACCTCGCACGGGACCAATGTAACTTGTTGGAACTGACCACGTAGTACCGGATCTCATGGTTTGAGAATATGACGATAATTTGCAAAAATAACACTTAAACTTAAAAACAAGTCCTTAAAGGGTGAAAACTCAAACCAGGCCTCAAACTACCCCTAAGAGGCATGAACACCTCACACGGGATCAATGTAACTTGTACGAACTGACCGCTTAGTCCCAGGACTCCCGATTTGAGAATATGAAGATAATTTATAAAAATCAACACTTAAACTTAAAAACAAGACGTTAAAGGGTGAAAACCCAAACCAGCACCCAAATGACCCCGTAAGAGGCACGAACACCTCGTATGGGACCAATGTAACCTACTGGAACTGACCGCATAATCCCGAGTCTCTCGATTTGAGAATATGCCGATAATTTGAAAAAATCATACTTAGATTTACAAATAAGTTGTTAAAGGGAGAAAACCCAAACTAGCCCCCAAACGGACCCGTTAGAGGCACGAACACCTCGTACGGGACCAATGTAACTTGTAGGAACTGACCGCTAGTCCCGAGTCTCCTGATTTTAGAATATGATGATAATTTGAAAAAATTAACACTTAAACTTAAAAATAAGTCGTTAAAGGGTAAAACCAAAACCAGCCCCTAAATGACCCCATAGGAGGCACGGACACCTTGCTCGGGACCAATGTAACTTGTAGGAACTGACTGCGTAGTCTCGGGTCTCCCGATTTTAGAATATGATGATAATTTGCAGAACTCACACTTAGACTTAAAAATAAGCCGTTAAAGGGTGAAAACCCAAACCAGACCCCAAACGACCCCATAAGAGGCACGAACACTCGCACGGACCAATGTAGCTTGTAGGAACTGATCGCGTAGTCTCGGGTCTCTCGATTTGAGAATATAACGATAATTTACAAAAATAGCACTCAGACTTAAAAACAGGCCGTTAAATGATGAAACCCCAAACCAACCTCCAAACGGACCTGTACGAGGCACGAACACCTCGCACGGGACAATGTAGCTTGTAGAAACTGATCGCGTAGTCCCAGGTCTCCCAGTTTGAGAATACGATGATAATTTGCAAAAATCAACACTTAGACTTAAAAACAAGTCGTTAAAAGGTGAAAACCCAAACCAGCCCCCAAATGGACCAGTAAGAGGCACGAACACCTCGCACAGGACCAATGAAGATTATTAGAACTGACCGCATAGTCTCGTGTCTCCCGATTTGAGAATATGACGATAATTTGTAAAAATCAACACTTAAACTTAAAAACAAGCCGTTAAAGGGTGAAAACCAAAATCCGCCCCCAAACAACCCCGTAGGAGGCACGAACACCTCGCACGGGACCAATGTAACTTGTTGGAACCGACTGCGTAGTCCCGAGTTTCCCGGTTTGAGAATATAATGATAATTTGCAAAAATCACACTTAGACTAAAAAATAAGCCGTTAAAGGGTGAAAACCCAAACCAACACCCAAATGACCCCTTAAGAGGCACGAACACCTCGCACGGGACCAATGTAACTTCTAGGAACTGACCGCGTAGTCCCGGGTCTCCCGATTTGAGAATATGACGATAGTTTGCAACAATCAACACTTAGACTAAAAAATAAGTCGTTAAAGGGTGAAAACCCAAACCATCCCCCGAACGACCCCGTAGGAGGCACAAACACCTCGCACGGGACCAATGTAACTTGTAGGAACTGACCGCGTAGTACCGGATCATTTGGTTTGAGAATACGATGATAGTTTGCAAAAATAACACTAAGACTTAAAAACAGGCCGTTAAAGGGTGAAAACCCAAACCAGCCTCCAAACGGACCCGTAGGAGGCACGAACACCTCGCACGGGACCAATGTAGCTTGTAGGAACTGATCGCGTAGTCCTGGGTCTCCCAATTTGAGAATACGACGATAATTTACAAAAATCAACACATAGATTGAAAAACAAGTCGTTAAAGGGTGAAACCCCAAACCAGCCCCCAAACGGACCAGTAAGAGGCACGAACACCTCGCACAGGACCAATGTAGCTTATTGGAACTGACCGCGTAGTCCCGCATCTCCCGATTTGAGAATATGATGATAATTTGTAAAAATCAACACTTAAACTTAAAAATAAGCCGTTAAAGGGTGAAAACCAAAATCAGCCCCCAAACAACCCCGTAGGAGGCACCAACACCTCGCACGAGACCAATGTAACTTGTTGGAATCGACTGCGTAGTCCTGAGTCTCTGGGTTTGAGAATATAACAATAATTTGCAAAAATCACACTTAGACTTAAAAATAAGCCGTTAAAGGGTGAAAATCCAAACGAGCCCCCAAACGACCCCGTAAGAGGCACGAACACCTCGCACGTGACCAATGTAACTTCTAGGAACTGACCGCGTAATCCCCGGTCTCCCTGTTTGAGAATATGATGATAATTTGCAACAATCAACACTTAGACTTAAAAATAAGTCGTTAAAGGGTGAAAACACAAACCATCTCCCCAACGACCCCATAATAGGCACAAACACCTCGCACAGGACCAATGTAACTTGTAAGAACTGACCGCGTAGTCCCGGATCTTTTGGTTTGAGAATACGATGATAGTTTGCAAAAATAACACTAAGAGTTAAAAACAGGCCGTTAAAGGGTGAAAACCCAAACCAAGCCCCAAACGAACCCGTAGGAGGCACGAACACCTCGCACGGAACCAATGTAGCTTGTAGGAACTGATTGCGTAGTCCCGGTCTCCCGTTTTGAAAATAGAAGATAATTTGCAAAAATCAAAACTTAGACTTAAAAACTTGCCGTTAAAGGGTGAAAACCCAAACCAGCCCCCAAACGACCCCGTAGGAGGCACGAACACCTCGTACGGGACCCATGTAACTTGTTGGAACTGATCGCGTAGTCTTAGGTCTCCCGGTTAGAGAATATGATGATAATTTGCAACAATCAACACTTTCACTTAAAAATAAGCTGTTAAAGGGTGAAAACCCAAACCATCCCCCCAACGACCCCATAGGAGGAACAAACACCTCGCACGGGACCAATGTAACTTGTTGGAACTGACTGCATAGTCCCGGATCATTTGGTTTAAAAATACGATGATAGTTTGTAAAAATAACACTTAGACTTAAAAACAGGCCGCTGAAGGGTGAAAACCCAAACCAACCTCCAAATGGACCCGTAGGAGGCACGAACACCTCGCACGGGACCAACGTAGCTTGTAGGAACTGATCGCGTAGTCCTGGGTCTCCCAGTTTGAGAATACGATGATAATTTGCAAAAATCAACACTTAGACTTAAAAATAAGTCGTTAAAGGGTGAAAACCCAAACCAGCCCCCAAACAGTCCAGTAAGAGGCACGAACATTTCGCACATGACCAATGTAGCTTATTGGAGCTGACCGCGTAGCCCGCGTCTCCCGATTTGAGAATATGACGATAATTTGTAAAAATCAACACATAAACTTAAAAATAAGCCGTTAAAGGGTGAAAACCCAAACCAACCCCCAAACAACGCCGTAAGAGGCACGAACACCTCGCACGGGACCAATGTTGCTTGTCGGAACCGACTGCGTAGTCCCGAGTCTCCCGATTTGAGAATAGAAGATAATTTGCAAAAATCAACACTTAGACTTAAAAACAAGCAGTTAAAGGGTGAAGACCCAAACCAGCCCCCAAACGACCCCGTAGAAGGCACGAACACCTCGTACGGGACCAATGTAACTTGTTGGAAATGACCGCGTAGTCCTAGGTCTCCCGATTTGAGAATATGACAATAATTTGCAAAAATCACACTTAGACTTAAAAATAAGTCGTTAAAGGGTGAAAACCCAAACCAGACCCCAAATGACACCGTAAGAGGCACGAACACCTCGCAAGGGACCAATGTAACTTGTAAGAACTGACCGCGTAGTCCCGGGTCTCCCGATTTGAGATTATGATGATAATTTACAAAAATCAACACTTAGACTTAAAAATAAGCCGTTAAAGGATGAAAATCCAAACCTGCCCCCAAACGTCCCCGTAAGAGGCACGAACACCTCGCACGGGACCAATGTAACTTGTTGGAACTGACCGCGTAGTCCCGGATCTCATGGTTTGAGAATATGACGATAATTTGCAAAAATAACACTTAAACTTAAAAATAAAACGTTAAAGGGTGAGAACCCAAACCAGCCCCCAAACGACCTCGTAAGAGGCATGAAGACCTCGCACGGGACCAATATAACTTGTAGGAACTGACAGCGTAGTCCCGGGTCTCTCGGTTTGATAATATGATGATAATTTGCAAACATCACACTTAGACTTAAAAATAAGCCGTTAGATAATGAAAACCCAAACCAGCCCCCTAACGGACCCGTAAGAGGCATGAACACTTCGAATGCGACCAATTTAACCTGTACGAACTGACCACATAGTCCCGGGTCTCCCGATTTGAGAATATGACGATAATCTGCAAAAATCCACAGTTAGACTTAAAAACAACCCCTTTAAGGGTGAAAACATAAACCAACCCCCAAACGGACCTGTTAGAGGCACGGACACCTCTCACGGGACCAATGTAACTTGTTGGAACTGACCACGTTGTCCTGGATCTCATCGTTTGAGAATATGACGATAATTTGCAAAAATAAAACTTAAGCTTGACCGCTTAGTCCCGGGTCTCTCGGTTTGAGAATATGAAGATAATTTATAAAAATTAACACTTAAACTTAAAAATAAGTCGTTAAAGGGTGAAATCCCAAACCAGCCCCCAAACGACCCTATAGGAGGCACGAACACCTCGTATGGGACCAATGTAACTTGTTGGAACAGACCGCGTAGTGCCGAGTCTCTCGATTTGAGAATATGGCGATAATTTGCAAAAATCATACTTAGATTTCCAAACAAGCCGTTAAAGGGTGAAAACCCAAACCAGCCCCCAAACGACCCCATTAGAGGCACGAACACCTCGTACGGGACCAATGTAACTTGTAGGAACTGACTGCATAGTCCCGAGTCTCCTGACTTGAGAATATGATGATAATTTGCAAAAAGTAACACTTAAACTTAAAAATAAGTCGTTAAAGTGTGAAAACCACCCCCATATAACCCCGTAGGAGGCACGGACACCTCGCACGGGACCTATGTAACTTGGAGGAACTGACTGCATAGTGCCGGGTCTTCCGGTTTGAGAGTATGACGATAATTTGCAAAAATCACACTTAGACTTAAAAACAAGCAGTTAAAGGGTGAAAACCCAAACTAGACCCCAAACGACCCCATAAGAGGCACGAACACCTCGTACGGACCCATGTAGCTTGTAGGAACTGACCGCGTAGTCTCCGGTCTCCCAGTTTGAGAATATAACGATAATTTCCAAAAATAACACTTGGACTTTAAAATAGGCCATTAAAGGGTGAAAACTCAAACGAGCCTCCAAACGGACCCGTAGGAGGCACGAACACCTGGCACGGGACCACTATAGCTTGTACGAACTAATCGTGTAGTCCTGGTTCTCCCAATTTGAGAATACGATGATAATATGCAAAAATCAACACTTAGACTTAAAAACAAGTCGTTAAAGGGTGAAAACCCAAACCAGCCCCCAAACGGACCAGTAAGAGGCACGAACACTTCGCACAGGACCAATGTAACTTATTGGAACTGAACGCGTAGTCTCGCATCGCTCGATTAGTGAATATGACGATAATTTGTAAAAATCAACATTTAAACTTAAAAACAAGCCGTTAAAGAGTGAAAACCAAAATCAGCCATCAAATAACCCCGTAGGAGGTACGAACACCTCGCACGGGACCAATGTAACTTGTTGGAACCGACTGCGTAGTCCCGAGTCTCCCGGTTTGAGAATATGACGATAATTTGTAAAAATCACACTTAGAGTTAAAAACAAGCCCTTAAAGGGTGAAAACCCAAACCATCCCCCAAACGATCCCTTAAGAGGCACGAACACCTCGCACGGGACCAATGTAACTTCTAGGAACTGACCGCGTAGTCCCAGGTCTCCTGGTTAGAGAATATGATGATAATTTGCAACAATCAACACTTAGACTTAAAAATAAGTCGTTAAAGGTTGAAAACCCAAACCATCCCCCCAACGACCCCGTAGGAGGCACGAACTCCTCGCACGGGACCAATGTAACTTGTTGGAACTGTCCGGATAGTCCCGGATCATTTGGTTTGAGAATATGATGATAGTTTGCAAAAATAACACTTAGACTAAAAAACAGGTCGTTAAAAGGTGAAAACCCAAACTAACCTCCAAACGGACCCGTAGGAGGCACGAACACCTCGCACGGGACCACTGTAGCTTGTAGGAACTGATCGCGTAGTCCTGGGTCTCCCAGTTTGAGAATACGATGATAATTTGCAAAAATCAACACTTAGACTTAAAAACAAGTCGTTAAAGGGTGAAAACCCAAACCAGCCCCCAAACGGACGAGTAAGAGGCACGAACACCTCGCACGGGACCAATGTAGCTTATTGTAGCTGATCGCGTAGTCCCGCGTCTCTCGATTTGAGAATATGACGATAATTTGTAAAAATCAACACTTAAACTTAAAAATAAGCCGTTAAAGGCTGAAAACCAAAACCAACCCCCAAACAACCCCGTAGGAGGCATGAACACCTCGCACGGGACCAATGTAACTTGTTGGAACCGACTGCGTAGTCCCGAGTCTCCCGGTTTGAGAATATGACGATAATTTGCAAAAATCACACTTAGACTTAAAAATAAGCCGTTAAAGGGTGAAAACCCAAAACAAACCCCCAAACGACCCCGTAAGAGGTACGAACACCTCGCACGGGACCAATGTAACTTCTGGGAACAGACCGCGTAGTCCTGGGTCTCCCGGTTTAAAAATATGATGATAATTTGCGATAATCAACACTTAGACTTAAAAATAAGCCGTTAAAGGGTGAAAACCCAAACCATCCTCCCAACGAGCCCGTAGGAGGCGCGAACACCTCGTACGTGACCAATGTAACTTGTAGGAACTGACCGCGTAGTCTCGGATCTTTTGGTTTGAGAATACGATGATAGTCTGCAAAAATAACACCAAGACTTAAAACGAGGCCGTTAAAGGGTGAAAACCCAAACTAGCCCCCAAACGAACCCATAGGAGGCACGAACACCTCGCACGGGACCAATGTAGCTTGTAGGAACTGATTGCGTAGCCCCGCGTCTCCCGATTTGAGAATATGACGATAATCTGTAAAAATCAACACTTAAATTTAAAAATAAGCCGTTAAAGGGTGAAAACCAAAACCAACCCCCAAACA
Organism: Sambucus nigra; assembly: GCA_949130495.1. Classification (NCBI taxonomy): domain Eukaryota; kingdom Viridiplantae; phylum Streptophyta; class Magnoliopsida; order Dipsacales; family Adoxaceae; genus Sambucus; species Sambucus nigra. Next base: position 540,004,117 of record OX422215.1, on the reverse strand, counting down.
ACCTCGTAGAAGGCACGAACACCTCGCACGGGACCAATGTAACTTGTTGGAATCGACTGCGTAGTCCCGAGTCTCCCGATTTGAGAATATGACGATAATTTGCAAAAATTAAACTTAGACTTAAAAAATAAGTCGTTAAAGGGTGAAAACCCAAACCAGACCCCAAATGACCCCGTAAGAGGCACGAACACCTCGCAAGGGACCAATGTAACTTGTAAGAACTGACCGCGTAGTCCTGGGTCTCCCGATTTGAGATAATGATGATAATTTACAAAAATCGACACTTAAACTTAAAAATAAGCCGTTAAAGGGTGAAAACCCAAACCAGCCCCCAAACGGACCAGTAAGAGGCACGAACACCTCGCACGGGACTAATGTAGCTTATTGTAGCTGACCGCGTAGTACCGGATCTCATGGTTTGAGAATATGACGATAATTTGTAAAAATCAACACTTAAACTTAAAAATAAGCCGTTAAAGGCTGAAAACCAAAACCAACCCCCAAACAACCCCGTAGGAGGCATGAACACCTCGCACGGGACCAATGTAACTTGTTGGAACCGACTGCGTAGTCCCGAGTCTCCCGATTTGAGAATATGACGATAATTTGCAAAAATCACACTTAGACTTAAAAATAAGCCGTTAAAGGGTGAAAACCCAAAACAAACCCCCAAACGACCCCGTAAGAGGCACGAACACCTCACACGGGACCAATGTAACTTCTAGGAACAGACCGCGAAGTCCTGGGTCTCCCGGTTAAAAAATATGATGATAATTTGCGACAATCAACACTTAGACTTAAAAATAAGCCATTAAAGGGTGAAAACCCAAACCATCCTCCCAACGAGCCCGTAGGAGGCACGAACACCTCGCAGGTGACCAATGTAACTTGTAGGAACTGACCGCGTAGTCCCGGATCTTTTGGTTTGAGAATACGATGATAGTCTACAAAAATAACACAAAGACTTAAAACCAGGCCGTTAAAGGGTGAAAACCCAAACTAGCCCCCAAACGAACCCATAGGAGGCACGAACACCTCGCGCGGGACCAATGTAGCTTGTAGGAACTGATTGCGTAGTCCCGCATCTCCCGATTTGAGAATATGACGATAATCTATAAAAATCAACACCTAAATTTAAAAATAAGCCGTTGAAGGGTGAAAACCAAAACCAACCCCCAAACAACCTCGTAGGAGGCACGAACACCTCGCACGGGACCAATGTAACTTGTTGGAACCGACTGCGTAGTCACGAGTCTCCCGATTTCAGAATATGACGATAATTTGCAAAAATCAAACTTAGACTTAAAAAATAAGCCGTTAAAGGGTGAAAACCCAAACCAGACCCCAAATGACCCCGTAAGAGGCACGAACACCTCACAAGGGTCCAATGTAACTTGTAAGAACTGACCGCGAAGTCCCGGGTCTCCCGATTTGAGATAATGATGATAATTTACAAAAATCGACACTTAGACTTCAAAATAAGCCGTTAAAGGGTGAAAACCCAAACCAGCCCCCAAACGTCCCCGTAAGAGGCACGAACACCTCGCACGGGACTAATGTAACTTGTTGGAACTGACCGCGTAGTCCCGGATCTCATGGTTTAAGAATATGACGATAATTTGCAAAAATAACACTTAATCGTAAAAATAAACAGTTAAAGGGTGAAAACCCAAACCAGGCCCCAAACGACCCCGTAAGAGGCCCGAACACCTCGCACGGGACCAATGTAACTTGTAGGAACTAACCGCGTAGTCCCGGGTCTCCCGGTTTGAGAATATGATGATAATTTGCAAACATCAAACTTAGACTTAAAAACAAGCCGTTTGAGGATGAAAACCCAAACCAGACCCCAAACGACCCCGTAAAAGGCACGAACACTTCGTATGCGACCAATGCAACCTGTACGAACGGATCGCATAGTCCCGGGTCTCCCGATTTGAGAATATGAATATAATTTGCAAAATTCAACAGTTAGACTTAAAAACAAGCCCTTAAAGGGGGTAGAACATAAACCAACCCCCAAATGGACCCGTTAGAGGCACGAACACCTCGCACGGGACAAATGTAACTTGTTGGAACTGAACACGTAGTCCCGGATCTCATGGTTTGAGAATATGATGATAATTTGTAAAAATAACACTTAAACTTAAGAACAAGCCGTTAAAGGGTGAAAACCGAAACCAGGCCCCAAACTACCCTGTAAGAGGCACGAACACCTCACACGGGATCATTGTAACTTGTACGAACTGACCGCTTAGTCTCGGATCTCTCGATTTCAGAATATGAAGATAATTTGCAAAAATCAACACTTAATCTTAAAAACAAGTCGTTAAAGGGTGAAAACCCAAACCATCCCTCAAATGACCCCGTAGGAGGCACGAACACCTCGTATGGGACCAATGTAACTTATTGGAACTGACCGCATAATCCCGAGTCTCTCGATTTGAGAATATGGCGATAATTTGTAAAAATCATACTTAGATTTACAAACAAGCCGTTAAAGGGTGAAAACCCAAACCAGCCCCCAAACGACCATGTTAGAGGCATGAACACCTCGTACGGAACCAATGTAACTTGTAGGAACTGACCGCTAGTCCCGGGTCTCCTGATTTTAGAATATGATGATAATTTGCAAAAATTAACACTTAAATTTAAAAATAAGTCGTTAAAGGGTAAAACCAAAACCAGCCCCCAAACGATCCCGTAGGAGGCACGGACACCTCGTTCGGGATTAATGTAACTTGTACGAACTGACTGCGTAGTCTCTGGTCTCTCGGTTTGAGAATATGACGATAATTTGTAAAAATCACACTTATACTTAAAAATAAGCCGTTAAAGGGTGAAAACCCAAACGAGACCATAAGAGGCACAAACTGACCAATGTAGCTTGTACGAACTGACCTCCTAGTCTCGGGTCTCCCGATTTGAGAATATAACGATAATTTGCAAAAATAACACTCAGACTTAAAAATAGGCCGTTAAATGGTGAAACTCCAAACCAGCCTCCAAACTGACCTGTAGGAGGAACGAACACCTCCCACGGGACAATGTAACTTGTTGGAACTGACCGCGTAGTCCCGGATCTCATGGTTTGAGAATATAATGATAATTTGCAAAAATAACACTTAAACGAAAAAATAAACCGTTAAAGGTGAAAACCCAAACCAGCCCACAAATGACCCCGTAAGAGGCACGAACACCTCGCACGGGACCAATGTAACTTGTAAGAGCTGATCGCGTAGTCCTGGGTCTCCCGGTTTGAGAATATGATGATAATTTGCAACAATCAACACTTAGACTTCAAAATAAGTCGTTAAAGGGTGAAAACCCAAACCATCCCACAAACGACCCCCTAGGAGGCACGAACACCTCGCACGGGACCAATGTAACGTGTTGGAACTGACCGCGTAGTCCCGGGTCTCCCGATTTGAGAATATGATGATAATTTGCAAACATCACACTTAGACTTAAAAACAAGCCGTTAGAGGATGAAAACCCAGACAATCCCCCAAACGGCCCTGTAAGAGGCACGAACACCTCGTACGGGACCAATGCAACTTGTACGAACTGACCACGTAGTCCCGGGTCTCCCGATTTGAGAATATGAAGATAATTTACAAAAATCCACAGTTAGACTTAAAAACAAGCCCTTAAAGGGTGAAAACATAAATCAGACCCCAAACGGACCCGTTGGAGGCTCGAACAACTCGCACGGGACCAACGTAACTTGTTGGAACTGACCACGTAGTCCCAGACATCATGGTTTGACAATATGACGATAATTTGGAAAAATAACACTTAAACTTAAAAACAAGCCATTAAAGGGTGAAAACCCAAACCAGCCACCAAACTACCCCGTAAGAGGCACGAACACCTCACACGGGATCAATGTAACTTGTACAAATGGACTGCTAAGTCCCGGGTCTCCCGATTTAAGAATATGAAGATAATTTGCAAAAATAAACACTTAAACTTAAAAACAAGCCGTTAAAGGGTGAAAACCCAAACCAACCCCCAAATGACCCCGTAGGAGGCACAAACACCTCGTATGGGACCAATGTAACTTATTGGAACTGACCACATAGTCCCGAGTCTCTCGACTTGAGAATATGAAGATAATTTTTAAAAATCATACTTAGATTTACAAATAATTTATTAAAGGGTGAAAACCCAAACGAGCCCCCAAACGACTCCGTTAGAGGCACGAACACCTCGTACGGGACCAATGTAACTTGTAGCAACAGACCGCGAAGTCCCGGGTCTCCTGATTTGAGAATATGATGATAATTGGCAAAAATCAACACTTAAACTTAAAAATAAGTCGTTATAGGGTAAAAACCAAAACCAACCCCCAAACAACCCCGTAGGAGGACCGAACACCTCGCTCGGGACCAATGTAACTTGTAGGAACTGGCTGCGTAGTCTCGGGTCTCCTGGTTTGAGAATATGATGATAATTTGAAAAAATCACACATAGACTTAGAAACAAGTCGTTAAAGGGTGAAAACCCAAACCAGACCCCAAACGACCCCATAAGAGGCACGAACACTCGCACGGACCAATGTAGCTTGTAGGAACTAACCACGTAGTCTCGGGTCTCCCAATTTTAGAATACAATGATAATTTACAAAAATAATACTCAGACTTAAAAACAGGCCGTTAAAAGGTGAAACCCCAAACCAGCCTCCAAACGGACCTGTAGGAGGCACGAACACCTCGTACGGGATAATGTAGCTTGTAGGAACTGATCGCGTAGTCTCGGATCTCCCGGTTTGAGAATACGATGATAATTTGCAAAAATCAACACTTAGACTTAAAAACAAGTCGTTAAAGGGTGAAAACCCAAACCAGTCCCCAAACGGACCAGTAAGAGGCACGAACACCTCGTAGAGGACCAATGAAGCTTATTGGAACTGACCGCATAGTCTCGTTTCTCCCGATTTGAGAATATGACGATAATTTTTAAAAATCAGCACTTAAACTTAAAAACAATCCGTTAAAGGGTGAAAACAAAAATCAACCCTCAAACAACTCCGTAGGAGGCACGAACACCTCGCACGGGACCAATGTAACTTGTAGGAACTGACCGCGTAGTCCCGGATCATTTGTTTTGAGAATACGATGATAGTTTACAAAAATAACACTTAGACTTAAAAATAGGCCGTTAAAGGGTGAAAACCCAAACCAGCCTCCAAACGGACCCGTAGGTGGCACGAACACCACGCACGGGACCAATGTAGCTTGTAGGAACTGATCGCGTAGTCCTGGGTCTCCCAGTTTTAGAATACGATTATAATTTGCAAAAATCAACACTTAGACTTAAAAACAAGTCGTTAAAGGGTGAAAACCCAAACCAGCCCCCAACGGACCAGTAAGAGGGACGAACACCTCGCACAGGACCAATGTAGCTTATTGGAACTGACCCCATAGTCCCGCGTCTCCCGATTTGAGAATATGAAGATAATTTGTAAAAATCAACACTTAAACTTAAAAATAAGCTGTTAAAGGGTGAAAACCAAAATAAGCCCCCAAACAACCCCGTAGGAGTCACGAACACCTCGCACGGGACCAATGTAACTTGTTGGAACCGACTGCATAGTCCCGAGTCTCCCGGTTTGAGAATATGATGATAATTTTCAAAAATCACACTTAAACTTAAAAATAATCCGTTAAAGGGTGAAAACCCAAACCATCCCCCCAACGACCCCGTAGGAGGCACGAACACCTCGCACGGGACCAATGTAACTTGTAGGAACTGACCGCGTAGTCCTGGATTTTTTGGTTTGAGAATACGATGATAGTTTGCAAAAATAACACTAAGACTTAAACTCAGGCCGTTAAAGGGTGAAAACCTAAACCAGCCCCCAAACGGACCCGTAGGAGGCACGAACACCTCGCGCGAAACCAATATAGCTTGTAGGAACTGATTGCGTAGTCCCGGTCTCCCATTTTGAGAATAGAAGATAATTTGAAAAAATCTACACTTAGACTTCAAAACAAGTCGTTAAAAGGTGAAAACCCAAACCAGCCCCCAAACGACCCCGTAGGAGGCACGAACACCTCGTACGGGACCAATGTAACTTGTTGGAACTAACCGCGTAGTCCTGGGTCTCCCGATTTGAGAATATGACAATAATTTGCAAAAATCACACTTAGACTTAAAAATAAGCCGTTAAAGGGTGAAAACCCAAACCAGACGCCAAATGACCCCATAAGAGGCACGAACACCTCGCAAGGGACCAATGTAAGTTGTAAGAACTGACCGCGTAATTCCGGGTCTCCTGATTTGAGATTATGGTGATAATTTACAAAAATAAACACTTAGACTTAAAAATAAGTCGTTAAAGGGTGAAAACCCAAACCAGCCCCCAAACGTCCCCGTGAGAGGCACGAACACCTCGCACGGGACCAATGTAACTTGTTGGAACTGACCGCGTAGTCCCGGATCTCATGGTTTGAGAATATGATGATAATTTGCAAAAATAACACTTAAACATAAAAATAAACCGTTAAAGGGTGAAAACCCAAACCAGCACCCAAACGACCCCGTAAGAGGCACAAACACCTCGCACGGGACCAATGTAACTTGTAGGAACTGACCGCGTAGTCCCGGGTCTCCCGATTTAAGAATATGATGATAATTTGAAAACATCACACTTAGACTTAAAAATAAGCCGTTATAGGATGAGAACCCAAACCAGCCCCCAAACGGCCCCGTAAGAGGCACGAACACCTCCTATGCGACCAATGCAACTTGTACGAACTGACCGCGTAGTCCCGGGTCTCTCGATTTGAGAATATGAATATAATATGCAAAAATCCACATTTAGACTTAAACATAAGCCCTTAAAGGGTGAAAACATAAACCAGCCCCCAAACGGACCTTTTAGAGGCACGAACACCTCGCACGGGACCAATGTAACTTGTTGGTATTGACCACCTAGTCCCGGATCTCATGGTTTGAGAATATGACGATAATTTGTAAAAATAACACTTAAACATAAAAACAAGGCGTTAAAGGGTGAAAACCCAAACCAGGCCTCAAACTACCCCGTAAGAGACACGAACACCACACACGGGATCAATGTAACTTATACGAACTAACCGCTTAGTCCCGGGACTCCCGATTTGAGAATATGAAGATAATTTGTAAAATTCAACACTTAAACTTAAAAACAAGCCGTTAAAGGGTGAAAACCCAAACCAGCCCCCAAATGACCCCGTAGGAGGCACGAACACCTCGTATGGGACCAATGAAACTTATTGGAACTGACCGCACAATCTCGAGTCTCTCGATTTGAGAATATGGCGATAATTTGAAAAAATCATACTTAGATTTACAAATAACCTGTTAAGTAGTGAAAACCCAAACCAGCCCCCAAACGACCCCGTTAGAGAAACGAACACCTCGTACGGGACCAATGTAACTTGTAGGAACTGACCGCGTACTCACGGGTCTCCTGATTTGAAAATATGATGATAATTTACAAAAATCAACACCTAAACCTAAAAATAAGTCGTTAAAGGGTAAAAACCAAAACCCGCCCCCAAACGACCCCGTAGGAGGCCCGGACTCCTCGCTCGAGACCAATGTAACTTGTAAGGACTGACTGCGTAGTCTCGGGTTTGCCGATTTGAGAATATGATGATAATTTGCAAAAATCACACTTAGACTTAAAAAACAAGCCGTTAAAGGGTGAAAACCCACACTAGACCCCAAATGACCCCATAAGAGGCACGAACAGTCGCACGGACCAATGTAGCTTGTAGGAACTGACTGCATAGTCTCGGGTCTCCCGATTTGAGAATATAACGATAATTTACAAAAATAACACTCAGACTTAAAAATAGGTTGTTAAATGGTGAAACCCCAAACTAACCTCCAAACGGACCTGTAGGAGCCACGAACACCTCGCACGGGACAATGTAGCTCGTAGGAACTGATCGTGTAGTCCCGGGTCTCCCAGTTTGAGAATATGATGATAATTTACAAAAATCAACACTTAGAAGTAAAAACAAGTCGTTAAAGGATGAAAACCCAAACTAGCCCTCAAACGGACCAGTAAGAGGCACGAACACCACGCACAGGACCAATGGAGCTTATTGGAACGGACCGCATAGTCTCGTGTCTCCCGATTTGAGAATATGACGATAATTTGTAAAAATCAACACTTAAACCTAAAAAAAGTCGTTAAAGGGTGAAAACCCAAACCAACCCCCAAACAACCCCGTAGGAGGCACGAACACCTCGCACGGGACCAATGCAATTTATTGCAACCGACTGCGTAGTTTCGAGTCTCCCGATTTGAGAATATGAGGATAATTTGCAAAAATCACACTTAGACTTAAAAATAAGCCATTAAAGGGTGAAAACCCAAAGCAGCCCCCAAACGGCCCCGTAAGAGGCACGAACACCTCACACGGGACCAATGAAACTTCTAGGAACTGACCGCGTAGTCCCGGGTCTCCCAGTTTGAGAATATGATGATAATTTGCAACAATCAACACTTAGACTTAAAAATAAGTCGTTAAAGGGTGAAAACCCAAACCAGCCCCCAAACGACCCCGTGAGAGGCACGAACACCTCGAACGGGACCAATATAAGTTGTTGGAACTGACCATGTAGTCCCGGATCTCATGGTTTGAGAATAATATGATAATTTGCAAAAATAACAGTTGGACTTAAAAACAGGTCGTTAAAGGGTGAAAACCAAAAACCAGCCTCCAAACGGACCCGTAGGAGGCACGAACACCTCGAACGGGACCAATGTAACTTGTAGGAACTGACCGCGTAGTCCCGGGTCTCCCGATTTGAGAATATGATGATAATTTATAAAAATCAACACTTAGACTTAAAAATAAGTCGTTAAAGGGTGAAAACCCAAACCAGCCCCCAAACGATCCCATAAGAGGCATGAACACCTCGCACGGGACCAATATAACTTGTTGGAACTGACCGCGTAGTCCCGGATCTCGTGGTTTGAGAATATGATGATAATTTGCAAAAATAACACTTAAAACGAAAAAATAAACTGTTAAAGGTGAAAACCCAAACCAGACCCCAAACGAACCTGTAAGAGGCACAAACACCTCGCACGGAACCAATGTAACTTATAGGAACTGATCGCGTACTCCCGGGTCTCCCGATTTGAGAATACGATGATAATTTGCAACAATCAACACTTAGACTTAAAAATAAGCCGTTAAAGGGTGAAAACCCAAACCATCCCACAAACGACCCCGTAGGAGGCACGAACACCTCGCACGGGACCAACGTAACTTGTTGGAACTAACCGCGTAGTCTCGGGTCTCACGATTTGAGAATATGATGATAATTTGCAAACATCACACTTAGACTTAAAAATAAGCCGTTAGAGGATGAAAACCCAAACCAGCCCCCAAACGGCCCCGTAAGAGGTACGAACACCTCGTACGGGACCAATGCAACTTGTACGAACTGACCACGTAGTCTCGGGTCTCCCGATTTGAGAATATGACGATAATTTACAAAAATCCACAGTTAGACTTAAAAACAAGCCCTTATAGGGTGAAAACATAAACCAGACCCCAAACGGACCCGTTAGTGGCACGAACACCTCGCACGGGACCAATGTAACTTGTTGGAACTGACCACGTAGTCCCGGATATCATGGTTTGAGAATATGATGATAATTTGCAAAAAAAAACACTCAAACTTAAATACAAGCCATTAAAGGGTGAAAACCCAAACCAGCCACCAAACTACCCCGTAAAAGGCACGAACACCTCACACGGGATCAATGTAACTTGTACAAATGGACTGCTTAGTCCCGGGTCTCCCGATTTGAGAATATGAAGATAATTTGCAAAAATCAACACTTAAACTTAAAAACAAGCCGTTAAAGGGTGAAAACCCAAACCAGCACCCCAATGACCCCGTAGGAGGCACAAACACCTCGTATGGGACCAATGTAACTTATTGGAACTGACCACATAGTCCCGAGTCTCTCGACTTGAGAATATGGCGATAATTTGCAAAAATCATACTTAGGTTTACAAATAAGTCATTAAAGGGTGAAAACCCAAACCAGCCCCCAAACGACTCCGTTAGAGGCAAGAACACCTCGTACGGGACCAATGTAACTTGTAGTAACTGACCGCGTAGTCTCGGGTCTCCTGATTTGAGAATATGATGATAATTTGCAAAAATTAACACTTAAACTTAAAAATAAGTCGTTAAAGGGTAAAAACCAAAACCAGCCCCCAAACAACCCCGTAGGAGGATCGGCATCTCTCTCGGGACCAATGTAACTTGTAAGAACTGACTGCGTAGTCTCAGGTCTCCCGATTTGAGAATATGATGATAATTTTCAAAAATCACACATAGACTTAGAAACAAGCCGTTAAAGGGTGAAAACCCAAACCAGACCCCAAACGACCCCATAAGAGGCACGAACACTCGCACGGACCAATGTAGCTTGTAGGAACTGACCGCGTAGTCTCGGGTCTCCCAGTTTGAGAATATAACGATAACTTACAAAAATAACACTTAGACTGAAAAACAGGCCGTTAAATGGTGAAAACCTAAACCAACCTCCAAACGAACCTTTAGGAGGCATGAACACCTCGCACGGGACAATGTAGCTTGTAGGAACTGATCGCGTAGTCCCGGGTCTCCCAGTTTGAGAATACGACGATAATTTGCAAAAATCAACACTTAGACTTAAAAACAAGTCGTTAAAGGGTGAAAACCCAAACCAACCCCCAAGCGGACCAGTAAAAGGCACTAACACCTCGCATAGGACCAACGTAGCTTATTGGAACTGACCGCGTAGTCCTGTGTCTCCCGATGTGAGAATATGATGATAATTTGTAAAAATTAACTCTTAAACTTAAAAATAAGTCGTTAAAGGGTGAAAACCAAAACCAGCCCCCAAACAACCCCGTAGGAGGAACGAACACCTTACACGGACCAATGTAACTTGTTGGAACCGACTGAGTAGTCCCGAGTCTCCCAGTTTGAGAATATGACGATAATTTGAAAAAATCACACTTAGACTTAAAAATAAGTCGTTAAAGGTGAAAACCCAAACCAGCCCTCAAACGACCCCGTAAGAGGCACGAAAACCTCGCACGAGACCAATGTAACTTATAGGAACTGATCGCGTAGTCCCGGGTCTTCCGGTTTAATAATGTGATCATAATTTACAACAATCAAAACTTAGACTTAAAAATATGCCGTTAAAGGGTGAAAACCCAAACCATCCCCCAAACGACCCCGTAGGAGGCACGAACACCTCGCACGGGACCAATGTAACTTGTAGGAACTGACCGCGTAGTCCCGGGTCTCCCCATTTGAGAATATGATGATAATTTATAAAAATCAACACTTAGACTTAAAAATAAGCCATTAAAGGGTGAAAACCCAAACCACTCCCCAAACGACCCCGTAAGAGGCACGAACACCTCGCACGGGACTAATATAACTTGTTGGAACTGACCGCGTAGTCCCGGATCTCATGGTTTGAGAATATGAAGATAATTTGCAAAAATAAACACTTAAACTTAAAAACAAGCCGTTAAAGGGTGAAAACCCAAACCAGCACCCAAATGACCCCGTAGGAGGCATAAACACCTCGTATGGGACCAATGTAACTTATTGGAACTGACCACATAGTCCCGAGTCTCTCGACTTGAGAATATGGCGATAATTTGCAAAAATCATACTTAGATTTACAAATAAGTCATTAAAGGGTGAAAACCCAAACAAGCCCCCAAACGACTCCGTTAGAGGCACGAACACCTCGTACGAGACCAATGTAACTTGTAGCAACAAACCGCGTAGTCTCGGGTCTCCTGATTTGAGAATATGATGATAATTTGCAAAAATTAACACTTAAACTTAAAAATAAATCGTTAAAGGGTAAAAACCAAAACCAGCCCCCAAACAACCCCGTAGGAGGACCGGACACCTCGCTCGGGACCAATGTAACTTGTAGGAACTGACTGCGTAGTCTCGGGTCTCCCGGTTTGAGAATATGATGATAATTTGCAAAAATCACACATAGACTTATAAACAAGTCGTTAAAGGGTAAAAACCCAAACCAGACCCCAAACGACCCCATAAGAGGCACGAACACTCGCACGGACCAATGTAGCTTGTAGGAACTAACCGCGTAGTCTCGGGTCTCCCAATTTTAGAATACAATGATAATTTACAAAAATAACACTCGGACTTAAGAACAGGCTGTTAAAAGGTGAAACCCCAAACCAGCCTCCAAACGGACCTGTAGGAGGCACGAACACCTCGTACGGGACAATGTAGCTTGTAGGAACTGATCGCGTAGTCTCGGGTCTCCTGGTTTGAGAATACGATGATAATTTGCAAAAATCAACACTTAGACTTAAAAATAAGTCGTTAAACGGTGAAAACCCAAACCAGCCCCCAAACGGACCAGTGAGAGGCACGAACACCTCGTACAGGACCAATGAAGCTTATTGGAACTGACCGCATAGTCTCGTGTCTCCCGATTTGAGAATATGACGATAATTTGTAAAAATCAGCACTTAAACTTAAAAACAAGCCGTTAAAGGGTGAAAACCAAAATCAACCCCCAAACAACTCCGTAGGAGGCACGAACACCTCGCACGGGACCAATGTAACTTGTAGGAACTAACCGCGTAGTCCCGAATCATTTGTTTTGAGAATACGATGATAGTTTACAAAAATAACACTTAGACTTAAAAATAGGCCGTTAAAGGGTGAAAACCCAAACCAGCCTCCAAACGGACCCGTAGGAGGCAGGAACACCTCGCACGGGACCAATGTAGCTTGTAGGAACTGATCGCGTAGTCCTGGGTCTCCCAGTTTGAGAATACGACGATAATTTGCAAAAATCAACACTTAGACTTAAAAACAAGTCGTTAAAGTGTGAAAACCCAAAACAGACCAGTAAGAGGCACGAACACCTCGCACAGGACCAATGTAGCTTATTGGAACTGAACCCATAGTCCCGCATATCCCGATTTGAGAATATGACGATAATTTGTAAAAATCAACACTTAAACTTAAAAATAAGCCGTTAAAGGGTGAAAACCAAAATCAGCCCCCAAACAACCTCATAGGTGTCACGAACACCTCGTATGGGACCAATGTAACTTGTTGGAACCGACTGCGTAGTCCCGAGACTCCCGGTTTGAGAATATGATGATAATTTTCAAAAATCACACTTAAACTTAAAATTATTTGTTAAATGGTGAAAACCCAAACCATCCCCCCAACGACCCCGTAGGAGGCACGAACCCCTCGCACGGGACCAATGTAACTTGTAGGAACTGACCGCGTAGTCCCGGATCTTTTGGTTTGAGAATAGGATGATAGTTTGCAAAAATAACACTAAGACTTAAACTCAGGCCGTTAAAGGGTGAAAACCTAAACCAGCCCCCAAACGGACCCGTAGGAGGCACGAACACCTCGCGCGAAACCAATGTAGCTTGTAGGAACTGATTGCGTAGTCTCGGTCTCCCATTTTGAGAATAGAAGATAATTTGAAAAAATCAACACTTAGACTTCAAAACAAGCCGTTAAAGGGTGAAAACCCAAACCAGCCCCCAAACGACCCCGTAGGAGGCACGAACACCTCGTACGGGACCAATGTAACTTGTTGGAACAAACCGCGTAGTCCTAGGTCTCCCGATCTGAGAATATGACAATAATTTGCAAAAATCACACTTAGACTTAAAAATAAGCCGTTAAAGGGTGAAAACCCAAACTAGACGCCAAATGACCCCGTAAGAGGCACGAGCACCTCGCAAGGGACCAATGTAACTTGTAAGAACTGACCGCGTAATTCCGGGTCTCCTGATTTGAGATTATGATGATAATTTACAAAAATAAACACTTAGGATTAAAAATAAGTTGTTAAAGGGTGAAAACCCAAACCAGCCCCCAAACGTCCCCGTGAGAGGCACGAACACCTCGCACGGGACCAATGTAACTTGTTGGAACTGACCGCGTAGTCTCGGATCTCATGGTTTGAGAATATGACGATAATTTGCCAAAATAACACTTAAACATAAAAATAAACCGTTAAAGGGTGAAAACCGAAACCAGCCCACAAACGACCCCGTAAGAGGCACGAATACCTCACACGGGACCAATGTAACTTGTAGGAACTGACCCCGTAGTCCCGGGTCTCCCGATTTGAGAATATGATGATAATTTGCAAACATCACACTTAGACTTAAAAACAAGCCGTTATAGGATAAAAACTCAAACCAGCCCCCAAACGGCCCCGTAAGAGGCACGAACACCTCGTATGTGACCCATGCAACTTGTACGAACTGACCGCGTAGTCCCGGGTCTCTCGATTTGAGAATATGAATATAATATGCAAAAATCCACAGTTAGACTTAAACATAAGCCCTTAAAGGGTGAAAACATAAACCAGCCCCCAAACGGACCTGTTAGAGGCACGAACACCTCGCACGGGACCAACGTATCTTGTTGGTACTGCCCACCTAGTCTCGTATCTCATGGTTTGAGAATATGATGATAATTTGTAAAAATAACACTTAAACTTAAAAACAAGGCATTAAAGGGTGAAAACTCAAACCAGGCCTCAAACTACCCCGTAACAGGCACGAACACCACACACGGGATCAATGTAACTTATACGAACTAACCGCTTAGTCCCGGGACTCCCGATTTGAGAATATGAAGATAATTTGCAAAAATCAACACTTAAACTTAAAAACAAGTCGTTAAAGGGTGAAAACCCAAACCAGCCCCCAAATGACCCCGTAGGAGGCACGAACACTTCGTATGGGACCAATGAAACTTATTGGAACTGACCGCATAATCTTGAGTCTCTCGATTTGAGAATATGGCGATAATTTGAAAAAATCATACTTAGATTTACAAATAACCTGTTAAAGGGTGAAAACCCAAACCAGCCCCCAAACGACCCCGTTAGAGAAACGAACACCTCGTACGGGACCAATGTAACTTGTAGGAACTGACCGCGTACTCACGGGTCTCCTGATTTGAAAATATGATGATAATTTACAAAAATCAACACCTAAACCTAAAAATAAGTCGTTAAAGGGTAAAAACCAAAACCAGCCCCCAAACGACCCCGTAGGAGGCCCGGACTCCTCGCTCGAGACCAATGTAACTTGTAGGGACTGACTGCGTAGTCTCGGGTTTCCCGATTTGAGAATATGATGATAATTTGCAAAAATCACACTTAGACTTAAAAAACAAGCCGTTAAAGGGTGAAAACCCACACTAGACCCCAAATGACCCCATAAGAGGCACGAACAGTCGCACGGACCAATGTAGCTTGTAGGAACTGACTGCATAGTCTCGGGTCTCCCGATTTGAGAATATAACGATAATTTACAAAAATAACACTCAGACTTAAAAATAGGTTGTTAAATGGTGAAACCCCAAACTAACCTCCAAACGGACCTGTAGGAGCCACGAACACCTCGCACGGGACAATGTAGCTCGTAGGAACTAATCGCGTAGTCCCGGGTCTCCCAGTTTGAGAATATGATGATAATTTGTAAAAATCAACACTTAGAAGTAAAAACAAGTCGTTAAAGGGTGAAAACCCAAACTAGCCCTCAAACGGACCAGTAAGAGGCACGAACACCACGCACAGGACCAATGAAGCTTATTGGAACTGACCGCATAGTCTCGTGTCTCCCGATTTGAGAATATGACGATAATTTGTAAAAATCAACACTTAAACTTAAAAAAAGTCGTTAAAGGGTGAAAACCCAAACCAACCGCCAAACAACCCAGTAGGAGGCACGAACACCTCGCACGGGACCAATGCAACTTATTGCAACCGACTGCGTAGTTTCGAGTCGCCCGGTTTGAGAATATGAGGATAATTTGCAAAAATCACACTTAGACTTAAAAATAAGCCATTAAAGGGTGAAAACCCAAAGCAGCCCCCAAACGGCCCCGTAAGAGGCACAAACACCTCACACGGGACCAATGTAACTTCTAGGAACTGACCGCGTAGTCCCGGGTCTCCCAGTTTGAGAATATGATGATAATTTGCAACAATCAATACTTAGACTTAAAAATAAGTCGTTAAAGGGTGAAAACCCAAACCAGCCCCCAAACGACCCCGTGAGAGGCACGAACACCTCGAACGGGACCAATATATGTTGTTGGAACTGACCATGTAGTCCCGGATCTCATGGTTTGAGAATAATATGATAATTTGCAAAAATAACAATTGGACTTAAAAACAGGTCGTTAAAGGGTGAAAACCAAAAACCAGCCTCCAAACGGACCTGTAGGAGGCACGAACACCTCGCACGGCACCAATGTAACTTGTAGGAACTGACCGCGTAGTCCTGGGTCTCCCGATTTGACAATATGATGATAATTTATAAAAATCAACACTTAGACTTAAAAATAAGCCGTTAAAGGGTGAAAACCCAAACCATCCCCCAAACGACCCCGTAAGAGGCACGAACACCTCGCACGGGACCAATATAACTTGGAGGAACTGACCGCGTAGTCTCGGGTCTCCCGATTTGAGAATATGATGATAATTTATAAAAATCAACACTTAGACTTAAAAATAAGTCGTTAAAGGGTGAAAACCCAAACCAGCCCCCAAACGACCCGATAAGAGGCACGAACACCTCGCACGGGACCAATATAACTTGTTGGAACTGACGGCGTAGTCCCGGATCTCATGGTTTGAGAATATGATGATAATTTGCAAAAATAACACTTAAACGAAAAAATAAATTGTTAAAGGTGAAAACCCAAACCAGCCCCCAAACGAACCCGTAAGAGGCACGAACACCTCGCACGGGACCAATGTAACTTGTAGGAACTGATCGCGTACTCCCGGGTCTCCCGATTTGAGAATACGATGATAATTTGCAATAATCAACACTTAGACTTAAAAATAAGCCGTTAAAGGGTGAAAACCCAAACCATCCCACAAACGACCCCGTAGGAGGCACGAACATCTCGTACGGGACCAATGTAACTTGTTGGAACTGACCGTGTAGTCTCGGGTCTCACGATTTGAGAATATGATGATAATTTGCAAACATCACACTTAGACTTAAAAATAAGCCGTTAGAGGATGAAAACCCAAACCAGCCCCCAAACGGCCCCGTAAGAGGTACGAACACCTCGTACGGGACCAATGCAACTTGTACGAACTGACCACGTAGTCTCGGGTCTCCCGATTTGAGAATATGATGATAATTTACAAAAATCCACAGTTAGACTTAAAAACAAGCCCTTATAGGGTGAAAACATAAACCAGACCCCAAACGGACCCGTTAGTGGCACGAACACCTCGCACGGGACCAATGTAACTTGTTGGACCTGACCACGTAGTCCCGGATATCATGGTTTGAGAATATGACGATAATTTGCAAACAAAAACACTCAAACTTAAATACAAGCCATTAAAGGGTGAAAACCCAAACCAGCCACCAAACTACCCCGTAAAAGGCACGAACACCTCACACGGGACTAATATAACTTGTACAAATGGACTGCTTAGTCCCGGGTCTCCCGATTTGAGAATATGAAGATAATTTGCAAAAATTAGCACTTAAACTTAAAAACAAGCCGTTAAAGGGTGAAAACCCAAACCAGCACCCCAATGACCCCGTAGGAGGTACAAACACCTCGTATGGGACCAATGTAACTTATTGGAACTGACCACATAGTCCCGAGTCTCTCGACTTGAGAATATGGCGATAATTTGAAAAAATCATACTTAGATTTACAAATAAGTCATTAAAGGGTGAAAACCCAAACCAGCCCCCAAACGACTCCGTTAGAGGCATGAACACCTCGTACGGGACCAATTTAACTTGTAGTAACTGACCGCGTAGTCTCGGGTCTCCTGATTTGAGAATATGATGATAATTTGCAAAAATCAACACTTAAACTTAAAAATAAGTCGTTAAAGGGTAAAAACCAAAACCAGCCCCCAAACAACCCCGTAGGAGGATCGGCATCTCTCTCGGGACCAATGTAACTTGTAAGAACTGACTGCGTAGTCGCGGGTCTCCCGATTTGACAATATGATGATAATTTTCAAAAATCACACATAGACTTAGAAACAAGCCGTTAAAGGGTGAAAACCCAAACCAGACCCCAAACGACCCCATAAGAGGCACGAACACTCGCACGGATCAATGTAGCTTGTAGGAACTGACCGCGTAGTCTCGGGTCTCCCAATTTGAGAATATAACAATAACTTACAAAAATAACACTTTGACTGAAAAACAGGCCGTTAAATGGTGGAAAACCTAAACCAACCTCCAAACGAACCTTTAGGAGGCATGAACACCTCGCACGGGACAATGTAGCTTGTAGGAACTGATCGCGTAGTCCCGGGTCTCCCAGTTTGAGAATACGACGATAATTTGCAAAAATCAACACTTAGACTTAAAAATAAGTCGTTAAAGGGTGAAACCCAAACCAACCCCCAAGCGGACCTGTAAGAGGCACTAACACCTCGCATAGGACCAACGTAGCTTATTGGAACTGACCGCGTAGTCCTGTGTCTCCCGATTTGAGAATATGATGATAATTTGTAAAAATTAACACTTAAACTTAAAAATAAGCCGTTAAAGGGTGAAAACCAAAACCAGCCCCCAAACAACCCCGTAGGAGGAACGAACACCTTACACGGGACCCAATGTAACTTGTTGGAACCGACTGAGTAGTCCCGAGTCTCCCGGTTTGAGAATACGACGATAATTGAAAAAATCACACTTAGACTTAAAAATAAGCCGTTAAAGGTGAAAACCCAAACCAGCCCTCAAACGACCCGTAAGAGGCACGAACACCTCGTACGAGACCAATGTAACTTATAGGAACTGATCGCGTAGTCCCGGGTCTTCCGGTTTAATAATTTGATCATAATTTACAACAATCACACTTAGACTTAAAAATAAGCCGTTAAAGGGTGAAAACCCAAACCATCCCCCAAACGACCCCGTAGGAGGCACGAACACCTCGCACGGGACCAATGTAACTTGTAGGAACTGACCGCGTAGTCCCGGGTCTCCGATTTGAGAATATGAAGATAATTTATAAAATCAACACTTAGACTTAAAAATAAGTCATTAAAGGGTGAAAACCCAAACCAGTCCCCAAACGACCCCGTAAGAGGCACGAACACCTCGCACGGGACCAATATAACTTGTTGGAACTGACCGCGTAGTCCTGGATCTCATGGTTTGAGAATATGATGGTAATTTGCAAAAATAACACTTAAACTTAAAAATAAACCGTTAAAGGGTGAAAATCCAAACCAACCCCCAAACGACCCCGTAAGAGGCACGAACACCTCGCACGGGACCAATATAACTTGTAGGAACTGATCACGTAGTCCTGGGTCTCCCGATTTGAGAATAAGACGATAATTTTCAAAAATCAACACTTAAACTTAAAAATAAGCCGTTAAAGGGTGAAAACCCAAACCATCCCCCAAACGATCCCGTAGGAGGCACGAACACCTCGCCCGGGATCAATGTAACTTGTAGGAACTGACCGCATAGTCTTGGGTCTCCCGGTTTGAGAATATGATGATAATTTCCACTCCTATATGTAATTTTTTAGTTCGAGTAAAAAAAATTGTAAATTATTGGGTTACTAATATCGTATCTTTTTATATGTTATTTTTTTTTGTAGGATAACAGTTTATCGTTGGCATTTATTCACGTGGAACACACAGAGAACTCAATGGTTTACAACAAGGGGTTTATTTATGATTGCACTTTTTTGTGTTATGGCCGTGCGGGCTTTTGTAGTTTTATTGTTAACTTTTATGGCCGTGCGGGCTTTTTTAAGTTAATTGTTATATTTTGTGGCCGTGCAGGCTTTATGTTATGTAGGTTTTGTATTTGCAGGTTTTGGAATGTCCAGAAAATATAGGAAACTCTGCCCAATTTTTTTTTTACCTGTGAACTATTAAAGACTTGTAATATTTTGAAGTTTGTATGTACCTTAGTTTATCAACAACGTGCAATATTTTTAATTTGTGAATTTTTGTGCTTTCAAATAATTATTTTTTTTCTTTTTATAAAAAAATTGGCACATTTCAGAACCGTGGCAAAAGTGTATCATATTTTGGCACGGTTTTGAACTGTGCCAAATTTTTTTAAGCTGTGCTGAATCTGGCACAGTTAAAAACTTTGCCAAAAGTGTGCCAAAAATATCAAGTTCTGGCACGGTTTAAAAGTGTGCTAGAAGTGTTCCTATTTGGCCAAATCTGGCACACTTTCGAGCCGTGCTAGAAAAAATGGCCATTTTAAAACACCTGATTCTGGCACATTTCAAAACCGTGCCAGATTTGATCTGGCACAGTTTTAAACCGTGTCAGATTCTTATTTTTGGTGTAGTAGGAAGATAGCTTTATCTCCACGAGTCTCAAATTTGGATAAGTGTTCTCTGTCTTTGCAAACATAACACGTACTACCAAAGGTTCTAAGGTATTTAAGATTGGTCTTTTTCCCATACCATAGTTTGTAAGGAGTTTGTTTGGAATTCTTCCTAAGATAGACCCTATTAATAATGTGATAAGAAGTACGAATAGATTCTACCCAATAATATTTAGGTAAACACTTGGCATGAATCATAACACGTGCCATTTCTTGAAGGGTACGATTCTTTCTCTCAGCATTTCCATTTTGTTGAGGAGTCTTAAGAGCACTAAATTAATGTTTGTAACCATTATAGTCACAATACTCTATAATACCAATATCTATGAATTTTCCACCTCGATTGCTACGATTTTATTTACTTGAGTGTCCTTCTCATTTTCAATCTAAAGAAGAATTTTCAAAAAGGTTTGGAAAGTGTCAGAATTTTGTTTTCAGAAGGCCACCCAAGTAAATCTGATGAAGTCATCAACCATAACAAGAATGTAACTGTGTCCACAGAGACTAACAGTTCGAGAAGGATCCATTAGGTCTATATGGATGAGCTCTAAGGGTTTAGATGTAAGGATATCTTTAACTTTCTTATGAGGTGTCTTAACAATTTTTCCTTCCTGACATAATCCACAAACAATATTAAAAATAGGTTTGATCTTTGGAATCCCTCTAACTATTTCTTGTGAATACAATCTACTAAGGTTATCGTAATTTATGTGACCCATCCTATTATGCCATATTTCATTGTCATCCATTCTGGCAACGTAACAGATTTCAGTACTGTTCATGATAGTAAACAATTGTCAGGAATTCTGAATCCTGTAATTATGCACTCACCTTTTTCATTTAAAATTTTGCAATTATTCTTTGAAAAGGTGACAGTATGATTTGAGTCACAAAAGATACTAAGTAGTTTATTCTTAAGACCTTTTACTAGAAGAACATTTTAAAATATAGCTAATCCTTATTCTTAAAATGTTCCTTTACCAATGATTTGAGATGATACACCATCACCGAAAATAACTTTTACTCCAGCAAAGCTGGTTTTGTTTAAAAGTTTGGTGTCATCCCCAGTCATGTGCTTTGAACATCCAGAGTCTAAATACCAACCAGAAGAGGTGTGTTCAACTTTTAAAGCAGTAATCACAATGTTACACTTCATCTGGGGTAATAGCTCATCTTTTCTAACCCAAATAGCTCTTGTTTTTATTCTGCTCATATTTGCTCTCATTTGATAAAATTGGCGAGCTTTAGATTTTTGTTTAAAAATGTTTTGCGCATGAGTTTGACTTTTATGGAAAATATGAGCATTCGGTTCAGGAAAATATCTAGGACTCCTTCGTGTAAATGATCTTTTAGGTTTGGTCTTTCTCTTTCTATAGTTAGAGTTTTTGTCTGGTTGTCTAGGCAGAACATAATTGTTACAACTTCTCCTAGAGTAGTTAAAGTTCTCGTATAGAGGAGTATTACAGACGGGTTTTACTAAACGTCTAGAGTAGCAACCTTCAAAAGAATGACCGTATATATCACAGTAAGAGCAATATAGATTGTTAAAAGAGGGTATCTCCTTAGGAAAGTCTCTAAACATAGGTTTCATGGAATTTTGATTTTGACCCTTATTTCTAGGGAGTACAGTTTGAAAAGAAGAAACACTCTTCCTAATCGAGGGGCATATGTATTTAGCCTTAGGTTGACTATCACACTTAGAGTAACTAGATTCCCTCACTATCACACTTAGGGTATCAAACTTTTGTTGTTTTACATCAAACTCATTTTTTAGGGAATGAAAATCTGGGCAAGTTTCTATAGGTATTTTTCCACCTGACACGAACTTGATTTATTCAAAGTTTTTAGTTTGTGTTTTTAAATTTGGGAAAAACCCTATTCCAATTCGATCATCAGAATTGGTTTTTTAGTCAGCAATAAAATCATTAAAACAGTTGGAATTGTTTTCAAACTTAGCGATTTTTTTCAATACAGTTGATGTCTTTTCTTTAGCCTTTTCCAATTCTAATAATGTCCCTTTTATATTTTTTCTCCAGAGTTTCATTTGTTTCAATCAAATTTTTTAATTTTTGATCAAAAAATTTGACTTCATTTTCATGAGTTAGACATCGGGTAGTATACTCTTCAGCGTTAAGTTTAACCATTAAACTAAGGTTAGACTAAGGTCTTCTCGTTTCTTAGTAAGATCTCTCACTATCTTCTCTAATCTAGAGCTTTTTTTGAGAATTTTGGCATAAAGTGTGTGAACATCAGGGAGGTCTTCAGTGTCCGAGTCACTAAGTGTACTGTGTGAAATGACCCTTAAGGATTCAATTCTTGAACTCATACACACATTGACATTGTCATTATCGCTTTCCCTTTTACTCACACACCCCGTAGTAGAACTAGCATTGTTCTCATAAATTAAATCATCTAAACCAGTAGCAGGATGATTAATAACAACAGAAGTAGAGATATTATCATCATTCTCATACAAAGGCACAGGCATATCATCATTATAGATTATCTTGGCAAAGAAAGACATGCAAGGATCAAAAACATGAAATGAACACCAAGGTTCCTCATTATCAGAGTCACTTGAATCATCCCATGTCTTGCAGATGTTGGCCCTAGTATATTTATTGGCTGTGTTTAGTTTGACTCTACAGTTTTGTGCTATATGACCAATTTTTCCACATCTAAAGCATTCAATATTCTTAAAGTCTTTGTTAGGTCTGGTATGAATGTCCTTGTGATGTTTGTCTTGACCTTTCTCATGAGGTTTGTGGTTAGACTGAGTTGGATAATTTGGCTTGCCTTGTCTGCTTGCCATTTTATTTCTAAATTTGATAATTTTCTTGAACTGTTTTGACATCAAGGAAATTTGATTATCCAAACTATCTATATCATATTCTTCATCAGAGTCATTATTGGTAATACTAAGCTCTCGTTTCATCATCTTAGAGGAAAAACTCAAATTGGAACTATTCTGTTGCCTATGGGACTGGGTCAATTGTTTCTTAATTTCTAATTTCATTTCCACAGTTCTCAGTTTACTACTGAGTAATTCAGGAGTGAGATTTCGGTCACTCATTTCCTCAATAACATATCTTTTGTTATCAAATTTATGTGGTAATGATCTTAGAATTTTAGAGAAAATTTCATGTCTATCATAAGTTATCCCATTAGCATGCAATTTGGTCACAATGTCAGTCAATTTCATGTAAAAGTCATCAAAAGATTCAGAGACTGGCCTAATTAAAGAGTTATATTGCTGGATAAGCATTTATGTTTTAGCAGCCTTAACTCTAGTGTCACCTTCATGTGCATTAATCAGTGTATCCCAAGATTCCTTATAAGTTGCACAAGATGATATCCTTTTGAACTCATGTTCATTTATAGACATAAAAATGGCATTCTTTCCCTTGTTATTGTTTCAAGAAACTTGTTTCTCTTCTTGAGTGAATTCACTTAACACTTTCTTAATCTTATCATTACTTACTTCAGTGGTTGGTTTTGTAGGATAAGTATATCCATTTTCAACAATATCCCAAACATCACCTCCTAAGGTTCCTTGTATGAAAGCAACCATCCTTACTTTCCAGGAAGAAAAGTTGTTTCCATCAAAGAGAGGAGGTCTGGTCAAGTTACCAAATCTTTCATTTTTCTCGTCCATTGTTTGATTTTAAGAAAACAATTTCAGAAACACAAGATCTTTTAAAGAAAATTTCCAAAGCTCTGATACCAATTGAAAAACTGTTACTAAGATCGTTTAATACAAGATTAAACTATTTAAGTAACTCCGAACTATTTTTTGAAGAAACTCTTTTCTTAAAATCAAAACAAATTAACACATGATGTGTTTAATAAAATATGCACGAGATTTGTTCAAGATCAGTTAACTAGTTATGAAAAAAAAACTAAAAGGTTTAAATCAACACACCAGCAAGAATGAGATGAGGAAATGTAGAAAGATTAATAACAAGGCGTTTTTAACGTGGTAAAACCTCACACAACTGAGGAAACATCCACGGTTACTTCTAAGTCACAAACCAAGAATCCACTAAAACAAAGTATACAAGCTACAAACTATTTAACACACATGCACACAAAATAGTCCTATATAAGTTTAGAAAATGTACCCACTGGTTTGATTCTAACTTCTCTGCAGGTCTGATGTTGATGTGGCTTTCCCAGTTTGCTAACTTCTCCACTTCATTCCAGTCTTTACGTCAACTCTTGTTAATTCAAGATCTTATGGCCAACACTTATGTGTTATAGTGGGACAAGTGTTTCGTGAAAGTGTTCTACCACATGCATGCACACACACACACTTATTTTATACA
The DNA here is from genome assembly GCA_949130495.1 of Sambucus nigra. Classification (NCBI taxonomy): domain Eukaryota; kingdom Viridiplantae; phylum Streptophyta; class Magnoliopsida; order Dipsacales; family Adoxaceae; genus Sambucus; species Sambucus nigra. The sequence continues at coordinate 539,979,363 of OX422215.1, read as the reverse complement.
AACAATCCTATCAAATTACAGATCAGATCTAAATGATGTTGTTTTCAGTTTCTCTCTTCTTTAGAAACGAAAAGACTCTATTTGACCTTTCAAATAATCCTGGAATCCAAGGCTACCTTGCTCGAAATATGGTTCAAGGTCTTAATCAATTTCAGAGGGTTTTGAAAATAGTTTTGAAATTGAAAACCGCAAATTGCGATTCCAACTAGGCCAATAGTCTTGTTTCATAAGAACTAGAAACAGAAAATAGATTTGTTGATTCTAAAGTTTTAAAAAACATTTACAGAACAGTAATCAACAAATACGACTTTTCAAGATGAGAAACTAAAATGTGCAGATCTAAGTTTAATATGACATGCAATAATCAAATTTATTATTTCTATGAAAGAGAAATAGATATCTAAATTGAGATATATAAGTTGGAAATAAGATCTCGATGTCAGAGGATAAAACCTTAAACACCCTTCAAACCCCCACCAACAACACACTCAAACACACAGGTATAGTGTTTAGTAAATACTGTTTTGGAGAAATGAGCTAGGGTTTGAAAATGAAAAGGGTTTGGACAATTTAGGGTTTCCTTATCTCTCTCTCTCTCTCTCTCTCTCTCTCTCTCTCTCTCTCTCTCTCTCTCTCCTCTCTCTCTCTTCTCTCTCTCTTCTCTCTTCTCTCTCATTTCTTCTCTCTCTATTTAGACGAACTGCTAAAAGTTCCCAAATGCTGAGGGTAAGCCTGCTTATATAGGGGATAGGGAAGGATCGAGAAGGTTGATGCAAATCCAAGGGCAGAGATATGGTCAAGGACTTTTGACATTGATCCAGCGGTTTAAGATCAGCGGTGATTTAAACAGGAGATGATTGGTCTAGAGAGATTCATAGGGATTGAGTTCAAACGCCGGTAGAGCATTGATAATAATGATCCAAAGGTTGTGATACCACACGAGTTTTGAGTCTTGCAACACACAAATCAGACCGGTATAACATGGACAGGTGTAGGGCTGAGATCAGTTCTCACACACGTGTTTAAAAATAATTACACACGCACCCTGTAGTCTCAAACGCTTTTGGATCCTACCCAATCCAACTTTCAACCATGAAAACATAAAACCAATATTTACACAATAAGCCCAAAAGTTTAATAAACCAAGTTTTAATTCCTTAAAAATCATTTAAAAATTATTAAAAATCCGAAAAAATTATTAAAACCAATTTAAATGGGATTTAACCACACACAACTCACACACAATCAATTAATGCAATATATGAACAATGTATACAACCCTAGGTTGTGAATGAGAATTATACCTTCAAATGAATCAAGTGTGGCTTAAGAAGAAGATTCTGAGGCTATTTGGTATCTAAGGAATGGGACTCTAATTTTGTCATAATTTCCAAACTAGATAAGCACTTATACAATGTAGACTCAAGTGAGTAAAGAGTATAAGGTGCTTCAATAGGGATTGGAACTGTAAACCCCGTCATTGTATTCCAAGTTATTGACATCCCATATTGTTTTAACCTGTTGTTCGGATGACCTTGGCTCCACGGTATCAAGGTGTGTCTTCCTCACTCTATCAGAAATTAAAGTTCTTCACCGACGGATGAGTCATCGCCACTTTGGGAGACGACGATAATGTCGAGGGTGCAAGTACCAGCAGTCCAATCCTTGAGATACTTCACGGGTTAAATGATATGCTCCTATTAGGATTTTGAGTTGAGCCACTCCTAATCCCGACAGGGGACGATTTCAAAGAAAGGGTTTGTCCAGAATACTACCCTCATGGCAATGTAAATGTAATTCAAATGTTCAGAAACATGCACTTCATGCCCGAACTGGGGCTAGGATAAAGACAGCAAGGGATACTTGAGCCCATTGAACTGAAGAAATATTTCCCTCCATGTGGTTTGGGGTATCAACCATCAAAACAAGAGCTCAGAATGATCCGTCAGTCTCGACCAAAGAGAAGACTATACCGCATCCAGACTATCTGAGGTGACTCCTTGAATGGACGATTCATCAAAGAGAGTGAGGACTTCCCCTTTTCGGCTTTCCGAAACCATGGTATGACAAAGATGAAAATCGGAATGGAGATCTTTTTCTAAGACAGCTATCCATGGGCCGAAAGTTCCCAACGTCATATACAATCCCTCATCAAAGATACCGAAGAGACTAAGGAAAGTGACTCCGATTACTCATTCAACTTACAGACAGTGGGGCTGACAGTCTGTATGGTTCATTCAAGCACTACATCACTGGATCCATCCCACATAATTAAAGTTGTTGATACACCTCTCCTCAATTGGCATGTTGCGCCAGTTCTACCTGTTGAAATCCCACCTAACCCCATTTCCTCTTTTGTTGTCTATCCTTGCTTAAATGTAATCGAGACCTCCTTTGTTGAGGTTCTCAATGCTGTTTTTCCTATCAATGAAATAAACGAATATTTTAAGTAGCTTGCTGTGACTTACATTAATTGTTTAGATTCTTATCAAACTTTTGATGATGATGATTTTGTAAATGAAGAATTCTTAACTGATCTAAATAAGGTTAATAACATAACCGCATTCAAGTTAATGAAGAAGGGACAGTTATTATTAACCTCAGTTCTAGTAGCCAACTGCTCGAGATTAGGATAAAGGCTACCCTTGAAGAGCATGAGCGCGCACAACTCAAAAAATTATTTAAGGAATTCGTAGATGTCTTCGCATGGTCCTATAATGATATGCCCGGCATTGATCCTGAAATTGCTCAGCATAAGATCCCGACTCTTCTAGATTACAAGTCGATTAAACAAAAGATGAGAAAGCTCCGCACCGAATGGTCACTCAAATTCAAAGCAGAGGTGGTCAAACGGTTGAATTTCATTAGTGTGATCGAATATCCCACATGGCTAGCCAACATAATGCCTATGCTAAAATTAGGAGGGAAAATTCGGATGCGTGTAGACTACCGGACCTTGAACAAAGACTCTCCAAAGGATGATTACCCGCTACCCAATATCGACATGATCATGGACAACACGACCAGTCATTCTCTCAACTTATTCGTCGACGGGTTTGTCAGATACAACCAAATAAAAATGCACCCAAATCATCAAGAAAAAACCGCGTTCATCACCCCATGGGGAACCTTTTGCTACACTATTATGCCATTTGGTCTCACGAATCCTGGGGCTACCTACCAGAGGGCTGCAATGACCAGCCTGCACGATCTTATTCACAAAGAGGTTGAGGTCTATAGGGATGATATGATTATCAAATCCAAAACTAGAGAAGGTAATTTTCCCGCTCTCTAAAAGTTCTTCGAATGACTGCGACAGTATCAGATGAGACTCAATCCACAGAAATGTGTCTTCGACGTTATAAAGGGAAAACTCTTGGGATTCATGGTCAGTGAAAAGGGGAGAGAAGAAGATCCTGCCAAGCTAAAAGTCATACTTGAGATGTCACCTCCCAGAATGGAGAAAGAGGTCCGAGGTTTCCTTGGGAAATTACAATACATCAGCCAGTTCATGAGCTAGCTCACCTCCATTTGTGAACCGATTTTCAAACTCCTCTGAAAGGGTTCAACCCAAGTTTGGAACGAGTCCTACCAAGAAGCTTTTGACCGAATCAAATAATATCTTACCTAACCTTCGATACTCATGCCACCAAGGCCTAGTCTCCCTTTACTTCTATACCTAACCATAACTGACACTGCAGCTAGGGCTTTGCCAGCTCAATACCTTGAAGATTCCAGCAAAGAAAGAGCCATCTATTACGACAGTCACAAAATTAGCCGGATACGAATTCAACTACACTGCTTTGGAAAAATCATGCGTCACGCTTATTTGGGCCACCTAAAAGTTACGACACTACATGCTCGCCTTCCTCATTAAACTTGTATCCCGAATGGACCCCATCAAGTACCTTCTTGAGAAACCCACCTTATCCAGCCAAATGGCTCGATGGTTGATGCTCTTAGCCGAGTTTGATATTTTATAAATCACACGGAAATCCAGGAAAGGAAGAGCCATCTCTGACTACCTCGTCGATTACCCCATGGAAGAATCTGGATCTCCAAATTCCCGGATGAAAACATCTTCTACATTGCTCAAGACGACCTGCGATGGCAAATGTTCTTTGACGGCACTGCTAACAAAAATGGGATATGGCGTTGGGATACTTCTAATCTCCCTAGATGACTCCCGCACTCCCATCGCCATCAAATTAGATTTCCCATGCACTAATAACATGACTGAATACGAGGCGTGTACGGTAGGCCTCAAAGTTTCTCTCAAGAAAGGTATCCAACTCCTAGATGTCTATGGGGATTCTGCCCTCATCATTGGTCAGGTACTGAGAAAATGGAAAGTCAAGGAAGAGAAACTCCAACCCTTCCATGCCCACCTAGAATAACTAGCCTCCTAATTCCAAGACATCACTTTCCACTACCTACCTCGAGCAAAGAATAACCTAGCAAATGCCCTTGCTGCCTTAGCCTCCATGGTCGACATACCCGAAGGAATAAAAATGCCCCCCTTCCTGCTCCAAAAGTAAGATAAACCAACCCACTACTACCACATTGATCTCATCACCAAAGAAGATCCTGAGCTAGCTAATTGCTGGTATTATGATATCAGGCACCTCCTCAAGCATGGTAAATATCCCGAGGGTTCCAACAAGAAAGATCGGGCAACCCTTTGAAGATTGGCCACCTAATACAGCATCTGTCACAAAGCCCTGTTCAAGAGAAACTCCAATGGAATATATCTACATTGCATCGCAGGGGCTGACATTGAAGAGGTAATGTAGAAAATCCACAGCAAGGAATGTGGACCCCACATAAACAGTCACATGCTTTCCAAGAAGATCATACGATAACGCTACTACTGGACCACCATGATCCAGGATTGCACCGCCTATGTTCGAAAATGCCTCAAATGCCAACAGTTCTCCAACCTTCAACACTTGCCTCTATGGGAATTATACAACATGACTTCTCCCTAGTCGTTCTCCACCTGGGGCATCGACATTATAGGGAAGGTTACACCCAAGGCCTCTAAAGGGCATAAGTTCATCCTGGTTCCCATTAATTACTTCACTAAATGTGTTAAAGTTGAGTCATACGCAGTCCTGAATGCCAAGAAAGTGGCCAAATTCATCAAGAAAAACATCATCTGCCGATATGGGGTCCCGCACGAGTTAGTGTCATATAACGGGTTGCATTTCAAGGTAGAAGTCACAGAAGTGGTCAGCGAGTATGGTATTCAGAGACACAAATCTTCTCACTACCAACCTCAAACCAATGGTGCAGTTGAAGCCTCCAACAAGAACCTCAAAGCTATCATCAGTAAGATGACCGAAAGTTGTTGAGATTGGGCAAATAAAATCCCATACGCCCTATGGGGCTACAAAACCTCAATTCGAACCTCTACTGGGGCTACCCCTTAATCTCTAGTCTATGGCATGGAAGAATTCCTACCCATGGAGATAGAAATACCCTCGTTACGCGCCATGCTTGAAGGCAAGGTTAGTGAGGATGAATGGCATCAAAGTCGCCTCGAAGAGCTGTCACTCTTGGACGAACGGAGACTGAAGGTGTTATATCACATACAAGGGTATCATCATCGAATAGCACATTCATTCCATAAGAGAGTCAAGGACCGCGGTGTCCAAGAAGGGGATTTAATCCTCAAAGAAATAGTAGAGCCCATCTGGGACCTAGAGGGAAATTCAAGACCAATTGGAGCGGCCCATACATTGTCAAGAAGATCTTGTCTAGAAGTGCCGCCATGCTCACCGACTTCGACGAAGAAGAAATGGCTCGTCCAGTTAACCTGGACCGTCTCAAGAAATTTTACCCCTAGTTCGAAATCTCGGCGCTCTACAACTCTTTTCATCTCCCTTCTATTCTAAAAAAATCTCTTCCTTCCCTCTACCCAGAACTATGTGGGCCTGATCCTCTGTAAAAAATCATTCTCAAAAAAATTGAAAATTTTCAAAACCCCCAGAGGTACGTAAGCCGCTCATACATCTTACATGAGCATGACCCCTTCTTTTTCATAAAAACTATTCTTTTCTTATCTTCGAGAATGACAGTTCACTTTAACATATATTTGAACAAAAAAATTATGCATGCCTTAGCGATCGGTATAGATAATTTAAAATACAAATTTCATCAAAGGCACACCCGGATGATCAAAAACTTATTTATTTCACTAATAAGAGATTACAGTGCAATTACATAAAGAACGAAAAACTTTCTTCCCCCTACCTTACCAAAAAACCAAATAAAAAACCAAACTTATTTCCTGGTACAAAATAAACTCCCCCCAAGAGTCCTACCCACAGCTACCAAAGGAGCCCACACTATCATCGTCATCTACATCCTGGGGTCCCTAAACTTCCCTGCCTGAATGGAGTGTCGCAGATGCTCCAAGTACCGATAAGCTCGAACCAAACTCGGAAAAAACTACCACACCTCCTTTCATGGTATCAGATAAGGCAAGACACCTTTGTCCAGTCTCCACTTCCAACATCTTGCTAACTACTCTCCTCCACAACCACTTCATACAATTCCCAGGGATGTACCAAACTCTCCCAACCTATTGAGAGGGACGGGTAGACGAACATCGACTCTCCCACAAAGATCCAAGTCATGTGCGCAGATGCTCTGTTAAATCTTTTACCGGAAAGAATTCTAGTGTCCGAGGTCGCACGATCTCCTCCCAGCCAAATTGGCACAGAAGCCGCCAAGGGAAATAAAAAGAGGTTTGTCTGAGAGAAACCAGTCGGACATACGGTTTTCTCCCAGTTCCAGAATAGGTAGCAGCAGTCCCCACCAAGGAACTGACCAATACAGATTTAAAACCCCATGCTCCACGAACCAGTTCTCCCAGCTCTCAATATCCAGGCCAACACTAATGAAATGGCATGAAAAGAATTTGGGTACAGCCAACAAAGGGTATTCTGGAGGAGTCACCAGGCAGAAACTTTCAGACAACCACATAAACAGCATCATAGGGCTACCCCTCAGAAAGTCAAAACGACCTTATCGCCAGGCATCCAGGCCATTTTGAGCCTCTGCCAATATCACCGCCGCACGATTGCGAAGGTAAGACATCCATGAGGTAATAGATACAAGTTGTGGATCCACCAACACCTCCCCGGTCACCAGCAAAAATTTTAAAACTAAGCCTAGAACGACAGCTCCGGCATATCCAGCATCACAACCTCCTATAAATACACGGATTGTAATACTGCCGGAAGTGAAATCATACCTCCATCCACCAGTGATCTGGCCGCTGAGGATGAAATACAAAGAAGCCCAGCCAACAACTCCCAGGGAGAATGAGAAAACTCAAGCAGAGCCATAGAAATGTCGGGATTCATCCCCAACATGGCAAAAAATTCCTCATAAGTTGAAAATACTTCTTCCAAGACAAAGTGGAATACATGGTCTTCGGGGTACCAGAATTGTACCGCCGCCATCAGTATATTCCACTCTATGGGTCGATTACATCATAAAGAAACTTGACGCATGTTGTAAGAATCATAGTCGACGTTATAGGAGCAAATCACCTCCAAAGTCTCTAGGTAGTTGGGAAACTCACCACTACCAGGGAGAGCTATCTCACAGAATAAGAAAGTAGGAATGTGAAGGTGTGAGGAAAACACTCCACCCTTACCCCCTCTTTTATACTTAAAAATCCCCACAAAAGACATAACCTCTTCAAAAATCGGAAGAAATCCTGTCCCACAAGGTACCAAAGGCTGAAGAGGGTACTAATCAATGCTTTGAATTGATGGGACTGGACAAGGTGCTTACCGATCAGTAACCCCCTACTTTTGAAAATTTTCCTTTTTTCCTCTTTTGTCAAAATTCAAAACACTCAAAATAAATTAAAATTCTCAACAGAATTTCAAAAATCCCTTTTTCACCTTTATATAAATTCTCACTTTGAATAAAAATTTCTTTCAAAATCCCAATTTCTTTTTACGGTCTCAGCAGCAAAGTAAAAAGTGCATGTGCATTCATTCATTCATCATTAACAGAAGATAATAAAAAATTCCATTGCATTGCATAGATACATGTTTCTGTGTTACATCATTTCTGCAGGAAAATAAAGAAAAGAAAAAAAACAACGGGACTTAGCCCAAACCCACATTCTCCCTCTCTCTTTCTCACCTAATCTTCACCTCTCTCTCTCTTAAGAGATTCCACCCCTACGACGCTCTCTCTTTCCCCGACGGAGAGATGACGCACCACCGCTACCAGAGCCAGACTCCTCCCAGATGAGGAAGATGGCATGAAGCAAGAAGGAACAGGAACTGCATCCCGAATATGGGAAGTCGTCGAAGATATCCAGTCCCTAATGTCCCTCAACCAAGTGGTGGACTGCCAAGTGTGCTACAAGAAAAGGAAAAATCAGTATCAAGTAGAAAAGATCAAAGGAAATCATAGGAGAAGAACAGAAAAGATATACCTCAGGACGAACAACCTCCTTTGTTAAGTCCAACTCCTCCGGGTCCATCGCATAAGGACGGTGCAGCATAGGCACCATCATTCCATTAGCCCATCGGATATTGTATGAAGGAGTATGCAACTACCGAAAGGGGACCCCCGAGGTCACCGCCATCGCAGACGTCGAAGGACCTCCACCGATGTGGGAGGACCCCACTGGCCGACTTGAACCCGCAGGAGGGAAAGGCAGTGCATCATATAAGTTGGGCGCCATCATCCAGCTCGTCACAAAGTCCATATAATCATACGGCATAGCCGTATCGGTGTATAGTAGGTAGGACTCGCCGATCATCGTTGCGGTCTGCGCATCCTCTGGAAGCAGCCGCTCCCGCCTCATAGACATAGGGGGACACGCAGGTGGTACCACCACCTCCCCCTCAGCAATCTGTCCGGCCACCCTCTCTCCAAGATACCAAGAGTAGCCAAACTCGTGGGCCAGCAAGTGCCTCATCTGTGCATTTACTCCAGTCAACCCCGTGTCCTGAATAGTCATCCCCCAAGGGTAAAAGGTCACTTGAAAAATCCCCAGCAAAATATAAGGAAATATGGAATCAGATCACACAAAGGTCTTAGACTGAAGAAGAAAAAGTCTTACCCTGTCACTGGTCAGTCCATTCAAGACCTGACGCACCGCCTCTAAAGAGAGAGACCTCCTCGACTAACGATTGTCCTTGCACCATCGATGCAATCGGTTAAAATCCCCAATGGTCCCGTCCTTCAAAGAGATCAGTTAGGTATTACACCCGATCACCTCATAGAACCACGGCTGCCAAAGATAAGAAATTCTCAATCAAAATAGATGCATAAGGAAAATACGAATGCATGAAAGGAAAATGCACAAAATTAAAGAATACCTCAAGAAGATACATGGATCCAATGAAAGACTGCCGGCAGCACCGGTTGAATGCATCCAAGGAAAAAAAAAGGTTGCCAAAGTTAGGCTCCCCTAGTCATATAAGGGGATGCTTGAAAAAATCCTCAGATATGGTAAAAATCATAAGTGGACAACGTCATCTCTCGACGCCACCAGAAACCCCCCAACACCAGTAAAATAAACAACCGGGCCATCTATCTCACCTGTAGCCCGTCCTCCAAATCGATCACTCTGCCCAATAAAACATCCTTCAGCAGCGACATACGGATGTAATCCCCAAACACTATCCTCCCCACAACACCAAGCGTCTCGCGCACCACCTCCGGCCTCACCCTCAAAGAGTTAACGTCTATCTGATCTCCATCACAATTCAGCCCCAGTAGCTGCAGCACATCTATGGGAGTCACAGTCATCTCCCTAAAACTAAAATGAAAGGTGTGAGTAGCGTCCCACCACCTCTCCCCCAAAGCACATAAGATTGTCGTCGAATGAGGCATCTCATCCAGCACAGATGCCAACCTCCCAAAGTCTGCTGAGGATACCACCCAACACACCCCATGTGGAAGATGCCCCTAGACATCCTTAAGCCCCGTCGTCCCGCGAGCACGCATATTTGATAGAGAAACATCAAATTGCCAAAAGAGAAAATCCTTATCAAAATCCAAGAAAAAAGGAAAAATAACCAAAAAAGAATGCCCAAAGTCATTTTGCTTACATCACCGCCAGGGTTCACCACCCTCGAAGAGCGATGATGCGACGACTCCCGCAGCAAGGTCCGCTCATCCGCAACCGGCTCGAATGCATCAAAATAATTCTCGCTCCCCAAAGCAAGAGGCGCCCTGGCCCTCCACTCCATGTTTACCCAGTCATCAATAGCCAACCATTCCCGGCGTACTGCACTGCTCACAAAAACGGTCATTTTCTAGAGATCGAAATGCTAGAACGATTCACATAAGAAAATCGCAGAAAGAGAGAAGGCAAGAAGCTGTGAAAAATGAGGGGAATTTTCCCCCTTTATATAGTATGCCAAGGGTCATGCCGATCGGCATTGACCCCCCACCTACCAATCGGCACTGACCCTTTACCCTCTCGAGGTAGCCCAAGAGTTCGTGCCACTGCCGAATGGCACCCTCCACACCATGCCGACTAGCACCTCCCTTACATTTTCGTACAAAAATTCCCAGAAAACCCTAAAAAACCCTCAAAATTTCCTAAAAATCCCGAAAAGGATTTAGAGCATTTTAACCAAGAAAATTTCTCACTTCCTCAAGCGGAACCCCTATTTTCCCAGTGGAACTCTCAAAAGACAAGCGAATCTCTCCCCGAAAACGTCCCGAGAGGACCTCCAAAATATCCAAAACTTTTGGATCATCTCCTATTCCCCAAAGGTCTCAAATTTCCCCGAGAAATATGTTCAAACCCTGGACCACTTAATCATTTCCCCAGCAGCAGATTGGTTATTCCCCCGGTAAAGTCTCCAAAAGACACAAGGATTTCCCCAGCAATCAGCTCCCCAGCTCAAATTAAAATTACAAGGTAATTTTCCCAGCAGAGTTACCCAAGAACATCTCAAACTTAAGCCCACAGAATTGGCTTCGACCCACAGAATTGACTTCGACCCTCAGAATTGGACATCTCAACTTAAGATCACAAAATTGGCTTCGACCCGCAGAATTGGTCATCTCACCTTAAGCCCGTAGAATTGGTCATCTCAACTTAAGCTCACGGAATTGGCTTCGACCCGCAGAACTGGTCATCTCACCTTAAGCCCACAGAATTGGCTTTGACCCGCAGAACTGGTCATCTCACCTTAAGCCCACAGAATTGGCTTTGACCCGTAGAACTGGTCATCTCACTTTAAGCCCGCAGAATTGGTTATCTCACCTTAAGCCCGCAGAATTGATCATCTCACCTTAAGCTCGCAGAATTCGCTTCGACCCACAGAATTGGTCATCTCACCTTAAGTCCGCAGAATTGGCTTCGACCCGCAAAATTGGTCATCTCAACTTAATCCCGTAGAATTGGCTTCGACCCACAGAATTGGTCATCTCACCTTAAGCCCGCAGAATTGGTCATCTCACCTTAAGCCCGCAGAATTGGCTTTGACCCGCAGAATTGGCTTCGACCCGCAGAATTGGTCATCTCACCTTAAGCCCGTAGAATTAGCTTTGACCTGCAGAATTGGTCATCTCACCTTAAACCCGCGGAATTGGCTTTGACCCTCATAATTGGTCATCCCCAACTTAAGCCCGTAGAATCTGTCATCACAACCTAAGCCCTCAGAATTGGCTTTGACCTGCAGAATCGGTCAACACATCCTAAGCCCTTATGATTGGCTTCGACTCGCAGAATTGGTCACCCCCACCATTGTTGTAGGTCCTCAGAATTTACCTAAATCTTTGGTCATCACTTCCTTTAAGACCATCCCCAGCATGCCCCTTTAAGCCCTCAGAATTGGCTTTGACCCACAGAATTTTTCACCCTCATCTTCAAGCCCTCAGAACTAGCTTTAACCTGGAGAATCGATCATCCTCATCCTTAGGTCCTCTGAATCGTACTCGACTCATCCTCTTTCAAACGAATCATATGGTGTCTATTCGATGGCTATCATTTGTTCCAAACTCACCCATCGAGGGGCTCTATAAACACCCCATTATAATACCCCTTAACATCTTTTAAGGTCCCTAGCACCTCCCTTTATCATTGCAAACCCAAGGCATACCCCAGGTACTAACCTAAAGGCCATCGGGCACTCCCAGGCTCCATTTGACCAAAAGTCAAACTCTTAAACTCGATCAAGACTGAATGAATCCTCAAAGGGCACTAAAACCCCTTACCAACAGTCCATCCCGAGCACGATTCTGACTTACCATGCGGACGAACGACCCATTTTCCATCGAAACTCAATCAGGAGGTCACCGGACGCTCCCAGGCTCCGTTTGACCAAAGTCAACTCTTTAACTCGACCGAGACTGAAGGAATCTTTGAAGGGAACTGAAACCCCTTTCCTACGGCATGATTCTGAGTTACGGTACGGACGAATGATCCATTTTACTCTGAAAGGTCACCGAGCGCTTTCAGGACCCAGTTGACCAAAGTCAACTCCCCAAGCCGAGTCAAGCTCTTTGGAATGTATAAGTACATCTCCTAACCATTCTAATGGTCTTCTCCATGCGCGATTATGACTTATCATACGGATGAACGATCTGTTTGCGTCCGACGATCCCCCGTCCAAAGGACCGACGAACGCTTTTGAGCCACATTTGACCCAAAGTCAACTCCTGAACTCGGGAGCAGTCTAAAGGACTTTAGAAGGTCTCTAAAATACCTTCCCAACGGTTTTCCCCGTGCATGATTCGGATCAAGGATTCTCTCTCTACGACCGATTTTTCGAAGGAACCTGAAAGACACTGCTAAACGGCAGGTTCCAAGCCCTTCCTATCGGCAGTGTACCTAAACACACCTGCCGATTGGCAGGACCAGGGCTATGCCGATCGTCAATGCCCTGGGCCTATAAAAAGGAGGGCCTAACCTCATTCCAAGGGGAAGAAGATCATAGATCCATCACTCTCAGCAAGCACAAAAAACCCCTCTCGAAGTCAGCGTGATTTCCACATACAAATCCCTTTCCAACCTTCACCTTTCATCATCTTTTTCATAAAACTTGGTGAATTAATTATCTTACATCATCACCCAAGTGCAAGGGATGCTCTCCAACATCCAAGATCAAGCTCAAGATCTTCAAGAAGGTCTAACTTTCTCAACTCTCTCTTTAAATTCCCTTAAATTCGCATTAACTTGTTTTATTACTTAGCACTTTTATTCCCTGATCTCTCATATCCTAATATACTTTTTATTTAGTATTATTTCACATCTCTTATTTTCAAATAAATAAAACCCAAAAAATAAGAAAAAGAGGATTTGCTCATAAATTCCAAACGGGAATTCTCACACTTTTCTCACAACTAAAACACTTTCTTACACACACATAAATAAGAGAAGTTCCCTGTTGGATTCACGGGATAAATCCCACCCCTCATTTTCCATACGAACTACTTGGACTTTGATACCTCTATAGGCTACGTAGGCATCTCGGGTTAAAACCCGAGACTCGAGTCCTTTTTCTACTTTTTTCCTATTTTCCTATATTCTTTAAATTTTACTCTCTTAGATTCTATATATATATATATATATATATATTTTTGTTCTTAGTGGCGTATTATTCCTTATTCATTATCATTCCCTTATAATGATCGACACTAGGATAATCGCATCAATCCAATTCTCTAATATTACTTTTAGGAACCTTCCTATGGATGACTTGCTTTATCTCTTCCATGATACAAGTCGATGATTCCTATCTCCACTACGTATACTCATGCACACATGTTATGGAGAAATAAAGGAAAATATCAACAACCCATGAGAGACCGTAAGGGCATAATGGGTACCTAACACCTTCCCATTTCGTAACTTTGCCTCCAGACCCTTTTCGAATCATTTTGGTTTCGTATGTATCAGTATGTCTTTGGATGTTGTCCTTAGGGATGGCTCCCTTTTCTTTTGTCTATTTTGAGTAAAATAGACTGGCGACTCTAGCTCTCTACATTTTTCACCTCATCAATGACGCCGGCCGAAGTGCTCCTGAGAGGGACGCGCGGGACCTAAGGGATCCTCTCCCGCCGCGAGGATATCCATGGATTGCCACACCTCCAATCGTGTAGACCATTATGTACTCGAGATCTCCGATCCTGATGAGCTGAGAGTAGAAGTTGTGTTTCAACCACCTCCTATGGTTGTCAATATTTAAGCCAAGTCCGATGCCGAGTATGCTAGAAGGTGTCAAGAAAGACCTATAGTCATTCGGGTTGAGAAGCTCTCTTCTGATAGTGACGAGGATCCACTTGACACTAGTTATTCCTAAAAAATTCCCAACACCATTCGAGCGGTAAATTTGTTAACATGGAGGCACCAATATGGCATAACATCTTACATTACCATGAGAGTGCCTTATAAGGATGTGAGGGCCTATGATGTCCGTGTTAGTGAGATTTTCGTCTATAAACAAATGTTCAAAGTCGGCTTCATACTTCCTATCCATCCAAATATTCGAACCGTTCTTGCTAATCTGGGGTTAGCCTCGACTCAACTGTGCCCCAATGCTTGGAGGATCCTAATCGGCTTCGTTAGGTTTTGGCATCTCATTCGTAAAACTAATCTTCCTGTCTTAGTATTTGGAGGTTGCTACAATATCTCGTGCTCTAGGGCACAGCCTGGCTACTATCATCTCGTAGCCAGGAATACCACCAATAAATTTCTCTGAGTTAACCAAACTTTCAACCATCACTGGAAACCTCGGTACTTTTTTATCGCTGTTACTTGAGAGTACGGCGCCGACACCTCATATAGTGCCTCAGCGCTGAGAGTACAAATGAAATGGATGAAAGCCCTTATGTCGGCCAAACTTGACTCCACCCTGAGTATAGATGTCGGGGATAAAGTTGACAAGCTCCACTCAAAGGGGGACAACGATGGATTTATGGAGTTTGAGTGGTTAATGGCTCTCAAGTACATTAAAAATACAGGTCTAAGGGTTGACCCATTGTCATAATTATGTAAATACCTTTTTTCACATCTATTATATCGCCTTCTACCCTTTACTGATATTAACTTTATCTCTTTACTTGCGGGACGTCCTTCAGACATATCTGATCAGCTCTTGGAAATGGCAACTCCCTCTTTAGGAAACTTATTGAGTAAGATATCCAATAGACCATTCCCTCCAATAAGATCGCCATTGGCGGCCCCGGATAGGATGGCCAAACGAAGAAGAGGAAAGAATCGGCCAACGATAACACCATTGTCCCATCTATATAGAGGAAACATCGGAGGTTTGATGCTCCAAGAGACACCTTTTCCTCTATAATCCTAATATTATCCACCTAAGTCTTGGTCGATAGGCTCTCTCTACTGTTTATTAGTGCTGACTCCATGATGGGAAATCAGATGAGATCCAGGTCTTCTATCATCTCTTGGGTGCCAAAGTCTGACCGCAGGTTCCTGGAATCTTTGGACCTTTCCTACCTCTACGATTTCGGCCTCCATTGGACCATACAGGTAGTTAATCTCTTATCTCATACTTATTTATAAATGTTTCTATTCATTAAGTGTTACCTCGTCTTTTTTGTGCTAACTTTTATTTATTGTCTTTGCAGTCACTTTTCTCCCTCCACCAGTTGGCCGAGTGGGTTCAGGCTAACAAGGCCAAGATCGATAAGTATGATGATGTTGTCAAGTCTAAGAGGGTGTCCAAGCAATCCCTAAAGCAAAAAAAGTTCGACTACAAGAAACGAGTGGATGAGATGGAGTAATAGAGATGATACGAACTTGATGCCAAGATCAAGGAGCACAGTGATGTTATTTTTAATCTTGCGAAAAATTTAAGAATCGGATCAAAAATGCTAAGGAAGCGATTGAGCGAAAGGACATTAAAGATTTCAAGGCCTCAGAAGAGTTCGCAGGGTACGAGATCCAATATCTGAAGATGCGATCTCGTACTTCTCTCAAATGGGTGACCAAAAGTACTCAAATATGGCTCATCAGAGCTTCTCAGCATTCGAATTCTCCAAACCTAATGTCATTTCTGCTCTGAACGAGGTTGAAGCCAAGAGTATTGATCTTAAGGCAATGGATACTAAAGCATTGATGCGGGTCGGGGCCGAGATTTAAGATTCCAATACTGAGGGCGAAGTTCAGACTCATCCCATAGTTAAAAATCTCTCCTCAGAGCAGGTCGAGAAGCAAGCTTAAGTTTACACTTTTTTCATGTCCTGTACTTTTTTCTTATGGGCATCTGCCTGTGGCCAATTGGCCCTTTCTTTGTGTAATTGATTTTTTGAACTTCTATAACATCATCCTCAAACATTGTCTGTCATTTTCTGAACATCAATTTTTTATTTGATTGACATTTGCTATGTGATGAATGGAAATTCTCTTATTATCACAACTTCATATATGCTTTGTAATTTGTTAAATTGTATTGTTTGCACTTTCATAATTTTTAATGAACTTGCAATAGGGTGACAAATCATTCCACCTCACAACTCGTTTTATTATGATGTTTGATCAACCATTTTGGATTTGAAATCACCAAATTAATGATGTCAATCACAAGTCCCTTCTCGTCATTTTTATTTGTGTATGAATGAATCTTGTCTCTTCATAGACTCTCATCTTCGTCGAGAGAGTTTTACCTCTGAGGTTACCACATAGTGGTGTTTATATAACCAATAAATTATTTTGAATTTGAAGTCACTAAGCTAATGATGTTAATCACAAGTACCCTCTCATCGTTTTTGGGATTATATGGACGAGTTTCACCTCTTCATAGACTCTAGTCTCCGTCGAGAGAGTTTTATCTTTGAGGTCACCACATAGTGGTGTTTATATAACCAATAAATGATTTTCAATTTGAAGTCACCAAGCTAATGATGTTCTTCGCAAGTCCCCTCTCGTCATTTTGGGAGTGTATGGACGAGTCTCACCTCTTCATACACTCTCGTTTTCATCAAGAGTTTTAACTCTAAGGTCACCACATAATGGTGTTTATATAACCAATAAATGATTTTGAATTTGAAGTCACCAAGATAATGATGTTAATCACAAGTCCCATATCGTCATCTTTGGGAGTGTATGGATGAGTCTCGCCTCTTCATACACTCTCGTCTTCACCGAGAGGGTTTTAACTATGAGGTCACCATATAATGGTGTTTATATAACCATTAAATGATTTTCATTTCAAATCCACCACGTTAATGATGTTAATCATAAGTCCACTCTCATTTTAGCCGAGAGAGATTACCGTGTAGTAATGTTTGTGTAATCATACTTAAATGATTTTCTAAGTTATGTTTTCCACATGTTATTACACTCGTCCCCCCTCTCGGTGTTTTTGAGATTTCACGTATGAGATAAGTCTCTTCATGAACTCTCGTATCACCGAGAATGAGTTAGGATTAGAGGATAGTTTAACATCGTCCAATTGCGCTATAATAATTGAAGAACACAAATATGGGGTAGAACTTGTGCTTTCTCATTCATTAATCGACTTCAACTTTCTTACAAAAGATCACTGTCATACAAGTATTTGAACCACCATATAATTTGATAAAGTTACATGATCATTGATAGTATCTTTTTAAATGATCTTTTGTGCATGGATTGGATAAAGCCTCCCCCTCTAGGTTCTCTAGTTTGTAAGTTCCAGGTATGACCTCTTCAGTGACCTATATGGGTCGTGCCAATTCGCATGCAACTTGTTCGACTTCTGCCAAACCTTTTTTAACACTAAATCTCCCACAGCGATTGTCCTTGCTTTAACCCTCCTATTATAGAATTTGGATGTCCTTTGTTTATGTCCCTTTTCTGACTTCGGCATTCTCTCATCTTTCCTATATTAGGTCTAGGTCAGGCCTCATTTCTTCATTGTTGGTCTTAGGGTTGTATGTCTGGACTCTGTGACTACGAAGGCCGAGTTCAGTGGGGATTATTACCTCTGCCCCGTGGGCCAGCATGAAGGGTGTCTCCCCTATAGTATTCCTCTCTGTAGTCCTGTAGGCCTATAATATTTCATGCAACTCCTCCGTCCTTAAGCCCTTAGCATCTTACATATTTTTTTAATGCCAGCTGATATCGTCCTATTAGTGACTTCGGTTTGGCCGCTAGCTTGGGGTCGGCCAAGTGCATAATATAATTTCTTTATTCCCACTCTTTCAGAATATGATTCCAAGGATTTATTCTTGAACTTCTTCCCATTGTCTGAGATGAGCGCGTTTGGTAGGCCATACCTGTCGATGATGTTTCTCCAAATGAACTTAAATGTCTTTAGTTCAGTGACGGTGATCATGGCTTTTGCTTCCACCCATTTAGAAAAATAATCAATTGCCATAATCAGATATTGATATCTACATGGTGCATTTGGAAGTGGGATAACAAGGTATATCCCCCAAACTACAAATGGCATGGGGGAAGTAATGGACGAGAGTGGCTAATGAGGATGGTGGGGAATACTCGCATATCGCTGACACTTATTGCATTTTTTCACGTGGTTGGTTGCCTCCTTGGCTAGGGTCGGTCACCAATACCCATGTGTCACAATACTCTTTGCGAGAGATCTTCCTCCAATGTGGCTTGCACATGACCCCTCATGGATGTCACGTAGGACATAGCAAACCTTTATAAGATGGACGCATCTGAGGAGAGGTGGTAGGAAAACTTTTTTATAGATCACGTATCCTCTAAAAGTGAACTTCATCGCCCGGTATCGGGTTTCTTTCTCTCAGCTTTGGTGTTTGGTAGTTCCCCGTCTCTAATGTATTTGATCAAAAGATCCATCCACGAATCTCCCAAGTTAAAGTTTAAACAAAGTTATACTCCACCATCATCTTCCTCAATGCAGGGTCTATACAAAATCTCCACAGGAATGGTTTGCCTAATTTCTGTTATTATGGTCAAGGCTAACCTCGCTAATGAATCAACTCAGCTATTTTCAAGCCGAAGGACTCTCTTCACCTTTACTTCCTTGAAGTTGGATAAAACCCTTTTCACCCTTGTCAGATACTTGGCCACTTTTTTATCTTTAGCTTCATAGATCCCCAGGATTTTGTTCATTACTAGTTGAGAGTCGTTGTTCACTACCATGTGGTCGAAGTTCAACATTTTAGCTAAGGACAGGACGTACAATAAAGCCTCATACTTCGATTCATTATTTGAAGCCTTGAAACTAAATCTTAAGGCATATTTAATTTTGATTCCGTTTGGAGGCGATAATATGAGTCCTGCCCCCTACCACTTTCATAAGAGGAGTCGTCCACAAACAAACTCCAGATTGGGATGTCATCTGAGAAAAGACCCTCATTCACTGCCCCATTTTTTAACAAAACATGCTTTTTTACAAGTTCGGCTCTTATTTCATCGACTGGTGTCAAGCCCAAGGTCACCTTTACGAGCAGTACTATAGCCTCATGTTCTCTAGCATCGGCCTCAACCCAAGTGAATTCAACCAAAAAAATATGCTAAATCCTAACCCTTAATTTTGGTCCTCGACTGATACATGATGTCAAACTCTTCTAACTCAATTGACTAAGCCATCATCCTACCCAATTTCTCAGTTTTATGGATGAATTGCCTCAAAGGAGTGTTAGTGAGTACCACCATCGTATGAGCCTGGAAATATGGCTTCAATTTTTTAGAGACGTGGATCAGAGCATACGCAAGTTTCTCCATTCTGGGATACTTGAGTTCAGCCCCTTGAAGAGCCTTATTATTAAAATACGCAGGCTTTTGAACTCCCTCGTCATCTCGTACAATTGGAGTACTGATGGATGACTCATATACTGCCAAATATAAAAATATATTTTTCCTCATAATCAGTCGAGATAATATCATGGGGGATCCCAAATAAGTTTTTAAACCTTGAAAATTCTTCTCACATTCTGCAACCCAAACTAATTATTTTGTCAAGATCTTAAAGAACGATAGACACTTATCTGTGGCCCTTGAGACAAAACAGTTGAGTGTTGAAACTTTTCTTGTTAATCTCTGAACGTCCTTTATGGTCCTGGGTGTTTGTATAGTAATCAATGCCTTGATCTTCGTTGTATTAGCCTCAATCCCCCTTTGGTTAATGATGAAGCCGATGAACTTACCAGCACCTACAATGAACACATACTTTATCGGATTTAATTTCATCTTATATCGGTCCATAGTGTCAAACATTATTGTATGGTCGTCCATATGATCCTTGGCCTTGAGGCTCTTACTTAGAATATCATCTAAATAAACTTCCATAATTTTTTTGATCTGGTCTTCGAATATTTTGTTGACCAACCTCTAATAGGTTGCCCCTGCATTTGTAAGGCCGAATGGCATGACCTTATATCAATAGGTTCCTTTATTTGTGATAAAGGAAGTCTTCTCTGAGTCAGTTTCATCTATGAAGATCTAGTTGTACCCTGAATATGTGTTCATAAGACTCATCAGCTCGTGCCCAATCGTGGCATCTACCATCTGATCTATACGAGTCAAAGTGAAGCTATATTTGGCATAAGCTTTATTTAGATCAGTGAAATAAGCACACATACTCCATGTTTCATTGACTTTTGGGAAGATTACGACATTAGAAAATCATTTCGAGTACTGAACCTCCCTGATGAACTCGATTGTCTGCAGATTTTTCACCTCACAAATGACCTCATACTTCTCTTTGGCATAGGATCTTCTCCTATGCTTCAGAGGTGTCACCTTCTCATAAATGTCTAGTTTGTGGTAGATAATCTTAGGATTTATCCCCGATATGTCCTCATGGCTCCATGCAAAGATACTTTGTCTCTGCCTCAGGAGCTTCACTAGCTACTCTTTTACCTCTTTCTTCAAGGCTTTTTTTACTTGGATCATTTTTTTTTTTGGCTCGTCTTCATTGAGGATGATGGATTCTACCTCCTCCGCGGCTTCACCTTTCTTTAGATTTTTCTCATCCCTTGGGTCGAGAGTGTCTATGTTATAAGAAGTGGTCAACTTCTTATGGGCTTATTTCTTCTCGACTGAGCTTAAATAACATTCTCGAACATCCACTTAGTCCCCTTGAACTTCCCTACTCGATAGGGAGTCGAGAATTTTATCATTTGATGGACTGTGGATGGGACTACATCAAATTCTTTAAGATCCACCCTTCCAAGAATGATGTTGTATACTGAAAGTACGTTCTCATCCATGATAAAGAAATTTACTTTCCTGGTGAAACACCACGGCCATGTGCCCATACATACATCCATTTCAAATACTCCAAGAGGATGGACTTTATCTCCACTAAAACCTATCAACGACTGGTGATATGGGACTAATGTCTTCTTACTGAATTTTAATCCTTTATAGCAGTCCCAAAATAAGACATCGGTTGAGCTGCTGTCGTCCACAAGTATTCGAGACACGTTGTATCCATAGACCCTAGTGTTGATGACCAGAGGATCGTCTTGGGGGGTCAATATGCCCTTAAAATCTATTTGTGCAAAACCCACCACTAGGGTGACCATGTCTACTTTTTCTAGCTTACTTGGCTTTGGGTTTATTGCTGCCTAGTTCACATCCAACCGCTTAGGTGCTGACTTTTATTCTACAACATGATCTTTGAGGTTGGTTGGCTCAGTTCCTCCCTCGGCTAAACTGCCACATATCATCTTGACATCAAAGGAAATGATGTGAATTATCTCCTTAGGCTCTGGTATCTTAACCAGGAGATTTGGGTCATCTTCCCCGTTGTCTGATTCTTCGTCTTTCTTGTGGTCCAGAGGTTATCGTCTCGGCCTCTTATCTTTCGGCCCACAATGCTTTTTCTTGCGTCATCTTTGGCACCACTCCGTTTAACATTGATAGTACAAATACAGCACCCTATCGTGGATGATACTCTATAATGCACATGCTTATATGCCGCGACCCTACTCAGTATAGGGTGCGGCCCTACTCAACACGGGGTGCGTCCCTACCAAATGCAGGGCGCGACACATACAACTTGCCATTATGAAAAGGCCACGCCGCTACCCAGTACATGGTGCGGAACCTTTGGGTCTAGCCTTTTGCAGGATGCAGCACTCACATTGCTTACCTTACAGGATCCATCCCTCTCCATTACAGAAACTCCGGATTTTATGTACGTTACGTGCTTAGAGAAAGTGAGAATATCTCCTATAAATAGAGGACCACACCTCAAAATAGGGGATCGATTCCTCTCCCTCAGGACAGTTTCTACAACACCTAGTAGAGCTTTGCTAAACTCTCTCTACGGAACTTCAACATACAGCTTGGGGGTAACTCATCTACACCATAGCCATATCTTCGGGACACCCGGAATCCTCAATACTTCCATGTACTCTCCTTTATTCTCATACTTGTACGCCTCTTTAGGCACGATTATATTATACAATGCAACGCATATAATGAGAACGGAGCACACAGTGGACGTAGGCCTATTTTAGGGGTTGAACCACTCTATATATGGTCTTATCTCTCTCTTTACTTGCTCTCTTTACTTGTTATACACTTTATACTTGATTTGCTGATACGAGAACGACAAAGTGGATGATTTCTCGTACCATCAATCTGGCGTCGTCTGTGAGAAATGAGATATTTCAATATTTTTTTCTCTGTGTTTAGAGTTCTTAAACACCTTATTCTATTCATGGGGATCCTCTGGATCATCATCCCATGAGTAAATTTTGGTTATTGAGCTCTATTTTATACTTACACCCTTAAATGGGTATTTTGTACCTTCAAATCTGCTCTCGGGTCTCCATTTTATGATCTTAGATCTATTTTACATACCCCTGTGATATCGCCCCACCTAGATAAAGCTGGAAAGCTTGATAGGCCTTAGCCCCGTAAAGGTGGGTGATTAGGGAAGAGTTATGTTTACAGCCTTTTTGTTATTCTTTGACTATGATATAGGGTTTATCATTAGAATTTTGCCATTTTGTGCACCGAGAGGTTATTCTCTCATGGATAGACCCTAGTAGGTATGCTCTCCATGAGTTTCGAGAGAAAAACTCAGTTTCTAGGATTCAATTTTGGGAGTCCCTTCACTTCCTAGGTAGGGATGTGGTGTGGTAGTTCAACTACTCTACATGTCGCGGCCTCTACTAGAGAAGTTGAATTACGGAAGCTTTAAAACATCAAGGAACGGACTCAGGTGGTCTCCAGCTCAACCTTGGTGAATATCATACAAAGACCACGGCAGTGAACCTATGTGCCATACTGGTCGCGGCCTCGACAGCAATACCATGTAGCAGTGCAAACGCTATATCCCCATTTCCTTCTTGGTTACTCCAAAATTTCTGAGATTACTCACTTCTATTAGTTTTGTCTCAGATTATATATACTTTTTAAAGAATAACAAAAGCAGAAATGGAAGGAAAATCCATCCAGAGCACAAAAGTCAAAGATGAGATTGTGCAACTGTACACTCACCTCAACCACCTCCGCGATAGTCATGCCTCACTCCAGACTCAGGTCAACTATTTGACTCAAAGGGTCCTAATTCTAGAGGTTGAGGCCTCACCCATTGTGGGTGCGGCACCCAGGAACATTGCTTAAACATCCTTTGCTACCGCGACAGTAACAAAGGATCCGTCCACGGAAGCAGTCAACAGGACCCAGAAAAGGAAATCAGAGAAGGGAGCTCTAAGGCTTACACCCAATTGGCCTTACGAATTGAACACATTTTTGAGTCCATTAAGGAGGATAAGCTGTTGAGGTGGCCAAAGAAGCTCAAAGCTCCACCCCACAAGAGGAACAAAGCCAAGTGGTGCAAGTTCCATCTGGACCATGGCCACGACACTAAGCAGTGTTATGCACTAAAGGATGAAATTGAAAGGCTGATTGGGCAAGGCATGCTACGGAGTTTCCTCAAAGATGTTTAGGGTATGAAGTCTAGTCTCGCATACCACATGCCCATTTTTAATGCTTATGTCTTATATTCCATCTGTTTCTACTTTACAGTGAAAACTCTTCTTATGATGTTTTAAACTAAACTTTGTATTATCCTTACAAAGTCATATATATATGAATAGTTATATGAAATCAAGTTCACTTTTATAGTGCCATATTTTGATTCTCATTTCTATGAAATGTTATCTTATAAAGACCATTTTCGTCTTAAACAGATCTCGATTCGAGGCAATATGTTATATTGTAATAATAATATCTAAATGGGCGCAGAACGCCGGTCAAGATGCCTGATCGTCCGAAATCAAGTGACAATTGAAAATGGTGATACCAACCAGTGAGGGTGGCTATTTAAATTGGTCTGCAACATCAATCATAAGGGCTTCCAATGCCCATTCTTAGCTTTCGGGATGCGTCATTAAGTCCGTAGACTTGTAATATCTAGCCAGGGATGGATTTATATATATACATAGTTGTAGGTGGATTAATAACATAACCCAGCCTGGGGAGGCTTGAAAGTATCCCGTATATTAGCTTTGGGTGGGCTAATAACATAACCCAGCCTAGGGAGGCTTGAAATTATCCCGTATATTAGCTGTGGGTGGCTTAATAACATAACCCAGCCTGGGGAGGCTTGAAAGTATCCCGTATATTAGTTGTGGGTGGATTAATAATATAACCCAGCCTGGGGAGGCTTGATAGTATCCCGTATATCTATAAAGGCCCATGTTCAGACGGAAGGGCTAGAAGAGTGCAATAGCCCCGTTAATATAGTTGTAGCCATTAAAGTGTCTAAGAGTTGATGCGGTAATGACTTGGATTTAGATCCAATTAATACTACAACATAGGGAATTCAAACATTAAAAAGTGAAACATCCCTGTTAATATGTTTACGTCCATTAAGTAAATTCATTTAGAAGACACGATAGATACAGGATTGTCAAGTTGTCGTGGCCCTATTCAAGAAGAGCAGCTACTTCCAGTCATGAGTGCAAGTATAAGGGAAAAGGGTTGCAACCCATGTAAAGAAACCATCCACATTACAGCGTCGCGACCTTAAGCTAAATACCATTTTGGTTTATAAGTATGGCCGCAGACTATGACCCATATGTTAAAATGCATTTTTTCAAAAAGTAAATGTACAATTCAAACACCCAAAGGTGTCGCAGCCTTATATATATTGTCGTGGCCATTAAGAGATTTTAAAGCTATAATAGACGATTCAAACACCTAACGGTGTTGCGGCCATGTTCAAACCTATTTATATGAAACAATAATGGAATTCAAGTAGAAAGGTCAAGAGGGCATTCATTCAAGTGTTGAAGCAAGTAACACCGAAGAATAAAAAAGCTACTAGAAAAAGGAGGTAAGAATAGTCATCATCAAAGGTGCCGCGATAAATTAGTTACAGACAAAGGGCCGCAGCCGAAAAACTTGACCTATTAATGTTTGGATTATAGAGCATATATACAAAGTTTAAAAATTGGAAGGGGCACAGCCCTATATGGATAAGCAGTTCAAAAAAATGGAATTATACTAGATACAAGCTCATGAGGCCGCGTCGTTATTGGCATCCCCTTCATCACCATCCTCAGCTCTTTCGGTCTCTTCCTCCGTGGACACTGCCTAAGCCTCAGCCTCTGCCTTCAACCTGGCTTTCTCCTCCACTGCGACCTTGAGCTCAGCTATGCATTGCTGATGCTCAACATCACCAAGTCCCCAATCAAGAACCGACTCTTTAGTCTCAGGGAATTTCTTAATGATTCTGTGCCTGAGCTCTTGGTAACCGCGGAGGTAAGACCTATTATCTATAAGGTAAAAATCTCTGGAGATTTTGAACAACTCCACAGTGTTATCGATGGACAGTTGAAGGGCTTCGCCATGATCTACCACCAATTTCTTGATTGTCGTGGCATGGGCTTCAGCGTCACGGGCAGCCTTGGCCTCCAACTCTTCATACCTCTTTTAAAGGAGTCTGAGATTATATTATTGGACTGAGCAACTTGGGCAGCTTCTGCGACTTGGGGACTGAGAGACCTCTATAGATTTCACGGCCTGGTTGAAATTTTCCTCCGCCTCTCCTTTGGCTTTGACAGCAGCTTCTAGGTTCATATTGGCTGCCTAAAGAGCCGTGGCAGTAGACTGCTTTCCAGCCTCGAAGGAATAATTTTATACATTTTCCAAGTCAGCGGAGTGTACCCTCTCCGCAGCCTCTTTTAGTTTGTAGAGGGCCTCGTACTTCCTCTTTTAAGCTACCATGACATTCGTGGCCTGAAAAGAGAAAGTTAGGAGCAAGGTATGGAATGAAAAATTAAAACTTAGAAACCACTTTCACTTACCCTCAAAAGACTATGGAGGCCATAATCCTCCAGATCGTTATGATCTTCGTCCACCAACCTGTCAAGGTCCGTGACGTCGAGGGCCCTCTTTATCCTTCGGGCATCCCTCACAGTAATGTCCCATGAGGACCCAGAGTCAGGCTGTCTTATCAGTGGCCGCGGTCAACCGTCAGGACCAGCTCCGGCGTGGCACTGAGGAGGCGACAAGTTTTCATTAATCGCAACAATAGGTGGCGGCGATGGAGAAGTTGAACGGATAGCGGCATCAGATGTTGACATCAGACCTACCGTAGCCAAATTGGCCCCAATATCATCGTCAAACTCCTCAACTTGGAGTGGGGGCACAACAGGGATAGTTTATTTCGCGGCTTGATTCTGGGACGCGGATGATGGGTTCTTGTCACTGGAAGGGGCTACGGCAGCAGCTTTCGTCTTGCTCTCTTCCTTTTTCTGTTTCGCGCAGCATTATTGAGAACGACTGTGTCCTCGTCCATTTCTGCCAATTGGGCAGCCAAAAGTTCCCTATCTACTTCCTCACCTGAAAGAAGAAAGGCAATAGTAAATAATTGAAGGTTTAAATATAAATTATCGCGGAACAAAGACTGATTGATCAGGTTATTACCTTCTGCAGCCATTTCTTTTGGTATGCACTTATTGGGGAAGTAAACTGCCTCAAATAAGGGGTAGAAGTTAAAACGTCGCTGAATTTCTTCTCCACAATAGGAATAGCCGCGGCCTTAGAAACTCTCTTCTCTTACCGCTTGCTCAATTGCAAGTTGTCGAGAACTGCAGAAAACATTTCAAAGGTTAGTATAAAGAGTAATAAGCAATTGTAAGGATGGGACGCAGCCATAATTAAAATACCTATCTTGGAGGGACACCCCCATTACCGCGGCATTCTAAATGACTTATCCCTCTTGTTCTCCTGAGGGTGAATTTCCCACCCTTCTCCAGAGATGTAGAAATACTTCCCCTTCCAGTTATTTACACTGGTCGGCCTCCCAGAGTAAAGGGTCTCATCCCTACCGCGGACGGAGAAGTATTAATAGCCAGCAAACTTTACAGATTTCTCCTTCGGAAAGTAGAAGTGGAAAAACTACGCGAGAGTAATATCTTTCCTGAATTGATTCTCCCAAAGCACGGCTGCGGTAAGAATGGCCCTCCATCCATTGGGATCTAACTGGGCTGGTGTTAATTTCATCATTTGAAAAATTCATCTGATGGGAACGGGAATTGGAAGCCACGGCCCGTAAATGAAAGCATGCAGTGGGAAACAGACCCCATGGTCAGAAAGTGTTGTGCACGCCCTTTAATTCGCGGTAGGTGCTGAGCACATCAAGTTTTCTATAAACTCGAAGGCCTCAGCTACCTAATTAACCCAGTCTTGGGTCATAATGCTGTGGATATCAAGCGCAGCAAGTGGCCTCTCGGCCCTCCCAGACAGGCCAGCTGGTTCGTCCCTAACATCACTGGCACCCCTTACCGCGGCATTATCTTCTATGTCTAACGGTTGGTTACTAGAATTAGCTTCCTCTTTCATTGCCATGGACTCGAAATCCTTACTATAGGCAGAATCCGTGGGGTCTGAGTCTAGTACTACGCAGTTAGGGAAATCCTTCAGTTGACATGGCCCTATTGACTTTAGACGAGGCACGAAAGGAAGCTCAGGGGGAGAGACCCCGAAATGTTTTGCCCAAAACCCTCTCAGAAATTCGTTTGGGTTAAAGTTCATATAGCTGCAGCAGTACCTGAAAAGCAGTTCGCAGTTAGGCATCGCAGCCATTAAGATTCTAAAAGCCCTATGAAGCCGCGGTAGTATATGAAGATTAAAATGAATAGAGATGATCAGCAAAGATTGGATAAATGTGCCAAGTATGGGGGTTTAGAACCATAAAATATAACTATCACCGCGGCATGTTGATTTGATAGGTTTTACTTCCTTACCGTAGTTACTAATGGGCTAAAACACTGCTGACTCTAACCTAAAGAACCTAAGGCCATAAACTTCAACCAGTGGGCTTAAAAGCCGCGGAACCTAAACCTAGGGGGTTACCCTCAGAGATTAGCGGCCGCAGCCCTAACCTAAAGTTACTAAAGGGATATTCTATCATGTCGCGTCCCCTTACTCAAACAGTTTAGTATCTAAATGTTGATTCATTTAAAGATCGAAGACTCGGAATATGAAGGGTTTATTCAAGAATAGTAAGAACATTTATATGATTTAATGTGATTCAACACAAATACAGGCCATATGATCTAAGTAGTGGAAGATTAAGGGTTCATTTCATATTATGAAAATTAATTCAAAGAACGAGTTAGCAACAATTACAATTATTTATCATGCATACGTGTTCGATTCTTGGAAATTACAAGATTATTCAAACAAAACCATAGGTTCCTATCAAGCAATCGGGTTTTTTTTCTGAGAAACAGACATAATCCAAAAAAAATCCAACACGAAGTTCAGAAATGAAGAAATTCATGTGCTCGTCTATTTGAAGAATAATTATGGACTACAAAAGCTATTAAAAAGAATGTTGGTTGGAAAATTACCTAGAAATGGAGAAGTCGGCAATGATCAGCCTCAAACTTCCTTAGAACTACCACACTCAGCCTTGGAAGATCATCGAAAAACGTAAGAATATAGATGCGCAGGAACTCACTCTCGATATGCTCTCAAAGGTTTGGAAAATGTAATAAAGTCCACGGTCGGAACAATTTATATAAGAGAACGTGGGAAGACGAAGTGTCAACTTGAAACCACCGCGGCACCATAAGAGGACTCAAATAAGTCGCAGCCCCAATCTCAATCTCTTATCACTACAACTTGGGGGGCTTATTGATAGTACAAATACAACACCCTGACGCGGATGATACTCTATAATACACATACTTATATGTCGCGGCCCTACTCAGTATAGGGTGCGGACCTACTCAACACAGGGTGCGGCCCTACCAAATACAGGGCGCGGCACATATAACTTGCCATTATAAAAAGGCCACAGCACTACCCAGTACAGGGTACGGCACCTTTGGCTCTAGCCATTTGCAGGATGCAGCACTCACATTGCTTGCTTTACAGGCCGTATCCCTCTCCATTACAACAACTCCAGATTTTATGTACATCACGTGCTTAGAGTAGAGGACCACACCTCGAAATAGGGTATCGATTCCTCTCCCTCAGGGAAGTTTCTACAACACCTAGTGGAGCCTTGCTAAACTCTCTCTACGCAACTTCAACATGGAGCTTGGGGGTAACTCATCTACATCATAGCCAGATCTCTAGCACACCCAGAATCCTCAATACTGCCATGTATTCTCCTTTATTCTCATACTTGTACGACTCTTTAGGCTAGATTATATTGTATAATGCAACGCATATAATGAGAACGGAGCACACAATGGACGTGGCCTATTTTAGGGGCTGAACCACTCTATATCTGGTCTTATCTCTCTCTTTACTTGCTCTATTTACTTGTTATACACTTTATACTTGATTTGCTGATACGATAATGACAAAGTGGACGATTTCTCATACCATCAAACATACTTTCAAAGTTTCCCTTGCTTTAACATTTTCTCAATATCATCTTTGAGAGCAAAACATTTATCTGTCGTGGTCGTGGTCTTGGAGGAAATCACACCATTTGTACTTGTCCCTCTTGTGAGGAGGTAACTTGAGCTTTTCATGCCACCATAGTGCTCTATCATCCTTTATTTAATTCAAGATTATCCTCCAGCCTTTCCTCTGCCTTCATTGTTGGCTGGGGTAGGCACTTGTTCTTGTCCAGTAATTCCCTGATGACTATTCACTTCCTTTTGTTCTCCTTCTCGGCCTTGTAGAGCCCGACCATCACCACGTCCACCATTTTCTCTAGAGGAAGCATTATTGTGAGATCAGGAAAGATGATCACATAAATCTCTGACAGGGCCGAGATGATCAAATATTGACACTCTGCTAAGACAATTAAAGGCTGAAGTTCTTGGTCGGCCTTCTGGTGTCGGCCTTGAACTATTTTTCATTTAAGTTAGTGTTGGTCTAAGCGTGTCACCATAAATCTCATACAGTTCTCAACAATCCTGTTCATCACAATCCCGATCATTTGGACCCTCTTACACTTGCTTCCCCAAATGAAGTCATCTAGGATCAGCCACGTCTCTTCGTCTCTAGTGGCATTTCAATTTTTTTATGGGGCCGAGTGTTGTCCCACTGTCACCATATCCACAACCTCCCAGGTGATTGGAGTGATGATCTTCATCGCTGCTCTTAGAGTCCTGGACATCATGGATTGGCTCAAAGCCATGAATTATTTGTGTATATTTTGTTAGTTGGACACTAGCGAACGGAGTGCCACCACCACGTCAGTCATTTATGATTGAGGTGGCACTTTGCTGGAGTTGGGGTCAATGCCTAGTGGTGGATCTAAAGCCATATCTCTGATGAGAGTGTAGATGAGCTAGATGAGCTAAAAGATTTTTGAAGGTCACAACTAAAACTCTACAGGCCCAGTAAAGGTGGAGATAGATCACCACCAGAGATTCAAGTAGGATCTGAGCTAGAAATGAGAGGAAGGAGATGAAACCTCGCTTCCCATAGAATTCACCAAAATGATGATATCATAGATATCACCACTTAAACTTGTAATGAGCTGAAGCCTGTAATCTACAGTAATGAAGATAAAAGTAGCAAAAGTCAATATAACAGGAGATGCGGATAAGAGGATGAACACAATCATATAAGTGGTTCAGATTTTGGCCTACTCCACTATACTGGTGTTTGTGCATTTTTATACTAAACAATGGAGCTCTAATGGCTCAAAGAACAACTCTCTAGCACTTTCTCTCTCTATAGTATGTTTAACAGAGCTTGGGCTAGGGTTTTGAATTTTCCACCCCCTCAAGGAAGAAGATGACAAGTATTTATAGTCCTTGGGGTGCACATTGTACCCCCCAAGCATGTAATAAGCATGCCTAGGGTGAAGCTTCTAATCAGATCGAGTCGCATGTCCCTCGCACACAAATGTCATGATGATGCAATATTCCCTCATGTGTTCATAAAGATCTTATTATAACTTCCTACCCACGTGGACTACTCATGATTAAACCCTGTGTTACAGATGGGTAGATGTCATCTCAAAAGGTCTCGGCCTGGCCAAGACTGACACGTTTGACGCCCTTGTAAGCAACTATTGAGCTGGGTTAGAGTATGTTCTTAGATGTCTTAGTGGAATGAGGCTGAGACGAGGCTGGTGGAGATATCGGCCCATAAGTTTGGTACGAGGCTGAGACTATTAAGGAATGACCACTTCAGAGGAATCCACGACTATTTGACTTGATGAGTGAGTAAGGTCGATGTGGCCCGGTTGAGGCTCGATAAGGACGAGGCCACACTTATGTATTTCACATCCGTCAGTCCTCGATGTTGGGGAGAAAAGGCCTATTAATCCTTCGGCTACTCAAAATGCAAATAAGATGCCTCAGGTGTAAGAAGACATACCTCCCCTTCGTAGGTTGGTAAGGGTTCAGGGCACTACTTCTCGTTATGGAGATGTACGGGAGTTCAAGTTTGACCCTACTTACAATATAACACCCGAGGAGTTAAGGGTCGATCCAGACTCCATTTTCTACCATGCTAACAACACTACTGATCGGCTCAGCTATCAAAGCCACAGTAAGGATTTTGAATTTGTGATAGTTTATGACCCTTATGATTTGTGGAGGTTAACCCGGTATAGGCTTTCAGTGGTAGGCTCTCCTTCCATTCAATAATTTTGCCTCTTGTGTTGCATTTTGATTCTAATAACTTGTCTTTTTCTAGTTATTAGGTTGTCATGCCATGTACAGCTTTAAAGTAGAAGGTGGTGGTGAACTATTACACTTTTGAGGAGTTATATGAAGAGAAAACGAAGCTAAAAGTAGACTTTGAGTAGGTATATGGGAATTTGAAGAAGACAACTGACGAGCTGATAGAGAGAGATAATAAGTTGACGACAAAAATGACCGAGCTGAGTAAGGCGGAAGATGAGATCACCAATCTTAAAGATAAGTCCCAATCTGATGATGCCACAATCAAGAGCTTAAATGAGGCTTTCGATGTTGCTTAGAAGGCCCTAACAAGGCGACACGGGATAAGGCAGTCATGTCTATCGATCTACAGAGTGTCGTGAGCCCCTTTCTTCTACCGAGGTGATGGGCATCCAGAAATACAAGTCCTCAGTTGACTATAATGTGGATTGTGTTGGTTTCTTCTTGGATGGATACTAGGAGATAAAAAAAAGGGTCATGACCCATTATCCCGATATTATCGAGGAAGTGAGTGAATGGAAAGGGGACCATGTGGAAGCTAATGCCTTGGTTGAGGAGGATGGTGATGATGCCCCTTTAAATGATGCTCCTGTAGATGACCCTTTTCTAGCACAAACTACTCTGGGATCTACTAACCCAAATATTCTTGTTATTTGACTTTTTCTTGAAGCTTACTTGTATTTGTTACCATCCTTTTTGAACTTTTTAGTGCAATCTCTATTTTCATTTTATGGGAGATCGCAAATGGATATTTATACAGTAACTACTTGTTCATTTTCTTCATACAAAAATATGTTTAAACATGCCTTTATATATGAAGCACCATGAATGGTGATTTTTGTACAACAACTGTTTTGCTTTTCTTTATGTTGTTGTAAAAAACTTTTAATGTGCTAATTTTGTATATTTAAGTACGAAAGTGATTGGTCACCTCTGTTCGCAACCCATTGGGTCGTACAGAGGCTAGGCCGAGTTCTTTGTTCGCAACTTAGTAAGGATAGGTGTACATGGAGCTAACTTTCTGTTCATGGTCCGTTTTATTTAACGGGACTAAACAACTTATATTCGTGACTTGTTTGTTCAAATAAGTCATATGGATTGGGTTCGTCTTGTTCGTGATTTTGTTCAACGAAGTCATAAAGATTTTGTTCATCGTGTTCATGACTTGTTTATTCAACGAAGTCATACAAATTATGTTCGTCCTATTCACAACTTGTTTGTTCAACAAAGTCATAGAGGTTATGTCCGTGACCTATAAGGACATACAGTAAGTTTGTACAGTTTTCATTCTGCATGGTAATTAGATATGTGTGCGCATATCTTATTCCCAAAAAAGAAAATAATGATAGAAAAACATGGAGGCTAAAACATAATTTTATTTATATAAAATTGATAAATACATGACTAAGAGAGATAATTTTACTGATAATACTTTCTCAGATGCTCAGAATTCCACTAGTTCTTAAACTGTTCGCCCTCCCGCGCTTTGATGTTGTAAGTTATAAGCCTTACCACGCTCGTCACCCAGTACGGTCCGTGTCAGTTGGCTCGAGTTTTTTATTCTTCTCGATCACCTTCTTTAGGATATACTCCCCCTTCTTCAAACTACTCGGATGTGCACGTTGGTTGTAGTAATGGGTAGTAATCTACTGGTAGGCGGCCACACGTTGTCTCATGTTCTCCCTGACTTTTTTAATCAGATCGAGATCCACCCTCCTCATCAGATCAGTTTTCAGAGAATCAAAGTTGAGGACCCTATCACTGGGAAGCCCTATTTCTATGGGAACCATAACCTCCATGCCAAAGGTGAGCATGTACGATGTCTCACTTCTTGCCATTCGCGGAATGGTTCTATAAACCAAAAGTACGTTGTGTAACGTTGGTCCAATTGCCCTTTGCATCATCCAGTTTTTTATTGATTCCATCCAGCAGCGTTTTATTGGTGATTTTAGTTTAGCCATTGCACTGGGGATGTCCCAGAGCAGAGTGTAGCTTCTGGATGTTGGATCGGGTACAGTAGTCCTCAAAGTCTTGATTATCAAATTATGTACCATGATCTGTGATGAATGCATAAGGCATGCCGTATTGGCAGATAATATTCTTCCAAATGAATTGGAAGACCCTTTTATAGGGCATCTCAACCAATTTCTCAGCCTCTACCCATTTTATAAAGTAGTTTACTTCCACTACGAAGTATTTAAATTACCCCATTTGTCTTCAATAACGGTCCGACCAAATCGATTCCCCATATCACAACAGCTAAGGCGATGTGATTGGTCATAGTGGTGATCCTGGTCTGTGGTGGATGTTGACATATTTCTGACACTTGTCACATTTCCTCGCATAATTAGCACAGTCTGCCTTCATCGTTGGCTAATAATAGCCTTAGTTTATGATGCGCTTTACCAGTGATTTTTCAACAAAATGTGCTTCGTAGCATCCCTTGTACACTTCCTCAATTAGCTTGTTGACTTCTGTGTGATGGGCACTCCTTAATAATGAGATGATGTATCCCCTCCTGTAAAACAGCCCAACTGATGTTATATAGTGATCCACTTCTTAGCTCAACTTTCTTACTTACTTCGGGTCAGAGGGGAGTTCTTCAGTCTCAATGTATGCTCGAATAGGATCCATCAATGATGGTCCTAATCTCACTTCCATCACTTTTAAGCTCTTCTCATCCATGCTTCTGTGGGTCAATATTTTAATTGGTATCTCCTTAAATCAGTCCTTGTGGCTGAGGCCAATCTGGCTAAGGCATCTTCTCAGGCATTTTTTGATCTAGGTATCCTCATAACCTTTACTTTTACAAATTTTTCTAACCACTTTCTCACTATGGCCAAGTACTTTGCCATGGATTCCTCCCTTACTTGGTAGATCCCCAGCAGTTGGTCGACCACCAGCTAAGAGTCACTATGTGCCACAATATAGTCAGCCCCTAGGGATGAGGCTAACCCAAACCCAATAATCAAGGATTCGTACTCAGACTCATTATTTAAAGCTTCAAACTGAAAGCACAAAGCGTACTCCACATCTATTTCATCTGGAGTGACGATGATGATACCCGCACTACTACTCGTCGATCAAGATGATCCATCAACAAGCAACTTCCAGATAACGTTGTCCTAGACAAAATCTGCTTCTTCAAGTTTTCTAAATCTGAACAACTTATTTTGAGACTCATCGTGCTGATCCTTGTCACCCTTTTTTTAGGAGATCTCTCCACAAGGAGTCTGCTCTATTTCGCTTGAAATAAAGCTCTTTTTTGAAGAAGTTTGCTTGTCTTCATAAACGAAGATATCTCCCAAAAGAGTCTTCTGGGATGGCTTTTCCTCATAAGTGAACTCAACAATGAAATCGGTTAATGCTTGTCCCTTCATGGTTATCCTAAGCTTGTACTAAATGTCGTATTTGTCAAGCTCGATCTTTTAAACCATTAGCCAACCAGATTTTTCTAGTTTATATGAGATCTGCCTCAATGGTAGGTCAGTGTAGACCACAATGGTGTGGGCTTGGAAATATTACCTCATTATCCTCGAAGTTTCCCTCAGTGTTAAGGCTATTTCTCCATTTGTTGATACCGAATCTCGAATCCTTGATATGCTTTGCTATTGTAATAAATCAGCCTTTGAATTCCTTCCACATACCTTACCTGCGCTGAACTGACAGTTGGTTCGAACACGGCAAGATATAGGTAAAGACTTTCCCCAACAACAGGTTTTGACAAGAGGGGGGGCGAGCCTAAGTACCACTTTGTCTCCAAGAAAGCAGTCTCGCATTCCTCGTTCCATTCAAAATACTTTCTCAACATTTTAAAGAAAGGAAGCATTTATCTATGGCTCTAGAGACGAGCCTGTTAAGTGCGGCCACTCGCCCTGTTAGTCATTGCACGTTTTTTTATTGTGTGGTATTGCATATTAATAAGAGCTCGGATCTTTTTGGGATTGGTTAATACCTCGCTGATTAAAAATAAAACTCGGGAACATGCCATCCCTCACTTCAAACACACATTTTGTCAGATTTATCTTCATCTGTTGCTTTTCCAGTTGGTAAAAATTCTGCTCGAGGTCTTCGATGTCATTGGCTTCCGTTTTTCTTTTCGTAAGTATATCGTCAACATATACCTCCATGTTTACCCCAATCTTCTCTTTAAATACTTTGTTCACCAGTCACTTGTAAGCAACGCCTGTATTTTTTAAACCAAAAGGCATAACATTATAACAATAAGTACCTCAACTAGTTATGAAGGATTCCTTCTCTATATCAGAGGGATTCATCCCAATCTGGTTATATCCAGAATAGGTGTCCATGAAGCTGAGGAGCTCATGGCTTGAAGTTGCAAGAACCAGCTGGTCAATCTGGGATAATTAGTAGTGATCCCTGGGGCACGCCTTATTTAGGTCTGTGTTATCGACACACATCCTCCATTTATCATTCTTCTTACACACCATCACTATGTTGGACAATCATTCTAGGTATTTGACATCATCGATAAATTTAGCCTTCTAAAGTTTAAGGACCTCCTCCTAGATGGAGAGGTTCTTCTTAGCGTTAAGAACCCTTCATTTTTTCTTAACTGGCTTATCTCCTCTCATCACGCTCAACTCGTGGCAAATGAAATCAGGATCAATCTTGAGAATGTCTTCGTGGCTCCATGTGAACCCATTCTGGCATTACTTTAACAAGTATATGAGCTCCTGCCTTAAATGGGGATCTAGTGATGATTTGATCTGGACTGTCCTATCTGGATGGTCAGCATCAAGCGAAACTATCTCAATTTCTTCAACTTCCTACCCTTTGACCAATTTTGCTTCATCTCGAGGATTAATGGTTTCAATCTGGTAGGTGGTCGTCAGCTTCCTATACTCTTCCTGGTCGACAGAGGTGTAATATCACTCTTGTGCCTCTTCTTGGTTGCCTTTGATGACCCCCACTCCGTAATGATTTGGAAACTTCAAGCATTGGTGTACTGTGTACAGGACAGCCTCTAGTATCATGTTGTTACGTTTTTTCTTGGCACGAAGAATCGAACATTCCTGGTTCGATATGTGCCCACTATGACCTCAATTTCCACTGTTCCCAATGGGTACACCCTTTCCCTTAAAAATAATAATAGGGATCATTGGTATGGCGTTAAATTACTATCTCAGAGCTTCAACATTCTAAAATAGTTATAAAACATAACATCTGTGGAGTTGTTATTGTCAACCAATATTCTGGCGACTCTTCCTTTGTTGATCATCATAGTGATGACTAAAGTGTTATCATGAGGATACAGTACCCCATATAAGTCATCTTTAGAGAACCAGATGATTAACTTATCCTTGTTCGCCTTGTGGGGGTGCGTGTCCACCTCTGCTGCCAAGTTAATTTTCCTTACATGAGCACAAGCTTTGGCCTCAATTAGATAGGTCTTCCTTTTAGTTGGGTCTTCTCCCCCACCCGCATATACTTCAATAATGAAGTGACTCCCAAAGGATATCATGACGACCTCATATAAAGGCTCATTATATTTTAATCATCATCCAAGTCATTATTCCTCCCCCGCTTCTTACCATCTATTCTACAGAACGATGACTCTAATCGTCTCCTAGCCTTACGCTCATCGCAATCTGGTCGACCATCCTTATCCACATACCTGGACGACTTTCTTTTCCTGATTAGGCCTTCTATCTCATTCTTCAAGGCGATGTAGTTATGAGTGTTATGACTGTGATCCTTATGAAACTCATAGTACTTGCTTCTAGCCCGCCTATTCGCCAGTGCATTCAGATTTCGAGGCCATTTTAGTTCCTTGCTTTATTGGATTTCCTCATGAATGTGATGGATCCCAACTATCAGTGGGGTATATTCATCATACTTCTTTGGATTTTTAACCTTCCGATCTTTCTGATCCTTCTTGTCGCTCGCCTTACTGGACGATGACTTGGGATAGTCAGACTCCTTAGCAACCATAACTTCTTCGGCGTTTATAATTTTTCTCTCTTTAGCCAGCAACTCCATCATTGTCCAGTGTAGTTCCTTCACCAATGCCCAAAATAGCTTCCCCGAACTTAGGCCACTCATCAAAGCAGTTATAGAGGTTTGTTCATTATAATCTACCACCTCCTGCTTTTCAGTGTGAAAGTGGGTGATATAATCTTGGGTGATTTCATCAGCCTTCTATGAAACACTAAGTACATGGGCCACTCTCTTCCTCTATTTTGCACCAAAATAGAAGTTACTGACAAACAAGTTTTCCAGCTACTGGAAATTGGATATTTTTCCTCAAGGCAAGATATTATACCAAATTTGAGCCAAACATGTCATTGTGTTGGAGAAAGCTCTACATCGCATCTTGTCAGGAATGGAATAAATTTCTACAACAGCCTGATACTTCCCTAAGTGCAAAACTTATATATTTTTCATCCATACTTTGGCGTGACAATTGTTGGCTTGAATTTGGCTGGAGTGGGATATGCCACAATAGACGAGACGAACCGAGACCCTTTCATAAAATCTCTTTATAATGGGTTCTTTGACTAGCCATCTCTTCGAGCTGATCCTCCAAGGGTTGGATAGATCCCTTCTATGACTATTTATCCTCTTTAGTTTTTCCACCTGTTGACTCAGAAGCCTCAATGTTTAGCTGAGCTTTCCCCCTATGCAATCTTTTCGAGTACAATCTATGCTCGGGAAGATCGATGGGAGCCTCCAGTGATGGATCTGCTTAGATCACCTTTTATATGGTCGCAACCTTGAGGTAATGTTATTGCCTGCCAGCGATTGTGATGTGGACCCAATCGGTCGAATATTGACATATTCTATACCTTTTTCAGTACACTAGGATCCTCTTTAGAGAAGGATTATTCGTCATAATAGCCGAGTGACTGAATGGAGGGCATGGCTCTGGGGCGATAAGATTGATCCCATTGAGATTTGAATCATCGGGTAGACCCATGAGATCCTAGGCTCAGCCTCTAGAGCTTTCCTTCGATACTCTTGTCTCGTGTCTCTGTAGGGCGCTAGGGAAAACCTTACTCCCCTTCTTCATAACATCTTCAGCTCAGGGGTAACGATATTTGAGTTGGGCTATGCTGGCCTGGTCTGGAGAGTGTGTGCTAAGTGCTTGACACTCTCTTTCATCGCCTCTTATCCCTTGGCCAGACTCATCAGTAGGCTGTGCAAGTCTCCCAGCGTAGTGGGTGTGGCCAGTGTTGGGACCTCTACCATACGAATGCTCTTATGATTATCCACCATTCTCACATGTTTTAGAGTAGGTGATGAACGAATAATTTAGGTAGGGATCACAATGGCTTATCGTGTTCCCACCGACGATGCCAATTTGTTATCGTCCAAAAATAGTGATAGCAAATAAATGAAAAATAACTGAGATAATGAGTAATAAAGAGAATGGGTGTGAGAGATA
This sequence comes from Sambucus nigra, assembly GCA_949130495.1. Taxonomy (NCBI): domain Eukaryota; kingdom Viridiplantae; phylum Streptophyta; class Magnoliopsida; order Dipsacales; family Adoxaceae; genus Sambucus; species Sambucus nigra. Next base: position 539,939,939 of record OX422215.1, on the reverse strand, counting down.
ATTATAATGAGACATAATTTATGTGGTTCGGCCTTAGAAGGAAACCTACATCCACGTGAACCACTCACTCTTCCTTTTCTGTTGCCAGATGTACAATTAGGGTTGCGATCATTACAAAAAAATTATTGATCCCCCTTTCCATGTGGGTTTGCCCTCTTATTATAAGTAATTTTGTGGAAAATAATTGGGAGACAGTTGGACTACCTTTATAGGTCAGGTAGTTACACCAATACAAATGTGTTAACTGATTGATAACAAATTAACATGCCTTCGATTTTGTGTGGACGTTCTGAGGAGTGTGCTAGTAACAAACACACAACAACCAAGTTTCCCTTTTCCATGTGACTTGTGACAAATTCATCAGGTATATGTGTGAACACGGCCACATGATGTGAACAAGTAACTGCACTAGAGGAGGACTGCTATCCATTGAGGCTGGTCGAACAGGCTGGTGCCTGAGTCGACCTCATGTTAGAAGTGAGGCCCAGTACGTGTTTAACAACGATGCATCCTCTCTTGGCATCATTTAGGCTCCACACAGGCTCGATTAACAAGGGTATAACATACATAATAATAAAATAATGTATCAGAAATCAATTTTTGTCTAATTTTATATCGTGTCATGTCATTGTATCATGTTGTTCTAAATCGGTTGTTCTAAGGGGTCATGTCATACATATATAGACAATTGTAAATAAATATAAGGGTTTTGTTCCAATTCCTATTCATATACATACGATACATATAGGGTTGTCATATAAGTATTAAGTAAATAATAATAAAATAATCTATTAAAACTCAATATACATCTAAATTAAGTCAAAGATCCTTCAAATTAAGGTTGCATCAACAGCATAATGGAACATTGTAGGTCCCTTTAATTCGACTTCTTGAGTAGTCAAACCCTTTGGTGAATGCATAACAGCATACCAATTGTTATCGTTTGTGCACTTTGAGTAGAATAACTTCTTTAAGTTTTGAAAGATACAAACAAAAGGCTCGTCGACCATGTTATCTTAACTCTTCATCTTAAATATATCTACCAAGACAAGTTGTGTGGCATGATCAACTTTAAAATCATTAGTATTGTCCTCTACCTTCAATCAGTCATAATAGAAAACGATTTATTTGAAATTTAAGTAATCTAACTCCAGGATTTGTTAGATAATCTCATAATAGGTCAGCATCGTATCCTTTGTACTTTTATCACCTTTTTTTAACTAACAGAAAGTCAAGGTAGAAATTTAAATTTTGCTGCTTTGCATCAATAGTTTTTCCTTGCATATGTATGAGACGAAATCAAAACCTTTGGTGTAGAGTTTTTTAAAATCCTTTGCATAAAAATTGGGACCTTTGTATGAAAGCCTTGAAGATACATCACCTTTTTTTTAAAGTTTCATTTATTATTGGATTTGTATTAGGGTATGTTTTACAATACATGCGTAAGTGACCGCAATAAAAGAGTTTACAATTACCTTTTCTGATACCCTTGCCCTAAAATCATTAATCACATATGTTGAACCTTTTCACTTCTGATTTTAGGCAATTTACTCTCATACTTCTTATACATGTTCATGAAATTGTATAATTTTTTATGGTAATTAGATAATACAGCTAATTAAATAAAAATACTTTATATATGTAGGTACTTACTCTCTTGAATCTTCAACTTCATCTTGCAATTCCAATACATGGTGAATTGCTTGCTCGAATTGCATGTCGGTAAGTCTCATTTATTTAGGTTTCTCATAAGGAAATTCATCCTCAAACTTGTCAAATTCTTTGACTACTCACTCGCCACGAGGATTGAACCTCCTAAGCCTTTGTTCCAGTATATGTTCCCGAGCATGTAATGATGATTCTTCTATTATGTATTCTTCGGCAATTGACCCTCCAGTATATCATGTATTCTTAGCATAATCTTTGAAGGTTATCAAGTAATCGAAAGGATACATTCAGAGATACCTGATAGGTTCACACAATAATGCCTCCTCGCATAGATGCACAAGTAGGTAGACGGTGATGCCAAGGAATAATGGAGAAAAATATTTCTCTATGACACAAGTCACTTCGGCTAAAATTGCTTTCACAGCTGCAATGTGCTTTCTATTTACAACTTTTTTCACACAGTAAGGTGAAGCGCAAAATAATCTACATAATTTTTGTGTGGAGATCTTTGTGCTCATAAAATCAAGGCCTAAACAACAAAGGGATTAATTAAATTATGACATACCAGTAGTGAGACTTGCACCATTTCAAATAATTTATTTTATAGTTTACAACCCTGCACAAATTACCTGAATAATTGGTTAGAGTCGCCAAGTTGAACAACATGTATATGAGGATCTTTTTCTCACTAGTAGTCAAAGTGAAAGCACCCAGGGGAATCAAATTTATTCTTGTTGTAGTATCATTTTTTAATGACATTTTTTTATTTTCACCTCATTTAAATTGTAGCGTGCCTTCTCTCCATCTTTTGAATGAGATCCACTAAGACATGTTCCTATTAGATGTTGTGCATAATTCTTCTCCGTGTGCATCACATCAATTAAATGCTTTACACGGTGTTTTTTTCAATACAACAAGTCAAATAACATTGACCGTATAAACCATGCCTTTAATTTACTAGGATTTTTCGGATCCTCCCTAACTTTTCACTTCAGACCTGCAAACAGAAGGTGTTTTCCAATAAACTAATTCCTGGAAGTTGCAGCCTTCGCCTTGGCCTTCTCCTCGATTTGATAACCAGAATTTCGAACAGGTTGCATCTGATGCTCATAACTAGTAGGAAAAATATTAGACTTTTCATCCCTCTAAGGGTGATTGTTCGGTAGAAATATGTGATGATCAGCAGAATATATCTTACCACTATATTGTAACCAAGAGGAATCAGTTTCATCCACATATATGGGACATTTATATAACCATGAACATTACAATCGAAAAAGGTTCCATAGGCAGTAAAGTCATGGATCACCCACAACACCATTGATTTAAATGTGAATTCTTCACCCTTCTGAGAGTCAAATACCCTCACGCCTTCATCCCATAACTCTTTTAGTTATTTAATTATTGGAGATAAGAAAATATGAATATCCTCGTTGGGATCCTTTGGCCCAAGTATCAACAAAAATAATAATGCGAACTCGTTACTCATGCGCAGGGTTGTGGGAGACCTAAAGGTGCTAAGAGAACTGACAAATAACTCTAATTAGGCATAAATTGAGATCCTCCATGTTGTTGACGAAGAATTTGGCACAATGCCTTGATTTTATTTATAATTCATCCCAATGTATTATTAACATAGCTCGTGCCCTTCTTAAGATCTAACACTTCCTCTTTTGTCGTCCTCATTTCTTCCGTTTAGTTCGACATATGACTCCTCATCAAAGATAGCTCGTCCAATACAGGTGAGATGTGCAGTAATTTGGTCCTCAATATCTTGGAGCTCAAACCTCTAGGCCTAACCCTTTTATGCTCCTCAGGTACCTTGAATATGATATCTGAGTCAATGCTGTAGGGATTGCACTCCAAGTGATTGCTCTTCATGCCTTATGTGGTTTTTGTAGTATAATAATATATTTGGCCTATAATTTCAAATTATTTTATTATAGCATGTATATGATCATTAAACTCAAACTCACCCGAATCAAAGTGATCTTGTCTATGAATCCGTTAGTCTGTTTATTTTGTAAGGCATGCCAGTAGAAGTTGACCCGATTAGGGTCAATCCCTTCTTTTGGAGTCCCCTTTGTCCTCTTCACCCTTTTATCCTTCAAATAATCATATGGTTTGGATCCCAAGTTTGTGGACATCAACTTTCTTTCCATGTTCTCTCTATTTTTCTCCCTACGGATAAGTTTTTCCAACGTGGCCACTTTTTCGATGAAGTCGTTCCATTAGTTGGCAGGTATTTTAACATTTTACAGAGCTTTGCCTTTCACCGCCAAAATATCATAAATCGATGTTCTCACTGGTAAGTAATGCTTTCGAAGGTTCTTTTGATATATTTTCAATTGCTCACCTACTCGGAAGGAACAACTGTCTTCGAACCGGGTGAAAATAAAAAAAATTGCAAAGTTAACAAATCATCCTTTATGACACAATAAACAGTGTTCCAGTTGTCTGCCCTCTTATGCTCAGAGTCATATTTTCAAGAGTCTAACAACGGGCTTTAAAATTGAGACGACATTCTTTTCACCAATAGGATTCCTAGTAAAGGATAACCCATTACGATTGTTATCTTGTGCTTGGGATTCATGAATAACGGGAGTTGGGGGAGTTGGATTAACATGGCTTTGTGGAATTTGATGACTCAGAGAGGATTTAAATGTAATAGAATGGACGTCCTATGGAGTGGAGTATTGAGAACCCCCGGGTGTCGAGAATTCAGGCGGTGGATTAGGAGACAATTGAAATGGAGAATGATTGTCATTATTTTATTGTTACCTCTATTCATGTTCGGCATTTTCTACAAATAAAATAAATAAATATATTTAGCGAAAAATATATGATGATCATGTTTAAGACTATATATAAGTGTGTGTGTGTGTGTGTGTGTGTGTGTGTGAGAGAGAGAGAGAGAGAGAGAGAGAGAGCTCGATGTGTCTGATTTCCATCCACACGGTATTAATTTTTGAGTATTTATGAAAAGATGCATGTGGCCAACTAGGCGTAAGCATATTTATGATTATCGTATAAATGTTTGTGACTCGAAATCCTTTCTTCTTCAAGTTTTTGTCAAGCTTACATTTAATGTGCATATGTTGTGGGACGTCTCAATATGGGTGAATGTTTTGTTTATAAAATTGTATCCACAATGGATGCATATTTTTTTTCCTTTTCTAAGAGTGTTACTCATGCCACTGCACATTCAGGGTTATGAATGCGAAATATATTCTCTATTGCCTCATCCCAACATTCTGGCCAGGAAAATAGTATACGATTGAATATGTAAGGTTGCGAAAGATTAACTCCGTGATTTATAAGGTAATTAAATTGTTCAAATTTTCTATTCCTATACAGGTAAATAGGAGTCCTTTTTATATGAAGTGAGCTAGTAAAAATGTTTTTCGCACGAGCCAATTGTAAACTCTCGATTTTTATTGTATGTAATTATTACCATGACTCATTTTTCCTGAGAATATATATAAAAAGACGGGTGTGAATATGACCAGTATATTCTAATGTGAATGGGAAGACGAAAAAGGTATAAAAATGTCACCACGTATGGGATAATATACAAATACTCAGAATAAATCCTATAATTAATCCTAAAATTACTATGAGTCCACCCAGTTATTAACATTTTTCAATTAATCAATCAAACGCAACAAGTCCAATTTTAGTTCAATCTTAATAAAATTAATCCTAAAATTACTATGTGTCCACTAATGTGCAAGCCCTTCCACTAATTTATATTCACCCAAATAACAAACATTAAGGAAGGGGTAAACACGTCCACAACAGTTAACTAAAAAGATATATGTAGTAACAAGGTACAAAATAATACATGAACTATCAATTAAATGAATAATCATCCTTCAAGCGAAGATATCCTTCATTTGCACAATATCAATTTCAACTAATTAATGTTTCCCAACTAATCAATTAAACACAAGAAGACCAATTTTAGTTCAATTTTAATTCAGCTAATCCTTAAATTACAACGTGTCCACTAATGTGTAATCCCTTCCGCCAAATTTTGTTCACTCAAAAAGCAATTACTTAAGGAAGGGGCAATACACCAAAATAGGCGGATGGTCACGGCAAGTGATTCGGAATGAATATTCCATATTTATCCCTCTAATTTCAGTATTTTTACGGTCCCTAACATCACATTTATTACAACTAACCCTTTTGGCAAGTGTTTTATATATTTTGTATTTTTCTTGTGTTTTATAAGTAATTCATGCAATTGGACAGAAGAAAAGAGCCAAAACAATGAAAACTAATCGAGAAAGGATAGTCAAGGTGTAACACCCCTCATTTTTGGGAATATATTAAATTACACGTGTGCTCGAAATTTAACTAATTTGAGAAACAAATCGAATTAAATAAATGTTAATTAGAGAATATTGAATTAATGTTTATGTGCTATTATATTTACTTATGGGATAAGTAAATGAAAACATGTTATTTTGCATTAAGTCGTAAGTGAGTAAAATTGATGGGTTTGACGACATCTCATTCAGGATGCGCGTGTGGAATCATTGGGAATGAGATGGAAAAAGTATGTTGGGTGACTTCGATGGTGATTTCGAGTGCATCGATGATCCAAAATGGGTCGAGATAGTCAGAATTATGTATCTGGGTTAATAATCGGGTTCGGGGGACTTTTTAAAGTAAATAGGTTTTGTATAGGGGCATTCGGATCATTTTACACTTAGATTGTAACCTAATTTCGAGATTTGTGATATAAGTTGGGAAGGTGGATGGAATGGGAAACAATTTTCGGGCCAAGAGATCAAAACTCGAGAGAAGAGAGAAAATAGACATTAGAACTCAAGAGTAAGCCAAGAAATTCAATCTGAGAAAGAATTGGACCAATTTTCGGGCTAGAACCAACATGTATAGAGGATCCCAAGAAATAAATCAAAACTCTCTATGATTAAAGGAAAGTGTTTAAATTCTCTTTGATATTTTATGCTATGTCAATAATTAATATTACAGTTGGTGTAAAAATATGGATTTTTGGGTGCGATTCATATGATGAAAATAGGATTTGGGGGAATGATATTATAGAAGTTGATTTGATTATAACCCTATATAAAATCTGAGATTGATTTATATAAAAAAGATTTGATATTGAATAAAATCTGAGATTAATTTATTGAGAAGATGTGATGTTGAATGGTTCTTGGGAGAATTTAAAAAATCATGAATCTAGGGTATATTATTGAATGACGTATTGATTTAATTGATGAATCTGACATAAATTTTAATGTCAACTCAAATGCATGCCATTTTATTTTTGCTTTGAATTAAACCATGATCCATAGATGAAAAGAAAGTTATAGGTCTTACCTTTCTAATGAGCTTTGAATCAGGTCATTTGGACTTATGTGGACGGAGTAATAGCCATTTTAGTAAAAGGTGTTTAATTAGTCAAAATATTTAATTTTTGCAAATTTTGGTGTCACTTTAAATGTATGCAAATTTATTTTTAATTTGAATTAGACTTTGAGTCATATATGAAAAGAAATATACGGATCCTATCTATATAATGATCTTTTAATCGGGTCATTTGAACTTCTGGTGAGGGAGTAATAGCCGTTTTTATAAAAGGTGTTTAATCTGGAAGAATATTAAAGTTGTGCGAATTAGTATTTTTAAGAGTTCTAATAGGATAAGGACTCTTATATTTTTACTTATCTAAAGGGATATCATGGGAGGATTTTTTAAAATTCATATTAACTTATTCCCAAAAGACTTAGGAAGCATCGTAAGCTAACCATGGATGGATTCCGTGTAAGGAAATACGTGACTAAGCAAGTAAATGATCACAAGTTGAAATCGGGAAATCAGGTTAGAATTTCGAGATGGATTGACTAGGTTCTAGGGTATAATAGCATGTTGTCCATAAATGTGAAGTTAAAGAATTAATATTAAGTAAGTGAATACTTGATAAATCAAGAGTCGGGGTAGACTCAGGATCTGTGGGTTAGTGCTACGAGAGATATATGCACGATGGGTCGATTATATATATACGTACTGAGTGAAATAATATGTATATATATATATATATATGGACATACATGTGTGATTGATATATATGAAACATACCTACTATATGGATGCTTGGAGGTTGCGCGTAGTGGGAAGTCCCCCCTGGCGTTGACCAGCGGACGTTGGACTGGTTCCCTGAGTCATAGGACCGCTGCATGACCACTGGATGTAAGTTTAGAGTCTAGTGGGATAATGTGGTACGAGGTCATGACCCACGGATGTATGTCTATGGCCGCCTCCAGTTATGTGTTTACGATTTGGGTTCGATGGTGTGATTCTGAGCCGTTTGCCCAGGAGTAGTACGTGATGTACCTGGAGCCTGATAGCATGCTAGAGAATGCATCCGTGAGGTTAAACTCTAAGGATGCGGTTATACGTACATAACGAGTGATATATATGTATGTGTATAAGATGTGATATGCATATGCAAATATATGTGGGATAAATACATTCAAGTGAAGTAAATGAATGTGTGAACAGTAAATTATATACATTTGGAAGAACAACTCGGGGATGTTATGTTTAAATACTTATGTAAGAGTGATATACCTATATGTGAAAATTAAACGAATGTGTGAACATTGAAATCATATTTAGCGTAAAGTTAAGTTAAACAGTTAACTAAATGATTATAATTGTGAGTTAAAATGATAAAGCTTGTGTGTTAGCTAAATAAGAAATGAAACAAAGTAAAATACGTTTAGCATGGTTGGACTAGAAGATTCACGAGTGGGAATAATTTAAGTTATGGTACAAGTTAGGCAGGGTAGCATAATGAGGGTGTTTAAAAGACATGTGTTCGGTGCGCACAATAGATGAGGGGCGAGGATTATCTCATGGGAGTGAGACACCAGTTTAAATATGAACAATTACATTGCATATTTATTATTGTATTTTAAACACTTGAAAAATATTTTCAAATGGTTTTTGGGCTCCAACCCGTATCAAACTCTTTTCAAAACCTTTTAGGTGCTAAGCCTCGAGGATGCAGGCTTAGCTATCTTTCTGGTCAAACGACGTTGTAGAAGTTGTGGATACCTGAAGGGATTTATTAGACGCTTCTATCCTTGTGATCTAGATAGGATGCATCCTTAGGTTTTAATTTGGGCATATCGCCCGGTTAGACAGTATTGTATTATTCAGAATATATGCTTTTCTGTTTGGGTTGGACTACTGTATTGGATATTTACCAAAAATCATCGGTTAACTTATTTATTTCATCTCATTAAGTAATCATTTTATTTGTGTGGTGAATGTGTATATAAGTTATATGGAACGGTTTGTTGCATTGATTGGAAGTTTTCTTAGATCAAGTTAACTTGGCAATAATATTTTAAAATTTTTACATCAAGCCTAATAGGTTATTAATAATTAAATTAATTTTCAACTGTAATGCTAAGAATGTACCAGATTGAGATTCCAGTTTTACTTTAGTAGAGTACTGATAACCCGTTATTAGAATAGGCAGGGTGTCACAGATGGTATCAGAGAATCGGGTTCTTGTGTCCTTTGGATTTGTGCGGACTTCCAACATTTTCATTGTTGTTTTATCTTTGATGTAGAGCCCTATGCTTAGGACTATTGATTCACATTACGCGCTAGTGTGTATAATTGAAGAGAACCTTGTATGAGTTTGGTTTGGTTTCGGATGGAGAATAGGATATTAAGACCAGATAGGATTATAAGGAGGGCCATAGAAGGAGAAGCTCAGTGGGAATCGCAGACTATTCAGGGGACAGTGATCTACACTATGGTTGCCACTAGTATTTCTCAAGTTGTTACTATCGCGATGACCGTCATGGCATAACAATTTTCCCAAGAACATCCACAATAACCAGTAGTGTCAATTCAGGCTCATCCAAAGCAGTCAGTATGGGAGAGAGTTAGAGGGGCCTTTCAAAATGGCCATCCGCTAGAATTTTAGGGAAATGCAGACACTGTAGTAGCTAACCAATGTAAGAAGGACATACAGAGCAATTTACATAACTGATATGCCCTGAATGTATCCCCTCGGCTCAGAGACATCAACCTCGGCCCATGGAGATGCCGAGGTTGGAAGGGCCCCAAGTCAACTACCAGCGATCTCGTCCCAAGAAAGGTCGGCTATATATCAGTCGACGTTCCTGCTACCTCAGCAGGAGAGGTCTTCATGATCCATAATGACAGATTATTCACCTGGTCATCATCTGGGCATCCAAGGTATGCAACCTCGGCTTGGAACAGGCCGAGGTGGCCATCACATCACCAGAACCAATCTCGATTGAGGATCTGCCGATGTTCCTACTGCACCACCATAACCTCGGCCCAGGCCGATGTCATAGATCAACACGCCTTACCTCGGCTTTTCCTCTAAGTCAATGTCACCAACTCATCCTATTCCAAGCCGAGGTTATGACCAATCACAGGTGGCCGAGTTCTTATGCACATATGTGGGGGATAGGAACACGTGTACACAAATCAGTTATAACAAATCATTCCCCTCGCGTGGGGGGAATATTTCGTCATCATTCTCTACATGTGACACTGACAGGTGTCTTCATCCGGTTGGCTAGATTAACATACACATGCTCACTGCATGCATGGGGGGTGCATTACACCCCCCAGGTATTATATATAGTTGTCTTCTCCTTCTTGGAGGGGGATCCCCAAATCACCAACCCTAGATGAAACTCTGTCTAAATGCACAGTAGAGAGAGAAAGCTTGAGAGTTTGTATCTATGGCCATTAGAGCCCTCATACAGTGATACTAATCACACACTTGCACAGTGGACGTAGGCCTGATTGGCTGAACCACTTATATTCCGGTGTGAATCCTCTTCTCCTCACCTCCTTCTACTAAATACCCTTATACTGCCATTATTGACATTAAATTGAGCTTACAAACACCTTGAAGGGTGGTGTTGTTTCCAGCATTATTATTTTGGCGTCGTCTGTGGGAACGAGAAGCTGTCTCTTCCTCTTTATTAGCTTAACCTCACCGAAGACTCTGGTGGTGAACCAGGCCTCCCCCCTTGCGCGGAGTTATTTCACCATTGAAAGAGGTCTTGTAAGGTATTAATCTCATTTACTACACCAGCTCTTTTATGTTAACACATGGCGCCGGAATTACCACCATCTCTTTCGCCGCCTAGTGCCGGAGGACCTAGCTCCAGCCAGGCACTGCCCCAATCCGAAATGGCGGAAGTGGCTGTAGCTTTGAGGTCTTTAAGCAATGCAGGAGAAATTTGCGCAGCTCAGCCAAAATATGATGAGGCCACCTCGAGTCTCATCGAAAATGATCACCCCGGCGGCTGTTCAGCCCCATCCTGATGCCAAGGGACCACCCCAGGCACCGCGGAAAAACCAACCTATACCCCAGCGGAGGAGGGACGTTGCTGACCCTAGGCGCTTACGCCTGGGGAGGCAAGGAAGCCCTTGCCCTGTGGACAGGTATGATGATATAGAGGCGGAAGACGTCCCAGAAGACTATTGGGAGCCATATGAAGTTTCGAATAACACAGTTCGTCCTGCCAACCGGAGCTAAGGTTGTGGAGGCCGAAGGGGTGATGAAGCCCAACAATGAGGATCATCTTTCGATCGACTAAGCAGAGGGTCAGACTTTGAATGGCTCGGCCCAGTAAATGATCTAAGATAAAGGCTGTCAAGGTCGAGAAGTGCAGCAGGCTCACAAAGGGAAGAGAGATAATGTCGGCCCCAACCGGATGAGGAAGAGACCAGGAAGAGGTCAAAAGTTGTGGATGGGGAACCCTCACTCCACCCCTTGGAGGTGGCTAGGGACAACCTCGGCCAGGCCGACGTTGCAAGACCATGGAATGACTCCATTAAACGTCTTGAGGACAAGATAGAAAACCTCATCAAAAGTTAAGATCCACTACAAAGAGGTTTCTCAGAGGGCTCCCTATTCATGGCTAAGATAGTAAGCTTCCCTACCTCAGCTAAGTTCAAGCCACCTACAGTAACTCCCAAGTATGACGGCAGCACCAATCTTGTACATCATATTGAGATGTACTAGTCAGCAGTGGACATCTACTTGATACCAGATGAGATGAAGTGCAGAGCCTTCTTCGGGACCTTGAAGGGAGCTGCGCACATATGGTTTACATCTCTTCCGAAGAATTCAATTGAGAACTTTAAGGGCTTGGCAGAATGGTTCATTCATAATTTCTTCTTTGGGGTAAGACCTCAAAAGAATACCACCCATCTGTTGTACGTCAAACAAGGCAAGCATGAGATCTTAAGAGACTACATCGCCAGGTTCAATAAAGAAAAACTTGAGGTTGAAGACTACGAAGAGAATATTGCCATGACCGCCCTCATAGGAGGTCTTCAGAAGGGGAAGTTGTTGTGGAAACTTGCATAAGACCCTCCAAAGTCCATGGCGGAGCTATTGGCAACTGCGGGGAAGGTCATGAATGCTGAAGAGGACATGGCCGCTAAGTATGAAGACGAGAACGATGGTAGCAGCAAAAAGTTCCAAAGAAAGAAGAATGGAAAGAAGAGGTCGGCTGATGATAAGTTTACGCGTTATACCCATCTTACGATTAGCTGCGAATACATCCTCAATGAGATCAAGAATGACCGATCCCTAAGATGGCCAGAGAATTTGAAGGCTCCTCCATATAAGAGGAACCAGAACTTATGGTGTGAATTCCACCAAGACCATGGCCATATAACAGACAAGTGATTCACCTTGAAGGATGAGATCGAGAAGATGTTGAAGTCAGGAAAGTTGAGGAAATATGTTGATGGTAAAGCTCCCAGAAGGGGAAGGGAAGACCCCAAAAAGAAGAGATGCGGTAAGTGCCGTGAGGATACCACAGCAAGAAGATATGGTGACTCAGACGGAGATGATGAAGACGATCCAGACCTCCCACCAAAAGATGACAACACCCGAGTGAAGAGGGTTGGTATGATCTCCTTTGGCATTAGCACCATATGCGGAGGACTTGCGGGGGGTGGTTCTGAGGTTGCTGACAGGAAAGCTCATGTGGCATAGGCTAAATTAGTGGCCAAGCTTAAAGTGGTAAACCTGACGTCTTCCGAGACTGCACAGAAGAGAAAGAAGGTAGACATGGACACTCTCGTAGTTGGATTCTCCCGAATCGACTTCAAAGGCATCCTATCTCCACATGATGACCCTTTGGTTATCATGACAAGAGTTCATGGATGTGAGGTGCAGAGAATCCTTGTAGACGGAGGAAGTTCATCAGATGTGATGTTTTGGCCCTGCTTCAAAAGCCTAGGTCTGAGAAGAGCTAGGTTGGTACCCTATCATCATCCGTTAATGGGGTTTAGCGGTGAAAAGGTCCATCCACTGGGTATGTATGAGATAGACGTGTGAATGGGAGATGAGTGGCCTAAGAGGTTAACTCGGAAGATTAATTTTTTCGTTATGGACAAAAATGTCTTCTCTGCTTATAACCTCATCATAGGAAGAGTAGCCCTTAAGGAGTTTGAAGCCATGCCATCGACGGTCCACCAGATACTAAAATTCCCAACCCGCTATGGGGTAGGGGAAGTGCAGGGTGATCAGACCATAGCACGAGAATGCTACTTCAACTCAGCTGAAGAGAGGGAGACTCATAAGAGAGTAACTACCACTTATAACATCGATACACTCGACCCTAGAGATGAAACAAAGTTCAAGAAAGGAGAGGCCTCGGAAGAGGTAGAATCCATCGTCCTCAATGAGGACGAGCCGAAAAAAATTATCCAGGTCGATAAAGCCTTAAAAGCGGAGATCAAGGAAGAGCTGATAAACTTCCTGAGGAAGAGGCAGAGTGTCTTCGCTTGGAGTCACGCAGACATACCTGGCATCAATCCCGAAGTCATGTGCCATAAACTCAACGTATCTAAGGATGCAAAACCAATAAAGCAAAGATGAAGAGTCAACTCTAGGGAGAAGTACAACATCATCCGGGAAGAGGTAAGAAAGTTGGAAGAGGATGAATTCATCAGGGAAGTGATATATTCGAAGTAGCTATCAAATGCAGTCATTGTGCCCAAGGCCAATGGAAAGTGGAGAATGTGCATAGATTTTACTGACCTGAATAAGTCTTGCCCAAAAGACAGTTATCCCCTACCTCGGATCGACCAGATGGTAGATACAACTGCATGATATGAGCTTATAAGCTTTATGGATGCGTATTCAGGCTATAATCAGATTTTATGGATGCTGAAGACTCAGAAAAGATAACATTCATTACTGATAAAGAATAGTATTGCTATAAGGTGGTGCCCTTCGGATTGAAAAATGCAGGGGCAACATATCAACGTCTTGTGAATAAGATGTTCGAAGACCAAATAGGCAAGACTATGGACGTGTATATAGACGATATGTTGACGAAGAGCTTAAAGGCCTCCACTCATGTGGCAAACCTGGAAAATATCTTCAATACCATGGACATGTACAGGATGAAACTCAACCTGGCAAAGTGTGTCTTCAGGGTAGGAGCTGGGAAGTTTCTTGGATTCATCATCAATAAAAGAGTAATAGAGGCGAACCCTAAGAAAATCAAGGCTTTGCTCGACATGAAGACACCTAGGAGTATCAAGGACGTTCAGAGGCTCACTGGAAGAGTGGCTGCGTTCAACAGATTTGTTTCCAGGGTGATCGACAAGTGTCTTCCGTTCTTCAAGGTGCTTATAAAGGCCTTCGAGTGGGACAAAGAGTGTGATGAGGCTTTTGATCAACTCAAGGCATACCTTGGGTCTCCCTTGCTCTTATCTCAGCCAATAGCGGGAGAGTGGTTGTTTATTTATTTAGCGGTCTCTGAATCGGCTATAAGTGTGGAAATTATACGAGAGGACGTTGGGGTTCAAAGGCCCGTATACTTCAATAGTAAGGCCCTTTAGGGATCTGAACAGAATTACCCTCACATAGAAAAGTTAGCCTACGCCTTAATACATGCCTCTAGGAAGATGAAGCCCTACTTTCAAGCCCATTATATGGTCATCCTCACTGACTCCCCACTAAGACAGGTCCTCCATAAACCTGGGAAGCTGGGAAGATTGATGGCATGGGCCATTGAACTAGGGGAGTATGACCTTACCTATTAGCCTAGGACAGACATCAAAGGGAAGGCACTTACAGACTTCGTCGCAGAGTTCACATGGGAAGAGGTCAAAGTTAAGAATAATCAAGAGACTGTAGAAGAGTCAAATAGCAATGTCTTTCGACACCCGAAAGAGGTTATGACCAAGAGAGTCAAAGATGGAATAGTTAAGAATGAGGAAGACCAGTACCTCTTCAGGCAGTGAATCATGTTGGAAGAGTATTTCTCATCAAATAAAGACATCTGGAACCTCTTTGTCGACGGGTCCTCTTGCGAAAGTGGGAGCTGTGCGGGGTTTATACTCTCAGCCTCGGATGGTACTAACATCGAATATGCCCTAAGGTTTAACTTCAAGGCGTCAAACAATGAATCAGAATACGAGGCCATAATAGTAGGCCTCTCCTTCGCAAGGACCATTGGTGCAAGATGACTCCTCCTTCACAGTGACTCAAGGTTGGTTGTTAATCAAGTATTGGGAGTTTATGAGTCCAAGGACGAAAGGATGGCCAAATACCTAAAGAGGGTGAGAACGATACTGCAAGGCTTCGAAGAGGTAAAGATAAAGATAATACCTAGGCAAAATAATAGTCATGCAGACGCATTAGCAAGGCTAGCTTCAGCAACGAGGATAGATATCAGAAGGATGGTCCCTATTAAGATCTTGCCCAAAGTAACCATCGAAGATGAAGAGGTCAGTAACCCTTGCCTCAATTTGAACCTAGGAGACTCATGGATGGATCCCCTTATCAGATACATCAGAGAGGGGGTGCTACCAGAGTGAAAGTTAAAGAGGAGGAAATTGAGGTACAGAGTTACAAAGTTCTCAATAGTAGGAGATGTCCTATATAGGAAGGGATTCCTATTACATCTCCTCAGATGTGTTCATCCCACCGAAGTTCCCCACGTCGTACAGGAGGTACATGAGGGTTCTTGCTCCAGTCACATCAGAGGGAGACCTTTGGACAAGAGGATTCTCATGCAAGTATATTGGAGGGCGACCTTGGTAAAAGATGATGAAGCTTACGTGAAGAGGTGAGATAAATGTCAAAGATTCTCCATAATCCCCCATCAACCTCATCAGCCTATGACGTCTATCAGTTACCTTTGGCCAGTCGCAGTATGGGGGATTGACTTAGTAGGTCCCCTACCAAGGGCCGTAAATAATTATAGATTTTTGATACTTTCCATTGATTACTTCTCCAAGTGGGTAGAGGCAGAGCCGATGATCACGATTACAGAGCATAAGACCATCCAATTTATTTGGAAGAACATTATATGTAGACATGGCCTCCCAAATACCCTCATTTCGGACAACAGAACCCAGTTCAAGAATTCTTCCCTAGAAAAATACTACGAAAGAGTTGGGATAAATAAATTTTTATCTTCTCCTGGCCGACCTCAGGCAAACGGTCAGACCGAAGTCACCAACAGAACAATCCTCGACGGGATCAAGAAGAGGTTGGAAGAGGCTAAGGGAAGATGGACTGAAGAGGTTTATGTTGTGTTGTGGGCCTATAGAACGATGGCTAGGACACCTATGGGGGAGACCCCATTTATGTTATCACATGGCTCGGAGGCCATCATACCCGCAGAGGTAGGACTCCCTACTCATAGGGTTCAAACCTACGACCCTGAGAAGAATGGAGAGGAAAGAAAACTCAACCTAGATCTGATTGAAGAGAAAAATGAAGACACAGAGATCAGATAAGCATCTTACCAGTAGAGAACAGAAATCAAGACCCATTACCGTAGGAGACCTGATGCTGAAGAAGACATTACAGAAGGCGAATAAGCTTCACCCAAATTGGCATGGTCCTTACTAAGTAATTGAGGAGGTTGTACCCGGAACCTACAGGCTAGAAAACCTCAAGGGGGAACCTTTCTCCAACCCATGGAACGCTGATCATCTAAAAAAGTATTACATATGATGTTGCAGGAGTTTGTGTAAATATATCATCTTATGAAAAGATTATTAAAGAGAAGATCAGTTTCCATGTCAATTCTTGGTTCATTATGCTCTAGTGGTAGAATTTATGGGGATACCATCTTAGTTGATGACCTCAGACCTTATAACATCATGATTTGGTGACAAGGTCTGAGTTAAGACAGCATACTTGGATGACCTTAGACCCTTGACATCCTTTATTTGGCGAAAATTATTTATAGGGATAACATCTTAGTTGATGACCTCAGGCCTTATAACATCATGATTTGGTGATAAGTTCTGAGGTAAGACATCATACTTGGATGACCTCAGACCTTAGACAGCATTTATTTGGTGAAAATTATTTATGGGGATAACATCTTAGTTGATGACCTCGGACCTTATAACACCATGATTTGGTGGCAAGGTCTGAGGTAAGACATCATATTTGGATGACCTCATACCTTTAACATCATTTATTTGGTGAAAATTATTTACGAGTATAACATCTTAGTTGATGACCTCAGACCTTATAACATCATGATTTGGTGAAAAGGTCTCAGGTAAGACATCATACTTGGATGACCTCATACCTTAGTCATCATTAATTTGGTGCAAATTATTTATGAGGATAACATCTTAGTTGATGACCTCAGACCTTATAACATCATGATTTGGTGATAAGGTCTGAGGTAAGACAGCATACTCGGATGACCTCAGACCTTAGACATCATTTATTTGGTGAAAATTATTTATGGGGATAACATCTTAGTTGATGACTTCAGACTTTATAACATCATGATTTGGTGATAAGGTCTGAGGTAAGACAGTATACTTGGATGAACTCAGACCTTAAACATCATTAATTTGGTGAAAATTATTTATGTGGATAACATCTTAGTTGATGACCTCAGACCTTATAACATCATTATTTGGTGACAAGGTCTGAGGTCAGACAGCATACTTGGATGACCTCAGATCCTTGACATCATTTATTTGGTGAAAATTATTTATAGGGATAACATCTTAGTTGATAACCTCAGACCTTATAACATCATGATTTGGTGACAAGGTCTAAGGTAAGACATCATACTTGGATGACCTCAGACCTTAGACATCATTAATTTGGTGAAAATTATTTATGGGGATAACATCTTAGTTGATGACCTCAGACCTTATAACATCATGATTTGGTGATAAGGTCTGAGGTCAAACAGCATACTCGAATGACCTCAGACCTTAGACATCATTTACTTGGTGAAAATTAATTATGGGGATAACATCTTAGTTGATGACCTCAGACCTTATAACATCATGATTTGGTGACAAGGTCTGAGGTAAGATAGCACACTTGGATGACCTCAAACCTTAGACATCATTAATTTGGTGAAAATTATTTATGGTGATAACATCTTAGTTGATGACCTCAGACCTTATAACATCATGATTTGGTGACAAGGTCTGAGGTCAGACAGCATACTTGGATGACCTCAGACCCTTGACATCATTTATTTGGTGAAAATTATTTATGGGGATAACATCGTAGTTGATGACCTCAGACCTTATAACATCATGATTTGGTGACAAGGTCTGAGGTAATACATCATACTTAGATGACCTCGGACCTTAGACATCATTAATTTGGTGAAAATTATTTATGGGGATAATATCTTAGTTGATGACATCAGACCTTATAACATCATGATTTGGTGATAAGGTCTGAGGTCAGACAGCATACTTGGATTACCTCAGACCCTTGACATCCTTAATTTGGTGAAAATTATTTATGGGGATAACATCTTAATTTATGACATCAGACCTTATAACATCATGATTTGGTGATAAGGTCTGAGGTCAGACATCATACTTGGATGACCTCAGACCCTTAATATCATTAATCTAGTGAAAATTTATATTGAGACTTCAGATTTGGACACATTGCATGGCAAAGAAAATCATTCAATAAACAATTCATCCAGTGAAGAAATAAAGCCCTCCTCAGAGGTTGACAGATTAAGTTGGGAGTTAATGCAAAAATACAAAGTGACAAAGTTTATCAGAGGTTACAAATATGTAATTAAAATTGTTCAGAGCTTCACAAAAAGAATCAAGTGTTCACAATCTCAGGATTAATGGACACATATGCATGTCCCTGACCGAGGGTGGCTACTTCCACCTCGTTATCTTGGGCATCGACATCCTCAGTCGTGGCATCTCCATGGGGGGCAGTCTCGGTAGGGGCAGCAGCTCCCTCTTCCTCAACTTCCTGCAGAGCCAGAGAAAATTTAGGATCAACATAACCCAATTCGATGAAGTCATTTGCTGTAAGGCTCCCTGATTCATTTTCCTTCATGGCAACCCATTTACCAGTAGCTTTGACCCCTCTCTCTAGATATTCAAAGCCGAAACTGACAAATTCATCAGAGACCTTGTACTCCTCCAAGATCTTCTCGGAGGCATCATCCAAGGCAGTCTTGACAGCCACATCGACCTTACACTAGAGAGAGTCATCCTGAGTCTTTATGGCCGAGTCATGATCTTCCCCCAGCTTATCCATGTACTTTTGCATCCCCTTCACACTGGTCTCAGCCTTCTTTAGAGCAGCCTTCGGACGTTCCACTTCAGTATTTAAAGTGGCCTCAGTCTTCTCGGCCTCTTGGCCCTTCTCAATTAAAGGAAGTTTTCCCAAGGTCCAGTTGACATAGTGATGCATGGTGAGAAAACCCTACAGAATATGTGAAGAGACGTCAGTCTAAGATCTGATATGGTTCGATGATGATGTTACACTTGCATAATTCAGAAGCAAGAGTTAAAGGTCTTACCTGAATAGTACGGTGAAGAGAGAATTTAACCAGTAGGGGCTTATCTAAGGAGCGGTAAAAGTGCTTGTAAGATTCGGTCATGACATCGCCGATGGCATCTAAGGGGCTTCAGACTATGGCCAATTACACTGTCACCAATCTCCAACTGCTCAAGACGAGCAATCAGTGCATCCTCAGAAGAAATGGGGATGGCACGATCCTCCTTGTTCTTCTTATGCCTCTGACCTTCAGGGGTAGGGCCGGCAGATTTTGTCTTCTTAGTAGCCTCAGCCCTTGAGGTAGATGGAGGGGAGAAGGGGCATTCAGACCAGCTTTCTTCACTAGCTTCGTGAGACTGGGGGCTTTCATCTCCCACAACTCGTCAGATATTCCTTTTGGGCGCTCTACAAGATAGAAAGGTCTAAGTTAGAGAGTCAGATATACATAAATTCAGAGGTATAACTTGTTGAAATAAAAAGCACTTACGAAGCTCTGTTAAAGGACTCCCCCAAGCCCTGTCTTAGAGATAGCAGGGGGTCGTCAGGTGTTAGAATTTGACAAGCAGACCATGATCCCCCTGATCCTGAAGGTCTTTGACCTTCTGAAGATTATTTAGGCTTAGCCCAGGGTCGGCCCTAGTAGACATTATTACCTTTCCCCATCTCAGGGATATTCTCGGCTCTAATGAGGAAGAGGGGGCACTTGGACCAAATTCCCATGGCCCTGATGCAAAGAAGTAACGTGGCTTCCAGTTATGGTTTGAGGTTTGGGTAATCTGAAGCATCCTTTTATTTGACTTCTGAAATAAAAAAATAATAATAGCTCAGATGGTTTCTGGCAGATGAAGGGACATAGCACCCTGTAAAAACTTAGACGGGAAGGACTAAGTGATGGACAGCCCTCCATAAGACAATGTCTTTAATTATCACCCTCCAAGCATTGGGTGACAACTGGGAATGAGCCAAGTTGATGTGTGCCAATATAGCCCTGATGATGGGATAGATGGGCAGATGAAATCCCAACTCGAACATCTGCTCATACGGGCAGATCTCACCATCCCGACCGTCATAAGCTCTCTCTTCCCTCAGAGGTCTCCTGAGATTTATAGAGGGACTTATAGAATATAGATGTCTGAAGGCCAGAAGGTCGACCTCGCTGACTGTACTCTCTATCTCGACCGCCTCAGAGGTGTCAACATCACTCTAAACACCATCATCATCTAGCTCAACATCGGCCCGAGCAGACGATGGGGCATCACTTGGAAACCTCTAAGCGAACTCAGCCCCTGTGACGGTCGACAGAGGAATGGCTTCAAGGATCGGTGGAACAGCCACACTTAGTCCAATAATTTTAACCTCTGAGGAAGAGGTTAATGTGCTTGAACTTTTATGAGACGAGGGCCGGCTGGAAGCCTCGACTTGATCAGGGACCTGATCCTGCTGAGTTGAGAAATCCATGGCCTCTTGGAAGGAGTCCATAGACATAGGGTCTGATATGGATGACTTAGACTCCGACATTGGAGAAGGTTCAGCTGGTACCTCCGCTTGGTTAACTGGTTCGGTTGGTTCAGGGTATATGACCGTCAGAGGTGGTGGAAAGATAGGTCTGAGGGGAATGCCTCTGCCCTACGAGCTTCCTCTTGCGCTCTTTCTATTTGCCTAATTTTTTCTAAGGTCTTCTCTCTAAAAGAGGGGAATTCCTCTAAAAGTTGGTAAAGGGGTCTGAGCATATGAGGCAGACCCTACACTTATAACTCTCCTAAATAAATAGGATTGGCAAATTGAATTAAAGATCAAACTAGGGTTTTGGTTGAAAAACAATCAAGAACAGTTCGCCAGAAAATACATGAACTCACCGAAAAACTAATAATCTCACTGGAAACCTCTTGAAGCTCACCGAAAAATGCAAAAATAAGAACAAGGCAGAAAAAATGAAGAATAAGGGACAGTAAATGATAACTGAAGAAAAGTGGTGAGAAGGAAAGAAGGGATTGCAAGAAACGACCACCCAATGCGCTTCAAACTAGAGTTCTTCTAGAGAGAGAGAGAGGCAGAAAAAATTACAGACGAAGAATGAAGGAATAGGGAAGAAAGAGAAAGGAAGTAAGGGATTAAACCCTCAAATGGCTCACACGTATCCCAAGGCCCATCATTGCCTTGGGAGCCCAAAAGACTACAATGATTGCACTTGTCAGGCACGCTATCTACTCCAGTAGCTGACACTTGTCAAGAAAGTGTTAACACTTACAGAAATTTAACTTCAGATAAACATACCCCTTAGGCACCTGATCACACAGGTAACTAAGGGCTAGGGGGTGATTGATATGCCCTGAATGTATCCCCTCGGCTCAGAGACATCAACCTTGGCCCATGGAGATACCGAGGTTAGAAGGGCCCCAAGTCAACTACCAGCGGTCTCGTCCCAAGAAAGGTCAGCTATGGATCAGCCGACGTTCCTGCTACCTCGGTAAGAGAGGTCTTCATGATCCACAAGGACAGATTATTCATCAGGTCATCATCTGGGCATCCAAGGTCTTCAACCTCGGCTTAGAACAGGCCGAGGTGGCCATCACATCACCAGATCCAATATCGACTGAGAATCAGCTGATGTTCTTGCTGCACCACCATAACCTCGGCCCAGGCCGACGTCACAGCTCAACACACCTTACATCGGCTCTTCCTCTAAGTTAATGTCACCAACTCATCCTATTCCAGGACGAGGTTGTGACCAATCACAGGTGGTCGAGTTCTTATGCGCATATATGGGGGTTAGGAACACGTGTACACAAATCAGTTATAACAAATCATTCCCCTCACGTGGGGGGAATATTTCGTCATCATTATCTACATGTGACAGTGACAGGTGTCTTCATCTGGTTGGCTAGATCAACACATACATGCTCACTGCATGCATGGTGGGTGCATTACACCGCCAGGTATTATATATAGTTGTCTTCTCCTTCTTGGAGGGGGATCCCGAAATCAGCAACCCTAGTTGAAACTCTATCTAAATACACAACAGAGAGAGAAAGCTTGAGAGTTTGTATCTATGGCCATTAGAGCCCTCATACAGTGATACTAATAACACACTTGCATAGTGGACGTAGGCCTGATTGGCTGAACCACTTATATTTCGGTGTGAATCCTCTTCTCCTCACCTCCTTCTACTAAATATCCTTATACTGCCATTGTTGACATTAAATTGAGCTTACAAACACCTTGAAGGGTGGTGATGTTTCCAGCATCATCAATAACGCTCAAAAACAATTCTTAGCAACTTTTAAGCTCGTAGGAGTAGAGTTGTAGTGGTGGAGTTAGTCACTACGTCTGAGGAGAGAGACACCATGACTATTGTGGAATTTTGGGTGCGGTTCAAATGCAAGTTCTTCCATCGGCTGTTCAGACAGAGATGCGAAGGAGGTTCTTAGACTTATCATATAATGGTAAGATAGTGACCGATTACGAGGAAGAATTCAGTCGTTTAGCGAACTTTGTTCCTTACGACGTAGATACGGAGGAGAAAAGGGTCCTCAAGTTTGTTGATGGACTCACGTGGAGGATTCGTCGGCACTTATTGGGAAATCCATAATTAGTGACTCATGTTGATGTCGGCAATGCCGCACTTTTACACTATCAAGATCATCTCTTCCATGAGAAAGGAGCCAAGAGATTTTGATAGTCTAGCCCGCAGGGCAAGATAGGATATAAATGTGCTAGTGGGGAACCATAGGGGGGATAGCCAGTAAGGGGAGCCATCTAAGAGTCAGATCAGGGGAATTACGATCTAGTGATGATGGTTTTAAATAAAGGCATCAGGTCCAGCAGTGTGCTCCACAGGGCTAGCAATGCTAAGGGAACAATGGGGATAGCCATCAGGGCCGAAACCACCAGGGCTCGAGAGAAGGGAAACCCCAATATATCCATCGGGGACAGAGACAGGAGGATTTCATGGGCATGTGTTTTATATGTGGATAGTAAGTCCATATGCGTCGAGTTTAGGATAGGATCAGGGTTCCCATCAAGGGGTAATAGTTGCAGCAGCTTTTGGGACAGTTCAGACGTGATTATTACATCCAGTAACCAATTGAGCACCCAGTGCCATTAGCAATTAAAGGTATGATCTTTATCCATAGGCATATGGGGTAAGTTTTTTGTGACATGAGTGCGTCACGGTATTTTATTAGCACTAGATTCAGGAGTGAGATGGGTTTAGTAAATTCATTGTAAATATTACGATTATGTGTATTTATTTATCATTGGGTAGAGGGGCTCTCTTTAGTCCCATCCGTAGGGCAGCGGGTGTGGACACTAGAAGGATATATTTTTGTAGATATACTCATTTTATAGAGTCATTATATTCGAGTATGATGTTATCCTGGGTATGAACTAGTTAGCAACGGTTTGAGCAATTGTAGATTATTATAGTAAGCCAATCGTGTTCGTTGTTTTAGAGAAAGATGTGTTGTTTTGCAATGTCTCGTCCCGAAAGAGGGTCGAGCCAGCGTTTAAATTATATTAAAGAGGAGACTTTAGAGATCATAGTTATCTCTTTGTATTCAATCCTTGTGCATAGGGACTTTATTAATGTGATTAAGGGGATATCGGGTTACCATCGAGCTGAGAGATTAAGCTCATTATTGATTTAGCATTGGGGATTTTGTGATAGTGTGAGCGGCGTAGTTTATGACTCCTATAGATATGTGGGAGTTGATGATTAGACTTATACGCTTTAGGATACGATTTTGAGTGTCCCGATTATGTCCTTTGGGCCTACGAGTCTCGATGACCGACAATGATAGGTAGTAATGTATCGGGGGTTTCCTTGTTTGGATTTCGCTTGTGAGAGGTCCCAAGCACAAACCCCAGTGATCATTAGGAGTTGAGAGACATGCTGGGTACCAGTAAACTGGTTTAGTACTTTAGTTATTACATGTGTATGTAGATAACACTTTGAGCTGAGAGATATTATTACGATGTGAAGCTAGTGGAGTCGGGTAGTGCTGTGTAGAAAGCATTGGGGAAAGATAGCACCACTAGTTGATAGGTGGGGAAATCTCGAGGATAATTAAGTCAAGATTTGTAGGGTAATCGAGTGTACCCTTACTGTATATCCATGCCGAGCATATTGGGCCGAGTTTGATAAATGATTATTATGTCTGTTGCAATGGTGTAGATATGCACGTGGTATAGGGTGTATGGGCGCCGTAGTTTGTTCGATTTGCAATATCGTCTAAGATTATAGGACATGGAAATAAATGTGTTGAGTCATATGCCTATAGGGAAGTTAGAAATAGAGTTGGCAATAATAATATGGACTGAACTTTGTTAGGGTTGCACCACTCGTTAGATGGAAAAGGGGTTGGACTGAGGTGATCAACTAGAGTTTAGCTATAATTGGCGATTTCAGTGACGGAATGGATGGGTAGACCGATGGAGTCCATTATTGGGTTACCAATGTCGCAAATGTATCAATATTTCCTTAGGATTTTTAGGATAGGTTGACCGAATTGAAGCAGTTATTATTGATTTGAGTGAGTTACATAATCAGGCAATGTGCCCAACATTTTATTGACGGAAAGGAATAAGCAAGCACCAGATGCTGTCGAACATTGTTGTGGATCAAGGAAAGATACTTTAGTCCCACTTATGATGGTGATTATCAGGAGGCGATGGGGATGAAATTGAATTTTGAGCAAGACGTCTCATCCGTAGACCGATGGTTAGATGAGAGATGTGACTAAGATGTTGGAGGATATGCGAGGGACGCATATTCTGGATTTTTAAGGTAATTGGGATGAGTATTTACCATTGGTAGAGTTACGTATAATAATTCTTACCAATTTATTATTGACTTGGAGACTTTATCGTATTCTGGATTTTTAAGGCTTAGTATGGGAGACCTTATCGTCTGCCCTCTAGTTGGTTCAAGGTGGGAGATAATAAGCTTCTCCGGTCGGGCGTGATTCAGGGTCCATCGATAAGGATTGAGTTAATCTGAAGTTATTTTTGTACAATTCAGGGACGTCATAGGAGTTACGTCATCACGAACCGAAGATTTTGTAGGTTGGCGTGAGTGGTCAGGTGCTACTGCAGGTCTATCACATAAAGGGAGGCTTGGAATAATATAGAGGTTGGCACTTGGAGATGTGGGTCCTTTCCTCGGTATTGAGAGATAGACCTAGTGGTGTATAGGCTCATCTTACTAGAACAATCTTAGCAGGTTCACAAGTTGTTTCGGGTGTCGTCATCAAATAGAGGCCTTAGGAAGGACATATTATATCATCATGAAATGATTTGAAGAAACTTGTTGTTAGTTTTGGGTCGTAGTGAGTAAGCCTTCAATGAAGATGGTACAATCAATGTATGTAGTCATGAGGCGATTTGGGAATGTGAGTATGCCGCGCGAGATAAACATCTGGAACTTTTGGGCACCAGGTATATTCGAATTTCGGGGACGAAATTCCTTTGTAAGGGGGGGAGGATGTAACACCCTATATTTTGGGGAATATATTAAACTACACGTGTGCTCATAATTTAATTAATTTGAGAAACAAAGTGCATTGAATAAATGTTAATTAGAGAATATTCGATTAATATTTATATGTTATCATATTTACTAGTGGGATAAGAAATGAAAACGTGTTGTTTTATATTACGTTCTAAGTGAGTAAAATCGACAGGTTTGACGGCATCTCATTCGAGACGCGCGTGTGGGATCGTGTTGAGAATCAAATGGGAAAAGTATGTTAGGTCACTCAGATGGTGATTTCGAGAGCACAAATGATCCGAAATGGGAAAAGATAGTCAGAATTAGGTACTCGAGGGTAGTAATCGGGTTCGGGGGACTTTTTAAAGTAAATAGGACCCGTACAGGGGAATCTGGGTCATTCGACATTTAGCCTATAATCTAATTTTGGAATTTGTGATATATGTGGGGAATGTGAATGGAATGGGTAGCCATTACACCATATCAAGAGATATAAACTTGATAGAGAAGAGAAAATAGAAGGTAGAACCCAAGAGGAAGCTAAGAAATGCAATCCGGGAGAGAATTGGACTAAATTCCGGGCTAAACCCAATACGTATAGGGGATCCCATGAAAGAAATCATAATTCTCTAGGATTAAAGGCAAGTGTTTAAAATTGATTTGATATTTTATGCTATGTCAATAATTCATAATATAGTTGGTGTAAAAATATGAATTTTTGCATCGGATTCACATAATAAAAATGGGATTTGGAGGAAAGATATTACAGAATTTGATTTAATTATAATCCCATATAAAAATTGAGATTAATATATATATCAAAGATGTTATCTTTAATAAAATATGAGATTGATTCGTAGAAAATATGTGATCGTGAATGGTTCTTGCGAGAATTTAAAGAGTCCTGAAACTAGGGTTTAGTATCGAATGACGTATTGATTTAATTGATGAATCTGATAGAAATTTTGACATCAATTATAATGCGTGCCATTTTATTTTTACTTTTAATTAGACTATTATCCATAGATGAAAAGAAAGGTATAGATCTTAACTTTCTAATGAGCTTTGAATCAGGTCATTTAGACTTATGTGGAGGGAGTAATAGACATTTTAGTAAAAGGTGTCTAATTGATAAGAATGTATGATTTTTGCGAGTTCTGATGTCACTTCAAACGCATGCCATTTTATTTTTACTTTAAATTAGACTATGAGCTATACATGAAAATAAAGTTACTGATCTTATCTTTCTAATGAGCTTTGAATCAGGTCATGTGAACTTCTATGGAGAGAGTAATAGCCGTTTTAGTAAAAGGTGTTTAATCTACCAGAATATTAAAGTTGTGCAAATTTGTGATTTTTAAGAGTTTTAATGTGATAAGGACTCTTATATTTGTACCGATTTGAAGCGAGACAGTGGGAGGAGTTTTTAAAACTCATATTAACTTATTCTTAAGAGACTTAGAAAGTCTCGTAGGCTAACCGAGGATGAATTCCATGTAAGAAAATACGCGACTCAGCGGGTAAATGATCACGGGTGGAAATTAGGAAATCAGGTTAGGATTTCAAGATGGCTAAGCGAAGTGCTAGGGTAGAATATCATGTTGGCCAGAAATGTGAAGTTATAGAAATAATAATAAGTATGTGAATACTTACTAAATCGAGAGTCGGGGTAGACTCGATATTTGTGGGCTAGTGCTACTGAAGATATATGCATGATGAGCCGATTATATATATACGTATTGAGTGAGATAGTATATATATATATATATATATATATATATATATATATATATATATATGTATGTATGTATGTATGTATGTGTGTGTGTGTGTGTGATTGATATATGTGAAACACATATACTCTAGGGATGATATCCTTAGAGGTCCACCCTGGCATAGACCATTAGGTGTTGGATCGGTTCCCCAGGTCATAGGACTGTTGCATGACCACTATTTGTGAGTGTAGAGTCTAGTGGGGTGATGTATGGTTATGGACCTCGGATGTATATCTATGACTGCCTCTAATTATGT
The DNA here is from genome assembly GCA_949130495.1 of Sambucus nigra. Lineage (NCBI taxonomy): Eukaryota > Viridiplantae > Streptophyta > Magnoliopsida > Dipsacales > Adoxaceae > Sambucus > Sambucus nigra. Next base: position 539,911,914 of record OX422215.1, on the reverse strand, counting down.
GTTTAAGATTTTGATTCAGTGGCGAGATTCTGACCAGCTGCACGAGGAGTGGTACGTTATGTACCTGGAGCCTGATAGCATGATATAGAATGCATCCACGAGGTTAAGCTTTGGGGATGCAGTTATACGTATATATAGAGTAATATATATGCATCTGTATGAGATGTGATATTTATAAGCATATATATGTGGGCTAAATATATACGGGTGAAGAAAATGAATATGTGAACAGTAAATTATATGCATACAGAAGAACTGCTCGGGGATGCAATCTTTATATACTTATATAAGAGATATATGTATATGTGTGAATTAAACGAATGTGTGACCATTGAAATTGTAACTAGCATAAAGTTATTTGAAATGGTTAATGAAATGATTATAATTTAGAGTTAAAATGATAAAGTTTGTGTTTTCTCTAAATGAGAAATGAAACGAAGTAAAATACATGTAGCGCAGTTGGGCCAAAAGATTAGCGTGTAGTACTAATTTAAGTGATGATACTAGTAGGCGGGGTAGCATAACTAGGGTGTTTAAAATTCATGCGTCAGGTGCGCACAATAGATGAAGGGCGAGGATTATCTCATAGGAGTGAAACATTAGTTTAAATTTGAACGATTACATTGTATATTTATTATTGTATTTTAAACACTTGAGGAATATTTTCAAATGTTTTTTGGGATTCGACCTGTATCAAACAGCCACTTGGACGCTAGGTTTAGATATCTTTTCGGTCAGACGATGCTACAGTAGATGTGGATGCCTGCATGGACTGATTAGACGCTTCTATCCTTGTGATTTAGATATGATGTTTCTTCGGGTTTTAATTCGGGCATGTTGCCTAGTTAGACAGTACTGTATTATTTAGACTTGATGCTTTTCATTTTCAGTTGGACTATTGTATTGGATATTTATCAAAAATCAACGGTTAACTTATTTATTTCATCTAATTCAGTATTCATTTTATATGTGTGGTGAATGTGTATACTAGTTAGATGGAATGGTTTGTTGCATTGATTGGAAGTTTTATTAAAGAAAATTAAGTTGTTAATAAGTTTTTTAAATTTTGATACCAAGTCTAATAGGTAATTAGTAATTAAAATAATTTTGACAATGATACTAAGAATGAACCACACTGAGATTCATATTTTATTTTAGTAGAGGAATGATCACCCGTTATTAGAATAGGTGGGGTGTCACTTATGGTATCAGAGCATCAGGTTCTAGTGTCCTTATTATTTGTGCAGACATACTACATTTCCAAAGTTTCTTTATCTTTGATGTAGAGCCCTATGCTTAGGACTGTTGATTCATATTACACTTTTATATTCTCCTGGTAGTGTATATAATTGAAGAGAATTTTACACGGGTTCGGTTTGGTTTCAAATGTTGTATAGGAGATGACGATCAGCTAGGGCCGCAAGGAAGGCCACAGAAAAATAGGCTCAGCCAGAGCCACAAACTATTCAGGGGATGATGACCACAACAGAGGTCGCCATAATTGTTGCTCAGACAGTTAATGGCGCGATGTTCGCCACAGCATAAAAGTTTCCCCAAGCACTACCATAGCAGTCAGTGGTGTTGATTCAGGTTCAACTAATGCAATCAGTATGGGAGAGAGTCAAAGGGGCCTTTCAGAAGGTCCATCCACCAGAATTTCATGGAAATGTGAATGTTGTAGTAGCTAGCCAATGAAATAATGACATCTAGAGGCATTTATGTATGGTTGAGTGCAGTGACACTCAAAAACAAATCTTAGAGACTTTTAAGCTCATAAGAGTGGCATTGTAGTGGTGGAGTCAGCCAGCATGTCGGAGGAGAGAGACACCATAACTATTACGGAATTTTAGGGGAGGTTCGATTGCAAGTTCTTCCCATCGGCTGTTCAGATAGATATGCAAAGGAGGTTCTTAGACTTATCATATAAGGACTAAACTGTGATCGATTATGAGGAAGAATTCACTCATTTAGCAAACTTCGTTCCCGATGAAGTGGATATGAAGGAGAAAAGGGTCCTTAAGTTTCTTGATGGACTCACGTTGAGGATTCGTCATCACTAATTTAGAAATTCAACATTGTAAGGACACAAATTTCTAATTGAGTCGATAAATATAGTTTTGGCTCAATTCCGGACAAAAACATTTATTCATAGGATTGTATTTAATTGTAATATTCTCAAGCCTATGAAAATTTTGTTGAAGACGTAGCGGCAAAGAGTATAAAGCTTCATCATCATGCCGGTTTCGTGCCTCGTTTATACGTCATCAAACCATAGTTCCATGCTCCCAAGGTATGAATGCAATTATATATATATATAGGAGCTTGGGACTTGTTTATTGGGTGTTAGGTTTAATTAAAACTGTGTTTTATTTTTCAGAACTAATTTATTAAAACTTTAAAATAAGTTTATAAAGTTTTCTGGGCTAAAATCGAATTTTTCAAAGTTTTTGGAAGCTCGTTCGATATGTCGTTCGAATGAGATTGTCGTTCGAACGAGATTGCCAACGACTTCCCATTAAGGCATACTAGAACTTCATTCGAAATGTCGTTCGAACGAGATTGTCATTCTAACGAGATTTTCAACGAGTTTCTAACGAGTTCATACTGGAACTTCGTTAGAAGACTCGTTCAAACAAGAGTTCTTTCGAACGAAATGTCGTTCGAACGAGATGCCAGGCGGGAACAGTTTTTGGCAGTTTTTAAGCAGTTTTTCTCCCACTTCCCCACTTGTTTCTTAACCAAATTTTCTCAGACTTTATCATGTGTGGGAATCACTTTTGATTATCAATCTTTTTCATATCTTACTAACTCCTAGAGAGTGTTTTGAGAGTAAAATCAAAGAGGGAAAAAGATCATGTTTTGAGTGAGTTTTTATTAAAGAGATAAATATAAACCACTCTAGATTACACCCAAATTAGTTTCTTCCAAGTTCCCATATTCATATATCTTGCTTGGAGTTTGGCACCGGGTTCATCTCTTCCGTTCAAAGAGAAGTTTCGGGTTTTCTTCTACATCCCATACAGAAAGAAGAAGAGGTTGTTGCGACATTATCCATTTGGAGAAAGGCTCCTTGCTCGGGTGACGGTGACCATATAAAGTCCGATCGGTGGATTCCGAGACCGCGGTGGAGCTCCAAGGTTATCCGCTAGGAAGAGGTATCTACAAGAATAATCGTCGAGGCTTGAGAGGGATCGAGTCGTGTGTTGTAAGCCTTTCTGTCTTGTATTTGTAAATTCCTTACTTAGTGGATTTGAGGCTAGGGCCGTCCGAGGTTGTTTCCCGTTGTGGGTTTTTCCTCGTACATCGCGGCGTAGTGTGATTGATTGTTTATTTTTATCGTGCATAATGAATTAGAACTCATGCTTAGGGTAATTCAAGATAAAAATGGTTTTAATTGTCACACATAATTTAATTGGGTGTTAATTAAATTTGAATAATTGTTTATTTAATTCAAGTCATTTGCTAAAATTAGTTTGGCCTAACTTTGAAATATGGATAATTATGACTTAGGCAAATTCTAAGACTTGAATTAATTGTTTTAAGTGAAATTTAATATTTGCATGTTTAATTTATTTTCACTTGAGTTTAATTTGAAATTGAAATTAAAATTTCTTTTTAACTAAACCATCACATTTTACGCTTCCGCATAGTAAACAAGAAAAGGAAATAATATTTTAATTGGGAAAATTAAAAATCGGGGACTGACAACGCATCAAATTGGTATCAGAGCCAAAGCGATAAATTATTTCGTTAAAAATCCTTTAAATAATTTTTGGCTAAAATGGAATTTTGCCCATTTTCAAAATTTTCTATTTTCGATGGTTCTAACTACGCGTATTGGAAAGCATGAATGAAATCGGCACTAAAATCTATCGATGAGAGGGTTTGGATGTCTGTAGTTAACGGGTGGTCTCCACCAACTCATTTAGTTGAAAATGAACGTGTTCCCAAACCGGCCGATAGATGGACTGAGAATAAGTTTAAACTTTCTAATTTTAATTCCTGTGGTTTGAATGCCTTGTTTAGCGCTGTCACACCGGATGAATTCCAACGTATTGTGACGTGTGAAACCGCTAAAGAAGCTTGGGATATTTTACAACTAACTCGTGAAGGAACTAGTGTCGTTAAAGCTTCGAAACTCCAAAACCTCACCACTCAATTTGAAACTATCAAAATGAACGATAATGAAACTTTTGATGAATTTTATGCTAGACTTTCCGATATTGTCAATTCATCTTTTAATTTGGGAGAGAAAATACCCGACAACCGAGTTGTAAAGAAAATTTTAAGGTCCCTACCCGATAGATTTATTCCAAAAATGACCGTTTTAAATTCTTTACCAACTTTAGCTTCTACGAAATTAGAAGATCTTGTAGCTGATTTACAAACCTATAAACTAGATATGTTTCCCTCTAAAACTGAAAAGAAAATTGAAAAGGGAGTTGCTTTAAAAGCCCGAAAAGAGGTCAAACAAGTAGTAGAGAGCGAGAGTGATAGTGACTCGGAAGATATGGCTTTGTTTGCTCGTAAATTTAGAAAATTTCTTAAATTTAACAAAGATAAATTTAAAAATGATTTTAAGAAATTTGAAACTTCTAAACATGACAAAGCCGAGAAGATCCCTAATCCTATTAATGAAAATTTAAATAGGGACGAGTCTAATAGGTGTTTTGGTTGTGAGGGTTATGGCCATAGGGCTTCTGAGTTCCCAACTAAACTAAGGAAAGAGGGTAAATGACCCATTGCATACAATGCGACCCTTAGTGATAGTGATAAGGAAGAGGGACCCGATTCCCCCACTAAGCCTCATTTTGTGGCTTTTATGGCTAGTCATATGAGTGATAGTGAGAACTCATCGATTGATGAAACTTTAACACATGACACTTCCAAGGTCATAGTTTATGATTCTCTTATTTTTTATGATAGTGAGAGTGGAGAAGAAAGAGAGAGTGAAATTGAAGAAGAGGTTAATGTGAGTGAACTTCAAAATGCTTTTCAAGAAATTTATAAAGAATCTATTAAATTGAAAAGAGCTAATTTGAAGTTAGAAGCTAGTTTGAAAGAACGTGTCAAGGTCGTTGATAATAGTATGCTGGTTGAAGACCTTAGGACACGAGAGAAAGCTTTTCTGGAGAAGCTTGAATATATAGAAGGCGAGAGAGATAGCCTTAGGGGTTTAATGGAATCCTTTAAAAAGGATCTTTTTGCTTTTGAAGAGCGAAATGTTTTATTAGAGTCTAACATTTTAGAATTACAAAATAAATTAAAAGACTCTAGTAATGTAAAATTTGATTTGGAATGTCGTTCGGAAAAATTAGATAAAATCTTAGGAACGGTCCAAATTAAAAATGACATGTGTGGTTTAGGCTTCAATACTTGTAATGAATCTACTCATAAAGCCAAGACCAACGTTTTAGGATAATATACTAGGAAAGCATTTAGAGATCACTCCTTAGGTAAATCTTTTCGACATGTCTTTACTTGTACACATTGTGGTCGAAAAGGTCATCTTAAAAAATTTTGTTTTGATCTTAAACGAATTCCTAGAAAATCCCACGTAATGCAATCAATGTATTTAGAACTCCTACACCCCAAGACAGTCTTTCTTCATTAATTTGGGTTAGGAAATCCGATTTGGTTGCCTTGCAAAATAGGGTTTTTTATTCTCATTTACTATCACATGCTTCCTCCCTTGCTAAATCTAAAGGATGAATGTGTTAGTGTTTGCATACTTTAGCTTTTGTACTTCATGCTATATTCACATGCTAAATGTATGCTTGTTTAATTATTTTCTAGTCTATGCTCCATGCTTATCACATGCTAGAATTATGATTTTTGTTTATCTTTTGTATTATATTTCCTTCATTTTGTTTGCATTAAATGAAAAATACAAAAAGATTTTTGTTTATCATTTGGATTTTATCTCTTGGTAATTTAAGCTTAATAAAAAATTCAAATGATTTTTGTTTGTCTTTTGAGTATATATTTTTTATTTTTGCCTAAAAATTTCAAAAACTCAAAAAGATTTTATTTTTGTGTGTATTTTGGTTTGACACACTTTAAGTGGCATGTACTTGTGTTAGAATTACATATTTTACGCTCCCATGCGGCTAGAACTCTTGGTTTAGATTATCAATCCTTATTATGTTATTTACCATATTTTATGGAGTAGTTGGATTTTGTGTTGTTTAAATAGATTCTATTTTTATATGCCTATATTCACACATGCACGAGCTCCTTTGAATTTTTAACTTCATATGTATATTTGAGCTATGTGAGGTGTTCTCCTTACAATCTTGTCATCTACATATTTGTGACTTAGGAGGACTAGTGCATGTCAAAATCCGTTGCATGTGAGATTTGTGTGAAAAATGAAAACATGATAAATAAAAATGTGCACGGGGAAGGGCTCCGAAAGGACTAAGTGATCCTTTAGGATTTTAAGCCACCGTTTTGAATGGACCTAAAAGAAATACGTGGTCCAAAGGCCTAAAAACAGAAAATATGGCTTTAAAAGAAAAATAATTGCCAAGGCCTATGTTTGATTGATATAGTCATTCAAATTTAATATAAATGCTTATTGAGGGAGATTGGATGTTATATCAACGGTTTGCACAATGTCCATTTATCCTAGTTGCGTATTTCATGTCATGACTCTATTGGTTTGTAGAAGCATCAATATGATAGGCTTATATGCATTGTGTAAGTTTGTTCATTGAGTTCAATTTATATTGTCACATGAGGTTATATTCAAATGTGATGAAGTTTGCAATCAATTGAGAACTCCGTGAACATGTTTTTAAGTGATTGGGTCTAAATTTAATTGTTACTAGTTCACACCCCAACACTTTCGTTTCCATATGACACATTTTTGTCATACGAGTGTGCAAACTTATTGTATTTTATGTCATGTGTGTGTTTATATCTATATATATGTGCGTATGCATTATTGATATATTTCTAGTACATATATATATATATATATATGATATTTTATTTTGCCTTTGCCTTTCTTTCTAGTCCTTCTATACGTATACTTTAGTTTTGGTATCTATCTTGGATTAGTTATGCTTTTGTTGACCATATGCTTTCATGTCTTATCACTTTAAGCTTCAACATGCTTTGATATTTGTTCTTTATCCATTGACTATTGCTGAACAAAAAGGGGGAGAATGATGGGGGAGAAATGGTATCTTATCATATTATAATCTTATCTTATCCGATTATAATCTTATCTAAGTTTAGGAAATTTAACTTAGGGGGAGTAGCTAACTTCTTGAGTTGATCATTTTGGGGAGAATTAATTTTGGGGGAGTATTTATTTTAATTGCTTTAAATACTTTGATATTACCTATGCATTTGATGAGTTTGCTTAAGTGTACAGGAATTCTTCTAAAGCGGCATCTTTCAATGGCAAAGCGTTTTGATTCTTGGGTTGAGTCAAGTTTGGGTGGGTTATGTTTTGAGTCTAGTGAGCTTGACGTCCCTTTAGGATTTTTGTTTGGTTTTTGTCCCGGAATAGCCAAAAGGGGAGATTTGTAAGGACACAAATTTTCAATTGAGTCCATATATAGTTTTGGCTCAATTCCGGACAGAAATATTTATTCATAGGATTGTATTTAATTGTAATATTCTCAAGCCTATGAAAAGTTTGTTGAATACGTAGCGGCAAAGAGTATAAAGCTTCATCATCATGCCGATTTCGTGCCTCGTTTATACGTCATCAAACCATAGTTCCATGCTCCCAAGGTATGAATGCAATTATATATATATAGGAGCTTGGGACTTGTTTATTGGGTGTTAGGTTTAATTAAAACTGTGTTTTATTTTTCAAAACTAATTTATTAAAACTTTAAAATAAATTTATAAAGTTTTCTGGGCTAAAATCGAATTTTCCAAAGTTTCTGGAAGCTCGTTCGATATGTCGTTCGAATGAGATTGTCGTTCGAACCAGATGTCGTTCGAACCAGATTGCCAACGACTTCCCATTAAGGCATACTGGAACTTCGTTCGAAATGTCGTTCTAATGAGATTTCCAACGAGTTTCTAATGAATTCATACTGGAACTTCGTTAGAAGACTCGTTCGAACGAGAGTTCGTTCGAACGAGAGTTCATTCGAACGAAATTTCGTTCGAACGAGATGCCAGGCGGGAACAGTTTTTGGCAGTTTTTAAGCAGTTTTTCTCCCACTTCCCCCCTTGTTTCTTAACCAACTTTTCTCAGACTTTATCATGTGCGGGAATCACTTTTGATTATCAATCTTTTTCATATCTTACTAACTCCTAGAGAGTGTTTTGAGAGTAAAATCAAAGAGGGAAAAAGATCATGTTTTGAGTGAGTTTTTATCAAAGAGATAAATATACACCACTCTAGATTACACCCAAATTAGTTTCTTCCAAGTTCCCATATTCATATATCTTGCTTGGATTTTGGCACCGGGTTCATCTCTTCCGTTCAAAGAGAAGTTTCGGGTTTTCTTCTAAATCCCATACAGAAAGAAGAAGAGGTTGTTGCGACATTATCCACTTGGAGAAAGTTTCCTTGCTCGGGTGACGGTGACCATATAAATTCCGATTGGTGGATTCCGAGACCGCGGTGGAGCTCCAAGGTTATCCGCTAGGAAGAGGTATCTACAAGAAGAAGCATCGGGGCTTGAGAGGGATCGAGTCGTGTGTTGTAAGCCTTTCTGTCTTGTATTTGTAAATTTCGTACTTAGTGGATTTGAGGCTAGGGCCGTCCGAGGTTGTTTCCCGTTGTGGGTTTTTCCTCGTACATTGCGGCGTTGTGTGATTGATTATTTATTTTTATCGTGCATAATGAATTAGAACTCATGCTTAGGGTAATTCAAGATAAAAATGGTTTTAATTGTCACACTTAATTTAATTGGGTGTTAATTAAATTTGGATAATTATTTATTTAATTCAAGTCATTTGCTAAAATCAGTTTGGCCTAACTTTGAAATATTGATAATTATGACTTAGGCAAATTCTAGGACTTGAATTAATTAGTTTAAGTGAAATATAATATTTGCATGTTTAATTTATTTTCACTTGAGTTTAATTTGAAATTGAAATTAAAATTTTGTTTTAACTAAACCATCACCTTTTACGCTTCTGCATAGTAAACAAGAAAAGGAAATAATATTTTAATTGGGAAAATTAAAAATCGGGGACTGACAACGCATCAAACATTGGTGACATATGTTGATTTCGAAAATGCCTCACTTATATACTCTCAAGATCATCGCTTTAATAAGAAAAGATCCAAGAGATTTGAAGAGTATATCTAGCAGGGTAAGATAAGATATAACAGTACTAGTGGTGCACCACAGAGGGATATCATGAAAAGGACTCGTCTAAGAGATTCAGATTATGGGGATTCTGACCGGGTGACAATTGATTCAGATAGAGCCATCAAGGCCAGCAGCGCGTTCCATAGGGCCAGCAGGGCCAAGGAAATAACAGGGGTGGCCACCAGGGACCGAGATCAGAGAAGTCCTGACATGTCCAGCTGGGCTAACGACGAGGGGGTTTTACGAGCATGTATTTTATATATGGAGAGTATAGCCAAATGCGTTCAGCTTGTCCGTAGCAAGCTAGGGTACAAGAGTAGGGTGCTTAGCAGGGGCAACCGTTGTAGTATTTTTAAGACAATTTAGACGTGAGTATTACGTCCAGGAACCAATTGAGCATACTGGGCCACTAGCAATTGATGGTACGATCTTTATCCATGGGAATATGGGGTAAGTTTTGTGTGACGTGAGTGCATCATAGTATTTATTAGCACTAGATTCACGCGTGATACGGGTTTAGTAAATGTATTGTTAGTATTATGATTATGTGTATATAATTATTGTGGGTAGCGGGGCTCTCTTTAGTCCTATTTGTAGGGGAGCGAGTTTGTAAACGGAAGGGATATGTTTTTATAAATCTACTCATTTTAGAGAGTTATGATATTCGAGTATGATGTTATCCTGGGTATGTACTATTTAGCATCAGTTTGAGCGATGGTGGACTCTTATAGTAAGGCTATCGTGTTCGTTATTCTAGGGCAGGATGTGTTGTTTTTGAGATGTCTCATCCCAAAAGAGGGTGTCGAGCTCATGTTTATATTATATTAAAGAGGATACTTAAAATAGCATATTAATCTCTTCATATCCTATCCTGGTGCATAGGGACTTTATTGTTGTAGTTCAGGGGATATCGGGGTTACTACCGAGCTGAAAGATTGAGCTCGTTATTGATTTAGCGTTGGGGACTTTAAGAAAGTGCAAAATCCATTGTTTATAACTCCTTTAGAAATATGGGAGGTGATGGTTAGACATATACTCCTGGGTATAAGATTTTGAGTGCCCCAATTATATGTTTTGGGCTAACGGATATCGATGAGCGATAATAGTAGGTAGTAGTGTATCAGGGAGTTCCTTGTTTAGATTTCCCTTACGAGACATCCCATATATGAACCCCAAAGAGCTTCGCAAGTTAAGAGACGTGTTTGGCACTAGGGAATGGGTTTAGTAATTTAGTTATTACATGTGTATGTAGATAACACTTTGATCTAAGAGCTTGTATTACGATGTGAGGCCAATGGATCCAGGTAGTGCTTTGTGGAAAGCACTGGGAAATGTTAGCACCACTAGTCGATAGGTGGGACAATCTCGAGGATAATTAAGTCGCAATTAGTAGAGTAATAAAGTGTACCCTTACTATATAGCCACGTCGAGCATGCGGGGCCAAGTTTGATATATGTATGTTACGTTTGTTATAATAGTGTAGATTTGCACAGGCTATAGGGTGTATGGGCGCCCTTATTTATTCAATTTTCAGTATTGTTCGAGATTAGAGGACGTGAAAATAATTATATTGAGTCGTATGCCTATATGGTAGTTAGAAATGGAGTTGGGAATAATAAGATGGACTGAACTTTGTTAAGGGTGCACCACTCGTTAGATTGGAAAAAGGGTTGGTCTTAGGCGATCAACTAAAGTTTTGTTATAATTGGTTATTCCAGTGACGAAGTCGAAGGGTAGATTGATGAAGTTTATTGTTGGGTTACCAACGTCATAAATAGGTCAAGATTTACTTGGGATTTTTTGGATAGGTTGACCGAAATGGAGCAGTTATCATTGATTTGGGTGAGTTACACAAACGGACAGTGTGCCCAATGTTTCATTAAAGGAGGGGAATGAGCCAGCACAAGTTCCCGCCCAACATTATTGGGGATCAAGGTAAGATTCATGAGTTACAGCTCTGATAGTGATTATCAGGAGGCGATGGGGATGGAGTTTCATTTCAAGCAAGATGTGTCACCCATAAACCGATGGTTAGGTGGGAGATGTGACTAAAATATTGGAGGATATGCGAGGAATGCATATTCTGGATGTTTAAGGTAATTAGGATGAGTAATTATCGTTGGTAGAGTTGCGTGTAATAACTTGTACCAGTTTATTATTGGTGTGGCGCTTTTTGAGGCTTAGTATGGGAGACCTTTATCGTCCGCCCTCTAGTTGGTTCTAGGTGGTGGAAAACAAGCTTCTCGGGTCGGGAGTCAACAAAGCTTGAGTTAATCTGAAATTATTTTCGTATAGTTTAGGGACATCATAGGAGTTACATCATCGCGAACCAAAGATTTTGTGGGTTGACGTGAGTGGTTAGGTGCTATAGCGGGTCTATCACATGAAGGTAGTTATGTGTCATGGAAAAATATTGAGGTTAGGATTTGGAGATGTAAGGCCTTTCCTCGGTATTGAGATGATAAATCCAGTGGTGTATAGGTTCATCTTACTGGAACATTTACAGCAGGTTCACAAGGTGTTTCAGGTGTCTTCATCAAGGAGAGACCTTAGGAATGAAGTATTATATCGGCATGAAATGATTTAAAGAAACTTGATGCTAGTTTTGGGACGTAGTGAGTAGGACTTTAGTAAAGATGGCAGCGTCAGTGTATGTAGTGACCCGACTCCGAAATAATAGAATATTATTAAATTATTTTCATTTAAGATATTAGTGACGTGACATATTTAGTAAAACCTTGAATTTAATCACAAATTTTTATTAAAAATAGATAAAATTATACTAAAGTTTCTAAAAAATTAATAAACATATATAATTAAGTGGAACATTTGGAATTAGTTCAAAGTTGAAAAAAAATTAAAGGTTGTAAAAAGAGATGAGTGTCTAGCATTATAGGACAAGTGTCCAACACTTGTCCACCCCATGTTAAAACCACCATGCAAAACAACCCCAAATGCTAATTGTTTTGGCTAAGTGTTTATCCTTTTTATGAGCCAAATTAAAGAAACTCCTAGTATCCTCTAATATGTATCCTCTTTTACGAGCCAAAGTAATACGATTCCTAAATTACTCTAACAAAATAAAAGAAAAATGGAGAGGGTGAGGATGAGAAGAAGAGAAGGGGAACAAGAAGAAGAAGAACCAAGTAAGAGCAAAGAAGAATATAGATAGAGGACTTTAAACTCATTTTAGGTGAGAAATATCTTCTCCTTTCAACTCTTTTTTTTAAGTATAGTTTTATTAATGAGTAACACTGGAAGCTCTATTAAAGCTTCAATGGCTACTTAGAGAGGAAAAAAATCAACAACTCATATATTATAACTCTAAAAAAATTAAATAATCAATTTAGTACCAGGTGATAATGAGAAGCAACATACTAAAAGTTCAGCCCCATCTAAGTTGCGTATTCTTCTTGAAAATTTGGACTATGATGAGTTCTATTCTAAATTTCGACCTAAGTAAATCATTTTTTAATTTCTTTATATTTTACATGATAGAACATAAAATTATCTTTCTTTGGAAGCTAAAATTGTAATTTTTGGATAAGAAATGAGTGAGATATGAATTTTTGAAGTTTAGTATATGACGCTGGAAATTTTGTATTAAAAATTCTGACAGCATGTTATATCTGAATTTATTTAAAATTTTAGTCTTATTATTTATGTCTGAGATTTTTCTGTGATATATTAACTCATATGATAACCGTTATTATTTATTGGGAGCAATTTAACTAGATATAATAATTTTAATAAAATGTTAAAATTAGTATTAAATTGTTATCCCAAATTTGTTAGTGGTAATAGATATTTATATAATTTAAGTTGCATGAAAAGACCATCCCGAAATAAGTGGAATAATTGTGTGTAATGTTATAAATGAAATTTTATGTTGGACATATTATTTTTGTGGATAAATAAAGAAACCTTATCCCATAAAACATGGGTTTATGCATTGCGTAAAGTTTGATATTATGAAAATTGAACGAGCAACCACGCATGATGTAATATTTTAGGAATTATGAAAACGGTTATTGTCATGATTAAGTTTATTTAAAGTTTACCCCTAATATAGTGTCAAAAGTTTCAAACTAAAAACAAATGAGTGAATTTTTAAATAAACCATTAATATGAAAATATGATGTCATGATAACACCAAAATTTTATCGGAGTAAGCGCGTGAGTTACAACACGTCGAAATAATTAAGGAGAATATTAGTTGATTTCTTCTGTCGAGTAAATTAATGTCATATGTGTTAAATCTTATTCAAGTTGTTAAATGAGTATATGCAAGTTGGCTATACAGTGGACCGAGGCCATTAATTAAGTTGTGGCATATTATCACTTATTATTGTTGTTATTGAACTTGAGGTTCCTCCTAAGTTGGTCAGGATTGAGACAATCCTACATTTAGTGAACAAATACACTCCATACCACTAAAAGTTGTCTAGTGGGTATAGGTATACACATATGTCAGCTAGCGTGTGTGTTGTGGCCTAAGGGCAACGTACACTAGAAGTTGCTAGTGTACATGTCGTAATAATTCAATAATTCTTATGAGTAAATTTTTAGATTCAATAAATTGGAAATGTTGAATTATATCATTAATCGTGTAATTATATTTTATCCCTTCTTAAGTTTATTGAAGCAAATTTTAACAATTGATATAAAATAAAAATCATTGATATTAGTATGGGGGATGAATTTTGAGTAGAAGTGTATTCTCATTGGGTTGCATTACTTATAATGCTACGCACGTTTCCTTTAAGGTTTTGTGCAGGATTGAGTCTCTTTAAAGTTCGTTTTGCTATAGTCCAACGTATTTTGGGCGAACTTCTTTCGTAATTATACTTTTATTTCCATATGTAAATTTAAAGTACTTCTCTAGACATGTTATATTCCTTAGTAGTTGGATGAAAATATGTAATGTAAAAACCTCTTATGTATTAAGACCTCGTATGTAATATTAAGATGTTATTGTATTTATGATGTTATTAGTTTATTTCTGAAAACTTTCTGAGTGCGTCGTCACATATCCAAATTATAATACTGATTTTAAATTATTACCATTTTCTATAATTTGGGGTGAGAAGGACTTGGTATCAAAGCCTAGGTTCGTCGTAAAGTTGTTAGATATTCTTATTAGGTTTGCTTTAGATCGGGTAAGATTGTCTTAGTGATTTATACATATTTGATCCTTCGTTCCTTATACATGCAGGGACTTATAGATCCAGGAGTATGGGATGATGATATAGTCCATACTGACTTTGTCCTTTAGCCTCGAGATATGGGGGCTTACCTTGATTTGATAGTTGGACAGGCCGAGCAGAGGATATTTTAGGATACCCTTGATGTATTCAACACTTTATTGCAATATACACCTGAGATGCAGCGAGCATTAGTATATCACCGTGTTACGTCTCTCATGAGGGTTGCTTTAACTATGTTTAACCTTATCAGTACCCCAGCTCGATGTCAGGTTGTACTGTAGAGAGTCATAGATTAGGGTGTTATTATGTGTCCCCCAGTATGGGCATCTGCTCCTGTTGACCTTATTCCACCAGTTTATCCTAATGTACCCATTATAGTAATTGATCCTATGGAGCCTGATGTACTACCAGAGCCAGTTTTTCATGTTGATCCACCTGAGCCGATGTTGCTAGATGTACCAATCCACCCAAGTGCTTCTCTAGAGACGATCATTTCAATCTATTATTCATCCTCAGGACATACAGATGAACCCATTACTAGTCGTTTGGGTTGAAGTTGGGGTTAACATGATAGTGGTTCTCTTTTTTGTATGTATTTTTGGGGAGTTAGTATAGAATTTTCATATTTTGTCTAGGTTGCTCAACATTTTATTTAAGTTATATAGAAGGGCTTATATATATGACCTAGGGTCTCTGTGTATCTTTTGTTGCATATTGTATGAGCAACTAATTGTAAACTAACTCTTGTAATTATGTACAATATCTTATATGATATAAACGAGCATTACATGATCCTTCTTTTATGTCACATGTTTAGAAAAAAAGTATTAACAACAAACAATATAATAATTATAATGGGTTGTTATAGAGGAAATATAAAGACGTCCATATTACCTCTATCTTTCTTTTAATTTAAGATAATGGGAGAGGGATCTAGTACGGGAGACCAAAACACTCTCTTAAGGGCGTTTGTTCAACAGATGGAACAAATGAATTCCTATCAAGTTGGTCATGTAGTAGATGATGACATGGTAGTAAGACTTTTAGCTCAATTTAAGAAACTTTAACCAAGCAAGTTTGAAGGCACAGCAGACCCGATCACTATGAAAGGATGGATCCAATAGCTAGAAGATATCTTTGAGGTTATGGAGTGTTCCGAAACTTAAAAATGAAAGTTGGTGGTATTTCAATTATCCGTGGATGCAAAGAATTGGTGGAAGTTGCTGAAGACTACAGTGGGAACTGAGACCGCCAATACTATGACCTGGACCATGTTTTAGGAGAAATTTTTGGATAAGTACTTCCCAGACACAGAGAAAGAGAAGAGAGAATAGAATTTGTCAAATTAAATCAAGGATCAATGACAGTTTCTGAGTACTAGAATAAGTTTGAAGCTCTAGCAAGGTTCGCACCAGAATCAATTAGAACTCCACAATGACGTGCCCCCAAGTTCGCACTGGGATTAACTCTAGTTTTCGACAAATGGTGATCAGAAATAGGCTAAATACATATGAGGAAATAGTCAATGAATCTCTCAACCTTGAGATTAACAATCTAGAATACAAGAAAGAAATGGACGCCAAGAACAACAGAAAAGAAATGCAATGGGGAAACCAGAGTTTTAAGGACAACCAACATGCATGGAAGAAGTAAAAAACAAATAATGGAACTATTAGGGAAACTTTATTTACACATTCAGGAATCCCAAATAATCCAAAGGCGAAGTGTTATAATTATGGAGGAACGGGACACCTAATGAAGGATTGTACCAAGATGCGTGTGCCATGAGGGGTTTGTTTTAATTATAGAGAGAAGGGTCATCATATTAAATACTGCATGAAACCAAGGAAAAATAACCAATCATAATAAGGTGGTCAAGCAAGGGTATATGCAGGGGTAGGAGAACAAACTGGAGTTGAAGGTAACATATTTATATTTAATTGTTATGCAAAGGTTCTATTTGACACAAGTGCTACACATTCTTTTATTTCATATACTTTTATAAAGATGTGAGGATTAGTGCCTGATCATTTAGACACACCTTTAGTTGTCACTTCCCCTTGAAGTAAATCTTTAACCCTTAACCTAGCATGTAAGGATTGTCCGGTGAGCATTAAGGGTAAAGAAATGTTAGCCGAATTAATAGAACTTGTAATGGAACATTTTGATGTTATTCTTGGCATAGATTGGCTCACTACCAACCATGCCATATTAGATTTCTTTGAGAAAACAGTAACCTTTTCCATCCCAGAATGACCACTATTTACTTTTTATCGTGATCGCCCATATGATGATTTGATCGAGAGTTTTCTAGCCCGCATAGAGTATAGTAATGAAGAAGTAGCCATCAGTCGAATCACGTTAGTATGTGAGTTTGTTGACGTGTTTCAGAAAATACCAGGATTGCCACCAAAAAAGGACATTGATTCTTTCATAGACCTTATTCCCGGTGCTTCCCCAGTGTCTCTAGCACCGTAACGCATGGCACCAAAGAAAATGTTAAAACTAAAGAAGCAAATTGAATAATTATTAATCCATGGTTTTATCAGACCAATCGAATCGCCCTGGGGAGCCGCTGGTTTATTCACACCGAAGAAGGATGAGTCCCTTAGATTGTGTATCGATTACCTCCATCTAAATAAAGTCACCATAAAAAATGAGTACCCATTACCGAGAATTAATGACCTATTTAACCAACTTCAGGGTACAAAATAATTTTCAAAGATTGATTTAAGGTCTGGGTACCATCAACTCTTAGTTAGGGAAGAGGACATTTCAAGACGGAATTTCGAACACGATATAGGCACTATGAATTTTTAGTTATGCCTTTCGGAGTAACAAATTCCCCGACTACTTTTATGGATTTGATGAATCGAATATTTTGCCCCTACCTAGATCAATTCATTATTGTCTTCATCAATGATGTTTTGATTTACTCAAAATCAAGGGAGGACCTCGAGCACCATCTTCGCATTACACTTCAGATGTTACAAAAGAATCTTTTATATGCTAAGCTAGAAAAGTGTCAGTTTGGTTGTCCTAAGTAAATTTTCTCGGCCATATGGTATCGAAAGATGGAATTTCGATGGATCCTTCCAAGGTTGAAGAAATTTTCATATGGGGACAACCGACGACACCTACGGACATTCAAATCTTCCTGGGTTTAGCAGGATACTACTGGAGATTTATTTTGTCGTATAGCTTCACCATTCACCCCCTAACTCGCAAGGATGTGAAGTTTATTTGGGACGATGGTTGTTAGAGAGCATTTCAGGTGTTAAAGAGAAAATTAACGACCGCACCAGTCCTCACTATCTAAAATAGTGGCATGGAGTTTATTGTTTACACTGATACCTCTTACTAAGGTTTAGGATGTGTCTTCATGCAAGATGGCAAGATAGTTGCTTATAGTTCAAGACAACTCAAGCCACGTGAACAAAACCACCCACTCACGATTTGGAACTTGCATCCATAATCTTTGCCCTAAAGTTATGGCGACACTATTTGTATGGTGAAAAGTTTAATCTTTTCTCTGACCACAAAAGTTTAAAGTACTTATTTTCCCAAAAGGAGTTGAATACGAGGCAACGAAAGTTGATGGAACGTCTAAAAGACTATGACTTCACCCTCCATTATCACCTAGGAAAAGCCAATGTAATCGTTAATGCCTTGAGTCGTAAGCCGTGTGGTATCGTCGCCCTTCTGATGGTGGAAGATGGCGTATGATTGAAACTCTAGAAAAATTCGATATTAAACCATTGATACATAGAACTGGGGTTTATCTTTGTAACCTTATGCTTCAACCAACCTTAATAAGCAAAATCCTGCAAGCACAAAGCCAAAATGAGAAATTACAATTAAAATTCATAAAAATAAGTGATGGAGGATTTAGACTTTGTGGAAGGTATTGTGTTCCTGACGTGGATGACCTAAAGGAAGAAATTCTGAAGGAGGCACACCATTCAAGATATACAATCTATCCTGGATGCACAAAGATGTACATAGATCTTAAGAGGCAATATTGGTGGGAAGGCATAAAACATGACATTAGTGAGTATGTGTCAAAGTGTTATACGTGTTAATAAGTGAAGGCAGATCACCAGAGACCCGCAGGACTTCTACAGCCACATCATATTCCGGAGTGGAAATGGGAGCACGTGACCATGGATTTCATCACTGGACTTCCAAGATCGAGGCAGGGCCATAACACAATATGGGTTATTGTATATCGTTTAACGAAGTCATCTCATTTTATCCCTTACTGTGTTAGGTACACTACAGACCGCATGAGTAGGTTATACATTCGAGAAGGGATACCAGTTTCGATCGTTTCAGATCGGGATCGGCGTTGCACTTATCACTTTTGGGCAAGTTTTCAAGAGGCATTTGGTACATCATTGAATCTTAGTACTGCTTTTCACCCACAATGAGATGGACAAACCGAGCGGGTAAACCAAATTTTGGAAGACATGTTGCAGGCATGTGTTTTAGATTTTGAGAGCACGTGGGAGACTCATTTTCCATTAATCGAATTTGCCTATAATAATAGCTACCATTATAGCATCGGTATGGCTCCATTTGAAGATTTATATGGAAGATCGTGTCGATCTCCAATTTGCTAGGTAGAAGTCAGAGATGGATAACTAATTTGGACTGACTTAGTTCGTGAAACTACTCATAAAGTTACAATTATAAGGGATCGTTTGCTTATAGCACAGAGTAGACAAAAGAGCTACGCAGATTGTGGAAGAATGGACCAAAAATTTGAGGTTGGTGATAAAGTATTGCTAAAGGTTTCACTAACTCGTAGGATGGTGCGCTTTGGGAAGATGAGAGGAAAGTTATCACCGAGGTTCATCGGACCATTAGAGATCTTAGAGAGAGTTGTAAAGGTGTCGTATCGACTCGCACTACCTCCTAATTTATCAATGATACACAATGCTTTTCACGTCTTCATGTTGAAAAAGTAATTGCACGGTGTGTCCCACGCTAATAATTTCAATGATATTGAGTTGAATGAAGATGTCACCTACATTGAGAAACCAGTCTGCATCCTTGACCGACGGATGAAGAAGCTACGGATAAAGGAGATTGCGTTGGTTAAAGTCCAGGGCAGTCATCAAGACGAAAGTGAGGCTTCGTGGGAACTTGATTCAGAAATGCAAGAGAGATATCGACATGTCTTCAATAACTAGGTACGTAAATTTCGTGGAGGAAATCCTTCTAAGAGGGGTAGAATGTAGTGACCCGACTCTGAAATAATAGAATATTGTTAAATTATTTTCATTTAAGATACTAGTGACGTGACACATTTAGTAAGACCTTGAATTTAATCACCTATATTTAATAAATAACATTATACTAAAGTTTCTAAAAAAATAAAAAAAAAAATAAACATATATAATTAAGTGGAACATTTGGAATTAGTTCAAAGTTGAAAAAAAAATTAAAGCTTGTAAAAAGAGATGAGTGTCTAGCATTATAGGACAAGTGTCCAACACTTGTCCACCCCATGTTAAAACCACCATGCAAAACAACCCCAAAGGCTAATGATTTTGGCTAAGTGTTATCCTCTTTATGAGCCAAATTAAAACAACTCTTAATATCCTCTAATATTTATCCTCTTTTATGAGCCAAAGTAATACAATTCCTAACTTTCTCTAACAAAACAAAAGAAAAAGTGGAGAGGGTGATAATAATAATAATAATAAGAAGAAGAAGAAGAAGAAGAAGAAGAAGAAGAAGAAGAAGAAGAAGAAGAGAGGACTTTAAACTCATTTTAGGTGAGAAATATCTTCTACTTTCAATTCATTTTTTTAAGTATAGTTTTAGTAATGAGTAACCATGGAAGCTCTATTTAAGCTTCAATGGCTACTTAAAGAGAGAGAAAAATCAACTATTCATCTGTTCTAACTCAAAAAATAATTGAATAATTAATTTAGTACCCTATGATAATGAGAAACAACATACTAAAAGCTCAGCCCCATCTAAGCTGTGTATTTTTCTTGAAAATTTGGACTATGACGAGTTTTATTTTAAATTTTGACCTAAGTAAACCATTTTTTTTAATTGTTTTATATTTTTACTTGATAGAACATAAATTTTTGGACACCAAAATCGTAATTTTTGGATAAGAAATGAGTGAGATATGAATTTTTGAAGTTTAGTATATGAAGATGGAAATTCTGTATTAAAAATTCTAACAGTATGTTATATCTGAATTTATTTAAAATTTTAGGCTTATTATTTATGTCTGAGATTTTTTGTGTGATATATTAACTCATATGAGAACCTTATATAATTTATTGGGATCAATTTAAGTAGATATAATAATTTTAATAAAATCTTAAAGTTGGTGTTAAATTGTTGTCCCAAATTTGCCACTGGTAATAGTTATTTATATAATTTAGGTTGAATGAAAAGGCCATCCCAAAATAAGTGGAATAATTGTGTGTAATGTTATAAATAAAATTTTATGTTAGACGCATTGTTTTTGTGGATAAATAAAGAAACCTTATCCCATAAAACTTGGGTTTATACAATTGCGTAAATTTTGATATTATGAAAACTGAACGAGCAACCACTTATGATGTAATATTTTTGGAATTATGAAAATGGTTATTGTCATGATTAAGTTTATTTAAAGTTTACCCCTAATATAGTGTCGAAAGTTTCAAACTAAAAACAAATGAGTGAATTTTTAAATAAACCTTTAATATGAAAATAGGATGTCATGATACACCAAAATTTTATCGGAGTAAACCCGTGAGTTATAACACGTCGAAATAATTAAGGAGAGTATTAGTTGATTTCTTCTGTCAAGTAAATTAATGTTATATGTGTTTAATCTTATTCAAGTAATAAATGAGAATATGCAAGTGGGCTATACCGAGGGCCAAGGCCATTAATTAAGTTGTGACATATTACCACCGATATTATTGTTGTTATTGAAGTTGAGGTTCCTCCTAAGTTGGCCGTGATTGAGATAATCCAGTAGTTAGTGCACTAATATAGTCTGTACCAACTAAAGTTTTCTAGTGGGTATAGGTATACACATACGCAAGTTGGCTTATGTGATGTGGCCTAAGGGAAACGTAGACTAGAAGATCCTAATGTACCTATCGTAATAATTCGTTAATTCTTAAGAGTAAATTTTTAGATTCAATAAATTGTAAATGTTGAATTATATCATTAATCATGTTATTATATTTTATCCCCGCTTAAATTTATTAACGCAAATTTTAACAATTGATATATAAAATAAAAATCATTGCTATTAGTATACTTAGGGGATGAGTTTTGAGTAGAAGTGTATTCTCATTGGGTTGGGTTACTCAGGATGCTATGCACGTTTCTTGTAAGGTTTTGTGCAAGATTAAGTCTCTTTAAAGTTCATTTTGCTATAGTCCGGAGTATTTTGGGCGAATATCTTACTTAATTATATTTTTATTTCCTTATATAAATTTAAAGTACTTCTCTAGACATATTATATTCCCTAGTAGCTGGATGAAAATGTGTAATGTAAAAACCTCTTATGTATTAAGACCTCGTATATAATATTAAGATGTTGTATTTATGATTTTATTAATTTATTTCTGACAACTTTCTAAGTGCATCGTCACATATACAAATTATAGTATTGATTTTAAATTATTAAATTTTTTTATAATTTGGGGTGTGACTGACTTGGTATCAAAGCCTAGGTACATCGTAGAGTTGTCAGATATTCTTATTAGGTTATTTTTAGATTGGGTAAGATTGTCTTAGCGATTTATACGTATTTGATCCTTCGTTCCTGATACGTGCAGAGACTTATGTAACCAGGAGTGTAGGATGATGATCTAGTCCATATGGCCTTTAACCTTTAACCTCGAGATACGGGGGCTTACTTTGATTTGATAGATGGGCAGGCCGAGCAGAGGGTATTTCAGGATGCCCTTGATGTAGGCAACACTTGGTTTCATTATACACCTGAGATGCAGTCAGCATTAGTATATCACCGTGCTATATCTCTCATAAGGGTTGCTTCATCTATGCTTACCCTTATCAGCACCCCATCTCGATACCAGGGTGTACTGTCGAGAGTCGTAGATTAGGGTGGTATTGTGTGGACCCCAGTATGGGCACCTGCTCCTGTTGAACCTATTCCACCAGTTGATCCTAATGTACCTATTGCAGTAATTTTTCATATGGAGCCTGAGGTACGACTAGAGCCAGTTTTTCATGTTGAGCCACCTAAGTTGCCAGATGTACCAATCCACCTAAGTGATTCTCTAAAGCCGATTATTCCAGTCTATTAGGCATCCTCAGGACACACATAGGAATCCTGTACTAGTCTTTTGGGTTGAAGTTGGGGGGGAGTTTGGGTTAACATAATAGTGGTTCTCTTTTTTGAATGTATTTTTGCGTAGTTAGTGTAGAAATTTCATATTTTGTCTAGGTTGGTTAAAAAAAATTAAGTTATATAGAAGGGCCTATATATATGACCTAGGGTTTCCGTGTATCTTTTGTTCAATATTGTATGAGCAATTAATTGTAAACTAACTCGTGTAATTATATATAATATCTTATATGATATGAATGACCATTACATGATCCTTCTTTTTGGTCCTGCGTTTTGAAAAAAAAAAGTATTAATAACAAACATTATAATAATTATAATGGGTTGTTATAGAGGAAATATAAAGACATCCGCCTTACCCCTTTCTTTCTTTCAATTTAAGAAATTCAATCCGGGAGAGAATTGTACCAATTTTCGGGCTAAAACCAACGCGTATAGAGGATCCTACGAAAAAAATTAGAATTGTCTACTATTAAAGTCATGTGTTTAAACTTTCTTTTATATTTTATGCTAGTCAATAATTATAGTTGGTGTAAAACTATAGATTTTGGGGTGGGATTCACATGATAAAAATATAATTTGGGGGGGATGATATTATAGAAGTTAATTTAATTATAATCCCGTATAAAATCTAAGATTGATTTATATATAAAAGATATGATCTTGAATAAAATCTGATATTGATTCATAGAGAAGATGTGATCTTGAATGGTTCATGAGAGAATTTAAAGAATCTTGAAACTAGAGTTTAGTACTGAATAACCTATTGATTTAATTGATGAATGGGATAGAAATTTAACGTCACTTAAAACGCATGGCATTTTATTTTTACTTTGAATTAGACTATGAACAATAAATGACAATAAAGGTATAGATCTTAACTTTCTAATGATATTTGAATCGGTTCATTTCGACTTATGTGGAGGGAGTGATAGCCATTTTAGTAAAGGGTGTTTAATCTGTCATAATATCTGATTTTTACGAATTTTGACGTCACTTTAAAACACATGAAATTTTATTTTTACTTTGATTTAGACTATCAGTCATAAATGAAAAGAAATGTATGGATATTATTTTTTTAACAAGCTTTGAATCAGGTCATTTGGACTTTCGTGGTGGGGGTAATAGCCATTTTAGTAAAAGGTGTTTAATGTGCCAAGATATTAAAGTGGAGCGAATTTGTGATTTTAAGTGTTCTAATGGGATAAGGACTCTTATATTTTTACCTATTTAAAGGGATATCGTGGGAGGAGTATTTAAAACTCATATTAACTTATTCCCAAGAGACTTAGAAAGTGTCATAGGGTAACCAGGGATGGATTCCGTGCAAGAAAATATGCAACTAAGCGAGTAAATGATCAAAGGTAGAAATCAGGAAATTAGGTTAGGATTTCGCGATGGATTGGCTAAGTGCTAGCGTAGAATAGCATCTTGGCTAGAAATGTGAAGTTAGATAATTAATAATAAGTAAGTGAATACTTGATAAATCGAGAGTTGGGGTAGACTCAGGATTTATAGTGTAGTGTTGCGATAGATATATGCACAATGAGTCGATTATATATATATATATATATACTGAGTGAGATAGTATATATATATATGGATATACCCTGGCATTGACTAGGAGGTGTTGGATCGGTTCCCCAGGTCATAGGACCATTGCATGACCATTATTTGTGAGTTTAGAATCTAGTGGGGTAATGTTGTGTGGTTATGACCAACGAATTTAATGTTATGGCCGCCTCCGATTATATGTTTACGATTTGGGTTCGATGGCGAGATTTCGACTTGTTAGCCCAGGAATAGTACGTGATGTACCTGGAGCCTAATAGTATGCTAGAGAATGCATCTACGAGGTTGAGCTCTAGGGATGTCGTTATACGCATATAGCGAGTGATATGTATGTATAGTTATGAGATGTGATATATATATATATATATATATATATATATATATATATATATATATATATGGGCTAAATATATACGGGTGAAGTAAATGAATGTGTGAACAGTAAATTATATGCATACGGGAGGTAAGCTCGGGGATGCAATGTTTAGATACTTATATAATATCGATATATGTATATGTCCAAATGGTTTTAGGGCTATGTCCCGTGTCAAAATATTTCCCAAACCTTTTAGGTGTAGAGAAACAGGGATGTCAGGCTTTGCTATCTTTCCGGTCAGATGATATTGCAACAGTTGTGGATGATTACAATGATTGATTAGTGCTTATATCTTTGTGATCTAGATAGGATGTTTCTTCACGTTTTAATTTAGGCATATCGCCCAATTAGACAGCATTGTATCATTCAGACTTTATTCTTTTCAGTTTCAATTGGACTATTGTATTGGATATTTGTCAAAAATCATCGGTTAACTTATTTATTTCATCCCCTTCTGGATTCATTTTATTTGTGTGATGCATGTGTCTACTAGTTAAATGGAATGATTTCTTGCATTGATTGGAAGTTTTATTGAAGCAAGTTAAGTTGTTAATAAGTTTTTAAAATTTTGATACTAAGCCTAATAAGTTATTAATAATTAAATTGATTTTTGACAGTGATGCTAAGAATGAACTAGATTGAGATTCCTGTTTATTATTAATAGAGAATAGATCACCTGTTATTATAATAGGCGGGGTGTCACAAAGGGTAAAATGGTAATTTTCCATCCAAAAAGGGGAAGGAGACAACCTGAAGGTTAAATATCTCAAGTTCACGAGAATATAGGAAGAAAAGGCACATCGATGTGAGTTATGGTGAAGAAGTTACAGTGATTTGATGTTGGAGAAAAGTTCAAGGGGTAAAAATGCAAACATGGGAAAAAACAAGTCATAAGTGCAAAAACCAAACCCATAAATCGAATTGGTTCAGTTCTATAGTGAACCGTTTGACCATAAGGGTTCGATTCTAGGGTTCGGTTTTTTGTGGGATTTTCTATCATTTGTTAAATTATAGCTAGAGTTGTTAGGGTCAATGCTTAGCACTTTGGTTGTTTTTTAGCACTTATGTAGTTCATATATATGTCTTATTATATATACTTTACACATTATTAAGCAAGAAATTGATCAACAATCATAGTAAAATCAAGAATTCAACATTGCACATCATTATAATTCAAATTCTTGCAATTTTTCGGAATTCTTCTTTGGTGTGAAGTTCTTATTTCTTGCAACTTTATTTCTTCATAATTGGTATCAAATTATCAATTCTTTCTTGTTGTTATTTAAATATCAATGCGTTCATGATAAATATTGTAGACACCACATTCTAGGACCCCTAAGTCTTTCCTTAGACCCCTAGCACTTCCCCTTTCCACCGTAAACCTAAGTCGCACTTCGAGTACCGATCTAGAGGCCATCGAGCGCCCACGGACCCCATTTGACTCCGATCAACTCTATAGTCAAAGAAAAAACTCTTTGAATCTTTTAAGGGCTCCAAATACCCTTTCCAACGGTCTGCTCCATGCACGAATCGACATAATAGTTCGGATGAATAGACCATTTCACTATCGAAAATTAATTCAGAGACCATCGGGCGCTCCCGGGCCCCGAGTTGACCCCAAACAACTTCACCATCAGAGCGAAAGATCATTTAATCTTCTAAGGGCACTGAAATCCCTTTCCAACGGTCCACCCCGTGCACGAATCAGAATAACCGTTCGGATGAACGATCAAATTTCCCCTAAAAATCGATCCGGAGGCCACCAGGCGCTCCCGGACTCCATTTGGCCAAAGTCAACTCTTCAACTCGAATGAGACTGAATGAATCTCCGAAGGGCACCGAATAACCTTCTAACGATCCGCCCCGTGGGTGATTCTGACCTATGGTATGGACGAATAATCCATTTTACTCTGAGAGGTCACCAGATGCTTTCGGGCCCATTTGACCAAGGTTAACTTTCCGAACCAAGTAAAACTCTTTGGAATGTCAAATTATATATTTTAACCTTTCCAACGGTCCACCCCGTGCGTGATTTTGACTTACCATACGAACGAACGATTCGTTTCCATCCAATAATCTCCCGTACAAAAGATCGACATGCATTTCCAAGCCATATTTGACCCAAAATCAACTCCCAGACCTGGGAAAGGTCCAAGGAATCTCTAAGGTCTCTAAAATACCTTTCTAATGGTATGCCCCGTGCGCGATTTGAATCAACGGTTTGTGCGCTACAGTCATTTTTCCAAAAAAAATCACACGAGACTGCCAATTGGCAGGTCCTTAAACCTGCCTATCAGCACAGTGTCAAGGGTGACCTGACGATAGGCACACCCTGGGGTAGGGGTACCCCCCCCCCCCTTTTCCCTATAAATAGGGTCCATGACCTCACTCCCAAAACAGAGCAAAAAGCCATCAGCATCTGTGATCTCATCAACATTCTCTCGTAATCAGTGAAGTTCCATATGAGAAGTTCCATTCAAGCCTAAATACCCATCCTTTTTACACCCAATTTGGAAAATATCCTTATTTCTCATCAACATCCATCAACATTCAAATGATTTCATCCAAGATTCAAGCTCAAGCTCTAAGGATGGTCAAATTCCTTCTCCTTCTCTTTCAAATCTCTTATTTTTGTATAAGTTACTTCAGATTCGTAATATAGTTTTATTTTAGTTCATACATATTAACATCTACTTTTTTATTAGTATATTGCACATACTTTATTTTTCATAAAAAAATAAAATAAAATAAAAGAGGGTTACACTCGTAAATTCGGAACGAAATTATCCATCACACTTTTTCCAAAACCAAAAACACATTTTCTACACGTACACACATAATAAAATTCCATTCGAATCTATAGGATAAACCCCACCCCTTTTTTACATTCAAACTATGTGGACTTTGATGCCTTTAAAAGCTACGTAGGCGTCCCGGATTAAAATCCGAGACTCGAGTCCAATTTTCCAATTTTTCAACTTCTCTTATTTTCCAAATTTCTCAAAATCCCTCATTTTCATAATTATCATACATATATATATATATAATATGCTTATTCGCATCTCATCCCACATATATTTTCGTTTCCCAATAACGATCAATATCACGATGAACGCTCATATTCTATCTTCTACATTTATTATTATTTTGGGAATATTCCAGTGGATGACCTCACCCTATCTTTGCCATGGTATAGGTCGAACGATTCCAATCCCTATTATATAAACACATACTCACACTTCCCGGGGATAAAGAAAAATATTAACATTTGTCCATGAGAGACCTAAAGGGCGGTATGGATGCCTAACACCTTCCCATTCCGTAACTTAGCCCCCGGACCTCCGATCTATTGCTTTCGTATGCATCAGTTCGTCCTTGATGCCGCTCTCTCGAAGTGGCAACATGTTCTTTTACCTGTTTTGAGCAAAATAGTTTGGTGACTCGATCTATTTACAGTCACCCTACACCGATGATGGCCGAAGCACCTTTCGAAGAGAAGGGTGTGAGGCCGCGGTGCAGTTATTTCTCGAGGGATCCTCCTCCTTCCCCCCGGAGCGAACGACGCGCCCCCCACCCCCCCGGGATGGCCACAGTGACGACTCCGCTGGGGACTATTTTTAAGAGGGATAGACTCTGTTTACATGGGTGTTTAATTTTATTATATATTCCCCCCATTTGCATGTTTCCCTTTATTATTCATATGTACCCCATGCTTATGCTACTATTCACACACTTGCAGAAGATTCTCCATGTACACTTCACACCATGTTCACTTAGGATCACGTAAATCCACATATTACACACATCACTTAGAAATCCATGCTTAGGTGTCACCAACACACACCACCACTTGTACATATCCATGCTCATTTATCACACACTCACTTATAGATATTTACACATCACTTATCCATGTTTTGTATAGCTTTACTATTGGTACTTGTACCTCACTCTTTGTTTGGCATGATCAATAAAAAAAATACTCTCTCCATAAGATACTAATAAATGAATCATGCACGATTCACACGACATCACCAAAGAGCATTGTTATTGACCAAACTTTGTCGCGAAACTGGAGAGTCACTTCGTGATGGGCGCTAGTCCGGCACATCGCAGTTAGCCTAAGCGATATGGCTCTCACCTTCCATTGACCAAGTACCTTCGACGTATATTGAATGGTTCCCCCTCATCGTACCGCTTAACCGAAGTCATAACAGGAGGTATATCGCAGGGAACTCATTCACGTACGTCGAGTATATCGAATTCGCTCTCATACGTACCGTCCCCATGAGGTATATAGTGAGGCAATTCACGTACACTCAGGTATATAAAATGGCTTATCCACACGTACCGATTGCCCTCAAAAGCAAGATGTATATCGTGGAAGTCATGCCAAAGGGGGTAACGCTTTCCAATTCACACAACCACCTGCATACCTGCATATAGGTGTCAAACCTAGGACATACATATTAGATTGCCAGTTTTGACCCGAAACTCTGTCGAAATTCCGGATCGGCCTACCGCTCAAATTTTTGCGCAATTTTTAAAATGGAACCCTGCCCCTGAGCCTGGTGACAAGTCTAACCATAGCTTTACATATGTTGCAAACCCAATTTTTCCAAGCTCGGGTCCCGTCTGGCATTTCATTTTGCATTTAGGTGAACTTAACATAAGTGAGAACCTAATAAACATAATAATCATGTTGAGACCCGTCTCTAGTCTTTTCCTCTCTCTTTTTCCCAAAAAGTGTCAAAAAACATTTCTCCCACTTTTATCAGAAATACCAAAAATATTTTTCCTTATTTTCCCTAAAAAACAAAACTCGTCATCCTCTTTTCCAAAAATGTCAAAAATATTTTCCTCCCTTTTCCGAAAATAACAAATTTCCCTTTTTCTTTTCCAAAAATAAATTCCAATTTTTCTCCTTCTCAGGTCGATCACATACCCTTGGTTTGGCTCCCTATTGGCTTCGATCTTCATTCGAACTGCCCGAAAGTTTTTTCAGTCCTCTTACTTCCTCCGAGTCCGAGACTCACCCACCTTCCATGGATAACACAAATCAAGTGCTGAATGAACAGCCATTTTTGTTGACGGTTCTGTCTCAGCTCTCTGCCAAAATTGACAAACTTCAAACAGAGATTCATGAGATGCAAAGAAACCGGATCCCTATCCCCGAAGATCCCGAGGTCATTTTCCCTCACGCCATGGATTCTCCTGCACCCGATCCTATTTGGGTTCTTGGAGAATACCATTATGCTCCACGTGATCCTCTTGCTAATGGGTCGCCACTAGCCCAGCTTCCCATGCCAAACCATGCTCAGACGGGGTTTAATTTACCCGTAACTATTGATCCGAAAGAGGAAGAACTGAATAAGGTCAAGGAAGACCTCAAGATGTTAACCAAGAAATTCGACCAGGTCAGAATCTCTAGGAACTACATGGACTACACCCGCATGTCTCCATATCCTAAAGTCGGGTTACCAAATAAATTCGAGATGCCCAATATCGATAAGTTTAGAGGTAGTGTACCCCCAATCGTTCATCTCCGTAACTATCACCGAGCCATGACTCTCCTAGGGGCATTCGAAGAAATAATGGATCAGATGTTCCAGCAGACTCTGAAAGATAGCGCCCTCAATTGGTTCCTATCCCTTGAAGAATCCAGAATTAACAGTTGGGAAGACGTTGCTCGTGAGTTCATATCACAGTACAAGTACAACGAGGAGCTAGAGGTTACCCGTCGTGACTTAGAGTTACTTAAATAAAACCCTGGGAATCTGTCAGCAACTTCATAACAAGATGGAAAAAGCAGCTAACATAACCAATCGACCTTCCAAAGAAGAACAAGTCACCATTATGAAGAAGAACTTCCTACCTCATGTCGGAGCAACAATAGGAGGACAATACTACCATCACTTTCGTGCCCTCTGAGAAGCAGGAGTAGAAATTGAAGAAGGTCTTGCTAAGACAGAAGTTAAACCGAAGAAAATCTTTGGACGGTTTGATCCTAGAAAGTTTGAAAAGCCTGCTAGTAGCACAGTCTCTGCTATCAACAACATCTCTCAGCCTACCGCATCATAGGCACCGGAAAGTCGCTAAAACCCAATCCTGAAGGAATATATCGATATTCACGCTCCTCTCTTCAAAGTCAACTAGGCTCTCTTAAACCAAAACGTGATCAAACCCTTGGACCCTCGTTCGTTACCAAATCCACTTTCGAAAAACTTCAAACCTGATGCCCATTGTGACTTTCACAAAACTGCTGTCCATACCACGGAACAATGTTTCCATATCCTGGACACAATCCAAAGCCTGATTGACCGAGGTATCATCGCCCCACCAGCTAATCCTAAACCAAACACTACCCATAATCCACTCCCGAATCATGAAAACACCATCTTCCTAAAAGAAGACTAAGAACTCGACCCATCTACCCAAATCATGCTCAGTAAATCACGAGTTATACCCATATACTCTCCTAAACCTCTCCAAATATGCCCATATTTCCTCTTACCCCTACCAGCCTTGCCGATCAAACCTTATCACTCCTCACTTGAGCATGCATCATTGTTCGTACCTATTATGGACGTAAATATATGGAATTATCCGAAGTGTTGAACCAACTCCTAGAGTTCGTGCTGAAATTGCCCTCCCAGATGACCATCGACTGTCAAAGATTCAGTGGGTTATTCTTAGAAGCTAGAAAATGGGCCCGAGAGTCGGACAACTGTGTTGTGCCAGCTGACGAAGTCAGTCTAGATGACCTGGTCTAGATCATGGCAGATTTGTTTTGACAGACTCGTGATATTTGTAGCATATTCGAGTTGCTCGACGCTTTGAAATTACAAGGACATCTGGTCCTTTTAGTCTTGTATTTCCCTGGCGAATGGGAAGAATTATACGAAGAGGCCATAGAAGTTGTAGAGTGTATTGACTTTGCATGGAAAGACAATATCATTGCCACCAGATGGGGGGACGATTCCGAGGATTCAGATGAAGATCTAGATTCAAGAAAGACTAGTCTGATAGCCAACCTATGCATAGTGATAATATTCGAGGAGCTGCTAGGAGAGATCAACCACGTAGCCGAGCAACCCGATATTGATGAAGAAATAGGGTTTTTATTTTTTCCCTCTTTCGTGAACCACATGACCAGGTCGGGGAGACATTACCAGAACTCAAACATACAACCATCAGCAAGCGATAAAGGGAAAGGTGTTGAGAATCTCCCTATGCCAGAAATGACTCTTAAAGAAAGTAAGGTCCTTGATCAACTGCGGAAAACTCAAGCTAACATCACTTTACGGATTTTTTATGTCTTCCCAACTACACTGAAATGCCCTAATCAAGCTACTCACAGGACCCACGGTTTATCCCTCAACCACACCGAAAGAAGTAGTGAACCTAATTGAATCCCTGACCTATACTCGAATGATCTCCTTTCTTGAAGAGAAAATCCCTAAGACTAGTCCCAACCATAATCATGCTCTTAATATTTATGTTGAAGTTATGGGGAACACAGTCCCCCTCTCTCTCATTGACAACGGATCAGCTCTGAATGTGTGCCCACTATGAACTCTAAACTGTTTGGGATTGAAAGTGATTGACCTTGCTCCAACCTCTCCTATCGTACGTGCCTACGATAACACCCATCTCGAAGTAATGGGATCTATCAAGCTTGCAATAGGGGCTTTCCCTATAAATCCTGTTATTGAATTCCAAGTCATCGACATCCCAGCCTGCTTCAATCTACTCCTAAAATGATCGCGGCTCCACAGCATCAAAGGCGTGTATTCTTCCCTTCATCAGAAATTGTAATTCTTTGCCAACGGATAAGTCATCACCATCTTGGGAGATATGGACAACATAGAGAGTGCAAGCACTAGTAATCCGATACTCGAGATATAACATGGGGTGAACAATATACTGTTATCAGGCTTCCAAGTTGAACCACTCCTACTCCCAGCAGGGGACGACTTCAAAGATAGGGTTTGTCCAGAATATGATCCCCATGGAATGTAATCCAAATGTTTAAGAACATGCACTTAATGCCCGGACTGGGGCTAGGGAAAATACAACAAGGGATAACTGATCCGATTGTGTTTAAGAAAGACTTCCCTCCCTGTGGCTTGGGATATCAACCATCAGAAGAAGAACTCATATTGATCCATCATCCTAGACTGAAGATAAAGTTAAAATGCACCAGAACTATCTCGGGAGATTCCCTAAATAGAATATTCATCAGAAAGGGTGAAGATTTCCCTTTTGCGACTTCCATGAACCTTGGTATGACCCTATAGACAAGAGGATCAAACCAAGAATGGATATCTTTTTTCAAGACAGCTACTCGAGGGCTGAAAGTTCCCAGCACTGTGTACAACCACTCACTAAGGAGACCATAGTTGATACCAAGGATTCTGAGGGATGTGACTCCGAAGATTCTTGCAACTAAAAGATATTAGGTGTGGTACTATACATGATCCACTCAGGGACTACATCATCCGATCCATCCTACCTCATCAAAGATGTTGATGCACCTCTTCTCAACAGGCATGCTGTACCTGTGCCACCTGCTGATATTCAACCTAACCGTGATGCTTATACCCGTTCCCCTTTAGTTGTTTCCTCTCACTTTGATATAATTGAGACCTCCTTTAATGAGGTTATCAATGTTGCTTTTCCTATTAATGAAATAAATGAAGATTTTGAGTATCTTGTTGTGCCTTACATTAACTGCCTTGATTCTATCAAACTCTTAATGATGATGACTTTGAAAATGAACAATTCTTAACTGATCCAAATAAGGTTAATAATAAACAACATAACCGCATTCAAGTTAATGAAAATAAAATTATTGTTATTAATCTCGATTTTAGTATCCAAAAGGTCGTGATAAGGATAGGGGCTACCTTGATGAGCATGAGTGCACGTAACTCAAAGAGCTACTGAAGGAATTCTTGGATGTCTTCGTATGGTCCTACGATGATATGCTCGGCATTGACCCTGAGATAGAACAGCATAAGATCCCAACTCTCCCGAAATGTAAACCAGTCAAACAGAACCTTCGAAAGCTCAGCGTCGAATGGTCACTCAAAGTAAAAGAAGAAGTAGCTAAGAAATTGAACATGGGCTTCATTAGAGTAATTAAATATCCTACATGGCTTGCCAATATCGTACTCATGTCGAAATCACGAGGGAAGGTCCGCATGTGTGTCAACTACTGAGACTTGAACAAGGCCTCTTCAAAGGATGATTACCCAGTACCCAACATCGATATTATTCTGGAAAACACATCCAGTAACATTCTTAAGTCATTCATCGACGGGTTTTTCGAATATAATGAGATTAAGATGCACCCTAATCATCAAGAGAAAATCGTATTCATCACCCTTTGGGGAACCATTTTCTACACTGTTATGTCCTTTGGTCTCAAAAATGTAGGGGCTACCTACCAAAGGTCCGCCACATCAATTCTGCATGATCTGATACACAATGAAGTTGAGGTATTTATATATGACATGATTATCAAGTCCAAGACTAGAGAAGGTTATGTTCCCGCTCTTCGAAAAAAATTTGAACGACTGCGACAGTACCAAATGCGGCTTAACCCATAGAAATGTGTCTCCAGCGTTACTAAAGGAAAACTCTTAGGATTCATGGTCAGTGACAAAGGGATAGAATCAGATCATGTTAAGCTGAAAGCCATACTTAAGATCTCACCTCCCCAAACGAATAAAGAAGTATGAGGATTCCTTAGGAAATTACAGTACATCAGTCGATTCATCAGCCAATTGACTTCCATCTGTGAACCCATCTTTAAACTCCTCCAAAAGGATTCAACCAAAGTCTGGAATGAAGATTTCCAAGAAGCCTTCGATCGAATTAAGCAATACCTAACTCGACCTCCGATGCTCATTCCACCGAAGCTTGGTCTTTCATTACTCCTATACCTAACCGTGACCGATACTCCAGCCGAGGATTTGCTAGCTCAATACCTTGAAAAAACCCGTAAAGAGAAAGCCATTTTCTATGCCAGTAAAAAATTAATTGATTACGAAGTTAACTACACTGCCTTGGAAAAAACATGTGTCGCTCTTGTCTGGGTTACCCAAAAGTTACGGCACTACATGCTCGCCTTCCCCATTAGACTCGTATCCCAGATGGATCCCATCAAGTACATACTCGAGAAGCCCGCCCTATCCGTCCAAATGGACCATTGGTTGATGCTTCTAACCTAGTTTGATATAACCTATGTTACATAGAAAGCTATGAAAGCAATAGTCATCTCTGACTACCTTATTGACTACCCTATGGAAGAAGCTGATTTCTGGATTTTTGAATTCCAAGATGAGAATATCCTTTGCGCCTCCTAAGAAGATCTTTGATGGTAAATGTTCGTTGACGGCGCTGCCAACAAAAAAGGATATGGCATTGGAATCCTCCAAATTGCCCCTGATGACTCCCACACTCCTATTGCTATCAAATTGGATTCCCCACATACACTAAAAATATGATTGAATATGAGGCATGCACGGTGGGCCTCAAAGTTTCCCTCACGAAAGGAATTTGATACTTAGATGTCTATAGGGATTCAACCCTCATCATCGGCCAAGTACTCAGGAAATGGAAAGTCAAGGACGAGAAACTCTTACCCTTTTATGCTCACCTTGAATAACTAGCTTCCCAATTCCAAGAAATCACCTTCCACTATCTGCCCCGAGTAAAAAATAACCTTGTTGGCTCCCTTGCCACTTTAGCTTCCATGATTGACATGCCCGAAGGAATAACTATGGCCCCTTTTCATGTACAGAAACAAGACAAACTAACCCACTACTACCACATCGAGCTCAGTGTGGAGAAAGAACTAGCCGACTGCTGGCACTATGATATTTGGTGCCTCCTCAAACACGGTAGGTATCCTCAAGGATCTGACAAGAAATACTGAGCAACTTTTCACAGACTGGCCACCCAGTACATTGTCTGTGATAAAGCATTGTTTAAGAGAAACTTCGATGGAACCCATTTACACTGCATCGTAGGGGCTAAATTGAAGAAATAATGCGAAAAATCCACAGTGGGAAATGTGGACCCCACATGAACGGCCATATGCTCGCCAAAAAGATCGTTCGACAAGGGTACTACTGGACTACCATGTTTTAGGACTGCAAAGCCTACGTTCGAAAATATCTCAAATGCCAAGAGTTCTCCAACCTACAACATTTGCCTCCGCGAGAATTGTATAACATGACCTCTCCCTGGACGTTTTCCACACGGGGCATCGATATCATAGGGAAAGTTAAACCGAAAGCATATAATGGGAATGATTTCATCCTAGTTGCTATTAACTACTTCACCAAGTGGGTTGAAGTCGAGTCATACGCAGTTTTGAATGCCAAGAAAGTGGACAAATTCATTAAGAAGAACATTATTTGCCGATATGGGTCCCACACGAGCTGGTATCAGACAACAGGCTACAATTTGAAGCATAAGTTACGGAAGTGGTCAACGAGTATGGAATTCAAAGACATAAATCCTCTCCATACCGACCTCAAACCAACGGAGCGGTCGAGGCAGCCAATAATAATCTCAAATCTATCATCAAAAAGATGATCGAGAGTTGTCGAGATTGGGCATACAGGATCCCTTACGCCCTCTAGGGATACCACACTTTAGTGTAAACTTCTAATGGGGCTACCCCTTACTCTCTAGTCTATGACATGGAAGTAGTCCTACCCATGGTGTTGGAAATACCTTCGCTGCATGTTATGCTTGAGAGCAAGGTTAGCGATAAATATTGATACCAAGGCCGTCTTGACGAGCTGTCCCTCTTGGACTATGGGAGATTGAAAGCTCTATATCACATACAAGGGTACCATCGTCGTATAGTGCCATCCTTCAACAAGGGATTCAAGGATCTCGGTGTCCGAGAAGGGGACTTAGACCTCAAAGAAATAGTAGAGCCCATTTGGGACCCCAAAGAGAAAGTCAAGCCCAATTGGAGTGGCCCCTACATTATGAAGAAGATCCTGTTAGGCGGCGGCGTTATGCTCACCGGCCTCGATGGAGAAGAAATGATGCGTCTGGTCAACCTGGACCGCCTTAATAAATTCTACCCCTAATTTGAAATCTCGGCGCGCTACGACTCTTCTCATATCCCTTCTATTCTATTAAAAAAAATCTCTCTTCATTTCCCCCTACCAAAAACTTTGTGGGCCTGATCCTCTAAAAACATTTTCAAAAATGAATTTCACAATTTAAAAAAAAAAAAAAACTTCGAGGTACGCAGGCAGCTCATCACTTCACATGAGCGCGGCCCCCTTCTTTTTCACAAAATGCTATTCTTTTCTTATCCTCGAGAACTACAGTTCATTT
The DNA here is from genome assembly GCA_949130495.1 of Sambucus nigra. Taxonomy (NCBI): domain Eukaryota; kingdom Viridiplantae; phylum Streptophyta; class Magnoliopsida; order Dipsacales; family Adoxaceae; genus Sambucus; species Sambucus nigra. The sequence goes on along the minus strand of OX422215.1, from coordinate 539,874,753 downwards.
TAACATATACATGAACAAAAGGATTATGTATGCCTTAGTGATAAGTATAGATAGTTTAAAATGAAAAAAGTCATCAAGGGGCACAACTAGATGATCAAAAACTTATTTATTTCATTATCTGAAATTTCCATACGATTAAATCGGCGTAAGGAGGCAAATGACTAACCTTGTCGGTACTACACCTACTTCCCTAAAAAACCCAGATAATAATAAGCCCCGCTACTCCTAAAAATCACCCTCCAATTATTCCCACAAAGCACAAAACCACACCTATTATAAAAAGCTTACTAAAGCCCTACCCTCAGCTACCAGAGGAACCAGCACCATCATCACCTGCATCTTGGGCTCCCCAAACCTCCCCTGTCTGAATAGAGTATCGCAGACTCTCCATAGAGCGATAAGCTCGGACTAGCTTGGGTAAAACCACAACACCTCCCTCCATGGTGTCAACTATGGTAAACCACCTTTGACCAGTCTCCACAACCAGCATCCTCGCCACTACCTTCTTCCATTACCACTTCATGTAGTCATCGTACACATGCCAGACTCGCCCAGTAGACTGAGAAGGACGAGTCGATGGACGATAATTCTCCCATGAAAAAACAAGCCACTTCATCATACGGTCTGTCAAGTCCTCCACGTGAAAGAAGTTCGGTGTCCATGGTGGTACAATTTTCTCCCAACCAAATTGGCACAGCACTCGCCAGGGAAAGTAGAAAGAGGTCTGCCTGAGGCCTACTAACCGTACATATTAGTACTCCTCGAGTTCCATAATGGGAAGTATCTCCCACACCAAGGCACATATCAGTGTAGGCATTAATCCCCGTGCTCCATAAATAAGTTCCCCTAACTCTCAATGTCCAGGCCTACGCTAATGAACTAGCACGAGAAGAAGTGTGGCACCGCCAACAAAGGATACTCAGGTGGTACCGCCATACGAAACCTCTCTGATAGTCACATAAATAACATTATAGGTCTACCCCTCAAAAAGTTAGAATGACCCTCCCGCCAAGCATCCAACCCATTCAAGGTCTCTCCCAGTATCACCGCCGCAGGATTGCCACGATATGACATCCAAGAAACGATAGCAGCTAATTGGGGGTCCACCAGCGCTTCCCCAGTCACCAATGGGACTTTTGAAACAATTCTTAGGATGACGGCCTGGGCATATCAGGCATCACCCACGTCATGCGAATGCATGGACTGCAACACCTCCTGAAAATCATTCCCCTCATAACTAACGGCCTGGATTCCGAAGACAAAATATGAAGAAGCCCGACTAATAATTCCCTAGGAGAACTGGAAAACTCAGGCAGAGCCACAGCAACACTGGGATTTATCCCCAGCATGGCAGAAAATTCCTCATAGGTAGGACAAATCTCAACCAACCCGAAGCGAAAGACCTTATCCTCAGGATACCAAAACTCGACAGCCGCCATCAGCATGTTCCACTCATTGGGTCGGTTGTGCCACAAAGAGACTCGCCGCATGTGAAAGGCATCATAATCAACATTGTAAGAACAGATTGCTTCCAAGGCTTCGAGGTAGTTGGCGAACTCAATGCTACCAGGGAGATCCATATTGAAGATAATAAGCAAGTAAGAATGTGAAAAAGAAAGAAGATGAAAGTGTGAGGAGGAAATCCCCATTCGCCCCGCTATTTATACTTGGAAACTCTCAAGAAAGGACAAGAAGCCCTGTAGAAATCGGAGTAAAACTTGCCCCACCAAGTACCAAGCAATTGAAGAAAGTGCAATCAAAGCGTTTGATTGATTGGACTGGACTGATACGCCGATAGGCAGGACAGGGGTCAAGCCGATCGGTAACCCCCTATTTGGGAAAAATTCCCAATTTTCCTCTTTTATCAAAATCAAAAAACCAACAAAATAATTTTTATCTTAAGGAAATTCCGGATTTTCTTTATACTCATGCTTTTACTAATCTCATTTTAAATAAAGTCCTTCTCAAATCAATTTTCAAATTCTTTTTACGGTCTTAGAAGCAAAGTAAAAAGAGCACATGCATTAATCACTAAACAAAGAAAATTAACAAAAAACTACATTCTTCATTTGCATATGTTTTGTTGTATTACATTGATATTTTGCAGGAAAAGCAGAAAAATAACGGGACTTAGCCCGAACCCAATTTTCATTTTTCATCTCTGTCTTTCTTCTCTCTCTCTCTCTCTCTAAGATCCCCCATCCTTACGGTGCTCCCTCTTCCCCCTGTTGCGAGATGATGTGCCACCACTTCCAGAGCTCGACCCTTCCCCGGACGAGGCAGACAACACCAAGTAAGAAGGGACCGGAACCGCCTCCCGAATATGAGAAGTCGCCGAAGATATCCAGTCCCTGATGTCTTTCAGCTAAGTGGTCAAAACACTGATATGATGTGAGGAAGAATATAAAACATCAAATCAGTCAAGCATCAGAACAAAGAAAGAAATTAAGGAAATAAAAGAAACGTACCGTAGGTCGCAGGACCTCCTCCATCAGGCCCAACTCCTCCGGGTCTATCGCATGAGGACGATGCTCTAAACGCACTGATCCCCCATCAACTCGCCGAAGGTTGTAACTAGAGAATGAAGCCACACAAAAGAAGGCCCTAACGTCATTGTTGTCACTGTTGATGTAGTTGCACCACCTGCGCTATGAGAGGACCCCACCTGCCAACTCGAGCCCACCCTAGTGAGAGGCATCACATCATATATGCTAGGGAGCATCAGCCAACTCGAGATGAAGTCTAAATAGTAGTACATCACCGCTATGTCAGTGTACAGAGAGTATGGCTCTCCTATCATCACATCCACTCGGGCATTATTAGACATCTCCCACACGCGCCTCATGAATATAGGGGGCCTCGCCGACGGAACCGCAACCTCTTCCTCCATGATCTTCTAGATTACCCTCTCCCCAAGATACCAGGAGTAGCTGAACTCATGCGCCAGCAGGAATCGTATTTGCGCATGTCCCCCAGTCACCCCGGTGTATTGAAAGGTCGTCCCCCGAGGATAAAAGGTCACTTTCAAATCCCCAACAAAAGCTAAGGATCAGTATTAATAAAATATCATCAAAGGAAAAGAATAGTTTCAACGATAAAAGAATGCTTACCTACTCACTCGTCAGGCCATTTAAGACCTATCGCACTGTCTATAGAGAAATATTCTTCTTCTATTGCCGATTAGATCTTCGCCACCGAAACATTCGGCATAAGTCCCCCATAGAGTCATCCTTCAAATAAATCAGTTGGCAGTTCAACCCAATCACCTCATAGAATCACGTCTGATATGCCCTAAGTGTCACCTCGGCCCAGAGACATCAACCTCAGCCGATGGCATGACCGACGTTGGAAAGGCCTTGAATCAGTGACTCGCCGCCTCGGCCATATTAAGGTCGGCCCTGGCCAACACCACTACCAACCTCTTCAAGGGGTCCGCGGTTCATCAACTCAATCGGGAATGGAAACCTCGGTCGGGGGTAGGCCGAGGCTACAAGGAGACATACCACTACTAAGGTCAACCCCACATGTGAATCGGCCAACGTTCCAAGCACATGCCAACCTAACCTCGGCCCAGGCCGACCTTAAAGCCTTACCTCGGCTTCACTTAAGCCGATACCATGATGGCTCATCTCGGATAGGATGGGCAACTAGACCTTAACAACCTCGGACTCTTCCAGGTCGAGGTCATGACCCAGCACGAAGGTCGAGCACTTATTGACATGTGTGGACAAGGACACGTGGACACAATTCAATTATAACAAATCATTCCCCTCATGTGGGGGGAATATTTCATCATCATTCTCTACATGTGACAGTGACAGATGTCTTCATCAGATTGGCTAGATCAACACACACATGCCCATTGCATGCATGGGGGGTACATTACACCCCCCAGGTACTATATAGAGAGGTCATCATCTACCTTGCAAAGGATCCGAAATTAGTAACCCTAGCTAAAACTCTGTTCAAATACACAGTAGAGAGAGAAAGCTTGAGAGATTGTATCCATGGCCATTAGAGCCCTCATACAGTGATACACATCATACACTTTCACAGTGGACGTAGGCCAGATTGGCTGAACCACTTATATTCCGGTGTGAATCCTCTTCTCCTCACCTCTTCTACTATATGTTTATGTACTCTTATCCTACCATTGTTAACATTGAATTGAACTCACAAACACCTTGAAGGGTGGTGTTGTTTCCAGCACCATCAACGTCTGCAAAGGACAAGGATCAGTATTCAAGAAATCAAAAGGAAGTGCAAGAATGGAAAATGTGAATGCATAAAGAAAAATGGGCAAAATAAAGAATACCTCCAGAAGATATGTAGCCCCAGTAAAAGTTAGTCGGTAGCACCGACTGAATGCATCCAAATAATAATAAAGGGATGCCAAATTCAGGCTCCCAACACCAGAAAACCTCCCAACACCAGCAAGATAAACAAATGGGCCATCTTACTCACTTATTGCCCGTCATTCTCATCAACTCTCCTCTTTAGCAAAATCTCCCTCAAAGAAGACAATTAGATAGAGTCTCCAGAAACCACCCTCTCCACGTCACCTAGAGCCACGGTTACCGCCTTTGGAATCAACCCCAGTAACTGCTAAACATCAATAGGAGTCATCGTCATCTCCCCGAAGCCAAAATGGAAGGTGTGGGTAGTGCCCCACCACCTCTCTCCCAAAGCACATAGAATCACAGTGAGGCGAAGCGTCTCATCTAAAACTGATGTTAGCCTCCTAAAACCCGCAGAGGACACCATCCAGTGTACCACAGCATAAAGGTGCTCCCAAATATTCTTAAGCCATGTAATACCATGAGAACGAATAGTCGACATAGAGACGTCAAACGGTCAAGAAATAAAGAAAACCCTTGTCAGATTCAAGAAATAAAGAAATCTCACCAAGAAAGGAATACTAAGAGTCATACAATACTTACATAGCCACCAGGGTTCACCACCCTTGAAGGCTCACGCAGAAGATTCTGATCATCCGCCACCGGCTCAAACGAGTCAAAAGAGTTCTCGCTACCCAATACGAGGGTCACCCTAACCCTCCACTCTAAGCTTTCCCGGTCATCGATATTAAGCCATGCCATATGAGTTGCACTACTTGATAAGTCATCCATTTCAAACGTCACGACGATTTGCAGAGGCTTATAGCAGAAGAAAAGAAGTCAAAAATCTGTGAAAATGAGGGGAACCCGCCCCCTTTTAATAGGAGGCTAAGGGTCATGCCGATCGGCAGTCCCCTCCACACACCGTTCGGAACTGATCTTTTCACCTGCTCGAGGTACCCTAAAAGACCGTGCCAATGCCAATTGGCACACCTCCATCCATGCCGATTGGCACACCCTTTAAAATTTCATAAAAAAAGTTCAAAAAATACCAGAAAATCCCGAACAATTCCCAAAAAATTCTAAAATTGCCAAATCCATTCTAGAACCTTATTCACCAAGAAAAACATCTTTTAAATCCCCAGAAAAATTCCATAGAATCATCCTCCCCAACTACGTCTCCAAAGGACACTCCAAATTTTTCCCCAGCTACAAAATCCTCGGATCATTCACTATTCCCCAACGGAACCTAAAATCCAATCCTTATCCCCAGTGGAGTCCCCAAATTTCTCGAAGGATAAGTACACCTCTTTTAGGTCATAATTGACATCGATCTTGGATCGTCACCTCAGTTAGGTCAGAATTGACCTCGATCCTCGGTCGTCACCTCTTTTAGGTCAGAATTGACTTCGATCTTAGATCGTCACCTCAGTTTGGTCAAAATTGACCTCGATCCTTAGTCGTCACCTCTTTTAGCTCAGAATTGACCTTGATCTTGGATCGTCACCTCAGTTAGGTTAGAATTGACCTCAGTCTTCGGTCATCACCTCTTTAGGTTAAAATTGACCTCGGACTTGGATCGTCTCCTCAGTTTGGTCAGAATTGACCTCGATCCTCGGTCGTCACCTCTTTTAGGTTAAAATTGACCTCGGTCTTGGATCGTCACCTCATTTAGGTTAGAATCGACCTCAGTCCTCGGTCGTCACCTATTTTAGGTTAAAATTGACCTCGGTCTTAGATCATCACCTCAGTTAGGTTAGAATTGACCTCGATCCTTGGTTGTCACCTCTTTTAGGTCAGAATTAACCTCGATCTTGGATCATCACCTCAATTAGGTCAGAATTGACCTCGATCCTTGGTCGTCACCTCTTTTAGGTCAGAATTGACCATGGTTTTGTATCGTCACCTCAGTTAGGTCAGAATTGACATCAGTCCTCATTCATCACCTCTTTTACGTCATAATTGACCGTGGTCTTGGATCGTTACCTCAGTTAGGTCAGAATTAACCTCGATCCTCGATCGTCACCTCTTTTAGGTCAGAATTGACCGCGGTCTTGGATCGTCACCTCATCTAGGTCAGAATTGAACTCGGTCCTCGGTCGTCACCTCCATTAGGTAAGAATTGACCTCGATCTTAGATTATCACCTCGATTAGGGTAAAATTGACCTTGATCCTCGGTCTTCACCTCTTTTAGGTCAGAATTGACCTCGACCCTCTAAATCGGTCAACTACATTGCTTAGATACATAGAACTGACCTCCCTCCATTATGTGGTGTCTATTAGATGGCCATCACTTGTTCCAACCTCACCCATCGAGGGGATCTCTAGACACCACATTTTAGGACCCTCTAAGTCTGTTCTTAGACCCCTAGCACTTTCCATTTCCACAGCAAACCTAGGTCGCACTTCGAGGACACATCTAGAGGCCATCGGGTGCCCACGGGCCTCATTTGACTCCGGGAAACTCTACATTCAGAGCAAAAACTCTTTGAATCTTTTAAGGGATCCGAATACCCTTTCCAACTGTCCACCCCATGAGCAAATCAGCATAATGATCCAGACGAACGGACCATTTCACTACTGAAAATTGATTCCGAGATCATCGGGCTCTCCCAATCCCCGAGTTGACCCCAATAACCTTTACCATCAAAGTGAAAACCATTTGACATTCGAAGCGCAGTAAAACCCCTTTCCAACGGTCCACCCCGTGTATCAAACAGCATAACCGTTCGGACGAACGATCAGTTTTCCCTCGAAAATTGATCTAGAGGCAACCCAGCGCTCCCGGACTCCGTTTGACCTAAGTTAACTCTTTAGCTTTAATGAGACTAAATGAACCTCTGAAGTTCATGAATACCCTTTCTAATGATCTACCCCGTGCATGATTCTGACCTACGATACGGACAAACCATTCGTTTTACTCTAAGTGGTCACCGGATGCTTCTAGGCCCCGCTTGACCAAGGTCAACTTTTTGAACCAAGCAAAACACTTTATAATGTCAAAGTAAATCTCCTAAACTTTCCAACGGTCCACCCCGTGCATGATTTTGACTTACCATACAAACGAACGATTCGTTTCCATCCGATAATCTCCCGTACAAAAATCGACATGCATTTCCAAGCCATATTTGACCCAAAATCAACTCCCGGACCTGGTAAAGGTCCAAGGAATATCTAAGGTCTCTAAAATACCTTTCTAATGGTATGCCCCGTGCGATATTTGGATCAACGATTTGTGCGCTACAGTCGTTTTTCCAAAAAAATCACACGAGACTGCCAATTGGCAGGTCCTTAAACCTGCCTATCAGCACAGTGTCAAGGGTGACCTGACGATAGGCACACCCTGGGGTAGGGGTACCTCCCCCCTTTTTCCCTATAAATAGGGTCCATGACCTCACTCCCAAAACAGAGCAAAAAGCCATCAGCATCAATGATCTCATCAACATTCTCTCGTAATCAGTGAAGTTCCATATGAGAAGTTCCATTCAAGCCTAAATACCCATCCTTTTTACACCCAATTTGGAAAATATCCTTCTTTCTCATCAACATCCATCAACATTCAAAGGATTTCATCCAAGATTCAAGCTCAAGCTCCAAGGATGGTCAAATTCCTTCTCCTTCTCTTTTAAATCTCTTGTTTTTGTATAAGTTACTTCAAATTCATAATCTAGTTTCATTTTAGTTCATACATATGAACATCTACGCTTTTATTAGTATATTTCACATATTTTATTTTTTATAAAAAACTCAAAAATAAATAAAAGAGGGTTACACTTGTAAATTCCGAACGGAATTATCCATCACACTTTTTCAAAAATAAAAACACATTTTCTACACGTACACACATAATAAAATTTCGTTCGAATCTATGGGATAAACCTCACCCCTTATTTACATTCGAACTATGTGGACTTTGATGCCTTTCAAAGCTACGTAGGCGTCCCGGATTAAAATCCGAGACTCGAGTCCAATTTTCCAACTTCTCTTATTTTCCAAATTTCTCAAAATCCCTACTTTTCATAATAATTATTCATATATATATATATATATATATATATATATATATATATATATATATATAATATGCTTGTACGCGTCTCATCCCAAATATATTATCGTTTCCCAATAACGATCAATATCGCGATGAATGCTAATATTCTATCTTCTACATTTATTATTATTTTGGAAATATTCTAATGGATGACCTCACCCTATCTTTGCCATGATATAAGTCGAACGATTCTGATCCCCATTATATAAACACATACACACACTTCACGGGGATAAAATAAAATATTAACATTTACCCATGAGAGACCGAAAGGGCGGGATGAGTGCCTAACACCTTCCCATTCCGTAACTTAGCCCTTGGACCTCCTATCTATTGGTTTCGTATGCATCAGTTTGTCTTTGATGTCGCTCTCTCGAAGTGGCAACATGTTCTTTTGCCTATTTTGAGCAAAATAGTCTAGCGACTCCATCTCTTTACATTTACCCTACACCGAAGACGGCCGAAGCACCTAAGCATACAATTCAAGTTAAAGTTAGGTCAAACAAAACCTAAGCATGCATTTTTCCAATAGATTAAATCGTCTTGAATTAAATTAAATTAAAATTATAAAAAGTAAATAGCACCAAAATCCAAACAACATCATTTTTCCGATTAAACCATTTTTATCTTGTTAAACCTAAACATGAATCTAAGTGAGAAATTGCAAGATAAAAATACAAAACCACAACACCGCGATGTAAGAGGAAAGCCCATAACGAGGAAAATCTCGGACGGCCCAGCCACAAGTCCACTAAGTACAAAATTATAAAATACACGACAGAATACTTACACAAGACTCAACTCACTCACAAGCCATGACACTCTTCGTTCCTTCACCTCTGCCTAGTGACAACTCCGGAATCCACCTTCATCTCGAAATCCACCGATGGAGCAAAGCTACCATCAACACACAGAGTCCACCGCATGTACACCACGAACCAAGAAAATGAAATCCTCTATAAGAAACTATTTTTTAGGTCGAGAATGAAATTCGTTGCCAAAACTGATCTCAAACATATATCATGTAGAAACTTTGATCATAAAACAAATTGGGTGTAAAGTTGTTTTCTTTTAAAGATTAAACCACATGTTTAGAACAAAAACTCTCTTGAACTTTTTTAAGTTTTTTCACTCCTAGATGTTGGAAAAGTCACTTCAAAATGTTAAGTCTCGCACTTCATAAATGGGTGGCAAAAGTAGTGGGTGGTTATGAAGAACAACTATTCAAAAAGTGACATTTTTTGTAAAAAATTATTAGGTCGTTCGAATGACATTCGAGGGTCATTTGAATGACAAATCGAATGAGAAAACATCGATAAAAAATCATCTCGTTCGAAGGATCGTTTCAACGACATTCGAATCTCATTTGAGTGAGGTTGTTCGAATGACAAATCGAATGAGAAAACTGCGAAAAAAAACATCTCATTTGAAGGGTCGTTCGAACGACATTTGAATATCCTTTGAATGAGGTTGTTCTAACGAGATTTCAGGCCATGAATCTTCATAATTTTGATATGAACGCGTGGCCACCAATTTTACATTTTTTTGATTTTTTTTTAATTAGTTGTGATTTTTTTACAGAAAGGGCCCAAAAAAATCTTTAGATAGTATAAATTCAAAAAAAATTGACAAAAATTCTAACACCCAATAATATATTTCCAAGTCTCAACATACTATAAGCATTCATACCTTATAGATTCTTGGAAAGTTGATGACAACACATGGCACGACACGCGGCATACGATGTGATCTTCATTATACTTGACCACTACATCTTCAACTTAAACGTCATAGGCTTGAAGGTTACAAACTTTTATCCTATGACTCAAATAGTTTTATCTGTAATTAAGCCAACACTATCAAATTGACTCAATTGGAAACTTGGCCTTACAATTGAGTCAATTTGTAAATGTTGGCTTAATTTCAGACAAAACTATCTAAGACGTAGGATAGAATGTTATGACCTTCGATCCTATGATGTTTAAGTTAAAGACGTAGCGGCCAAGCATAAATTAAAAATATTATCGTTGTCGGTTTTTGTGCCATATTTCACGTCATCAACCTTTCAATTTTTCCAAGGTCTATAAGGTATGAATGCACATGCTGTATTGAGCCTTGGATATAGTTTTATTGGGTGTTATTTTTTTACTAAACAAAGTTTAAAATGATTTTTTTTTTATTTTTTCAAGAAAAATATTTTTTTTGAAATGTCATTCGAACGACATTTCAATCTCATTCGAACGACATTGATAGGTCATTCGAAAAAGATATCAAATGAGGTTGTTTTTGGTTTCTCTGAAATCTCGTTCGAATTATCATTCGTATTGTCATTCGAACGAATTTCTTTTCTGCAATCCTGTTTGAAAGAGATAATTAAGTCGTTCGAATGAACAACAGTTTTCAGCAGTTTTCCGGCAGTTTTTCGGCAGTTTTTTTTAAAACTTCCCACTATCTTTTTAACCACCCTTTTAAGTAGTGCGAGAATGGAATTTGTCTATAGACTTTGCAGAGACATTTTACTACACTTTGAGAGAATTGTTTTTAATCCAAAGTCCCTTTTATTTGGTGAAACATTAATGGTTAAATATTTCGAACAAAATCAAGTTTTACACCCAATAGTTTGTTTTTATCCAAGTTTCTTTATATATTATACTTTAAGATCATTGGTTTGGCCCCGGGTATCATTCCCTAGCCAAAAGAAACAGTTTCCTATGGAGGATTTCATTTTATTGTCCGTGGTGTGCATAAAGGGGATGACTTCATGTGTTTGGCGGTAGCTGTGCCCCATCGGTGGACTCCGAGACGAAGGTGGATTCCTGAGTTATCGACTAGGCGGAGGTGGAGGAATGAAGAGCATCAATTCTTGCGAGGGAGTTAAGTATTTGAGTAATCCTTCTTGTCATGTCCTTTGTAAAATCATACCTAGTGGACTTGTGGTTGGGTCATCCGAGGTTTGTCCCGTTGTGAGTTTTCCTCATACATCGCGGAGTTGTGGTGTGTTTATTTTTATCTTGTAAATTATCACATAGATGCATGCTTATGGTTAACAAGATAAAAATCGGTTTAATCACAACAGTTGTTTAAATTAGTGATAATTTAATTTTGGGTAAAATTTAGTTTAATTTAATTCAAGTTTGAATAATTAATTTGGCAAAATTCATATTTGGTTTGTTTGGCCTAATTTTGAACTTGAATTAATTGTGTTTAAAAGAAAATTTAAAATATTTATTTAATCTCATTTTAATTTTAAAGAAATTAAAATTTTGAGTAATTCGGGAACCATTGCATTCTTTCAAGTGGTATCAGATCATTTTTACCCTTTCAAGTGGTATTAGAGCATATAATTTAAGATATCACATTTTCAAATTGGTATCAGAGCGAGTTACATTAAGGCATCGTGTGATCTTGATTTTTAATAATTTTCAAGAATTTATCATGTTAGATACTTTTAGGCTTGAATGTGAAATTTTATCATTTTCGAGGTTTATTATTTTTTATGTTTCTCTATACACGTACCAGAAATGGCGCATCAATGTTAAAATGGTTTGATTTGCAGAATTTAGAACTTGAATTGAAGTCTTGTTTAAGCAGTATAACTTAATTTTGAAAGAATTTATAAAAATCAAAATATTCGGTGAACCATTTCTTTTGAAATTAAAATTTTATTTTATGGGAACCTACTTCCCTTTCCGGTGGTATCAGAGCAGGAACACTAATCTATTGTGTTAAGATCATTTTTGGGTTTAAATATAGAGAATATAACTTTTTCAAAATTTTGTATTTTTTATGGTTCCAACTATGTGTATTGGAAAACACGTATAAGGTCGGCATTTAAATGGTTAGATGAGCGGGTTTGGTAATCGATTATTAGAGGGTGGTCCCCACCAACGTGTTTAGACGGAGTTATTTGTGTTCCTAAACCCGTAGAAAGATGGAGTGAGAATGAGCTTAAATTAGCAAATTTTAATTCTAAAGGTTTAAATGCTCTTTTTAGTGCGGTCACACCGGAGGAGTTTTGCCGGATTATGACGTGTGAAACGTCTAAGAAGGCATGGGACATACTCCAACTCACCCATGAAGGTACTAGTGTCGTTAAGTCTTATAAAATCCAAAACTTAACACTCAATTTGAAACCATTAAGATGTTAGAAAGTGAGACTTTTGATGGGTTATATGCGAGATTATCTGATATTGTGAATTCATGTTTTAATTTAGGAGAAAAGATACCCGGCAACCGTGTCGTAAAGAAAATTTTGAGGTCATTACCCTATAGATTCATTCCAAAGGTAACTATTTTAAATTCTTTTGATACTTTAAAATCTACAAAACTTGAAGAGCTTTTAGGATACTTACAACCTATGAACTTGACATGTCCCCCCCCCCCCCCCCCCCAAGGATGTGAAGAAGAAAGATAAGGGTATAGCTTTGAAAGCCCGAAAGGAGGAAACACCGGTTTCGGATGATGAGTTTGAGATTGACTTGGATGATATGGCTTTGTTTGCTAGGAAGTTTAGAAAATTTCTTAACATTAATAAAGAGAAACTCAAAAATGATTATAAGAAGTTTAAGAAGTCTAAGTATAGTAAAGCCGAGAAACTTCCTAAAAATCGTAATGATGATCTTAATAGGGACGAGTCGAATAGATGTTTTCGTTGTGAGGGTTATGGACATAGGGCATTCGAGTGTCCCACTAAACTAAGAAAAGAGGGCAAGAAATCGATTTCTTACAATGCCACCCTTAGCGATAGTGAAATGGAAGAGGGACCCTATTCCCCCATTGAGAGCAACTTCACCGCGTTCATGGCTTGTCATGTGAGCCATTGTGAAAAATCTTCTGATAAAGATAACTTTATACATGGCAATTCTGAGGCCATTATTTGTGAATCCCATGAGTTTGATGAAGGAGAGAGTGAGAATGAAGAAGAAGAGGATGAGGAGGAGAGTGAACTCTAAGTTACCTTTCATGAGTTGTAAGCGAAATCGTTAAAATTAAAAAGTGTCAACTTGAAGTTAGAAGCTAAAATAAGAGAACATGTTATAGGTAATGATGAAAGTGTTTTTATTGAAGGTCTTAAGGCACGCCAAAGAACTCTTCAGAAGCTAGAGTATGTTGAAGGTGAAAGAGATAGCCTTAGAGGTTTAATGGTGGCTATGAAGAACGAGCTTCTTGAGTTTGAAGAGTCCAGAAGTTTACTTGAGTTTGGGATAGTGGAACTTGAAGAGAGATTGAGATAATCGAGTCGGGTCAAATTTGATTTGGAGTGTAGTTCAGAGAAGTTGGATAAAATTTTAGGCACTATCCAAATCAAAGATGACAAGTATGGTATTGACTTCGATACTCAAAATTCTTCCGCTAATAAAATTGAAACCACAAGTTTGAGAGAATAGACTAGAAATGCTAAAACAGGTCAATCCTTAGGTAACACTTCTCAACGTGTTTTTACTTGCACATATTATGGTAGGAAGGGTCACCTTAGGAGGTTTTGTTTCGATCTTAGAAATGGTCTTAGAAAGTCCAAGGGTAGAGCCACCAAGGTTATCAAAACCCAAGAGTGCCATTTTTCATCTATGTGGATTAGGAGATCCGATTTAGAGGCTTTACATGATAAAGTTTATGATTCTCATTTAATTGCACATGATTCCTCCCTTTGTAAATCTAAAGGTTGCTTGTGTCAGCTTTGTTTGGAATACACTAGATGTGTTTCATGGTACATTCTTGTTAGTTGTATGTATGTTTGTCATATTCTAGCCCATGCTTCATAATATAGGTTTTGCTAAAATTATGACATGCATATCTTTTGTATTTTCTTTTTTCTTTTTTTGTGTTTTATTGAAAAATACAAAAAGACTTTGTTTGTCATTTGAGTTGTCTTTGTTTTTAAAATTTGTTTGAAAATTTTAAAAACTCAAAAAGATTTTTTTTTGAAATTTTAGTTTTACACATTTTATGTGGCATATCCTTGTGTTTGAATCCTATATCACTTTTCGCTTCCATGTGACTAGAACTTTGGGTTATGAATTTTATTTCTTAAATTGTTCTTTGTCATGCTTGTATGGATTAGTTTTATTCTGATTTGCTTAATGGATTCTCTTTGTATATGCCTCCCCACACACAAGCAAGAGTTTTTTGAACATTAACTTTAAATGTATATTTAAGCTAAGTGAGATGTTCTCCCATCAATTTTGTCATCTACATTTTTTGTGACTATGGGGGATTTTTGCATGTAAGAACCGTTGTTCGGATTGAGAAAAATAGATAATCATTTATCCGGTAAAGTTTTTTTTAGGAATGGAATCAGGCTGCAAAAGTCAAGTTGATTATGCGTGAAAAGACACCATTGAAAAAGGGCCTAAAAAAGTGTGGCGTTGAAAAAATTAGGCAAGGGCTACATAGTTTAGTTCGATATGATCATTCAATAGAAAAAAAATTATTATTTATGAAGGAGTTTGGATGGATATATCAACAGGTTTTCACAATGACAATAAATCATAGTTAAGTTATTTTATCATGACGCTATTGATTTATAGAATCATCAAAATTCTAGGCTTGTGTCCACTGTGCTTGTTTGTTATTTGAGTTCACTTTATCTTGTCAAATGAGGCTAAAACTATGTTTGATAAAGTTTTGCAATCAAATAGGACTCCTTGAACATGTTTAAGTGATTGGACCATAACTCTTTTGTCTCTAATTCGCACCCCTTCACTCCATTTACCACATGTTTATTTTGATACATTTATGCCATATGATTGTGAAAAGCTTATTATATTTTGTGTCTTGTGTGGTGTTTATATATATATATATATATATATGTGTGTGTGTGTGTGTGTGTGTGTGTGTGTGCGCGCGCGCGCTTGTGCGTCATTGGTATCTTTTGCATATTAATATATATGGTGTCATTTGTTTTCGAGTTTTTGCCTTGTTGTCTGGTCCATGTATGTCTCTTATTGATATAGGTATCTATCTTGCTGCGATTTTTCATTAATATCCCATGCTTATATTAGTACATTCTAAGTGGTTCCTTTTTTCTATCGCACCGTAGTTGGTAATTATTAATCTTTGTGTGGATTAGTTGCTCGTTTGTTGTCATGTTTCTTTATTGTACTTGTAACTCTATACAGCATTGCATGATATACTTGTTTCTCATTATGCTTATCCATTGTTACATTTAGCGGGAGAATTGAATTAATTGTGGAGAAATGGGTTAGTTAATGTAGTTTAATCTTTGTCTATTCCAGAACAAAAGGGGGGAGAAAGGACATTTAAACCTTTGAATTTGGGAAGATCTATCTTAGGGAGAGACATCATTTCTTAGGTAGACAATGTTAGACAAAGGGGGAGGATTTAATAATGCAATTTATATTGGCATATTCCCTATGAGTTTGATGGTGTGCTTAAGTGTGCAGGTTTTCATCTTAGCAGAAATATTTTAAAGCGAGTAAAGCTCCTCAACTTATGTGTCGGTCAAGCATCTGTATTTTATTTTTGGGTGGGATATGTGTCTTTTAGATGAGCTTGATGGCCCATGGGATTTTTATTTTGGTTTTGTCCCGAAATAGCCAAAGGAGGAGATTTATAAGGACAAACTTCCAATTGAGTCAATTTGTAAGTGTTGGCTTAATTCTGGACAAAACTACTTGAGTTGTAGGATAGAAGTTTATGACCTTCAAGACTATGATGTTTAAGTTGAAGATGTAGCGGCCAAGTATAAATTGAATATATCATTATTGCTGGTTTTCGTGCCATGTTTAACGTCATCAACCTTTCAATTTTTATAAGGTCTCTAAGGTATGAATGCACATGTTATATTGAACCTTGGATATAGTTTTACTGGGTGTTATGTTTTTACTAAACAAAGCTTAAAATGAACTTTTATTTTATTTTTTCAAGAAAAATATTTTTTTCTGAAATGTCGTTCGAATGACATTCCAATCTCATTCGAACAAGATTCCTAGGTCGTTTGAACGGGATATCAAATGAGGTTATTTTTTATTTCTCTGAAATCTCGTTACAAGTATCGTTTGTATTATCGTTCGAACGAACTTCTTTTCTGCAATCTCGTTCGAACGAGATAACTGAGTCGTTCGAATGACCAATAATTTTTCGACAGTTTTTTAAAACTTCCCACTATCTTTTTAACCACCCTTTTAAGTAGTGCGGGAATGGACGTTTTCTATAGACTTTGTACAGACATTTTACTACACTTTGAGAGAGAAATCTTTTATCCAAAAGCTCCTTTTGTTTGGTGAAACATTAATATTTACTCTTTCAAACAAAATAAAGTTTTACAACCAATAGTTTGTTTTGATCCAAGTTTTTCATATATTATGCTTTGAGATCATCGGTTTGGCATCGGGTATCATTCTCTACCCAAAAGAGACAGTTTCCTACAGAGGATTCCATTTTGTTGTTTGTGGTGTGCATACAAAGGAGGACTTCATGTGTTTGGCGGTAGTTGTGCCCCATCGATGGACTCCGAGATGAAGGTGGATTCCTAAGTTGTCGACTTGGCAGCGGTGGAGGAACAAAGAGTATCAAGGCTTGTAAGGGAGTTAGGTCATTGAGTAAGTCTTCTTATCGGGTCCTTTGTAAAACCACACCTAGTGGACTTGTGGTTGGGCCATTTGAGATTTTTTCCGTTGTGGGTTTTACTCGTACATCGCGGTATTATGGTGTGTTTATTTTTATCTTGCAAATTATCACATAGATGCATGCTTAAGGGTAAGAAGATAAAAACGGTATAATCACAACATTGTTAAAATGGATGTTAATTTAACTTTGAGTAAAGTTTAGTTTATTATAATTCAAGTCTGAATAATTAACTTGGCAAAATTCATGTTTGGTTTGTTTAGCCTAATTTGGAACTTGAATTAATTGTGTTTGAAAGAAGAATTTAATATTTGTTTAATCTCATTTTAATTTTGCAGAATTAAAATTTTGAGTATTTCGGGAACAATCACATTCTTTCAAGTGGACCCATATAAAAAATCAACTCAAAAAACCCTTTTCGATATTTAAAGTTTTCAAGGGACCCATATAAAAAATCAAATCAAACAAACTTTGGTTGCTATTTTAAAAAAATCGATCAAACTTTTGCACCTTTTAAAGTGCTTTAAAAGTTGTGAAAGTTTGACCGGTCTTTTTAAAATAGCAAAAAAAGTTTTTTGAGGTTTTTTTTTTATGTTGGTTCCTTGAAATGTTTAAATACCACACAAAAAAATTGAACACAAAAATAATTTGTTTACTATGTCAAAAAAATAGTGTGCAAACTTGGTACACAAACGTGGGTGTGTACAAATGCCTCTCTCTCTCTCTCACTCTCTCTCTCTCTCTCTATATATATATATATATATATATATATATCTGTGTGTGTGTGTGTGTGTGTGTGTGTGTGTGTGTGTGTGTATAAACGAATTTAGCAGCAAAAGAATCAAATAAATCAAACCCCAAAAATGGGTTTTGTTACTGTCGGCTGCCACCATAAAAATGGGGGGTGGTCGAAACTTCAAACCATTCACACATACACACATGCATACACGTCCATATACATACATCTAAGAAGAAGAAGAAGAAGAAGAAGAAAACGAAATGAGATGAAGAAGAATAAGGAGGCAGGTCGTTGGTGGAACCGGGGTTTGGGGAAGAGGGAGGTCGAAAGGTAAGGGGTAGAGGGAGAGGGAGATGGATTGGTCTGAAAAAAGGGATTTCGAGTAGAGGTTTGTGAGTAGTTTTGATTTTCTCTGTGAAAATTGCAGTTTGAAAACAAAGGTTTGGTCTCTATTTATAGTGTGTAGGTAGAGTACAGTCTGCTTAAGATAATTACGCAACTGGGTGTATTTGGTACTCGTTTATCATTTTTAGCATGTCTAATTTTTTATATTTTTTGAAATTCCAACCAACTATAAATTAGTATTAGGGCGTGTAGGATATGTTAACTTGATATTTTTATATTAAAAGTACTTTCTAATTTATACACTTTAATTCAAATAATAATTTAAAATGATTTGTTTTAATCTCATTCGACTATTCATTTAAATGAAAAATATTTATTTCGAATAAACAAATAAATATGACGACCCAATTTTCATATTACAAGACATACGTATGGGTCATAAGTGCTGCGAAATGGTCCGCATTTAAATAAAAATTTAAATTTACATCAAGAATATGAATGTGAATCATTATGCGATCTGGGAACTTTTCTCGGATTATAATATTTCGAGTCGTCATTATTAACTTATTTAAATAATAAACAAAATTACGGGTTATTACAATCTACCTACCTTAAAAAAATTCATCCTCGAAGTTCCGATATCCTGAAGTTTCAAAATCTAATAGTGCGTATATTGTCTAGGGTATGTAGCATATTTGGAAGGATAGTTTATGAGTTTACAATTGCCCAAGGTCGGTCTTCTCGCGATTAGTGATATAACATACTCATATAAGGGAAAATTACATAATCAGGAATATAATCGAAAAGGGGGTTCGGATAAGAAACAGGCATTTTTCAAGCTTTGCAAGTATCGTGAAACAGGGGTTTTGGTGACATTATTTATATAGGATCTAGTTGATTGAAGTTTATTTCATACAAGGCATTTCATCATGCTCTACAAATGGGTACGGTCAAGTGGATACTATAGGTTGAATCATGGGTTGTATAGTTGTTTGCACAATAGGTATCTGGAAGTACAGGTTGAGGTTCGGCAGTTTATACTTGAAGGTTTAAATGATTGCTTCCCAAATTTGATCAACATAAAGTTGATAAAAACTTAAATGTAAATCACTTTTTGGATTCTCATAATTAATCGAAAGAAATTTTGTATTCTAAGCTAAAAGTGTGTATTCTTAACAGTCACTTAATTAATTTTTTGATAGTTGATATATACTTGAAATGTTATAGCTTTTGTTTCCACGATCGGAACTGATAATCCTTAAGGTTAAATAAAGATTTTCTTGACTAATTCGTCAAGTTTGGTTCGAAGTTCACTAATTCCAAGTTATCAAGCAATAAAATTAATAGATGATAAGGACAATTGTCCTTGAGGTTGAGAAATGTTAATTTAAAATTATGCTAAACATAACTTAAAACTTCTAATAACCTTCAAGTTTTACTAATTACCAGAATGTGAGCAAGGTCTGTTGATAACATGTCCATAATGATAACTAAATCCAATTTATTTTTCATCTAACAACCAGGATAATAGGAATTTCAATACAAAATTTTGCGATGTTTTATGTTACGTTTGTTTCTTCCACGGGAATTTATCTTGATAGAGAAATTTTTAAGGAAATTCTAGATTTTAACTATTTTTGTGAAATCACTTGTTGGTTTATTGGAAAAATGCATCATTTATTCGTTATGCTTTATAACTCCGGGAGTGGTTGATTTAAAAGTTTCATACACTAAGGAAGAACATATCAGGGGTCTTGACGTAAGTTATACTAAACTTTCTGAACATCGGATTAATGCATCTATAGAATTTTATTCCTAAAAAATCAATAATTGAGATATAAGGCAGCGTCCGATAAGGGTTGAGTACTTTAAATAGGTCTATTGATTTGAATGGTTCTCGAATTTATAAGGATTTACAAAGGGTTACTACAAGTATGATGTCTAACATTATAAAATTATCTTTCGGAGATCTTTCATATTCATGCAAAAGAAACGGATTATTTAAGGTATATTGGGTCTATGCAAGATATATCCTATAAATTTGGAAATTTTGGATCTCTTAGACGGATGGGGTTTACGTAATCCAAGGTGCAATACTGAGAATGAAAAGGTTTTCCTTAAACATAGTTCGTATAATAATGGAAATGAAGTCACTAACATCTATATCGTTCAATATAAAGATACTATTTTTGGGAATATGTTTATAGGGGTGTATTGCTCTCAACTTCTATATATACGGATATATCTGAAGTCATAGTCTCTAATACTTGGGCTTACTACAACTAGGTCGTATAATCAAGGTAAGATACTATAAAATAATGATGAGGTTTCATCTAAGTTCATTACCTTGGGGTTGTTTGTATCATCTAAAAGAGCATATTCTTATCCCAACATTCATGATTATCTGGATTTCTAGGTACATCTATTTTTTTACTCAATGACTACGGGCTTGCTCACATTAATCATATTACTATAAATCCTTCTACCAAAAAATTAAAAATAATCAACAGTTTTTATTGGGATAAAAGGGCAAATTTGGCGAGTCGGTCTACTATCATTCATACTGAATTGTATCCTTAAGACGTATGAAACATTCGAATAATAAAATTCATTATGATGCAATCCATTCCCATTACTATATCGGAAGAAGTTAAAGGAATTGACTGGAATACTGATGTTCAATCTGGACTTGGTGATAAGTACGATTTTTCCTCCAAAAGTTCTTAAAATCATTCTTATATCGATTACTACTGATTTTCCTTCTCTGGATGATATGTTCTTGAGTTTCTGGGGTGTATCTTGTATCTAGAGTGATGAGCTTTTGGTGATATCTCTCCACGTAGTAATTCATTAGGGATGTGTAATGTATTTCTAAATTATAAGTCTATTTCCCTATTGTTTAATAACTCTTGGTTCTCATTCTAGTTTGTATTTCATCACAAAGGGGATATTGGAGACTGTTGTTCTGAGGTTTTCTTTTTAGGTTTGGATTGGCAATGTTATTGGCGAAATTTGGAAAAGTGCGGGGCTCACTAAAGTTCACATGGTTCTTTGGTATCAACAACATTTTATAAGGTCAGATGGTTTATTTTCCTAGTAAGGTTATGATATACATTGTCTGCTACAACATTTATCTTTCTCTATGATAGTCCACCTTAATTCGGTAATCCTTAAAAATTCCATTCAACATTTATGTTTCCATTCAAATCCTAACATGTGAAGACGTATTTCAAACCTAGGTGACCTAAAGTTACTTGGAATTTCTTATCGTCCACTAAAATATTAGGATCTTCTATATTTATCCAGGAGGTAGCACAAATATGAAAGTTAGAAGGTACTCTTAGATAAGGCTAACTAGATATCTGAAGCACTAGTAATAAAAAAACTGATACCTGGTAAATATGGGGTCTGAATCGATGATTATCTTAATCTGGATAGTTATGGTACACAACTGATAACAAAACGTGTAACAATTTATGATGCTAATTGATTTTTATTCCTAATCTGTTGGTGTTTTCGAATTCTAAAAGGTCACAAGTGTATTAGGTTTGAATAATTATTCTGGGATACCTGGTGAATATTATCATATCAGAGTTCTTAAATTAAATGGGTCACTAAATGATCTTACATACATTACAAGTAATTGAACAAGATCGAATAAAGAGTCGACTAATCTAAAGTTTATCGTAACGTAATAGGAATACATGTTGTCGAACGTAACTTGTCGGATGGGGTCATGGTATCTGTATGATTAAGCATAAGGTTCAGGTAAATGTTTATAGCTTGTTTCACTATTCACGAATAATTATTTTTGGATAATTTCATAATAATTTAATAAGGAAATGAACATTTAATTTAGGACTAAGGGTTTTCAAATACTATAAAACTCGGGTTGATTAAAGTAAACAACTACTAACTCACGTAAAACTTAGGTCATCTTGGTAATTTATGCCAAAGTCATTAATACGGATTCTTTATATTCACATGGTTATTCATATTTCTTTCTACTTAAAAAGATGAGGGAACTATTGGTTTTATGATTCACTGTTAGGATGAAAAGCCATATTGTTTAATACCAAGATTATCTAGGTTCCATGTTAGGGTTTCTATAGAAAAACGATTTACAAGGAAAATCCATTTGGGATATCCATACCATGTAGAGGTATGAGGTAAGGTTTCATCGAACTACAAATATTTTAGTGGTTTAGGGTATGAATTATGTTTCATTGGAGCATGTCGTGTTTCTGGTAAAATTAATTTTCAGTAATATCCTGAGTCACAGTAAACTAGAGAAATAATTTAACAGTCGTTATAAGCCATATGGTATTGATTAAATAATTGGAATTCGTAGCCAGTTTTATGTCTAATTAGGGAAAATTATAATTATGGGATAGGATCCAATAAATAATACCATTACGTTCTAAAGAGTAGATTGGTCAATCGTAATATTCCTAATGCTTTCAACTTTCTTCTAAATAAATCCCAGTATCCATTAAAAATTATTTGAATAGTCTCTTATTGAATCCTAGACAGGACCCATTTGAACATAAGCAATTATTCTCGTAATCAAATGGGAATAAGATACAGTATAACAAGAGTTCAATGCGAAAGTTGATAATAAAAGTTCAATAAATAAGTGAAATAACTTTCCAGAATGAAAGTTTTTGAAATTCCAAATGAAGTAAATTATTTTCAAGGGGAGTATCAATAAAATAGTGTAGACAAAAGAATAGTGATGTACGTACAGACTTATGGAGTATAGCATACACAATCTAGTCCTAAGATAATTGTCTGAGTATATATCTAAATCCTCAATCATATCATTGACAATCCCAAAATTCTTAATGATTCGTCTGATTATGTACAATATATATATATATATATATATATATATATATATATATATATATCGAAACTAATCACATATCTCCAAGACATAGTTCAAAAACTTATTCTTATAATCCAAATATACATAGCATATAATTATCAATTACTCTTTATATCTTTCAAGACCTTTTCCTAACCAAAATCCCGGTATCTCATATATAATGTCGAGATCGATTTTCTTATTCAAGTCTAAACATCTTATTCTCACAGTCCTTACAATCTGAATCACTCACTTAATACTAATGCTCAAATTACGTCCTGTATAGGCTACTTAACCTCGTTGAGCTCTGATACCAACTGTTGATACCAAAATTTACCACCATACGCGAACCAATTACAAGCTAGCATGTGTCATCCAATGTGGCACAAGTTCAAGTCAGCATGATAGAAGAGACCAACCAACAAGGAAGCTCGACCAACAAGGAAGCCCGACCAATAATCTGAAATTTAATCTGTACAGCCAACTAAACGCCAGTAGTATTACAGCCTGTAATCCTAATGAAGCAACAGCATATATATATATTTAATTAGCATTATGTATTGATGTAAATGTCTGACAAATGAAGGCATTCCATCATTTCACATGACAACTATCAAGACCCCTCTTCGGCTATAAATACATTGTATCACCCTCATTGTATGGGACCGAAAAAAAAACTCAAGGCAATCAATACAAAACAGTGGAGGTAGGTTATTCCTTTGAGCCGAACCACTTTAAAATTTCTTGTGTCTTATTTGTTTTACTTATTTTTATCTGTGACCGATTAATTAGGCCTAGTCTAGTTTTTTACATTAACAGATTGGCACCGTCAGTGGGAACATATTGCTAAACGTTTTCACTCGTTCATCATCCATGGCTGAAATTCGAGAATCAAGTACCAGAAACGAGGGAATTTTGCCTAATCCCTCTGTCCCTCCAAATAACAATGATTTAATAGGAATATTGGTTAGTTTGTCCAAGGGTCAAGAAGCCATGCAGGATACTATATGACAATTGGCTCAAACTCTGCAAGCTGGAGTTCCAGCACAAGTTAATCAAAGGAATATGACACCACCGCCAACAAGGAGTGTTGGGCATAGTCATTCCATATCTTCTAGGGATCCTTCATACTGTAATACCCCGTATTTTCATGGCTTTTAAATTTAGGGATTAATTAAATTTAATTGAGATAATTAAGTTAATTTTAATCCGGAATGTTGTTTTAAATATTTACAAGCGTGACGAGAGCTAGTAATTACTGGAAATTCGGTATTTGTTGAATATTACTGGATGAGTATAGTAATATATGATATTTATTTTTATAATATTGTCACGTGTGAATAAAATGACAATTATGGAAATTTAAGTTGGGACGCGCCTGTGTCGTGTCGGGACTAAATGTTGATTTATAAAAGTGAATATTTCATAAGTTGTTCGTATGGTCATTTTGAGTGCGCCAACGTGTCCGGAAGGGTCGAGATAGTCAGAAAAGTGTACCCGGGGGTTTAGTTTAGGTCTCGGGGCGTTTTTAGGCCAAATTAGTACCCCGGGAGGGCATTTTAGTCATTTTGCATTTTTGGGTAATTAAACCCACGAAATTTCAAGGGTTATATAAGATGTCTAAGGTTGTCTTCTAGGGTTAGAGCAACCAAAGACAAGTGACGGCCATAGGAGAGGGAAGGAGAGTGCTTCCAAAGCAATCCAAGGCCCGAAATCCATCCGTTTGCACCGCCTCCACCACCAACGCGTAGATCGCGAGACGGGGAACGCTACCACACCAAATTCGGCACCAAACCAGAACGTCAAAAATCCCAGGCAAGTGTTTATCTTGTTTATTTTTGTTGGTGCATCACTCATATTAGTGTAGGAATGATTAGGATGAGTTGTATGGAAGAAAAACCCCATTTGAGATAGGAAATTGCATGTAGGGATGATTTAAAGGATATTCTGGAAACCCTTTTTCCATGTAGAGGATTAAACCATGAATTTATGATGTTTTATAAGAAGGAAATTCTGGAAAAGATATGTTAGAACCATGTTTAAGAGATTTCTAGGGTTCTTGATATTTACATGAATTTTGAGTTGTTAATCCATGTTTAGTGATAGAAATCTACATGCTTTACGTTGGAAATATCTGGTATGATGATATAATGTTAGTAGTATAAATTTTGGGACGATTGGGATTGAAAAATATGGATTTGGTGAAGGTTAGAAGATGAAACCCGTAACTGCAAATCTGCAGATTTTCGCAGACCTGCTTGATCGATCGATCGAGCCCAGACCTTCGATCGATCGAAGGTTCGATCGATCGAGCCCCAGACCTCGATCGATCGACCCCTCCTGGCAGACTTAAGTTCCCCTTTTAGAATTGTTGAATTGATTCGAAATGAAGAAATCTCCTTACACATCCTTGCTAAAATGATTTAGGAGTTAATGATGACTAGTAGGATTCATTAATGAATAAGAGACCTTTAATGTAAGGCGAAATTTATATTTTTGGGATATTTTACATAAGGGATAATGTATGTATATATTAAAGGGGAGAGACACGTAAGAGGGTTACGTTGGAACATAAATGATTACCTACTGAATTGTACCTTTGGAATGATAGAGTCCATAAGCGCTACGTAGTAAGTTGGAGAAACCCTTCGAATTAAAGTGAGAAACGAACCATTATACGTGATAACTAATAATGGGAAAATAAGGATAAATGTTGTGAATATGGGTTATGGGATAAACCTAAATTGATATAATAAAAGTGGTATATTTATATGATTGTGTATGCATATATTATATACTTGTGAAAATCATGCCCGCGCTACTTGTTATCCCGGAGGTTACCGCGCTGGGACGATCTTATCTCGTGTGCCTTATGGGGGATATTGACTCGTACCCTAGAAGATAGAAATCCTAGGGACGAGCTATCGGATCGATAGTCGGATGTTCCTAAGAGACGTGAGGGTATGTACTGACCTCTTGGACTTGGAATCTATGCTTCGCCTCAATATTGTTTGTGTATGTATTGATACAGTTCGAGAGTGATTTCGAACTTGTATTCCCTTTAGTGCGATTGATATGGGGATTGGATAGCAGAGTATGCCCGCACCATAGTTTTTATATGGGGTGCTGTTATGATATATATATTATACGAGTAGTTAATATATATATAAAATTCTGAAATCTGGAACTGCCTACTGTGATTTGATATGTAGGACATGGTTGATGACTCAAATTATAAATACTTGTTTTGAGAAAGTATAATATGACACTGGAAAAATTTATTGATTAGGAGAACTTTGGTTACAAATGGAAATCTTACGTTTTAAATACTTGTGTTGTTCAGTTGTAAATCATGCGAATAACCTAAGATAAGTTAAATCATTGGGGAAAGATAGTGTGGTATATGACGAGATAGACCATTGGGAAGGTTAGTGCGATAGGTGTGCACATTAGAAGAGAGGTGATAATTTCTCAAGAGAGTGTCGCACTAATATGTTGTTGCATTGGCCTGTAATCAATTTAAATACTTGTTAAACGAATTTTTAAATCATATACACTATCGGGCTCTGACCCATTTCCTTTTCTCTTTCTCTCTTGTATATATATATATATATATATATATATATATATATATATATATGTATATACTACGGGTGCCCAGCCACAGGGGCGTCTTGCATAGGGTCCTTTAGCAGGAATGAGCTGCAGCTTAGGTGGGAGTTGCAGGCCTGTTGTTTAGACGACTTCATCCATTTGATTCTACTCCTAGTTCAGTTTTATCCAGCAGGGGCATGTGTCGCCCTCTTTCTATTATTTAGTTGGTATTGTCAGAGATTGTAATTCTTTTAATTTCAGTATCTTTATTTCGGGATTATAAATGTCATGATGTTTTCCTTAGTATTTTAATGTTGGGATTTACTATTGTTGGGTAAACTCTTGAATGTTCATTTTATTCTTCTACTTATTGTATGACTCTTTAGACGTTAATGGTTTAAGGTTTTATAACCTGATTTAATAAAATGAGAATAAAGGTTTAAATGGTTTTGACACTTAGCTTAGTTAATTAGGGTGTTTAAATTGGAAAAGTTTTATTTTTCGACAGTGATACTGAGAATGAACCAACTGTTCACCTTGAATTAATTTAATAAAGGAGTGATCTCCCGGTATTTAATTAGGCGGGGTGTCACAGGTGGTATCAGAGCATCAGGTTCTAGTGTCCTTAGGATCTATACGGCTTATTATGCTTTCAGCGTTGCTTTGTTTGATATAGAACCCTATGTTTAGGATTATCGATTCCTTTGACGAGACTTCGTTCTCCTGATATAATGTGTATACATTAGTGAATTCTAATTTCGTTCGGATGTGTGCGTGTGCCGAGCGATGACGGATGTCAGAAGAGGACCGTTAAGCGTACATCAGGAGGCAGGGCTCAGTTGAGATTATAAAATATATCCGAGGATGATGACCGTAGTCGAGGTCACCTCCATTATGGCATGAGAAGCCAAGACTAGAAAGTCGACTAAGGAGCAACAATGATTTCCAAATGCTATTATAGTCAAATGAGGTGCGAGGGTAAACTTACCCAACGTATTACAAAAACTTGTAGAGACTGTCAGTGGGAAATTCTAGAAATGAGAAAATTATTTGTGTTTACCAAAGGAGGTAAAGTATCCAAAGGTTTAGATATAGGACGGAGTGTGGCAAACTGAAAGTGAAAATTTAGAGAAAATTTTCTTGGCTTTCGGGACGAAGTTATTATGGTTGGAGTCAACCACCAATTTTAGAAGTGGAATGCTATGCCTATAGGAGAACCTTAGGTACAGTGTTGACCGTATGTTCCTTCCTCAACTGTTCAGGTTGAAGCAAACATGGTTCTGGACTCATCGCAGGAGGGCATGACGGAAGTCCAATTGCGGATATGAATCCTAATCATTAACAAATTTTGTATCGAAAGATGTAGATACGAGTGGAGGAAACGACTCCAAGTGGGAGACCAACTCGTAATAATAATTGATAATACTCGAGGAGGAAATTCTGATGGACGGTTGATTCAGAGGTTGACAATGTTGCATTTTGTCAATAAAGATGATAATGCTCCTTGTGTGGGAAGCTTAAAGGAATCGAAGAAGTTAGTCGAGAATAAGACTGAATACGAGGGTGGTAGTGTAGCACCACAAAGGGATGTGGATACACATCAGGGGACCCATTTAAATGATTCGGATAAGGGAATTCTTACCAAGTGATGGTAAATTCAGTAAGTACTATTATAGATAGTAACAGGATCTTTATGGCCTAGAAAGCTAAGGGAACAACCGGGATGGTTAACAGTAATCGAGTTTACTAAAGTCCGAGAGAAGGGCAATCCTAACCTGGTTGGTAGGACAGGTGATAAGTGGATTATGTACTGAGGTATTTTGTGCGGAGTGAGATCGCTCACGATAATATGTTCCAAAGTGAGTAAAAGGATAAGAATACGGTGCCTAGTAAAAGGCAACGATTAAAGTAATTTTGTTTGGTTTGAGTAGACGGGTTACGTCCGGACACCAATTGCACAGTCAAGACGATTGACAAGGTAGAAGTGTAAATTGTATCCTCAAAGGATGCGACGTGTTTATGTGACACGAGCGAGTCACTATATTTTGTTCCTTGCTAGATTAGCATGTGAGGTGATCTTAATGCATATCATTTTAAACGTTATTATTATTATGTGAATATCTTTTCCCTAGTGTAGCGGGATTTTTCTTTAGTGCTATCCGCGGAGGATGAATGTGTATATTAACAGTGTTTTGCACTTTATTGAGGCTACTCGTTGTAGTGATGCGATACACGAGTATGATATTATCTTTGTTAAAACACTATAGAAATGGTTAGTACGATAGTGGGCATTTATTGCAAGACTATCGGAATGGTTGAATTAGCGCAACATGTTTTACGTTTTGTTTTGGCGAGGCTTTACCTGTAAGAAGGTTGGACTCGTACTTATATTATCTATCCAAGAGACTTCGGAGGAGATAGTGGGCTTGAGATATTCGATGCCAAAGTATGTATAGACTTTGTCAGTATAATTCCGTATGTATCGAGATTTACCGTTAAGCGAAAAGATTTGACTCGGTATTATGTTTAGCACTCCAGACTTAGTGATAGGAAGAGTGCATTGTTATATTTATCCTTTAGATATGAGGGAGTTAATATTTATACCCCTATTATTAGGGAAAAGGAATCTCGAGAATTCTGATTGTATGTATTCGAGGTTTATGGAATGCTTTTACCACCAACCTATACTGAACAATAGTGCAATTAGTGAAACGTTCTTTGTTAAGCATATTTACGGGAGAAATTGTAACTTTTCTATCAAGGGACGGAATAAAGGGGTATATGTTATGGATGGAGGACCTAACGGATTTCGATAACCGACAATGCTAAGTAGTAGTGTATCGGGGGGGTTCCTTGTTTGGACTTCGCTTTGCGAGACATCCCACGCATGAAACTTAGCGTAAGGTTGGAAAATAGGGAGACGTTTGGTCACTATTCCATGAGTTCGGTACCCTGGTCAAAATGGGATCAAGTAATTATGTATGTAAGTTGGAAGTTGAATTTTGATTTAAAGCCATTGGAGTCGGTGGTGTGGTAAGAAAGCATTGAACGTTACCCCACGAGTTGAGGGGTGGAACGATGATAAGGAAGATTTAAAATTTTGATTTTTAGGGTGATTAAAGTGTTGTAATCACGCTGCAAGCACCAGAGAAAACAAAGAATTTGTTTATTAGTATGGAGCGTATGTGATGCTTACGCTAGTATGCCCGGTTTATAGGGTGTGTACACATCCTGGTTAACTGATGTTAAAACTCGTCCGAGATGAAGGGGCGTGGCAATGGACGTGTGGAAAATGTGTTTGTGGGGCTAACAGAACAAAGTGGAAGTGATATAGTGTATTAAACGTCACATGAGGGGCGATAATCCATACGTAGGTGTGTAATTAGAATAGCACACCCAAATTTGAATTGGAAGACTGTGGGAAGTCATTTAAGAAGAGTATTCCTTGAATGGAGCAGAATTAAATGATTATGAAGAACACTCGGAGCGGAGTTGTTAGTAGGAAAGTATGAGAGTGACTTGCACATACAAAGGGTGATGATGTTGGTATGGTATAGGAGATCCAGAAGTGCGCTTCGTGGAGAGAAGAGCACGGGTGGAACTTTCGGCATACTACAAGGAAGGAAGGGGAGTATTACGTGTCACTTAATGTGAGACATTTCAAGGAAGAATCGATGTTTAGCGGGACATAGTGAGTAACCTTTACATGCACCTCCCATAGGTAAGGTTTGGTTGAAAGAGGAGAATCAACCAAAGAATTTTGTGTTTATCGACAATTCCTGAATTTGGAAGAGGTCGATAAAGTTGGTAGAGTTCTTGGATGGGTTGCCATCGTCAAAACAAGATCAAGGGTTCATTCCGAACATGTGAATTAAGTCGCTGAGAAGGAAGTGATTGATACTCCTTTAAGCTGACTTACAATATTAACTAGTATGCCCCAGACTTCCTTTGAAAGGAAGGATCGCGCCAGTGCATGATCCGGCGCAGTATAAATTTCTAAATCAGGATGAGATTGCTGAATCCCACCTTTGATATGGGATTTTAGAAACCAGCAGAGATAAGGTTTCGTTTCAAGTAGGATGTATCACCCGTAGCCAGGGAATGGGCGCACGGTGATTAAAGATTTGTGGAGCCACATGAAGGAGATTTTGGACTATTGGTACGATGATTTCAGGAATGCTCGGTAGAAGCACTCGTACCCGTTTGTCGCGTACGAGTTACTTATTAAGGTTTTGTTATGGAAGAACCTTGACTATTATCCTCCCGTATGTTCAGAGGAGAGTAGATAATCAGAATTTTTGTATCGATCGAGAGAGAATCCGATAAATGTGGTAGAATTTCACGACTGTTTTAGGCGAGCAAGAGTGATCAAATGTTCGTATAATTTTCTCAGAATGGGAGTTTTGTATATGAATAGATCCGAGTATTTGTCATGTAGTGAGGTGCGGCCTCCAAATGATAGTGAGATAATGAAATGTATAACGTATAGGCGTGACCTATGCGAATGTTGTCGGTTGGGAGCACAATGTGAAGTGTCTCCAATGAGAATGTAAAACAATGTTGCTGTGAAGAAAGGGATATAGTGATTGAGCGCCGTAAGGTGTAGTTAGTGGTGTACGAAAAAGGATATCCAGAATTGTGCTACCGGATAGGATTTACTTTTCGAATTTCGGGACGAAATTCCGTTATTAGGGGGGAAGTATGTAATACCCCGTATTTTCATGGCTTTTAAATTTAGGGATTAATTAAATTTAATTGAGATAATTAAGTTAATTTTAATCCGGAATGTTGTTTTAAATATTTACTAGCGTGACGAGAGTTACTAATTATTAGAAATTTGGTATTTGTTGAATATTACTGGATGAGTATAGTAATATATGAGATTTATTTTTATAATATTATCACGTGTGAATAAAATGACAATTATGGAAATTTAAGTCGGGACGCGCCTGTGTCGTGTCGGGACTAAATGTTGATTTATAAAAGTGAATCTTTCATAAGTTGTTTGTATTGTCGTTTTGAGTGCGCCAACGTATCCGGAAGGGTCGAGATAGTCAGAAAAGTATACCTGGGGGTTTAGTTTGGGTCTCGGGGCATTTTTAGGCCAAATTAGTACCCCGGGAGGG
Organism: Sambucus nigra; assembly: GCA_949130495.1. Lineage (NCBI taxonomy): Eukaryota > Viridiplantae > Streptophyta > Magnoliopsida > Dipsacales > Adoxaceae > Sambucus > Sambucus nigra. The sequence continues at coordinate 539,843,107 of OX422215.1, read as the reverse complement.
TATTTTAGTCATTTTGCATTTTTGGGTAATTAAACCCACGAAATTTCAAGGGTTATATAAGATGTATAAGGTTGTCTTCTAGGGTTAGAACAACCAAATACAAGTGACGGCCATAGGAGAGGGAAGGAGAGAGCTTCCAAAGCAATCCAAGGCCCGAAATTCATCCGTTTGCACCGCCTCCACCACCAACGCGTAGATCGCGAGACGGGGAACGCAACCACACCAAATTCGGCACCAAACCAGAACGTCGAAAATCCCAGGCAATTTTTTATCTTGCTTATTTTTGTTGGTGCATCACTCATATTAGTGTAGGAATGATTAGGATGAGTTGTATGGAAGAAAAATCCCATTTGAGATAGGAAATTGCATGTAGGGATGATTTAAAGGATATTCTGGAAACCCTTTTTCCATGTAGAGGATTAAACCACGAATTTATGATGTTTTATAACAAGAAAATTCTGGAAAAGATGTGTTAGAACCATGTTTAAGATATTTCTAGGGTTCTTGATATTTACATGAATTTTGAGTTGCCATGTTTAGTGATAGAAATGTACATGATTTACATTGGAAATATCTGGTATGATGATATAATGTTAGTAGTATAAATTTTGGGACGATTGGGATTGAAAAATATGGATTTGGTGAAGGTTAGAAGATGAAACCCGTAACTGCAAATCTGCAGATTTCCGCAGACCTGCTTGATCGATCGATCGAGCCCAGACCTTCGATCGATCGAAGGTTCGATCCATCGAGCCCCAGACCTCGATCGATCGACCCCTCCTGGCAAACTTAAGTTCCCCTTTTAGAACTGTTGAATTGATTCGAAATGAAGAAATCTCCTTACACATCCTTGCTAAAATGATTTGGGAGTTAATGATGACCAGTAGGATTCATTAATGAATAAGAGACCTTTAATGTAAGGCAAAATTTATATTTTTGGGATATTTTACATAAGGGACAATATATGTATATATTAAAGGGGAGAGACACGTAAGAGGGTTACGTTGGAACATAAATGATTACCTACTGAATTGTACCTTTGGAAGGATAGAGTCCATAAGCGCTACGGAGTAAGTTGGAGAAACCCTTCGAATTAAAGTGAGAAACGAACCATTATACGTGATAACTAATAATGGGAAAATAAGGATAAATGTTGTGAATATGGGTTATGGGATAAACCTAAATTAATATAATAAAAGTGGTATATTTATATGATTGTGTATGCATATATTATATGCTTGTGAAAATCATGCCCGCGCTACTTGCTATCCCGGAGGTTACCGCGCTGGGATGATCTTATCTCGTGTGCCTTATGGGGGATATTGACTCGTACCCTAGAAGATAGAAATCCTAGGTACGGGCTATCGGATCGATAGTCGGACGTTCCTAAGAGACGTGAGGGTATGTACTGACCTCTTGGACTTGGAATCTATGCTTCGCCTCAATATTGTTTGTGTATGTATTGATACAGTTCGAGAGTGATTCCGAACTTGTATTCCCTTTAGTGCGATTGATATGGGGATTGGATAGCAGAGTATGCCCGCACCATAGTTTTTATGTGGAGTGTTGTTATGATATATATATTATACGAGTAGTTAATATATATATATAAAATTCTGAAATCTGGAACTGCCTACTGTGATTTGATATGTAGGACATGGCTGATGACTCAAATTATAAATACTTGTTTTGAGAAAGTATAATATGACACTGGAAAACTTTATTGATTAATAAAGTAAAACGGAGAACTTTGGTTACAAATGGAAATCTTACGTTTTAAATACTTGTGTTGTTCAGTTGTAAATCCTGCGAATAACCTAAGATAAGTTAAATCATTGGGGAAAGATAGTGTGGTATATGACGAGATAGACCATTGGGAAGGTTAGTGCGATAGGTGTGCACATTAGAAGAGAGGTGATAATTTCTCAAGAGAGTGTCGCACTAATATGTTGTTGCATTGGCCTGTAACCAATTTAAATACTTGCTAAACGAATTTTTAAATCATATACACTATTGGGCTCTGACCCGTTTCCTTTTCTCTTTCTCTCTTGTATATATATATATATATATATATGTATATATTACAGGTGCCCAGCCACAGGAGCGTCTTGCATAGGGTCCTTTGGCAGGAACGAGTTGCAGCTTAGGTGGGAGTTGCAGGCCTGTTGTTTAGACGGCTTCATCCATTTGATTCTACTCCTAGTTCAGTTTTATCCAGCAGGGGCATGTGTTGCCCTCTTTCTATTAATTAGTTGGTATTGTCAGAGATTGTAATTCTTTTAATTTCAGTATCTTTATTTCGGGATTATAAATGTCAGGATGTTTTCCTTAGTATTTTAATGTTGGGATTTACTATTGTTGGGTAAACGCTTAAATGTTCATATAATTCTTCTACTTATTGTATGACTCTTTAGACGTTAATGGTTTAAGGTTTTATAACCTAATTTAATAAAATGAGAATAAAGGTTTAAATGTTTTTGACACTTAGCTTAATTAATTAGGGTTTTTAAATTGGAAAAGTTTTATTTTTCGACAGTGATGCTGAGAATGAACCAACTGTTCACCTTGAATTAATTTAATAAAGGAGTGATCGCCCGGTATTTAATTAGGCGGGGTGTCACACATACCTTCCTGGAGCAACTTCTTCTATTAGGGTCACTAATTCCACTGATGGACAATACATTATCCTAAAAAGATTGAGTGCCTTAGACAGGCAAAGTAGGGCCCCTCCTTTCGATCGTTTGGGACCCCAGGAAAATGCCCTGCGGGTTGCGTCAAGAAATACTCGACAACCAAGCGACCTAAAAGAAGGTTCAGCCCAATCCAGATTAAATACCCGAACAAATTGATATGTCCAGTCAGAGAGAAGGTTCGTAAGAAGAAAGCTCATCATAATCAGTTGGTCAGCATAGAAAAGTTGTCACCATAGATCTGGTGCTGGCAGTGATGCTTGGAAAGGTTCCATTTAGCGCTTGGAAGATAAGTTGGGAGAAATGTCCAAGGCCAAGAATCCCCTCCAAAGAAATTTATTAAGGGATCCCCCTTTGTGCAAACCATCGTAGATTTTCCTACGCCGACCAAGTTTAAAGCTCCAGTGGTCACTCCCAAATATGATCGAAAGACTGATCCAGTTCTTCATATAGAATAATACCAAGCAACTACTGATATCTATGTTGTTCCTGATGAGATGTGATGTAGGGCATTCTCATGAACAATCACTGGATCTGCTCAAATCTGGTATAATAGGCTTCCTCGGGGGTAGATTTCTTGCTTTCAGCAACTCGCTGAGCTATTCATTAGTAATTTTTGCTTTGGAGAAAAACCAGTTAAACGAGCTCATTTGCTCAGTGTAAGATAGAAGGAAGGAGAAAGTACCAGGGATTACATCACTCGTTTTAACAATGAAAAACTGGAAGTCATTGATTACGAAGATAAGACCGCAATCACTGCCCTCATGAGTGGTTTGCTCCCAAATAAATTATACTATACTTTGGTAAAAGATCCATCGAAGACGATGACAGAATTAATGGCGAAGGCAGTAAATATTATGAACATGGAGGAAGGTATGGCTGCTAAAAATAATTCAGATGCAAAGGCGAAAGCAAAAATTGAAAGGAAGTCAGATAAGAAGGAGCATAAGAATCACAATGTGCGTAGGAATTAGAAGGTAAAGGAAGACCTAGATCGGCTCTGGAAATTCACTAATTACACTCTCTTAATGGTAGATATACATCATGTATTGGAAGAAATCAAGCACAATAATGATTTGAGTTGGCCTAAAAAGTTAAGGTCACCTGCTGATAAAAGAGATAAGTCTAAATATTTTGAGTTTCACAAAGATCATGGTCATACTACCAACCATTGTATTGCCCTCCAGAATGAGATAGAAGCGCTCATCCGAAAAGGAAAGTTGGACAGATTTTTTGATCAGAAGAATGGTGGAAGAAATAGAGGTAGAGGTCGTCAAAGATCTAAATCGCCAGTTAAGCCCAGGGAAGAGAAGAAGAGGGAACCATGACGATGATCCCGAAGATGGACCTGATCTCCCCAAGAAGCCTATACAAATGGAACATGAGGTATTTACACTCAGTTTCGGATCTTTTGATTGTCACATAATTACAGTTGGAGATACCGAAGGGGGAGATCATATAGCTAAAAGAAAAGCTTACCACAATGAGGCTCAAGCTTGTTCATATATGCAGCGGATCAACCTCATCGAGGAAAACCGACTAAGAAAAGTTAACAAGGATAAGCTCGTAATTGGATTTTCCAAAAATGATTTATCCGGAGTGTTGTATCCTCACGATGATCCTTTAACGGTCAGAGTCAGGACGAAAGAAGTATTGGTAGCAAAAACATTAGTGGATAACGGTAGTTCGACAGAAATCATGTTTAATCCCTGTTTTGATAGTTTGGGTTTAAAACTCAGTCAACTGGAGCCTTATCACAGGCCACTCATTGGATTCTCAGGCAAAAAAGTGTTTCCATTGGGGACTATCAAGCTAGATGTGTGGATCGGGACATAGCCGACGAGCAGGATAGAAAATGTGAGATTCTTTGTCACGGACAAAAATGTTCATTCTGCTTATAATATGATTATGGGAAGAGTTGGTCTGAAGAAATTCAAAGTTGTACCCTTTACTGGTCATCAATGCCTGAAGTTCTCGACTAACTTTGGAGTTGGAGTAGTGAAAGGAGATTAGAAAGTAGCTCGGGAGTGCTACTATTCCTCTACCGAGGAAGAAGACATGTTAGAGACAAAGAGGAAAACAACCACTTATCAAGTGGATATATTTGAGCCTAACAGCGAGTCTGAGGTTGAAACCTTAGATCCACGAGACAAATCTGAGCTTGTAAAAGGCCAAGTGATGGAGGCAACAGAAAGTATTATTCGGCATAATGATAAACCAGAATGAATAACTCAAATAGGAGCATCATTGGAACCAGTTCTTAAACAGGAGTTGATGGCTTTCTTGAAACACAAGAAACAGGTGTTTGCGTGGAGTCATGAAGATATGTCAGGCATAGACCCAAATTTCCTATGCCATGAACTTAATGTGAATAAGGAGGTTAAACCTGCGAAGCAACGAAGAAGAGTTTTTAGCCTGGAGAAGAACCAGGCTACAGTGGAAGAAGTGGAGAAGCTTTAAAAAGCTTCCTTTATTGAAGATGTGAAGTACCCGAATTGGTTGGCCAATGTAGTTATGGTCAAGAAGAAGAAGAATAAGTAGAGGATGTATGTGGATTTTACTGACTTGAACAAAGCATGTCCGAAGGTTCACTTTCCTTTGCCACGAATTGATCAATTAGTAGACGCTACTTCAGGGCATGAGCTGATGAGTTTCATTGATGCATATTCTGGTTATAACCAGATCAAAATAAAGCCTGAAGATAGAGAAAGAACTTATTTTATCACTCCCCGAGGAACTTATTGCTATAATGTTATGCTATTTGGTCTGAAAAATGTAGGTTCTACTTATCAGAGACTTGTGAACAAAGTATTTGAGGAATAGATAGGTAAGAACATGGAAGTGTACGTTGATGATATGCTCATGAAGAGTAAAAAAGTTGTTGATCATATTACCGACCTCAGCTAGACGTTTGATCAATTGGAGAAGCACTAGATGAAATTAAACCCCACCAAATGCGTCTTTGGCATGTAGGAGGGAATGTTCCTCTAGTATATAGTGAATCAAAGGGGCATTGAATCTAATACAGATAAGATTAAATCTCTAATCAAAATGCAATCTCCGACCTGTAAAAAGGATGTTTAAAGACTAACTGGGCGCGTAGCAGCACTCAACAGATTTGTGTCCCGAGCAACAAACAAGTGTTTGCCACTCCTCAAGGTACTCAGAAAAACCTTTGAATGGAACGATGAATGTGAAAAAGCCTTCCTGGAATTAAAGAAGTAACTGGGAGCACCACCACTACTATCCCGACCGGTGTTAGGAGAAAAGATGTATTTATATCTGGTCGTATCTGAATCAACAGTTAGCCCTACCTTGATCAAGGAGGAGAGTGGAGTTCAAGAGCCAGTTTATTACACCAGCAAAGCTTTTTGGGGAGCATAAGTGAGATATCCCATACTGGAAAAATTAGCATTGGCCTTAATTGAGGCTAGTAGATAAATGAAGCCATATTTTCAAGCCCACGCCATAGTGGTATACACTGATATGCCATTAAGGCAGGCTTTGCATAAGCTGGAGAAATTTAGAAGACTAATGTATTTGGTTATAGAGTTGGGGGAATATGACCTTGTATACGAACCAAGGACTGCTTTGAAAGGCCAAGTTGTAGTTAATTTTATTACAGAATTTACTTACCTAGAGGTCCCCGAGCAACAAGGGACTCTCACCGAGTAACACTTAGAAGTCAGCAGACCTACTAGAGATATGCCCGACCAACTCCAAACAGGGGAAACTGTAGAAAAAGACCAACCAGAACCGTCCAGTGGAGTACAGGAGATGAAGAGGAAATAGGAGGAGGTGAAGGATAAAATCTTCCATCAAGGGATTCTGACAAACCAAGCGTTTGATAACGATATCCCCATATGGAGTCTGTATGTTGACGGGTCATCTTGTTCAATCAAATGTGGAGCTGGAATCATTCTCAATACTCCAGACGATCTAGACATAGAGTACGCTCTAAGATTCCAATTTCAAGCCTCCAATAATGAGGTAGAGTATGAGGCTGTGATTGTTGGTTTTAATCTAGTCAAATCACTGAACGCCGAGCAAGTTGTGGTGTACAGTGATTTGCAGTTAGTTGTAAATCAGGTATTGAGATTATGTGAAGTGAAAGGAGAATTGATAACCATATATTTGGCCAAAACTTTAAAAATAATTTCCACTTTGCTAGCTGTTCAGATGATCAGGGTTCCAAGATTGGAGAATGCCCGAGAAGATGCCCTTGCTCGATTAGCTTCAACAACCAGAATGGAGTGACGAAGAATAATTCCTATTGATCTACTTGTTAATAGGAGCATTAATGAAGTTATGATGGTCAACTTTATTGCAATGGGGCCATCTTGGATGGACCTCATAAGAGCATATATTGAAGATGGGATTCTTTCAGCTGATCTACTTGAAGCTAAGAGGCTGAAATACAAAGCTGTAAGATATGTGCTAGATGGCGATGTGTTATATGAAAGAGGGTTAACTGCTGGTCTACAATGGTGTGTGCATCCATCTGAAGTGAAGGATTTAATTAAAGAAGTCTATGAAGGGTCCTGCAGAGCCCATGTAGCGGAAGAACATTGTTACAGAGAATTCATACACAAGGATACTACTGGCCAACTATGCGAGCAGATTGTGAAGATTTTTCCAAGAAGTGTGATAAGTTCCAGAGTTTTTCCAGCATACACAAGGCTCCACAAGATCTCCCAACACCAATCACATCCCCTTAGCCCTTTACTATATGGGGGATTGACTTGGTCGAGCCCCTGTCGACCACCCAAGGAAGGTTTATGTACCTAGTCGTAGCTGTTGATTACTTTACTAAATGGGTGGAAGCTGAACCGTTGATCGATATGTCCTATGAAAAAGTTTATCAGTTTATTTGGAAGAGTATTATATGCAGGTATGGCCTACCCTATGCCTTTATCACTGATCATGCCACACAGTTTGACAACGAAGAATTTGCTGCTTATTGTGCCCAATCCAATGTCCAAAAAATCCACTCTGCTCCTGGCCATCCTCAAAGCAATGGCCAAATAGAGGTAACTAATAGAGATTTGTTGAATGGGCTAGAGAAAATATTGGAAAATGTAAAAAGGAAATTGGATCAATGAACTTCATTTTTTCCTGTGGACTTAAGCTACTGGAGAAACTCCCTACCTATTGGCGTTTGGTAGTGAAGCCGTAATTCCTGTCGAGCTAGGTTTACCTAGGCATAAGATTCTTAACTTCAATACCCAAGTTAGTGATTTGATGAGAAGGATAAATTTAGACATGCTGGAAGAATTCCGTAAAGATGTAGCCGTAAGGAACGCAACTTATTAATAAAGAACTGCATGTTTTTACAAAAAGAGGGTCATGTCAAAAAACTTTAAAGATGGTGATTATGTTTTGAAGAAAGTGATTCAGAAGAGCAATAACCTGGAAGCCAATTGGCATGGGCCTTATCTTATTAGTGCAGTTATCAAACCAGGCACATATCGGATTGAGACTTTGAAAGGGGAAGAATTCAAGAACCCACGAAATGCATAACACCTAAAGAAGTATTATCAGTAAATGTAGTTATGTTGTACTCAGTTCACTTTAAATTTAATGAGAATATGACTTTCCCAAAATTGGTATTTTTTTCGGAGTACTAGTACTATGCACTACACTATGCATCAACAAAGTTGGTCGGCATCAATGAAGGCCACCAACAAAGTTGGTCGGTATCATTGAAGGCCACCAACAAAGTTGGTTAGCATCAATAAAAAAAACCAACAATGTTGGTCGGTATCAGCGAAGGCCACTAACAAAGTTGGTCGGCATCAATTGGTCAGCATCAATAAAAAACACCAACAAAGTTGGTCGGTATCAGCAAAGGCCACCAACAAAAGTGGTCAGCATCAATAAAGGCACCAACAAAGTTGGTTGTCAAAGATATAAAACCATGCAAGGCAAAATTGTAAGTCCCAAATGTTTGGTTAACGAAAACCCAGATGAATAATTTTTATCTCAACTGGGCTAAAAGATAAACAAATGTTCCACTTACGCCTATGAACCAAGGTAACTAATGAAATTACCATAAAATGTAGGTACATTAGTAGAACCATGGTGAAACATTGGTAATTGGTATAAAACTTAGGATAATCCTAAGAATATCAATAGAACCGATGAAAAACTAGAGATTAACTAAAAGTTGATCCATTCATAGTCAAAGATTAAGAAAACATTGATGTACGCAAAGATTAACTAAAAGTTGATATATTCATTCAATAAACTTGTCATTAAATCAAATGATTACATATTATTGTCTAAACAAAATACAAAAGATTATTCTACAGGACGCTTTTCTTCAGCCTTAGAAACGGGATTCATGCCAGCAGGAGGATCATCCAAGGTAAAAGGAGAGTTGATGAAGTTAAAATCCTAAAGCATTTTGCTATTGCTACTGCTAGGATGATCAAGCAGATGGGGTGGTCGAACGATCTCCAGTTCATCATTTAGTTCATAATCTCCCAAGCACTTGGAAATCAAGCATTGGGGAATACGGTGAACAGGTACCCAATTAATATCTAACTTGAATAGAGGATCGTCAAGCTGCAGCAAACCTGGGTCATACCAATCCCATAATTTATCGCTCCCATCCACCTTCATCACAGTTAAAGCATTTATCCAACCCCAATTGTAGGATTCTCTTTGGGCCTATTGAAGTCTATCGTCAAAATGTCCCAAATCTTCATTATACCCATTTATCCAGACATCTCTTGGTTACTTGTGGAATTGAAAGGTTAATTTATCAACTTGTGATTGCAACTTCTTAAATACCCCATCCTTAACCTCTAATTGGGAAGATTGAGTGGATAGTTGTTCAGATAAGTTCTGTAGCTTTTGGTACATCTCAGCGATAGCTCGGTCTTTTTCTTTTAGCTGTGCCGCTTGGTTGGAAAGGGCCTATTGGTCCTAACTTCATTTGTGGTTCCTCGGCCAGGCCTATTTCTAGCTCGGGAGGAAGAAGCAGACTTAATATTTTTCAAGGCCTCCAATTCATCTCTCAATGTGGCATTCTCAACTTCTAAAAAGGAATAACCTTCATCTGTAGTAGTAACAACAGTTCTAGAGGAAGACATCAGAAGATTCACTTCATCCCTCAAATTATTATTCTCCTCTTATAAAAGTTTGGTAACAATCCTAGTTTCTTCAACTTCAAGCTTAAGTAAAGCTTCCTTTTTATTATAAAGAGAGACAAAATTATCAAAACCCCGACCTACACTTAAGCTTTGATATTTCTACTCATAGCTCTGGTGCAACAACGCAGTGAATTCTTTATATTGTTCTTGAAGTTCTTCTATCATTTCATAATAGGCAACATTATTTGATACCGCCCGATCAAGTAAGTACTTCAAATACTTGTAAGATTCTTTAACCTACTCTGAGGTATAATCATTGAGAAACTGTGTGATTTCTTCTTCGGACAAGTCCATATGACCAACTTTGAAAAAACATGGCATTTCCTCAGTAGCTCAGTATCATAGGAAGACAATTGTTCCATCTTCACAATAAATTAGCAAGAAGAAATAACCACCAATCAACAACAAGGATGGAGAACATGTATAATCAACACGAGATAAAAAAGGAACAACAAAAGGTTTTTTTATTGATAACAAAGAGTTCAAGTACAATCAAAATAAAGAAAAAAGAAACGACAAAAGAAAAAGGGGAAATGTCGAACAACTTTACACCTTTTTCCTATTATTTTTAACCTTCTTGAGCTGCTCAGAAGAAGGGGCTACAGGCTAGAGATGATCGGTTTGCTCGGCTGGAGGAAAAGAAGACTCAGGGACTTCAGGTTATTTGGCAGTAGACTCAACCACGAATTAAGACTCTTCATAAGCAGCTTCATCTTCAACCTCATCTTCTATGATTGGAGGAGGACCATGAATATACCTCTGAAAAAGTTCATAGTCTTCAGTTGTATTCAAATATTAAAGGGCAACAACCTAACCATCTCTGAAACATTTTTGCTTCACATATTAAATCTGAGGAGAAGCAACGAAAATGGATTTATTTCGGCCCTTGTCCCAACCAGCACTGAAGGAGGCCTTCACAGCAGATTTTCTCTTAGCTCTGGTAGATGACACAAGCTCTTCAGTATCCTTTTCCCTATGCTCAACTTCCTCTGCCCTGCACTCAGCTTCTTCTTTCTTGCACTCAGCTTCCTATTTCTAGCGCACATCTTCCTTTTCCTTGCACTCTACTTCAAGGGCATTTGTATCAAACGTTTGACGAGCAGTTTCAAATGTCTTTAGTTTCTCTGCCCAAGTGCTCTTCTCAGTCTCCAATGCTTACTGAGATTTAAGCAGAGACTTTTTCAAACCAGATAAGGCTTCTTCTACCACATTTGAAGAAGAAAAAGCCTTAAACGCATCATCCTTCTCCATCATATTATTGAAGTGTACCAAGAACTACAAAAGATGAAGATCAAAATGAGTATGTGAGAGATATAAAAGGCAACTAAACCAAGAAAAAAAGGAAATTACTTACTGATGCAAGGTTATGAGCAGCCAATTCAGAAACCCGTTCTACGGAGCATGGCATCCACCCCCTATGGTGTGAAAGAGTAACAAACTTGATCAACCTCCTGACCAAACCAGGAGTAATAGCTATTTGAGGAACAGCATCAGAAGAGGGTAAATCAACCAAGGATAGTTGATCGGTCACTTGGTCAACTTGCTTCTCTACAAACCCTCTCCTAAGTCTCCTCGGAGGAATTTCAACCTCTTTGAGAGCTACATACTTAGGATCCAGGCCTTTGGAAGTTGGATCTTTAAGGACTAGACCCTTGGGGGTTGGGGGCTTCATAACATCCCTTGTTTTATTCTTGACTCCTTCAACAGATGATTAGGAGCTAGAAGCATTACCGTTGTAAAGATCAGGAAACTTCCTCTTCTTCATAATTTCAGACAAAGGAGTATCAGAATCAACAGCAACCTCTTGGTCAAGATGAATTACCAGAGTAGGAGAGGCAGCAGGTTTGGAAATAAAAGAAGAAACAGTGTTTTTATACTGGAGCAGATAGGAGGCATGCCTAACATGCTCTTCAGCAACTACCTTATGAAGGCCCCAGATAAACTTCAACTCTCTCAAATTTACTTCGCTCTCTTTGGGGAACTTTCTTTTTTTCTCAATTACAAATCAATTTATAAAATAACAGTCAGTATGATATTTTATCAAACATAAACAAGGCAAATTTAGTAAAATATAAAACAACCTATTCCATTACCAAAGAGCGGACATCTAGGTCCTTGATATCTGGCGCCTCTAACTAAAGAGGCATGTTGCCAATTTTTTACAACTACCCCATGATCAAAATAATCCCTATTAGAATCAGGGAGATTAACTACCAAAGCTTTACTAACAGCCCTAGTTTTTAAATAAAAGGTGGTATCACTAGTTACCCATTTATAACAAAACTTAATTTCTGAAATCCCTATATGGGTTCCATAAATTTTATTTAACCTATAAACTCCATTTACAACTCTCCATGTGTTGGGGGCCACTCTTGCAAGTACAATGTCAAAATATTGACAAAACTCCAAACGCAGGGGATTGGGAGGAAACGTGAAACCACATTCAGCAATAAAGATGAAAGGGAACCAATGACCCTCAGAAAGAGAGAAAAAGTCAGAAGGAAAAGTATGATGCTCTAATACAACCCAAGATGGGATATTAAAATCAGTTTTGAACTTATCAAATGACTCAATAGAATAAACCAAGATGAAGAAAATAAAGAAAAATTCTTATAAAGATTTAAGGATCCAGCAACAACTGAAGACAGAAAAGAAAATGATCACACGAAAGCAAAGAACATAGCAGCAGAATCAGAAGTAGGAGGTAAAAGATGATCAAAGTTTTTACCACCCTTTTTATAAGACGCGTCGTAAATTGGGCAAAGAAATGATTAAAGTGAACGACGTTTGGGTTTACGGCGGATGACAAAGGAAAAAATGAAGATACCCCATAAAAGTTCGCTAAAATTTGAAGTATTTACAAAATTGCCATTCGCGCTCAAAAATCATCAATCAAATGGATAAATTTCCCAAGTCTGGAAGGTCTGCAGCTAAACCAAATAGCCCGAACTACCAGTGAAGCATAATATTCCACACTTTCGCATCAACTCCAAGTATGAAACATTGGGAGCTTCTGTTGATACCAAAATTTACCACCCTACGTGTACCAATTACAAGCTAGCACATGTCATCCAATGTGGCACAAGTCTAAGTCAGCATGATAGAAGAGCCCGACCAACAGCCGAAAATCTAATTTGTACAACCAACCAAATGCCAGTAGTCTCACAACATGTATTGCCAATGAAGCGACAACATCTATATATTTAATTATCATTATGTATTGATGTAAATGCCTAATAAATGAAGGCATTCCATCCTTTCACATGACAATTATCAAGACCCCTATTCGGCTATAAATACATTGTATCACCCTCATTGCAAGGGATCGGGAAAAAAAAACTCAAGGCAATCAATATAGAACAATGGACGTAGGTTATTCCTTTGAGCCGAACCACTTTAAAATTTCTTGTGTCTTGTTTATTTTACTTATTTTTATCTGTGATCGATTAATTAGGCCTAGTCTAGTTTTTTGCATCAACACCAATTGTCACATCCTTGTTTTTCTTAGTGTGAGGGTTAACCTGATAATTACTAAATCATATATAAATTTAAATACTGAAACAACTAAGGCATTTATTGATTCTCAAATGTGCTACAACTGAATCTAGGAAATAGTATTTCTCATGCCAAACTATGTTCCTTTTCTTCTAATATGACATTTCTTTATTTCTATGTATCAAATGATCTCTAAAATATTCAACATGGCCAATTGGTACCTGTCTAAAATAGTTGAAAAAGAAGGAATGAGCAAAACTTTACCCATTAGATAATTTTAGTTCTATAACAAGGTAAATATGGGAATCTGTTTAAATAGCATAACTGGGATTGAAATGCTCGAAATATAAAATTGTGTATGGTAATATAAAGCAACATAAAATATTCACAAAACTAAACAAGGTATACCTAAGTCTGTGATATATAAAAGAACAGTATAGTGATTATAACTGAATATGGTGTTTATCAAGTTATAAAAGGGTTTAGAATATAATAGGATAATCCATAAATTATCGTTTATATGGGCAAAAATGTGTAGTTAAACCATTTTTATATCGCTCAAGGCATCAAATACACTTAAACGAGCAATCCCAGTAATCGAGAGATAGTAAAAGATATCTTGGCACCCTTAGCTAGAGTGGCACTGATACGTATGTAGCAAATAACAACAAGGCACTCAACATCTGAGTCCTGCAGGCCAATTAGATTTATCGTGGGTATAACGGGTCTAATCCCTAGACCATAAGGTATGTTACTAAAGGTTTCAGTGATAATGGTTATAAAATGATCAAATATAATAATTGAAACCAAGTTTTAATAACATGCAGAGATATACTGCAATAAGGTAAAATAGTTTAAATCATTGTTTAACAAGATATGGGAGTGTACTGCAATCCAGATAATTTGTTAAAATCAGTAGGTTGACTGAAATCACAGGCTGTCAGGGTTGGGCTGGCTTGAATTTAATCAGATAAAAGATTGAATCAATATTCACGGTATAGTTGAACTATAAAAGAGTTCATATATGAGAATACGAGTGTAAGGCTATCACATAATGATATAACAAGCAATAATGTCAAAGACTTAAGTTCAAGGTATACTAGTGAAAGAGAATCACCTACCGGTGTTTACGAGCTCTTTGTTGTTATTCATGGATCTTTCATTGTTGCTTTCCAGTTCCTCTAGTTATTTGGATCCAGGGTTTAAATGACAGTGGGTTTATTTATGTTTGGGAATAATGGTTTAAGTTTAGGATATCTAACGTCATTCAGTAAATATGAATAAAGATTATGTTATAACAAGCATTAATATATAAACTCTGTATATAATTCTTATCTTGCGTTCTCTAGTTTGTCGATGAGATAAATAATATGCCGAATTTAGTAAATATTGTTTACATGGAAATTTGATATTTTAGTAATACAATTTTCTAAAAAAAATATTCTTTAGATGGAATCAAAGGATTCGGTTCGTTTGAATAAGCAATGATTTTATATTTTATTAAAATATTAACCAAGTCAAATATATGATTTGACTATTTTAGCAAAATTCACAATTTTATATGAATGTAAATATCTTTTTCTGGCACTGTTCCGATATATGATTTCAAAAGTATTAATTTTTGAAGTTGGCCCAAGATTAATTGCTTAATCAAATCAATTAAAATATTAATTTTAATCCGATTGAGTGTTGATGGTTATAATTTCCCGTCTGTCATCTTTTATATTTGAATGTCAACACCGTTACGGGTAGTATAAAATTAATGTTCGTGACACAAATAAAATTAAAATAAAGTCGAAAACTATCTTCCTTATTCAGACAATAAATCGATGGTCATGCCACTTCCAATATTAGCCAACACAACACAATAAATTTGTCAACAACTATATAATCATATTTTTATTAAACAGGAGTGGTACTATGGCTTCTGATTAAAATGACGACATAACCTGGAGTCATTTTGTATCGTAGCTCGTTTGAATATATTTTTAAAAGAAAACTAACGAATTTATAAAAAGGACAGCGAGTCCAAATATATTTAAAAAATAAACGATTACCCGTACGTGTCAGGATTTCGTGTTTACGACAATTTTATACGTAACCGAGTATAAATAAAAATGACACCAAATTTACTAAAATTCCAAACTAATATCATCTTACCCAAATGCTCACTTAAAATTACGACACTTGAAATCCAAACTGAATTCTCATGGAATTAAAAAAAACAATACACCGATAATCTCATATCTAGAAACCCATACATATATATATATATATATATATATATATAAACGAATTCGGAAGAAAAAGAATCAACAAAATCTACACCCAAAAATGGGTTTTGTTACTGTCGGCCACCACCATAAAAATGGGTGGTGGTCGGAGCTTCAAACCATTCATACATACACGTCCATACACATACATGTACACACATAGCTTCAAAGCTTTAATTTATGGCAAAATAATAATTAAAAACGAAAGAAGAAGAAGAAGAAGAAGAAGAAGAAGAAGAAGAAGAAGAAGAAGAAGAAGAAGAAGAAGAAGAAGAAGGAGGAGGAGGAGGCAGGTCATCGGTGGAACGGAGGTTTGGGGAAGAGGGAGGTCGTGGGGCAAGGGGTAGAAGGAGTGAGAGATGGAGTGGTCGGGGAAAAGGGATTTCGAACAGAGGTTTGGGAGGAGTTTTGATTTTCTCTGTGAAAGATAGAGAATCGTGGTTTGAAAACAAAGGTTTGGTGTCCATTTATAGTGTTTAGGTAGAGTACAGTCTGCTTAAGATAGTTGCGCAACTGGGTGTATTTGGTACTCATTTATAATTTTTAGTGTGTATGATTTTTATATTTCTTGAAATTCCAACCAACTATAAATTAGTATTAGGGCGTGTAGGATACGTTAACATGATATTTTTATATTAAAAATACTTTCGGATTACACTAATTTATACACACTTTAATTCAAATAATAATTTTAAATAATTTGTTTTAATCTCGTTCTACTCTACGTTTATATGAAAAATATTTATTTCGAATACACAAATAGATATGACGACCATATATTCATAAATAGGACATACATACGAGTCATAAGTGTTGCGAAATGTAATAATGGTCCGAATTTGAATACAAATTTAAATTTACCTCGAGAATGTGAATGCGAATCATTATGCGATCTGGGAACTTTTCTCAGGTTATAATACTTCGAGTTGTTATTAACTCATTTAAATAATAAACTAAATTGTGGGTTGTTACATTAGATGTGTCGACAAATATATCGTTCGCACTTATTAATTTTTTGACTAATTATCGCGAGCATTAACGACCAAACATATTTGGTGCTTCGAATTGATTTATGTTTTCATTTTAATTAATTAGTTAATCTAGAGATTTTATAAATATTGAAGATACTCTATGGCTTGGGGGTCCTCAACCTCATTTTCCAAAACTGTTTCGAAGCCAAAAAAATCAGTTTTTGCTTTTTGTAGTTAAAATTTGCACTTGCATAGCTTAATTTGCGTAGGTAATTAAAAATTTCTTATAAAGTACAAACTCATCACATTTTTCGTTATTTTACGAGTTGAAGTCTAGATTTAAAAATCCAACCCAACCTTCATCGTTAGTGACCTATTCCTTGAGTATTCAATTCCGTCTTATCGGGTTTATTTCTTGAGCGATAGGCTTGCACTTGAGCCATTGGTACACCGTAGCATACACTTGTTGTTGCTCACTAAGTTTTCGGTTCCGTTGTCGGGGCATAGATAGATTGTAGGTTAGGTTAAATTGATCTTAATTTGAATCTAATCCCTAAAAAGGCAAAAAATCATAAATCCCATAAATACAAAAGAAAGAATCAAATATCCAAAATAATCATAAAAAGAAAAATAATTTCGCCCAAGTCCTTAAATGCAAAATACACAGCCCGCTCCAAATCCCGAGCCAATAATGAATCCCCATCTTCTAGAAATAAAACTCCAAATGTCTGGGTACCACCTCCTACACCGAGTAGCCATACCATGAGTAGAATATCTAGAAACTCTGGTTAGGGTAGTGATTCTTCGAGTGTGAATGCGATGTCGGATTATGCTAGTTTCGAAATCGGAGAGGGTGAGATTCAATATTGCCCTATAATAGACTTTTTATATCCGGAGCGGACCGTCACTCTGGGATGCATTATATACTCGTATAATGTAAGGAAATTTCACTTTATGAACAAAATGATCCAAATTCTTCCTACTTTATATGGCATGGAGTCAGAGAAGCCATATCTCCATATTCATGAGTTCGAGGAGACGTGCAAAATGTTTAACGATCAAGGTTGCATCCAAAATGTCATACGTCTCAATATTTTCCCCTTATCACTAAAGGACAAGACTTGGATTTGGTCATTATCATCGAACTTTATTGGTACGTAGAGAGACATGCAATCTAAATTTCTTCAAAAGTTCTTTCCCGCCCACAAGACCGACTCTATTAGAGCTCAAATTCAAACACTTAAGAAAAATGATAATGAACCCATTGATAGGTGTTAGGAGATATTCGATGAGTTAGTTAACATGTGCCCACATCACGATTTTGAGAAGTGGAGACTCATCTCCTACTTCCATCATGGGCTTACACTAAGCTCAAAGAAACTCGTAGAAATAATGTGTCCAGGAGAGTTCTTCGTGTTTGATGCGGATGCCCATTTCAAGTATATCTCCGAGACTACTCAGGACACATTAGATCCGACCAGTCAACCCAAGGCTAAAATCATATCAACAAATCATTCCGCATTCGAACTCTACCAATTGGACAAGTAAGTTGAGTTAAAGCTTCAAATGAATCAAATATCCCAGTGGATAGAAGACATGGTATAAGCTAGGGGAGAGATACATACGGCCCATTTAGAGCTTTAAATGAGGATATTTGCGCTATTTATGAGGCGGGACATTTAACAAAAGAATGTCCAACTATTCTCGCCTACAAGATTATGCTCTAAGAGCAAGTTGCAGCGGTGGGAGCCTATAAAGGGAACTTTAACGCCCCTTGCGTGAACTTTTATAACACCTCATGGAGGAACCATGCTAGTTTTAATTATGGGAAACTGAATTCATTATTAAATCCAAAAATTAAGTGCCCAACAACCTCCACCACTCCTACCTTTCCAACAAGTGCCACAAATGAAAGCGCCTCCTCCCGCGCCTTATGTGATCCCACGACGGAAGAGTCTCGAGGACACTCTTGCCCAATTTATACAAACTCAGTCAGCGATCAATACCTAAAATACTCAAAATTTTATCGACTTAAAGGCATCGCTATCTAAGTTGCAATCCTCTTTGAGTGTCCATAGAATGGAAAGTTTCCCGCCTTAGGACAACGACCTGTCCAATGTCAAAACTGTGTAAGCTTTATCCCTGATGAAAATTAAGAGAAATGTAATGTGGTAACCACTCTATGTAGTGAAAGATCTTTTGACTTATCATCTCCTCCATAAGATGCATAAAAAGATAAGGAGGTTTTGCCTTTAATGCAAGAGGCCGAAGATGTCCCTTGGACAAGAGTGAGAAAGAAGAAGCAGTTGGGCCTGAAGTGGTAGTAAAACCACCGATAGTCGCACCATACCCTCAACGATTGATCCTTCCTCTTAAAGGGGCCTCTCGTGATGACATTTTAGAGGTTCTTAAGCAAGTGAAACTAAACCTACCTTTTTTAGAGACTATAAACCAAATTCTCACATACGCTAAGATCTTAAAGGACTTGCTCACGGTAAAATTAAGATTAAAGGTTAAGAAGAAGGTTTTCTTAGCATAAAATGTTAGTTCGGTACTTTTGAGCGTCCTCCCACCAAAGTATAAATATCGAGGAGCACCCACCATTTCGTGCATTATTAGAGATAGTAAAATCGAGAGAGTTTATTAGATTTAAGGGCGAGTGTCAACATTATACTCGATTACATTTATATAAAGCTCGATTTGGGAGATCTTAAGCCCCTAAAGATCACTCTCTAACTTGAGGATCGTTCTGTGAAGGTACATTGTGAGGTAGTTGGGGATGCGATCGTCCAATTTGACACTTTCTACTTTCCAATAGATTTTGTCATTTGGGATATGGAGCCCTCCTCACCATCAAGCCATCATGTTCCCGTTATTCTTGGTCGCCCTTTCCTAGCTATGGCTAATGCGTTAATCAATATGCGTAATGGTAAAATGCAACTAACATTTGGGTATATGACACATGAAACGAATATCTTCAACATTACCAAGCAAATGGGTGACTAAGACGTTTTACACGAAACGGATCTTATCGAAGAGGTATTACACGAGCATTTTGAAGGTAATAATTTTTAAGATCCACTTGAGGCATGTCTAGTGATGGATAGTGAGAGCAATAGATAGTATTTTGAGTATGATCGTGAGTTGAGTAGGGTGAGTGAGATGCGAGGGGAGGGCGATATTAAGGACAACCTGAGATATGTGAGTTAGGTCGCGTAATTCGAGAAGTTACCACCGAGGGAATCATACGAGGTTCTCTTTGATATTAAATTTCCTAAACTCGAATTGAAGAAGCTACCTTCCAACATTAAATATGATTATTTGGGGGAGGATGAGACATATCATGTTATTGTCTTCTCTAGCCTAGTGATTAGGCATAAATTTCTCACATGTATCCCCTTAATTTCAGTATTTTTATGATCCCGTGCATTGTAATTGACTTGGTTTTGTCTCATATTTATGCTTCTAACCCTTTCTTTCGTATTTTATTTATCTCTTATGTGTTTTACAGTTATTTAATGCAAGAAAGCACGAGAGAGAACTCAAAATAGTGAAAAAAAATTAAGAAACGGGAAGTTAAAGGTATTTTCGTAATATTATAACCTTAGTCTGGATCTAGGGCCAACTGGAAAGTTGAAGATCTTGAAATTACAAGAACGCTGAAAAAAATGTCACCTCAATCCGAGTTACGGTTATGAAGTTATACCCATTTGAAGATGAGAAGAATCAAAGAGGCAAAACTAAGGAATGTGAAAAGGAGGACCGATCCGATCAAAGGGAACCGGTTCGCCCTTTAGTCACGCTTTAAAACCGTTACAAATTGCCAAATGCGGGATTTTTTTTTCCCCATTTTTTTAGCCTAGATAGTTTTATTTTTTGAGGATTCTTCTAAATGACCCAAGAGTTATATATATTCATATTAGGATACTTATAAGATAGATTTTCATTCATGTAAAGGCTCTCAATCAAGGAGAACAATTTACATATTTTGCGCCTCTAATTCAAGAGTTTTTTCAATTTTTCTTCAAGCTTTGATTTCTTCTTACATGTTTGTGTTCTTCAACTTTGGTAACCTTAAATTTCAGCACTGTTTTTATTGTTTCTTTGTTTCTTCATGCTTACTATGAATTCTTGCGTAGTTAATACCACCATGTCTATCTAGTTCAAGGGTTGGGATCATATTTTCTCCATTAATGGATGTTGAGTTTTGAAAGTTAGGTTTTGGATAGAAATACAACTAATTGAAACCTCGTGTATTAAAGTTGGAATATTAGGCGTTTAACTTTCTTTTTCATGCAACGTTAGTGTTTATAGCGACATTCCAAAATTAATCCACTTGTGACCATATCCGAGAGAAAGTTTAATCTTTCATTGTCGAATTAAATTTCTTTATGTTTGATATTTATAATCAATTGAATATGCTCGGTTAAATATTTTCGAACAAAAATCCTTTATACGCGTTGTTTAGCCCATGGTGGGGATGTGATCCTAACCCCGTTTTCTTATTCTTTGCTTAATTTTTAAGTAGTTTTAGTTAACTTCTTTATTTTCCCGCTTTTTACTTTCTCACCCCATCATCATATTATCCACTGTTATCTTAGAAGTAATAAATCAATTAAAGTCTATCAAACATTCCCTGTGAATTCGATACCCACACTAGGACGTTATACTCCATAAGAGTGTGGTTAAGGTTTATGATTTTTTTTGTATTGCGGTCGAAAGCCGATAATAACGGTTAACATATTACACGGGCGCCCAGTTTTCGCCTCGATAAAAAGGCTCACGAATGCTCTCAAAAATGAATCACTCGTATTGTGGCTATTTCTCTCGGTGTACGGGATTTTTAATAGTAAATATAATGGACACAAGTTCACACGCACAACTTTGAAAGACGGAATTTTTATGGTGAAAATATCTCCTCTTCGGAACACGATTATTGAAAAATGGGAAACATCGCTTCTTATTCACACCAATTAATCTCTCATCTTATCTTTTCGTGTCTTAGCTCTCCACAGGTAATTAATTTTGAAATTTGGACTCGGTTAGGACTTTCCCAAATTATGAGGTGCGTTGAATAAAATGGGAACGTTTGGAAAATTCGGAACTGGAAAATGTACTTATGATGTCCGTTAGTGATTCTTCGGGCTTTTTGCTCATTTTTTTTCCTTTTTCTACTTTTTTTTTATTTTTCACATTTTTCTTTTCTTTCTATTTTAGTTGAGCATTGTTCTTTTTTTTCTTGCCCTTTTTTATTACACCATTTGAACTTTATTTATGAATTTTTAATTTTCACAATTCTGGATCAGTTGGTTTATTTGGGTTATAAAACGAAAAGAAAACATTTTATTAGGCTCAAATTAGGTTGCAAGGGGATAATTTTTCACAACTTTTTATGGCTCATATTTTTGGGTAAACAAACGATGGTCTAATTTCATTTATCCGAATTACTCATTATTTTACCTTAGACGACTCGAGAATAATTAAATTTAGAGATATTTTAGTGCGTTTTTCAAGCCCACATCACACACATTTCCCATAACTGGTCAAAACAAAGGAATAGAGATCATCAACGACTTATTTAAAGAAAATTTTAACTATGATTTAATTTTAACTCGGATTGATTTAATTACTCGCAAAAGATGATAGGCTCGAAATCTCACCGAGTTGATTAATCTCCACACTTATTTGTAAAGTCGTCAATTTTCGCTCAATTTTCATCTTTGGTCAATTTCGGCTTTGTGCATTTGTTTTTTAGAAATTTGAGACTTTAAACAAATTTTTGTGACATTTTCAAAGCTTTTAAATTCCAATTTTTATTTATTTTGAAGAAATTTTTTTTTGGCTTTTTCAAAATTTTCAATTTTTTTAAAAATTTTTGAAATTTTCAAAAAAAAAAGCATACTTGGAAGGAACATGCGATCAAGTCAATGAAACTAAACAATAAATTGTAAGAATATCTCACACCCCCAAACTTAAATGCTGCATTGTCCTCCATGCGAATAAAGAACAATACATAACAAGACAAAAAGAAAGATATTACCCAAATGGAGCGATTCCCGATAAGTACGAGTCCATTGAATCTACAAAACTTGTTAGAACCAAGAATAGCAAAAAGAATAATAAAAACTTTAACTAAATACTCTAAACTATAACAAAAAAAACGAAAAGAAAAGGAAAAAAATAGTAGAAAAAGGAAAGAAAATGAGCAAAAAGCCCGAAAAAGCACTAACGGACATCATAACAACATTTTCCAATTTCGAATTTTTCAATCATTCCCATTTTACCCAACGCACCTCATAATCCGGAAAAGTCCTAACCGAGTTCGAATTTTAAAATTAGTTACCGCATGGAGAGCTAAGACACGAAAAGATAAGATGAGAGATTAATTGGTGTGAATAAGAAGCGATGTTTTCCATTTTTCAATAACCGTGTTCTGATGAAGAGATCTTTTCACCATAAAAATTTCGTCTTTTAAAGATATATGCGTGAACTTGTGTTCATTATATTAACTCTTAAATATCACGTACACCGAGAGAAATAACCACAATCCGAGTGATTCGTTTGTGAGAGCATTCGTGAGCATTCGAATCAAAACGAATTTTCAAAAAAGTAACTTAATGATCAACCGGTGGAAATTAGCGGTTAAATTTTTGGCTTCGCACACACACACTACAAATAAAGACTCTTGAATATGAATTTACGGTGACTATTTTTGAGGAGTTTAAATTATACAATTTCAAAGTATTTTTATCTTTTTATTGAGTTATGTGTTAAATGAATATTGTGGGTATATTCACTGCAAACCGTCACGAGACACCACTCATACTACGAGGGTAACCTAGGGGTTTAACGGCTTGTTGCATACTCTAAATGAAATCACTAGCCCGCGAAAGAGGTATTCTGAAAAGTGCGTGACTATGTGATAATTGATTTAAATTCGCAACTTTCTACGCTGGCACACTTATTTAATTAGTGTCTATCTTTAAACCAAAATAAATCAGCCCCAAATCATTCAACTGCATGTGTGCGTGTGTCAAACCATAAAATAAATAAAGCATGCGACACAAGCTTAAGGAAAAATCCCCGCATGGCAAAATCTTTTATTTCAAGAACTTTGAAAAGTTTAGAAGACCATTGACTTACATACCATCTTGCATCGGCCACAAGTGTAACGCACGGTGTCTTCGTCAAACCTTCAAAGCAACATCTAGAAATCTGCAGTGGTTCACGCGCAGCTATACCACAAGGACCGCAATCCTGGACACGCAGTCTGAAATCTTCACAAGGACTCCCTCCACAATAGCACGCAGTTGTCGGTTGTAGAGCTCTCCCCACAAAGAATAAACAAGGGCAAAATTTGTGCTCTTGAACACCAAAACAATTCACTAAATCATATGGGAGTCTTATGAATTGAAAACAAAAAGGGATTAAAACCCTAAAGGAAGAAGCCTAAAGATTACTGCTTTAGCAGTGTTTCTGTTCTGGAAAACGTATGGACTTCTTAATGAAAACGTTACCATTTAATGAGTATGTATTTACACAAAAACGCATCGCCTCGAAATTCGAGCTCGTTCGAACGAGAAGCATATGTCGCTCGAACTAAGTACTCATGTCGTTCAAACGACATCGCGCGACTTCCAATCTCGTTCGAACGATATTCGTATCTCGCGCGAACGACCTGGGCGTCAAAATCGAGGTTCGCTTCAAAACTTAGAAAAAATACTCATTCTCAATATTTGACAAAAAAGTCCGCTCAAACACTTAGAAAATATTTTGTAAAAATCTCCCAAAAGCTCTAAGTGAAAAGTAAAGGTATTTAAAACACAACCTTACCAAAGTAAACTTCTCGGAGTCTTGAATGATGAAGAACTTGAGTAATTCGGATCCGTCTTTGATGTAGATGTCTCTTGAATGCTCTTCGACGATGTAGCGGTCTATGACATAATAAATTGATAACGGACCTATGAAAATATGTCCTTACAAATCTCCCCCTATGTCTATGCCGGTACATACATAAAAAATTCGAATTATCAAAAACCAAATTGTCTATACAAATCTACCCTCCCATGAATAAATTTGCAAGAACTCAAAATTGTTCTTCAATCATCTTCGTCAAATCTCAAAGCTTTTCTCGTCAGGGTGTGCAACATCATGATATTCAATCTTTGTACCTACACACATGAGATAAAGCAAAAAACTTCATGATGCATCGAGTTTGAAATGATATAAGAATATAGCATTAATAATCAAATCTCTCCCATAATGCAAAAACTCCCCCATAACATGATAATTCTTTCTTCCCCTTTTTATGATGTCCCAAAATAGACAGATAAGAAGAAAAAAATCAAAACATGGAGTGTCACGACAAAATGCATAGCAAACAAAGATCAAGCTACGCGTATGCAAAGGAGTATCTCACAAATTTCACAAACTAATTTTGGATCTTTTAATTTTTTATACAAAAATATGATACCACTTTGAAAAATATGATACAAAAATCACACCATGGATTTAAACTCAAACAACCAAGTCATGGAAACGAAATGAATGGGTGTGAACACATTCGATAGGTAAATCAACTCAATCAATAATATGTGCACGATGCATATGTGTACTCCTAACGATTGAACATCAAAAGTATCCTTTGGTGAAAAAATTTGTTGAATTTAAATGACATCATCTTATACAAATCAACAAATCAAAGTCAAATGATTTCCACACCAATAACGTCCAAAACTATTTAGCGCTTTTTCAAGATTTTCAAGGACGTGCAAACCAGTTTAAAATCTCCAACCAAACACCCTCACATATATTCTCTTTTAGAGGTGAATAAACTAAATTCTCAAACTTTGGAGAATTGGTGCAAAAACCTAAATGACCAATAATTTGGCATGAATTTCTTTTGATTGCCTTTAAATTTTTTCGGGCTCTTTTGAACCTCTTTGGACCCCGGATAATAAAATTCCTCCATTTTTTAGGTCCAATTTAACGGTGGCTTAGTATTCGCAAAGGCAAAATGAACCTTTCGCAGCCCTTCCCCGTTTTCAAACAAAGCACACAAACTCACAAAACGGTTCTTATATGCACAATTTCCTTATCAAAATTTATCGCGCTTGATTCGTTTTAAGGACAGGATTGAAGTGAAAACACTCAACCAACATGTGATAAGACAAGCACAATAATCAAACAAATCCGTGCATGTGTGCAATAAAGCAAACACGAGTCAAACATGTAGGAAGTAACACTTAATTACATCTTTATGACTCCAAACATTATAAAGCACAAGGATGAATTGACCTAATGTCTCAAAACACTCTCAAATAGTCACATGAAGAATGGAATGATGTTGTGACTTGGTCATCCTAAGTGTTTATCCATAAACGGTGCAAACAAAATACAAAAATCTTTTGGATTTTCAAATTTGACCAAAATAAATATGAATAGACACTAAAAAATAGAAAATCTTTTTGCATTTTTCAAAATTTTTCAAAAAAAAATAAAAATTTGTACAAAAAGTACATGTCACAACGCTAGCAAACATAAATATCATGAAACAAAAACTAGCGTATGGCAAACATGCAAACACAATCATCTATATGATATGGCAAGAGAAGAATCATGTGCAAGCAAACAAGAATCAACTTGTCTAAAATCTAGTGCCTCTAAAAGTGTTTTCCTAACCCAAATAGATGTGAAACGTCGTGTAGGAGATTTGGGAACCACGGGAACACTAGACATAAACTTCCTAGGACATTTTCTAATATCAAAACAAAAACGCCTAAGGTGACCTTTCCTACCACAATATGAACATGTGTAAACGGGTGGAATGACACCTAAAGTGTGATCTTTTCTAACATCCTTGGAATTAGTTGACCCTCTAAAGCAAATAATGGTTTCGGCTTTAGCATTAGAAGAATGAGAACAAGATGAGCTATTACCATCACTATCAAACCTACTTGAGTCTGCCAAATTATTTTTTAACTTCAAAATTTTTTACTCAAGCAAAGAATTAGACTCTTCCAAATTAAGGGATGCCTTCTTAAAATTATCAATCAAACCTAGAAGGTTATCTCTCTCTCTCTCAATTAAAGCAAACTTTTTCCTAAGAGTCTCTTCACGTGCCACAAACTCATTAACTAAAATATTTTTATCATCTTTAGCACAAACACAAACCATCGAATTTTTAACGTCCTCTAATTTGTTTTCTAAAACTAGGACCCTATCATCACTCTCCTTCTTGGACAATTTTAAAGAAACAAAGTCATGGTCCAAGGAAACAAGTTTTTCACGATAAAAATCTCTTTGATTTTGAACCGTTTGCAAAAGATCCATCGCGGATTTAAAACGAGAATTTTCTTTTATCAAAACTTTAATTCTTTTGCAAAGTTTCAAATTCAAACTTTTTAAATTTTCAGCATGGTCGTGAACTTTTTCAAAAATAGTCTCCTCATTAAACGGGCGTTCCATTGAAAAAATTGCGATTTTTCACAAACTTGATTTAAAAAAAATCAATATCACACAATTTTGCGAAAAATAGGAATACGCAATAAATTAGCGCAACCTGCTCTGATACCAATTTGACGACGTGAGAAGTCAAATTGTATCAAAAAATAAATCCTTGAAAAAGCAGGATCACTCGATAAATTAGCGTAACCCGCTCTGATACCAATTTGAAAAGTGCGTGACAGTGTGATAATTGATTTAAATTCGCAACTTTCTACGTTGGCACACTTATTTAATTAGTGTCTATTTTTAAACCAAAATAAATCATCCCCAAATCATTCAACTGCGTGTGTGTGTGTGTCAAACCATAAAATAAATAAAGCATGCGACACAAGCTTAAGGAAAAATCCCCGCAGGGCAAAATCTTTTATTTCTAGAACTTTGAAAAGTTTACAAGACCACTGACTTACATACCATCTTGCATCGCCCACAAGAGTAACGCACGGTGTCTTCGTCAAACCTTCAAAGCAACGACTAGAAATCTGCAGTGGTTCACGCGCAGCTATACCACAAGGACCGCAATCCTAGACACGCAGTCTAAAATCTTCACAAGGACTCTCTCCACAATAGCACGCAACTGTCGGTTGTAGATCTCTCCCCACAAAGAAAAAACAAGGGGAAAAGTTGTGTTCTTGAACACCAAAACAATTCACTAAATCATATGGAAGTTTTGTGAATTGAAAACAAAAAGGGATTAAAATCCTAAAGGAAGAAGCCTAAAGATTACTGCTTTGGCAGTGTTTCTGTTCTGGAAAACGTATGGACTTCTGAATGAAAACGTTACCATTTAATGAGTATGTATTTATACAAAAACGCACCGCCTCGAAATTCGAGTTCGTTCGAACGAGAAGCATATGTCGCTCGAACGAAGTACTCATGTCGTTCAAACGAGATCGCGTGACTTCCAATCTCGTTCGAACGATATTCTTATCTCGCACGAATGACCTGGGCGTCAAAATCGAGGTCCGCTTCAAAACTTAGAAAAAATACTCATTCTCAATATTTGACGAAAAAGTCCGCTCCAACACTTCGAAAATATTTTGTAAAAATCTCCCAAAAGCTCTAAGTGAAAAGTAAAGGTATTTAAAACATAACCTTACCAAAGTAAACTTCGCGGAGTCTTGAATGATGAAGAACTTGAGTAATTCGGATCCGTCTTTAATGTAGATGTCTCTTGAATGCTCTTCGACGGTGTAGCGGTATATGACATAATAAATTGATAACGGACCTATGAAAATATGTCCTTACATATTCTATCCCTGTAAATTTTTTGAAGGGTCCTTAACTCTACTCTTGATAGAGAAAAAATTGTGTCTAATGTATTTTTGTCGTTGTTGCAACTTCTTTTTCATCAAAATTTCCTTGAACCTACAAATAAACTCAAAAAATGCATAGGGTAAGTAAGGGAGTATCAATCCAACTCTAAAGATGAAACACAAAATATGTGAAGACAAAAGTGTGAAATCATTTGCATGTTATTATGATTTTTCTATTTTTGCTTTTTCAACTTTTTTTATGGATTTTTTCAAGGGATTATTAATTAACTAACTATATACCAATTTTTAAAGTACTAACTAAGATGTAAAAGCTAATAAAAAAAATCGGGAAAACAAAATTGTGCTAAAAAATAAACTAACTAAATTGTACTCGTGAGGGCTTCAAAATTTCATCCCATGAATGGGAGATTAGCCCTCAATAATCATCATCCAAAAATAAAAATAAAAGTAAACCCATGAAAGCAAGTGAGGATTAGAGTAATTAAAAAGGAATATATCAAATCCATTTAAGCCTTGAATTGGAATGGAATCTTCAATTACATCAACACTCTTCCAATTACAATCACTCACTAATATATTTATTAAATCTAAATAAAAACTACAAAATAAAAATAGAAATAAAAATAAGAAAACAAATGACAAGATAATAGATGAATTCATAATGGACACTTAAATAATAAAAGAGATTTGCTAAAAATACAAATCCTAATATTATAAAATTGTACATTAGAACTCATCCAAGGAAATAAATTGTACATCATCACTTTATATTGAGATATTTGCTAAAAATGCAAATACTCAACATAAAGGAATAGATCAAATTTTACCTCCCATAAGGGATGAATTCAACCACGTCAATTTATTTTGAAATAGTTGTTAAAAATACAAAAACCCACTATAGAGAGGTGGAGTGGAATTAATCCTAGAGATAAATTTCACCCCAGACCTCTATATTGAGATATTTGTTAAAAATGCAAATACTCTCTATAGAGGAGTTGGGAGAATTTTATCACACAAAACTTAAAAACTAATTTGGAGATCCTTCTTCAATGAAACCAAGTCTTGCATTTATAGGTGGAAGAAGCTAGGGGTATTTTTGGACAATGCACACATGTGTGCATGTGTTCTGAGTGAGGTAACAATCTGATTTGGGTGAGAGAATGCACATGTGAGAAGTGGGGGCATGTGAGGGTATTTTTGGAAAAGGGGATAAGAAGTTAGTTGGGGGTAATATGAGAATTTGGTTAAAGGTTAAAGACATGTGGGTTTTATTTGGTTTATTTTTTTGACTTTTGGTTTTGGCTTGGTTTTTAACAAGTATGGGAAATCGTGGATTTTGGAAAGAAAAGGAATCGGTTGCCATGGTTGTGCACGGGTTGGTCCACGGATGGGGGAGAAGGTGGTTTGGGTAGGATGGATTCGGGTTCGGTTTGGGTATGGGTGGAACCAAGTTGGGGGTCTTTGAAATCGGGGTAAGAGATGGGTTCGTTTGGAGTAGCAGGTTTGGGTATATGGATCGAGGTTCGCCGATGCTAGTCTCGGGTTAGTTAGCGGGTTACAAGCTAGGGGAATAGGTTCCTGGTTACGGTTTAAGGCACTGTAGCAGGGTTGAATTCGGGTTGGAAGTCGTCGGCATCGGTAGGTGGGATGACGGATTTATGGGTCTTGGGGATTGGTTTCGGGTTCGTGATTTTGGTCATGACAGTGAGCGCCAGATTATGGTGGTCGGGTATGGCCATGGTGGGGTGAGGTGGGTCTTGGAAATGTTGGTTGTGGGTTAGTTGAGAATGGAGGTAGAGGAGAGAGAGTATGGGTGTAGAAGATGATGTTGGGAGTGATTTAGTGTGTGAGGATGTAGCGAGGTTAGTGTGAGGGTGAGTGAGTTGATTTGGTGTGTGTGTGTGAGTGTAGGTTAAGTTAGTGTGTGTGTTAGATTTGCACTTAAAAATTAAACTAAAACTAAATAAAAATAAAAATAACAAACTAAAAAAACTAAAATCAACTAAAAATAAAATCCTAATCTATAAAATAAAACTCAAATAATAAAATAAAAGAAATAAAACTAAAAATCTAAAACAAAATAAAAACTAAAGTCCTAAAAATTAAAATGTAATAAAACTAAATATAAACTCCTAAAAATAAAATAAAATAAAGAATTAGATTAAAACTAATAAAAATCAAAAATAAAAGAAAATACACTAATAAAAAGAAAATAGAAAATAAAACCTAATTTTTTTTATATAAATTTAAAATAAAAACGAATCAAAATAAAAATCTAAAAAATACAAACCAAACACACACGGGCTCGGGTGAAGGTTTGGGCTAAGTTTATGCTCAGTTTTGGTACGAGATAAGGTTCGGGTTACCGGATTAAGCCACTTTTATCGCGCATTTGCCCTGAATTATCACTTTAAACTCCGTAAACGCTTATTGAGCTACAAAACAAACAAATACTATCATAAGTCCGATTTTATCGAGAATTAGCAAGTAAAAACTGTCTATTCGGGGTTTTATTTAAACACTTTTGGGTGCTTATCACACCACCCCAAAACAGAACATTATTAGTCCTCGAGCAATAAGATAAAGAGAAAGAAAAAGATAAGAAACCAAAAGTGTACCACTTTCGCGGACACTTGCGATTGCACTTAACATGTACAACAAGTCTTTAAACCTATAGGTTGCCCTACAGGACGAGTTGTGTCTCGTGAGGGTTTGCAGGAAATTTATCCACGAAATTTTTTATTTAAAATAATTTATTGAAAGACAGTCAATCTCTTATTAGACGTAGAATGATCGCACAATCCATCACAAAAGAAATATTTTGAGAAATTCAAGCTAAAAGCATGTAAAAATATTAAGCTAAATAAATACTCAAGGTACATCCTTCCTAAAACTCAACGTGTGTAGTGTGAATCAGTCAAAGCGGGTCAAGTATCACAAGAGTAATTCCTAGATTGCCTCTTCAGAATCAATGCTCCAACTTCGAAATCTCACAAGATATAGCTCTCTCAAACGAACTCACAAGATTAGGGTTAGTGTATCGCTCCTGTGTGTGAGGATGTGAGTAAATGTAAGCAAGTTCAAATGTCTCACACACACATAAGAAAGAACGCACATTTAGAAGGAAAATGATCTCATGAAAGAATGTTAATCACTATAGTGAGAACATCGAGTTATCCATCACATTGACTTTCATTTGCCCGAACACCTAGGCGAAACTATGGATGTTTATGGGTGAGGGGGAAATGCAATTAGAAGGACGGGATGATATATGGTAGAATGGTGATATGATGGATGGATGGTGGAAATCTGAGAAGAGTGTATCACACATAGATGAACAGATGTCTTTATTTCTTGACTGCAACTTTCTCTTTTTCTCTTTTTTCTAAATACTCATCAATGTATGAGACAAATCTGCTAAAAATACAAATAACCCCAACATAGATTTGTATTTATTTTTTCTCCATCTGAATCGACTTTGGGAGAGATATTCGCTAAAAATGCAAACACTATCTATGGCAGATCTTCTACTTTTACTTTCTCTTTTTTTTTTCTTTTCTAAATATGCATCAATGTTTGAGATAAATCTACTAAAAATACAAATAACCCCAGCATAGACTTGTATTTAATTTTTCTCCATCTGAATCAACTTTGGGAGGGAGATTCGCTAAAAATGCAAACACTCTCTATGACGGATCTTCTACTTTGACTTTCTCTTTTTTTCTTCTTTTCTAAATACGCATCAATGTTTGAGATAAATCTGCTAAAAATACAAATAACCCCAGGATAGACTTGTATTTAATTTTTCTCCATCTGAATCGACTTTGGGAGAGATATTCGCTAAAAATGCAAACACTCTCTATGATGGATCTTCTCTTTTTACTTTCAACACTCTTCCCTCTTTCAACATGGTGTGTGGAAAATGGAATTGATATGGAAATGGGTGGTATGATATATGGTGATGATATGGAAGATGGAAGGTGTGTGGATGAGGCTAAATGTATGGGGAAATTAAATTTGGTTAGTGTATGGGTGAAAGTCTGGTGATCGGGAAAAACTTCAAGACACGTGTTTCTTATAACTCCAAAAGTGATGTCGTTCTCAGTAATCAAGCCAAAAATTTAGAGAAGAATAATGAGATCATACAACGATTTAAATGTGAATCCAACAGAAGTTTAATCAACTTGTGACTCAGAAATTACCTAACAACTCTGTGAAAGGTGAAAGGCATGAATCTCACAAGCTAAAGTCTCCACTAGTGATCCTTAAGGTTCTCTTGAGAATTATAGTACTCTTCAACTCTAAACCGTAGTGACGTGATAAATGCGCAAATTTTGTTGAGTCTAAAAATTTATAGTCCAAAATGTCTTGGTACGTATTACACAAGCTATTAGAAAAAAATATATCATCTAGCTTGATTCCCAGACTTAAAGGATGGACGATAGAAAATTCGTATCAAATGAATGAAATGAAATAAACTGCACGAGAATTTTAAAAATAATGTTTTAAAAAAAAAAATCAAAAGAGGCACGATTTTTAAAAAATTCCCCACCCCCAAACAAAAAGGAACATCGTCCTCGATGTTAAGTAAAATGATTTTTAAAATTGAAAGCATAAGGGAGAAAAAATAGTACCACAATCAACCGCTAATGAAGTGGACAAAGGAATCCAAGAATAAACCTAAAGAAATGATAAGATAAAACTATATACAAGTCTATAAACATGGCAAAACATTGGGTGATGTGAAACACCACCTCCGAACAAGATAAGACTCATACTCGAAACAACGGGTTGCCTCTCGGTAGTGCTAAGTTTAATGTCTTTAGCTAGATCAAAACACTCTCACCCTAAAGATACGAACTAGGAAAGCACGGGGCAGCAGAAGCGTCAGTTTTGTTGGATAAAACTGTCAAGGGTGAGGGTGAAGAAACACCGATCACGAGCCTTATTATTATTATTTTTCAACAAAAGAGTTTCTTTTTTGTGGCTTTTGAATATTTTGAAAACGAAAGGAAATATTTTTGTGATTTTTAGATAATGAAAGGAAGAAATGCTTTTCAATTTTTATGGAGAAATATAAAAAAATGTTGTTGGATTTTTTTAGAAAAATAAAGGAAGAAAATATTTTTGGTGTTTTTTTTGGAAGAAGAGATTAAAAAATAAGTGGACTCTATGAATTGGACGAACGAACTAAAATTGACTACCGAAATAATGAATTGGACACACAAAAGTCAAGAATAAATCCTAAGTAGCACATAACAAATTTTTATCTTCAAAATTAAGTGAAAGGGTAGTCAAATTTTAATTAAGTTTACGGGCGATAAAAATCACGGAAATTATCTTTGTGATCGCTTTTACAAAAATCTTCTCCTATTGGGCTATCTAGTTGACTGATTTTAAATTTAATGATGGCTAGGGTAGCACACAATAGTAAGCGAGTGAGTCGGTATTGAAATTCCTTCTCGTGAATGACCGAGTGTAGGTTTAATTGATTAATTCATCACACACATTCGAAAATAAATGTGATAATAAAATCAAATAAGAGCACACAAGCACACACAATAATTGACTCGCTAACAGGAGAGGCATGAGGATTTAAAAACGTACCTCCCATGATTTGTACACCGTGGGGGGCTGAAATTTTGAGTCGACCGGGCGGAGATCACGCCAATATCAGTTGGCCCCGGGAGTCCTACCGACCCAAGGTAGAGAGGCTTATTTTCCTCGCCTTGGACGACCTCTCTCTACCTTGTCTGGTTTCCCTATCACGCTTTTCTTCGCAATTAACTATTATAAATTTGAATAAAAAAAAATAAATGGTGTCTCTAAGCACAACAATACAAGCCAAGAATAAAAATAATCCTAATACAAGCCTTCTAAAAAAATGAAAAATTGTACGAAAAAGTAAAAATAAACGGAATACAAAAGAATCACAATAGGAAATCCTCTCCAATGCTTCAAGCTCCAAAGATTGGCAACGGCGTCATTTGATAAACAAAAAAATTGTGTATTTATGTGTATTTTTTTCGTTGTTGCAACTTCTTTTCCATCAAAATTTCCTTGAACCTATAAACAAACTCAAAATATGTATAGGGTAAGTAAGGGAAAATCAATCCAACTCTAAGGATGCAATACAAAATATGTGAAGACAAAAGTGTGAAATCATTTGCATGTTACTATGATTTTTCTATTTTTGCTTTTTATATTTTTTTATGGATCTTTTCATGAGATATTAATTAACTAACTATATACTAATTTTTAAAGTACTAACTAAGATTTAAAAGCTAATAAAAAATGAGGTAAACAAAATTGTGCTAAAAATTAAACTAACTAAATTGGATTCATGAGGGCTTCAAAATTTCATCCCATGAATGGGAGATTAGCCCTCAATAATCATCATCCAAAAATAAAAATAAAAGTAAACTAATGAAAGCAAGTGAGGATTAGAGTAATTAAAGAGGAATAGATCAAACCCATTTAAGCCTTTAATTGGAATGAAATCTTCAATTACATCAACACTCTCTCAAATACAATCACTCACTAATATATTTATTGAATCTAAAATAAAAATAACAAAATAAAATTAAGAAAACAAATGACAATATAATGGATGAATTCATAATGGACACTTCAATTTGCTAAATATGCAAATCCTAATATTATAAAATTGTACATTAGAACTCATCCATGGAAATAATTTCTACATCATCACTTTATGTTGAGATATTTGCTAAAAATGCAAATACTCAACATAAAGGATTGGATCAGAATTTACATCCCATAAGGGATGAATTCAACCACATCAATATATTTTGAAATAGTTGCTAAAAATACAAAGACCCACTATAGAGAGGTGGAGTGGAATTCATCCTATAGATAAATTTCACCACACACCTCTATATTGAGATATTTGCTAAAAATGCAAATACTCTCTATAGAGGAGTGGGGAGAATTTTATCACACAAAACTTAAAAACTAATTTGGAGATCCTTCTTCAATGGCACCAAGTCTTGAATTTATAGGTGGAAGAAGCTAGGGGTATTTTTGGATAATGCACACATGTGTGCATGTGTGTTAAGTGAGGTAACAATCTGATTTGGGTGAGAGAACGCACATGTGAGAAGTGGGGGCATGTGAGGGTATTTTGGAAAGGGGGATAAGAAGTTAGTTGGGGGTAATATGAGAATTTGGTTAAAGTTTAAAGGTTAAAGACATGTGGGTTTCATTTGGTTTATTTTGTTGACTTTTGGTTTTGGCTTGGTTTTTAATACGTATGGAAAATCGTGGGTTTTGGAAAGAAAAGGAATCGGTTGCCATGGTTGTGCACGGGTTGGTCAACGGATGGGGAAGAAGGTGGTTTGGGTCGGATGGATTCGGGTTTGGTTTGGGTATGGGTGGAACCAAGGTGGGGGTCTTTGAAATCGGGGTAGGAGATGGGTTCTTTTTTAGTACCATGTCCGGGTATGTGGGTCGGGATTCGCGGGGGCTGGTCTTGGGTTAGGTAGCGGGTTACAAGCCAGGGGGAATGGGTTCCGGGTTATGGGTCAAGGCAATGGAGCAAGGTTGGATTCGGGTTGGACGTCGCCGGCGCCGGCAGGTGGGATGACGGTTTTATGGGTCTTGGGGATTGGTTCCAGGTTCACGATTTTGGTCATGACAATGATTGCCGGATTATGGTGGTCGGGTATGGCCATGGTGGTGTGAGGTGGGTCTTGGAAGTTTTGGTTGTGGGTTAGTTGAGAAAGAGGTGGAGTATAGAGAGTATGTGTGTAGAAGATGATGTTGAGAGTTATTTAGTGTGTGAGGATGTAGGGAGGTTAGTGTAAGGGTGAGTGAGTTGATTTGGTGTGTGTGTGTGTAGGTTAAGTCAGTGTGTGTGTTAGATTTGCACCTAAAAATTAAACTGAAACTAAATAAAAATTAAAATAACAAACTAAAAAAATAAAATCAACTAAAAATAAAATTATAATCTATAAATAAAACTCAAATAATAATATAAAAGAAATAAAACTAAAAATCTAAAACAAAATAAAAACTAAAGTCCTAAAAATTAAAATGTAATAAAACTAAAAATAAACTCCTAAAAACTAATCCTAAAAATAAAATAAAATGAAATAAAGAATTAGATTAAAATTAATAAAAATCAAAAATCAAAACTAAATACACTAATAAATGAAAATAGAAAATAAAACCTAGAAAAATCTATACAAATCTAAAATAAAACCTAAAAATAAAAACGACTTAAACTAAAAAAATTTAAAAATCTAAAAAAACACAAACTAAAAACACACAGGCTTGGGTGAAGGTTTGGCCTAAGTTTAGGCTCAGTTTTGGTACGGAACAAGGTTCAAGTTACGGGATTAAGCAACTTTTATCGCACATTTGCCCTGAATTATCCCTTTAAACTCCGCAAACGGTTATTGAGCTACAAAACAAATAAATACTATCATGAGTCCGATTTTACCGAGAATTAGCAATTAAAAACTGTCTATTTGGGGTTTTATTTATACATTTTTGGGTGCTTATCAACACTCATTCTTTTACATTGCTCGGGACGTGCAAAGCTCTAAGTTAAGGAGATTTGATTAGGCCTAAATTCTTCACATTTATCCCCTTAATTTCATTATTTTTATGATCCCGTGTACTGTAATTGATTTGATTTTGTCTCATATTTATGCTACAAACTCTTTTTGGCAAGTTTTTTCATATTTTGTGTATCTCTTATGTGTTTTACAGGTATTTAATGCAAGAAAGTGCGAGAGAGAGCTCAAAATAGTGAAAGAAATCAAGGAATGGGAAGTTAAAGGGTATTTTTCCTAATTTTATAGTCTTAGTCCGAAGCTGGGGCCAACTGGAAAGTTGAAGGGCTTTAAATTACAAGAATGCTGGAAAAAACGACACCTCAATCCGAGTTACGGTGAAGAAGTTATGCCTGTTTGAAGATGGGAGGAATTAAAGAGGCAAAACTAAGGAAGGCGGAAAAGAGGACCGGTCCGGTTAAAGGAGGGCCGGTTCGCCCTTTAGTCACGATTTAAAACCGTTACAAATTTCCAGATGCGGGATTTTTATTTTGGCCCCATTTTTTAGCCTAGATAGTTTTATTTTTTTATGACTCTTCGAAACGACCTAAGACTTATATATACTCATATTATGACTCTTTTAAGATATATTTTCATCCATGTAAAGGCTCCTAATCAAGGAGAACAATTTACATATTTTTCACCTATAATTCAAGAGTTTTTTCGATTTTTCTTCAAGCTTTGATTTTTTCTTGCATGTTTGTATTCTTCAACCTTGGTAACCATAAATTTCAGCACATTTTTTATTGTTTTTTATTTCTTCATGCTTGTTATGGATTCTTACGTACTTAATACCAATATATATAGTTGTTTCAAGGGTTGGGATTATATTTCTACCATTAAAGGGTGTTGAGCTTTGAAAGTTAGGTTTTGGGTAGAAATACAAGTAATTGAAACCTCGTGTATTAAAGTTGGAATATTAGGCGTTTAACTTTCTTTGTCAAGCAACGTTAGTGTTTATAGTGATATTCCAATATTAATCCACTTGTGACCATATTCGAGCGAAAGTTTAATCTTTCATTGTTCAATTAAATTTCTTCATGTTTGATATTTATAATCAATTGAATATGCTCGGTTAAATATTTTCGAACAAAAATCCTTTACACGCTTAGTTTAGCACATAGTAGGGATGTGATCCTAACCCTGTTTTCTTAATATTTGCTTAATCTTTAAGTAGTTTTAGTTAACTTCTTTATTTTCCCCCTTTTTACTTTCTCACCGCATCAGCATCTTTTCAAATTTTATTTTCGAAGTAATAAATCAATTAATGTCTATTAAACATTTCTTGTGGATTCGATATCCAAACTAGCCGCTATGCTCCATAAGAGTATAGTTAAAGTTTAATTTTGTTTGTATTATGGTCGAAATCCGATAGCAAAGATTAGCATATTAAACGGACGCTCGATTTTTGCCTCGATCAAAATGCTCACGAATGCTCTCACAAATGAATCACTCGAATTATGGATATTTCTCTCGGTGTACGTGATTTTTAAGATTAAATATAAGGGACAGAAGTTGACGCACACAACTTTGAAAGACAATTTTTTTATGGTGAAAAGATCTCTTCATCGAAAAACGGGAAACATCGCTTCTTATTCACACCAATTAATCGCTCATCTTATCTTTTTGTGTCTTAACTCTTCACGGGTAATTAATTTTGGTATTCGGGCTCGATTCGGACTTTTTCGGATTATGAGGTGCATTGGGTAAAATGAGAACGGTTGGAAAATTCATAATTGAAAAATGTTCTTATGATGCCCGTTAATGCTTTTTCGGACTTTTTGCTCCGTTTTCTACTCTCTTTTTTTCTATTTTTTGCATTTTTCTTTTCTTTCTATTTTTGTTGAGCATTGTTTTTTTTCCTTGTCCCTTTTTATTGCACCATTTGGACTTTATTTCTGAATTTTTAATTTTCACAATTATGGGCCAGTTGGTTTATTTTGGTTATTAAACAAAAAGGAAACATTTATTATGATCAAATTAAGTTGCAAAGGGATCATTTTTCACAACTTTTTATGGCTCATATTTTTGGGTAAACAAACGAAGGCATAACTTTATTTATCTGAATTACTCATTATTTTATCATATGCGTCTCGGTAATAATTTAATTTACAGATATTTTAGTGCGTTTTTCAAGCCAACATCACACACATTTCCCATAACCGATCGAAACAAAGGAATAGAGATCATCAACGACTTATTTAAAGTAAAATTGAACTTTGAGTTAATTTTAACTCAGATTGATTTAATTACTCCCAAAATATGATAGGCTCGAAATCTCACCGGGTTGATTAATCTCCGCACTTATTCGTAGAGTCGTCAATATTCGCTCAATTCCCATCTTTGGTCAATTTCGGCTTTGTGCATTTGATTTTTATAAATTTGAGACTTTAAACAAAATTTTGTGATATTTTCGAAGCTCTTAAATTCCCAATTTTATTTATTTTGAAGAAAAATATTTTTGGCTTTTTCAAAATTTTCAATTTTTTTGAAAAATTTTGAAATTTTCTAAAAAAAAAAAGAATACTTAGAACGAACATGCGATCAAGTCATTGGAACTCAACAATAAATGGGAAGCATATCCCATACCCCCTAACTTATATGTTGCATTGTCCTCAATGCGAATCAAGAACATAACATAACAAGAGGAAAAGAAGGATATTACTCAAATGGAGCGATCCCCTATAAGTATGAGTCCATTGAATCTACAAAATATGTTAGAAGCAAGCATAGCAAAAAGAATAACAAAAACTTTAACTAATTACTCTAAAATATGATTAAAAAAAGGAAAAGAAAAGGGAAAAAAAAGTAGAAAAAGAAAAATGAGCAAAAATCTCGAAAAAGCACTAAC
This sequence comes from Sambucus nigra, assembly GCA_949130495.1. NCBI lineage: Eukaryota > Viridiplantae > Streptophyta > Magnoliopsida > Dipsacales > Adoxaceae > Sambucus > Sambucus nigra. Next base: position 539,803,311 of record OX422215.1, on the reverse strand, counting down.
GTTTTCCAATTTCGAATTTTCCAATCGTTCCCATTTTACCCAACGCACCTCATAATCTGAAAAATTCCTAACCGAGTCTGAATTTCAAAATTAATTATCGAGTGGAGAGCTAAGACTCGAAAAGATAATATGAGAGATTAATTGGTGTGAATAAGAAGAGATGTTTTCCGTTTTTCAATAACCGTATTCCAATGAAGAGATCTTTTCACCATAAAAATTTCGTCATTCAAAGTTGTATGCGTGAACTTGTGTCCATTATATTTACTCTTAAAAATCACGTACACTGACAAAAATAGCCACAATCCAAGTGATTCATTTGTGAGAGCATTCTTGAGCATTTAAATCAAAACTAATTTTTAAAAAAAGTAACGTAATGATCAATCGTTAGAAATTAGCTGTTAAATATTTGGCTTCGCACACACACACAACGAATTGAAACTCTTGAATATGAATTTATGGTGATTATTTTTGGGGAGTTTAAATTATACAATTTCAAAGTATTTTGATATTTTTATTTTGCCGTGTGAGAAATGAATTTTGTGGGTATATTCACTGCAAACCCTCACGAGACACCACTCATCCTACTAGGGTAACCTAGGAGTTTAATGGCTTGTTGCATACGCTAAATGCAATCACTAGCCTATGAAAGAGTTATTTTATCCCAATAAATTTTTTGAAGGGTACTTAACTCTCACTCTCATTCTTTTACATTGCTCGGAACGCGCAAAGATTTAAGTTAGGTTGATTTGATTAGGCATTAATTCTTCACATATCCCCTTAATTTCGGTAATTTTAAAATCCCATGTATTGTAATTGACTTGGTTTTGTCTCATATTTATGATACTAACCTTTTTTGGAAAGTTTTTCATATTTTGTGTATCTCTTATATGTTTTACAGGTACTTAATGTAAGAAAGTGCGAGAGAGAACTCAATAGAGTGAAAGAAATCAAGAAGCGAGAAGTTGAAGGGCATTTTTATAATTTTACAGCCTTAGTCCAGAGGTGGGGCCAACTGGAAAGTTGAAGAGCTTGAAATTACAAGAACGCTGAAAAAACAGCACCTCAATTCAAGTTACGGTGAAGAAGTTAGGCCTATTTGAAGATGAGAAGAATCAAACATGCAAAACTAAGGAAGGCATAAAGGAGGACCGGTTCACCATTTAGTCACGCTTCAAAACCGTTACAAATTGCCAGATGCGGATTTTTATTTTTGCCCTATTTTTTAGCCCAGAGAGTTTTATTTTTTGAGGACTCTTCTGAATGACCCAAGACTTATATATACTCATATTAGGACTCTTGTAGGATAGATTTTCATTCATGTAAAGGCTCCTAATTAAGGAGAACAATTTACATATTTTGCACCTCTAATTCAAGAGTTTTTCGGTTTTTCTTCAAGCTTTGATTTCTTCTTGTATGTTTGTGTTCTTCAACCTTGGTAACCTTCAATTCCAACACTGTTTTTATCGTTTCTTTATTTATTTATGCTTGTTATGGATTCTTGCATATTTAATACCACCATGTATAACTAGTTCAAGGGTTGGGATTATATTTCTACCATTAATGGATGTTGAGTTTTGAAAGTAGGTTTTAAGTATAATTACAACTAATTGAAGCCTTATGTATTAAAGTTGGAAGATTAAGCGTTTAACTTTCCTTATCATGCAACGTTAGTGTTTATAGTGATATTCTAAAATTAATCCACTTGTGACCATATTCAAGCGAAAGTTTAATCCTTCATTGTTGCATTAAATTTCTTCATATTTGATGTGTATAATCAATTGAATATGCTCGGTTAAATGTTTTCGAATAAAAATTCTTTATATGTGTTGTTTAGCCCATGGTGAGAATGTGATCCTAATTCGTTTTCTTATTCTTTACTTAATTTTTAAGTTGTTTTAGTTAACTTCTTCATTTCCCCCCTTTTTCCTTTATCACCCCATCATCATCTTTTTCACTTTTATTTTAAAAGTAATAAATAAATTAAAGTCTATCAAACATTCCTTGTGGATTCGATACCCAGGCTAGCCGCTATACTCCATAAGAGTGTAGTTAAAGTTTAGGTTTTTTTGTATTGCGATCGAAAGCCGATAACAACGATTAGCGTATTACACAGACGCTCGATTTTTGCCTCGCCCAGATAAAGAGGAAGAAGATAAGCTTATGGAGATTTTGAGGAAGCATAAGGGTGATTTTGGTTGGTTTTTTATGGATTTGAAAGGTATAAGTCCCTTTATTTGTACCAATAAAATCCACCTAGAGGAGGATGTGAAGTCCTCTGGGAGATATAAATAAGATTGAACCCGATCATGAAAGACGTGATGAGAACAAAAATTATAAAGTTATTTTATGCGGGCATAATCTATCCTATCTCAGATAGTAAATGGGTTAGTCTAATCTAAGTCATTCCTAAGAAGTCGGAAATAACCGTGGTTGAGAACGCGAAGGGATAACTTATTCCAAATTGTACCACCACTGGGTGGCGCATTTACATTGATTCCCAGAAACTTAATGCCATCATTAAGAAAGACCGCTTCCCTTTACCATTCATAGACCAAATGCTCGATAGAGTATCGGGCTACCCATATTTCGGTTATAACCAAATAGAGGTGGATGTACTTGATCAAGAAGAGCCTACCTTCACATGTTCTTTTGGCACTTTCTCCTACAAGAGGATGCCGATTGGATTATGTAATGCGCTCGCGACTTTTCAAAGGTGCGTCTTAAGCCTTTTTAGAGACAAGGTTGCGAGAGGACTTGAGGTGTTTACGGACGACTTTAGCATTCTCGGCCCTTATTTTGACTAATGTCTTGATAATCTTGAGAAAGTACTTGCCCGATGTGGAAAATAACCTATTGCTAAATTTGGATAAATACCATTTCATGGTTACCAAAGGACTAGTTTTAGGCCACATAGTATAGTCTAAGGGGATAGAAGTAAATAGGGCAAAAATTGACATCATTGTTGAACTTCCACCACCCAGGTCACTCAATGACGTGTACTCATTTTTAGTACACGCGGGGTTCTATCATAGGTTAATTAAGGACTTTAGCCCCGTATTTAGTCCCTTAAGTAACTTACTTGTTAAGGACGCCCCCATTTGAGTGTAGTGAAGCGTACCAAGAGGCATTTCAAAAATTAAAGAGTATTCCCGTCTCCGTTCCCATCATGCAAGATCTAGATTGGACCCTTCCATTCGAACTAATGTGTGATGCAAGTGACTATGCTGTAGGCGCTATTTTAGGGCAAAGAAGAGATAAGAAGGCCTATGTCATATACTACACTAGCCTAACTTTATTTGGACCCCAATTAAACTACTCAACCACTGAGAAAAAGTTGATAGTGGTAGTGTTTACCCAGGATAAATTTTGTTCATATCTTATCGGGTCACCCATCATATGATTTACTGAGCACGCGGCACTCAAATACCTCATTTCCAAGAAGGATGCCAACATGCGCCTCATTAGGTGGATTTTGCTACTCCAAGAATTTGACATTTTCATCAAAGATAAAAAGGGAGTAGAAAACGTCATAGCCGACCACTTGTTTAGGATCTCATCCGACGTACCTCAAGATCCCATACCCATAGACGAATATTTTCAGTATGAGCAACTTTTTGCTACTTTCTCTCTACCTTGGTTTGCAAATATCGTGAATTATCTAGTGACGGGGGTCATTCGCTCTGATTGGACTCTGAAAGAGAAGAGGAAGTTTTTCACTTCATTGTGCATGTTATTTTACAGTGATCCCTATTCATTTAAGTATTGTGCGGACCAAATAATCTGGAAGTGTACCGGATGATGAGATCCAAAGTGTCATTCGATTTTGTCATTCGGAAGCGTGTGGAGACCGCTTTTCCATGAAGAATACGATTGCAAAGATTCTTTAATACGGTCTCTGTTGGCCGACTATCTTTCAGGATGTGAATATATTTTATCGATCATGCGACAGATGTCAAAAGATGGGCACCATTACTATAAGCAATATGCATTGAGATTTATCGTATAAATTTTTTTCAATTATTTTTATGGAATATAAATTATACGATTTTGTAATACCCCATAATTTTAGTTGCTTTATTTTATTAATTTAATTGGGAGAAAATAAAATTAGAAATTAGTACATATTAATTAGCAAGATAAAGAATTCATATTTATTGAAATTATTATTTATCGGTGTGTGTTAAGTAAATAATTATACGATTTAATATAGGTCACGTATGAGTGTTAGCGTCGATCGATAGGATGTTACATCGACAAATCAATATATTTTATGGGAGACACGTAGGGTACACAGGTGTCGGACCCGGATAATGAATAGTTAGCATAATTGGATTTGGGTGACTCGGATGACCTTTTCGAGTGCATCGATGATCCGGAAAGGGTCGAAACCGTCCAGAATATGTACCCGGTGTTGTGTTTGAGTTTTGGGGGACTTTTAAACATAAATAAGGTCGTATAAGGACAAAAAGGTCATTTTATTTTATTAATTAAAGAGAAAGTGGGATTGAACTATTAACGATGCTTATTAGGGTTTGGGAAGGTGAATGACAATCCACCCTTCACTTTCCAAACAAGAGGTCAAGAGAAAAGAACCCTATAGAAGAGAAAAGAGGCAAGGAGGAAGGATCTTGAAGAGAAGAATTAATCCAGAATGAAGAACGTCATATTTGTAATCCATTAAGGCAAATAAATGCTTGCTTTATGTCATATTTTTAGTTGAAGTTAATTATTTTCTTAAATATATTACGAAATTGGTGTTTTGATTATGAAAAACGAGAATTGATGATAAATAAAGAAGTCTGTTGATAATGATTACATGATCTTGAATGATGAAAAAATTTGGGTTGGTTTATATTGATAAGAATTAGAGTTTTAATGGAAGAGAAGAATGAACTTAGATCGGAGATAAGATCTTGATGATTAATTTGATATATGAGTTTAAATCTTGAATTGGTGATGTTTTCCTTGTTAGATTTACATTTATATCGATGGGATTGGGTTATATGGATGATCTGTGAACTAAATTTCTAGGAATTTATGTATAGAATGCCCTAAAAGCGAATTTGGGAGGTTGAAGATGAATCCTGCCTAATAAAGAGAGCTTCAGCTACAGCCTCTGGAATCTCATTAGAATCTCATTCGAACCCCATTTAAATGAGGTAATGCCTTTCATTCAAACAAGTTGGGTATTTCCATTCAAATGAGGTACTGTTTTATTCGAACAAGATAAGTGTTCCATTCGAACGACTCATTATTTTGGATTGGTTTAGACTGGGGAAACGTTTTGGATATTTTTATGTACTGGAGCGAGTACGTGGGAGGTTATCCAAGTGAGTGGATACTTAAATAAATATATGTGTATCGCAACTTATTAGTTGAAATTTAATAATTAACTAGGGTGCTTGGATAGGGGACTAGTTAAGTAAATAAATCGGGAAGTTGGGATGGACTTCAACATTTGGATGAACCGTACGCGGTGGGATATGTGTACGGGTTCAGTAGTTATTATATATCCGTATTAGAGGGACGCGTTTATATATATATGTGTGTGTGTGCGCGCGCGCGCGCGTGCATGATACTTGTTTATGAAACATTCCTACTCGGTAGTGCTATCAGACGAGGTTATGCATAATGGACAATCCACCTTGGCTTTGACCAGCAGGTGTTGGATTGATTCCACGAGTCATAGTACTCCTTGATTAAAGGTGAAGAAATAGGTAATCCAACACTCTATTCTCACATAACTGAACCCCATCAAACCACCAAAACTCTTGGAGAGCGCTTTAAACAATATTTTCCAGATCGTGGTTGCATGGTCACTATCCATGTGTGAGGATAGATGTTAGTTTGATTCTGGTTGGGTACGATGTGGTATGGTCGCGACTTTAGGGCGTATAGATATGACCGCCTCCATTATATGTGTATTCTTTTGGGGATCGGTGGTGAGATTTCGACCTGGTGGCTCGGTGTGAGGCGTGAGGCCTGGAGTCGGATAACACATGAGGAATGTATTCGGAGAGTCTAACTCTTGGGATACAGTTATACGTATATAGTGATATATATATATATATATATATATATATATATATATACGTACATATCTACACCTGTGCTATAAATAAATACACACACACACACACACACATGTGTGTGTGTGTTGTAGCGTGTATATTTAGTTATAGCACAGGTGTAGATATGTATGTTATCTAGTAATTATTTGAGTTATAGCAAGTGTGCCACTAAAATATTGTTTATAAATGAATACCTAATGAAGGTAGTTAGACTTAGCTAATAGAGAGTATTAACGGGGTTGGGCTTACATAACAATTGTGTATCCTGGTTATATTAGGTAGTTTGATTAGGATAATTAAAATTAACGCATTAGGTGCACACTGTAATTGAGAGGTGAGGTGTACCTCAAGTGAGTGTAACCTATTAATCTTGAAAATAATACACTACGATTTAAAACAATTTAAAACAATTATTTACTTGTGAAAATATTTAACTCTACGGGCTCTGACCCGCATTATTCCTGTCTTTTTTTATTTTTCTTATTACACCTCAAGTGTGTAGGAGCATCAGCCGGGATAGCAAGGATATATTTGTTCTTGCCTATGGTAGTTGTGGATCATTACTTATATGTTTCATTCATATTTGCTCTAGATATGATCAGTCATTTTCTTTTTACTGTTGGGCGTGCTTCCCATAGATAATAGACAGCATATCACTGCAGACTTTTATTATTCTATCAGACTTGTATTCAGCTATTATTCAGTTCACACTGTGGATGTTTTTGGTTATTGATGGTTAATTCAGTTCACGTTTATTATTTATTTTGCTTGATGTTCAGTTTGCTATTTCGGTCATATGGATTATTTGTATTCTTCATGTTTTATTTTTACTACAACAGTGATGTTGAGAATGATCCATACTGAGATGTCAATTATATTTTTGTATTTATAATTTGTACGGACTTGCTACATTTTCAGCGTTATGATTTTTTGATATAGATCCCTATTTCTAGGACTGTTGTTTCTTATTGCGTATTTATGTTCTCCTACTATTATTTATTAATCAAATGAATCTCATACAATTTTGATTTGGTTTCAGATGCTAAACAATGGGAGAGGATGACCATTTCGTGCCGCTAGGATGGCCACAGGGTTAGAGGCTCAGGCGGAGCTATAGGCCACCCAGGGGACAGTGACAGCTACATAGGTTTTTACCATTATTGGACAGACAGTTAATGTTGTGATGATCACCATGGCATAATATTTTCCCTAGGCACAACCATAGCAGCTATTGACACTAGTTGTTCAGGCCCATCCAGTACCATCATCCTTGGGAGAGAGTCAGAGTGGACTTTCAGAAGGGCCATTGGCTAGAGTTCCAGGGGAGTGCAGATGTGGTTACTGCTAGTCGATGAAAGAAGGACATCCAGAGGAATTTATGTATGGTTGAGGGGAGTGACACTGAAAAGCAAATATCGGCTACTTTTAAGCTAGTGGGAGCGCCACTTCAGTGGTAGGAGTCGATCACCATAGCAGATAAGAGAGAAAGTATGACCATACAGGGGTTCTGGGCGCGGTTTGACCGCAAGTTCTTTTCATCAGCAGTTCAGATGGAGATGAGGAGGAGATTCCTTACCTATAGCAGGAGGGTCGGATTGTGGTCGAATATGAGGAGTAATTCATGTGCTTGGCGAACTTTGTGTCAGACGAGATGAATACGGAAGAGAATAGGGTTCTTAAGTTTACTGATGGAATCACATGGAGGGTTTGATATCACTTATTGGGGAACCCAACATTACGGACCTACACTAAGGTCTTAAATGTCGCATTGCTTCACTGTCGGGATCATCACTTTCACCTGAGAGGAGAGAAGAGGTCCAGAGAGTCTAGCTAGAAGGGTAAAACAGTGGGTAGTGGTACCAGCGGGGCGTCATAATCACAGTAACAGAGGCATAATGAGTGGGGTTACCAGTAGGGGGACTCTGCTAAGAGATTCAGACCAGGTAACGATAATTTTAGGCAAGTACAACAGCACACCCCTCAGGGCCAGCAGGGTTAAGGGAATCAGGCAGGTGGCCAGCAGGGTCGAGGTTACCAAGGACAGTAAGGCCAAAGACAGGGCAGTCTAGTGAGGGACAGAGGTAAGCAGATTATACTGGTAGATGCCTCGTATATAGTGAATAGGGCCACTTGCGGCGTGCATGCTTGAATAGGGCTGGGGTTCAGGAGCAGGGTGCCCAGTAGAGGTAACGGGTGCATTAGCTTTCAGCCCCACCGGGAGTTCCAATATTGCCATATCCGTAGGGAAAGTTTAGGTTTGTGCATCATATTCGAGGATCGATTTTACCGCCAGCGCCACTAGAGGTTGAGGGTATGTTTCTTATCGATGGGCATATGGATGGATTTTATTTTACACGGGAGCATCAAATTCATTTGTCAGCATTAGGTTTGCACGTACGATGGGTTTAGTGAATTTTGCGACAAATATTATTATGATTGTGGATCCACCTTTGGCTTGTAGGACTCTCATTCGTTCCATCTACAAGGGTGTAGGTGTGGACATGGGGATGTTATTCTTAATAGCTGATTTGTTCGTGTTAGAATTAGACAAGTATGACATTATTTTCGGTACAGACCGGTTATTGACGTACAAAACGATGATGGATTGTTACATTAGGACTATCGTGTTCGTTATACCATGGCATGACATATTTCTTATGGTGATACCTCATCCGAAGGGAAGGTCGATCATGTGCTTGTATTATATTGAGAAGGAAACTACTGATGTCATAATCATCTCATTGGATTCCATCCCAGTTATCAGGGATCGTGATAATGTGTTTTAGGAGATATCGGTGTTGCTACCGAGTCAAGGTATCGAGTTTATGATCGACTTAGCACCTGTGACTAGGTTGATAGCGCGAGAACCATATGGTATGGCTCCTTGAGAGATGCGGGAGTTACGAGATCAGATTTAGCAAGTTATTGGGGCAGGGTTTTATTCATAGGAGTACTTCACCTTGGGGGTACCCCGATTCTATTTTTGAAGAAGAATGATGGGTCTTTATAGTTGTGTATAGATTGTCGGGAGTTGAATAAGGTCACGATCCATAATAAGTATCCGTTGTCACGTATCGATGACTTGTTCGATCAACTGAGAGGAGCAGACTAATTCTCTAAGTTTGACTTGAGGTCGGGACACCATCAGTTACGTATCAGGGAGGACGATGTCCCTAAAATTGCATTTTTAATGAGATACGGGTCTTATGAGTTCAGGATTATGCCATTCGGGATAACCAATGCACCGACAGTTTTCATGGAACTTATGAACAATATGTTTAAATATTTCTTAGATCAATTTCTCATTATGTTGATAGATAAAATTTTAATTTATTCTCGAACAGAGGGTGAGCATGCAGAGCACTTGCGTACGGTTCTTCAACCTTGGGGAACCACAAGTTGTATGCCAAGTTTGAGAAATGTGGATTCTGCTTGCGGGGGGTGTAGTTATTGAGTCACATTGTATCTAAGAGATGGATTTATGTGGATCCGAGTAAGGTATCAGCGGTGAGGGAGTGGGGCCAACCCATGACACCGATGTAGGTGCACAGTTTTTTGGGGTTAGCAAGGTACTACCGGCGGTTCATCAGAGAATTTTCGAAGATTGCGGTTACCTTGAAGAATTTCACTTGTAAGGGAGTACTTTTTGTATCGAATGAAAATTGTCAATTAGATTTTGATGAGCTAAAGGACAAGTTGACTTCAGCACCAGTACTCGCATTGCCTTAAGGGGGGGTAGAGTACCTTATTTTTACTGATGTGTCTTTACATGGACTTGGGGGAGTTCTGCAGCAGGAGGAGCGAGCCATATCTTATGCGTCTCTCAAGCTTAAGACCCATGAGAAGAACTATCCCACTCATGACTTGGAGTTAGCAGCGGTTATATTCTCCTTAAGGATTTAGAGGCACAATATTTTGGGGGAGATGTTCCAATTGTTCACGAACCATCACTGCAAGACCCGTAAATGAAACATACCTAGGTTAAACTATTTATACATATATTTAGAGAATAAGTAATCTTTCCTTACAATATAAACCCTGCAGTAAAAATTTTGAACTATTACCAAAATGAACCTTAGAAAAACATAAATTTCAAAGTTACCTCAAAGATTTTATAATTATAGATTTTATAATTATAGAACACCCCCTAAAATTTTCATTTTACCTTTAACCCATCCAAATAAACTATTAATTCTAAATTTTGTTTACAAATAACCTCACCACCTTTTAAAATTACAAGCCAGCCCCTCATATTGCTCCCTTAAGTTTTAGAAATTACATAAAAGCCCCAAGAGTTTGGAAATAAAGGAAAAAGACCTTAAAACTTAACCAAGAACCTTTGGGGACTAAAACTTAAATACCTATCCTCTTCCTTATCAGCTGGACTCATAAGAATGCCAATAATAGCCTAGGGTAAACATACCCATTTTTACACCTTAAACTTCCTTAAAAGATTACTACTTTTAGACCAGCCAAAACCCACCCCTATTTCGACAATTAATACCCCCTCAACCCCATATAAAAGGCTCCCATTAGTGTAGAAGAAACCAGTATAAGAATATCTCAAAACCCAAACCAAAATTTTAGCATTTTTGAGTATACCTATATTTCATGCTTCAAGCTCGGTTCCTTCAATTCCAAATAGTTTCTACACTAGTTCAAGATCCATTTATGCTTTTACATGTAGAATTTAACATATAAATGCAAAGCCAAGGTGAAAAATTCAGAAAACAACATGAAAGCTTAAACATTATGAAAAAGTACCACTTGAGTTGTTTAATACAAGATTAAACTATCTAAATGGCTCTCAACTGATTGTTGAAGAAACTCTTTTCTTAAAACAAATTATAAACACAAGATGTGTAAAACAGTTATGAACGAGTAATTTCAGTTATAGGTTTACCATTTTTGAAAAACAAAACTTTAAGCAAAATAAACCAACACATCTTCAAGAAAGGGATAAGAGTAAAAGGAAGTGTACACAAGCAATTTTAAAGTGGTAAACCCCCACCCAATTGGGAAAACATCCACGGTGACCTCTAAGCCAAAAAAGTAAAAATTCCACTAAAATGAGTAACATTTTACAAGCTATATAACAATCACGACACACAAACAACCCTAATCTAAGTTAAAAAATGTACCAACTCCTCTGGCTTGTTCTGATTTCTCTTAAGGTTCTGATTGTTTTTGATGTTCTCCCATCTTCTTATCTTTACTCTTTTTAGCTTTACGTCGACTCTAACAGTCCAGTATCTCAACACCAACACATTTCAGTGTGGTAGTGTGAAGGTGTTTGTGGTGTAGTGCTCTAAACTCATGCATGAAACTCGCACACACTTAATTACAAACAATATGAGTTATCAAATTACAAACATATCTCTCTAGATGCAAAGTTTTCTAAAATCAGCTTAGTCAAATAAGTCAGACTTTGGATCTCTCAAATAACCGCAGATCAAGAAGGAATCTTACTATACAAACTAGCTAAGATCCTATACACTTTCTTTGTTTAAAAAGATTTACTATTGAAAGTGAAATCCCCAATCAAGATCTCTAAACTAGATCTAAATCTGATAGTTTGAGTAAGATGAAATCAGAAAGGGTATTGTTGTTTTAGATTTTGAAAACAACATTTATTTTGAAAATAACCAACAAAGAATAGATTTCTTAAAACAAGAAATCAGATGTAACAACTAACAACTAACTACGTGATTTGTATCACAGAAATCAAATCTCACATTTCTATATAAAGAAATAGAGACTCAACCAAATGTGATTAAGTTAGCAAAGAGATATAAGACAGTAGAGGAAAACTTCTCAAATCACGGACTATAAACACTCAGAAAAAGGTTTTCCGGTGGTTTGAAGTTTGAGTTAGGGTTTGGAAAAACTTTCAAACTCTATCTCTCTCTCTAACTCTTTCTCTCTCTACTCTCTCTTCTCTCTTTTTTCTCAGAGGAAACAAATGACCAAAAGTTATAAAATTGAAGATGAAGTCTCCTTTTATACTAAGAGAAGAAGGCTCTGGAAGATCGAGGGAAATAAACGATCAGGATTGATTCGAAATCAATCTAACGGCTGCCAAGCCATCGCATTTAAAACAGATTTAATTGGTTCAAAATCAAACACGGGGATTATAACAAAACGCATGCAGATCGTTCATTATAATGATCCAATGGTTCATAGTGAGTCTTAAGAATGTGAGTGCGAGAAAACACACATCTAACCGTTATAATGGCAACATGTGTAAGGCTGTGATGAAATGAAAAATGCATGTTTTAGAGTTCTCAGAAATACAAATTGCACCCACAATATTCTCAAGCGCTTTTGATTTCTACCCAACCAGATTTTATGCCATAAAAATAATTTATAAATCTAACCCCAAAGGTTTTTAATCAACAATTTTAATTCCAAAAAAATCATTTTAAATTCTTAAAAATTATTTATAAATTCCAAAAAACAGTAGAAAATCAATTTCAAGGGAATTAACTCACACACAACCAAATATAGCATAATATGATGTATGTATGCAATCTTAATGTGCGGTGTTGGTGAGCAACCTTTAAGGACTTATAGGGGAATTAAATGAAGAGTCGAAGGTTTTTTGGTAACTAGGGATGGGACTCAAATTTTGTCACAATTTCCAAACTAGATGAGCATCTATATAGTATAGAGTTAAGTAAGTCAAAGATATAGGGTGCTTCACTTTAATGGTGGATCTATGTTCCTGGACCTGAACCAGTTTCAAGTTGGGAATACTTTTCCTTCGACTCATAGCAACTCAACCATAATGCTTAATTTTAGTATAGTATACCCACATTCCCAGAAATCTAGTTTTTTCATTGCGACGGTAGAATTTTCAAATTCAAAATTCTCTCTGTAAACTAGGAATTATAACTTCAAACTAAACCCATTTTGTTCCAAATTCACACAGAAACCAAACCATATCACTTCCATGGTTTGAATTTCATTTTAATCCATAAATATCCAACGAAATTTTTTGAGATTTTACAGTTCATGGGGAAGAATATACAGTTCAACACAGCCCTTAAAAGTTATATTATTGACATTTTTTGTGAAAAATTAGGAAGAATGACTTTTAAATCACCTCAAATGGTTTTCTGTAATGGATTTCATTGAAGGTCAAAGTTTTAAACCTAAAAGTTAAAATTCGAAAGGTTGAAGATGAAGTGTAAGCCATGAGTGCGAGTAGGGCCAATGTTAGCTCGTGTGAAGTTTGACTCCCCGCGTGAAAGCGCGTGACCACTCAAAAAATTCTATAAAAAATCCAAAATTTTTATTTTATTTTTCTGATTAAATGGTATATTAGAACACACGATTTGGATAGTCGGGAAGCCACTTCGAAACAACCCCTAAAATGAATTTTAAAAGTTTTAAAGTATTTTTTCACATAAACCCCTGAAGTTTTTTAACTTTTATATTTTCACCTCAAACTTTTTCTAATGCCTTTTGACATTATTAGGTACAAAAAAAGTATATTAGCACCAATCTTTAAACTAAGGAACCTTACATAATAAAACCAAAATTTTATTTTCATTTTAAAACCCCGACATTTATTTACTAAGTAATTTTACAACTTTATCCCACTTCAAATATTTCGCTAACCTTTATTCTTAAATATAAATGCAATGTCTCTTTGTCAGAATTACATGGACTTCCATCTTGACCTAAACAAACTCAAAGGAACTTTTTTGAAAACCCTAAACAACAAGTAGGTGATTTCTTATTCAATATTATTTTCACACAATGCTTTTGATTATGCCTTTTGTTAATATAGACCCAGTATATCATATTCTCATTGATGAACTCATTTGAGTTTTTCAACCGTTTACGTATGATTAATTCAGATTTTTATGCTGAGATTATGCAATCATATTATTTCATATTATGTAATTTTATCCAGTTCAATTATAGCATACATTATGACCAATGAATAATCTTTCATTACACCCATGACTGTATTATTTGGCTTATACGACTCAGATAATTGATGGCTTAGTTATTGCTACCGTATGGAATGTTTGTGATTGACTTAGTACGATTACTTTTTCTCCAGTTATTTGGATTAATTATCTCAAATTATTTGGATTGATTTGTTGTATTTATGGCTATTGCCCTAAAGCCTCTAGATAAATAATTATGGGTTGTTTGTTTAAGAACCATCCCAAACCTTTACCAATTCAAGCCAGATATTTCTATTTTTAGTAATATCATTCCGGTAATAAGTTATCTTATCCTGACATTGAATCCATTTTCATATTGAACTTCTTATACTGACTCATTATAATTTATGTTTTAAACTGTATAGAATGAGAAATATCTACTTGGAAATTTTGCTTGCGTTTTATAAATTCCTGATGGACTCAGTAAAAAAAGAAGGAAACATCTCCCCGACCCCGCAAAAATCTAATGCATCACCCCGTGTTACTATAGAAGTTATATATTCATGGAAAATGGTCGCAGCACCGAAGACCCTATTAATTTCCTATGCTACTACTTATAAATGGATGTAGTTGATGTTATGCCAAGGCACGTGTTGTACTCTTAAATTTTCTTGTATTTTATTTCCTTTTTTTTAGTTTGTAATAAAATATGGTGCCTCTATCTAGAATGCATGTAAAGAATAATGTATTTTGATACTTTATCTAATGTTCAGAGATAGTACTATTATTAGTTAGTATTATTGTTATCATTATTATTAGTATTTTAGCTATTCACTTATATATTTATTCTTTGTTCAACCTATTAACCCAACCCTCAATCACTCTTGACTATTTTAGACGTGATAATAAGTCACTTCAGTATCTTTTCACGTAAAAGGAGTTGAATATGATGCAACGCATGTGGATTGAATTCGTGACAAATTTTCAGTTTGACATTGAGTATCATCCTAGGAAGGCTAACGTGGTGAAAGATGCATTGAGCCATATGCTGGAAGGATACTCAGAAGCTGTATGGAAAGAAAAGTGGGCAAAGCTTCGTCGGGAGGATGAAGTAGTTCGGGCGTACTTAGCAACGATGATCATCACACCTGAGATCATTTTGAAGGTTGTGAAGGCAGAGGTAGAGGATCCATCGTATCAGGAGAGGATTCAGTAGTTATTCGCGGGTGAATGGTAGTCTTACTTAGTTAGTTCTGAGGGTGACTTACGCTTCAATTGGAGGTTGATTATACCAAAGGATGAGGAGCTACGATGCACTGTTATGCAGGAGGCATATAGGTCACGATTTTTGGTACATCTTTTAGGGGATAAGATGTACCAGGATATAAGGCGATAATATTAATAGGCCGTGATGAAGCGGGACATAGCAGAGTTTGTTTTTGGGTGCACCACCTGTTAGATAGTTAAGGTATAACATAATAGACCAACCGGGGGAGATTTTATTATGGAAATAAGAGAGTATTTTGATGGACTTCATCATAGGGTTATCAACATAACAGCACAGTCAAGATTCCATCTAGGCCATTATGGATCGGCTGACTAAGGTAGCCCATTCATTGTCAGTTCGGGTGGATTAAACGACGGGAAAGTACACGTAGTTATTTACAGCGAAGATAGTGAGATTGCACGAGGGTGCCTCTTAATATTATTTTAGATCGGGATAAGATCTTTGTGTCCCACTCCTGGCAGAGCTTTCAGGAGGTGATGGGGACTGAGTGACGTTTTAGGATAGCTTGTCACCCTAGACTGCTGGAAAATGAAAAGGGTGAATCAGATGTTAGAAGATATGATGAGGATGTGTATCCTGGATTTTAAGGAAAGATAGGAGCAGTATTTGCCATTGGTAGAGTTTGCGTATAACAACTCATACCAAATTACTATTAGCATGGCACCATTTGAGGATTTGTATGGGAGACCTTATCGTTCGCCCTCTTATTGGTTAGAGATGGGGGACAACAAGCTACTCGAGATAAATTTGATTCGGTAGACATCAATAAAGATCAATATGATTCGGAGTCTTATTCGGGTAGCTCAGGATAGGCAGAAGAGTTACGTTGATTCGAATTGGAGAATTATTAAGCTTGACGTGGGTGATCAGGTGTTACTGTAGGTATCTCCCATGAAGGGAGTGATGCAGTTCGAGAAAAAAGGGAATTTGACACCTAGGTATATGGGGCCTTTTTAAATTATCGAGAGGATTGGGCCAGTTTCATACAGGTCTGCCCTGCCAGAGGATTTACGATGTCTTCCATGTGTCATCGTTGAAGAAGTATCACGGGAGTGACATGGCTTACTAACACATACCGTTAGAGGAGATTGAATTGCATCCATATATCTCGTATGAGGAGATACTTGTTAACATCCTGGATTATAGCGAACGTAAATTTTGGTCAAAAGTGGTGCCTTTAGTGAATGTATAGTGGGGACACTACAATATTATCGAGTCTACATGAGAATGTGAGAATGATATGCGGAAGAAGTATCCAAATTTCTTCATGGAGGGTACATTAAAATTTCGGGGATGAAATTTCATTGTTAGGGGGGAAGAGTGTAATACCCCGTAATTTTAATTGATTTATATTAATAATTTAATTGGGAGAAAATTAAATTGAAAATTAGTAAATATTAATTAGCAAGATAAATGAATAATATTTATTAAAATTATTATTTACTGGTGTGTGTTAAGTAAATAGTTATACGATTTATTATAGGTCGTGTATGAGTGTTAGCGACGGTCAAATCGGTGATGGGTCGATAGGGTGTTACATCTACGAATCAATATAATTTACGGAAGATGCGTAGGGTACACACATGTCATATCCGAATAATTAATAATTAGTATAATTAGAGTTGAGTAACTCGTATGACCTTTTCGAGTGCATCGGTGATTCGAGAAGAGTCAAAACAGTCGAGAATAGGTACCCGAGGGTGGTGTTTGGACTCCGAGGGCTTTTAAAACAAAAATAGGGTCATATAAGGGCAAGAAGGTCATTTTGTATATTATTAATTAAAGCGAGAAATGGGATTGAACTATTAGGGAGGCTTATTAAGGTGTAGATAGGTGGATGAGAGCCCACCTTTCACTTTCCAAACAAGAAGTTGAGAGAAAAGAACCCAGAGAAGAGAAAATAGGCAAGGATGAAGGATCTTGAAGAGAAGATTCGACCCGAATTGAAGAACGTCGGATTTATAATCCATTAAGGCAAGTAAATACTTTCGTTATGTCTATTTTTTAGTTGAAGTTAATTACTTTCTTAATGATGTTAGAAAATTGGGGTTACGATTATGGAAACGAGACCTGGTTAATAAAGAAGTCTATTGATAATAATTACATGAACTTGAATGATAAACAAATTTGGGTTGATTTATATTGATAATAATCTGGGTTTTAATGGAAGAGAAGAATGAACTTAGATGGGATATAAGTTATTGATGGTTAATTTGATATGTGGGTTTAAATCTTGAATTGGTGATGTTTTCCATGTTAGATTTGCATTTATATCGATGCGATTAGGTTATATGGATGATATATGAACTAGATTTCTGGGATTTTGGGTATAGAAAACCCTAAAAATGAAGTTGGGAGGTTATGGATGAATCCCTCCTAAGAAAGGGGGCTTCAGGTATGGCTTATGGAATCTCGTTTGAACCCCGTTCGAACGAAGTATTGCTTTTCGTTCGAATGAGCTGGGGTTTTTTGTTCAAACGAGGTACTATTTTACGTTCAAATGACCCATTGTTTTGGATTGATTTGGATTGGGAAAACATTCCAGATATTTTTATGAACTTGAGAGAGTATGTGGGAGGTTATCCAAGCAGTGGATACTTAAATAAACATACGTGTGTCGCAACTTATTAGTGAGAATATAATAATTAACTAAAGTGCACGGATGGGGGATTAGTTAAGTATATAAATCGGGAAATTGGGATGAATTGTGCGTGGTAGGATATGTATAAGATTCGATAGTTATTATATCCTATATATACTAAAGGGATGCATATACACACACACACACACACTTGTTTATTAAACATACTTACTCGGTAGTGTTGTCGGAGGAGGTTGCGCGTAGTGGTTAGTCTACCCTGGCATTGACCAACAGATGTTAGATTGATTTCCCAGGTCACACTACTATTGCATGCCCACTATCCATGTGTGAGGATAAGTGTTGGTTTGAGTTCGGTTGGGAACGATGTGGTATGGTCGCAAACCCTTGGTGTATGGCTATGACCGCCTCCATTGTATGTGTATTCGTTTGCGAACCAATTGTGAGATTTTGACACGGTGACTCGGTATGAGGCATGATGTTTGGAGCCGGATAGTACACGAGGAATGTATCCGGGGGGTATAACTCTTAAGATATAATTATATGTATATAGTGAGAAATATATGCATGTTTATATTCTATAGCGTGTATATTTATTTATAGCACAGGTGTATCTATGTATGTTATCTCGTAATTATTTGAATTATAGCAAGTGTGCCCTAAAATATTGTTTATAAATGAATACCTAGAGAAGGTAGTTAGACTTAGCTAACATACATAGATGTTTGGAGCCGGATAGTACACGAGGAATGTATCCGGGGGGTATAACTCTTAAGATATAATTATATGTATATAGTGAGAAATATATGCATGTTTATATTCTATAGCGTGTATATTTATTTATAGCACAGGTGTATCTATGTATGTTATCTCGTAATTATTTGAATTATAGCAAGTGTGCCCTAAAATATTGTTTATAAATGAATACCTAGAGAAGGTAGTTAGACTTAGCTAATATAGTGTATTAGTGGGGTTGGGCTTTCATAGCAAATGTGTATCCTAGTTAGATCAAGTAGTTTAATTAGGATAATTAAAATGAACACGTTAGGTGCGAACTGTAATTGAGAGGTGAGGTGTACCTCAACTGAGTGTGACCGGTTAATCTTGAAAGTAATACACTATGGTCTTAAACAATTTAAAACAATTATTTACTTGCAAAAATATTTTACTATATGGGCTCTAACCCTCATATTCCTGTCTATTCTTATTTTTTTTGTTACACCACATGTGTGCAGCAGTAGATCGGACATCAAGTATAGATTTGTTCTTGCCTCAAGTAGTTGTGGATCCTGTCATAAACATTTCATTCATTTCTGCTCTAGATATGACCAGTCATTTCCTTTTTACTATTGGGCGTGTTGCCTTCAAATGATAGAATTTATATCACTATAAACTTTTATTATTTTGTAAGACTTTTATTCAGACTGTGGATGTTATTGGTGACCAATGGTTTATTCAGTTCACCCTTATTATTTATTATGCTTGATGTTCAGTCTGCTATTTTGGTTGTGTGGATTATTTATATTCTTCATATTTTATTTTAAGTGCGACGGTGATGCTAAGAATGATCCATACTGAGATACCGATCATATTTTGGTCAATGATTGATCACCTGGTATTAAAATAGGTTGGTTTTCACATGCTTCAAATTATTTTGATTTTCCTTTGAGTTGTTCCCTGTGGTACAAAAAAATGAATTTTGTGGATAATTTCACTCCAAAACCTCATGAGACAACACTCGTCCTACTAGGGCAACATAGGGGTTTAACGGCGTTGTTGATGCCGATAAGATAACATAGATGCTGATGACTAGAAATAGCATCTATGTTATCTTATCGGCATCAACAGGCGTGTTGCATACGCTGAATGCAGTCGCGTGCTCGCGAAACAGACACTCTATACTTTAGTTGATAACTGTTATTCATAGACCCTATTTCTGATTCTTTTACATTGCTCGGGACTAGCAACGTTCTAAGTTAGGGGTAGACCTGGCAAAATGAGGCACGACACGATACGACACGAAATTATAAGTTAATGGGCTTAGTCTTATCGGGTTTGGGTCATTAACGGGTCAACACGGTACATCCGTTATCATAACGGGTCGTGTTTGGATTTGTACTCTTACACGATTAAACCCGTTTATACCCATTATCACCCGTTAGTGGTAACGGGTTTTATTAGGTCGTGTGACCCGAACCAATATTACACGGGTACTAACGGGTATTAACGGGTACTAACGGGTATTAACGGGTACTAACGGGGACTAACGGGTATTAATGGGTACTAACGGGTATTAACGGGTCACCCAACCCGTTACCCGTTTAGACCCGTTAATATTAACGGGTGTTAACGGTTCGGGTCGTGTACCCGTTAATATTAACGGGTCGTGTTTGGGTATTATCATTTGACCCGTTAGTCTTAACGGGTCGTGTACGGGTTAAGGGTGTTTTCACCCGTTAACCCGTTAACACGACCCGTTGACAGCTCTAGTTAGGGGGTGGATTTGACACGAATATTCCATATTTATCCATTTAATTTTACTATTTTAGGGTCCCGAACATCACATTTATTCTAGATTTATCTCATATTTATTGCAACTAACCCTTTTGGCAAGTTTTTCATGTTTGTGTATTTCTCATGTGTTTTATAGGTAATCCATGCAATTGGACGGAAGAGAAGAACCCAAACAATGAAAACTATGAGATAAAGGAAAGTCAAGGGCGAAACGGTAATTTTTTAGCCAAAATCCGAAGAATGAGCCAACATAAAAGTTTAATATCTCCAGTTCACGAGAACATAAGAAGAAACGGTACCTCGATCTGAGTTGCGATGAAGAAGTTACATCGATTTGAATTTGGAGAAAAGTTCAAGGAGTAAAAACTGCAAACATGGGAAGAAACAAGTCATGAATGCGAAAACCAAGCCCAGAAACTGAACCGGTTCAATTCTCAAGCATACTATTTTTTTTTAACTCGAGGGTTCGGTTCCAAGTTTCGGTCTGATCTCAGGGTTTGGTTTTTTGTGATATTTTCTATCATTTCCTAAAATGTAACTAGAGTTGTTAAAGTTAATGTTTACCACTTTGGTCGTTTTTTGGCACTTATATAGTTCATATATGGGTCTTATTATTGATACTTTACACATTCTTAAGCAAGGAATTAATCAATAATCATAGGAGAATCAATAATTCAAAATTGCACATCATTGCAATTCAAGTTCTTGCAATTTTTTAGAATTCATCTTTGGTGTGAAGTTCTTATTTCTTGCAACTTTATTTCTTCATAATTGGTATCAAATTCTCAATTCGTTCTTCTTGTTATTTAAATTTTAATGCGTGTGTGATAAATATGATTTGCGTATAATTGAATACCATGTTTAGCTAAATTATTTGTGGGTTGGGGAACATGAACCCAACCTGGAGTTTTCAAATTTAAATGTAAAATTTAACATAATTAAATAATTAATTCTTCAAGTTTGGTCTACTAATCGAGACTAACACTGTAGACCTCTTAGCTTTGTTTGTTAAAAGCAACCGGAGTGTTTGAAGATGCATTATATGTGCTGGTAAATATATCATTCACACCTATTAATTTGTTGACCAATTATCGCGTGGGTACGCCCAAATATATTTGGTGCTTCGAATTAATTTATGCTTTTCTTTAAATTAATTAATTAATTTGGAGAATTTTATATTTATCAGAAATACTCTATGGTTTTGGGGATTGGATCCCAACCTCATTTTCCAAAAGTGTTTCAAAACCAAAAATTTTAGTCTTTACTTTTTGTAGTTAAATTTGCATTTACGTAACTGAATTTACTTAAGTAATTAGAAATTTTTTAAAAGTACAAATCATCACGCATTCCTTTATTTTACGGGTTGAAGCCTAGATTTAAGAAGCCAATCCTACCTTCGTCGTTAGTGACCTATTACCTAAGGGTTCGACCCAGTTTTATCGGGTTCATTACTCAAGCGACCAACTTGCACTTGAGTCGTAAGAACACATGTAGTACTACACACCTTTTGTTGCTCGTCAGCAAACTTGTCACGACCCAAAGCTGTGATTAGTGTAGAAACACACGTGATCGATTCCATGACCATAGACTTTCGTAACCTAAATTGGAGTCGGTCATGACCCTAGGCCGTGGCTAGGTTCATGACGATGGTCCGTGGTTGGTGTATGACCATTATGGCTCCAAAATTAGACCAAAATTTCCTCCAATCGTGGTCACGATCATTTGTCATGAGAATTTCCATGACTATAACCAAAATTCCCTCCAACTATGGTCAGGACCCAAAGTCGTTATCATTTTGAATTGATCACGACAGTGGGCCACGATTATGGGTTATAACCAGTCCAATTGTGATGACATGGTCACGGATGATGACGTGGAAAATAAGGTCACGACATGTGATCACGGCCCTGAGCTGTGACCATCCTCTTTATTTGTAAACCCCAAACCCTTCAGCCATCTCACACGCTGACTCATTCTCTCTCTCTCTCTCTCTTTCTCAAATCGTAAAACTCTTGCTCTCTCCGGCCTTCCTTCGGCTTTTCTCTCTCTTCGGCTTCCTCTTTCTCTCTATCTCTCTCCCCTATGTATATATATATATACTGTGTATATGTGTGTCTTTGTATATGTATATGTGTGTATTGGTGTGTGTGAGTGTATATATATACAGTGTATATGTGTGTGTGTGTGTATACTCTATGTATATATATGCATTTTAACTAATATAAAATTTTCAATTCTTAAACCCTAATTAGTGAAAATTTTCCACTTTTTTGAAAATTAAATTAGTGAAAAGATACCTTAAACCCTATTTCCTAAATATTAATTTAAAACTAATTTAGTGCGAAAATACCCTAATCCTTATTTATTAATCCCTAATTTTGTGAGAAACTAGCCTAAACCCTAATTTATGAACCAAATCGATGAGATTTACTATGAGATATTATTATTGGTATGTGTTATATCGTGTAAATAATAGAAGGAGTATAGGATAATTATTGGTTGTTGGTTTGGTTGTTGGATAGTGATGTCGGATTGCTTAGATTGATAATGCACATCGACTTTCAAACTCTCTCATAATAAACCCTAACAAAATGTATCTTAATAAGAGTACGAGACGTTACAATTGGACCGCACTTATACCTCTTTTATTAGTGCGCTCCATTTAGAGGGCACTCTTATTTATAGGTATGGGAATAAGAAGATCGAACAATTTAACTATCTTGCAAACCATGGAGTTCATCTCCATCAAGAGTACCTGTTCGATCCTATTATATTTCCCTACCAAAAGGTTTTAATTTTCATGCGAACAAGTTTAAGAAATTCCGCACCAACGGTTTTGATTTCGTTTCATGTCCATACGAGAAAAAGATTTTGACGCAAAACAACAAAATTTCAATCCTATTTATATTATTTTATCCTTGTCAATCCTAGTTATATTAGTTCTTTACTTTGATGTATGATTGTTTAGTTTGATTTACAAATATTTAACTTGATTTATGAATATTTAGGGGCATAACTACCTCGTACGGGGATGCCTCATTTGAGAATATAATCTCTTGAGCTTGTGGTTGGATCATATTATCCCTGATACCCCTGCAATTATCTTTTTTGACTCTACACTTGTCAATGTATCGACGTCTCATTCTAAGCGTAAAACACGAGGCGCCAGCTCTTTAATTTGTTCTTTTAGGGCTTCATCCTCATCTTTAGCTCAACTTTTGGAACGCTTTGACTGCACAACATTATCTTTCTCTAGTAGCCTATTGATGTTAAAAATATACTAGATCCAAATTTACAATCACGGATAAAAATATAGAATTGCAATAAGATAATTAAATGAAAGACACATAGTTTTAAAGTGGTTCGGCTATGCAAGAAAACCTACATCCATTGTTATGATATTGATTTCAGAGGTTATAGAAAGCTAGGTACTCTTGTCCATAAGAATATCCTAGAATTCATTATATCTTGCCTTTGATAAAATGAATACAATGTATTTATAGTGACCTGGAGATCGAGGGTTGGAATGCCTTTATATATTTAATCATTTACACTGGTACATAATGAATGTGACGGTTGGTTGTATGAACCACGTGCGATAAGGCTTTTGGTTACACTTCCCGTGTGGTGGCTTTTCATTTATATTAATGGTCTGCATTCTTCACGTTGGTCGACATGACTGCCGAGTAACTATCTGCTGACTAGGATTTTTACCACGTAGGGAGACACTTGTCCACTTTTGATTGGTCCGCGTAGGTGGATAATTTTTTGTATCAACAAAAGCCCCCAATACTTCATTCTTGATGCTTTTTGTTAAAAGAATGGAGTATATTTTCTTCAATGTTAGTCAGCTTGTGCTAAGATGTGGGACTTGTAAAATATTTTCATGGTTTAATTCTGTAATGGCATTATTGTATATAATTTTAAAATTAGCGAACCACCAAAGGGTAAATTGGTATTTTTGTGTTATCAGAACTGCAAAACCGTCAGAACGCCAATCGTCAAAACAAATAATCATTTCACGCACGATTTCCCAGGTAAGCTGTAAAAGGTGAGATTTTGCCAGATTTTCATGGAAACAAATATAGTTTTTCGGGAAGCAATCCACTCATCAGAGCAGTGATGGTTGTTTTCTCCTCATAATCAACCACTTCCAATTTCTCATTGTTAAAACGAGTAATGTACTCCCTAGTGGTTTCCCCTACTCGTTGCCTTACACTCAAGAGATGGGCTATTCTCTTTACTGGCTTGGCCCCAAAACAGAAGTTGCTGATGAACAGCTCGACAAGCTGGTTGAAATTGGCATTTTTTCCTCGGGACAAGTTATTATACCATATTTGGGTTGAACCCGTAATGATGCTTGAAAATGCTCCACATCTCATCTCATAAGGGATTGAATAAATGTTAGTTGCAGCTTGATATTATTCAATGTACAAAACTAGATCCGTTTTGCCATTATATTTTGGGGTGACCACAGGGGTTTTAAACTTAGATGGAGTTAGGAAATCAACGATTGCTTGAATAAAGGGAGACCCTTTAATAAAATTCCTCTGCAAGGGATTATTTGTTTTGCCATTTCTCTTAACCGATCTTCCAATCGATGGATTGATCATTTCCATGATGGATTGCCTGCTTCGGTTTTGTTCGAAGCAGCTCGGTTGTCCCGATCATGTGTTGTGCTGAGTTCTCTTGCTGAGAACTCTGCTCGGCGTGTATAGATTGCCGAATGCTTGATCTTGACCTGATTGAGGGTTCAAGATGGTCGATTGGATACTGAGTGGTTTTGAATAACGCTTTGAGAAGGTTATTGTTCGCTCGAGGTCCCAAATGATCAAAAGGCAAAGCTCCACTCAATCTTTTCAGGATGCTTAGTCTCTCAGGAGAGAAAAAATGTGCATCATTGAACTTTGTTGCTCTAATCGATGAACTGACTCTTGGGTGATAAGTCCTATCATGAGATTATCTGGAAATAGCTATATCGACTATTCCTAGGAGGTAAAGGCGACATTTTTCTCCTTAGTGAAGGAATTTCGTGTTGCCTGGATAGGGCTGGAGATCTGGCTTGTACCGATTGTGCCAATTGTCTCATTATTTCCTGTATAACATCTTTACCCCTGACAGTATTAGTAAGAATCACATTTAGGTCAGCAGATGGAACGGTTGGGTTACCTTCGTTCTTGGCACTAGGCTCTGGATCATTCATTTTCCTTGAGCAAGGATATACGAGATGGAGAAAGACAATTAGGCACACATTCTTACAGATGGCGCCGATCTGTTGATGCTAAAAATGGACTAAATCTAGATTTATAATCACATATAAAAATATAGAATTGTAATAAGATAATAAATGAAAGACATATAGTTTTTTAGCTATATAAGAAAGCATACGTCCACTGTTATGGTATTGATTTAAGATGTTGCCGAAATCTATATACTCTTGTCAATAATAATATCCTATAATTCGTTCTATCTTGCCTTTGATAAAGAGGAATACAATGTATTTATAGTATCAAGGGTTGGAATGCCTTTTATATTTAAGCATTTACACCTGTACATAATGAATGTGACGATTGGTTGTATGAACCACGTGCGATAAGACTTTTGGTTGTACTTCCCGTGTGGTGGCTTTTCATTTATATAGATGATCTGCATTCTTCACGTTGGTCGTCATGCTTGCCGAGTAATTATATGCTAACTAGGATTTTTGCCATATAGCGAGACACTTGTCCACTTCTGATTGGTCCACCTAGGTGGATAATTTTTGGTACCAGTATTTCTCTTTAGCTCTATTTTCATGTACGAGATACAATTTGTTATCCTCGTTAATGAGAGTGAGTTTCTATCTCAAGTGTTCGAACAATAACTTGCACCTTTTATAATCAACCCCCATCTCGAGATTTTCCATCACAATTCTCATGTATTTCTATACAAGTACATTTGCTAATTAGTTTCATTGATACAATCTTCATAAAATGAAAGAAAATTAACGTCCCACGTGGAATAAAAATCAACATTACTGATATCCTCAAAATTTGGAAACTCTAGGTTGGTGATGAGGTTGCTCTATTATTAAAATTATCCTCAATCAAACTCAAAGACATCAGTGGATAGACAGATTCAATTTTCAAAACAGAACAATCTCATCACCAACTTAGAGTTTCCAAATTTTGAGGATATCAGTAATTTTGATTTTTCACCCTTGTGGGATGTTAATTTTTCTTCGTTTTATGAATATTGTATCAATGAAACTAATCAACAAATGTACATGTATAAGAAAACGTGGGATTTATGATGGAAAAGCTTGAGACGAAAGTTGATTGGAAAAAGGTGCAAGTTGTAGGTCGAACACCTGAGATAGTAATTCGCTCGCGTTAACGAGGACAACAAACTGTACCTCGTACGAGAAAATTAGGTCTCAAGAGAAATACAATAGGCCACTATATAAAAACAATGTTGTGCAGTTGAAGCGTGCCAAACTAGGGCTTAAGATGAGGCTGAAGTCCTGGAAGACAAAATTTCAAGAGCAGGCGCCTCGTGTTTTTCGTTTAGAATGAGACATTGGTACATTAACTAGTGCAGAGTCAAATAAGGTAAATGCGGGGGGTTCCAGGATCAATTTGGTCTAATCACAAACTCAAAAGACTTTATTTCATGGCCTTCTTGGATCGCAGGAACTAGCTATTCTTTAATTAGCTAACATTTTTATATACTTGATAAACATAGTGTTTTAAAGGTTTTATTTCTATATAAAGGTTAATAATTAAGTGCTCATTTATATATACTTGTGAACGTGCCACCGGGGGGCCATAAACAGCTCGCACATGACCAACACTACAAAAAATATTACATTTAACAACGATTTATTTGGCTACAAAGGTGATTTCATGGCTAAATGATCATTCTTAGCAACGAAATTAAAATTGTGGTCATTAAATAAACATTGACCACAAATTAAAAAAATCCATTGCCAAATTCTCAATAAAAATTAGGCGACTTTTTTCCCGCCCTACTAATTCTTTGACAACGAAATAATTAAAGTCAACTGCAAAATATTTCGTGGGTAATTGATTCACTATTTTGTTATAAAATATGTTTGTAGCCTAACAATAGTTTATTTATTTATTTATTTTTTTTGGGGGGGGGGGGGGGGATCCTAAACCAAAAAAATTCCACATTTCGATTTTCCCCAACCCCTGATCTCCTCTCCTCCCGCAAAAATTTGACTTTCCTCTCTCGCTCACCTCCCCCAATCTCATCTCCTCCACTTCACCTGTGCCTTCTTCCACCCCTTGATCTGATCTTCCTCTCCTCGTCGATCTTCTCTTCCTCCCTGCCAATTCTTTTAACTTAGCCTTCCATTTCAAGTGATGTGTGTATCTTTCTATACATCTGTTGAGTGGATTTCAAGTTTTGTATTTGTGTGTTGTCGAGCCATCACATGAATGTTCTCAAAGTTTTATAATTGTGTTTGTGTCCATGCATCAAAACATTTTAGGGTTTTAATTTCTCCCCCCCCCCCCCCCACCCCCCCACCACCACACACACACACATATATATATATACACCCATATATATTCTTACATCCTGATGATTATATTCTTGATTTCATGTTGGTAGATATGCATACATAACAAAAGCAAATGTACAAATCAATATAATACACTCACATAATATTTAACCACGCTATGTATATATATCATTAATTGATACCCACTCCCTATATTTAACATTGTTTAGCCTGAAAAATACCCTTTAAAACCAAAATCAAACCCAAACTTGGTAAAAATATTAAAACCCCGAACGTCCCCCAAATGCCTTGGGGGGCCACGAACACCTCGCATGTGACCAACATAACTCGTGGGAACTGGCCCGTAGTCCCAAAATTCTCAATTTGAGAATAGGACCGAAATTTGCAAATAAGCAGACTTAGGTTTGAAAACGTGCCGCTAGTGGGTGAAAATCCTGAACAACCCCCAAACGGCCTCGCAAGGGCCACTAACAGCTCGTGCGTGACCAACATAAGTCACGGAAGTCTCGATTTGAGAATATGACTAAAATTTGCAAATAAGCACACTTAGGCTTGAAAATGTGCCGCTAGTGGGCGAAAACCCCAAATGGCCTCGGGTGTGCCAGGAACAGCTCGCACATGACAAACATAACTCATAGGAACTCGTCACGTAGTCACGGGAGTCACGGTTTGATAAGGAACAACGCACATAAACACTGCAATTAAAATAATACACAACCCTATACATAAACACTGCAATTGTTTATAACCATATACAACCCTATACATAAACGATTGAAATAATATTTATTAACATTTTTAGAAACAAAATTTTTAGAACCATATACATAAACCCTGTAATTGTTTTCTTCATATTCCCGCCATACACAACCATATAAATAAACAATTGAAATAATAATTATTAACATTTTTAGAACCATATACATAAAAACTGCAATTGTTTTGTTCATATTCCCAACATACAAAACCACATGCATAAAAAATTTAAATAATAATTATTAACATTTTTAGAAATAACATTTTGAGAACCATATATATAAACACTGCAAATTGTTTTGTTCATATTCTCAATATACACATCCATGTGCGTAAAAAAATGAAATAATAATTAATAATATCTTTAGAACCATATACATAAAAACTACAATTGTTTTGTTCGTATTCCCAACATACACAATCAATTTATTAACATTTTTAGAAATAACATTTTTCCCTAACGTTTTTATATATAACATTTGCCCTAATTGAATACTTTACGCAAATGTTTAGGGTTAAATCCATGAAACTCAATAAGTGTACAAATGTTTCGGGTTACTACTGTAACACCCCGTATTTCTGAATATTCCATTTAATTAGATTGGATAATTAAATGAGAAAATGCCGGCTAATTTAAATTACGTAAGAGTAGTAATTTAAAGAGTTTTATTTAAAATTGTAATTTTGGTATATTATTCGAAAGATAGATACCGGTGTATATTGCATCATTTTTATTTACTTAGTGCGAGTGGTAAATAGTTACTTAACGCGTGTAGACCGTGTTGGGGTGAGAACGAGTAATATTTTTTAAGTGACTCAAATGATAATTTAGAGGTCACCAATGAGTCCGAAAGGGTCAAATTAGTCAAAATAGTATACCCGGGGGTACTCGTTGAGTCCGGGTTAATTTTGGGCTAAACCGAGACCGTTCGGGGGCGTTTTGGTCTTTTAACATATGAGGGTATGATGACCTACGAAATTGAGAGTTTTATATCAGCCATATGATAGAGGAATTAGGGTTAGAACAACCATGACAACACCAATACCATTAGAGAGAGGAGAGGCACAACTTTCTAAAGCAAAAAGAAGATTTGGGAAGGATTCAAAAGGATTTCTACCATCATACTTGTTGGGGAAGAAGGATTGAAGGATGAAGATCATCAATCATCAACAAGAACCACGAAATCAGACCCTACTGATCATAAGGCAAGTTGTTTATTGCAAAAATCTTAAAGTTATAATACCCATGTGTAGGGTTTTGAATAGTTTTGATTAAATCATTATTTTGATTGGAGAAGATGATATTTATGCATGTTGGATAGGAATTGCATGTAGAATGATTTAAACTATGTAGAGGATTAATATTCAGATTAGACTTGATGATTTTCGGAGTAAAAATCTGGATTTTGAATGTATATATGGGAAGAACACCATAACTAGGATTTTAAGAAATTTTGGGGTTTAATTCATTATTTCTTTAATGGAATTGGAGTTTTGATGTATTTGTTACGTTAGAAACTGTCCTAGTATATGTGGAAATATGTTAGGGTCATTGGGTCGAAGTTTGGTGGACAATAATGGAGTTTGAGAATTTGTCAATGGAGAACGGATCAACGAAGAAGACAGACTGCGTCTGTCCCTGTTCGATCGATCGATCGAACCCAGCCGTCGATCGATCGACTCGAGCTGTTTCCCGAAAATTTTGTGGTTAATTCTTCGTTGAGTTCGGGAATGAATGAGTATTCTAGGATTTATAGTATACTTATATGGGAGTAAGAATAAGACCAGTAGGTATATGTTGAGGTCCAATAAGGCCATTGGGTGTAGGGCTTGGATTATGGACCGAGGAGAATAATCCGATTTAGTAGAGTATCGGGGACTTCGGAAATTGAGTTACGGGGCGAAGTAAATTCAATTTAAGTAATAGACCAGTAGGGTAAGCAATAACTACTAAAATTATATGTAAGGGGTAACTAGGACCCTTAGAGTTGTGTGTATAATCAAATAAATACGATTAATGAGATAAATCGTAAAGCGAATATTGTGCGGTAAATATATGAGATTAAAATATTACGTACGTATATGATTAATAGGTCGGGCGTGTACCTACTGAATTATGTGATCTTTTAGGTAGAGAGAGTATACCTAAATTAATTATGTTAGGGTCGATGAGACATTCCGAACTAACATAAAGTTATTATAAGTTTGGGGTCGATGAGAAATACCAAACCAAACTTGAACTGGTGTCGCGATGAGAGAGTCCCGAACCAGGATATGTGTATATATATTTTAAAAATAATTGGGGTCGATGTATCATGCCGAACCAATTCTTACTTGGGGTCGATGAATCATTCCGAACCAAGAGTCCTTTATGTGTATAAAAGGGGCAAAATAGCTGTGACTAATATTTAGTATATATTGTGTGTGAAATATATATACCTGATGATATTCTACTTCCGTGTATTAGTAGATTGATATATTATGTATTTAAAGATACATACTTAATTGGTAAGTTAAGTAGTGAAACTTAATTACGAAATGAACCTCTAGATAAAGAAAATCTATTTAGTAATTCAAGTAGCGAAACTTAATTACATAAGAGGGAAAGTTAACAATTGTGAGAATTGTAGTAATTTTAGTAAGTGAAACTAAATGAGAAGTCTTGGAAAAAGATAACATAGATTATATGTTACTGGGGAATTAATTAACATACGCATGATGTTAGAAAAACGGTTGTACTGTATGGGCGGTACTGGAACTTGGGTACAGATAAGTTCAGTTTACTACTTTGGTTTAGTTAGCTAGAGAAGTACGGCTAGATAAACTAAGTGTAAAACGTTAGGTGTGCACAAAAGATGAGGGGTGAGTTAACTCAAGAGAGTGTACGAGAACCTAACATGTGTAATCAATAACCGCATTTTATATTGTGATAAACGCTTGTAAAATATTTTCAAAATGTTTTGAGTGCTAACTCTTGCTATAAAATATTTTCAAAACCTTTTAGGTGTCCAGCCACAGGGATGCCATGTATGATGATTCCATTCCAGAGACTCGGAGCTGTAGCACAGTGGATGCTTACAGGATTTTGACTAGGCGATATCTCTCATTCAGATCTAGTACAGGATCTCACACTATTCTATGTATGGACTTGTTGTCCGGTTTTAGTCTCAGTTTTTGGTTTCAGACTGGTGGTTACTCTATTGTTGTTTGGGTCTTTCTTTAGCCGATGGTTTATTCGGTAATACTTTTATTCTGTTGTACTTCTACTTGTTGTTTGATTTATAGCAATTGATTATTAGTACTTTGCTCCGCACGGTTGATTTATCTGTTTTAAGAAAGATAAAATTTGGCACCGGTCTAATTTTACTTAGGGTATTAATAATTAAAAAGTTTTCGACAGTGATGCTAAGAATGAACCATTTGAGAAACTTGTTTTAATTTAATAAAGGCCTGATCACCCGATGTTTAAATTAGGCGGGGTGTCACAGATGGTATCAGAGCATCAGGTTCTAGTGTCCATAGGATCTGTACGGCTTACTACGTTTTCAGCGTATCGTTTGATTGATATAGAGCCCTATCTTAGGATGATTGTACTCCTCTACGTACGTAGTTTAAGTTCTCCTGCTATTTAATAGACGTAGTGTTATATATATACGAGTCCGATTGGGCATGGTACGTCGAATATGGTGGTAGGTCCAGCATTGACGTTAGCAGGACTACAGGAGGGAGGAGCTCGGCATAAAGCATGGGGTGTTCGAGGATGGCAATCATAGGAGAGATGACCGTGGTCGAGGTCACTCCTAGCGTGTAATGGAAGTAAATGCTCCAAGGGTTGTTGAGGCATAGCAGGCATTTTCCAAGTGTCGCGACGGCAAGAGGGATGCTAGTCTAGACCGCCCAATGCAGTGATATTGGGAGTAGGTCTGAAGAAAATTTGATGAGAACGAGCCGTAAATGTGATAAAACGGCGACTGTGCATGTTAACCAATGGAATTAGTATGTACAGAGGTTTTGGCAGTTAGGACGAAATAGAAATACTCAGAAGTGAATAATTTGAGTAAATTTTCAGGCAACGTGGCGGGGATACCAGCCACTACGTTCGGACCGAGAGTCCGTATATATAAATAGAAGAACTTTACGTATAGTTTAACCGCAAAGTTCTCCAATGATGATTCAGAAGCGTAGTGAATGGGAATATATGAACCCCTCACATGAAAGTCTGGTTGAGGCCAATCGTAAGAGAGAAATTTATCCTGTGAAGTGAACTTGTACCGATGAGATAGGTATAAGGGAAAAGAGACCTTGAGAAAATGGACTCTCGAGTTATAGCTCGTAATTTTTGGTAAAACTCTTCTTGAACAACTTATGTATATGAAGACAATATGGTACTCCCTACAAGGTTGAGGTAAATGCTCCTGGGTGGGCGGAGCTAAGGGAGTGTAGAGATTTAGTCAAAGAGTAAAACTGAATGTAATGGGGCTGGTGCAAGCCATAAGTGGAAACCCACTAGAGGATTTAATGATTAGATCCTAGGTCGGGACTGTTAAGTCCCATAGTGCGTTCCTCTTAGTCAGCAGAACTAAGGGAACCAAGATGATAGTGCTCAGGATCGAGACTACCCAGTCCGAGAGGAGGGGTACCCAAACCGGTCAGCATGGCCTGGAGCCAGGAATCTTTTTAAAAAGATGTCTAGTGTGGATTCTAGGGCCCCGCGTTTTATTTTTACTGGAAGTTATTTGAAGAAATAATAACTCCAATAAGTTTGCATTCCGGAGAGGACAAACGGGTTATGTCCGGGAACCATCTAAATCACCCGAGCGATGGATAAGGAAGTATATGAGTTTTAGCCTCGAGTGAATGGGGTACATGACGACTCCTCACCTGAAAAGGGTCGACTTGTCATTATTCATCAAAATGTGAGAAACTTCGGAGATTATGAACATCTCTTAGTAATTGATTTCGGTGTGTGGGAACCTAAATGATGTGAGTCAATGTTTGTGGTATGACTGCTGAGCGGAGAGATCGAGCTCGCTGTTGTAGTAAGTGCTAAAGACTTAGTGATAGTATAAGCACGGTGCAACTGACTCCTTTAGCAATATTGGAGTATGGTTGCACATATTGTCGAGAAATCGAATTTGAGCATGTCGATTATGTGTTGTACCGATAATGCTGAGTAAGAATACATGGGGAGAAGTCCCTTGTTTAAGTTCGGTTGCGAAAGGGTATACGACTGAATTTTTATGCACGTCAGGAGATGAGACATTGCTAGATGCTAGGACATCAGTTGAGCCGGTAGTGTTGTGGAGAAACACTGAAAGGCTTACCTCACCACGAAGGGATGAGTGGGACTTTGTGGGCAAAGATTTGATTTTTTTTTTTTGCCTCTAGGGTATTGAGAATACCCACCAGATTGTAGTCACGTCGTGTAGACTAGGCTAGAGTTGAAGAAAAGCATGTTACGGGTGCGACATTTGCAATGTTTTTGCAAATGTACCCGGAGAAAAGGGTGTATGGGCACCCTAGTTAATTGAATTCCTTAGACATCCGAAATAGAGGGATGCAGAATATTGTTGGTACGACGGTGGGGAAATTAGGAAACAAGTCGTATCGATGAAATGGGTTGAACGTCGTGAGAGCTAGACGATGATCCAAGATTATATGTGCTGAGAGATCCAGCATACCCTATGGGATGAAAGTCGGTGGGAAACCGTTCAAAGGTTATCTCTTGATATGGGAGACCTAACTGTGGTGAAGAAGTAGCGCAAGGTTATCTCTTGACTGAGTGTTGAGGGTGACCTACATGTTACTAAACTGTTGATTCTTATAAAGTAACCAACCTCAAAAGGTGCGCCAATTGCGAAGAGTGCACGGATTGTAAAATATTATAAACCCGGAGAGAGAGGGGAATAGAGTACCACTTGAGGAAAGATGACGTAAGTGGGAAGCGATGTTGAGAGGAGACATAGTGAGATTGTCTCCAGATACACCTCTAGTTATAGAGTGAGTTAGACTCGAAATGAGCAACCGGAATGTAGTAGTGAACCTACATTTCCAATGATGGAATGAGGAGACAGACTTATAAATTATTGATGGGTTGTGAACATCATAATTTAGCCAACATTCCGTTGGGGGTAGCGAAATGGGGTGACCAGGATGGATTAGTGTATAGTTGAAAAGGGAGAGTGCACAAGTGCACGATGCCGCTCTCTATGATTGTGAATCAGGATGAAATCCTAAAATTCCACCCTGTGAGAGAAGGTCAGGAAGGAATAGAGATAACGTTTTATTTTGAGTAAGTTGTGCTACCTACGACTCAATGTTAGTGAGAAAGAATAATGATACGCCCTTACGATAAGTGGAATTTTGGAGAAGCCCACTGATCAATCCATAAGTTGAATGTATACCTATATGAGCATATTTATAGGTAGAGAGAGTGCCTATATGGATTGTACATGAGAATTAGGTTCGTGGGTAATGATTACGAACAATACATGTACTTTGGGTGTGGTTCGAGTAGACATTTCGAACTTTTAAGTCCTTAACGCGTGATATGAGGACATTCTATTGGAGTATGACATTTAGGGTATATGAATTGTGTAAAATATAGCTCACAAATTGTCTACTCATGTGAGATGAGATATATGTACATATATTGGTGCTCGAAATGTGATTCCGAGACAAGTGATTTATAACTATTGGTGATCGAAGTGAAATTCCGAGCCAATAATCCCAAAAGTGTTATAGAAAGGGGGGTGATTATAAAATAAGTGTTGGTAGTATATGTTATGTGTAAGATATATATACCTATTGATTTTTACTACTTATGTGCGATAATAAGTGTGCTTAATCTCTGTATTGGGGTCGATGATGTTCCGGACCAATACATGGGGGGATCGATTTGGGGCCGATATTTTTCGAACCAAATCAATGATAAATATAGAGATCGACGGAAGGTCTGAACCGACATGTGCATTACATTTACCTTGGGGTCGAGGAATTTCCGGACCAATGTAAATGATAAGATCATTGGGGCCGATGATTTTTGCCGGACCAATTTTCCTTAAAGTATATATTGTGTGTGAAATATATACCTTATAATATTCTACTTATGAGTGATAGTAGGCACTTAGATGTTATATTGAGATAGACATCGAATGGGTAAATTAAGTAGGGAGAAACTTAATTCCAAGAATTAACGTTGGATTGGGAAATCTTTGAGAAATTAAGTAGTGAGACTTAATTATGATATATGCGGCATGGGTAACGTGCGATAAGAAGTTATTATGAAGCAAGGTATGTACTTGGGGCGACCGTTAGAATGTAATGATTTGACATTGGGTATTAGAGGATGCAATTATGTCTAGGGTCCTTAGCCTTAATACCAGCCTTATCCTAATTTCGAGGACGAAATTCCTTTGCAAGGGGGGAAGTATGTAACACCCCGTATTTCTGAATATTCCATTTAATTAGATTGGATAATTAAATGAGAAAATGCCGGCTTAATTTAAATTACGTAAGAGTAGTAATTTAAAGAGTTTTATTTAAAATTGTAA
Source organism: Sambucus nigra (assembly GCA_949130495.1). NCBI lineage: Eukaryota > Viridiplantae > Streptophyta > Magnoliopsida > Dipsacales > Adoxaceae > Sambucus > Sambucus nigra. The sequence continues at coordinate 539,767,101 of OX422215.1, read as the reverse complement.
TTTTGGTATATTATTCGAAAGATAGATACCGGTGTATATTGCATCATTTTTATTTACTTAGTGCGAGTGGTAAATAGTTACTTAACGCGTGTAGACCGTGTTGGGGTGAGAACGAGTAATATTTTTTAAGTGACTCAAATGATAATTTAGAGTCACCAATGAGTCCGAAAGGGTCAAATTAGTCAAAATAGTATACCCGGGGGTACTCGTTGAGTCCCGGGGTAATTTTGGGCTAAACCGAGACCGTTCGGGGGCGTTTTGGTCTTTTAACATATGAGGGTATGATAACCTACGAAATTGAGAGTTTTATATCAGCCATATGATAGAGGAATTAGGGTTAGAACACTCATGACAACACCAATACCATTAGAGAGAGGAGAGGCACAACTTTCTAAAGCAAAAAGAAGATTTGGGAAGGATTCAAAAGGATTTATACCATCATACTTGTTGGGGAAGAAGGATTGAAGGATGAAGATCATCAATCATCAACAAGAACCACGAAATCAGACCCTACTGATCCTAAGGCAAGTTGTTTATTGCAAAAATCTTAAAGTTATAATACCCATGTGTAGGGTTTTGAATAGTTTTGATTAAATCATTATTTTGATTGGAGAAGATGATATTTATGCATGTTGGGATAGGAATTGCATGTAGAATGATTTAAACTATGTAGAGGATTAATATTCAGATTAGACTTGATGATTTTCGGAGTAAAAATCTGGATTTTGAATGTATATATGGGAAGAACACCATAACTAGGGTTTCGAGAAATTTTGGGGTTTAATTCATTATTTCTTTAAAGGAATTGGAGTTTTGATGTATTTGTTACGTTAGAAACTGTCCTAGTATATGTGGAAATATGTTAGGGTCATTGGGTCGAAGTTTAGTGGACAATAATGGAGTTTGAGAATTTGTCAATGGAGGAACGGATCAACGAAGAAGACAGACTGCGTCTGTCCCTGTTCGATCGATCGATCGAACCCAGCCGTCGATCGATCGACTCAAGCTGTTTCCCGAAAATTTTGTGGTTAATTCTTCGTTGAGTTCGGGAATGAATGAGTATTCTAGGATTTATAGTATACTTATATGGGAGTAAGAATAAGACCAGTAGGTATATGTTGAGGTCCAATAAGGCCATTGGGTGTAGGGCTTGGATTATGGACCGAGGAGAATAATCCGATTTAGTAGAGTATCGGGGACTTCGGAAATTGAGTTACGGGGCGAAGTAAATTCAATTTAAGTAATAGACCAGTAGGGTAAGCAATAACTACTGAAATTATATGTAAGGGGTAACTAGGACCCTTAGAGTTGTGTGTATACTCAAATAAATACGATTAATGAGATAAATCGTAAAGCGAATATTGTGCGGTAAATATATGAGATTAAAATATTACGTACGTATATGATTAATAGGTCGGGCGTGTACCTACTGAATTATGTGATCTTTTAGGTAGAGAGTATACCTAAATTAATTATGTTAGGGTCGATGAGACATTCCGAACTAACATAAAGTTATTATAAGTTTGGGGTCGATGAGAAATACCGAACCAAACTTGAACTGGTGTCGCGATGAGAGAGTCCCGAACCAGGATATGTGTATATATATTTTAAAAATAATTGGGGTCGATGTATCATGCCGAACCAATTCTTACTTGGGGTCGATGAATCATTCCGAACCAAGAGTCCTTTATGTGTATAAAAGGGGCAAAATAGTTGTGACTAATATTTAGTATATATTGTGTGTGAAATATATATACCTGATGATATTCTACTTCCGTGTATTAGTAGATTGATATATTATGTATTTAAAGATACATACTTAATTGGTAAGTTAAGTAGTGAAACTTAATTACGAAATGAACCTTTAGATAAAGAAAATCTATTTAGTAATTCAAGTAGCGAAACTTAATTACATAAGAGGGAAAGTTAACAATTGTGAGAATTGTAGTAATTTTAGTAAGTGAAACTAAATGAGAAGTCTTGGAAAAAGATAACATAGATTATATGTTACTGGGGAATTAATTAACATACGCGTGATGTTAGAAAAACGGTTGTACTGTATGGGCGGTACTGGAACTTGGGTACAGATAAGTTCAGTTTACTACTTTGGTTTAGTTAGCTAGAGAAGTACGGCTAGATAAACTAAGTGTAGAACGTTAGGTGTGCACAAAAGATGAGGGGTGAGTTAACTCAAGAGAGTGTACGAGAACCTAACATGTGTAATCAATAACCGCATTTTATATTGTGATAAACGCTTGTAAAATATTTACAAAATGTTTTGAGTGCTAACTCTTGCTATAAAATATTTTCAAAACCTTTTAGGTGTCCAGCCACAGGGATGCCATGTATGATGATTCCATTCCAGAGACTCGGAGCTGTAGCACAGTGGATGCTTACAGGATTTTAACTAGGCGATATCTCTCATTCAGATCTAGTACAAGATCTCACACTATTCTATGTATGGACTTGTTGTCCGGTTTTAGTCTCAGTTTTTGGTTTCAGACTGGTGGTTACTCTATTGTTGTTTGGGTCTTTCTTTAGCCGATGGTTTATTCGGTAATACTTTTATTCTGTTGTACTTCTACTTGTTGTTTGATTTATAGCAATTGATTATTAGTACTTTGCTCCGCACGGTTGATTTATCTGTTTTAAGAAAGATAAAATTTGGCACCGGTCTAATTTTACTTAGGGTATTAGTAATTAAAAAGTTTTCGACGGTGATGCTAAGAATGAACCATTTGAGAAACTTGTTTTAATTTAATAAAGGCCTGATCACCCGATGTTTAAATTAGGCAGGGTGTCACAACTACTTCCCCTAACCCTAACCGTAATAGCTCCGCATACACATACACATACACATACATATACATAAACACCACACACACACACACACACACACACGTGTATATATATATATATATATATATATATATATATATATATATATATATAGAGAGAGAGAGAGAGAGAGAGAGAGAGAGAGAGAAACTTGAGTGAGAAAAGGAGGTTTGGTGGAAGCCGGTAGTTGTCTAAGGTGAAAGAGAGAGGGGGGAGAGAGAGAGAGATAACAAGTAATGAGGAAAATGAGAATAAAACCCATTAGGGTTTTATTTATACTTGAAAGGGGGCACGGTTCAGGACCTTTACTTGGTCCATAACCATTTTGAATTAAGTTAACTAGTCACGGTTAGTTACTCAGGTCACGGTCCAAAATCGTCACCCCTAAAATTCCTTGACATCGGGTCACGATTCAAAATCGTGACCCCGTTTTGGTGACCATTTGGAATTTTAATGCTATCATGTTTTCGGGTCACGATTATGATCCGTAACCATATTTTACACGTATTGGTCAGGGTCTTTAGTTAGTGGTCTAGATTGCGGATTGTGACCCATTACGCGACCAAATTGACACATTTCTCCCACCATAAGGGTCACCACTAGTTCACAGTTTTAGACCGTGCCCATCATAGTCACAATTTGGACCATAGCTAACTTGTGGTATAGATCACCCCTAGATGGGATCAAACATATAGTCACGGTTAAGAATATGATCACGTTTTTAGATCGTGATCACTTCCTATTTTTGGCATAGTGATCTGAGAGACCATAATCCTTCTTAACTCTAGAATACTTAATTAACTTATGACCTTCTCATTACATATAAAGGCATTTTATAGACATTTTTGGACTCAAAACTCAAAGTTGAGATGAAATTAAAAGTACAATAATTCACCACACTATTAGACACCACTACTAAAAGCAAATGCAAAAAGATAACAGTGTAATTATTAAAGTGATAGTGGTTCCCCCTCACGTGATAATGTCAACTTTCAATCATATTCTCAACATTATGCCAACCTTAGTATAACTAAGGACTTTTCACGTGCTTATCTCAACGTGTATATATCGTATATATCATATATAACGCCTCACCTACTATTTATACAGGAACTCGCCCCTAACTGATTATAACATCTCCACGCCATCGCAATATACTTCTAAGACAAACACCTTGTATCGTTACTATAAATTTTAGAAAGTATCTTTAACTTAAACTCATTCATATACTTAAGAATTCTGGAATACAATTTTAACCATTATAACCAAAATTTCATAATTCCCATGAATCCAAACTCTAAATTAAGGTCTTCACATATATAATTTCTAATTTCAAGCTATGGGTAGAAATAACTACCTTTCTTAGCACCCTCATCTCAATAGGTCACATCTGGTTGATTTCATAATTTAGGACAAGGTCAAGCATATTAATAATCAAATTTCAATATTCAAACTATGTGGTAGACTCCTCTAAAACCCTTTAGTTATCACATTCTCTTTAACTATTACCAGCTGCGAAGGATATAAATCCTACAATAATGCTAGAGTTATATTCTTATATCCCTTTAGGCCGATTTATTACAGAGTTGATGGCAAGACACAACACATGGGGGGGGGGGGGGGGATTTTGGCACTATAAAGACACAAATGGTTTAAAGTTCTTGATGTGGTGAGCAAGATCTATTTTTCCACTGTAACTATTGATTTTTGGAACTGAGAAGTTCTTTAGGCGATTTAAATTCTCAATTTTAGGACTGAAGGGTGAATTCGATCCAAGTCGTAAAGCCCTATTGGGTAAGTCCTTATGGGTGTGAACTCAATTGGCCTACAATCGATATTCTATCTCTTTTTTTAATAAGATCTCGTAGATATCCATGGTTCGGTATCCTGGTTAATGGGTAAGGAGGAAGTATAGAGGATTTTGATGACTTATTTGAGACCTTTATCCCATGTGATCATCCATGTAGAGTATAGGTGTTTGAGAGGGTGGCTCTCATGGATCTGATTGAAATGACCATATAGTAATATCCTATATATAGAGACTCTACCGTTATTGAGAGGCACGAGGTTACGAGAAACTGAATTCTCCTTTTCTAATGATGATCCAACTAATGCGTGCTAGAATTATAACCCTCTGATTACCCACTCCATTATAACTATAAATGAGCACTCTAATCAACATAGCTTTGGGTTTTCCATCATGTTTCATCATTCAACCTAATCTTAATAAGGTCTTTGAGAGGAGATCTGTTATGAAGGTTACGACGATTAGAACCAAACTATAGGGAGATCTTCCCCTGGACCTGACATCACTAAGAGATGTGTGAGATCTTGTAGGAAAATGATATCTTCTCTCAATTCAGATCTCAAAACGTATCCATTTTCCTCTGAAAAATGATATGATTTCTCTACACTTATGATGACTATTTGGACAAATAAAGTAGTGGGGATCACATAGTTCCCAAATTATAAGGGAATAAAATCTATAATAATGTTATTTAGTAACTTGGCCTAGCGTGTTATGCTAAAATGAAAAAAACATAAGATATATGTAGTTTAACAAGTTATTCTTGTCCACATTCATATGGAAAAAAAGAGGTTGAAATATTTCATTATCGAAGATCAAACTTAAATTCTATGGTTGATAGCTGAGAGTCCAAGTAGAGATTACAATGATATACAATTTTATAGATTGCGATATATGCACTTTACACAACGGGGGATCTTATTTATATAAATACAAAATCCTAACTTCGTGCACCCATTTAATAGTATAGTCTCTTCGTGATCGGTCTTTATTTGAGTATATCCTTATAGTTATAATTGAGTTTGTATATGGTTGTGATGCTGATGTTTAGATGGCGGTTGTGTAATACTTTGCATTTTTTTATATTTAATTAATTGTTAAATTGATTATTAGTTTGTGATGAGTTGTTACATATGACATGCGGTATGTCATTTCATGACTTGAGATGTTGGACTTTTGATATGTTGCTTAGTACATCGACATGTGACTTTAAGATGTCGCATTTAATGGATTATGTAATTGAGTTACGTGTTTATTTGATTATATAACTATAAATGTTGGCGAGGTTATGATAATTCACTACCATAAATAGTTAAGCGACTTAGTATTATTAGCACCTATGGAATGGTCAGGTGCTAGGTGTCGGGTTTTTTTTATTTGAGTTATTCCTTCAACATTAGGTCACATCGATCGTGAAGTAGGTATCCTGTTGGGTTAGTAAATGTTTTGGGCCAAGTTTCGGGCCATTTGGAGCTTATTTTGGGCCATTTTAATTGGAACTACTTTTGGGCCTAGTCTTAATTTAGTGGTTATTATCTTAATATAACCTTTTAGTTTAACTTGATTATCATTCATAATACACATTTTGGTGATATCCCATTTGCAAAGAAAGAAGTGGAAACTTGAAGATGAAGGTTTTAGCTTAGAGAATTGAGAGAATTGGGGACTGATTTTCAATCAGTCCATATATAAGTTTACTTTATTTGGAAATATAGATATATTTGTGTTATAACGATAATAATGTATTTGAATCTGTTAAGTTCACATTAGAACTTTGATTTTGATCATAATCAACCTTTAATTCGTAATCAAGACTAATCTAATGGCATATACTATATTTTTATTGAAAAATTCATGTAATCTTATTAAATAACCAATTAATTGAGACTTGAATCATCAAAATCTAACTTAGATATTGGTATATATGAATTTTACATGCTTTAATTTATAAAAACCAACTTGTAATCGTGTTAATTTATGTCATCCATTGGCTAATTAAACCATCCGTGTGAAGAACATAAAGATAGGGGTTCATTAACGATTATGGAGTTTATATCTTTACAGGAATTATTAATCATCTAGACCTTATAGAAATAGGTTCTTATCATTCATATGTTGGTTGTATGTAAAGCAAAATGGCTCATTTTGAGTTATAGAGGCTTTAGGGTTTGAAGGTTTTCATCCATGGCCGCACTAGTTAAAAGGTTGAAAAAGAAGGGGATTCAAGACTGTCGGATAGATTTGACCCAGTTATGGACCAATCTGACCCATTTAAGTTGTAGATAATCGAATTATGAACGCGCGGGTGTTGGTTTCATAATTTTTAAAGTTTTCATGAATATCTTATGGATATTTTCCCAACAACGCGCAGGGCTAAAATTTTGAGTTGGTCATTTTTTATTAGATTTTTTATTAGGGAGTTGTTTTGGGGTTTTAATCAATTGAGATGAGTTTATAGGCACTAGGTTTGAGTATAGAAACCTATTTTAAAGCTGTAAGATTTGAGTCAAAGTTTGTTAAGTTGGGTAACGTTTAACGATGACGTTTATCAGGTATGAGGTGAGAATGCAGTTGTGACCCATCGAGTAAGGTAGTGATTGGTTTATAATGATCATATAAGTAGTGGGTTAGATATGATACCTAGGTAAAGACCATGGGTTTTGAGTTGAGTTTTAAAATATTTGGTGACACCGAGCGATGCCTAATGTTAGTATAAAACCCATGTTAGTATATAACAATTATATAACCCACTGTGTAGGATAGTTGTTGTTATAAGATGGCTCATATGAACGTTAGGTGAGACGATACCTAGAATTTGGAAGCCTTAGTAGTTCGGGCTAACATCGTGTATAAACGACTATAATTACTGTGTGTATTAACTTATAATAATGGAGATTATAAGTGTAATCCTGTTGAATAGGGTTTGTGTTTGTTTGGTTGATTTGTGTGTAATCATACCGAGTGTGTGTGTCTTTTCTCGTGGGTGATGTACTATGAGGGATTTGACAGAGCATGTATGATGTTAATCACACGTGGTATTACCGGTGATTGAAACGAGCTTTGCTTAAGTTCTATTTATCCCAATCCTACTGCTAACATGCCTGTTTCCCGAGTGGGACAAACTGAGGTATACCTTCATATAGTATTGGGTATGGGGCCATACAACTTGTAGGGAAGGCATAATGATTATACCCGGTTTATACTGTAAGGTTACAAGGTTTGGATGACCCATAAATATCCCTAATATACACGAGTGATCCCGTTAGGCATTAAATTTAGGCATTCGTACTTTTAATTGCGAGCTTGAGAATAACCCATATATATTGATGTGAGTTGAGTATGCCCATGGATATTCTGGATTATGTGATATTAATATCCGTTACATCTTGCGACAATTATACCGGATTATGTTATATATTAGAGAAGTATACACTTGAGATATTGACTAGGGAATAATGTGATATATATACTAAAGACGTGTATGCTGAACCATGGCTTGAGAACGTTAAAGATTGATACATTACAAATATACTTTAGATAATAATGTAAGAGAATAATGCCTATAGGTAAAGTACATTACAAAGTAAGAGATTGTTAATACAACCGACAAACTTAATCTTGTTAAAGTAAAGAGTACTCACTTAAAAGATGATTTTATATCACATGGGCCTCATACATGTTGGGAGTAGAACCACGTGTTTATTTAAGTTTTTGGGTTTGGGTAACATAAATAACTTCAAATCAACTTAAAATCGGAGAAAGATATGTTATTGTTATTATGCTCTAAACGTAGTTATATTCTTAAGTATTGTAGACTTGCTAGATTTAATCCCAGTTGTTGATACGTTTTCTACAGGTCTTAGGCCGTAGTTGCTGTCGCAGACTTAAGCTATTCGTTGGAGGAATTTTTCCAGCATCATTTCATTCATCATTCCCAGGTCATAGGAGTCGAGCATTGTACCTCCTTTATATTTCTGTAATAATTTAATTTCAATTATATTATTTTGAATTTTCCTAGTTAGACATTTTTATGAGATACATTATTGATATTGAGTTATATTATATTCCTGGAGTTGGAGTTGTTCTATTGTTATTGGATGGTATTAGAGACGTTTTATTTTATTTAACATTTTTATTACCTCTTGTTGTACTTGTACCGTTTTATTTATTTCGCTATGCTAAGAATGTTACTAATTATTTTTTACTCCTATGATTTTTTAATTATACCAGATAAATTTATTTATGGATTTTACGGGGTGTCCTAGGTTGTCGGATAAAAAATACGAGGTAATGACTCATAAACCCGAGATAATGCACGTGAGTTAACTATAATTTACCCCTCAATTTAAGTTAAGATCTTTGTTAGGTTAGGACTAACTATATATAATTGTATTGCGTCAACATTCTTATCCAAGTATGTTACCCACCGAACTAATTATTAATTTAAAACAAAATGATCTCACGCCATTTGTGAGGTTCAATTTGAATAGTTGACTTTAACCATTTAATAAATCTTATTGAGTAGTGTTCAAATTATTTTTAAGATAAAGTACCAAGTCTACATCTGTGTTATACATTAGGATTTTACCATTAACATCTAGGTTATGAATTCAAACTTGTGCTTATGATCAAATCCATCCATTCCGTTAAATCTTTTAATAAAGACTAGTTGTGCCCACGTGCGTTGCACGTGTGGCTGATTCCAGATATTTGATTTGAGGTTTTGAATAAATGAATATAAATCTGGCAATTTCCAAATTTTTTATGTAGAGCATAAAATATACAACAATCTATGCATAGGTAACAAAGTTAAGTAAACAATTTGTGTGAAACAATTAAGCGATAATGATGTACTCATTGGTTTTACATTTATGCTAACACATTTGTATGGGTGATAATTAGAAATAAGATAAAAGAATGAGTTTTATAAATGTCCGATCAAAACGTATGTATTAAAAATGTTCTCTGTAATGGCAGTCGAGGAGAATCACAGGATTTTATGGTGTACTCGAGGTTCAGCGACGCAAGGAGGAATAAAAAATTGTTGAGTAATTTAAGTCACGATAGTCCGAGGTCGTTTCTTATTCGTGGTATGTGTGTATGTGGGGGTAGGTGGGGGGAGTGTCAATGAAATTATGTCAAACGTAGAAAAAACAGGAACAACCATTCTACCAAATTATCGCAATTTTAGATATGTGATTGACATATGTAAACTAATTGAACTCGGTTTTAAGGCTATGAATTGACATGGTACAGAGGGATGAAAAGTGGGGATTGAGTAGAGGAAAGACTTGATAGAATGTTTGAAAATCAAGAATGGAGTTTGATGTTCTCGAATGTTGTTGTGTATCGTATAAATAAACACGATTCAAACCATATTCCTATTGCAGTTCAGTTCTGAGAGTAGAATGAAGAGCCAAATATAATGAATAGGAGACGCAAGCCTATTAGATATGAAGCATGGTAGGCCAAAGAGGAAAACTGTCAAAATATAGTAGAAACAATATGTTTTTGTGGGGGGGGGGGGGGGGAGGGGTAAATTCCAAGGCAATCGAGGATAAATTAAAGCACTATTGAAATAAGTTGAGGCAGTGGAGTCAATGAAAGAGAAAATTCATGTACATGGAACTCAAAGAGAAATGACAAACCGTTAACACCTTAAAAGCTCTTCCATTCAATGAGGATAATACGCCAGCATAAAGGGTCTAGAGAAAGTCAGAAAAAAGTGAATCTCATGTATTGGTTGGTTGATCAGTTTTGTGGGAAAAACTCGGTGCCTCACCTGAGAATTTAAAAAAAAAAAATTATCCGTGTGACAAAAGGCTAGGAGTTGAGTTCCTTTAATTTTGTGTTTTGTGTGCGTGTGCCTCTTATATTGTGATTTAGTTTGCTATTTTACTTTATATAATCATGTTAAAAGCAGGTTATTGTAGTGAACCTCGTGTATTAGTCGGCTGATTAGTTTTTGTGGGGAAAACTTGGTGCCTCACCGGAGAATTTAAAAAAAAAATTATCCGTGTGACAATTGGTGTATTGCAAGAAAGATCATAAATAAAATTATGATTATGTTGTATGTACATATGCCGTCATTAATAAAAATATATATGAAACTGAAATTACAATTTAATATTCATTATACATATTAAAGTAAATAAATGTAGTTACTCTATAAATATAAGACTTAAAATCTTTATTGGAGGCAGATTGATTAGGCAGATCGCTACCAAGAATCTCATCTGCTTAACAGTATGTATATTTATCATATGTGTTTGGGAGTTCCCCCCAAACACTTCAGCAAATACTATCTAACCAAATATTAATAATGAAATTGAGTCCCCAATTAAGTGGTCAAGGGAACTCTAGAAGACAACTTACGTTTCTTCAATATTCTTAATTGTTTTGTTTTCTTGTATACTACTATTAGCATACCCTACTGTTCAAAGTATGTTGATTCATTTGTTTCAAGTTCTAAATATTAGCTTCAGAGAGGATAAAATTGTAAAAGAATAAAGGCATGGGCAGTGAACGTAGTCCCAAATGTCCGTTATATGATAAGTGGAGAATAACTTGGGGGAACCATTTCCTCGCTAGAATTGCTGGATGTACTTAAAGACTCTTGGGCTTCATGAACCTCTTCTGAGATGGAAGAACTGTCACTGCTGGAGCTCTCCTCACCCGAACCACCTTCAGCACCTCCTCTGATATCACTCTCAGAACTGCTCTCTTCCTCGTCCAACTGAATGGGATCGACAACAGCTTCTTCAGAAGTAACTAAGTCAAGAATGCTATCCACATGCCTCGCAATGAAACTGGACCCGATGTTCTTATACTCGAGCAGGAAAGCAGCAGACCGGGGATGTTCACCGTCAGCAAAAGATTCCCTGATATTCCAAGCTTTAATCAGCTCGGCAGCTCGAACCTCGCTAAGGGCAGGTTCCAAGTTCTTTGTCCTCATTGAAAAGAAAACATGAAAGTGTCAGAAAAATCACACATTAACAAGGAGATCGAAAGAGCAGAGCGAAGACTACCTATGTACTCTTCCCCATAAAAGGGAACAGTGAATCTATCAGACGACGCCCCCTCTATCTGGGGGGAGAACTGCCAATTCCTAGAAAGAAAGCCATCTTGCCAGTAGTCCTTGTGGGAATCAGGTAAATTTACTACCAATACCCTGTCATGAATCCTGACCTTGAGATAAAGAAGACCAAATCTAGTTCGAGAGAAGGAATGGCAAAAACAAACTTCAGCGAGCCCTAATTTAGTGCCATAAAGTTGATTTATTCTATGGACACCATTGATTATCTTCCAGACGTTGGGCAAGCACTGTGCAGGGACAATGTTGAAATAACCAAAGAAATGCAGGAACAAATTGTTTGGAGGAAAAGTAAGCCCCTCTTAAGAAAGCAATAGGACATGAATCCAATTAGCACCCTCTATCTCTCTAACATTCTTAAGGAGAGAGGCACACTCAATCTCTACCCATTCTGGAATATTATAAAACTTTCTGAACTCAGACACTCATCTATTACCTATCTTTGACATTTGTAAACCCTAAATCGCAAATTTAGAGAAAACTTAACAGAAAAAGCACAAAGAGAGAACAAAGAGGACTTACGAGATGAAATTTTGACTTGGACGATGCAAAATCACAAGCCCAGATGACGAGGGAGATTGAAAGCGAAGAAAATGAAGGCCTGGAGAAGAGGACACAACAGCTGAAACTCGCAGAAGATGAGGGAACACTAAGAAGTTTGAAATGGCAACTATGAAACGCTGCTCCAAATAACTTTTAAATGCTCCCAATCATCGTGCACAGGACACGAAGCAACTGATGCCTAAATCAGTTCTCGAATTTGGGAAGAGTTACACGATTTACAAAATAGCCATTATGACAAATCATTTAAATTTATTGAGCCCAAATTGTGGCCCAACAACTTTAGGAGCAATTGTGGGTACCCGAATTTGCCATCATGGTCCCGGACAAGTAGCCTAATAAAAATGGCCCAAAGTCCAAACCCCTCGCACCTTAACTAAATTTCGTTATGACATAGTCTTCTCCTAGGATCTGGTTTAGAGATATTCTAGGAGAAAAAGATGACGTGGCGGAGTCCAACACCCCCACTCCCCGAAGATAAACATGTATATAATAAACCCTAAGCCTGGGACTAGAGGCACGCACTGTATTCTCTATAAACGCTACCCGGAGTATATAGAAATAATACTGACTGCACCACCGTAGACGTAGGCATTATTGTTGAACCACGTACATACTGTGTTATGGGATTGACATTTTATGTTCTTTATTTTCCTTGGTGATTGTGCTTTTCTCATTTATTTGTGTTGAATATAATTATCACCACAAATTCAGTGGATGTTATCTCCATTTTAATAGAAAAAGGATAAATTTCGCTTATATTGAGCACTGTCATCCTCAAACAGTTGAAGGCTAATGTTATAGAACCGAAATCTGATTGAATACAAAAAAAATAAATAATAGGAATAAAGCATTCTACATTGACCCTATAAACCCAACTTTGAACGCTCATAAACCAGTTGAGTATTCCAACACAATAAGCACAGATATGACCAATGGGAAACTATAGGTTACATTGATTTATATAAAACTATAATATCATATTTCTTAAGTTAACTTAGTAAAGTTATTATTAATTGCAGCTAGAAATTATAAACTGATTCATACTAATCAAGCTAGACTTCATGGAATGTTGGTTGGGATTTATTTATTCATTTAAGGATTTTTTAAAACTAAGGTGAAGAAGATCAAGATTTCATTTCTTTCTTCATTTATCCATACAATAAATAAAACATGGAGTATATAAGATTACAGAGTGATCTCAAACCAGGGGAAAACTGATGCAGTATTGAATTTGTCCAAGGTATGCCCAAACCCAGGTCTACCAAAGCTTCATATGTTGTGATTCACCTCAAATCGGGTAAGGCTCCTTCATTAAGGCCTATGCCTTGCGAGCGTAGGCAACAGGCTGAAGCATGGCTTATGCTCACCTCATTAAACATTTCGGATAAAGTACAAAATTTTAATGAATGTGATTCGTCACATTTACGTTACAATAGTTGTTTATGACCTATGATGGATTTTGTCTACTATCATCTTGTCAATGACACATAGTTTTATCGAATCCTGTATAAGAAAAACTCTCTCAATTATTTGGCTTAGGACAAGGAGGTGAATGCATATTCTAGCCCATAAAACAATAGTAGTAGACCTTTCTTTTTAGTTTGTGGGAACATAAGACCATCTTATATAGATCAGTTTTTTGTCAATTGGTTTCTAATTGGTCCTAAATACTATTGGATAGGGAATGCAAGAAATTTGTACTTCGTTTCAGTCCCCTAATACCAGTAACATATCCTTGGAGTCAACTACTATATTGATAGTTCACCTATAGGCCGGAGATCCATCTTAAAGTAGGACTCCAAGAAGAATGAATTTAATTTAGGGAAGGTCTATAATTTTATTATGAAATTTTCAAGTAGATTAGTATCTTTATTTTTTTTTCCTATCAACCTATACATATTTCAAAGTCAATACAACAACAACAATAAAACCTAATTATATCTTAATGACATGTCAAATGAATGACATTAAAGACATGCATACGTATGTTTAGGTTAAAAAATATAATGAAAATATTTAAAAAAATGTAGGTTAAAAAACATATATTCGGCTAATATAGAAATAAATTGTGAATGAATACGTAAGTTCTTGCATCAAAGTCATTTTAAAATTAGTGGTCCCAAAATTTCACTCAGTGAGTACCAATTGCTCCAAAAAAGCCCACCAAATAATGAATCATCAGAGTCTTTGATTCTTTTGGTTCATATGTTGTTTCATTCATCATGATATCAAAAGGTTAAATATGTATGTTGCAATGACTTAATTTTGTTTATCCAAACAATTATGTTATTCGTTAGTTTATAAAGATTTGGGTATCTACTTGGTTCTACTCTATAATTTGTTATACATGCGTAGTTTGTGTTTCATATAATTCAATTGATCTGATGTAATTTGTTTCCCAACTCTTTAATTTTTTTTCTTTTCCATGACAGAAAAAAAAGCTACAAATTAGAAATTATAAAACGTATGCAATTTTTTTAGCTCATCTACATATTTCTTCAATTTCTTTCATAATGGCCAGTAAATTAAATAAACAATGATAAGTAAATTCGCAATCATACATTAATCAATTGCAATTACCTCATAAATAAAATTGAGATTTCTTCAGTGTGAGATTGAAAGTCCAAGCTTCTACAAGAAATATTGACAATATCCTACAAAAATTCAAACGAAATATATTACCATCTCGAATATAAATTATACGAAACAGTTTCAATATGGTATTAAGTACTTCACATACCACGTAAACAAAAGTGAAATTTCTTCACTCTTAGATTCACAATTAGAGCGTGTACCACCGATGTCGAAATATCCTACAAGATTTTAATTAACAATTACTAACGAAATAGTGAAATGATAACAATTTCTTACGAACTATCAAATTACATTCCTACTACTGTTAACATACTTGTAAAGAGTAAGAACATTGTATTATATAAGAATGACAATAAACCCAAAAAGTAAATAGTTGTCTTAGTGCCATCAACTAATGTATGCAGTAGTGAACTTTTACCTTACGAAAAAAATAAATTGTTATCATGAGTGAAATTTTCGTAATTAGAAATTATATAAGACTGACAATATACCATAAATTTAAGTACTTGTCTCATCTAAAGTACCGATTAAGATGATATAAAACTTGGAAAACATAAATAAAAGATTTATAACTCACAAATATATGCCCAAAACTATATATTTAAATCAATACGAAATTTGTAAAATATAAAAATTAACTTAATTTGACGATAAAATGACAAATAAAAAGAAAAACATAAATACAATATACAATTTGGATATTTGACATTTTTGAAAAACATAACTTTTGAAATAATTATTGAACGACTTAACATAGCAATTTAACAGAAACCAAAAACGAACATCGTTACTAATATTTTAATGGCAAAGATTTTAATATTTTAGAAATTCTACAATTACAAATATAATTTCAACAGATTAAAAAATCCAACCACATTGAAATTTACTTTACGTACAAACTTATCAGATTATTATTAACATTTTAAACCGGAATAGAAACAAAAATTACACAGGGAAGTAGGAGTAATAACCTTTTTTTTTCAGAAGAACCAAAAGTAAGGAAAAAAATATTGAATGGCATAGAAGATACATATCTAATATACGAAAAAATTCCGTAGGCATTCCAGACTGTTGTAGTTTCAGATTCCATTTGACAGGCTGAATGAATGTGAAAGATGAATGAATTAATATTAATTTGGGATTTGATACAATGAATGAATGTGCAAAATGAATGTGTTGTCCTTAATTCCTGACTGTTGGTGTTTCAGATTCCATTTGACAGGCTGAATGAGTGCGAAAGATGAATGAATTAACATTAATTTAGGATTTGATATAATGAATGAATGTGCAAAATTAATGTGTTGTCATTAATTCCTGACTGTTGGTGTTTCAGATTCCATTTGACAGGCTGAATGAATGTGGAAGATGAATGAATTAACATTAATTTGGAATTTGATACAATGAATGAATGTGCAAAATGAATGTGTTGTCATTAATTTTGGTGACGGTTGATTTATAGGGTTGGATTGGAAGAACGAAAAATGGTAGAAGAAACTAATGTGGAAGATGAATGGATTAACATTAATTTGGGGTTCGATACAATGAATGAATGTGCAAAATGAATGTGTTGTCATTAATTTTTGTGACGGTTGATTTCTAGGGTTGAATTGGAATAACGAAAATGATAGAAGAAAGTAGGGATAGATAATTGGGTGTATTGACAAGGGTATGATATGAAGTTTAAAATTAATGAGAGTAGTTTAGTCCTTTGATTTTTAAAGAGGAAGTAGCCTCTTTTAAAATAATAGAGATAAAAATGTGATAAAGACCTAAAATTTTTGACACATAAGAGTTAACATTCAAACTTTTAAAACATGAGTTTAAAAATTAAAAACAACATCTAATTACCCCTGAGGGTTGGTAAAGAAAGATACAAAATATGGTATATATATTGAAAATAGAAAAACATGAGTGGAGTTTTGTACGAAATCACGAAAAGCATAAACAAAACCTGTGAACAGGAGGAGAGACACTCAAATCTGACACAAAGCCCTTTTCTTTTTCAATCTCCACTTCATCGATTCTCGAGGTTTTCAATTAGCTTCATTCATTTTCCCACTGTTCAGGTATCTCTCTTTATACACAAATTAATATATATGCACACATATAAATATCTATGTTCATTATGAGTTCTGATTAAGCTCTTATTGCTTTCGTGTTTGTGAGCTTAGGTTTTGAGTTTTGAAGTTGATTGTGTGGATTTTTAGGGTTTATGTTAGTTTTTGTATGGTTCGATTTTGTTTTTAGAGTTTCTTATTGATGCATGTAGTTTGTTTTTGTAGATTTGAATCGCAATGAACGAGAGAAAGACAATTGACTTAGAAAAAGGATGGGAGTTTATGCAGAAAGGCATTTTGAAGCTAAAGAACATTCTAGAAGGTCATTCCGAGCCTCAATTTAGCTCAGAGGACTACATGATGCTTTATACGTATCCTTTTTTACTTGATTACTTTGTTAGATTATGTGTTTGTTGTTATTTTTTATTTTTCCTTAATTTAATTTGCAGAACTATATATAACATGTGTACTCAGAAGCCTCCTCATGATTACTCTCAACAGCTGTATGACAAATACCGCGAGTCATTTGAAGAGTACATTACATCAACGGTATCTTTATTCACTTACTTAAATCATATCTATGCGAAAATCGCTACATGTAGGAGACGAAAGGGTAACTGATTACTACTTGTGTGATTTTGGAATATTGATGATAAGTTAAAGTCATTTTGTTGTTTGCAAGAAACTTGAGGGGGTTGTGAGTGATCCACCTTCTTTTTAGGTAGAAATAAGGGGAGGGAAATTTCAGTAATTTTTGTTCTATGCAAGACATTCGAGGGGGTTAAGACAATTTTGGTTAGAGGTGGTTAGGATATTTGTTTTCTTTGAAATTTGAACTAGATGTTGCACATATCCCACCGATTTGTGATTTTGATTTCATGATCTTGATCTCGGATTCTTTGCCATTCGGAAGGTTATGGCGTTTCATCAGTCTATAGCAAGAGTAGAAAAAAGGGTTCGTGGAAATAAAGTCAGTCCCGCATTTGTACATTAGGATTTGCAGTGGTGGCACCCATTACACATCAATTTCAATTCCTTTCAGCAAGTTAGTGATACTGCGACAATCCTCAACTAGTGCAGACATTCAGCACCAACCTCAGGAATCAAGTAATGCATCAGATTATTGTATTGTGAGAGGACAAGGAGAAAGAGAAGTAGAGATGAATAGAAAGAAGAGAGACTATCGCAGAGAGAGAGGGGAACTGAGATTTTTTTTTTCTTTCTTGGCAATTGAATATGGAAAGCATTTGAGGGGAGTTAGTAAGATGGGTGAGCTGGAGATAAAGAGATGCATAAAATTGGAGGGAAGAATATGTGTTTAGTATTTTTTCGGCAACTGAATCTGATCTTTGAAAATTAAATCCAGTTGCCACTCCATAAATGCAATATGTTCTGGAAAATAAATGCCAACGGCCCTAGTCCACCCTTAATAAATTGTTGGCATTGTGTGTTTATAGACATATTTAAGTATTCATTTATATCCAATTTTGCCTCATAATACAGTATGCAAGACAATCTATCACTGATCAAAAAAGGAAAAAAATACAGTTAAACTAATAATTTACTTCTACAATTGATGTGAACCACTATACCAAATGTAAATTCAAGGTTTTGAATCTATTGATTATTTTTGGTTATTATTAGAACCAAGTGTTTGATTTGCTATCTGTACTTAGGGTTATTTGGCACAAGGAACTCTGGCTAACTTTGTTTTTAATTGCACGAAACTAAATCAAAATCAATGCGGTCAATAATAACAATTTATAAGTTATAATTATAACGTGATAGCAAAATTAGTATGTGCCGGTAAACTCTATTTTATTATCCGTTGGAATTTTCCCAGATACACTTGCATATCATTTAACAGGCTTTCCTAAGTAGCGTTCCACGACCGAACAATGTATTGCGTTCCGATAAGAGATTCGAAGAAGCCTATCGAATCCGGAGACAAACAAGTTTTTTCACTCATAGCTTGCCTCCGGTCACAAGTATTGATCCTCCCATGAGCCACAGGTCATGAAAAAATCTGTACTTTCAAGGGTATCCCGGCTGTTCAAATGAACTTTGAGGGGCAAAAAAGATAAGAAGGCTGCAAATTGTGAAGAAAATCAAAGTACAAATGAATCGAGAAACCCTCCACCAACATGCTATTCACAAAATTATGATCGAGTCTAATCCTTTGTAGACGATCAAGGGTGTGCACAATATCCTCAGTCTCATTATTTTGAATTTTTTTAACAAATTCTAAGTTATGTTTTCACAAGAAAAAACTTTGCAATGGAATGGTGTTTGTCGGTGGAAATACGATAAAGAGAAGGAAATTGTGACTTAAATCTTTGAGATCCTCAAAATCTAATTGATTCCCCGTTTCCCCACTTTAAATATCCCACATCTGAGGAGAGAATAAAAAATCCTACAAATACCAATCCAAGGGCTTCTCTAGGATCCCCTTAATGCTATTTTAGAGTACCAACCATTGTCATCTAATCTCCAGATACTTTTGGACAATTTAATCTGTAGCTAATAAAGATTTGGATTATTTTTTGGGCATTATAAATGTCTAGATTCATTTGGGGGAAAGTTTGTAAAGAAGTTAACATTGTTGGAGGTATGTCCCAAAGAGCTTTTTTTTTGGTTGGAATATGTCATCCGTGGAGACAAGAAAAAAAGAAAACTTTTAGGAGATGTACTGTCGAAGTTACATTTTGGCTTATGTGGTGTGGAAGGAACAATAGGATTTTTTAGGACAAGAAAGAGAGCTTATGGGCACGCATTAATTTTTTGGTCACATTATGGGCTTTATTGTCCTCATGGTGTCCCTTTCATTTTGATGTCTATACCATCGAACACTTGTTTATAATACATGGTTTAGGTGCTTCCCCTTTTTGTAGTATGTGGGAAAGCATATTTTAGCTTTTAAGATCTTTAAGGTTTTATAGCGTTGGTTTGTACCTTTGGTCTTCAATTCTAACATTTGTACTTTTGTTCATATGAAATGAAATCTCTTGTCGCGGATAAAAAGAAGTTCCAAAGAAGCCCACCCTCACCGTACCTCGTTCCATACCAAGTGGCATTCTACATTCCCATTAACGTTTATATTTTTTTCTTCACTTCATCAAAAGCCTCTATAACAGGCCATAGGAAGGCCCAACTAAAATCAATTATGACAACTATAACATAATTAAAATCTTTTTTGTATGAGGGATATGGAATATGCTCAATTATGAAAACTATGCACTTTCCTCTCTATTTATTTATACACACAATTAATATGGTGGTGTTGAGGTTATATTCATTGGATTTGAATAATAAATATAAAAGATATAAGCGGGGAGGAATTTTTATTGAGACATTAGTAGTGATGAGAAAAAGAAGGGGATGGCGTAGACTTGAATGTACTTCTTATTCACATCCCACATCAGAAGAACTGCATGAGATGTGAATTGTGCACTAGATATTATTTTATTATTTACTTATAAAAAAATAGATGCATGCTAGTAACTTTTGCTCAGTTTCATATGACATAAACAGTGTCAATGGCAAACAAAGAAATTACACTCAAATAAAGAGTAGTAGTATTCAAATTATCTATCACTTTAATGCTTTGCCCCAATGGGGTATTACACTATTTATAGGGATAAGAGAAGAATTCCGAAAGGGGCTATTACTACTTGTCCACTAGGGAATGCTTAGGTAACATGCATCATTAATGACATCACATGGACTCGAACATTCCCATTATACAGACTGAGAGGCTCGACTAGAAAGAATCTACGGAGAAATTTTGTGTTATATATGGTAATCCTTGTAATATCCGAATTGGATTCAAAACTTCCTATTTGTCAAAAAAATAGAAGAGGGTCCGGTTGTTTAATATCGTTCCTCCTCCATTAGTTGATACTTCACGAGGGTTTTACCTGGAATGAAAGAACAAAAATGGATTCTGACAAATGAAATATTACAAAGATAGACAAGTATGAAATAGGACTAAAAAAAATAGAAATGACAAAAATGGTCCTCCTTATGGAACACATCATTCTCCATTCTATGAAAAGAGTTAGTCCTCGAACTCAAAGGAGGCACCATTAGAGTCGGGATCGATCAGAATGACGTGTGCTATCAAGGTCTCATGTTTCTCCACTTCTCCATCATGGGCGGCTCAAGATCATCAGTCGCTAGGAGGGCCCTCTTCTTCCTCTCGGCCACTTGGATGCTCGGTGGCAGACTCTACATGTAAAGCATTTTATAGCTGTGGGTGGGGCATCCGGTGCTCGAGGTGGAGGAGTGGTGGTCGGAGGACGAGGAAGGGTGGTTGAACTCCGGTGGTGCTCTTTCGTGTTGATGCATACTCAACGACTTTCACAAAAGTTGGAATCTCCGATGCTCAAATCTTGGCGGATGTAGGGCTGCAAACTATGAATGAAGTGGCTGATCCGTTGCTAGGGTTGCAATCATGGTTCAAAGTCTCAATATTGATCTCGGTATCGGACACCCGATTTTCAACTCGGTTGCGGTATCGGACACCCGATTTTCAACTCGGTCGCGGTATCGGGCGATACGCAAAGATACACTATTTAGAGAGTGCAAAGAAAAAAAATGTTAAAAAAATAAGATTAACATTGTGGACCAATCACATACGTTTAAAACCATCCTTTAATATACAGTGCAAGTGCATTGTACAATTGGTTATATTGAAGCGTGACGGATTTATCAGATTCAATATTTCATAATAATTCAATATTAATATTGAAAAACAATCTAACGACACATAAAACATTGATAAAAAATTTACATTGAAGATAAATAGAAATGATTACAATGTTCCGTCATTTTCATCTCCCTATTTAGTCGCGATATCGATCATACAAATGTGGATAGGGGTAATTTCTTTCAGTAGGGTAAGGAAAGAAATATGAGCCATATTGCTGCGCAAAGGGTTGGGATGACAGGATGATCTATAGTTTGGAAATCAAGGTCGAAGATCTGCGCAAAGGGTTGGGATGACTGCGCAAAGGGTTGGGATGACTGACTGACTGGATGATCCATAGTTTGGAAATCAAGGTCGAAGATCTCCCATCCAATATCAGGTTTATGAGCCATTCTACAAAATAATAAGCATTTGTTTCATAAATTTCATAACTTTAATAATATGCGTACAAGAATTACTAATTTATTAAAAATGAAAAAAACAAATGTACAAACATTTTGTACTAATTTACTAATATTTTTAAAATAACTGTTCTAAACATTATTTGTACAAATAATTTTTAGAACAACTTTTATTTAGGAATTCTAAACATTAATTGTACAAAACATTACATTTTTTTTTAAAGAATTCTATTTGTGCCAAAACATTGCAACTTTTTTTTAGGAATTCTAAACATTATTTGTACAAAATATTGCAACTTTTTTTAAACATTATTTGTACAAAGGAATTCTAAACATTATTTGTACAAATAACGTTTAGAAATTCAAAAAAAAAAGTTGCAAAAAAACAATTACTTGTATAAGACATTTAACTTATTCTCGATTTGTGTTTAAAAAATAAAAGAAATAAAAACAAAAAAAAGATTGTCGATCCAACATAAAACAAGAGTGGGCCATTTAACACCAAAAACATGGGTCGAGTGAACAAAAAAATAAGGGTTTCTCCACAAAACACTCACCGACCGAAATAAGAGAGAGAGAAGGGGATTCTGACCGAAATAAGAGAAGGAGAAGGGGATTTCGGCTGAAAACAGAGAAGGGGATTTCGACTTATATGGAAATCTCAACCGAACACGACTTTTATAGGTGAAATCAACCAAAAATTGGTTCGTGATGTTAAAGGTAAGAATCTTTGAATACTTTTTTCTTTTGTGCATCAAATCTGCTTTTCTTTCAAGAAAATGGTGTGTGACTTTCATCTCCCTCTTTTTAGTAAAAAAAAAAAAAAATCTCGTCTCGGGGAGATATCGGCCGACACGACTGAGATATCGAATAGTCGTCTCGGGAATGCCGATATTTTGGCGAGATTTAACGGTTTACTACGATATTTACTTTTTTTTATTCGTGACTCGTTATCGGTTTGGTGGCTTACGATTTCGAGTTGACTCGGTCGTTGCTTTGAACCATGGTGGCAATTCTGGTTAGTCGTGTCATTTTTGGGTTGTGTTGCTTTCAGTTCGAGGACAAGTTTTGAGTATGCTTAAATCTGCACAAGTTAATCGTGTCATCATTAGGTCATGTCGGGTTGTTATCGTAAACAGGCTATTATGTAAAAAATTGCTAGCCGTCCCAGACGTGCTCGGGTGCATAGTAGCCGAAACTGCTCCTTGTAGGCGGTGATTGGCGATGTATCTTGATGGAGGCCCTGAACCCATGAAAAAAGATCCATCGCATAAGTTGGGGAATGAAGAATGTACGCATCTTGTTCTTCATCTGAGCCGGTGGCATCGCACAGCTAAAGACCCGGAAGTCTCCTATATCCCTATCTCCTTGCTGTTATTGACTTGCTTTTGACCGCTACTTTTTTGCTGTGCTTCATGTCAGATTGATGATTGGACTTCTCGGCGTTTGGTTGGTTTCGGCGAGAGGCGTTGTTTGGGTGTTGGTTTAGGTCGACTGGGTTTTTGGATTGGATGTTGAATTGTTGACGTGGATGTGTGTGTTGCCTTGCAATGGTTCTGTGTGATTTCCTCGTGATGTGGATTGTTGCCTGGGTCATGATGTTGCGGTGATGCGGAGTTTGGTGGGGTATGGTGTTGATTCATGTTATATTAGGTTTATACTTATCATACATCACCTATGCATGGTCAAACAGGATCTGGATATGGTTGTATTGCGTGTTTCGTCAACTTATTGCTATATCTTCTTGGCGATTATTGGGATACTGTGATTTTTATTGGATATTTCTATATGCAATAGTATTTTTGGTTAGTGGCCTGAGTGCCATTTGGTTTTAGGATGTTTTGATAGGGTAGTTTAGTGCTTAAAATGTGTTTTTGTATTTGGTTCGTGTAGGTAGTGTGTCGAGTGGTTTCGACCATTTGTTAAATTGTGTTTGGGCCTTGATACTTTTTTGCAACTAAAAATTAAATTTTTTTGTTACTTTTCTTTAATTATGAAATGATGTTAACTTTTTCGTAAAACAACATATGTTCAGTTTATAGATTTTGTTATAATATTTTTGCCATGACTATTTTATAAAATTTAATAAAAATTCTTGAAAAATTGTACACACTTTTTTAAAAATAAATTGTTTTGTGAAAGAAAGTAAAATGTTTTGTAAAAGTTGTTAAAAATGTAAAAAATCTTAAACACTTGTTCTTTCATTTTTAATAAAATAGTACTTAAAAATTATCAATTTAGTACTAATAAAATTAATAAATAAGTTTATGAACATTTGCATTTATAATTTATGAAAAAATGCTTGTAATTTAATAGAATGACTCCTAAATTAGTTATTGGTAACAGTTGTAATGAAATATTTGTAACATTTGTGCCAAATAAATTAATATTTGTTGAGAAAAATAACATTTGTAACATTTATAAAAAAATAACATTTGTATCCTCTTTGTATTGTAGAATGACTACTAAATGGATATTGATTGGGAGCATAAGAAGTACTCTCGGTGGAAATAACATTTACATTCTCTATATAACTTATTTATCAAGTTTTATGTGTCTTTAAATTGTTTTTCTAACTTAATATTATTTTTTATGGAAAATTGAATATGACAAGTTCGACGCGCGTCAGTATAATCAATTGGACAATGTTATGCATATTAAATGATGCTTTTGAACTCATCTAATTGGTTCACATTATTAATTATTTTTTAAAAATTTTTCTAGAATTTTTTCAATATTTTTTGGGCACTCTAAATAGTGTATTGCTCGATACCGTGACCGAGTTGAATATCGGGTATCCGATACGGGGATTGAGACTGAGACCGTGACTTTTCTAATGGGAGCAAGAAAATATAATCTCTCTCTAAACTCGCTCAAATCTCAATATCTCATAATTGAATAATGACTCAAATGAGCCTACATAAGGGGTATTTATAGGAAGGAGGTTGCTTGACCTCTAAGCTAAGTATCTAATTACAAATATGCCCGTAATGCCAATTAACCTTCCTTCTTCTAAATACTAAACAAAGGAGAAAATACAACGAAATACTAAAAATAAAAGAAATACTAAAAATGACAAAAATACTAAAAATAACCCCTATTCTTCATTCACATCATTCTCTTTGCCTTCGAAAAAGTTCGTCCTCAAACTTTAAAGTTGAGGTCAAATGCAAAAATTCCCAAAATGTGCGGAAGAGACAACTTGAGGGGCCAAAATTGAATTTTTGAAAATTTTGAGACGGAGAGGGCATTCATCAATTCTTGGTTCAATCTTCATATTCTTCCTCTCGCCTCTCGTGTAAATCTTCAAAATATCTACCACCCGGATAAAAAATGAATGTTTTAGTGCCAAACCCTAGTTCTTGCACATGTTGGAGGGTAAGGATGTGTTGACTTAGGGTTTCTTGGGAATGTGGTCAATAGGGTTTGGAGTTAAATTTTTTTGGTTGAAATTGGCTAGGGTTTGTATTAGAGTGATTCTTGGGCCAATTTTCTGCCGCAATCTGAACCACAACTGAAATGGAACCACTCGGAGGCTGACCCACAAGGGTCAATGGTCTGGGGACATCGAAAAATGGGTCAGACAGGCCCTGGTGACAAACCAACAATGGTTGATCATGGTCGACCCCTTTTACGGTAACAGAGTCCTTGGTATTTGTTGCTGGGGTTTTGGTTCTGGCTTCGAGCAGTTCCGGATTTGTTCGGGGTGAGTTCAAGAATTTATAGTGGACTTGTTGCACAGAAACAACAATTTCTGGTGCCGGAATTGGGGTGTGGTCTTGAATCGGAGGTAGTTGGTGACTGTGGGGTAGAACGGGGTTCGACTGGCTTGGAAAAAGGGATCGGCTGCAGTCGGGTGGGTTTGTAGGGGTTGATGGCTTCGTAGGTGGTGATCGAGGGCTGGAGAGGGGTCATCGGCCATCGGAGGGACATCCAACCTCTGATATGTGAAGATTTGGGCCGGAGTTAGGTCAGAAGAGGTGAACGGGGTTGGTCGGTGATGGTTTGGGCAGTCGCGATCATTCTGGGAAGGGTTTAGGGCTATTTGGCCAGTGGACAGGGGCGGTGGGGTGGTAGGGGGTGTTTGGATGGTGGTTTGGAGAGAAATGGGGCTAGGGCTAGGGTTTTTTTGGGTAGAAAGGTGGAGATGGTTGCGGAAGCGTGGGTGGGGTTTTGGGGGCTAGGGTTAGGGTTAATAGTGATGGGTGGCAATTTAAGTGGTGGTGGACGAAGGTGAGCGGTGGTGGTTGTGGGTGGAGGAGTACACGCATCGAGTTTGTCAATCGAGGTCGACAATCGGTTGAGGGCTTCCAAAATTTGCTCGAAAGAGTTTGATGCGGAGGTATTCATCTCTTCTTGGACCCACGTGACGTTTACGAGTTTTTGTTTTTTACAACAACAATAACAACAACCGGTGGAGTGACTAGGCTCTGATACCAATTGACGTAAATGACGTCAAATGGGAGCAAGAAAAGATAATCTCTCTCTAAACTCTCTCAAATCTCAATATCTCATAATGGAAGAATGACTCAAATGAGCCTACATAAGGGGTATTTATAGGAAGGAGGTTGCTTGGCCTCTAAGCTAAGTATCTAATTACAAATATGCCCTTAATGCCAATTAACCTTCCTTCTTCTAAATACTAAACAAAAGAGAAAATACAACGAAATACTAAAAATAAAAGAAATACTAAAAATGATTGAAATACTAAAAATAACCTCTATTCTTCATTCACATCACCTTGTTTGTGATAGGAGAACAAATGAAAAAATCAGAGTATATATATAATAACTGCTTCGCTGTTCGTTAAAAAAAAAGATGAAAAATTAAGAAGACGAAGAAAAAGATGAAAGCTTTTTTTTCCCCTTCTCCTGCGCATCACAAGCATCGCCTCACGCTTCAACCCCTCGAGGCGTAAGCCTCTTCTGTAGCACCTGATGCTTAAGCCTCGGTGCGATTTTTCCACGCTTCGCCTTGAGGCATACGCTTCGAGTGTTTTCTTAACATTGAGCATGGGTATTATTTGCTACCCATGATGCATTTGAGAAATATACATGTTTGCTCATATTTCTTATCCAACTTAACACCCATCAGATGGACCTACACCTGGATTTAACTTCTACCGGGTTTCCTTTTATTCATAGTGAAGAGGTTTTAATAATTTTTTGTTTCACATGAAATTTGTAGAGGATCCATTGTAAATTCGATACTTATTTTCTTACAGTTCATTACACTGTTTTGGTTTCTGATTCAGGTTTTGCCATCTTTAAGAGAGAAGCATGATGAGTTCATGCTAAGAGAGCTTGTGAAAAGGTGGTTGAATCATAAAGTGATGGTCAGGTGGCTTTCTCGATTCTTCCACTATCTTGACCGTTACTTCATTGCTCGGAGGTCACTTCCTGCACTTAATGAAGTTGGACTCACCTGCTTTCGCGATCTGGTATTTCATGATTCTATCCTTATGTTATCAGTCCTCGTTTCCTCTACTTATACGTGTCATTCACGTTTATATACCGTCTTTGGAAATATGATATCTGTCATAAACTAAAGCTCTATTACCTACAGTATTCTCTCCGGATTTATATTTAACAATTTTTTATGTTCCCATTTTGTCTGAAGATATATAACAGTAATTTATTGTTGGAAAATGTGTTATGAATTCAGGTCTATCAGGAAATAAATGGGAAAGTTAGGGATGCTGTCATATCTCTGGTATGTTTTGTTATTGTGTCCACTGTACACGGCACACCATTCTTTCTCAGTTTCCTGTTCAGGTTAATTGATAATATTTTCCAACCAGATTGATCAAGAGCGAGAGGGAGAGCAGATTGATCGAGCTCTGTTGAAGAATGTTCTGCATATATTTGTTGAAATAGGTATGGGGCAAATGGATTATTATAATAACGACTTTGAAGCAGCCATGCTCAATGATAGTGCAGCTTATTACTCACGGAAGGCTTCGAACTGGATTTTAGAGGATTCTTGTCCAGATTACATGTTGAAAGTATAAATCTACTCCTATGTTTTCCCCCCTTTAAGGTTTATAGATATTTCTCCTCCTAGATGATTTCTAAGCAACTGTTATGGAACTCCAGGCAGAGGAGTGTTTGAAACGGGAGAAGGACAGGGTTTCTCATTATCTTCATTTTAGCAGTGAGCCAAAGTTGCTTGAGGTTTGCCCTTGGTCTTCAAAATAACAGTAAAAGGAAAATTGTCTTTGTTTTGTGGATTAGCCCCTCAAAATGAGCGATGTGGTGGTAGGATACTGATTACTAAGTGCTCTACAACGTCCTAAAATTTCCACGGTCACTTTCCATATTATATGAAAGCTCTTATTAATATTTACATTTTTCTTATCATTATTGGTCTATCAGTATATTCTTTTATTCTTTCTGTAGAAAGTTCAGCATGAATTGCTGTCAGTGTATGCAACCCAACTGCTTGAGAAAGAGCACTCTGGCTGTCATGCGTTACTTAGGGATGACAAGGTAACTACTGCGATTATTTTATATAGTCAAGCTTTCTGCTGTTTAGCTTGATCAGGTTATTACGATCTGATAATACTTCTCTTCATTCTTTTAGGTGGGGGATTTGTCAAGGATGTATAGACTCTTTTCCAAGATACCTCGAGGCTTGGAACCCGTTTCTAATATATTTAAACAGGTTTGTGATACTCAAGTTGGACTTGCTTTTATTAAAAGCAAGCCTCTAGCACTGCATCCCTATACGGCTATATAATTACTTGATTGTTCTCTATTTCTAATATACATTTCGGTGTTCCTTAATGCAGCACGTTACTGCTGAAGGTACAGCTTTGGTTAAACAGGCAGAAGATGCAGCAAGCAACAAGAAGGTTAGTCTAATGATTGTTTTATGCTGGATCATTTAGCCTTTCTGAAATTATCTTCTGAGAAGTTCATTTTGTTACAAGGATTAATAATTTGTTGTCACGGTTTGGGTGGGTTACAGAAAATTATCTGCTATTGTGTTATAACTAATAATATAACAAATTCAGCGTCTTTAATGCGAATTTAATTTCTTGACGAGTGTAGTTAGGCATTTAATATGATCCATGGTTGAAATTTTTAGGCATTTAATACAGTAAAAGAAAATAGTCGGATTCTTTTCATCCGTTTGAGAAATCTAGATTTCAGAGTGTTGTCCAGTTTGACTAGACAAAACTCTTAACCGCTTTTTAGACTACGGCAGCTGATCTTTTTGCATCAACTTCTTGGTGAATCATACAAGGCCCTTTTTGGCATCATGTTATACAACTAGTTTTATTTTTGAGTTTTTCTTTTGAAAGTAATAAACACAAAAAAGGATAATATTATAATGGGTAAATTGCTTCAAATCCCCCTACATTTGCTGCCCTCGTAGATTGCGCAAGAACTATATCATTTGTCAGGTCACCCTCTGAAACTATCAACATTTTGCATTTAGACCCAATTCGTTAGGCTTCCGCTAATTATTAACGGAAACTGGGCATGTGACATGCACATGCCAGTTAAATATTTTAAAAGGACTTAAAATACCCTTTCTGAATTTTCTCATAATCAAGCCATATTAAACAACTTCAGCATTGATTTGAACAAAAAAAAAGAAAAAATGAAAAGAGAGGGAATGCAGCTGCACCTTCAAATCCTTACCCCCACCCCCACCCAAAGTACACTTGAAACTCAAAACTATATATATAAATTTATATATAAAATAACCTGAAATTAAAAAATATTACAAACCATAGACATTGGTTACTCAGCCTCAATGGTGGCCAGATTCAAACCTCATAGTCAAACCCTCAGTTTTAGTGAAATCAAAACTAACAGCAAAATCGGTACAAAAATTGATACCCAAATCTCTGCACACAAAATTTACATATAGACCGGAAAACATACAAGGGCACCCTTTGTCGGTATTGATACAAGGAAACCAACTGAACTCAAATAAAAAATCTTATTTGTTCAGATTGAAGAGAGGTGAATCTTGATCGAACTCATACCAGCATTTTTTTGAACCCTTAGCAGAATCTGTTTACATGTGTGTGTGTGTGAGAGAGAGAGATGGTGGGGTTCGAGTGGAAAAGAGAGAATGAAGCACAAATTAGTTGTTTTTTGTTTCTTTATTATTGGTTGGGTGTTAGGTAATTGGGTTAAGAGCTATTAAGGTGCTTGTATATTGAGTTGAATTTATTCATAATAAGAATAAAGATTTCTTAATTTTTATTTTGATTCTTTTGAGGATGAACATGATCTGTTAATGAAATTGCTGTAGTACAATGAATCAATAGTTTAAGGGGCAACTGTCAGGTAAAAATAGTTCACGTGAAATTTACCGGCCAACAAACATTAGAGGGATTTAATACAATTACCCTGTCATTTAAATGGATCCAAATTTTTGACAAAGAAGAAAATATCTTTAGTTAATTTTTGGTATATAGACTTCTTTTCAAAATAAAAACATATTTGGAACAGCCACCATAGCATCCAGTGTCGTGTTCAATTTTTTTCCTTTCAGTTTCTGCGAACAAAGATACAGCTCTAAAGATCCAATTGCACGTGTTAAAAAACCTATTACTTCACTTTTTGATAAATTGTTTCAGATTCACCTTTCACCATTTCACCTTTGGGTTACATAATTTTGTAGTTCTAATTAATATTATGATGGGGTTCAAGTGGCGGTACTTCATTGCGCTTGTTCTGAATGCTAGTCTCTGGTTAAAATCGACATGGTAAGTACATTATCCTTGAAGTAACATTTCTCCCAATAAAATATTAAGAGTGTGATGTTATTGAGGTAACTCAGACTCCTATTAATTTGACCCATTGGATGCGTGGATAGCTCTGGGGGGGGGACATTTCATTTGATGTTTGGATTCAAAAAAGACGAATCCTACTTCTCTGATTAGAGTTCCAAGTGGGATGTTCTAATTCAGTCTTTATCTGGAGTGACCAAGATAGACTGGAAAGGCTAATCTTGTCATGTTAATCAAAGATACCCTCATTGTATATTTTATGCTTCCAAATGCAAATCTTAAATACTTTTTCCACTCAACCTATCATATTCAATAACAAGTAATATTTTAGTTGGCAACCTTTTAAGGCCATTAAATTAGCCACGGGATCAAGCTACGACTCGCTTTCAATCTGACATATTTTTTTATACAGGAAGCATGGTGCTCTTCGCACTCATGTTTTAGCAAAGCGGCAAATTATACGATCTCTGTTGTGCTGAGCTGACCTTGTGGACTACCACCTCATGCATCTTGATGCAGCATGGTCTGACAGGAGTGCGCTTCATGGCCTATTGGCTTCAGTTCTCCTCTCCGACCTCATTTGATGGAAAACATACCGCAAAGCTATTTTTATATTATATTATAGTTATTACTCTGACATACCAATTGCTACCGATGGTACTTAAGTGCAACTAGTTTGAAGGAAGTACATGCAATTGGCTCTTACTTGAAGCGGGCTGCTTAGCAAATATTGGGTTCTCTACCCACGTCTTCATGCTAGCAGAAAAGGGGATAGAAAGGGGTAGAAATGTCATGATGCGTGAATCAGATAGTGTAAACCCAACTCCTAGGTAGGTAGATACTCTCACAATAATCTGGATAAAAGGCCTCTTTCAGATAGAGTTATCCAACACTTATCCTGTCCATGGTTTTCAAAGGCGCGCTCAGGCTCCCGCCTAGTTCCCAGGCTCACAAAGGCACAAACATTTCCCCTCGTCTCGCTCAGGCAAGGCTCCTTCAGTAAAAGGCACGCAAGTCGATATCAACTGATATATTGATTTTAATCATTATATATTGAAAGATGTAGTATTGAATCACTCACACCCAAAAGCTGACCAAAGCGTCAAAGTATAAAATGCCATATGACCTAGCAAAATTGTCGTACTACCAGAAATGAAAGACGCTTTCTTTGTATAGAAAATGGAGGAGGTAATTTAGGAAAAAAAATTCAACTGCAGAGTAGTCTTAGATTAATTAACATGCTCACTCACACCAAAGTCAAAGAATAAGGAGCCCTGGGACCTCAAAAAATTTTCCTACTACCAAAAATAAAAGAGGCCTTCTTTTGTTCAATACAGAAAATGAATAAGTAATAAAGAAAAAACCCTGCAACCCTGGAGTAGTCTTAGACCAATTAAAATGCTGTCTTTGATTTGTTTTGTCACAGTTGTTGGAGTACGTAAGGAATATTTGGATATATTTGCTTATATTGCCTATTTAATAATTGGAATGTTGGATGATTTGTGTTAACTTGAATTGATCTTAATTTTTGCATAAGGTATACTAATTAGATCTTATTATTCTCTTTAGAAGTGTGCATAATGGCGAGTCATTCTATACATTTTAACACTAGACGATCCCAACACTTCATCATTACAAATATACAATAAGATCTACTGTTTTTGCATGTCGTGTACAATATGCGCCTTCCTTTAATTACGCACGCGCCTCGCTTGTGCCTTGCACCTACGCTGTGGGTAGACAAAGGCGACTTGGTGTGCCTTGTGGCTTTAGTAACTATGATCCTGTATTTGGAAATGGCAAATGCGAATTCTATCTAGCCCTCTACTCTGACACGCTGACGCGATTGAAAATGTGTCTCAGAAGTGCGTTCACTCTAGGCTCAAGTGTAAGCCTGTCGCTCAAGTAATAATCCCGGTAAGTCCGGTATCGAATCCACAGGGAAGAAGGGCAACGGAGTTGTGATGACGGGAAGAGACGGAGAAATCCGAACTTTGACTCTAAAAAGGAAAGGAAAAATTGATTTGGTTTTGAGATTGATTACAGCTAAATGCGATAATGAAAATGAGAAACGATGCAACTAAATTAATCTAACGAAATGGAGAATAATTGATGATTTCAAAAAAACTTTTTATTTTAAATGATGAGAGAAACAGGACGGGAATACAATCTTCCAACCCTAGTGTAGTCCGGTGATAATATTAATCGTAAATTTATCTGATTGATCTGACCCGAAATTTAGTACTCCCAAGCATTATGTATACGAGGTTCAAGCTCGCGTCATACCTAATCTGAGGATGAGTAAATCGGTATTGCGATAGTGAGACTCAAATTGTACTCTAAATCATCACGAGTACCCAAAGGTAAACGAGATATAAAGATCCACAATTATTATGTAACTATGCAATACGATCATAATCAATCACTAAATTCATTGGATTAATTTTATACACATGCACTAACACATTAGGTTGGGTTCATGCATCCCGGCCTTTTAAACCTAGCCGGACATATTAAACTGAACGATGCATGAAATAATAACGTTGCATGCGAGCAAACTCATAATAACACTAGATCGATATACGTAGTTAAGTATTATAAATGCATAAATTCATTCAAACCATGCAGAAAAATTACCATGCAAGAATACTGAAAATCACAAGAATATAGCTGAGATTACAACTTGAAAACAAACCCGGAAGTGTATGGATCTTGCAGCAATAAATCAAAATTATGTTCCTAGATGTTCTCCTCACTTTTTCTCTATCAAAAACTACTCAAAAATATCCAGAACGGCTGTTCATAAGTTACTACCTACGTATCCCACACTTCTTGGAGAGCTTTTACCTAAAAGGAAACCTTAGAGCCAATCAGAATAAAGTCTAAGTTAGGGGGGGTCACAAGTGTGTATTTCTAAAACTTCACAAATTTCAAAATGCCCAAAAACTTCCAAAAAAATCATAAAATTTTGAAATTTGTGAAGTTTTAGAAATACACACTTGTGACCCCCCCCTAACTTAGACTTTCGCATTGTCCTCAAGCAAAAAGGACGAAAATCTAACTCAAAGCGAATAATAAGTGCGGAAAAATAAAACGAACAACTATGAAAAATGCAAGATTGTATAATAACAATGGGGAAACATGTGTTACATAAGAAATTAGATAGCAACTGTGAGCAAAGTTAAATCACTACAACAACTAACATCCACACCAAAATATAAAAACAGTCATGGGTTCATGGTGGAGGTGGATGTGAGGGCCCGAGTGCATTGGGATCATACGGTTCATAAAAGAAGGGGGGTGGAGGTCCGCCGAAGTTGAGTTAGTGAAGGTGGACTTGGAGTTGGTACATCATCCGGGTGTCCTTTCGGTAAGCCGCTTGATCTTGATTATATTGGTTGATGAACTCGTTGAGGCGGGACTCAACGGCCGAAAGGCGGTGCTCAAAGTTGGCCCCCGGGGGCTCGAAATCCGAATTCTCCTCATCTTCCTCAAACTCGTCCTCATCGACGTTAATCATCGGGGCATCATGATCCTCATCGTCCGCATCCTCGTAGAGAATGGGATGGTCGGGATGAGCTACTTGCATTTGGCGTTCGCTCCGAGTGGTGGACGTGCCTCCAATGGGGCGGGGAAGTCGAATTTGCTGCCCCGGGTCATCGATTCCGGCTTCCATTAAGAGCTCCGTATGAAACGGGGGTAAAGGAGTGCAGTTTTGCCCCATTCGTCGTAAGCGGCATCGAGGATGTCCGCGTAGAAAAGCTGGGCAAGATTGATCGTACTCTCGGGGTCCAAAAAATGGTAGAGAAAATTGACGTGACGTAGCCGGACCATCGAGTCATTGGTGGTTTGATGGATGGCGCCACAAGCGATGAGGTGCGTGAAGCGCATCGTAGCCGCCAAACCTCCGATGGGAAAAGATTCGCGGACCCATTCCTCCCCGGGTGCCATACGAGCAATGCATTCGTCTTTGGTGTGGGGGGTACCAATGTTGGGATATTGGAAAGGCACGGGGAGGATCACCCCTTTAGCACGCATTTTGCGTGCTATGATGGCCGTCGAAAAAGGAATTGTGATACCGTCAAGGTATGCCTCGTGAAGCGTAGAAGATTTGCGAACCAAGGTCGCATAAAACTGGCGAATGGCGGTGTCAAACACGTGAGTGCTTGTTGGGGCGAGGAAAGAACACCACCCGCGGCGATCAAATAGGGCGGTGACATCGCCCAGGAGTTGGTCCCAATTAACGAAGCGTTCGATGTGAATGGGGCGCGTAGCCGAGAAGTATTGCTCGACCCAATGACGTTCTTGGATGCTTCGAAAAACCCCTTTACCCTCGTCATCAAGGACGGTGGTATCATCATATTTCTTGGGGCGGAGATTTGCTCGGCGAGGACGCGGCATGTTGACGAAAAGAGAGAGTGAGAGGGAAAGGATATGGGGGAGAAGAGAATGAGGGAAATTTTTGGTGTGAGAAATGGAGGGGAGAGTGGGAATTTATAGGTGTGGAGGGGTGGGATTTTGGTGAGAAATATGAATGGGTGGGAAGGAAAAGATGGAGGGAGTGAATTAGGATGAAATTTGGAAGGGGGGAAGAATTTGGAGGGAGGAAAAACGAAGAGGGAAGAATGGAATTGGGGGGAATGAATCTGCCAGGTACCCCGAACCGGTTCGCCCACCGAACCGGTTCTGGATGGGGTTCGGGAAAGGATGCTGGTTCGAATGCTTAAGTCCTCTCTTCTCGCCAATTCAAAGGTTCTCTCATCCTCGAACTTATGCGTAAGGCCCCTAAAGACGTTCTAGACCCTCGGGCTCCCTAAAAATTCTTCGAACTCAACCTCGAAGTGCGTGCTAGCTCCCTCGAAATGCGTGCTAGCCGATCTCTCTCGTGACTCATGCTCCTGACTCCTAACTCCTAACTAACCTATTCACACACGACTACTATACACGAACTCACCCCATACGCGTCGGGGGTGCGACGATCTCACTTTCTCAGCTCAATTGACCCCGTAAACGGGGTCCGACAACCAAATTGTGTCGACCTCTTCTGCACACGCCTCTAGATATGGCTTTAGGCGTTGTCCATTTACTTTGAACGTGTTTTCCCCTTTTAAATCGTCTAGTTCAACAGCTCCATGGGGGAAAACTTTCTTCACGACGAACGGGCCAGACCATCGTGACCGCAACTTGCCCGGAAAGGGGTGAAGCCGAGAGTTGTAGAGAAGAACTTTTTGCCCGGGGAGAAACTCTTTTCGTCGAATGATGCTATCATGAGCGAGTTTCATCCTCTCTTTTGAAATTTTGGCATTCTCATACGCATCATTGCGTAGTTCTTCTAACTCATTCAATTGAAGCTTGCGGGCTTCACCGGCCTTGTCCAAGGCATAGTTCAATTGCTTAATCGCCCAATACACTTTGTGTTCGAGCTCAACGGGAAGATGGCAAGGTTTGCCATACACAACGGAAAGGGGACATGCCAAGTTGGTTCTTAAATGTGGTACGATAGGCCCATAGTGCATGGGTCAATCTAAGGGACCAATCTTTCCGGGTAGGATTGACGGTCTTTTCAAGAATGTTCTTGATCTCCCGATTTGCTAGCTCGGCTTGCCCATTCGTTTGTGGGTGATATGTCGTTCCAACCTTGTGGACGACACCATACTTTCTCATAAGCTTCTCGAATGGTCTATTGCAAAAGTGCGTACCATTATCGCTGATTATTGCTTTCGGTGCACCGAAGCGGGAAAGTATGTGTTCCTGCAGGAACTTTATCACCACTTTGCTGTCATTAGTCTTGGTAGCTATAGCTTCCACCCATTTAGAAACGTAGTCTACCGCGACAAGGATGTATAGGAAACCAAAGGATGGAGGGAAAGGACCCATGAAGTCAAGACCCCAACAGTCGAATATCTCAATGATGAGTATAGGGGTAAGAGGCATCATGTCTCGTCGAGTGATGGCTCCCATCCGT
Organism: Sambucus nigra; assembly: GCA_949130495.1. Taxonomy (NCBI): domain Eukaryota; kingdom Viridiplantae; phylum Streptophyta; class Magnoliopsida; order Dipsacales; family Adoxaceae; genus Sambucus; species Sambucus nigra. The sequence continues at coordinate 539,730,321 of OX422215.1, read as the reverse complement.
TGACACCTATTGCATGATTTGCAAGCATCGCTCACATCCCGGAAGATTGTGGGCTAATAGAGGCCGCATTGCAGAATTTTAGCGGTCGTCTTTCTCGTCGAAAAATGACCTCCACAAGCTTCCGAATGACAAAACTGGATGACTTTTGGGATTTCGTCATCCGGTACGCATCGTCGGATGATTTGGTCTGCACAGTATTTAAAAAGGAATGGATCATCGTAAAAGAACATGCGCGACCAAGTAAGAAATCTCTTCTTATCTTGCCGTGTCCAGTCGGGAGGGACGGCTCCCGTGACAAGATAGTTCACTATGTCCGCAAACCAGGGATATGAAGAGGTAGTGAAAAGCTGCTCATCCGGAAAATGTTCGTCTATGGGTACGGGATCACTAGGCACGTCGGACGAAAGCCGAAATAAATGGTCGGCGACGACGTTTTCTACTCCTTTCTTATCTTTGATGGAGAAATTGAACTCTTGTAGGAGTAGGATCCACCTTATGAGGCGCGGCTTGGCGTCTTTCTTCGCAAGTAGATACTTCAAAGCCGCGTGGTCGGTGAAAACAGTAATAGGAGAACCAATGAGATAGGACCGGAACTTATCGAGGGCAAAGACTACCGCTAGCAACTCCTTCTCCGTGGTAAAGTAGTTGAGTTGAGGTCCGGTAAGAGTCCGACTGGCGTAGTAGATGACATGAGCTTGCTTATCTTGACGTTGTCCCAAAACTGCCCCGATCGCGTAATCACTGGCATCACACATAAGTTCGAATGGTAAGGACCAATCCGGAACTTGCATGATGGGGGCGGACACAAGCATGTTCTTCAATTTGTCAAAAGAACTTTGGCATGCTTCAGTCCACTCAAATGGGGAGTCCTTCATGAGTAAGTTGCTTAAGGGCCTAGCGATGACGCTAAAGTCCTTAATAAACCTTCGATAAAACCCCGCGTGACCCAAAAAGGAGCGCACGTCTTTCAGCGATTCCGGTGGGGGAAGGTCAGCTATGACATCTATATTTGCCCTATCAACTTCTATTTCGTTGGATGAAACAATGTGACCAAGAACTATTCCCTCGGTGACCATGAAATGACACTTCTCCCAATTCAGCACTAAGTTCTTTTCCACGCAGTGGGTAAGTACTTTTTCCAGTTTTTCTAGACAATGATCGAAAGAGGTGCCAAAAACGCTGAAATCGTCCATGAACACTTCGAGTCCTCTCTCGACCATGTCGCTAAATAAGCTCATCATGCACCTCTGAAAGGTCGCGGGTGCATTACACAAGCCAAATGGCATACGTTTGTAGGCAAACGTACCAAAAGGGCAAGTGAAGGTCGTCTTCTCCTGGTCAAGTACATCTACCTCAATTTGGTTATACCCGGAATAACCATCAAGGAAGCAATAGTAAGGGTGGCCCGCTACTCTTTCAATCATTTGATCAATAAATGGCAAGGGGAAATGGTCTATCCTGGTTCCCGCATTGAGTTTCCGGTAATCAATGCAAACGCGCCACCCGGTGGTGGTACGTTGGGGAACTAACTCTCCCTTGGCATTCTCGATCACAGTCATACCCGACTTCTTCGGGACGACTTGAATAGGGCTTACCCACTTGCTATCCGAGATTGGGTAGATGATCCCGGCATCTAACAATTTGATTATTTCGGTTCTCACAACTTCTTTCATGTTGGGATTCAGTCTTCTTTGCATATCTCTAGAGGGCTTGACATCCTCTTCGAGATGGATCTTGTGAGTGCAAATCAAAGGACTTATCCCCTTCAAATCAGCGATGCACCAACCAAAGGCACCTTGGTGCTTCCTCAAAATTTTCAATAATTTGCCCTCCTGCCCTTCATCTAGGCTAGAGGAGATAACAACAGGAAATGTCTCATCCTCTCCTAGATATGCATATTTAATATGGGAGGGGAGTTTCTTTAATTCGAGGGTTGGAAATTTTTCACTGGAGGGAGCCATGTGTGTATCCCTCGGAGGTAATTCCTCGAATCTAGAAACCCAATTAACCTCTCTCACGTCCTCGTCCGACGTACTCTCATCGAGTAATTCTCTCAACTTTCCAACCTCCCTCTCGAAGTCGGTATACGTCCCCTCACACTCATATGTCGTCGCTAAACAGGACTCTAAAGCGTCGCCACAAAAATTTTCCTCAAAGTACTTCTACTACCTCATCTATGAGGCTCACCGCGTGAAGATCATCTTCCTCCCCTGCATTTTGGGCTATGTGGAAGATGTTAGTTTCCAAGGTCATGTTCCCAAAAGTGAGTTGCATTCGCCCATTCCTTGTATTGATGATTGCATTAGCCGTAGCCAAGAAAGGGAGCCCAAGGATGATGGGAACATGATTGCTCGAGTTGAAGGAGGGCTCCGTGTCCCAAATGACAAAATCTATCGGGAAGTAGAAAATGTCAACTTGGACGATCACTTCCTCGACTATGCCTCGTGGGATCTTCACTGATCGATCCGCTAATTGGAGAGTGACCTTTGTGGGCTTGAGGTCGCCCAAATCAAGTTGCCTATAAATGGAGTAAGGGAGTATGTTTACACTTGTCCCCAAATCAAGTAAGGCTTTCTCAATTTTATTATCTCCAATGATGCAGGATATAGTGGGTGCGCCGGGATCTTTGAATTTAGGCGGGAGATCATTTAGTAGAATGGAGCTCACGTTCTGGGCTAGAAAGACATTCTTTTTTATCTTCATCTTCCTTTTTACCGTCAACAAATCTTTGATAACTTTGCCATAAGCTGGAATTTGCTTGATGGCATCAAGAAAGGGTAAATTCAACTTTACTTGCTTAAGTACTTCTAGCACTTCATCACATGGATTCCCTTTTTGAGCGGGAATCAATCTTCGAGGAAATGGTGCTGCGGACGGTGGTTTCACTACCACCTCTGGCTCACTAGCGTCTTCCTTGTCACTCTCGTTCAAGGGGACATCTTCGTCCTCTTTCGTGCCGGGCGAAATCTCCTTGTCTTTTGTGATGTCGTGTGGAGGAGGTGATAAATCAACGACTCTCCCACTACGAAGAGTGGTCACGGCTTGACATTGCTCCTGATGTTCAGTGGAGGTGGAGCTAACACTAGTTTGACCTTGGAGAGGTCGTTGGCCTTGGGCAGGAAATTTACCTTTCTCTTGAACACTCAACGAGGATTGTATTTTTGACAGATTCGCATTTATGTCGCCAATCAGACGATCATATTTGGCATTGGTTGCGGTCTGGCTTGCGATGAATTGATTCATGGTATCCTCGAGAGTTCTCCGCTGTGGCGGGATATAATTTCCGTGAGGTGGTGGTGCTTGCACATGTCCTTGCATGTGTGGAGCTTGTTGAAATTGTTGTGGTGGAGGAGGGGCAACATGCGAAGGAGGGTTCATTTGCGGCATGTTGTTGCCCGTAGCTAAAACCGGGATGATTTTTCCACGAAGGGTTGCATGAATTCCCGTGCGGGGCACCGAAATTACCCTTAAAGCCTCCTATACCACTAACTTGCTCCTGCAACATTACTTTGTAGGCGGGTATCGTCGAACATTCCTCAGTTGAATGTCCCGCCTCACAAATCGCACACCTTCACGACAGGGTTCGGAATGGGTCCAGCTGGTCCTTTTCCATATATCTCGCATAGGTCTCGCAATCCTTTCTCAAGGGTGTCCAATCGACTGTCCGTCATAGAATTCTTATCTACGTGGAATAGGCCGGACGCCGATGGAGCAGTGGTGGATTGTCGATTTCGATTTTGAGCGTTCGGGTCGGAGGTATCCCAGGATTGGGTAGTCTCGGCAACATACCTCATGTGAAGATCAGCATTGTGGGCATCTAGATCGACAAACGGACCGCTTCCCATAGTTTTAACAAGTTATTTGGAGTTAAGATTCAACCCATTATAGATAAAGGAGATGATTTGCAATGGATCAAATCCATGATGGGGCATGAAGCAACTAACTCGTTGAAACGTTCATAACATCGATGAAATGACTCATTTTCAGCTTGTCTGAATGCTTGAATTTGAGCCTTTATGGAGATTGTTCGATGTGGTGGGAAGAATTTCTTGAGAAATTTCGACTGTAGCTCATTCCAGGATGGAATCGAGCTTGGAGGTAGAGACCATAACCAGGCTTTAGCTTTATCTTTGAGCGAGAAGGGGAAAAGTTTGAGGCGAATTACTTGTGTGCAGGTTTGATCGTTGAGAGTATCGCACACGTCCTCAAATTCCCTAATATGGAGGTATGGCTTTTCAGAATCCATACCGTGGTAATGCGGTAGCATCTGGATCATTCCATTTTTGAAACGGAACTGCCCGGCATTATACGGGAGTATAATGCATCCCGGAGTGACAGTGCGCTCGGGATATAAGAATTCTCTCAACGGGCGGTACGGAGGCTCCTCCTCACCGGTGGGTGCATTACTATGTTGCGACATCCCTCTCTCACTTAACGACTCGGCGCTCTCACTGGGTGTGTTTGAAGTGTGCTCGGAGGTGTGTCCTACGAATGAGAATGGAGTGTTACTAGAGATTGAATGTGACGGTGTGGGAGGCGGTATCCAGAATTGTGGGGAGTTTGGAGTGTGGGGACTATCTGGATTATACTCCACTATAGGATTTTCGTGAATATTGGTTGGAGTATTATGAGGTGTGGAAGGGGTTTCAGAATTTTGCATTAAGCTTAAGAGAGATGATGGTGAATCTTTTTGTGTTTTTTTTTTTATTTTTTTATTTTGGATTTTTGAAATTTTTGGTCAAAGCTTTGGAATGACTCAATCTAATCCTAAGTCTACCTAATTCCCCGGCAACGGCGCCAAAAACTTGACGCGACTGAAAATGTGTCTCAAAAGTGCGTTCACTCTAGGCTCAAGTGTAAGCCTGTCGCTCAAGTAATAATCCCGGTAAGTCGGGTATCGAATCCACAGGGAAGAAGGACAACGGAGTTGTGATGACGGGAAGAGACGGAGAAATCCGAACTTTGACTCTAAAAAGGAAAGGAAAAATTGATTTGGTTTTGAGATTGATTACAGCTAAATGCGATAATGAAAATGAGAAACGATGCAACTAAATTAATCTAACGAAATGGAGAATGATTGATGATTTCAAAAAAACTTTTTATTTTAAATGATGAGAGAAACAGGACGGGAATACATTCTCCCAACCCTAGTGTAGTGCGGTGATAATATTAATCGTAAATTTATCTGATTGATCTGACCCGAAATTTAGTACCCGAAATTTAGTACTCCCAAGCATTATGTATATGAGGTTCAAGCGCGCGTCATACCTAATCTGAGGATGAGTAAATCGGTATCGCGATAGTGAGACTCAAATTGTACTCTAAATCATCACGAGTACCCAAAGGTAAACGAGATATAAAGATCCCCAATTATTATGTAACTATGCAATACGATCATAATCAATCACTAAATTCATCGGATTAATTTTATACACATGCACTAACACATTAGGTTGGGTTCATGCATCCCGACCTTTTAAACCTAGCCGGACATATTAAACTGAACGATGCATGAAATAATAACGTTGCATGCGAGCAAACTCATAATAACACTAGATCGATATACGTAGTTAAGTATTATAAATGCATAAATTCATTCAAACCATGCAGAAAAATTACCATGCAAGAATACTGAAAATCACAAGAATATCGCTGAGATTACAACTTGAAAACAAACCCGGAAGTGTATGGATCTTGCAGTAATAAATCAAAATTATGTTCCTAGATGTTTTCCTCACTTTTTCTCTATCAAAAACTACTCAAAAATATCCAGAACGGCTGTTCATAAGTTACTACCTACGTATCCCACACTTCTTGGAGAGTTTTTACCTAAAAGGAAACCTTAGAGCCAATCAGAATAAAGGAGGCAAATTCGCGCATCAGGTCCCCCGAACCGGTTCGCATGCACCCCGAACCGGTTCGCCCCTGGGTTCGCGAATGTTTGCTGGTCTGGGGTGCTTTTTCTTCCATTCAACACTTAGAATTTTTTTCTTGTTTTCTTTCCTTTCTTCCTTGGATTTTTCTTCAACTTCAACGGGTCATAACTCATCAACCGTAGCTCGGATTTGGGTGCCGTTTCTTCCAGTGTTCTCGTTGTTCCGAGCTCTTCAACTTTCCAGTTGACTCCCCCTTCGGGATCTGGCTGCAGAATTACCAAAATGCCCTTGAACTTGGCTTCTTAGCTTTTCTTTCATTGTCTCGCTTTCTCTTTTGCGATGCTTGCATAATTAACCTGTAAAACCAATAAGAGGAGCACGAAACATGAAATACTTGCCAACGAAGATTAGTAGTATAAATGTGCGTCAAATCCATATAGGTTACATCACTCGGGTTCACAAATGCACTGAAATTAGGGGAATAAATATACAATATTTATGTCCAATCACACGCCAAATAGGGCCAAGGGTTATAGCTTGAAATCTAGTCACTATTACTCGTTGACTTTTGAATGAGAGTATATTTTAGGGACATCCAATAAAGGATGTGTATGCTACATTTTTGAGATGGAGGGAGGGAATATATTAATTGTCAACTATCATTTCTTTAGAAAAGATATGCGTTGTTGTCTTATAATATGTTTATTGTAGGGAACCAGGAAAGTTGTTCTAGAGGGTCTTACAACTCATAAACTTGCCAGGGTTCTCTACCTTTTCTATCTCATCTGAAACTTTCAATGTCTATTGTCTTGTGTACGACTTGTATTGTTATGTTATCAAAATGAGTTGTTTGATCATTCAGTTGTAATATGTTTTTGTGCCTTGAAAACTATATGTCTGCTCTAAGTTTCGAAATCAGTGATGTTATCTCCCCCCAATATTTGGTACTTGAAAACTATATGTGTTGTGTTCAACTCGTATGATTATGTTTTTGATAAAACTTTTACAAGAAAAATGATTGTGATCGTATATCATAATGTTCCATCAGAAAATTCTGATTGTTCCTTCACTAGTATCTTCTTAATCATTTCTCTATAACCACAACTTATTGATACATGGAAATTTGCTATGTGAAGTGCTCTTGAGGTGATTTACCAGTGACATTAACATGCATATTATAATTTATATTAACAGTTAATTACTTGGTAGTAGCAGACCAAATGAATCAATGTTGATCGGCGTTCTGGGAATTCCATTTGTAAAGAGCCCCAGTTTCCGATTGCCGTGTAGTCTAAATTCGGAGTCACTCATGTAGGATATAGCTTGCGTCTGGTCCAAAATCAAATTTTAATAGATTCTACTGATCCTATTCACACACAAGTTGTACAATGATGACCAGAGACATATGGGCTGATGTCTGTTGGCAGGGCCATATTCAGACGACTTATGCGAATGACAATACAGTGTATTAGCTTTGAATTCCAATCAGGAGGGGTGAATAGTTCCATGATCCGGTGGGTTTGTGATCCGGATCTCCTAAAGGGGCATTCCCAATATAACATTTAGTAGTATAGTTATTATCAGTAATAAGGCGACCTTTGACTTCAATTATAGAATAAATGAAAAAAAAAACTTATTAACCAATATATGCACTCAACACAAAAAATGATTCATGTCTCTTAATTATATATTGTAGACTATAGTGATTATCCATTGCATACATTCTTAGGGAACCCTTAACTATTGGCGGAGTACATGAAGGTAAAATACATGATTATAATTGCTAAAACAAAAGTTCTAAAGTTTTCATGATTCGAAATAGTGAACTAACTAAGCATAGCCAACGTGCCATGTGCACGCACTACATAGCGAACCATGACGTTTTGTGAGAATAGTTTCATCAAATAGGGATGTGAGAATAACTTCCGAAAGTGGATGAGATAAATATCTGTTGGGTTCATTTAAGTTCTATGTGAATTGACCTCCTTACCATACGGAATAGACACATTTAAACTATGTAATCCATGCACAAGTTTGCTTAGAAATATATCTAATAATGTTTATAATTTATTTGGGTTATTTTAATTTTCTTTTACATTTGACCTTTAAAATGAAGGGGAATGACTCTTCTGCTTCAAAGCAAGTTGTACATGAATTATCAGAGATCATTAGAGTACAGCTGCTAAGTGATATCATCATCCACTTATAATTAATGTATGTTCTGAAAATACAGTTTCACATTCTCTATTTAAAATGTACCTATAAGGATGTCATAGGTTTTATATGCTCAGTAGGAGTTCATTACGATGAAAAGTACTTTTAAGCAACAATGGATTTGGGATAAGGTTTTTATTGAATGGAACTGCATCTTAATGGAATGGTTTCCGTTGTTTCCCTTGTCGGAGTTGTTTGCATTATAGGGTGTGTTAGATAGGTATAACCGTTTTTCCACGAAATATATAATTTTTCAATTTTTTTACTTTTATTGGTGCTTGATTGCAATTATGTTATTTGAGAATAGTTGTCTTAAATGTGACACGTGCTCTATTTCTATGATTTAAAAAAAATGAATAATTGAATTCCATTGAAAACAGGATATAAGGTAAGAAAACGTCGCATCAACCGCGTATCCATTTTTTTTCCCACTCTATTTCCAACTTCTCTTAAAAATGATTTTTATTCTTTTTTCTCTTTCCGGTTTTGAATTCAAATGCACCGTAAACTCGCATTATATTTTTTCCTGGTTTATCTGTTTAATTTTCATTATATTGTATGGTTCACTTAAATTTTCTCCTTCATTTTTTATACTGCTTTACCTTTTTGAGAAGGATTATTAAATTTTCTATTCCCTCTCTTAACTTTACAAGTTCTTCTTTTCAGGCAGATAGGAAAGACATGGTAGGTCTGCAGGAACAGGTAATTTGATAAATACCTCGTTTTTTGAACATGATAATATCTTTCCTGATGTGGGTTCTTCAGGTTTTTGTTAGGAAAGTGATTGAGCTCCATGATAAGTATCTGGCATACGTAAATGATTGTTTTATGAACCACACTCTTTTTCATAAGGTTTGTACTCTAGAACTCTTGCATGGTTCTAATTTTGTCCAGTTATCCCGACAGTAGAATGTCATTGTTTTTTTTTTTAAAATCTATATTTCTTCTCTCTAGGCACTTAAGGAGGCTTTTGAAATCTTCTGCAACAAGGGTGTTGCTGGAAGCTCAAGTGCAGAACTACTTGCGACATTTTGCGATAATATTCTTAAAAAAGGTGGGAGTGAGAAATTGAGTGATGAGGCCATTGAGGAGACGCTTGAGAAGGTATGTTGCTTGCTATAGCTAGTATATACACTCACTTTTGGCAAAACGTAGAAAGTTGCAACAGAATTTATAGATAATTTTCAGGTAGTAAAGCTGCTTGCTTACATTAGTGATAAAGACCTATACGCAGAGTTTTACAGGTCAATCTCAATTATCTAAACTTTCAGTGTTTTTTTTTCTCACCCCTTGGCGAGTGGTGGTGGTATTTATGTTTTTTTTTCCCTGGTGGTTGCCTCATTCATAAATGGTTACTTCATGTTGTAACTGCTGGCAGGAAAAAGCTTGCTCGGCGGCTTCTGTTTGACAAGAGTGCCAATGATGAGCATGAGAGAAGTATTCTCACAAAACTGAAGCAGCAATGTGGTGCTCAGTTCACATCAAAGATGGAGGGGATGGTAAGTTGTCCTATATACCCACCCTGGGGAGCTGCAAGTCACCTTTTTTTGTCTATTTTTGGAGTAACTAAGTCTCTCTTTCTCTCTGTCTATGTGTGTCTGTGTGTACATATTTTAGGTCACAGATTTGACATTGGCAAAGGAAAATCAATCCAACTTCGAGGAATACCTTGGTAATAATCCACACATAAATCCTGGGATTGACTTGACCGTTACTGTTCTTACTACCGGCTTTTGGCCTAGTTACAAGTCTTTCGATCTCAACCTTCCAGCAGAGATGGTACACTTCCAAATTTTTGTTCTCGAGCAGTTGAAATATATGATTCCTTTAACAGTGAACTTGTGAAATGTAGTGTGTTGTAGCATGTTCTCACTGGCATTTTTTCTATTTAATATCATCTGCTTTAGGTTAAGTGTGTCGAAGTTTTCAGAGAATTCTATCAAACAAAAACAAAGCACAGAAAACTTACATGGATATATTCGTTGGGTACTTGTAACATAATTGGAAAATTTGAACCCAAAACGATGGAGCTGATTGTGACAACCTACCAGGTTTCGGTTTATTTCTAATCTATGTACGAATTTCATGATTGTTTTTACAAAGGCTCGAGCTTTAGCATTTTTTCTTTACAGGCTTCTGCTCTGTTGCTGTTCAATTCCTCGGATAGGCTGAGTTATCAAGAAATAATGACTCAGTTAAACTTATTAGATGAAGATGTTATTAGACTACTTCATTCCCTTTCATGTGCCAAGTATAAGATTCTTAATAAAGAGCCAAACACCAAAACAATATCTCCAACTGATTACTTTGAGTTCAACACCAAGTTCACCGACAAAATGAGGAGGATCAAGGTATTGTAATTTTTCAGATTTAGCTCAACAACTCACATGTTGGTTGATTTTTTTTTAATTAAATTTGCCAGATGATTTAAATTTGCTTTGTGGGAAATGCAGATTCCTCTCCCTCCTGTGGACGAGAAGAAAAAGGTAATTGAAGATGTTGATAAGGACAGGCGGTATGCTATTGATGCCTCAATTGTGCGTATAATGAAGAGTCGTAAAGTTTTGGGCTATCAGCAGTTGGTTATGGAGTGTGTTGAACAGTTGGGCCGCATGTTCAAGGTATCTCCTGGCTTATGTTTTCGAGGAAAAATGTGAAAAAACCACGGAGTTTTGCAGTTTATGCAAGAAATTCTCCTAAACTACTTTTAGGTTAATGTGAAAAAAAAACTGTATTTTCAAATTTTTGCAAATACCCCCCTTGAATGTCATAAATACCACCCTGAACTATGCTTTTTTTTTTGCAAATCCCCTTTCAGGGTAACTTTTTACGATGATTATAGTGACAAATAAGGCGTCTCTGTAACAGCATGCATAGTTCATGGGATTCTTGCACTAAAATAGTTTAGGCATGCTCTTGCAAAAGTTGAAAATTTCAGAGACAGTGTGTTTGTGGAGAGGGTTATCCCCCCACTCTCCTCCTCTAAGTTCTCTTCTCTTTGCAACATGTAGGAGTCTTTTTTGGCACTTCACCCTATATTTTTCTAGCATCTTACTATAACTCCATTTTCTTTCCTCTGTGCCAACTAAATGGTATCAACTAATGTAAATCTGCAGCCAGACGTAAAAGCAATCAAGAAGAGGATCGAAGATTTGATAACTCGGGATTATCTTGAAAGAGACAAGGATAATGCAAACATGTTCAGGTACTTGGCGTAATTTGTCTCAGTTGATAATCCAAACAAATTTGCGCGTCACTGCTGCAAAAATAGGCACTAAAGACGAATGGGCCAGCCCAAGGTGGAAGTTGAGCACAAAACTTACTGTAAATGTTACCGATATTTGGAGTGCCTCTTATGATGATTGCTTAAAATCACGAGCTTGAGAATTCTTGTACATTTTCCGTTGAAAAGTCAGGCGAGAACAGTTGCTGCATATTTACTGGTGTCCATGTTTTGAAAAAAAGAAACGAAAAACTGTAATTTTCTCAGTTCAGTGTAACAATGAAACCATTTATAGTTTTTTTTCTTTCAAATTAATGGGCATGCAGATTTCTCGCTCATTTTGCCAATTTGCAAGGCGTGTCGGAGGTAGTGGTGAATAAAACCGAAGTAAACTGTACCTCACCTAAATTTAATCCCTTAAGAATCTGTTAAATTTTGCAATTGACCTCCTAAAATCGATTGCCATTTTTCAATTGTGTCACGGAAGTTCTTTCAATCAGGTGTGAAATAATTTCACTTTGGTGAAGACTTGAGAGCTGTAAAATTGTGTTTATAAAATAATAAACAAGATTACTGGTTACAGTTATGTGGCATTGGATAAACCTGTAAATAAAGGTTAAACTATAAAAAATTGAATATTTTTACTATACTACATTTACCTTGAATAAAAGCTTTCACCCCGATTTAGATGGTTATTAGCACAACGGGTTCCAGTAGTTCAGGGTTATTTTAGGTTAGGCTTGTAGTTTTGCATATTCACACTTAGGGTCAATTTCACTCTAAAGAAAAAAATGATTGGAATGTGAACGTTATATATATATATATATATATACGCACACACCCCTAACTTAGCCTTTCAACGGGTCGGAGACGGGTCGGGTTTAGGGAAATCCAGATCCGTGTAATCGGGTCTTCGTTGGGTTCGGGTTCGGGTCTTCATCGGGTCTACAATATTGGATCCAGACCCGGATCCGTTCGGGTCTCGGGTCCGGGTCCGGATCTGGTCAAATATGTACATTTATTTTATTTTATCCCCCTTCTTTATTATTTAATCTTAAATTAAAATATTTTGTAATGTATTGTAGAATATTATTAATATAAATAAAACATATATTACTTATATTTATTATATATAAATATATATTTTTATATATAATACTTACATGTTATATAATGATAAGATATATTTATAAATATATATAAATTTATAGTATATATGTATATATATACAAAATAATAATGTACAATTCGGATCGGGTCTGGGTCTTGTATAAGATCCAGACCCTACCCGTTTAATAAACGGGTCTTCGGGTCTCGTGCCCAAAAAAATATGCTCAGACTCTATTATACGGGTCGGGTTCGGGTTCGGGTCGGGTCCGGACCCGACCCATTGACAGGCCTTAAGTGTATACTTACCGACATGTATGTAGTATGTGTTTGTTTATGTTGTGTGTGTGTGTGGGGTTTATGTTGGTGAGATGAGAGAAGCAGCAATGCAGTGAGATTGATAGGAAGAGATAGAGAGAGGAAGGGAAACCAACAGAGAGAAGGAAAGAGAAAGCTAGAGAGAAAAGTTGGACTTGCGAATGAGTGTTTTTATTGGAGAGAGAGAGAGAGAGGAGATTGGTGCAGCTGTTTGTTAAGTGCTAACGCTAAGAGGAAGGAAATGGCAAATCTTTTGCTATGAATGACAAGGTGAGATGGTATCCTAATTTGGCCAGCTACTTTTTATGTTCGGGCTCCAATTTGACCCATAGTATAAAAAGATGGGTCCCATATATTTTTGACTCGGCTAATATAGGCGGGTTTAATTATATTGGGCTTGTTTTGCCCGTTCAGTATGAAAAACTTCGAACTGCTGAACATTAAACGCAGATAGCCCTAAGTGGAACCTAAACTGGCAAACATTTAGGCGCCATTTGATTGTTGGGAAAGTTGAGCAGGAAAAAAGTGAGTGCTATTGGAGCCGAAATTTTGACAGAAATCACACATGGCAGCGTGTTATTGGTGGGTTATTTGATCCCACTGGCGTGAATTCCACAAACTAACCAATAAAAGCACTCCACCTCATTCGGTATCTCCACTTTCGGTCAAAATTTCGGTTACAATATCATTTCTGAAAAAGTGAAGTAAAGTAAAGCAAAATGAAAGTAGTAGTAGTAGTAGTAGTAGTAGTAGTAGTAGTAGTAGCAACAACAATAATAGCAGCAACAACAACAATAATAATAATTTATTATTATTATTATTATTATTATTATTATTATTATTATTATTATTATTATTATTTTCTTGGTAATATACCAAGTTTTTTTCAACTTTCTCGCAAAATCTTGCTGTTTTGATAGGATGTGTTTTGTAGAATAATTTTTCATGCATGAAAATTTGAATTAGTGTTTCTCACAAATTTTCTATTATCCAAACGCAACAAATATGCCCTTTCTTGCATTTTTCCTTTCATTTCCAGACAGCCTTAAGAAAAATAATTACTTTATCAATTGACCCTCCTTTAAATTATGAATACCCACAAAAGCATGAAGATCAATTATTGCTCTCAGGTGGGTAGTGCTGGGAGCCTTGGACGGTGGACTTTATAGAATCAAAAAAGAAAAGAAAATTACACCGGTGACCACAAAACTTTTCACTTTGTAATGTTTTGGTCCCTATTTTTTCATTTGGTAATAATTACACCCCCAAAGTATGTTAAGTTTGTACCAATGGCTCTTTTGCCACAGTTTTTGTTATATCTAACTAAATTAGCATGCGTAAGTAATAAATTCCTTTTATCACCTCGATGTTTAAACTTCACAGTAAAAATAACTCCAAATCATACTCGATCCATCATTTGTGAAGTAATATATATATATTTTTCAATGATGAGTTTGTTTGAGTATGATTTAGAGTTATTTTTGGTATCGAGTTAGGGTATGAGGGTAACAAAATACATTTTTGAATTATTATACTAGTTACGTTGACTAGGTTAAATTTAATGCAAGGGCCGTTGATGCAAGCTTACATACTTTAGAGGTTTAAATGTTTTTTTGAAAAAAAAGTGGAGAGTTCAAACACTACAAGGTGCAAAGTTAGTCCACTATATAATCTACACTTTCGAAAAAAAGACATTTTGTGGTAATTGAAAACGAGACCCGGAATTTGGTAGAAAAGGCTTTGTTGTTATCACTTATGACAAGTGGTTTCTACTATTAAAAATACACGTGTACAAATATTTATTGCAAACTGATGCGGTAGATTGCTATATAATAAAATACGAAAAATATTACATGTACATATAACTTGTACCGAAAAATTATCGAAAGTGCTTTAGATGTGTTGTACTATGATGTGGAGCCCACCATAGTACAAGACATGTGAAACACTCTCAGTAATTTTCGGTACTAATTGTAGGTAAGTGTATCATTACTCACAAAATATTCAAATACTTTAGGGGTTCATTTGATTGAGGTAGATATGTTTTCATGAAAATATACGTTTTAACTCATTACTTTGTGGTGCTTTATTTCAAACACATCATATGAAAATAATAATTATAAATACAAAAAAATGCTTCTTAGTTTGGAAAATTTCTGTTACCCACCCCTAAAGAATAGTTACTATGGAGAACTCCAACAGTAAGACCACACATCTCATACCTTTTTTGCTCCTCTTCCAACCTCTCATAACCAAACACACTTTCATATTACTAATTTTCTATGTTTCATCGACGCGTCAATTTGTATAGGAAAGATTTGTATAACTTTTGGGTTATTAATGTCAATAAAGTTTATAGTTAGCAGTTTTTGGTGAAAAAAATGTGTATGAAACATTTGAGATAATCAAACCATTGAATCAAAGTCTGTAAAAAAATCCAGAGTGAATTTTGCTATATGTAGGCTAACATATTTGTCCATTGCCACTTCTTGAGCGCAAACTTCAATGTTATAAATCTCCCGAAATGTAAGTTCGTTTGACACAAAATTTATGTACTTGAAAAGCTCTCAACGAGATATGTCAAAATAGATCCATGAAGACTAAATAATTTTGAAGCGTATGAAACTCTGCTATGATAAATGTCTCCATTGCGAAATTCGTCAACGAAAGGCATTTTTGAGAGTGTAATATCTCAAGACACGCTATCTGTTCTCATAAAATATGTATTTTTAAAAAAGATTTTGTCGTAAATTACTAAATGTAATCTAGTGAGTTTAAATTTTGAGAGAAAAAATAACTTTTTTTTGTTTGTTTTATAAATGAGGAAAAGGTCATTGCAAAACTTCACCAAGGAAATAATGTATTTTTTAAGAGCTAAATATCTCTTAGTACACATATTCATTTATTTTTATTATATTTGTGTCTTTGCAAAGATTTTGTGGATATCTACCTATCAAGGCCCAAATGGATTTCAAATTTGGGATACATATTTAATAATTTGAGTGTGAAATAAATTATTACGAAATGTCGTAATGAAGAGTAGTGATTACGGTTTGATATTCTAGTAGTTAGGATGTGTATGAGATGGTTCTAGGAGACTAGTAAACTTACTAGTGTCCTCTCGAAAGTTCATAGTAGTCTTAGATTTGGTTAAACCTTAAAAGGAAATTTGAAATCTATTTGGGCCCTACTGACCTTCCCTAAGTCCTAATATGTTCAAATAGTCCACACCAACAATTCTTAAAAGTCAGGATTTAGTTAAACCTTAAAAGAAAATTTTATCACAAATACAGGGGAGTCGATCGATCGACTCAAGAACGTCGAAAGTTCATAGTAGTTTGTAGGCAATTTTCGTGATGATTTGATGATTCTGGAACGTTAGAAATCACGTGTTTAGGCTGTTATAACACCAAGTATGTTTACTTTGGAGAATGGGATTTTCAAGGAATTTTGGAGACAAAACGATGGCCAAAAATGCTAAAAATTATGCGTTGTAATTGGTCGATCAATCGATCGACATTCATAGTCGAACGATCGACTGGTTCGATCGATCGACTCCCTTATACTTGTGATAAAATTTCCTTTTAAGGTTTAACCAAATCCCGACTTTTAAGAATTATTGGTGTGGACTATTTGAACATATTGGAACTTAGGGAAGGTCAGTAGGGGTGTATTCGAGGCCAGAAAAATAGTTGTTTGGTTTGGGGATTAAATGATAAACTTACTAGTGTCCGACGAGTGAGTTACGGTTGGAAATCGTGGGGACTTGAATTTAATTTGGATAAATAATAACTTAAGGTTAGGACAGTAGTAGGGGGGGGGGGGGGGGGGGGGGGGGCTTTAAATTATTGAAATAACCTTAGGGACAACTGGGAAACTTAGTAACCTTTAGGGATAGGTTTAAGTACTCAAACTTATACGACGAGAGTTGTCGCGCTAAACATTATTACGTAAATAATCGGAGTGAAACTATACTATGTATAAGACTTGTAATATAGGATAGGAGTATACCTATATTGAAGTGATGATTACTTAGGTTGTGTGATTTTCTAGTATATGGATTATTATATGTATGACATATCTACCATACTTGCTATCACTGGAGGTTATAGGAAGAGGACAATCTTATCTTGTGTGCCTTCGGGGGGATTTAGATTTGGTACCTCAAGAACATAGGACTGTGAAGACTTATTTGTGAGTTGATAAGTCAGCTGACCATAGGAGCGTATGTATGTGCGTGACTCATGGGTATGTGAACTATGTTTGCCTCCAATATGTGTGATTTGTATTGATATGGTTCCTGAGTGATTCGAAACTTGTGATCCTTACGTATGTGATGTACCGAGATTTGATAGCAGAGTATGCATGCACCGCAGCTCATGATAAAGGTGCCATATGTGTATATATTTACGGATAGTGGTAAATATATACGTGTGATTATTCACCATTGCTTAGTATATGAGAATGGCTAAGATATTTAAATGACTTAAAGATGTGGGAACTTAAATAATACTTGAGATAATTGATTCAATTAATGAGTATCTGAGATGTAATTATGTCTTAATTGGGTAATACAAGTAGGCATCATAAAGAAGTTTCGTATAGACAGATTTGGTATAGAATGGTTAGGCAGTGGTATAATTAGAAAGGGTTAAAAGAATGCGTTAGGCGTACACAATAAGGTGAGAATATCAAGTGAGAGCACTTGACTAACATGTATATGATATTTACTGTTTAATGAAATTTAAACACTTGCTGTTTTAAAAATATTTTCAACTCGGGCTCTGACTCGTTTTCTTCCAAATCTATTTTTTTTTGTAAAAATATTTTAGGTGCCCAGCCACAGGGACGCCAAGTATAGGAGTTTCATTCTGTTGACGTGCTGTAGCTACTGTGAAAGTTACAGGATCTCAATATTAGACGCCTCCACATTTATCTTTGCTTGCTTCGGAGTCATCCATATCAGTTAGGGCATGTTGCCCATTCTTATTCAGAGATAGCAGTTTCAGACTTTCATTTATTTCAGATGTTGGATTTATTTATTCAGACTTTTGTATTGAGATTATTTGGCATTGAGACTATATTTGGAGTGTTACTCCAGACTCTGTTATTTCTTTCTATTAATTATTCCTACGAGATTGTTTATGTGAATGTTAAATGGTTAGTTATTCATTACTTGGTTGTAAGTTAATTTAATTAATAAAATTTGGCATCTCACTTTTTAAATATTAGGTGGCTAGTAATTAATAAAGTATTTTTCGACAGTGATGCTAAGACTGAACCAACTTGATATTCTGTATTAATTTAATAAAGGATTAGCTACCCGGTATTTAATTAGACGGGGTGTCACACCAAATCATATTGATCAGTTGGTCTTGGGTATCCTTCTTCCCCATTAAAACTTTTGATGACCATAGCCATTTCCAACCCAGTTCTAAAGCCTCTATACCATGAAACTAAACCTTCTCCTTCCAATCTAACAAGCATATAACCAATATCTCAAAGGTTTTGGTGATTATTAATAAGAATTAAGATGTAAACTCAAATTTGAATCATTAAACCCTAAATTCATTCTAAAACCCAATTCCCCAAATTAATATAGGAATTCTTTATAGAGCTATTAAAAAGTTATGGATATTAGAAATTAATATCATTAAATTACATATCTAACATTTTTAAATTGTTCTAAATATATATGAATTCACAAGTCAATTTAAAGGATACAACAACCGATTATAACAGTTCACGAACATGAGGTTAAGAATTAAGCATGCAATTAATCTAATTACGAAAATTGATTATTATATGATTACAATTCATATTTCAATGATAAATATCAGAATCCAATGGATTAGTATTATAATAATATAATCCCAATTAAATTCTTAATCGATATAAACTTGCCTATGGATTAATTGAGGAATCAATCCCCCAAAACTCCCAATTCTTCTTCCAACCCTTGGTGCCTCTTCCCTCTATCTCTCCAGGGTTTCTCCTATTTCCTAACAAGTTTTTAGCTTATGCCTAATGACCACTAAACTTATCTTTCCACAAAATTAATCCTAGGACCCATATGGGCCTCTACCCAATAAGTCCCAATACACCTCCAAATGGCCTAAAAGTCTACCCAAGCCATGCACTAACCTAATAGACTTGAAATCCACTGTTTTAAGTAAAAAACGGACATTCTAATTGTCCCCAAAGCCAACCCAAAATATGATACTACATAAATAAATATTTAACCGGTATGAGTTCAAATATCAATTATTAAATTAATGAATTATCGTATCTTTAGTCCGAGTTCAAACATGAATAATATAAGGGGCATTTACATAATGGGCCCATTTAAGGAGATTTTCGTAAGTAAGTTTCACTGAATTGTTAACCATCAAATAGGTACTATTCCTAATTTTTGAATTTTTTATTTCATAAATTTATCCCTTTTAAATCAATCACCAGTAACTATTGGGGAAAAGTTAATCAAGTGTTTGAAATAATTATTTTTTTGTTTTTTTTTTATCTTCAAATAACCATAACTTTTGTTTACAAATCCATTTTTTTATAAAATTAATATTCCTGAAATTTACTCACTGAGATTTATCAAACAAGATCCATGAACCCTATAAAATTCTAAAGAAATAAAATAATTATGTAGATAATAAATTTTACCATGTTCACCAGAAAATGAAACTATTTTATATATAAAACATTTTCAGAGACTGTAAACATATATTGTGCTAATATTACAAAGACAATAAATATTTACTATTTGCCTAAAAAATGAAAAAAATACATTATTATTATTATTATTATTTTATATTAAGTATAGATCTTATTTTATAAGGCTCGATTAGTAGCTTTCAGAAATGTAAATTTCGTAAACTTTGGAGTTGTATATCGAAAGTTATAGTTCTTTAAAGTTTGAAAGGGAAAAGCATAAATACTACTTTAAATTTGGAGGGAATATAGGGAAATGAGTATATTAGTAAAGAAAAAAAATTCATAAATTCAAAAATAGAACTTACCTAATGATTGACTAGTTAATATGACTTAAAAAAGAAAACATTCTTCAAATTGGAATTACATAAAATAATCCCATAATATATCACATAAATATAAAGAATGACATCATAGGTCACAACAAGCACACATTATTAATTTTCGTAATTAAATAATGTTCATAAAATATGAGGTATTACATTATAGGAATGGGCTAGTGGGTCACATGTGCTTTCCACGTGCTTATGGATAAGATCAGATACTTCAAGAAGGTGGATTAGTGTCACCCTCCAAGCCGAGGTGTAAACTCTGCAGGTCCTTATATTATATAAGGACTTGGACATGATCAAAGGACAATGACTTTTGTCCATATCCGTGTACATTCTTGACAACGCTCCCATTAGGTATTGGAGGACATGTTTTGGGTACATAAGAACCCCCCCAAGCTTTATTGATGAGATGAGAGGGTATTGATTTAGTTCCGGAGCTTAAAAAATGTCCATGAATTTTAACTTGATACCAAGGCGTTGTTGAGACTCTTCACCTTCTTAGGCGATGGTTCATCTCTCAAGGCCAGTGATACAAAAGCTTGTCGTCCGAGGTCTCATTTGCCTGAGGTGTTAAGGAATTTAAAGCCATTAAAGGTGGGTAAGAGTTACACGTAGCACTATAACCTAGAAATATCATTTTAATTGCAATTCCATCCAATTATTATTTGCAAAAATCATAACCACTTGTAGCTATATAGTTACCCAAATAATTTATTTAGAAAAAGATTTAAGAGAATATAATTGAATGATAGAAAATCATTAATTTGATCTCATTATGACAACTCCATTGCCTAATTTCCAAGTCCAATAAAGTAAAGGAGGGTAATGAGCAAAATCCCATTAAGTGGAATAAAATCATAACATACTCATATAAGAAAATACACACACACACACACACACACACACACACACACATATATATATATATATATATACACACACACCATGCATTTTAATTATGAAATCATTTTATTATATTAATTATTTTAAATACAACTATGGCACATGGTAATTAACATTTGGCTATGTGCCAGACACACACTTTATTGCCTTTTAAATTGACTCTTACCTGAGTCCTATTGAGTTATCCCTTTTTTATAATTTACTTTATCATTTATGAGCGCCGATCTACTTACTTTGTCATTTATCTTTTTTACAGAGTTCACCAATCCCATTTCTTTTCACGGACTTACATCATCTGCAGTAAATCCCGCGACGATTGCTTTATTGGTCAATTATTTTGGTATAAGTTGGAGCCGTAACCTGGGGCTCTGGGCCCCTCTTTAATTTCTTGATTGCTCTGAGTATCTTTCTTTTGCTCATTAGTAATGTCTTTACACAATTTCATATTTTTAACCCAACCGATATGGCCAAACCGTCTAAGGTATAATCTACCTTGCACTTTCTTTATTTTTTAGTTATACACTTTAAACAAATCTTTACTTCAAAGGTCCTTATATTAAAACTTATTAACAATAGATTTAAAGTCTTCTTACAAATTTCAAGTTTTAGACTAACTTTGTAATTATTTCCAAATATCAAGGTCAAGTTTTCAATATTAAAGTTTAAGGACCATTAGTAATATTCATACTTTTCTAGGGTTCATTTTGTAATATGTTGAACTATAAGGACTATTATGTGAAACTTATAATTTTCAGGGGTAAATCTATAATTTTTGTAACTTTAAGGGTTGTTTCATTGTGCTGGTGATGAGAGTTCTTCAAGTGGTTCGATGCTTCTTAATGAGTTTTCTCAAAGCTGTGACGCATTTGACCTTACGGGACTTTCTAGGAATTTTTTGGGTAATTTTTGGGTTTTCTGGAATTTTTGTAACAAAATTTTTGGGGGACTGCCAATAGGCATAGCCACAGGGGGGTGCCTATCAGCATATGTCACGTACTCCTGGGCGTCTTGGGGGAGGTGAAAGTTCACATCCGATAGGTAGGTCCAGGGGACTGCTGATCGACATACCATTTAGTTATTTATAAAAAGGGAGCGACCCTCCTTATTATTTCACACCTTCATTCGAGTGAATATCTTGCTTTCTCTCTCTGGCAATCAATTTCGGGTCTATTTTCGCAAAAGAACTCATAGAGGGCACCTCAGGCAATAACTGGATGGCAATCGATGATTGGGACGACTTGGAATGGCGTGCCACTGCGCCACTAGTACTGGGAAATGAGAATATTTACGACAACTTCGAGCCCGTTCTTGATGAGAGGGTCCTGCTGTGGGAGCTAGCACATCATTGTTCTGCGAGGGTGAAGAACCCTAATGGCCATGTAAGCGTTAACTCTTTGTTCCATTTTTTTTCTTTTTCTTCTTATTCTTGAGTTGTTGAAGGGTTTTCTTGGTTTTTGTGCTGTTGACATAGCTTCCTTGAGCATTCGCTCCCGTGGATCGACTGGGATGAAAGAAATGTGGGAAAATATTTTTGTGGCTGTTTGATTGATGATAAAGGCTACTGGATTCGACCCATTAATGGGGGCTTTGGACGAGTCACCGCGTTACACAGTGGTATTTTTCGCCTTGAGCAAGAGGTGATGGGACACGACCCACACATTCCATTTGGGCATTGGGAGGATAACGATCACTCCTCTGGACGTTCATCAGTTGACGGGGCTGGAGTGTGAGGGCCAACAGATAATGTTCGATCGTACCTTGTTATAAGGACATTATTACATTTGAGTATGTCGTATATCACTACAATCATCGAAGACTTATTCAAGTTCAATCATGCGTCAAGACGGATCCAAATGTTAGTTATTCTTCAACAACAAGCCTCTGCGAGATTAATTTTGGTAAGGTTGTATTTTTATACCTTTACGGTTCACTTAGAGTGTTGGGATAATTTTTTTAGAAACTTTTCTAAGTGTTGAGGCAGAGTTTTTCGCCAAAAATATTTTTCTAAGTGTTGAGGCGGACTTTTGAAATAAAAAGGATAAAATTACTTTTTAAGGTCGTTCGAGCGACCTGTACAGTCGTTCAAGCGACAATAGGATCTCGCACGAAGTCTTATTCGAGCGACAACATGCTTCGTTCAAGTGACATACCAATTTTGTTAGAGCGACGCGCCGCCTTAAGATGTTTTTATTTTGCACCGGCATAGACATAGGGGAGATTTATAAGGACATTAGTTTATTATTCGGGTTTACATTTGAGCATGTCGTATACCTCTACAACCGTCGAAGACTTATTTAAGTTCAGACATACGTCAAGACGAATCCGAATATCAAGTATTCTTTAACAACAAGCCTCCGCGAGATTAATTTTGGTAAGGTTGTGTTTTTATACATTTACGGTTCACTTAGAGTATTTGGATAATTTTTTATATAGAGCATGTTAAACCTTTCCGTTTTCGTTACGAAGACCTGACGTTTCAGTTTCTACAAACACTGCAAATCGGCAGAATCCTTTGTCTTCTTCATTTAGGGTTGAAATACTTTTGTTTTCAATACACAAATCATCCCAATCTTTATATGAATTGTTTTGGAACCCAAGAGTATAATTTTGTGAAATTTCTTTTGTAGAGAAGATCTCTACTACTGATATAGGTGACACTTGAGGGAGGTGATGGGTTGACGTGACTTCATGTCAAAGGAAGTACTCATGGGTGTTCCTGGGCTGACTGAACTGCGGTTCTTGTGGAGTTGCTGCAGAATTCCATTGCTGATTTAGGTAACGCCCTATGAGAGTTTGTTGCGGTAAATTCTTTGTTGATTTCGCTTGTAATCATTGTGAGTATTATTAGTGAAATAAAAGGTTTTGCCCTTTGGGGATTTTTCCTGAAATTTGCGAGTCAACAATTCATATTTGTTTGTGTTGGCATGATCCACTACACCTAGATGCATGTTTTAGGGTTGAATTAAATTGTATTAAAAATTGACATCAACTAAATAAGGTTAACTAGGAAATTTGCGAATTCGGTTTAATCAAGTATCACACATACTTTCTCAAATTGGTATCAGAGCGGGTTTCTTTAATTTACGGAGTGATCCTTGTTTTTTGCAAAAATTCTTGTGATATTACTTTTTTTTTGAAAAATATGCTTTTTGAAAAATCGCAATTTTTTCGATGGAGCACGTATGAAATAGGATACCCCCCTTTGATGGCATGATTCAGACTTGTGATGATTTAAATAGTTTGAATTTGACGTTTGCGAAAAGAATTGATTTTTTGGAAAAAGAAAATTGTCATTTTAAACCCTCTATGGATCTTTTGCAAACGGTTTAAAATCAAAGAGATTCTTATCGTGAGAAATTTGTTTCCTTAGACCACGACTTTAGAAAACTAGAATTATCCAAAAAGGAGAGCGATGATAGAGTCCTATTTTTATAAAAGGAATTTGAGGAATTAAAAACTCTAGGATTTGTTTTTGTGCCAAAGATGATAAAAATATTGTAATCGATGAGTTTGTGGCACGTGAAGAGACTCTTAGGGATAAGTGTGCGTATTTTAAGGAAAAATGTGATAACCTTCTAGGAATAATTGAAAATTTAGAGCAGGAGTCCCTAAAATTGGAAGAGTCTAATTCTTTACTTGAGTAAAAAATTTTGGAGATGAAAAATGATTTGACAGACTAGAGTAGTGTTGGTAGCAATAGTAGTGGCTCGCAGTGTTCTCATATTTCACGTGTTAAAGCCGAGACCATTATTTATTTTAGAGGGTCAATCAATCTCAAGGACGTTAGAAAAGGTCAACCCATAGGTGTCTTTTCACCCGCTTATACATGTTCACATTGTGGTAGGAAAGGTCACCTTAGGAGTTTTTATTTTAATCTTAGAAGAAGTCCTCGAAAGTTGAAGTCTAGAGTTCTATTAGTTTTCGAAGCCCCTATTCGACATTTCACATCCATTTAGGTTAGGAAATCACTTTTAGAGGAGCTAGATGGTAAACTAGTTGATTCTCACATGCTTGTATATGATGCGTCACTTGCTATTTATCATGTATAGTTGTTTTCATGCTTTATTTGTCATACACTAGTTGTGCTTCATGATATATGTTTGCTAGTGTGATGACATGTGTAATTTTTATATTAGATTTTTATTTTTGATAAAACTTTTGAAGAAAGACAAAAATATTTTTGTATTTTGTTTACACCGTTTATGGATGGACATTTAGGATGACCGAATGACAATTTCATTCCATATCCATGTGACTGTTTGATAGTGTTTTGATATGCGTCATCATTTCATTTTTGTGCTTTACAATGCTTGGAGTTATTGAGATGCGATTTGTTATTACTACCTACTTGTTTGACTCATGAGTTCCTTTAATACACACTTGCATGGATTTGTTTGACTATTGTTCTTGTCTATCACATGTTGGTCGATGTGTTTTCATCTCAATTCTGTCTTTAAAATGAACCAAATGTGATATAACTTGACAATGAGAGTAGTGTATGTAAGAACCGTTGTTGTGAGTTTGTGTGATATATTTAAAAAACGGGGAAGGGCTACGAAAGATACTCATTTATCCTTTGCGATAAAACCACCGTTTAAATTGGACCTAGAAAATGTATGACACAAAAACAGAAGCCAAGGTCCAAAGAGGTTGAAAAGAGCCCGAAAAAATTTAAAGGCAATAAAAAAAATATATGCCAAAAGTGGGATAATTTATTTTGTTTCATCACCTCAAAAGAAAAATAAAAAGCATTATTATTTATGAGGGAGTTTGTATGGAATATAAATCGGGTTTGCACGTCCTTAAAAAGTCATGAAAAATCATTACATAGTTTTAGACGTTATTGGTGTGAAAATCATGTTTGACTTTTGATTTGTCGATTTGATTAATACGATGTCATCAAAATTCACATTTTTCGACACCTAAGGACGATTTTGAGATTCATTCGTTAGGAGTGCACATATTCATCATGCACATATATTATGCGTAATTGCATTAGTTTTCATATCGAATATGTTCACGCCCATTCATTCCATTTCTACAATTTGGTTATCTTAGTGTAAATTCACGGTGCGTGATTTTTGTAAAATTATTTTTGCATTTTTGTATAAAAAATTAAAAAGTCAAAAAATAGTTTGTGGACGATTTCAATTCCATGTTTATTTTGTTTTTTCTTTTTCTTGTCTATTTTAGACAAATAAAAAGGGGGAGAATGCATTATGGGGAAGTTTTACCTTTGAGGGGGAGGTTTGATCATTGATTGATTTATTCTTATATCATTTCAAACTCGATGCGTTACGAAGATATTTGCTTTGTCTCATGTGTGTAGGTACAAAAATTGAAGATCATTCGTTTGCACACCCCGATGACTAAGGCTTAAAGATTTGAAGTTGAAGATTTTGAAGAAAAGTTTTAGACTTACATGTGTTGTACCTTTTCAGTTTTGGGTTCATGGGAGGGTATTATATTTGTATAGGCATTTTGGTTTGATAATTCAGATGTTTTTATTTTGTATCGGCATAGCCATAGGGGAAAATTTATAAGGACATTATTTTATTGTCCGGGTTTACATTTGAATATGTCGTGTACCGCTACAAACGTCGAAGACTTATTCAAGTTCAGTAATGCATCAAGATGGATCCGATATCAAGTATTCTTCAACAAGAAGCTTCTGCGAGAATAATTTTGGTAAGGTTATGTTTTTATACCTTTATGGTTCACTTAGAGCGCTGGGATAATTTTTCTAAATTTTTTTCCAAGTGTTGAGGAGGAGTTTTTCACCAAAAATATTTTTTAAGTGTCGAGGCGGACTTTTGAAATAAAAAAGAAAAAAAATATTTTTTTAAGGTCGTTCGAGCGACTTGTACATCCGTTCAAGTGATAATAGGATCTCGCGCGAAGTCTAGTTCGAGCGACAACTTGCTTCATTCGAGCGACATACCAGTTTCGTTCGAACGATGCGCCGCCTTAAGTTTTTTATATAACACATGTTAATCCACTCTGTTTTCATCAAGAAGACCTGAGTGTTAGTTTTTGCAAACACTGCAAATCGACAGAATCCTTTGTCTTCTTTATTTAGGTTTCAAATCCTTTTATTTTCAATTCACAAACCATCCCAATCTTTATCTGAATTGTTTTGGGTTCCAAGAACACAATTTTCTAAAGTTTCTCTTATAGAGAAGATCTCTATTGCTGATGTAGGTGCCCATTGAAGGAGGTGCTGGGTTGACATGACTGCGTGTCAAAGGGAGTGCTCGTGAGTGTTCCTGGGATGACTGAACTCCGATTCTCATGGAGTTACTGTGGAATTCCATTGCCGATTTAGGATGCAGCCTATGAGAGTTTGTTACGGAAAATTCTTTGCAGATTTCTCTTGTAATCATTGTGAGTATTATTAGTGAAATTAAAGATTTTGCCCTTCTGGGATTTTTCCTAAAATATGTGAGTCAATTCATATTTGTTTGTGTTGGCATGATCCATTACACCTAGATGCATATTTTAGGGCTGAATTAAATCGAATTAAAAATTGCCACTGATTAAATAAGGTTAAAATGGAAATTTACGAATTCAGTTTAATCAAGTATCACACATACTTTCTCACCTGCACGTTTTTGAGGTGGCAGTACGGGCTGCCTTGGGTGACATAGGGAAGATTGTGTCAGGAGACTTTGTCTCCATATCGGCGCTGAAGGATACCGTACTATCTAGGTGAATTGATGAGACCAATGGGCGGCAAGTGAGGCAGGCAACCCTCTTATTTATTTTGCTTCTATTGGGAGGGTTTGTGATGGCGAAGGATATTGTTCACCTCTGGTTTCTTTCGTTCCTTAGGATCATCTCAGAGATCCATCTGTATGACTGAGGGAGATTTAACTAACATGCCTCTATGCTTCTTTAGATGCTTTGAGTCGGAGTTGCCGATAGACTTTCATCGGGCCGACATATCTTTTGATGGTAATCTTTAGATTTTATTTTCTCTTATTTTCCTACAGTTTTTCCAGTTTCATTCCTTTTAACATCTAGTATTGTCTTTTGCAGAAGTGGTTTTATGAAGTGATTGAAAATAACGTTAGGAATATATCCCTAAAGGCACGCGAGTCGGGGAACTTTTCCAGTATGTACAGGTGGAGGAAGTCGAACAGGCGATCAAACTAGTCCTTATCTTTGAAGAATTTATGGGTGGAACTGAACGCACGGACGGATAATCAGGTTAGGATTCTGCTTCTGTGGTTTCAACACTTTGTTTAATACTTGGTAGATAACTGATTCTTATTGGGGAAATAGGTTACCTTCTACCCCTAGCGTTTGTCTTTGAGGGCTGTGGGGATCACGGGCATGCATGCCCAGATGAGGAGGCTTTTGGTGCACGAGTTTGGGTATGTCTGGCTCCTAGAGAGGGTTGTGAGACAAGTGATGGAAGGTGGGATGGAGGTTCCACTGTCGTCGCCCCAAAGTGTATGAGGCGGGTGAAGGATATGTCCGACGAGGCGAGGGTGACAATGATTGAGGGAAATCCCTATACTCACTATACTGATATGACGACAGGCTTTGACTACCTGGTCTTCACGACCAACTGGTTGATGCCGTTATTTATCTATGAGTTTGAATAATATGCCTCCACCTAAACGAGATCTGAGAGAGGTATCAGCGTGCCAGCGACATCGGCCCGTGGCATGGGAGGAGGTGCGATAACGGCAGTGGAGGAGGTTCCTCCTATCATATTCGGGTCAACTGTGGGTAAGTGGTCTCGGTGCATCATCGCCTTTATGCAGAGATAGGAAACTTCAAGGGTCATCCCGAGGAGGCTTTCCGGAGATATATATGGATTCTTTTCTTCATTTATATTTCTTCTTTTTTATTTTCTTCTTCTCTTTATTGATTCGTCTACCTTTGGTGGTGTGGTTCTTTTTCAGACTATTCGAGTGTCGACGACCAGGCTACGGGACATTCAGGACTAGATGGAATTAGTGCCCGATTATGTGAGGAAGTCAGCTAGCTCCCACATGGTGCCACCATCTACGTCCTAGGAGAGCTCTAGTTTCAGGAGTAGGGGGTCTATATCATGTCATCGGGAGAAGCGTGTTCGTCGGGGCATCCGATGTGGAGGTTTTATTGGGTTTCTGGAGGGTTCGAGATGCATCCCAATTTGTCTTTTCTTTTTCTTTTCTAGTTTTCTATATGTGAAAAAAATAATATAATCATTTTTGACAAGTTACTATATAAGATGCATTTTTTGTTTGGTTGTCTTGATGTAGTGGCTTACTCTACATGCACTTTAATTTTTTTACTGAGATTTGATTTATTGCAAAGATAAGATAGAATAAAATAGAACAAATTTAAGAAAGACTCGAACATGGATTTTTACCAACATTTTATTTTTTTACAAATAAAAGTCTTTATTTGGGAAATGATATACATAAAAGAGGAAAGTAAAGAAGTTTTAAAAATATGTGGTGCCAATCGGCGTACCCCTTAGCTTGCCTATCGGAATAAGGGTCAAGTTGAAATCACTTCCTTAGCTTTGGTTGCACTCTCCGTGTACTTATGAGTACTTAGGATCAGAGGGTCTGGAAGCATCTCGAATTTCTTATCTTTTATGAGTGCTTGTGGGTATAAAAGGGGACTTTGATGGGGTTTTTTTCATCACCATAACTCAAACTTCTTTCTTTTACAATCTTTTTACTTATGTCTAAATGGCACTTCTGATGTCTGAAACTTTCGCGGCTTATCTCGAAGGCTTAGAGTCCATGTGCCTCTACAACTTTAATTATGATGCTTTTAACTTGCGCCATGTATCCTTATGGCATAATCGCCCTATAGATTAGTATATTCTAGAAGTGGCAGTACAATTTTGGTATCTTGAAGGGCATGTCTTTTGATTCGGCCTGAAGGAAGTGTGCCTTACTCGTGAAGAATTTTTTGCTACATTGGGTGTCAACTCAAGTGTTGCGGTAACTATGATGAATTTATCTTATTCTCCTCGGGTATCACTAGTCGAGTTGCTCCCTGTCTCTCCCTTAGCTGTCCGACTATTGGTGCACGGAGGATGTATCATCCTCCCGATAGTATTAAACTCCGTGTGCTGAAGAGATTTCACTGATAATGGTTTTACTTGTGCCATAGACATGAGATTGACTGACAGGATACTTTTGGTGACATGCAATATAACGGCTGACCCTCGGGTAGCTACGGTAGTGTTTTGTATGTCTTACTACTGTAGTCCAACTTTTGTTGTACTAACAAAGACCCTTAATGGACTGGATGCTTGGAAGGAAGGTCGGGGTGATTTTTTATGGGGGAGCCCTGTTATTTTTTGTTCGCGTGGTTGTCTGAGAGAATGCGCTTGACAGCCCTTCGGGTGTTCCTATCTTTTTTTCTCGATCTTTCTTCAATTTTGGCTCGATGATGGAGAACTGGGTGAATTAGCTTATAGAGCATGGGGCCAGAAGTCTTTGTTGGTCCATACCATGATGGTGCAATCTACATCCTATCTTAAAAATGGGTGATTACCGATATATAGGGTTGGTGGTCCTTCGTTAGACCTCCTTCTGTCTTCCATGGCAGCTTCTTCACCAAGCGTGGTGGGAAAAAAATCTTTCCTCCGCGTATAACTAATTTCTTTCTTATGTGGGATTTGATCGAGTCACTGAGAATGATATTGGAGCCTTTGTGGAAGTGCCACCGACTGTCTACCCATCTGTCTTAGTCTATTAGGGAGGATGGGTTTGTATATGGAGATTATTTGAAGTGGATGTGAAAGCGAGTGGTTGCGAAGATTCTTACTGAAGAGATTGGTCAGAGACGGCTTGTGATGGTCGACACTTTTGATGAAGATGTCATGGTTTCGTCCTAGCTGATTAAGGCTTATCGCCACATTGGGCGGATATGGAGTAGCAACTAGGATTGGTATTCTTAGATCCTTTCGAGGATAGGTAAAGATGAAGTGGGTCCATCCGATAGTTGAGATAAGTCTTGGGTATGAAGGGTTCATGTGGTAATGTGAAGCTTGTGAGAAGGTCGTGTAGGTTTTAAGATGTTTGTGAGAAGGTTGTTTAGGTTTTGAGATGTTTCTATCTTTATGAAGCTTGTAATGATGTGGGTTGCTTGAGTTTTGATGTTTTTGTGAAGCTTGTAAGGGAGTGGGTTGTTTTTCATTCCCGTTATTGATATCTCATGTAATATTTGTACCCCCCGTTTTTTTTATAATTGTATTTTTAATAAAGATGAATGATTTCAACGTATTTTGTTGTGTCTTTGATGAATTATTTTACTTGAACTAGCTATACTGATCTCTAAGGCAGACATAATCCTTTTTTTATTTAATTGATTAGGGAGACCATCATTCTCAGAGGGGGAAAAGAATAGCATTTTATGAGAGAGAAAGAACCGTGCCCATGTGTGTCTTATGGGTTGCCTACGTACCTCTGTGGGGCTTAAAAATTATGAGATTCTTTTTTTTTGAAAAGGGATGATTTCTGAGAGGATCAGGTCCTACATAGTTTCGTGTAGAGAGAGCAGAGGATTTTTTTAAAGAATATAAGGGGTGAGAAGACTCGTAGCGTAATGAGAGTTCGGACTAGGGTAAAATTTCTTGAGACAGTTCAAGTTAACTGGATGTGCTATTTCTTCCCCATTGAGGTCTGGGAGCGTAGCGGCACCACCAAACATGATTTTATTTATGATATAGGAGCCACTCCAATTGGGCTTAAATTTCCTTAAGGGCGAGATCTCTTTTTTGGAGATCGCGGCCCTTAACATTTTTATTGATTAATCGCGTAATACGATGATGGTACCCTTATACATGATATAGGGCTTTCAAACTCCTTTCATCTAAGAGAAAAAGTTCATCTTAATGATTTTGATGCCAATCTTCCTCACTGACATGACTTTTGAGTATAATCCGCAGAGAAGGTATTTGGAGTTCGGCAGGGAGAATTGCCTCCATACTGTATCCCAGAGGGTAGGGAGTAGCTACAGTGGGTGTTTTGATGGAGTTGTGATAGACCCAGAGGGGATATAGGATTCGGTCGACCCAGTATCTATAAGTTTTAGTCATCTTACTAATGATGGTCTTGAGGCTTTTATTGGTGGCTTCGATATTTCCATTGGTTTGCAGGTGGTAAGGAGAGAACTTGTGCCTTTGGATTCCATACTCATCAATTAGTTCTATGACCTTAGATTCAAAATAGAGTCCGTTATCTGACACCAACTCGTAGGGGACCTAAGTAGTAGTAGGTGATGTTCTTTCTGATGAATTTGGCTACTTTCTTCATATTCAGTATACGTATGACTCGACTTCAATCCATTTTGTGAAGTAGTTAATGACGACCAGGATGAATTCATGCCCGTTTGAAGCTTTGGGAGTGACTTTCCTATGATATCTATGCCCCAGGTGTAGAAGGGCCTAGGTAAGTCATGTTGTACATCTCCCGAGGAGGCAAGTGATGAAGGTTAACAAATTGCTGACATTTGAGGCATCTTTGGACGTAAGCAGTGCAGTCTTGAACCAAGGTGGTCCAGTAATATCCTTAATGAATGATCTTCTTTGTAAGCGTGCGACCGTTAATCTGGGATCCACATTCCCCACTGTGGATCTTCTATATCATGTCTTTGATCCCAACCCCTACTATGCAATGTAAGTGGGTTCCATTAAAACTCCTTTAAATAGTGCCTTATCACAGACAATGTACTGAGCATCCAGCGTGCAAAGGGTCGCATGGTCTTTCTTATCAGCATCTCGGGGATACCTACCATGTTTGAGAAGGTGCCAAATGTCATAATACTATAATCCTTACATGTCTGAATCTTCTTCTGTAATGAGCTCAATGCGATAGTAGTGAATCGGTGTAGCCTGTCTCTGGATTCAAAAGGGAGCCATTTTTATCCCCTCAGGCATGTCGACCATAATGGCTATGGTAGTCAGCGCATCATCTAGGCTATTTCTTAATCGAGGTAGGTAATGGAAGGTGACATCTTTGAATTGGGAGGCGAGCACTTCTAGGTGAGGGTGGAAGGGTAGGATCTTCTTGTCTTTTACTTTCCATTTCTTGAGGATTTGTCACATAATGAGGGCTGTGTATCCATAGTTACATAGTGTCCATACGTTTGACTCGTTTCTTAAGGGTGATCTTGAGCCCTACAGTACATGCCTCATATGTTGTAATGTATTGGTGCAAAGGAAATCTAGTTTAATGGCAATGAGATTGTGAGAATTATCAGGGTCGAACGGGAGTATCCCAATGTCACACCCTTTCTTATTTGCAGCTTTGTAGAAGAACATCTTCCACCTGAGGTCCTCATGAGAGTTGTCGAGTATGTCTTCGTCCAAGAATTCATAAATCCAATGCTCGATTCCTCCATGGGATTATCGGCAAGGTAATCATTGATGGATCTCTATTTTATAGCTTTCTGTATGACATGAGTGATATTAAATTAAATCGGCAACATCATCCAGCGGTCCATATGACAAATAAGGTGGGATTCTCCAATAGGTATTTCATTGGATCCATTCAAGACACCAGTTTGATAGGAAATGTGAGCATGTAATGCTAGAGCTTCCATGTGACCCAGACCAAGGTAACACACGCCTTCTCTAATGCGACATAGCTTACCTCGCACCTGGATAGATTTTGACTGGAGTAGTAGATTATTCTCTGCTTATGATATTCCTTATTGTATTGGGCTAGTATATCCCCTGCTACAGTGTCAATGGTAGTTAAGTATAGAAGGAGGAGGAGACCTTGCTGTGGAGGCATGAGAACCAAAGGTCAGGTGAGGTATCGTTTGATCTTATCGAAGGCTTTTTGATATTTCTCATTTAGAACTTTAGTTGAGTCCTTTCGGAGAAGTTTAAAGATAGGCTCTCAGATAGAGGTCAGTTGGCTGATGAACCGACGGATATATTAGATCTTACCCTGGAAGACACACACTTCTTTCTTCATCCAGGATGGTGGCATCTCGAATATTACTTTTTATTTGGAAGGGTTTGCCTCATTCCCTTTTTCGCTAACCATAAATCTGAGGAGTTTGCCCTTGGTGACACCGAAGATGCATTTCTACAATTTGAGTCACATCTAGTACTGTCATAGCCGCTCGAAGAATTTCCTCAGAATAGGAATGTGACCTTCTCGAGTCTTAGAGTTGATGATCATATCGTTAACATAAAATTCAAGTTCGTAGTGGAGAAGATCGTGCATGATGGTTGTAGTGCCCTTTGGTAGGCAGACCTATAATTCTTGAGACCGAACGACATGACTTTGTAGCAAAAGGTTCCCTATAGGGTGATGAAGGCTGTCTTATCCTGATGGTCAAGAGGCATCTTAATCTAGCTATACCCGAAAAAACCTTCAATAAATGATTTAAGGGCATGGATGGCAATGTTATTTATTATCATGTCGATGTTATGTAGAGGATAATCATCCATCGGGGATGCTTTATTGAGATCTTTATAATCGACATACATGTGGTCTTTTTCTCCTGATTTTGATACGGGGATGTTATTTGTAAGCCGGTAGGATATTCGACTATGCAAATGAAGCTTATGTTTAGTTGTTTCATCACTTCGTTTTCCACTTTGAGGGAACGTTGTGTCTAGAGTTTTCTTATTTTTTTCTTGACAGTTATGCTTTCTGGGAAGGTAGGGATTTCATGTTGTGCTATTTTCGGATCAATGCCAGGCATGTCGTCATAGGACCATATAAAGACATATACAATCTCATTTAGAAGCTATTCAAACTGTAATCGCTTATGCTCATCGAGGGTGGGCCCTATCCTAATCTCGCGTTGATGACAACGAGAACCGAGATTAATAACGATAGTCTTGTCATCGTTAGTTTGAAGGCAATTATGTTGTTTATTTTTTTTCCTTATTGAGATCAGTTAAAAAATGTTTATTTATTAAATTATCCTCGTTAAAAACTTGACTAGAATCAAGATATTTAATGTAAGGCATAACAAGATACTCGAAATCATCATTTATTTCATTGAAAATGTTTTTAGGGAATACAATGGTGAGGACCTCATCGAAGGAGTTATTGTTCATAATTACATCAGAAATAGGAGAAAAAACAGTAGATTCGAGTATTTATTGAAAAGTATGAATAACGGGGTTCATGTTGACTAGTGCAAGCTGGACATGAATGGCATGCTAATTGAGGATGGATGCATCGATAGCGATAATCTTCTCGGACGGGCCAGACAGTTCGACTTTCAAGTAGATCATGCAGAGATTTAGCCCCAGCATATGCAGGTTGAATGACTCATCAGTGTCCTTGGCCCCAAATTTTTTGTTACTTTCCATGACTTTTGGCTATTAGAGGCTCTACCTTATGTTTTTGCCTTTCATCCTAAGCGACTCTATCTTCGAAGAAGATCTCCAGCTCCAGTTTTATCTTTTTCTCGGCAGGGTCATACCACGATTCAGGGAATATGAAAAAGGGGAAATCATCCCCTTCCTTGACAAACCTCCCATTTAGGGTGTCTCCTGAGTTTATCTTCTTACTTTCAAAGCTTCTTTTCTGATATGAGCCGGCAGAGTGCCTTGAGTTTAGTCGTTGATAGTTAGTAGCTCAGGCCGCATGGGGGGAAGGCATCCTTCATGACTATTCCCTCGAGAATTCCCTATTGGGCATGAAGGGCATATTTTTTGAACATCTGAATTAAATTGACATTCCCATGAGGATTGTGCTCTGGACACACTCAGTATTTGAAATTGTCCCCAGTTGGGAACAAAAGTGGGTCGTTCGTAAAATTGAGAGAAACATGTCATTAGCCCTGTGCTGAATCTTTATTATTGGGTTGCGGTTGCTCGTACCATATAAATTATCATCATCCCTGAGAATTATGATGACTTGACCATTGGGAAAAAAACTTTAATTTCTACTGGAGATAAAAAAGATACCCTGTTATACTGTGGAACAATGGGCGGTCAAGGACCAGGTTGAAGCCAAAGGGTATGTCAATGACTTAAAATTATGTCTGAGGGCGGATGGGGCCAGCCCCTAGTATAAGCTTTATGAAACCCATAACTTCTCGTTGAGTAATGTTATAAGCACGCACAACGGTGGATGTTGAATTGAGATAATTGACTTTATCCCCAGGTAATTAAGGGTTCTGAGGGGGAAAACATTGAGGACGAACCTGTGATCTATAAGTGCCAATGGAATCGTCTTCCCCACGACTTTAACGAATATTTTAAGGGCGTAGTTGTGATCAAGACCAATATTTGGAATTTCCTCTTTGAATAATGAAAGGAGTCTTGTAGCAATTAGGTACCCGACTATATGCACTGCTTTTTCAGGTGTAGTTATGGGAGGAGCCGTGGGTCCCGTGAGGAGCTTTATCAAGGGATTTCTTTATAACTAGGAGTACATAAAGATATCCCATAGGGTGATGTTGGTCTGAGTCTTTTTGCGTTGGTCAAGAACTTTGCTTTCTTCATCTGTCATCTTTGGCATCGGGAGTTCCTAAACGACATCTTTTTCGTTATCTATTCTCGCTGACGGAGGAATTGGATTTTTATAATATCGCTCAGATCGGGTCATGTAGTTAACTAATGGAGGGAAGAATAAGAACCCCGTATCTTCATATACTTTAGGTGGTATGTATACCTTGTTGACCTCCTAACAATTCTTTAAAGGAGATGATCCCGCACGAATAAGCGACTGAGATAACTTCCCTATAGTTTGATTTATCATTTGAGTTATCAAAATTATACCCTTATTCGGTGGCAACGATATCGTTTTTCCATAAAAAATCAACACACTTAATAATCTCTGTCTTTATCATACATATCTTCCCATTCAGCAGGGAAGTGATGGAAGGAAGGGACCGGTCGCCCTTGGAGTTTCAGGATCATGAGAAACTTGAAGACAATGCATATTTCTCACTTTTAGAGGAACATATCTGACATAACCTAACCGTGTCATCTAGGCTGAACACTTTCACAGGCACAACCCATTCATCAAATTCTGGAGCCCACTTATAGGTTTTCATAAACAAGTAACTGATCTTCTCACAGTAGATGGTCATCTCTAAAGGAAATTTCAGCCTGAACTTCTGAAGCTGATCTAGAATCATAGGTAGTTCCATGCCTCCCCATTCTAAGCCTATACGAACGGTCATACAGGCTTGGGTAAAGAGTGATAGAGCTTAATTAGTAGGGTTTATAGGATACAGGAGAAATGAATGATATATTTTGAGGAGTTTAGGTAGATTGGATGTTTCAATGGGTTTGATTTGGGTTGATGGGTCGAATTCTAGATCTCTTTCTTAAAGGATGTCATCCCAGTTATGTGTGTTGGGAGAAGATGATGAGGGTATTAGGCTTAGTATTGGACAGTAGGGCAATGATACCCCTATCTATGAGGCTCTAGATAACATTCTTAAGATGGAATCATTGATTAGTGGTATGCTCAAAGATTTGATGGAAGTCACAATGGGAGCTATGTTTGAAGTTTTTGGGAAGAATATATGACAACGATCAAGGTTCCAAAGGTTTAATGAGATTTCGGGCAAGAAGGACTTAATAAACTTGTGACCAGGGAGAATGGAGGTTAGTATACTCTTTTTTGGCAGGCTTATGATGAATTTTAGGTGTCCAAGAAGTGTCAGGCTGGGATAAGTTATTGGTGGTTGAGACTGAGGTGCTGGCCGACTTATCATATTTTTACGACGTGTACTGTCCGGTTAGCCTTTTCGATTCAAGCTCTGCTTTATGAGTTGCGACCATTTCTTCAATTTTTGCTCCAACCTCCAGGATGGATTTAAATTTGGGGTAGTATTAACCTCCCATTGAATCTCCGATATGGGGTAATAAGTTCTTCTTCACTATGCCTACCTATTCTCCTTCTTCTTTTGACGGTCGATTGGTCAGGGTAGCTGATTTCTCTCTAAAAAAGTGGGGTTTCATGGAATGATTCATATATTAGGCCAACCACACACAAATTCATTATTACCAAATTTTATCTTTTAATTAATTTTGTGTGCATGCAAAGATGTGGTCTAAGTTATATACGTCAAACCAAATAAGCAAGTACGCGAATAAGTAAGGAAAAATCCTTAAAAAGGGAAAAACCTTTACTCAGCATTATAGAGTAATTGACAAACACAGTCGATTTACAGACTACTTAGAACGAGTAACTATAACGTGTAAAGTCTTCAATTTCTTCTGCAAAATATGGCCCAATCCATTGTCACCCATAGGAAGCGATCTTCCTTCGGTATTCACCGATTAACCTTCTTCATCTTCTGCAGTGAAACCTCGATTCCACAAGTCCTTCATAGAGAGGGACTCTACAAGGGTTTATGCAAGGTGTATGAAAACTAAGATTTCATAAACTCACAAATCACACACAGGGATGTACGATTTGGAAAACAAAAGGTGTTTTTGGAAAACCAAATATGAGAAACTTTGGAATAAGTATTAGAATATTATTTTCGCCAAAGTTCATCAGAAATTCTAAAAAAATAGGTTTTTATAATAAAATCACTAATTTTGAGGTGGTAGGGTTGTTCGAATTGAAACAGTATTATCATTCGAACTATATCCATATTTGTTCTATTGAAGACCCATTCTCATTCGAACTGCCTTGTAGCGAGCTTCTAAGGACCAATCTTTATCAAGGAAGAGATATCTCATTTGTAGGTCATTTGATGGTGGTTCTAACGAGACTGCATATCTCGTTCGAACGAGACTCAATCTTGTTTGAGAAATACTAAAAAACTTTCTTTTTAAATTCTTTTAGTTAAAAAGCTTCAGTTTAAAAGTTATACATCCCAACATATAATTTAAAAAAGTTCATGAAAACCACAAGTTTAATATCTCCATGAAGTGTTGGTGATGAACCATAAATGGAGCTCGATCACTAACATATCTTCGAATGAAATTGGAGATAATGCGGATGTTTGGTTTGAGATTTCGGTTTGTAACAGGATACGCCAAAACTATGAAAAAAACCTAAGCTATGAGCAATTATAAAATCTTGCTCTTACACCCTCTTCATCGTCTAATGAAGCTACTGATTGATTCCCCCGGGTTCTGTTTGATTAGTTCTAAGTCTCTATGGGTGACTTCTAACTCTTCATTACACTTTTACAGTGTCATGAACTCTCTGGATATATCTTCCCAACTATGGATTATGTACTCTTCGAGGGACAGGAACCATCCGAGGGTACCTTCCTTGAGGGTTTGTTGGAATATTTGGGACATTACCTCCTCTGAAATCGAAAGAAGAGTCGTGGCACAATGATATATGCGTAGGTTCACAATTGGAGGCCCACTACCTCTGAACTTCTCAATGTCTGGGATTTTAAAATTCTTCGATAATTAGGCCTTGAGATTGGGAAACATGTGAGTGTAGTCATTGCATTTCCTTGAGATCTTGAACTGATTGAATCTCTTAAATAGCAACCTAAGGTTTTCCTTAGAAACCTGGTAGATTATCCCTGGTTGGGAAAGATTTGGATTAGTCACTGGGATGGTGATGACCCATTAGCAGGTGGGGCATGCAGAGCTTGCTGATACTCTTCTGGAACCTATACCGGTTCAGGAGCAGGTGGGACCATGGCACGAGAAAAAAGGATTACAGGATCAGGAGCCTCGAGAGTTTAAAATCGGTGTCGTTGTATTTCCTGGACTTTTGTCTGAAGGTTTTCAATCTTAGCACCGAGCTGGGCAGTGATGGTCATAAGATCTGGTTGGGCGTTCTCAGCCTGGTCAATATTTTTCATGAATAACCTGCGAAGAGATAACTCGAACTCTATACAAGAAGTAGAGGATGCATCAGAGATTCAGGGTGGTTTGACAGAAGACCGTAGCCAAGAGGGAACCATGAAGGGTACACGCTCACACATGAGAAAAAAAAAATGATTTTTAGGTTTATTTTGAGGGAATGAGGAATATTTTTGTTATTTTTTTTAAAGAGGGAAAAAATATTTTTTGTATTTTTTTAAAAGAGGGAAGAAAAATGTAAATACTCAGTATGGTTATTATTATTATTATTTAGTTCCACTTATATTAAATTTTTCCTAGGATGCAAAAAAAATTCTGAACCGGACCCGACTAAAAATGGGCGAAATAGTGCAAAAATTTGGGTTATATGGTGACCCAAAATTTTAACTGAGTTTCGCGTTGTAACCAACACACTAGGTATGAGTGTCTAGGGTAGATGCCTATATGAGGTTGATGCGATTGGTGAGTTCGTGGAAGGACTCCTCTCTTTGGCCTAACTTCCACGATATACCTCTTGCCTATAAGGAAATCATTCATTAGTATGTGTGGACAAGCCATTTGATATACCTGAGTGTACATGAATTGCCTCAGGATATACCTCATGGAAAGAATATGTGTGAGAGCGAATTCTATATACTCAATGTACGTGAATGAGTTCCTTACTATATACATCCCGTTGGGAGTTTGATCAAGTGGTACGATGCGGGGGGAATCGTTCGATATACGTCAAAGGTACTAGGCCAATGGATGGTGGGAATCATATCGCTTAGGTTAATCGTGCCCCACAGGATCGGCACCAATACGAGACACATTT
Source organism: Sambucus nigra (assembly GCA_949130495.1). NCBI lineage: Eukaryota > Viridiplantae > Streptophyta > Magnoliopsida > Dipsacales > Adoxaceae > Sambucus > Sambucus nigra. Next base: position 539,690,087 of record OX422215.1, on the reverse strand, counting down.
TTTGTTAATATTACAATGCTCAAGTGATGTAACGTGCTAGAATGCACGAGTCTTAATTAGTATCTTATGGAGTAGTTTACATATGCAAAGTGAGAAAAATATTACCACTATGAGGGATAGCATAAGATATACAAGTGGCATGGGATAAGAGGGATAAACATGAAGAGTAAAACTAACAAGTATGTACATGGAGCATGGAGATTATAGAAGGCATGGTGATAGATACAAAGTGTGGGACATATATACACAAGTGAGCGGGGAACACGTGCTAGGGGAAAGAGTGACATGTGAATATGCCTGTGGGAAAAGGGAATGTGGATATATACAAGTGGGAGAAATATGGAAGTGTGTGCTAGTGTGATTAAGCATGGATATCTACAAGTGGTGTGTGGAATGTGTGAGTAAGCATGAAGCTATATACAAGTGAAAAGAATGTGAGAGTGTGTGCTAGTGAGACTAAACACGGGTATCTCTAAGTGAGGTGAATTATATGCAAGCAGAAGTAAGTGGAGTGAAGCATGGTGAATATATACAAGTGAGTAAGGAGTGAAACGTGGTGACTATATACAAGTGAACTCGAAACATGTGATAAGAAGATGATATATACAAGTGATGAGAAAAGATCATGGTAGAGGAAAGATATATGATATGAACAAGGCATAAATACAACATGTAAGTATGAGAGTAAGAAAAACATATAAGTAGAGGCATATGTACACACGTAGAAAAGTAGAGAGAGAGAAGAGAAAAGGAAACAAAACCCTTCTGAAGTAGACTATAGTCCTATAAAAATAGTCCCCAGCGGAGTCGCCACTGTGTCCATCTGTGTCGGATTCCTCCGGCGTGAGCTTGCCCTAAAATGGAACGGAGAGAAAATTGGAGAAATCCCTCTCTCTGCGCGTGCGGGGATTAGAGTATAAAGGGAATCATCTTTTCGCCACTCGCACTGATATTCATGGGATTCCACGGACGAAAATCGACCGTCGTCAAAGGTGAAATAATGTACAAATGGAGTTTCCAACCTATTTTTCTCAAAACAGGCAAAAGAATGTAGTCGTCCCAAGAGAACGACATCACAAGACATACAGATGAGTATGAAACCAAAGGAGTCGAGGGTCTGGGAACCAAGTTACGGAATGGGTAGCTGTTAGGCCCTTATTATTCCCTTCCGATTTTTCATGAACTACGGTAATATTCTCCTTTTCTCCAAAATGTGATACGTGTGTACATGTGTGGGGTGTGAATAAAGAGATAAAGAGATCATCTGACTCACATCATAGTAAAGACGGAGTGGAATCATCCTAAGTAGTGTACAACAGAATAATATAAAAATCTAATGTGAGTGTCCTTCAAATCACAAATCACTATGAAGAAATGAGTGTGTATATCGAGCGGGACAGGAATATGTAGGAGTACGAGCATTCGCAATACTCCTAAACACATGAAAACATAAAGTGACTAAATGAGAAAATAGGACTCAAATTCCAAGATTGTCTCGGGATGCCTCGTATCCCAAAAGTCATCAAAGTCCACGTATTTTGATAACATGCAAGGGTGGGGTTTAACCCGTAAATCCTAAATTAAAACTTCCTTTAGTTTGCTTTTGGAAACAAGTGTAAGGAGTGTGTAATATGAGAAAATTCTAGTTTAGGATTTATTGAAAAACTCGATTTTTGGCTTTTTTAGATTTTATGAAAATAAGATTTGTGTGTACAAAACATTAAATATGGAGATTAGTTTCGAAGCGAAGAAACGAAACAAAAATACATTAAAAGTGGAAAGAAAAGTAAGTAACTAATACTAATTGAATGAGTTGTAAATGGGTAAGAGTAGACCTTATAGAGGATTTCAATTCTGATTTTGTTGTAGTAGCAGTTGATTTTTTAGGTGGTTGGATGGTGGTGAGGTCAGAGTAAAAAGTGCGGTGAAAGATGGATGGGATAATGTTTGAAAACATGGAATTTTGGCTCAGTGATTTCGAGGTGAATATTCTGAGTTTAGAAAAGGGCCCCATTGGGAATGAGGTCATGGTCCCCTTAAATAGTAAAAAAATAGGGGTTTAGGGTGTATCAATCATCATGGCCCCGACTTTCCTATCAGTACACCCCTGCCATGCTAGTGAAGAAAAGAACAACCTTCCGATCGGTAGGGGGTCTGGGGTGCCTACAGACAGTCCGAAACGGATTTTTTCAGAAAAATGGGCATAAAATGCAAATCGTAAGTCCGAATCGCATAAGGTTGGGACCTTAGAAAGGGTATTCATAGGCCTACAAGAATACATTGAGACACTCTTGGGTTCAAGCTTTGACCAAGTCAAACGAGGCTCGAAAGCACCCGATGGCCTATTAATGGGAGGTTCACGGAGTAAAAAGGCAAGTACGTGTGAACCGTGAGGCCGATTCGCATAAGATATGGATCGTTATAAGGGGGATTCAGAGACATGTGATATTTCTATGGGATTCACTTGGTTTGGAGGGTTGAACGAGGTCAAACATGGATCGAGAGTTCCAAATGGCCTCTTGATCAGGGTTCAAAGTAGAAAGGTGAGTACGCGTGAATTGTGAGGCTGATTCGTTCACGGTATGGTCCATGGGAAAGGGGTTGAGAGGCCTATAAGATTCCAATGATCTTACCTCTAGATGGAGGGGTGATCGAGGTCAAACGGGGCGCGAGAGCGCCTGGTGTCTACTGGACTAGGGTTCAGAGTAGGTGGTACGCACGAACTGTGAGCTCGATTCGTGCACGGTATGGACTATTGAAAATGGGATTTAGATCCCTATGAGTATCAAATGATCTTAGGTCAGGTTGGAGGGTTGACTGAGGTCAAATGGGGCTCGGGAGTACCCGGTGGTTTCTGGACTAGGGTTGAGAGTAAAAAGGTAGGTACGCAAACTGTGGGGCCGATTCGTGCACGGTATGGACTGTTGGAAAGGGGATACAGAGCCCTACGAAAGTCCAATGAGTTTTCTCTGGTTGAAGGGTTGACCATGGTCAAATGGGTATCGAGAGCGCCCGACAGTATGTGGAATAGGGTTTGGATTAGGACCTAGGGTTTTACGATGGGAGGAGTGTTAGGAGCCTAAGGAGGTAATTAGGGGGTACCAGGATGGGGTGTCTACAAAAACGCTTACATTAACTAAAAAAATTAACTTACTAATTAATTCTCTGCATAACTGATTAACTTATCTAATAATACCAATTTAATTTAATCTCGACAAATTCCACTCACTTATCAAATTTATACCTTAAAATCATTTTGAAAGTTTTTCAACATGACTTTAATAATCACATTTATTAATTTCCTTATATAAACCAGTTTACTAACTGGTTATTTAACATATTAATCTAACTTATAAAAATATATCTTAGTCTCATTCTTGAAATTTTCCAATACCACTTTCATAACTACATTAATTATTCCATACTTCTTAAACATTCATCTAAATATTATATTAATAATCTAACCAATACTAAGATAATTAGCACAATCAAATGTCATATTTACACAATCAATAACATGACTTTATCATAATTAATACTTAAGTCCTAATTAAGAATCCGAGTTATTATAAGATTTCCTTATGTCATTTATGTATTTCGCTTCGTTATGGTTTTTGTTATTTTCAACCATTAATCTGCGAAAAAACGAACCGAAAATTCCACTATGAATCTGAGTTTTTACGTTTCTCTTCCTATTTAGATTTATACTTAACTTTGAACGGTAACCCTCAATTATATTGTTGCGTATCTCCAAAATTTAATTGGTAGTTTTAATATTTGAACCATAATCAGCCATATGTATTGTGGAGGCTGGGTTCTTGTAACTTTTTATTTATGAATGTTTTGGTTGCAACTTCCAAATATATGTGTTTGAATGTTTTTTTAGACTTATTTGCTATAAGTGACGAGTTATAAGAATAGTAGGATAGATTTTTACGTTTTTAGATAAAAATGAGGGGATTTGGTTGGTTTTAGGTTAGGCAATGGAGGCAGACACCTATTGTTATTTTTCGTGTATTCTTGGAAGCATACCTAAGGTTTGAGTTTTTAATCATTGTGGTATCTCAAAATAGATACATCTGGTGTTTGTGATGCATGTCGCGATCTGTTGAATAAGGTTGTGTCCTTTACTTAAAACATCCATTGATTAGTTAGAACGTGAACCTAGTAGACTTTATTTCTAAGATTTTTGTACGGTCGTGGTCATCTAACTATGATGCTTCCCCTACTTTTACAAATTGATGTCACGTCTTATGAATAAATATTTTGAGGAGTGGTTGGAAAGTGTGTATATGGAATATCTTAGGAGACATGTTCCTAAAGTTTTACACATTTTACCTCTTTATACGATAAAACTACCTTTATTGCTTGCATACGACGGTAATGCAAACACTAATATTGATTATGTAACCTGTGCTGACACTTATAGGCATCAAGTCACTCCTTATCACGATTCCATGGAGATGACCTAAATAAGTCACATGGTTGAAGAATATACATGTTTCCACATTTAATTAAAGTCTTGTGAGGTCTGATATTGGAGAGGAGGCCTCGAACTTTTACAGTGATGCCGCGACTTCAAGAGAAGATCCTTCTTGTAGCACATAAGTAGCAGCCGGGGACAATGGGCCTGGGGCCTTAGGCTGCAACCAGGAAATGGACAGATTTCTTGCCATAATAAAATATCCTTATGAGTAACCATGAACTAAATTAATAACCTCTCGGAGACTTGTGAACTCCCAGAGTGAATAATTTGTTTTGTTCCATCTGCGAACCAAAGTCCATGTTACGCGATGCCTAATGACAAGATTTGTTTTTCGTGCTTTTGTCCTAGGATTCATACTAATTTTTCTTATCCCAATAAGGAAAATTATTAAGGTTGTGAACCTATCCCAATTCAAATTAACCCAAATGGTTGTAGGGTTATATTGGCTTCTACCGAGGTCTGGATGAAGTATTTCAAAAAGGATATCATGCTTGCACATTTTTTTCACTTCTACAAGACAAAAGAGGGATCTATGAACAACCCATGGTATTTTTATTTAAGGTTGCGGAGTGATTCTAAATACCTAATGACCAATAAGGCATCATTACCATGAATTGGAAGGGAAAATAATTTTACATCTCTCCTATGAGGAGTTTGATCTTGAGAGATCTTACAAAATTTCGCAAAAATATGGACGTCCTCCATATGAGGTAGCTTTGTGAACCTATATGCCATGGAATGTGATATTATGTTAACTAATTTCTGACTTATGTTTTTTTCTTTCTCAGTTCTTATTAGTTTTAGAACTAACAAGCACTAGAGGAAATGTATTGAAGTCGCGATCCATATCAAGGACGAAAAGAATAATTTTATGGATAGTGTCACTCTATGCTTTCTTTAGAGTCTTGACTAGTACCCAATTCATCTGGTTAGTTAGAGTCCATACAAAGAAGTTAATAATAAGGCTGAGGCCTTTTACTTTAACAGTCTGCGATTACTATGTTTTTTATGTTTTAATCTTGAACATCTTAATATGCAGGTAAATTCGGAAATGACACTCTCTCCATAGAGATAAACTAAGAACATTTATTGTACTAACTTTATGATCTAGGGGAAACTATCTAATACTTAAAGTATTCTCACATTAAGGGGAGAAAGAGGAAGAGGGGTTCCACCAAGCCATCATCTTCTATTGCTATGGATGTTGTGGCTTCAACCGAGGACACGACAAGGGGTGCAGGTCATGATACCCCCAGAGTTGAGAATGTCTTGGCCACTCCTACTACTGAATGGTTATATTATTCATCACTTGTCATGGATATGGCCATAAAATAAATACACTCTGATGATCTTTTCAATCTATATAGCCAAACTACTCTGTAGTCAACTCCTTGTTTGTTGTCACTCCTATTAGTAAAGCGACGGTTCAGTGGGGGCCGTGGTATAGACCTTAACTAAGGCCTCTGAATTTGGACTCTCCCCAAGACATAGAGAACATGGTGGTCCCAAAGATTAATGGGATCATTGACAAGCCAATGTTTCTCATTTATAGGATTCAGATGATGAAGTTCTGGCGAAATATCAATTATATTTTTTGCTGAAATAAAAATATTTGTTTGTGGATATTTGTCTGTAATTTCCTTTATTTTGTACTCATAATTCTTTTCTATAGGTTGTTGATGAGAACATATAATATATATGACTTACTTGAGTCCATATATATAGCAGTTTCAACTAGTTTGGATATCAAGACAAAGTAGGCTAGTTTTTATGAGTTGCTCTATCTCTCAAAGGTTCAAAGCAAGAATGAAGAAATCCATTCCAAGAAATCCTTAAGATCAACCTAAAGGGAAGTTAATTCTACCTTATAACCACTATAAGACACCTACACTGCATATTATTGAGTATGTGCATATGTTGATTTAAACACTTTAACTATATTTTCAAATCAAGTTAATTTCTTTATAACATTTTAAAATAATTTTTGGAATTATTAAAATTTGGTTTTAAAAAAGCGGTGGGGATAAAAGTTGGAATTTGCAGAATGTTTTTATTCAGTAAAAGTTGTGTTAGGTAAGATCTCAAAGTGGCATAGAATCTGGGGGGGGGGGGGGGGAGAATTTAGAATATATTTTACACGCATTTTTCACTGTGTAACAACCGAACTCGTGTTGGTACCTTAACGGATGATTTTGTGTTTTCTCTAAGACACATACTTTATATACAATCTGACTCGATGATCTTCATGCGTTTGAAATCAATACATGTGCAACCAATTTTAACCAATCACCGTGAGTTATTCCCACCGCATAAATTCAACCGTTAGATTGGAAGTCAACTGGTCAAGATTGATCCCAGTCGTAGGATTGCCTCTAAGGTTCAAGATCCTTCCTCAGCAACTATATAAACCCCTCAAGTCTCAGACATTTGAGACTTTTGGCCTTCATCCAAATAAAGATAAATAGAGAGAGTAGAGAAAAGATAGAGAAAGGAGAAGAGAAAGGAAACAAAATAGAGAGAGTAGAGAGAAGAGAGAGAAGGGAGAAGAGAGAGGAAAGGAGATAGATAATAAGAAAGAGAGACTAAACCCTAATATTTGAATCTCAACCTCTGAGTCTTTTCCTTTACTCCAAACACTAAAACCTTCATAGTTTCATACACCAAAAAACCTAAACCTTGAGAGTTAGATCCATTTAGGGTTTTTTTGACTTTGGTATTGGATTTGTTCGATGATTGAAGACCTCTTCAAGTCTTAGTTTCTCTCAGAACTCATCTCTAAGAGAATCTTGAGTTTCACTGTTAAAACTTGAGTTTTTTTTAAAAGATAAAATCACACGTTTATATTTTTATTCTCTTTTGGATCGTTTGTTGTAAATCCTTTCTGTTTCAAGAGATTTTGAAAAAGAAACTTCTGTTTTTCAAGGTTATATCAGATCTCTAGAACGTTTGTGTTTCTTGCTTTATATTTCACGATTTGTGAAATAGATGTGTACAAAAATTAAATAAAAACACATAGGACCTTTGCTAGTTTTAAAAGCAAGGTTGTTTTTCAGATCTGATCTTGAGAAGAAGTTATTTGTCAAAATAAGTTGAATTAGTATCTGCATGTCATATAGAACCTCTTAATTTATAGGAATTTGTCTGTATAAATATCTTGAGAGGGTGAGTTGCGTAAATATGCATGTAGTACACATAACAAATAGATTCTCACACATGAACACTTAGTCATAAAGGTTCTGTTTGAGAAACTTAAAAATTGAGAGAGTTCATGGAATCAGAAATCAAGGAAAAGGAGATCAAAGAAAAGGTAAAGAAACAATAAGATAAGATCAGTTCTAGTCAAAAAACCTTTGGAGTGGAGTAGCTCATGAAGGTATAACTCTGAACTTAGATTTAGGATCTTTGTGTGTTTGCTTTAGTGTCGTAACTTGAATCTTTATTTTAGTGGATATTTGGGTTGGGACGTAGAGGGCATCGTGAATGTTTCCTTTTATTAAGGGTTTTGCCACATTAAATACCTGTGTTCATTACTTTGGATGTTCCTAATTTCTTTTATGATTGGTACTGCGTGTTAGACTTAGTAGATGGTTTTTAATTTCTAAAACCAAAGGTAATCAACTATCAAATCTAGACTACATATTCAGAAAATAATTTTAAACACATCTTATGTTAATAATCGAAAAGAGTTTTGTCCAAAAAGTTTATTAGGAGTTTACTCAACTTATAATATTTTGTTATTAATCTAGTAAACAGTTTTTTCAGTTGAGGCCTCTATCGGCCAGAAGAATTGTTTTGAGAAAATCCTTTAATAGTTTGAAGCCTCAGAGATGAATAAAAAGGCCGAGGTTGATGAAGCCACGAGGTCTTCCTTTGAAACAGATAAGAAGTCTAAGTCCGAGACCTTTAGGTCCAAGAAGCAATAAGTCATGGAAAAAGTTGAGCGAATTCCACAACTGAGCAGCAGCAAGAAAATACTGCAAAGGTACTAAAATATTCTGAGGAGATGTACTCCAGTATTGAAAATAAGGCAATAAAGGACTCGTAAAAGAGTGAGGAATTTAAATTCTAAATCTCCTCTCTAACCAATAGCCATGTTAAGGCTGTGAAAAAGAGTATTGAAGATTACATCGTGGACCTAAAAAGTCAATTAGTGAACATGATGCAATACTGAACACAGCTGAAGAAGAGGTCGTGGACAAGTTTAAAATTTCTAAAGACTATTGGCTGGGCCAAAATGTGACACCCCGTCTAATTAAATACCTGGTGATCAGTCCTTTATTAAATTAAAAGTAATATATCCAGTTCGTTCATTTTTAGCATCACTGTCGATTTTTTTTAATATTTACTAACCACCTGGTATTTGAAAAACTGGTGTCAAATTTTAACTTTATAATTAACTTGCAGTGATTTAAAACAATTGAATAATTTAAATGTCACATTCACCATACTAAATTAACTAATATCACAAAGAGTGAAACATCCGAATCAAATAAGATATGACGAGAGTAAACACCCCTGTCTGAAACTTCAATACAATAATCCATAAACAAAACTAAATCCACAGCTACAAATAAATGAAGTACAAAGTCTCTGGAAACAACTACTAATAGATATGGGCGACATGCCCGACTGAGATAAATGAAAGGATGCATTTGATCTGAAAGAATTGGAGGTGCCTACCAAGTAAGTCATGCAATCGTCCACATCAACTGCAACAACGCCAAATGAGAATGAACTCCTAAGATGGGCCTCCCTATGGCTGGGCACCTAAAATTGTTTTTACAAAATAGATTTGGAAAATGGGTTAGAGCCCGAGTAAAACAGTTTAAAAATATTAGCAAGTATTTAAAATGCATAATCAACAGATATTATATATATGTTAGTTTTGCGGATCTCACTTGAGGTCCTCACCCCTCAACTAGTGTGCACTCCTAACGTATATTCTTAGCCCGTCCTAGTTATGCTACCCCGTCTAACTAGTTCGAGTTAAATATTTTACCATACCTTCTAACTCTTTGTGTTGACCTGTATTACCCATACAACAACTACTGATAGTTCTATGTTTACTAGACATTTATGAATTTTCTCGTTTAGGGTTAAGCTCCCACATATTTAGATTAATATAGATATCAGTATATTTCTCATCTACTAATCACAAACATTAGAATTAACTCACAAGTATATATATGCATGTTACTATAAAACTATATATATACTAATATAGCACCCCTAGGCTGAGCTGCGGTGCATGCATACTCTGCTATCAAGTCCCGTTACATCACGTACAAATGGAGGACTAATGGTCCAGGATCACTCTCGAACCAGAAATACAAATCACACATATTGGAGGCAAATATAGTCCTAGGCCTTTGGGCTACACACATACCAATGCACCCAAATGACTGGGCACACCCTCATTCACACAAGTGGTGCTCATCTCTAAGTTCTATTTTTTTAAGTTACAAGTCAAAAACCCCTAATATGGCTCATCAAGATAAGACGGTTCCCTTTCCAATCCTCCCGCTATAACAAGCAGCGTAGGTATGTCATACCCATAATAAGTCAGACATTAGGTAGTCACATATCCCATATATATACATTCAATTAAGGTAAGCCCTTACCCCTTAATATATTATGTACATAGTCTACACAACTCTCTTATAGCCTACGCATTATTGGCATATCGTTAAACTTCTTATTTGTATCAACTCGAGTGTTTCCCTTTATTTAGAAAATTACCGATTGTCCCTTACGTCTATTCAGTATCTATCTTACTCATTCCCTACTGGTCTAAGTCATCATTTCCATCAAAATCCCAGGACAAGATACCATTCTTCGAATTAAGTTTCCATTATTAAATAATACTTAATTAAACTTATTCCTTGCATCCCCCTCATGTGACAAAGTCTAATACCCAACATGTGCCTACTGGTATTTTTAAAATAACTCTCTTTGTTTTTGGAAATCATTTCAAAAGTTAATTCAATCTTTTTCCATGAGTTTTAATTAAAAAGGGAGAAAACTATCAGCTTCTGGGCAGCCGAATCGATTCTCCCTTGGACCGAATTGATTCGCTTGCCGAATCGATTCAGCCAAGGAGCCGAATCAATTCTCAGTAGCAGGTCTTCATCTCCTTCCTTAATCTGCAATTGGTTTCACCATTTTTAAACATCCAAACCTACATTACACGATCCCATACTCCCAACCAAACCTATCGAACATTATCCCAACCTATATACATGATTTCTAACGTTTTATAATCACCAAATCATCATGAACATCATATAAATGGAATTAGATCAAGAATTATTTCCCAAAACCCTAGTTTATCATGTATCATCAAGAACCTCTATGAAACCCAGATTTCTTCATGTTTAATCATCAGAAATTCATCCAACTCGTTATATAAAAAAAGGGATTAAATTCCAATGTTGATTAAACCCAAAACATGATTTAATTAACCAACTGAGTCATCAAAACACATGAAATTAATATATTAAATATCCTATTCTAACATGGATGATATATCCTTCATGAATTAAGCAAGATAAATACTTGCCTTTGCGTGTAGGTCTACATTCCATGAAATTGTTGATATGGTTGTGTTCCTCTCCCTCCGATCTACGCAACGGTGGTATTTTTAGTTCAAGAATGGTGTTGGGTCATCTTGGGGATCTCTAAGGACTCTCATTTTCCCTCCCTTGATACCCTCTTTAAGTTTGGTTCACATAACCCTAACTTCTACAACTCCTAATATGATTTACACTTATTAAATTCGTGGGTCTCGCTTCCTTAAAAATAAGAATGGCTAAAATAACCTCCCGGGGTGTCTATTTGGCCTAAAATTACCACGGGACCCAAACTATACCCTCAGGTACACTTTTCTGACTATCTTGTAAGGTCATTTTTCTCATGTCCGATATCTTACAGTTTATGTATGTCGTACGCCGCTACATTTGGCACGTCTCTACATGATCTCATACGACGGCCTCAATTCGAATTCTGGGATTCAAGCATTCATTATCTCCATCATGTGTCCCATGTCTGCCTCAACGACTTCACGTTCTATGATTTTAGGAACTTTATGCAAGTGGTACGCAAGAGAAGTCAAAATTGTGAAAGAAGTCAAGATATGGAAGTTCAAGGGTATTTTGGTAATTTTAAAAACATCATCTTGAGGTTTGGTCAACTAGAAAGATGTAGATCTTGCTGTAACGAAGATACTAGAAGAAACAACACCTCAATCCAAGCTACGGTGAAGAAGTTATGACCTTTTGAAAATGGACAATATTCCGAGAAAAAAAATCCCTGAAAAATGCTAAGTGTTTCAGCCCCATGCTCCAGCGATTTTCTGTGAACCAAAAGCAAAACCGGTTCGGGGGGCGAATCATTTCACGATAAACCCGAACCGGTTCGGGGTACCTGTACGCTGGCAGAGTTTCAAAAAATTAAAACTCTTTATTGGTTTCCATATAAAAGCCAACTTCGAGGGAGTTATTTCACAAGACTTAGAGAGACGAATTTGAGATTCCAAATACATCTAGTCTTCATATTTTTGAGTCCCAAGACTCATGTTTTGATTCACACATCTTTGCCAAACCTTTGTGAATCTGTTTGCAACATAAGAATACCACCTTGTGTTTGTTCAACCCTTGTGGAGAAGACCATCCTTCATCTTCATTGCTGCCCTCCTGGAAAAGGAAAGTTCCAGCCGTCGACATCAGAACTGATGCCTGCTGGTATTTCTGTATCACTGCATTTTCATTGTAATCTGTGTAACCATTTCTTACAATATTATAGTGAAAATAAAAGGTTTTTCCCCTTTGGGGGATTTTTCCTCACATGTGTGTGTTTGAATGTTCTTGCTTGATTTTATCATCTTCAATCACACATAGATGCATGTTTAGGACTTAATTGATAAAAACTGTGTTTAATTAAATAATTTTTTTATTTGAACGCACGCGCACTCCCTTCAAATTGGTATCAGAGCCAATTACACAACTTTACCGTGTAATTTTTCGCAAAATTTTTCTAAGATATCAATTCTCTGAAAAATTGATTTTTGAAAACGAGTGTGTTCGTAATGGAGAAATTATATAATAAAATGCCTGTTTTTGACGGGATAAACTATGAATACTGGAAATCCTGCATGAGATCTGATTAAAATCCATTGATGAATGTGTCTGGATTTTAGTTGAAAGAGGGTGGACTGCTCCCTCCGCCACTATTAATAACGTGACTAGTTTAAAACCTCACACTACTTGGACCGAAGAATTTAAATGGTCATCCTTTAATTTTAAGGGTTTAAGTGCTATTTCTGGATCTGTCACACCTGATGAGTTCAAACGCATAATGACGTGCACCACGTCAAAAGAGGCATGGGTATTTTACAACTTACCCATGAAATAACTAATGCTGCGAAAGAGTCTAAACTGCAAAATTTAACAACTCAATTTGAAACCATCACCATGCTTGAAACTGAATGTTTTGATGAATTTTATGCTAGACTGCCTGATATTGTAAACACTAGCTTTAATCTTGGTGAACACATTCCTAATGCTTGAGTTGTTAAAAATATTCTTAGATCACTGCCTAAGCGTTTTATCCCTAAAGTCACTGTGCTAAATTCTATGTGTAATTTAAATACGCTTAGATTGGAGGAACTTGTAGGAGACTTGCAAACTTATGAAATTGATATGTTTCCTAAATCTGTCAAACCTAAAGATAGGGGAATTGTACTTAATGCCCAAGAGAGAAAAAATGAGGGGTCGACAAGAAAGAGGGAGTCATCTAGAAAAAGAGAGATAGATACGTCAGATTCTGAGTGCGACTTTGATTTAGTTGATTTGACCTTAGTTGCTAAAAATTTCAAATGGCTTCTTAAATTCAAGAAAAATGGTAATTTTAAAGATAAAAAGAAGTTTGAGAAAAATAAGTTTAAAGAGAAAAATGAAAAAGATTTTAAAGATCCTCCTAAGAAAGAGAGTGAGAGATGCTTTGAGTGCGACGGTAGGGGTCATAGAGCTTTTGAGTGTGCTACTAGGCTAAACAGAGAAAAGAGCAAAGCTATCCTTATGCTACCCTTAGTGACGACAGTGAGGTCGAGTCGGTGGACTCTGGAGATGAGTCATCGCATGAGTGTAACTTCACCGCATTCATGGCTAGCCATGTGAGCACTCATAGTACTCCTCACGACGATGAGGATTCTGCTTCACAGGGACACGTCGACAGTGAGAGCGATGTGAGTGAGGGGGAGGATGATGCAAGTGAGAGTGAGAGTAATCTTCAATGTGCCTACGCTGAGTTATATAATGAGTCATTTAAAACCAAAAAGCATAACAAAGCGTTAGTTCTTAGGATCACCACATTAGAGGAAGATTTAGAAGAAGCAAGAGAGAGAGAGAGAGTCCTCCACCTATACTACCTTGAGAGAGAGAGAGTCTTCCTGTGTTGAGGAAGGGAGTTTGTTTAGAGAGAGAGAGAAACTTCTTGGAGAGAGAAAGAGTTGTTTTGAGAAAGAGAAATGGGACTTGACTAAACAAGGGGCTGGTCTTAAGAGTGAGATCCATTCCTCCCTGGAGACTCGGCAGAAACTTGAAGCCCTAGTTGCCCATCTTACTCATGATCTTGAGAGAGCACGGGAAGTCAAGGTACAAATCGAGGACAAATCTGGGAAGATGGAAAAGATGCTCTTCGACCCCGCTTTAGGTTTTGGTGATTGGCAGGGAATAGGTTATGATGGTGCCTCCACATCCCAAATTGCACCTAGACCAGCTCTTGAGTTTACTATGACTCCATATGGCCATCGTCAAAAACCACGTAGGAGAGTTCGACCAAGAAAAACAAACCCAAGTCCGCCTAAGACCGAGTTCTTCTGTACGTACTGCAAAAGAAAAGGCCACCTCAGGGAGTTTTGCTATAGTTTGGGTCGAACATGACGTACTACTGCTCCACCACATCAAACTGATGATTTTGCTAGTATGAGAGAGCGTGTTGAGTTTTTAGTTGCCATATCACAGAGTTTGATGGAAGAATTCCGACGGATGTCTTTTCCATCAGTGAATGCTTCTCACATCCCGGCTAAAACCAATAACAACAAGGGTAAAAAAAAGGTTACCACTACTTGGGTACCTAAGAAATATAAGAAATCCCTTGTTGTCCATGTCGCTCTCAAAGCACATAATAACTCACAGTGGTATTTTGATAGTGGGTGCTCCAGACATATGACAAGTGATGCCTCAATTTTACCTACCTTGAGGATTATACGGATGGTATAGTAACCTTTGGAGATGGGGGCAAGTATAGCATTGTAGGAAGAGGTACTGTAGAGTTACCAGGATTTCCTAAGCTAGAGAATGTTTTGTACATCAAAGGTTTGAAAGCAAACCTTCTCAGCATTAGCCAGCTGTGAGACGCTAACTTTGCCGTAATGTTTGATCGGGACGCGTGTAATGTCTATAATCAAGCCGGTAACCTTTTAGTGCGAGGGGTGAGGACATAGGATAATTTCTATGGGACTGAGCCCACTTCTTCACTTATTTGCAACAACGCCACGATCACTCCTATGGATCTGTGGCATCAATGTCTAGGTCATATGAACGTTAAGGATTTGACTCGCTTAACTAAAACGGACCTAGTACGTGGCTTACCATCACTTGGAAAGCCAAATTCCATGGTTTGTGGACCCTGTCAGTTGGGAAAGAAAATATGTTGCCCACATAGGCAATTTCATTCCATTACCACCTCTCGTGTACTTGAGCTAATTCACATGGATCTTATGGGTACCACTCGTACTCAGAGTCTGGGTGGTAAGAGTTATATCATCGTGGTGGTGGATGATTTTTCCAGATATTTGATTACAGGTTTTTTGAGAGAGAAATTCGTTGCTGTAGAGTTTTTAACGACCAAGTGCCGTGTCCTATAAAACCAACATAGAGTCACTATTAACAAGATACATAGTGACAGCGACACAAAATTTAAGGAAGCAAATGTAGATCTTTACCGTGATAGCCTTGGGATCAAATATGAGTTTTCTGCTGTGAATACTCCTCAGCAAAATGGGATTGTTTAGAGAAAGAATAAGATCATCCAGGAAATGGCTAGGTCTATGCTTCTAGGTCGAAATGTGACTAGGAGATTTTGGGCAGAGGTAGTGTCTACAGCATGCCACACGGTGAATAGGGTTTGCCTGCATCCACACACACTTAAGACGCCTTATGAATTATGGACTGGCAAGAAACCCAACCTTGCATATTTTCGTGTTTTTGGGAGTAAATGCTACATCTTTCGGGATAGAGAGCAATTAGGAAAGTTTGACTCCTGGAGTGACGAGGGAATAATGCTAGTATATTCATCAAATAGTAGGGCATACCGGGTCTTTAACCTGAAGAGCTCTAAGGTTATGGAGTCAATAAACGTCACCGTGCAAGATGACGAACCTTCGACGGTTATTGATCCTAACCTTCAGTGTGAGGATGAGGATTTTTCTGACAGTGATTTACTTGTCCCTCACCCACACTTTATGGACCCTACTCCTGTGTTAGGACGCACCTGTTTGGGCTCACAAGAGTCATGACCCGACCTCCATTGTAGGCGATCCCACTCTTGGAGTCAAGAGTCGTGCTCAGCTAGAGAACGTCATTAGCCACTTTTGATACCCGTTCAAAGTCGAGCCCAAGAATCACAAAGAATCACTTAAGGATGAACACTGGATATCTGCTATGCAAGACGAGTTGCTTTAGTTTAAAAAGAACAATGTCTGGGAACTTGTCCCCCGACCTAGTGAGATTAATGTGATAGGTACCAAGTGGATTTTCAAGAATAGAATGGATGAAAATGGTACCATAATCAGAAATAAGGCTAGGTTGGTCGCTCAAGGCTACACACAGATAGAGGGTGTAGACTTTGGGGAGACATTTGCTCCTGTTGCGAGGCTTGAGTCCATCCGCTTACTACTCGCCATCGCATATCATCTGCGCTTGAAGTTATATCAGATGGATGCCAAGAGTTCCATTTTCAATGGCATTCTATAGGAGGAGGTTTATGTGGAACAACCAAAAGGGTTTGAAGATCCTAAGTACCCAGAACACGTATACTATCTAAAAAAATCCTTGTATGGTTTTAAGCCAGCACCTCGTGCTTGGTACAAGATACTTACTTCCTATCTCTTAGCCCGTGGCTTCAAGAGAGGGGGAGTTAATATGACGTTGTTCGTCAGGAAAGATGATAGTGCTATTTTGGTTGCCCAGGTCTATGTGGACGACATAATATTTGGATCCACGTGCTCCCAGCATGCTCACCACTTTGAGGAGGAGATGAAAAGTGAGTTTGAGATGATCATGGTAGGTGAGCTTACTTTCTTCCTTGGTCTCCAGGTTTGTCAACTAGAGGATGGGATGTTCATCTCCCAATCCAAGTATGCTAGAGACCTAGTGAAGAAATTTGGTTTAAAATCCGCTAAGCATGCAAGTACACATGTGAGTACTTCTATCAAGCTTAGTAAGGACACTTTAGGCAAGGACGTAGAGCAAACCTTGTATCGGAGTATGATAGGTAGTTTACTCTACTTGACTGCTAATCGTCCGGACATAGCCTTTAGTGTTGGTATCAGGCATCCCTGAAAGAGTCACACTTACTCTCTCTAAAACGTATTATCAAATACGTGAGTGGGACTCTCTCATATGGTATTTGGTATATCTTTGATACCAATGACCGTTTGTCCGCCTATTCGGATGCCGATTGGGCCGGGGATGTAGATGGTTCTAGGAGCACTTCTGGTGGGTGTTTCTATTTTGGTTCTTCTCTTGTCTCCTGGATGAGTAAGAAGCAAAACTCCATATCTTTGTCCATTGCGGAGGCTGAGTATATCGCTGCCGAGAGTTGTTGCACGCAACCCTTGTGGATGAAACAGATGCTGAAGGATTATGGGACATCACAGGACACCATGATCATCTCCTGTGATAACACGAACGCGATACACATATTCTGTAATCCAGTCCAGCATTCACGTATAAAGCAGATCAGGATACGCGAGCACTTTATACGTCTGTTAGTTGAGGAGAAAGTCGTATCCCTGAGTTTCGTTCCCACCGACCGTCAGTTAGATGATATTTTCACGAAACCTTTAGATGGCCTTAGATTCAAGAGTCGTAGGAAGTCTTTGGGGATTTGCACAGTTGATTGAGGGGTTGGTCCATGTCTAGGATATGATGCTTTTTCATGTTCATATCATATGCTTCCTATTGTTAGTTTATATCATGTGTATTATTACTTTTGTTTCTTTATATATTTTTTAAAAAATCCAAAAAGATTTTTTTTACAAAAATTTTAGAAAAGCGTAAAAAGATTTTTGTATTTTTTTTGCACCTTTTTTGAATGAGCTTATAAGATATTCGAGTCACAAATTTCATTCCATTTATCCATGTGACTGTTTGATAGTGATTTGAGATGCTACATCATTTCATCCATGTGCTTTATATCGTTTGGAGTCTTTGAGATGTGATTAGTGATATCTTTATACATGTTTCACTCACTCCTATCTCCTTTATTTCACACATGCACGAATTTGTTTGATTATTTTACTTGTCTATGACATATTGGCTTGAGTGTTTCCATCTCAATTATGTCTATACAACGTACAATATGCGATAAAACTTGACAAGATTCGAACGCATGTTAAA
Source organism: Sambucus nigra (assembly GCA_949130495.1). NCBI lineage: Eukaryota > Viridiplantae > Streptophyta > Magnoliopsida > Dipsacales > Adoxaceae > Sambucus > Sambucus nigra. The sequence continues at coordinate 539,671,922 of OX422215.1, read as the reverse complement.
ACCGTTTGGTGAGACTGCGTGTTTATTTGAAAGTGGGGATGGGATGCAAAAGGTTCATTTAGCCTTTGGGAATACTAAGCCACCATTATTTTGGACCTAAAAAGTGGAGGAATTTTATTATTCGGGGTCCAAAGAGTTTAAAAGATCCCGAAAAAATTTAAAGGCAATAAAAAGAATTTCGTGCCAAATATGAGCTATTAGGTTTCACCATCAATTCTCCAAAGTTTGAGAATTTAGATTACCTCTATTCCAAATATAAATCTGAGGGAGTTTGGTTGGAGAATTTAAACGGGTTTGCACTTCCTTGAATGTCCTGAAAAAGCATGAAATTGTTTTGGACGTTATTGGTGTGGAAATCACTTTGAGCTTTGATTTGTTGATTTGATCGAGTCAATGTCTCATATTTTAATTTTTTTTACACCAAAGGAAGATTTTGAGTTCATTCGTTAGGAGTATCCTATATTCATCATGCACATATGTCATGTTTGTATGCATTGATTTTCCTATCGAATTTGATCACACCTTTAAATTTACGCTATCACTGACTTGGTTGTTTTGTGTCCTTTCATAGTGTGATTATTTGTTTATATATTCTGTGTGAAAATTTTGAAAAATTCAAAAATAGAAGTTTATTTCCTTGTGACATTCTCCATTTGCATTCATTTCTGCTTATCATATCTGTCTATTAGGGGACATAATAAAAAGGGGGAGAAAAATTATTATATTATCGGGGAGTTTTTGAGATTTGAGATTTGTCTTATGCATTCATCATAAATTGGTATCTATATTTATCTCATTTCAAACTCGATGCGTCACTTGGTATTTGTTTTTTCTCATGTGTATAGGTACTACATTTGATGATATCTGAATTACACACCCCGATGATAAAAGTTTTGAAGATTTGAAGATCAAACGATGAAGACTTATTCATTTGTATCTTTCCAGTTTTGGGTTCATGGAAGGGTAGATTTGTATAGGCAATTTTTTTATTTAATAATTCGGATTTTTATGTATGTACCGGCATAGACATAGGGGGAGATTTGTAAGGTCATTTTTCTCATGTCCGATATCTTACAGTTTATGTATGTCTTACGCCGCTACATTTAGCACGTCTCTACACGATCTCATACGACGGCCTCAATTCGAATTCCGGAATTCAAGCATTCATTATATCCATCATGTGTCCCACGCCTGCCTCAACGACTTCACATTCCATGATTTTAGGGACTTTATGCAAGTGGTACACAAGAGAAGTCAAAACAGTGAAATAAGGTAAGATATGAAAGTTCAAGGGAATTTTGGTAATTTTACAAACACCGTCCAGAGGTTTGGTCAACTGGAAAGTTGTAGAGCTCGCTACAACAAAGATATTGGAAGAAACGGAACCTCAATCCGAGTTAAGATGAAGAAGTTATGGCCTTTTGAAAATGGAGAATATTCTGAGAAAAAAATCCCTGAAAAATGCTAAGTGTTTCAGCCCCATGCTCCAGCGATTTTTTGCGAACCGAAAGACAAACCGATTCGGGGGGTGAATCGGTTCACGGGACACTCAAACCGGTTCGGGGTACTTGTATGCTGGAAGAGTTTCAAAAAATTAAAACTCTTTATTGGTTTCCCTATAAAAGCCAACTTCGGGGGAGTTATTTCACAAGACTTGGAGAGACGAATTTGAGAGTCCAAATACATCTAGTCTTCATATTTTTGAGTCCCAAGACTCATGTTTTGATTTACACATCTTTGCTAAACCTTTTTGAATCTGTTTGCAACCCAAAAATACAACCTTGTGTTTGTTCAACCCTTGTGGAGAAGACCGTCCTTCTTCTTCATTCCTGCCCTCCTGGAAAAGGAAACTTCCAGCCGCCGACATCAGAACCGACGCCTGTGGGTATTTCTGCATCACTGTATTTTCATTGTAATCCGTGTAACCATTTCTTACAATATTATAGTGAAAATAAAAGGTTTTTGACCCTTTGGGGGATTTTTCCTCACGTGTGTGTGTTTGAATGTTCTTGCTTGATTTTATCATCTTCAATCACACCTAGATGCATATTTAGGACTTAATTGATAAAAACTGTGCTTAGTTAAATAATTTTTTTATTTGAAAGCACATGCACTCCCTTCATATCTCGACCCTTTCGAATACATTGGCGCACTCAAAATGATCACTTGAAATATGAAAAGTAAAGTTATATTTTATTTTTGAAATTATGTCCTGACACGACTGACACACGCGTCCCAACTAATTTACTGTAACAGTCGTATTTCTCAGTCACGACAATTATAATCTTTTCATATCATTATTATTATTATTCATCCACTAAGTAATGTTGAATATAAATAAATATTAACCTTTATTTCGCTAATTAATATTTATTATCCACGGATTAATTATTCCAGTTTAATTTAATTAATCCCAATTTATCCTAATATAAAAGTCATTAAAAATACGGGGTGTTATCTTTGTGGCTACAAAGAAATGCGATCGAGGGTCACCAAGAACTTCCCTAATGCCAAAGAGGTCATTTTTAACTATCATTTCAATGACCATCAACGTGATGGGTGTGAGACTGAGCTCAGGGAAGTTAGGTAAAAATACTAAAGAGAACTGGTTGCGGCTTCTGAGCTTGATGATGAGGAAATGAAGACTGCACTGGAGGGAGATACTAAAGATGAAAGGAGGATGCGGTCACCCGGGCGGATGCCGTGGCCTAGATTTTTAGTCTTCTTTTTTGCAAATGTTTTTGTAATTTCCTTTTCTCCATATGTAATAAATTCAGTGATCAATGAAATGGATTTCCATACCTTGTATATATCTTCTCTTAAACATTCCACGACTTTTTAATTTGAACTTTATACTTTATATTTTACTTGCATGCCATAAGCCATCATTTGAAATTCAATCTTGTCTTGAATTTATTGATATGTGGTTACATGAGGAGACCTTGGTGCTTTGCCTTGCCCAAAGGTTTTGAATCAAAACTTGATGACTTGTGGGTAATTCCTCCCCCCCAAGCTTGTAGGTTTAGCATAGGACACTGTGTATGTTCATAGCATATTTTCTATGATCTTAATTTTCCATGGTCTACCATATGAAGCCGCGACAATATGATTGAAAATAAAATGAAAGCTTATTCCATCCTCCTACTAGGGGACTCCAGGCTAATGTTTTTGGTCCAATTTACCCATGTTGTTTGTTATTCTTATATGGCCATAAAGATATAGTTTAGGAAATGTTCACAACCAAGGATAAATGACTATTACCATATTCAGAGTTTATACATTTTTTAAGATCCCCATTTAGGTTCTTAGGTCTTCTCAGACTAGGCGTGTGCTATTTAGATATGCCCCAAGTCTATATCATTAGAGACGTGACACCTCATATATTTTAATAATTAGGTTGATCAAGTATATTTATTAAATCATATAGTCTATCAATTCAATTTAAAAATCATCCCTAGCATTATTAGAAAATAAAAGATAAAGATATAAAACTGGAGTATGACAAGATAAATCCCAAAAGATCTGCTAATGAAATAAAACCACCACCAACTAAACTATGAAATAAAACCGTACTAAATATCCACAAAAATTCCAATACTAATATCAAAAGATAAAACTCCACGGATACAAGCCACCATAATAAAATCCAAATCAACAACTGGAATAGAGTACATTCCCAAAACAGAAATGATAATCCTCCCACCTCTCCTAAAAAAATGTAAATAGACTTAATACAAAAGACCATAACCTACATACTCGTACCGGTGGTGAGACTGGAATAGAACTTGATACTACGAAAACATGAATGCTAGACAGGACGGTCACAAGCATCGAAAAAGGGGTTCAACAATGATGGTTAGGCCATCGCAAACTAACTATGCTACGCAACTCAAAACAGTTGTGTAAATAAATAATAAATCCATAGTTTATAATCTTCCATAACTCACGTCGTATATAATTTACCTCACTATTTATTGATTAACAGTTATAATTTCCATCATTAAATTTTAATATCATTATTAAGGATTGTGCACGTGTCAAACCCCCAGTCCCCATCTAGATAACTAGTACCATGCCATGCACGTACAAGAATAACAAATAAAATGAATCCCCATAATCACAAAAGTACAACCTCCACCATATACACCCCAAAATGTCTCCACAATATAAATCATAATATTGCCTGGCCCCTAGTCCACGCTGGGATCACTAGTTCCACAATACGTAAAACAAAATCATCCTCCACTACATACATCCCTAACACAACATAACATATATAAGTGTAATTTCCACCATATACACCCCTCAAAACAACACAATAAAATGTAGAGAAATCAACTATAGTGCTAGGGTTATACTAATTTTTAAGTTTCCCAATTAAATTACCGAATAAGCGAATAAACAAATTTTATCTTTGCACCAATTAAACCAATGTCATCTTGCCCTAAGCATGCATTTAGGTGATATAGTAAGAGTAAAATAAACATTCATAACACGACAATATAAAAGGAAAACCCACAAATGGAAAAATCTCGGACGACCCAACCACACAAATTCATTATGATATAGGTCTCATACAAGGACAAAATAGACTTACTCAACTGACTCGATGCCTTCAAGACTTGATGATCTCTTGGGTCCTTGGTCCTTATTCATAGTCCTCATTGGGCATTTTCCAATCGTAATCACAATACAGGCGCTTCCTACGTCACAGTATCCACCAATCTTACCAATGCCATAAATGGTTCCAGCCCTCAACCACGAAATCCACATTCCAATTCACAATAAACACGGAATCCACTATTCAAAAAATAACTCAACGAAGAGTAAATAGTCTTGGTTAAGACACAGGAGATCTCAAACGGATATATGATGTTGAACCGTAGATCTCAAACTATAGGTGTAAACTAGAGTTTGGGAGGCTCTTGATTTATCTTGAAAATTCATTTTCGCAAAAACTCTCTTAAATAACCTTGCCAATCCTCTTATTTATATAAAAACACAAAAAGTTGACAACACAAATTCGAGGTAACTCGTTCGAATGAAACATTATGTTCGTTCGAACGAGTTATGCATTATCGCTCGAACCAAGAATAATTTTTCAAACAACGCTAAACTCGTTTGAACTAGCTTCAAATGACCTTCGAACGATAACATTTTTCCTAGACATAAATATTTCACTCGAAGTTCATTCAAACCTCGTTTGAACAAAAACCAATACCTCGTTTGAACGAAATAATTATCTAGTTTGAACGAATTATGTAAACTCATTTGCACAAAAAAATCTAATGAATTTAAAAACCAAAAAATATTTTTATAAAAAACAACCCCAAAAACAATTTAAACTGTAAACAACCAAAAATGTATCCAGAGACCAAACATAATATGCATTCATACCTCCTGAGATTCCATGGACATTGGAGACAAAATTTGACACAAAACTCAGAATGATGTGATTGTTGCTTTACTTGGCTGCTACGGTCTTCAATACGCATCATAGGTTTGAAAAATGAACAAAACTCAAATCCTAAACTATGACTCAAAATGTTTTATCCAAATAGAATAAATCCCAATACAAACTCTTGAGTAGCTTTGTTCTTGTGAAACTTTGACGCGTCTTCGCTAAGCCCTGCACACTTAAACACCTTACAAATGTAAATAGAATATAATATATAAACTGCATATGAAAATAAATCCTACCCTTTTGTTAAACAGTATCCACCTAAGGTAAGATGCCTCCCTTTAAGATAAACATTCTCCCCCTTTTCTTTCAAGATTTGACAAAGGTAAAGGCATAATATAAATAACGTATTCCCCTTTAATAAACACATATGAACATAAAGGAAAACAAGCAATATCATGAGTTGTGAAGTGAAATGGCAACGACAAACAAACATGACAACACAAGCACAAATAATCCAAACTATGAAACTAAATGATACCAATGTAAACATATAACAAAAGATAATAATTTAGTCACTTCATATGCCAATTTGGTGAATATGGCAAACATTGATTAAATGCAGCGCAAGGACTCAAAACAATATATATATATATATATATATATATATATATATATATAACAATAACACATAAGCATATATAGGTATAACACACCATAAAATACATAAACCAATAACTTTCCACACTTGTATGGCATTAATGTGTCTAAAAGAAAATGGTGTGGAGTGAAGGGGACGTGAACTCGAATACAAAAGAAATATGTCCTAACCACTCGAGATAGCCCAAGGAATCCTTTTTGATAACATTAACTTATCAAACTTAGATTTAGCCTCAAGTGATAAATAATGTGAACTTGTAATGTACAAACATATACAATGCATACTAGCCTAGAAAATGTTGATGTTCTCAAATCAATAGTGTCAAACATGAAGAATGAACTAGGACTCATTGTGCAAACTCATTGATCTTCAACTTATAACACATTCAAAATAAATATATTCATATTTTTTCTCTTTTCTTTTGAAGATATCACACTTTTGAGATGAATACTAAATTCTAGCCTTGGAAATGTTTTCTTTCCTTTTGTGTTTCTTTTCTTTTTCATAGGCTCTTGACATTGGCGGATTTTCATGCAAAGGAGATTTACTCATTTCATAAACCTTTCTATTTCACTTTCATATTTTTTCAAGATAAAATAATCTCACGACAATAGTTCATACATGCACAAATCCCCTAATCAAATAGATATGTATTTGATAAGATTGATAGGAGAAAACCTCCCATAGATCATGAAATATAAGTAGTTAAAATTCAAAAGAGCTCGTGCAAGTGTGTGAAGAGGCATATAAAAAGATGAATTCATTAAGCAAATCAAATTCGAACAAATCCATGCGAGCATAGTTAAGAACATCCAAAGCATTGTAAATCATAATCAAATGTTCTAGTCACATGGAAAATATGGAATGAATGAGATTTAAATACACCGATATGCCACACAAAATGTGTTAAACTATTACATAAAATAAAAAAAAAAATATTTTTTTAGTTTTTCAAAATTTTCAAAAATTACTCAAAAAACAAACAAAATCTTTTTGTATTTTTCAATAAAACCTAAAAAAGAAGAATCAAAACGAAAAATACACAAACATCACAGAAAGGAAGAATATATAACATGAAGCACAAAATTTAGTGTATGATAAACATGAAAACCCAATTAACCATATGATATAGCATGCGAAGAATCACGTGAAAGCATGTGGGAATCAACTAGTTTAGCATTTAGCCCCTCCAAATCGAATTTGATAACGTACATAGGTGTAATATGGGGAACTTGGGTTTAAGGAACCTTGGTGACACTAGACTAAAACATCCTAGGACCTTTTCTAAGATCATTAAAAAAACTCCTAAGGTGACCTTTCCTATCACAATGTGTGCAAGTGAACATACGACGATGAATGTTACCTTAGGGTGACGTCTTTACGTCCTTGGCTGTGGTCGACTTTCTAAAAATGTTGGTCCTGGATTTAGGAGTGGAAGAATTATGATCATCTAATCCAATTCCATCTTTGTCATTTTTTATTTGGATGGTGCCTAAAATCTTATCCAACTTATCTGATTTAGATTCCAAATCAAATTTGATATAACTTGAGTCTCTTAATTTCTCTTCTAACTCAACAATCCTACAATCAAGAAAAAGATGAGACTCATCAAACTTTAGGTACTCATTCTTCAAATTATTAAATAATCTATGAAGGGTATCTCTCTCCCTCAATGTATTCGAGCTTCTCCCTAAGAGTCTTCTCACATGCTCTGAAATCCTCAATCAATTTAGCATCATTATTAACTACGACAAACTATTTCAACTTATCTTTTAACTTCAAGTTAGCCTTTTTTTTAACTTGAATGACTCATTGTATAACTTACGAAAGGCCACTTGAAGCTCACTCGCCTCTTATTTTGCTTCTTCCTTACTCTCACTCGTTTGTGAATCACGTGTGCATGATTATCTTCAATAAAATATTGTTCAATAAGGCTCACATGACTAGCCATGAAAGTAGTACAGTTATGCTCCACAGGAGAATCACACTCCTTTTTCGACTCACTATCACTGAGGATAAATTTTATGCCTTAGGCTTCTTGACCTGCTTCCTTATTTTAGTGGGACACTCGAGTGAATAATGCCCAAACCCTTGGTATTCAAAACACCTATCTTGGTCATCCACCTTCTTAGGGTTATCCCTATTCTTCATATCATGATCATTTGAAAAAAAAACTCGCATCTTCGAGATCTAACTCACCCTCACTATCGAAATTCGACACATCCTTTATGGGATTTCAAAGCAATGCCATTTCCTTTATGTTCATCCTTTTTCTTTGGAGGACACATATTCATCTCATAGGATTGGTGATCACCTACAAGTTCTTGGACACGCATAGTATCGACACCACCAAAAGAATCTAGAACTGTGACGTTGGGGTTAAATATTTTAGACAACTTCCTTAAGATTTTTCGCACCACTCTTGGGTCGAGGACAGGATCACCTAAGTTAAATGAGGAGTTAGATTGTCCGACAACTTGGCATAAAAATCATCAAAACAATTATGCTCTAACATTTTAATCGTTTCAAACTTAGTCGTAATATTTGCAACATGTAAACCCTAAAAGTATCAGTGCCCTTGTGTGTAGATCTAAAAGATCCCAAGCATTATTCGCACTCTCGTATGTCATAATACAGATAAAATCTTTTGCTATGCCCGTGTAGTAAATAACATTCACTCCTTTGGAATTAAACATTGGGGAGTGCTTTTTAGTTGTTTTCCAAAGAGAGTATGCTTTCAATAAACCACCCTCATTGGGAGGAGACCACCCTTTCTCAATCGAGTTCCAAACATTCTCATCAATTTATTTTAATAAAAATTGCATATGTTCCTTCCAATAAAAATAATTTGAACCCTCAAACATGGGAGGTCGTGAAGTCGAACTACCTTCACTGTTAAACTCCATTTAAACAACCCTAAACGAGCACTAGAGACATATCAAACACGATAAGATAGTGTAACCCACTCTGATGCAAATTTGAGAAACGCCTATAGTTCTAAGGTTATATCAATTTTTAATTTTTCCAAATAAAATTACTGAATAAATTATTAAAATCAATTTTATCTTTGCACCAATTAAACCAAAGTTGTGTATCCAATTAATCGAATTTTATCTTTCCCTATTCATACATCTAGGTGATATAACAATAATAAAATAAACAATAACATAACACGGTGATGTACGAGGAAACCTCATAAGTGGAAAAACATCGGATGAACCATCAACACAAGTCCACTATGATATGAGTATCATACAAGGACAAATTAGACTATCTCAACCGACTCTACACCTTCTAGCCTCGATGTTCTCTTTGATCCTTTATCTTTCGTCATAGTCTCCATTGGATCTTTCCAATGGTAATCCCAATGCGGGCGACTCCTACGTCTCAGTATCCACCGATCTTACCATTACCTTGACTAGTTCCAGCCGTCAACCAACAACACGAAATCAACTGTGTCAAATTGCAATTAACACATAATCCAACACTCGAAAAAGAACTCAACGAAGAGTAAAACAGTCTTAGTGCAAGACACATGAGATCTCAAACAGACATATGATGTTGAATCTTGGATGTCAAACTATGGGATTAAACTAGGGTTTGGGAGGCTCTTGATTTATCTTTGAAATTCATTTTTGCAAAACCCCTCTCTTGCATAACCTTGTAACCCTCTTATTTATAAAAAAAAAAAAAAATTTAGAGGCATGAATTTTTAGGCAACTTGTTCGAATGAAAAAAGTATGATCATTCAAACGAATTATGCATTCTACCTCGAACAAAAAAGGCCGTTCGAACGACAATTACAAACTCATTTGAATCAGTTTCAAATAATTTTTACGCGATAACATTCTGCCTAGACAAAAACATTTCGCTCGAAGATCGCTCAAACCTCGTTTGAAAGGAAAACCATACCTCGTTTAAACGAAACAGATATCTCATTCGAATGAATTATGTAAACTCGTTTGAACCAGAAAGAAAAGTCATCCAAACAAATTGAAAAACTATAAACATTATATATAAAGATTTATTTTATGAAAAATAGCCCCAAAAACATTTCAAAAACTAAACACCCAGAAATGTATCTAGTGATAAAACACAATATGAATTCATACCTCTTGAGATCCCATGGAGGTTGAAGATGAAACTCGACATGAAACTTGGAATGATGTGACCGTTGCTTTTCTTGGCCACTAAGGTCTTCTATATGCATCATAGGCTTGAAAGACAAACATAACTCAAAACCTAATTTCTGACTTAAAATATTTTGTCCAAACGGAATAATGCCATTAAACAATACAAATTGAATCGATGTGAAATAACATATATTCACTCTCGGCACACACAAACTAATTATTTCACCATATTTTTATTTATTATGATATTAATTCAAATTCTATACTTCTTTTCATCCCTTCCATTTTTATTTATTCTCTAAAATTTCTATTTCACTTTTGTTTCCTTTTCTAAGGCCTCTTATCCTCATTACATTACATTACATCACATCATAATATATTTATTGTAACACCCCATGTTTTTAATAGTTAATTAAATTAATTAGAAAATTCGAGAAAAAATAAAATTTTGGACTTAATTATTCTTAGTAATTAAATATGTTGGTTTTTATATATAAAAATAAGGTTTTAAGTGGTATTTAAACCGGGATTAAAATTTGGGAATTATAACTTTTTGTATAAAAATGGGGAAGGATCCGAGCTAAAGAGGATAAAAATAATATTTTTTGAAATTTGACCATCTGATCGAACCAAATTTTTCACAGCATCTCCGTCTCACCGTTCGATAATCCTAACATTTCAAGCCATTCTGACGGTCTGATCGTCCGTATTAATTTTTCGAGTGTTTGTATTTGATTAGGACTCAAATTCTTTTTAGTATATAATCAAAGTGACGAGTTTAGTACTTTTAAAAACACATTCTTCTAAACTCTAAGAGCAACAATCTCCTCTTTTACATCTTCTTCCTCCCTCAAAACCTTAACTCCATTGGAGAGCTATTTTCAATCCAAGTTTTGAAGCGTTAAACCGGGTTTCTTCAAGATTATTCAAGAACGACTCTTTGCTAATTTTTTGAGAGAAATTTACTCGTCAACTCAAATTTTCTTCATCTAAATCACAGTCATGAATACTCTATTCCTTTCCTTCAGTATTATGCATTTTAAGTGTCGCCTAAACCCTTAATCATGTTTTTTTCTTAAAAGAGATTAGTGACTTAATTAGGAATAATGATAACAGTTTTTGGGTCCGTTTTTATAAAATATTTCAATATGAATAATATTCATAACCCTTGGGCACGTAGGATTTATGAGTGGATTTTGGGTTTTATTGGTATAGGTTACATGTAGAAAAACCTTAGTTTTGATTTAAATGAATTTGGGAGCGTATAACTCATGTAATTTGTGTTGAGATAATGAAATTAAAATTATGATGTATTAATGATGAAATCTCGGTGTATTTAGTTTAAACTAATTAAATGGGATTAATTGGGTGTTTATGATGATGTGAAAATTAAATTAAGATTTAATTGAATTGGACTATCACGCGTAGTTTGGTACATTGATTAATTACGCTGGTTTGTGTGACTTGTTAGTATTACTAAATTCCTATTGTGACGATGGATTGTTGGGTATTTTTGCTCTCCCTATATTTTGGGATGCCTTCTAGGTATGTGACTAATGGGTAGGCCTTTTGATTTTTTACACCTTCGAGGTGTGGGACTAGTGAGGGTAGATTATCGCGATTTTATCATATCTTGGGTGGGCTGATTTTCGGTATTTCATCGTCGTTACACTAGTCTAGGTACGTGACTAGGTCGATATTTATGTTGGAAATTTATCCTATACATAGGGTAGGACATATTGATAACCTGGGGACCCTTAGGTATGGGACTAAGAGGTATTTTGAGGATCTCACATCGATAATAAGGGTGGGAGAAATTTAAATATTGTGAAATTTAGAAAATTGAGAATTTAATACCTAAGATAATAAAATGAGTATTAAAATATATTGGCATCATTAATAATGTGCAAGACCGACAGTATAAATGAGTTGGCTGACTATTGCGGCGTGTGAGTGTGTGACGTCTAAATAACGTGCAGGGCTGACAGTTTAAACGGAATGGCTGGCTATGAAGATGTGTCGTGTGTGGAACCTCGTGCATAACATGCAGGGCTGACAGTTTAAACGGGCTGGCTGGCTATGGCGAGGGGAATTGTGGGTGGTGTAGAATTTTTTGCGAAAGTACCATAATGGATAATAAAATTGGGATAAATGCTAACTTTGGGTTAATTGAATTCAATTAATACTTTGGGGCAGCGGGATAATTAAAATATATTGGTGTGATTTTTATAAGAATCTCTGGGGGTAGTTAGTAATTTATCTTTCCCGCGTTTAAATTACTCATCTAATTAAAATACTCTATTGTGATATTTATTGCGTATAATGCTATTATTTGGTTTCACGGACCCTATTTTATGGGATTAGTGTTTATTCATGATCGGGGATCTGACCTCGTGCGTTGACTAACATTTTCAGGTATTAGCATTGGAGTAGCTACATAGGAGTTTCGAAGTTACCATTTGGAGGTGCAACTGGAGTCTAATTTTTTTTATTTAGCTTAGAATTTCTTTTCAATCGTATTTTATTATGCGACATCATTTGAGTTTTTATTCATCCATTCGGTTCCAAAGTTGTTAGAGGATTTCAGTTGGATTTTTTTTATAGTTGGTTATATTTATTCTTTAATTAAATCATGATTGGAGACTGGATTTATTCGAAGTTTTTGCATGTGATGGATCTTTTATCATTTACTTGTTATTATCATTTGGAATTGATTCAATTATTGAAAAAAATCCCTTTTTGCGCGTGTTTCAAACTAAACCAATTTTTACCAAAAATTGTTCAACTTTTAATTTGCACCAAATCAAGTTGTGAAAACCTAATTCTTACTTTAAACCAATTTTATCTTGATTAATCCTAAACATGCATATAGTAATTAAAGCAAGTAAAGTAATGTAAAGTAAAATAAAGAATACTCACAACGCCGGATGTACGTGGAAAAAACCGAAAACGGGAAAACAACCTCGAACGACCCAAGCCAAACAATCACTATGAACAATGATTTTATAAAGAAAGATTAGCCTTACTTAATGACTCGATTCCCACGGGTCTTGATGCTCCTTATGATCTTCTACCGTTATTCAATAGTGCCCACACAGAAATCCTTCTTCCACGATACCTGTCCATAACACTTGACTCCACGAATGACTCGTTGTCCATCGCTTGGCTTTGATTCGTCTACGATGTCGAACAAGAAGTCCTTTTATTTTCTTCACCGTAAAACCCTTAATGTTCAATGATAGAATAAACTTCTTAGTGCATCAAGATCACGTAAATATAAACTAATGATAACTCGGATCTTTGCAAACTCTAAGGACGTGTTTAATCTTTGTAAACCTTAGAAATATGTGCAAATAACGTACTGGATGGTAAACTATTTTTCCAGATGCACACTTACGAAACTCTAATGAAAACATGCTTTAAATAACAATTAAGCGCCACCTCGAAAAGAGTGTCTCTCTAACGATATTGCCACGTCGTTCGCGCGACATCGGTATCTCGTTCGAACGAGAGCTTATGTCGTTTGAACGACAAGGCGAAAGTTTGACTCTTTGTTTAAAACGTCTCTTTTAAAAGAGATCCAAATTAGCAAACTCATTTTCGAGATTATTAGAATAAAACGTAGTGTAAACATTTAAAACACTTTTAAAAACAATTTAAAATATTTTTCTTTATAAAAATACATCCTTATCTTTTATAAAAATAATTCCGAGCACCATTAATTATACGCATTCATACCTGAGTGATCTCGGAGTGCAAATAACTTGAAGACGAGTAAACGTGCACCAATTAAACTTCAGCATGATTACTTCTTTGAAGCTTTGCCGCAACGTCTTCAATTTCTTCGATACGTCATAGACCGAGTGGGATCGTGACAAAATAAAAACTCCCTATGACATATTACAAACACGATTTTGTTCACGAAATTAAGTCAAAACAATACAGGGACTCAATTGAAAATTTATGTCCTCATAAATCTCCCCCTTTGACTATTCCGGGACAAAATGAAACCAGTGAAATGCCTAAGCCGGACCGTCAAGTCGTATGACGCTTAAATCCCATCCCATAAACCCAAAATAAAAAATACAGGACACGGACTAGTATATGTAGCACCGACGAGCATAAACTGTCTGAATGTGATGTAGAATTGAAATCTTGAATCGTTGAAGCATACCTACACACATGAAACAGACAAACAAATACCCAGTGAAGTATGGAGGAACAAATGAAACCAATATATATCCAAATGATACCAAACAACAATAGATACCAATATGAATAATCACTGAAACAGTCATTTGTTAAACAATTGAGCAACAAAATGATACCAAATTTAAACTGCCAATTTGAAATACCAATTTGTAAAATATGTCATTCAAAACATGCTCAAATCTCCCCTTACATCACATACACATCTCCCCATTTTTGTCTCGAATAAACAATCCGGTGAAAAGATAAACCAATCAAAGTATCTACCATGAGAATATACCAATGTGAATCAATTTGAAATCGCTAGATAATCATGAAACAACCAGCTAAATATGATCAATTAATGACAAAGCAGTAGCTAGTAAACCAAGGAATCACACAAAGAATATAACAATCTAATCAGGTGTGATAAACAGACTATATGCAAAATATGAACTATGAACCAATTAAAACCTGCATATAAAAACCAGTCAGACCAGAAACACTTCCAATAATACAAAAAATATACCAAAATAAACCCGTGGACTGCAAACCAATCAGAAGCAAGAAATCAGCATGTCGTTCGAACGAGCCAGGGACGTCTCTCAAACGAGTTGAGGACGTCGCTCGAATGAAGTACATCTGTCATTCGCGCGACATGGATATGTCATTTGAACGACCTCTCGCGACCTGCCAAACTTTTTTAGTTTCCCAGAAATATGTTATATTTTTGCCCAGTAAAAAAAATTCCAGAAAAAATCAGGGGAAGGGCCTGACAGTATCAAAACAGTGTTAAATCAGTAGGCATTTAATACAAAATGCAAAAACTCATAAAAACTAATAATGCGAGTTATATGTAAACATAGTACCAATGTGCTCAAACATGGATATGAAATGAATGGGCGTGAAACTATAACAAATAAGTCATCATTCCAACACATCGAAAAGATCAAGAAGCTCTAATTGATAGAGATAAATCATCAAACTTTATCATAGCCATATGACAATAAAAGTATGAGCTTAATGAACTAAACATTCTACATGCATACAAATCCAGAATTTTGATGATTCTAGAAACGATAGCGTCAAATTGCAATGTTTCAACATTAGGATTAGTTGTGCAAACCCGTTTAAATTTTTAATCCATCCAAACTCCCTCAATAATATCATATTTTCTTTGGAATGAACTAAACAAATTTGACCCATTTCTTAGCATATTGCATTTTCGTTTGGGCTCTTTTAAACGGTGGCTTTCACGATGAGTCAATTTTGAACTCTCGCAGCCCTTTCCCGTGAATCACTCATTATTTTTACCAATTTTAATCCTCACGGTAAACGGTTCTTACATGCACTCTTCTACTTAAGTCTACTTACGCATAGATGACAAGATTGAGATAAGAACGCCTCACCAAATTCAAATATGCAAGAGAAGTCAAACATCCATATTAACTCGTGCATGTGTGCAATGTTGGCATATATACAAAGTCGAATCAAAATGCATATCAATTTCGAAATATCCCCATATAAACAATGGTTAAGATCATTCTAAGTATCGATAATAATGACTAAATGTCCTAGCCACATGGATAATGAAACGATGGGGGGGGGGGGGGGGGTCCAAGCACACCAATATGCCACATCAAACATGTAAACTCAAAAACAAAAATCGAAAATATTTTTGGCTTTTCATATTTTGACTCAAATAAAAGAAAAATATTTTTGGGTTTTCAAAAGTTTTCTAAAATAAAATCTTTTTGGATTTTCAAATTTTTTTCAAAAAAATAAAATCTTTTTGTATTTTTCAATAGGACTCAAACAAATGAAAACTATAATACAAACTGATACACATGTCATAATACTAGCAATGGATATATCATGAAGCAAACTAGCATATGACAAACAAGGCAACACTATCATCCTTTAGATTTAACATGGGAAGAATCAAGTGAAACCAAACGAGAATCATGAAGTTTAATTCCTAAAGCCACTAAATCTGATTTCCTAATCCAAGTAGGTGTAAAACGTCGCATGGGGGTTTTGGGAATCGGGGCAACTTTATTCCTAAACTTCCTAGGAGCTTGTCTAAGGTCGTAAAATTAACCCCTAAGGTGACCTTTTCTACCGCAAAACGTGCAAGTGTAGCGGTGGTGGGAGTGATTACCTATATGTGGACCTTTTCTAACCTTCCTTGTGTTTCTCACACGTGCGGGGGGAATGGGAACAACTTTCTCATTAAAACCTATACTTCCTCTATCTCCCTTAATTTGGACGGTGCCTAGGATCTTATCTAACTTCTCCGACCTAGCCTCCAAATAAAACTTGACTCTAGACGAGTCTCTCAATCTCTCCTCCAACTCGTGAATCCTAGACTCAAGCAAATTCCTAGACTCCTCAAACTCTAAAATCTCATTTTTCAAGGACTCCATCAAACCACGGAGATTGTCTCTCTATTTCTCCACAAACTCTAGTTTCTCCCTAAACTTCTTGTCTTGTGCCCTAAGATCCTCAATCAAACTATCATTATTTCTATGGCACGCTCATTCAACTTAGCTTGCAATTTAGAGTTAGCCTTTTTCACCTTCACTGCTTCGGCATACAACTCATTAAACGCAACTTGCAACTCTTTCACATTTATATACTCCTCTTCACTCTCTTCACCCTCACTAACATGGGATTCACTTAAAACCTCCTCATAAGTGTCATACAAACGAGAATCATCATCGCTCACATGACATGCCATAAACGCAATAAAGTTACGATCAATGGGGGAACTCTTTCCCTCTTTTGGATCACTATCACTTAAGGTCATTATAGACAATGGGTTTCTTGCCCTCTTTCTTAAGTCTAGTGGGACACTCCTTAAGTTTGTGACCGTACCCCTCACACCCAAAACACTTATCCGACTCATCTCTCTTAGGATTATCAAACTTATCCTTAGAGGTGGGATCTAATTTATTGTTCTTGAAATTTTCAAATTTCTTGGCATCTTTCGATTGCTTTTGAAACTTAATAAATTTTTTTAATTTCTTTGCCAAAAAAGCAACATCCTCAAAATCGAAATCAGAATCGGAATTCGAAACTTTGGTTTCCTCCTTCTAGGTTTTCAAAGTAATACCCTTTTCTTTCTTAGGCACTTGCTTGGAGGTAATCATGTCGATTTCATAGGTTTGTAAGTCACCTACAATCTTTTCTAGTTTCGTCGACTCTAACCTACCCAAGGAGTTTAAAATGGTCACTTTCTCATCAAACCTACTAGGGAACCACCTAAGGATTTTCTTAATGACATGGGTGTTGGGAATTTTCTCACCTAGGTTAAATGACGAGTTGATAATATTGGACAACCTAGCATAAAACTCATCAAAAGTCTCACTCTTTAACATCCTAATGGTCTCAAACTGTGTAGTGAGATTTTGAAGTTTTGTTTCCCTAATCGGGCTAGTTTCCTCGTGAGTGAGTGCCAAAATATCCCAAGCCTCTTTTGATGTTTCACAAATCATAATTCTATTATATTCATCCCGTGTGACACGTGAAGCTATAACGTGCAGACCCTTAGAATTATATTGTGCAAGTCTTTGTTCAGTTTCGGTACATGACTCAATAGGCTTTAAACTAGTGACCTCACCTACAATAGTGACAGGGGGTGTCCAACCTTTCTCAACTTCTATCCATACACGCTCATTAATAGATTTTAATGCACATCTCATTCTCATCTTCCAATAAGTGTAATTAGTGCCATAAAAAATAGGAGTTCGAGAAAATTCGTTATATCCAAAATTCATCTTTGAAAACACACGGAATCACAAACAAATAAAATATATTTTCTAGCTCTGATACCAATTTGAAAAAAAAATCCCTTTTTGCTTGTGTTTCAAACCAAACCAATTTTTACAAAAAATTGTTCAACTTTTAATTTGCACTAAACCAAGTTGTGAAAACCCAATTCTTACTTTAAACCAATTTTATCTTGATTAATCCTAAACATGAATCAAGTGATTAAAGAAAGTAAAGTAAAGTAAAGAATACTCACAACGCCGGATGTACGAGGAAAAAACCCAAAACGGGAAAACAACCTCAGACGGCCAAACCAGACAATCACTATGAACATTGGTTTTACAAAGAAAAATTAGCCTTACTCAATGACTCGGTCACCACGGGTCTTGACGCTCCTTTTTATTTTCTGTCGTTCTTTAACAGTGCCCACGTAAAAATTCCGTCTTCCACGATACCTGTCCCAACACTCGACTCCATGAATGTCTCGGTGTCCACCGATTGGCTTTGATTCGTCTACGATGTTGAATAAGAAGTCCTTCTCTTTTCTTCACCACAAAACCCTTAATGTTGAATTATAGAATAAACTTCTTGGTTCATCAAGATCACGTAAACATAAACTAATGATAACTTGGATCTTTTCAAACTCTAAGGACGAATTTAATCTTTTTAAACCTTGGAAAACATGTGCAAACAATAAACTGGACGGTAAACTATTTTTCCAGATGCACACTTACGGAACTCTGATGAAAAAATGCTTTAAATAACAATTAAGTGCCATCTTTAAAAGAGTGTTGCTCGAACAAGATTGCCACGTCGTTCGCGCGACATAGGCATTTCGTTCGAATGAGAGCTTATGTCATTTGAACGACATGGTGAAAGTTTGACTTTTTGTTTAAAACGTCTCTTTTAAAAGAGATCCAAATTAGTCAAACTCCTTTTCGAGCTTATCAGAATAAAACGTAGTGTATACCTTTAAAACTCTTATAAAAACATTTTAAAATATTTTTCTTTTCAAAAATACATCCTTATCTTTTATAAAAACAATTCCGAGCACCATTAATTATACGCATTCATACCGAGTGATATCGAAGTGCAAATAACTTGAAGACGACTAAACGTGCACCAATTAAATTTCGGCATTATTATTTCTTTGAATCTTTGCCGCAACGTCTTCAATTTCTTTAGTACGTCATATACTGAGTGGGACCGTGACAAAATAAAAACTCCCTATGACATATTATAAACACAGTTTTGTTCACGAAATTAAGTCAAAACAATACAGGGACTTAATTGGAAATTTATGTCCTTACAATTATTGATCTTGTAAATGGATTTTTTTTGGTCTCATATCTGCCTTATGCTAAGAATGGTATTTTATTTACTCGCAACCGACTTAGTTTTGGTAGCAGCTGACGCTAGAATTAAGCGGGGTGTGACAGATGGTATCAGAGCATGGCTTAGGTCTCGTAGGTTGTGAGGCTGTTTAGATTCCGCGTTATCGATCTTTGATTCCTTTTATTTTTTCGTACTCCTTAAGGTAGAGGGTATATCATACGTGTTAGATGTGTTTCTTGGAGATATATAATTTTTCATTAAGGACGTTATAGTCATTAAGTTTAGAATTAGTAAGCTTGATGTGAGGATCCTTAGAGTTGAATTTGGAGACGTTAATTATTTGGAAGATCATTAATATAATTTTTGGGTATGTCTTATAGCTATGCAGTGATGTGATTTGATTTGACGATTAGTGTGTTGCGAAGATTATTGGAAATCGAATCGAGTGGTGATTTGTGAGAGCACGTGGTACGCCGTTACTTTAATAGTTATGTATATATGTATAGCGATATATATTATTTTATTTTTCGTGGGGTAGGTGCGCATAGGATTGGGCGTATGGGCGGCCAATTATGGCATTCAATGAGTAGGCGTATGTGAGACTTATTTTATGTTTCGCGATTTACATTTTATGTTTATGCTTCGTCTAATTTCAAGGATGAAATTCCTTTGCTAGTGCGGTAATATGTAACACCCTATGTTTTTAATAGTTAATTAAATTAATTAATTGGAAAATTCGAGACAAAAATAAAATTGTGTATTTATCTATTCTTAGTAATTAAATATGTTGGTTTTATATATAAAAATAAGGTTTTAAGTGGAATTTAAATAGGGATTAAAATTTGGAAATTATAACTTTTTGTATAAAAATCGGGGGAGGTCCAAGCTAAGGAGGATAAAAACAATATTTTCTGAAATTCGACAATCTGATTGAGCTGATTTTTTCACAGCAGCTCCGTCTTGCCATTCTCTACAACATACTAAAATTTCAAGCCATTTTAAAAGCCCGATCGTTCGTAATAATTTTTCGAGTGTTTGTATTTGATTAGGACTCAAATTCTTTTTGGTATATAATCAAAGTGACGAGTTTAGTACTTCTAAAAACACATTCTTCTAAACCTCAAGAGCATAAATCTCCTCTTTTACATCTTCTTCCTCCCTTAAAACCTTAACTCCATTGGAGAGCTATTTTCAATCCAAGTTTTGAAGCTTTAAATCGGGTTTTCTCAAGATTGTTCAAGAATGACTCTTTGTTAATTTTTTGAGAGAAATTTGAGCGCCGACTCATATTTTCTTCATCTAAATCACAGGCATGAATACTCTATTCCTTTCCTTTAGTATTATGCATTTTAAGTGTCACCTAAATCCTTAATCATATTTTTTTTCTTAAAAGAGATTAGTGACTTAATTGGGAATAATGACAACAGTTTTTAGGACTGTTTTTATAAAATCTTTCAATATAAATTATATTCATAACCCTTGGGTACGTAGGATTTATGAGTGGATTTTGGGTTTTATTGGTGTAGGTTGCATGTAGAAAAATCTTAGTTTTGATTTAAATGAATTTGGGGGCATATAACTCATGTACTTTGTGTTGAGATAATGCAATTAGAATTATGATGTATTAATGATGAAATCTCGGTGTATTTAATTTAAAATAATTAAATGGGATTAATTGGGTGTTTATGACGATGTGAAAATTAAATTAAGATTTAATTGACTTGGACTATCATGTGTAGTTTGGTACATTGATTAATTATGATGGTTTGTGTGACTTGTTAGTATTATTAAATTTCCATTGTGACGATGAGTTGTTGGGTATTTTTGCTCTCACTATATTTTAGGATTCCTTTTAGGTATGCGACTAGTTGGTAGGCCTTTTGATGATTTACGCCTTCTAGGTATGGGACTAGTGAGGGTAGATTATCACGATTTTATCATATCGAGGGTGGACTGATTTTCGATATTTTATCGTCGTTACACTAGTCTAAGTACGTGAATAGGTCTAGATTTATGTTAGAAATTCATCCTATACATAGGGTAGGATGTATTGATAACTTGGGGATCCTTAGGTATGAGACTAAGGGATATTTTAAGGATCTCACATCGATAATAAGGGTGGGAGAAATTTATAAATTGTGAAAATAGAAGAATTGTGGTTTTGTTATATTTAAACCATGGAATTTAGATGCTCTATAATTATATTGGATGGTTTTAGCCTAGTCTTTATCACAGTAGCACGCCACATGTCTTTTCGGGCACGCGGGGTGTTACATTTATCTTACAAGAGAGTGGGGTGGGCGTAACTCATATGTAATGATGCCTATGAGGAATCCTACTAAATAAATTTGGAACTTCTCATATTTATAAAAACCTCCCAATTCATTATTTGTCCCTAAATTCAACATATTGGAGTAAAGAATTTAATTAAGGAATATCTAATAACCTACATGTGTAGGGATTCTACAGTATTGGACAAAAAGTTAAATGAAGATATTTCTAATTTCATACAATTGGCAACATTAGAAAATTATCAATTTTTAGTCAAATATTATTTAATAAAATTAGGCTAATTTCCAATCTACATGAGGAATTTACATAATTAAATTTAACATGTAAAACAAATGAATCTAAGATTATTTCAAAATTCATACACAATCTAAATACCCCTAAACATTAACTTAGGTTAAAAAAAACTTTTAATTTACTTTTATCAAATAATGTTTCATGTTCAGAATATGAGAATCCTAATTATTTCTAATGGATCTTAAGTGTGAGAATAATTATCTAATTACATAAAAATGGAGGGATAGATTGTTAACTTCCCTTTTTGAATGTAGAATTCTAGATTTTGATGATGATAAGTTAATCCTCCCAAGTATATGTGAAACTTCTCTTGATTCTCCTCTTTCTTATTCCTTCTTGAGTTATTTGATGTTCATCTTCCTTTAATCAGTTTAAACTATGAAATTGGGTTGAAATGGCGTTTCAATTGCGTTATTATATTGAGAAGTGATTAGGGTTTAAGTGTGTAAAAGATGGGGGTATTTAGGGTTAAAGAGATGAGGAAGTGAGGTTTCTAAGTTCTAAAAAATGATATTGTGAACTATTTAAACATTCTGCCCAACCAACCCACGGTTATGGCCTGGCGCGCGGGGCGCAATTCCCTTCCCGTTCTCTCCCTTTTTTTATTTTCTATTTATTTCATTTATACGAATTTCCTTAGCTTGCATTAAGCTTTTACAACTCATTTCTTTCTTGCTCATATATGAGCTTGCTCTATTTGTCTACCGGTAACTATAATATTAATCTTGTAACCTTGGGTTTATTTGCGTATTACCTTTTCAACCACAACCATATTCCCATTTAAAACCAACTAGGCCAACTTATAAAATAACCAAGCCCAAATAAAGTAAGACCTCAACATTTAAATTTATATCAAGTCATTTAAGTTTAATTTAACTTATATCAAACCAAGTCTAAACAAAGTATGTCCCAAATAATTAAGATGATAATAAATCACTTAAGTTCAATTTAACTTATTTCAATTATTTTAATTAAAGAAAATCAACTAAATTACTTTAGTTTAATTTAATTTAAATCCCTTTCTCTTTTAACCTAATTATTTAATAATTCTGCAAAATTAAGGGTTATTACAATATTCCTCCTAACAAAAATAATTTCGTCCTTGGAATTCACAAATAAAAAATTATACCTGACTTAAAATAATTGTGGGTATTGGTGCCTCATCAAATCCTCATACTCCCAAGTGGATTACTCCTCATTATGATGGTTCCACTCCACACATAATAAAGGCTTATCCTTGGAATGCAACCTATGAATCCTCCTATCGAATATACTCACCAATTGCTCTCTATATGAAACATCCAAATCTAACTCGATCTCGTCCAAATCGATGTTCTAATAGGCATCCCTAGGGTGTATAAACCTATGAAATAAGGACACATGAGACACATTGTGTACCCGTTCAAGATTAGCTGAAAGAGCTAAATGATACGTAGGGTTCCTTACCTTTTCTGTGATCATTAATGGACCAATATAATGTGGCGGTAATTTCCCTTTTCTTTACGAATCTCATCACCCCTTTCATGGGGAAACTCGAAGTAGAACCTATTCTCCCACCTCAAACTGAATTAGCTTCCTCTTCAATTCAACATGCCTTTCTTGCCTATATGGGGCGGTCTTGATCGTCTCTCTAGACAACTTAACATATTATATCGTCTCTTAGATGACTTATGGGCTCAAAAATATCTACCCTCATATAGGTCCAACCAATACACCGGTGATACACGATCTCCCATAAAGTGCCTCGTAAGCTTCCATATAAATAGACTTTTGGTAGTTATTGTTATAGGTCAACTCCACCAATGACAAGTGTAACTCCAAACTACCTTTGAAGTCCATCACACATGTTCTTAACATATCCTTTAAAACCTTATTTACCTTATATTTTTGGCCATTCGTCTATAATTCCATGTCATGCTAAGGTAAAGATGAGTCCCTATAGCTTACTGGAAACTTTACTAAAAAGGTGCCACAAAGGTAGGGATAAAAAATGGTCGATAACATAACCCCATGTAGTCATACAATCACACTAACATACAACCGATTTAGCTGCTCCGTTGAATAATTAGTACGACCAAAAAGTATGCCACCTTCGTAAGGCGGTCAATTATTACCCAAATGGAATCATGCCATCGGGGTGTCAAAGGAAACCCCATAATCAAGTCTATGAAGATACTATCCCACTTCCATTCAGGAATGGGTAGAGGCTGAAGCATACTAGATAGTGCACCTAGATATAAACTTAGCCACATATATCTTCATACCGAACCATCAATATTATCGCTTCACATCTTTATACATTTTGTCCCATCTTGGATGTACCAAAAATAGTGAATAATGCGTCTCAACTCCACATCTCATGGTACCATCAATCTACCCTTATAGTGCAACCCTACATATGATCCCACCGAAAAAAAAGTTGTACTAGTGGTAAAAAGCTTCGTTACCTTATATTTGCACATTGTGTCATGTGACCTTATGATCACCTATATCACAATCTACGGGGTCACTATGAGCATACCTATAAAGGCTCCCGTCAACTCATTCATCATCTCCACTGAACCCCAACCAACTAAATAGGTGGTAAGATACTATTAGGTCATCAACTCAATGTGTCTTCCCCTATATTAGCCTTTCCCTCCTAGATCATGAACTGATAATCCTTGATAAACTCGAACCATCTACGCTACCTCATGTTGATATTTTTATGCGTAAACAGATACTCTAGGCTCTTATAATCGCTGAAGAGTCTAGATTTCTCTCCACAAATGTAATTCCTCCTTACATGAAACATAAATACTATGGCCGCCAACTCTAATTCATGAGTTAGATAATGTACCACATGAAACTTCAACTTTTGAGAGGCATACGAAACCATCCTATCTTCTTACAATAATAACCCACTTATCCCTTGTAGAGAAACATTGGTGTAAACCAAAAACTCAAATACGGCTATCTTTTTGCATTAATACCGATGTAGAAGTTTGTTTCCCCTTGAAAGCGTCGAACGCCTATTGGCACTTATCGCTCCAAAAATATGGTACACCCTTCTTTATTAATTCAGTCGTCAGTTATACTATCTTTGATAAACCACGAATGAATCTCTTATAATAACTAACCAAGACCAAAACATTGTGGAACATAGTGTGCGTTATGTGTTATGGTTAATCAAATACGACTAACACCTTGTTTGGATCCACAGATAACCCCTTCTCTAAAACAATGTGTCCCCAAAACTTCACCTCCCTCTTCCAAAACTTGCACTTGAAAAACTTCACATAAAGCTTATTCTCCCTCAATGTCTGTAATGTAGTTCGTAGATTATTGATGTGTTCATCCTCTATTCTTAAATATATCAGATTTTCATCAATGAAGACTATGATGAATGGTCCAAATATAATAAGAACACCCTATTTATAAAGTCCATGAATACATTAGGGGTGTTAGTCATCCCAAACGGCAGCACTCGGAACTCATAAGACCCATAACGAGTTAATAAAGTTATTTTGGGAACATCCTTCACCCGTACCCTCGGTTGATGATAATCGAATCGTAAATCTATCTTGGAAACAAAAGATGCTCCTTTCAACGGATCAAAAAGGTCATTTATCCTCGGTAGTGGGTACTTGGTCTTCACAGTTACTTTATTCATCTCATGGTACTCAATACACAACCTTAAATACCTATCCTTCTTCTTCTTCATAAACAATATTGGCATACCCTAATGTGAAGTGCTACGATAAATAAATTCATGCTCCAATAACTGCTTAATTTGATCTATAATATCCTTTATTTCCATAGGGGCCATATGATATGGTTCTCTTGCTATCGAATTCGTGTATAATGTCAAATCTATCACGGAATCAATCTCTCATCTAAGTGGTAAAATTGGAATATCATCGATCACATCAGATAACTCCAGAACTACTAGAATCATATCTAAAAACACTATGATGTCTTCCTAGATTTCCTATTTAACAAAGTATAAATAGATAGTAGCCCTATCCTTCGGCCTAGGCATAGTGTACAAATACATCTTCAAACCCAAAATATCAAATGCAATAACCCTACATACACAGTTAATATAAGCCTGATGGGTAGATAACCAATCCATAGCCGAAATAACATTGTATGTGTGTGTATCTAAAACCAACAAATTAGCTACGAAGCATAGCCTACTGATATCAATGCCTCTCATATAACAAGACTCGGTAATAAGAGTGGTACCCTAGTGGAGTAGCTATAGATAATACTCTACTACAAGGAGTCCGAATTATCCCCGATTTACCCACAAAATGTCACGCGACAAAAGGGTGTGTAGCCCCTTATAAAATAAAACCCTGGCTAAAGAGACATAAATATAAACCGTACCATTGACCGCTTGAAAAAGTGTTAGGTTATCCCTAGGTCCCATCTGATAGGCCCCACCATACGATAGTTAAGGCACTATGGCTTTCGGTTCTGGGAGTGCTGTTAGTGCTTATTGCCTCGAGGCTAGAAGAACTATCATGTACTATTGCCTTGACTGTCGTTGGTAGTTTGGCCTAAAGCCCTTATGCCCCTATTTATACTGCCTCTGTTAGCGCTTATTGTACTGGACCTGTTCGCATTATCCCTATAATTACGGCCCAAACTCGCCCCGACCAAGTTATCCATCCCAAACTTCCTTGTCATTAGGAAATACATTCACCTTATGCCCTGTACCATCACACCTATAGCAAACTCATAAGTAAAGACACAATGTGATCCATGTCTGCCACTGTTACTATCATGTCCTACCTGAGGGGGTTCCTGTAGTCGTCGGGTATTTATTAATTGGGTCATAATTTCTTCCTGGACCTTGGCGTTACTGGTCCTATTATCCCTTTTATGTCCCAACCTGATCCTCCATTTTCCTTGGGCCCAATAGCTTAAACCACTTTATCAAACTTCCTTTTATGCTAGGTATGGTCTTGGGTGAGTGCAACATCCACTATCTGAGTGTATGTGGTGTATACTGGTTTTTCCATCAAAATATTCTATATAGGGTAAATGAGACAATTCACGAAACACCCCATCCTCTTTTTTTTATTCACATCCTCTGGAGAAAATAACGATAAATTCATAAATTCTTTCACATACTTTGTGATAGTACTAGTCCCTTACTAGAGTAGAAGAAACTCCTTTTTTTTTCTACTCGAATAAACTCGAGGAAGTACTTGTTGTTGAACCTCGTCATGAACTCCTCATATGAAAACTGATCTCTCTGCTTGGTCATGGTCACACACCCACCAATTGAGAGCATCTTCGATCAAACATGATGTACCAAGAATCTACTTTTACACATCAGTGCAGGATAATAGTCTCAAGTGATTCTCAATGTCTCAGCACCACTGAATACTACCATTAGGTCTGTAGAACCAAAAAATCTCAGCGCGCTATTCTTTATAAATACCCCTATAACCTTTCCCCACTCTGTTGTGGGATCTCTTGCCACGAGCTGTGGGATCTCGTGCCATGAGCTATAGGACCTCGGGTGGTCTCTCATTCCTGTCCGCTGCTAATTACACCTATATGTCCTGTAAAGTCATCTTTGAGAGCTTCTAAGCTCTGGAATGATAATGTCCCTGAGCCTTAGGGGCTGGGACTATTGGCATGGGTCGTACAAGTGCCTCTAGTGGTGTAAGTTATAATGATGTTGCGAGAATTGGTTGAGCAACATATGTGGAGGTGTGGGTCTTCCTCGTTTCTTACATCTAAAATATGAAACGAAACACTTATTAGTATTCAGAATTGTACGATAAGAATATAATAAAGTAAACATATCAAAGAATGCTACGTGAACAACTATAATACACCAATGGAACCTACGTTGCTTTGGACCATGCTCAGATACATACTATGATACCCTATATATTTTAATAATCAGTTCGATCAAGTCTATTTATTAAATCATCCAATCTGTCAATTCATTTTAAATGTCATCCTTAGCATGCGAGGAAAATAAAAGATAAGGATATGTAATTGGAGTACGATAAGATAATTCCCCAAAGATATACTAATGTAATAAAACCATGACCAACTAAACTATGAAATAAATCCAAAATAAATTTCAATAATAATTCCTATATTAATATCAAAAGATAAACCTCCACAGATACAAGCCACCATGATAAACTCCAAACAATAACTTGAACAGAGTATATGCCTAAAACTGAAATGATAATCCTAGCACCTCTTATAAGAAAATTTAAATAAACTGAATACAAAAGAATGGAACCTACATCCTCGTACTAGTGGTGAGATTGGAATAGAACTCGACACTAAGGAAATACAAGTAGTAAATAGGACTATCACGATCACCTTAAAGGTGGTACAACAATGATGGTTAGGCCTTTGTAAGATAATAAAACTATGCGACCCAAATAATAATATTAAGGCCTCCCTACACGCTCGGTGAAGGTATGCCTATAGGGAGGTTGAAATGGATTTTTTTTAAAATGACCATAAACTACAAATCGCAAGTCCATTTCGCGCACGATATGGACCGTTAGAAATAGGATCCGGTGATCTATGAAAGTGTGTGAGGTAATCTCAGTTTTGAGTGCTTACCAAAGTTAAACGGAGCTTGGGAACATCCACTGACCTCCAATTTAGGGTTTCAGAGTAAAAAGGAACTAAATGCGAACCGCAAGTACAATTCATGTACTGTATGGACTGTTGGAAAGGATAATCATAGCCCTATGTAAATGAGTTGATAAACCCTCAGGTTTAAGAGTTAACCAAAGTCAAATGGAACTCGAGAGAGTTCGATGACCTTTCGAGTAAAAGTGTAGAATCGCTACAACAGAAATATTGCGACTTCTCAAATTAAACCCAATTCTAATTAATTCCAAATTTTAGTTAAACCATAAAACATAGCATGCAGGATAAAATAAACAATTTCAGGAAAATCCCCCAAAGGGGCAAAACCTTTTATTTCACTATAATTTGTAAGAAAACGGCATACACGGATTACAATAAAATAAGTGCGACATACGAAATACCCTCAGGCATCGATTTCGATGTCTCGGATGAAATCTCCCCTAGGAACTCCAGGCGGTCAGCAATGGAAAAGAGAAACGGCTTCTCCACAAGTTTGTCGGCTGGAATTTTCCCTTTCCAGGAGGGCAGTAATGAAGAAGAAAGACGGTCTTCTCCACAAGAGTATGAACAAACACAAAATTGTGTTCTTGGGTTACAAAAGGATTCACAAAGATTTGAAAATGATGTGTGAATAAAAACATGAGTTTTGGGACTCAAAAATATGAAGACTTGAGCTAATAGAACTCTCAAAAACGTCTCTCCAAGTCTTGCAAAACAGCTTCCCCGAAGTTGGCTTTTAAAGGAATCCAAAACGAATTTTAAAACTTTGGGATTCTTGCCAGTGTCAGGTACCCCGAACCGATTCTGGGGTACCCCAAACCGGTTCCCCATGCGGTTTGCGGTACCATTCTGGTTTAGGGTTAAAAGAAAACAACATTCTTCAGGGAATTTTCTCTATCTTCAAAAGGTCATAACTCCATCACCGTAGCTTGGATTGAGGTGCCGTTTCTTCCAGTATCTTCGTTACAGCGAGATCTTCAACTGTCCAGTTGACCAGACCTATGGACTATGGCTGTAAAATTACAAAAATTCCCTTGAACTTTCCTATCTTGCCTTTCTTTCACTGTTTTGACTTCTTTTGCGTACCACTTGCATAAAGTCCCTAAAATCATGGAACGTGAAGTCGTTGAGAAAGATATAGGACTCTTTAATGGAGATAATAAATGCTTGATTCTTGAATTCGGATTGAGGTCATCATGTTAGATCGTGAGGTGACGTGCCAAAAGTAGTGGCGTACGACATACACAAATGTAACATATTGGACATGAGAAAAATGTCCTTACAAATCTCCCCCTATGTCTATCCCGGTACATACATAAAAAATCTGAATTATCAAATAACAAAATTGCCTATACAAATCTACCCTCCCATGAACCCAAAACTGGAAAGATACAAATGAATAAGTCTTCATCGTTTGTTCTTCAAATCTTCAAAAATGCTCAAAGATTTTCTCACCAGGGTGTGCAATATATGATCATCAATCTTTGTACCTACACACATGAGATAAAGCAAAATACCATGTGACGTATCGAGTTTGAAATGCGATAGACATAGAAACCAATGAATGATAAAAGAATAAGTTAAATCTCAAAACTCCCCTAAAATTCAAACTCCCCCATAAAATGATAATTCTTTCTCCTCCTTTTTATGATGTCCCCAAATAGACAAATGAGAAGAATAAATCAAACAAGCAAAGTCGGGGTGCCACGGTATACAAAACAAAGGCATCAATCAATATGGAAAACGTGCTCTTGCAAGGAGATAAAAAAAAAATCTTCACAAACTATTTTTGAATTTTTCAATTTTTTCGTACAAAAATAAGATACCATTTTGAAAAAAAATGATACAAAAATCACACCATGGATTTAAACTGAAACAAACTAGTCATGGAAACGGAATGTATGGGTGTGAACACATTCGATAGGTAAATCAACTCAATCAATAATATCTGCACGATGCATACATGTACTCCTAACGAATGAACATCAAAGGTAT
Source organism: Sambucus nigra (assembly GCA_949130495.1). Classification (NCBI taxonomy): domain Eukaryota; kingdom Viridiplantae; phylum Streptophyta; class Magnoliopsida; order Dipsacales; family Adoxaceae; genus Sambucus; species Sambucus nigra. The sequence goes on along the minus strand of OX422215.1, from coordinate 539,641,228 downwards.
CCTTAGGTGTAAAAAATTATTGAATTTAGATGACATCATCTTATGCAAATCAACAAATCAAAGTCAATATTTTTTCCACACCAATAACGTCCAAAATAATTTAGCGTTTTTTAAAGATTTTCAAGGACGTGCAAACCCGTTATAAAATATCCAACCAAACTCCCTCATATATATTTTATTTTAGAGTTAATCTAAATTCTCAAACTTTGGAGAATTGGTGCAAAAACCTAAATGGCCCATAATTGGCATGAATTTCTTTTTATTGCCTTTAAATTTTTTCGGGCTCTTTTAAACCACTTTGGACCCCGGATAATAAAATTCCTCCATTTTTAGGTCCAATTTTACAGTGGCTTAGTATTCACAAAGTCTAAAGTACCTTTCGCAGCCCTTCCCCATTTTAAAATAAAGCACACAAACTCACAAAACGATTTTTATGTGTACAATTTTCTTATCAAAATTTACCGCGCTTGGTTTGTTTTAAGGACATGATTGAAGTGAAAACACCCAACCAACATGTGATAAGACAAGCAAAATAATCAAACAAATTCGTGCATGTGTGCAATAAAGGAAACAAGAGTCAAACATGTAGGAAGTAACACTTAATTACATCTTAATGACTCCAAACATTATAAAGCACAAAGATGACATGATATATTATCTCAAAACACTATCAAATAGTCACATGAAAAATGGAATGTTATTGTGACTCGGTCATCCTAAGTGTCCATCCATAAACGGTGCAAACAAAAAACAAAAATCTTTTTGGATTTTTCAAAAAATTTCAAAATAAAATCTTTTTGTATTTTTTCAAAAAATTTCAAAAAACAAAAATTTGTACAAAAAGTACAAGTCACCACACTAGCAAAAATATATCATGAAACCATAACTAGTGTATGACAAATATGCAAACATAATCAACCAAAAGATTTCACATGGGGTGAATCACGTGCAAGAAAATGGAACTCGTGGACAAATAAATCATAAGCCTCTAAATCCGATTTTCTAACCCAAATTGATGTGTAACGGAGTGTGGGGGTTTTGGAAATCGAATTTATTCTTTCATTAACCTTCCTAGGTCCATTTAAGATCTTGTAACAAAAGCGCTTAAGATGACCTTGCTTACCGCAATGTGTGCAAGTGTAAATCGGGCGGTGTGTGTTACCTAAAGGTGGCCCTCTCCTCAAATTTATCGGTTGCTCTCTACGAATTTGCCTAGGTGGGTCTCTCCTAATGATACTTGGAGGATCTCTCATGATGTTCCTATGGGTATCTTTCCTAACAAACTTAGGTGCCTCTTTCTTAACAATCCTAGGAGGCTCTCTCACACGTGTGGGAATGGGTGCAACAAATTTTTCAAGACCAATCCCACCCCTATCCGTTTTGATCTCGACTGTGCCTAAAATCTTATCAAGTTTTTCAGACCTAGAATCCAAATCAAATTTCACCTTACTTAAATCTTTCAATTTCACCTCAAGTTCACCTATCCTAGATTCAAGTACACGTCTAGAATCCTCAAACTCTAAAAGTTCCTTTTTCATAGTCTCCATCAACCTCCTAAGACTATCTCTCTCACCCTCGACGTACTCAAGCTTCTCTTTCAAAATTTTCTCATGTTCCCTAAGTTCTTCAACTAAAACATCATTATTTTTTAAGGCACACTCTTTCAATTGAGCTTTCAATTTCAAATTTTCTTTCTTTGTTTTCAAAGTTTTAACATAAAATTTATTGAAAGAAGTTTGCAAGTCACGTTCATCTACACTTTCATCCTAACTCCCATCACCCTCACTATCATGGGATTCACTCTCAGTGGCTGTGGAAGAAGTGTCATTGTCATTCTCATGAGTAGAAACACAGTTGGGAAGGACACGCTTACTTGCATAAAAAATTTCTTCACTCGGGTTACTCTCACTAAGGGTGGAAACACAAACAATTGGTTTGTTAAAACTTTCCCTAATTTTGGTGGGGCACTCATCTATGTTATGGCCAATCCCCTCACAATAAAAACATCTCTCAGATTATTTTCTTTTAACAAGAGATTTAAAAACGGATTTCACTCGAGATTTCCAAATATTGTTTTCAAACACTTGAGTTCTAATATCATCAAAACCACCGAAAGCCATTTTTCCGAGAAAAATAGGATCAAACACAATAACTTAGTGCAACAGGCTTGGACACAAAGGTGCGTGCAAAAAATCAGGATCATGCGATAAATTAGCGTAACCCGCTCTGATACCAATTTGTAAACATGAGTAAACAAATTGTATCAGAAAGTAAATCCTCAAAAAATTAGGATCACGCGATAAATTAGCGTAACCCACTCTGATACCAATTTGTAGAATCGCTACAGCGGAAATATTGCGATTTCTCAAATTAAATCCAATTTTAATTAATCCCAAATTTTAGTTAAACCCTAAAACATAGCATGCAGGATAAAACAAACAATTTCAGGAAAAATCCCCCAAAGGGGCAAAACCTTTTATTTCACTATAATTTGTAAGAAAATGGCTTACACGGATTATAATAAAATAAGTGCAACATACAAAATACCCTCAGGCGTCATTTTCGATGTCTCGACTGAAATCTCCCGCAGGAACTCCAGGTGGCCAGCAATGGAAAAGAGAAACGACTTCTCCACAAGTTTGTCGGCTGGAATTTTCCCTTTCCAGGAGGGCAGCAATGAAGAAGAAAGACGGTCTTCTCCACAAGAGTATGAACAAACACAAGGTTGTGTTCTTGGGTTACAAAAGGATTCACAAAGGTTTGACTATGATGTGTGAATCAAAACATGAGTTTTGGGACTCAAAAATATGAAGACTTGAGCTAATAGAACTCTTAAAAACGTCTCTCCAAGTCTTGCAAAACATCTCCCCCGAAGTTGGCTTTTAAAGGAATCCAAAATGAATTTTAAAACTTTGGGACTCTTTCCAGTTTTAAGTACCCCGAACCGATTCCGGGGTACCCCGAATCGGTTCCCCCCCGAAATCGGTTCCCCATGCGGTTTACGGTACCATTCTGGTTTGGGGTTAAAAGAAAACAACATTCTTTAAGGAATTTTCTCCATCTTCAAAAGGTCATAATTCCTTCACCATAGCTCGAATCGAGGTACCGTTTCTTCCAGTATCTTCGTTTCGGCGATCTCTTCAACTTTCCAGTTGACCGGACCTACGGACTATGGCTATAAAATTACGAAAATTCCCTTGAACTTTCCTATCTTGCCTTTCTTTCACTGTTTTGACTTCTCTTACTTACCACTTGCATAAACTCCCTAAAATCATGGAACGTGAAGTCGTTGAGGTAGATATAGGACACATTAATGGAGATAATGAATGCTTGATTCCCGAATTCAGATTGAGGCTGTCATGTTAGATCGTGAGGTGACGTGCCAAAAGTAGCGGCGTACGACATACACAAATGTAACATATTGGACATGAGAAAAATGTCCTTACAAAAAGGGATGTTAAATGCAAGTCGTAAGTTTGATTTAGAACGTTTTAAGGTTTAAAAAAGTATTAGGGGTTCGAGGTTTAATGGGATAGTAGTTGGGACTATGGGGGTATATGTGGGGTACTAAAATGGGGTATCTAGAAAGCCCCTCGATGGGTGATCTTAGAATAAGCGAAGGTTATTGTAAAGATATACGCCCTGATGAAAGTTGTGAATGATGAGGATGGAGTCCTGATTCGAAGGACTTAAAGACTGTATGCAATTGATTTAGAGGATCGCGACCGATTCTGAGGGTCGAGATCAAATATAAGGACCTAAAGAGTGTATGAAAATGATTAAGAGGATCGCGACTAATTATGAGGAACAAGGTTAATTATGAGTACCTAAAGAGTGTATACGATCAATTCAGAGGATCGCGGCTAATTATGAGGGCCAAGGTTAATTCTAAGGACCTAAAGAGTTTATGGGACTAAAGGAATGTGACCAATTTTAAGGGTCATGGGAAATTCTAAGGACCTAAAGAGTGTATGCAATCGATTCAGAGGACCGTGAGAAATTCTGAGGGCCAAGATTAATTATGAGGACCTAAAGAAATGATGTGGTGAATTTTGCGAAACTAAGGATGAGAAGTTTTTTCTACGGACCTAAGGTATGAAGAGGTCAATTTTTCAAACCTAGGGGTTAAAATTGTTGATTCTGCGAAACTTAAAGGATGAAGAGGTTAATTATGTGGACCTAAAGGATAAAGAAGCATATTCTAAGGACCTAGAGGATGAAGAGGTCAATTCTGAGAGCCTAAGGTTAAGGAGGTCAATTTCGCAGACCTAAGGGATAAACAAATCAATTATTTGGACCTAAAGGATGAAGAAATCAATTTCACGGACCTAAGGATGAGGAGATAAATTTTGCGAACCTAAGCAGCTTTAGGATGGATGTGCGAAATATTGAGAGTTTTCTAGGAAGTTTTAGATTTTTCTAAGAGGCGTTCACAATTTTTTTATGATTTTTGTGTATTTTTGAAATTTGAGGATTTTTATTAGGATCTGTGTAATTTTGACCTTTGCAATTTTATAGAATTTGGGGGAATTTATTTAAATTTTTCAGAGGATTTTTCATGGATAAAATGGTCATTTTGATCAAATTTGAGATTTTCTTATTTTTGAAAATATTTTGGAATTTCCCTATAATTGTTTTGATAATTTTTTTTATTTTTATAACGAAATTGAAAGGGGGGGGGGGTGTTGATTGGCATAGGTTGGGAGGTGACTATAGGTAATGGCACATAATTGTGAAGGGCTTTGGGGATTTCGAAGGTACACTGTCGATTGGCATACCCAGGGGTGCTTATCAACATACCGCTTAGCCTCCTTATAAGAAGGGGTTGAGATGGTTCATTCTTCACAATCTTAGACAAATCTATTTCTCTCTCTCTAGAAAGCAGCCTTAAGAGAAATTTTGGAAGATTCTCCATAGAAGGAATGACCAATGACCCTTTTGCTGAGACCATTGATTGCGCTAACATTGAGTGGCGACGCGCTGGAGTGATGGCAGTGGGGATCGAGAACGCATATTATGACTCTCGAGTAGTGGATGATGAGAGGATTCTGCTACTAGAGCCTGAGTTCCATTGATCTGCGAGGGTATTTATTTTATTTTATCAATACTTATCATAATAAATACTTATCAAAATAAATAATTATCAAAATAAAATAAACCCAGGCGGTTAAGTATTTATTTTATTTTATTTTTGAAATTTGATTTTATTTTTGAATTTATTTTTTGTTAGGGATTGAGTTGTTTTTTTATTTTGAATTTTTGCAGACTGGCATTACTCAGACGAGCATGCGTTCCCATGTAAAGATGAGGATAAAGAAGGTGTAGGAGAAGCTCCCCAAGGAGGTTCAGATCATGGTGGATGTTACTTGGTTTAGTCCTCTTGCAAAATCTTTGGATGATACGTCATGATCGATGGCGATCCTGCGTGGTTTGGGCAAGAGGTAGTGGGACACCACTCACAACTTCCACTTGGGTATGGGTGAGATGACTGTTACTCTAATTGATGTGCATCAGTTGTCGGGGTTAGAGTGTAAGGGGGTGCAGATAGAGGTGAACATGTCACTTTGCTCGACTGAGGAGGCGATTCAGGCATCATTGGGGGATTTGGGGAGGATAGTCTCTGGAGAGTTGGAAAAGGAGTCGGTGTTGAAGAACACCTTACTGTAGTGGCAGATAAACATTTCGAATGTGTGGTAGGCAACCTGTATGTTTAGATTGCTTTTGCTGGGAGTTTTCATGATGGTAACAAGCAAAGATGATTTAATTAACTATTATCAAATTAAAATCATATTTGAAATCATCCATTATATATATTGTAAATTGAAGAAAAATGTTTCTTACCTCCTTATCAATACTAATGATATTTTAATTTTACTTCTGATACCAAATCATATACCTTGAAAATCCACAACCCATATCAACATGCAACTTACACAACTTTTAAGATTTTCTATTTTGGTACCCAAAGAGTATCAGGTCCATAATACAATATTAAGCACAATTTTTCAAAATTCATTTTCTTATCAACATTTGACAATTTCAAGCATAGTAATAATAAATGATAATCATCAAGATCAATAATAACACGCAACTTATGACATACTGCCATGTAATCGTAAATGTCAGTTTTATCATATTCAATAATAGATATATTTAAAAAATTAATTATTCATCCTTAGTATGCTTTGACTAGGCAAAAATAAACGTATTCACATTTAAGCATTTAACATATTTGAGATAAATATGAAATATATCAAACTAAAATAATCACTCATTAAAATATTTTCAAGTAAAGAACAGTGTCTAACTCAAATAATCATACAAACATGAAGATAACATTTCACAATAGTCGTATAAAGTAATAAACACAAAAGAAACATAAAAATGCAATATTAGTTCTTATTATCATTTTTTGTTCAAGTACCAATACTTGACTTGCACCTAAAAAAATTATCTTTTGTAACCCAAAATGAGTATGGTAGTTTCGGGTTAACATGCATGATTGTTTCTTTTAGTGATATACACAACTATGGCCTCGTTTGGACTATACTCAGCCTGACTTCATGACCCCCTTTAAGTGACAATAAGAATCATTCTCATATGGGTACATGTCACAAAAAGCCCATGTCAGTCAGTCTCGGCCTCTGAAACTCAGTTTACAGAACAATTGCAACCATACACACAGGTTGCCTTTATATTCATAAGTGATTCCAAGTCTCGACTTCGTCGTATGTCGGCCTCGTACGACACTACCAGGGCGAGACCAATTTGTAGTCCCACTACTAAGATGTGTTCACCCCACCGAGACAGACTACATCCTTTGAGATGTTCATGAGGGTTCTTGTGCGAGTCACATTGGTGGTCAATCTGTTGCTAAGAGGATCATCATTAAGGTATATTTCTGGCCTACACTTCCCAAGGATGCAGCCAAATATGCGAAGAAGTGTTACATACGTCAGAGGTTCGCAAGCATTCCTCATCAGCCTCAATATCCTTTCTCATCTATTACAGCACCCTATGCCTTTGCAGTTTGGGGGATAGACCTGACCGACCCTCTTCCAAAGGCAATATAAAATTACCAGTATTTGATAGTAGTGATTGATAGTTTCCCAAAATGGGTAAAGGCCAAAGTAATGAAAACCATCACAAAAGTAAAGGCGTTCAAATTCATTTGGAGGAACATCATCTGCCACTATGGCCTACCACACACCATGGTGTCAGATAACGATAGATACTTCAAGAATAAGTCATTAGAGGCCTACTTCATGAAGGTCACCATAAAATAATTCCTCTTTACTCATGTCTAACCCTAAGACAGTGATCAAACTGAGGTCACCAATAGGACGATACTCGATGGGATCAAGAAGAACTTAGAAGATGCAAATGGCAAATGGACTGACGAACTAAATGGGGTCCTATGGGCCTATATGATGACTGAGAGGATGCCGATGGTGAGACACATTTTATGTTGGCATATGGGTATGAGGCACTTATCTTGAAAGAGATTGGACTCCCAAGCCACAGAGTCCAAACTTATGACCCATAAGCTAACATGGAAGAGAGAAGATTGGACTTAGATATGACCGAAGAAATAAGAGAGAATTTTGTGGTAAAATAGTCGACCTACCAGCAGAGAGTTGTAAGGTTCTATAATAAATGGCTGAAATCTAGGTTGATGGCAGTTGGGGACTTGATCTTGAAGAAGGTTTGGCAGAAACCCAATAAGTTGCATCTTAATTGGCATAGTCTATACAGAGTAACAAAGGAAGTTGTGCCATGGACATTCAGAATTGAAAATCTTGAGGGCGAACCTTTCTCCAACCCATGGAATGCCGACCATTTTAAAAGATATTATCAATAGTTGATGTTTATGTCTTATGTATAAAATACCAATGTTTTGCTTTCATTATTATAATTGGATCTCAGTTTTATTGATATGTTAAAGAGTTATGCAACTGTGGAAATGAAAATTCCAAATGTTATCCCATAGTTATTTTTCTATATCCTCATCAACTTCAACTTCTGCATGGTTTGTACGACATCTAAGTAAAGAACATCATTTTATGGTGAATTAGTTCATAACTCACTCTCGACGATATGAGAGTGTATGAGGAGTCTCATCTCCTTCATACTCTCCCAATAACACCGAGAGGGACGATCAATCTTATAACATAACTTTAATGGTAAAGGAAATATTAAAAACCATTTGAGTATTTTTTTTGCAACATCATTTTATGGTGGATTAGTTCATAACTCACTCTCGGAGATACGAGAATGTATGAGATGTCTCGTCTCCTTCATGCTCTCCCAATAACATCGAGAGAAGGGGTCAATGTGGCGAAAACAAAAATGAAAATCATTTAATTATGGTTGTGTAACATCATTTTTAATATTAAAATAGTATCATAACTCACTCTCGACAATACAGGAGTGTATGAGGAGTCTCATCTCCTCCATACCCTCCCAAAAACGCTGAGAGGGGGATCAACATTATGGTGGTAAAAAACTGGTGAAAGAAAAGTTAAACATCATGCTTAAACATTAATTAATGGTGATAAAAGTAAAAAGCAGAGACAATAGTCATACAGAAACAAAAAAATTCCTTTCCATTTACAATAGAATTGAATTCACATTCATAGTAGGAATAAAGTGATATAAAGCAAAATGTTATGAGATAAAAACAATATGAGGTACGAGATAAAATACTGTTCAGACATTGATTACAAAATGAAGGGCATTTAAGACCACAAGTGCCTACCCTTAGAAATGATGAAGCACTTTAACTCATATGGTCTTTCTCGGCCTCAACTGGGACCTCAGAAGTAGTTGGGAAAGGAGTCTTGGTTGCTGTTTCTTGGTCATTGGGTCCATAGACCCCTACAGTAACACATTAGGCCATAATTGTTCTCTCAGTCACAGCATCTAGAGCATTAACCTTGGCTTGAATTTAATTGAGGGCGGCAATGGCCTCGACATCAGCTAAATCAAATGATTTAAATTCTTCCATAAGTCGAGGGTTGGTTATAGTAAGATCAATGCGCGTATTCAACACCCAATGAATTGAATTCAATTATTGGATTGCATAATCCATAAACTTAACGGATGACTTGAAGGCCGTGATTTCCTTCTCAATAACTTCCTTAACATAGTCCTTATGTTTTTTAATGAGGTCATCAATCTCAGACCTAAGACCCATCCTCTGAGTAAGAAGGTCCTCCGTGTGCTATTTTTTCAAGCCACTAATCTCCTTCTGTTTATTCTCCATGGCTTCATAGAGATTTTTCTTCAAGCCCTCGTTCTCTTTAATAGCAGAGTCAGACTTATTTAACTTAGGGGTGTTCTCTTGGTACCACTGGTTCATATGGTGAAAAGCAAGCACAGACTGCAAAACAGAGAAGGGAGAGTTAGAACAAGACGAAACAACACTTAACAAAACTAGTGAAGAATGACTAGAAATGTTGCCTGTGTTGGCTGATAAAGAGAAAATTTACAAACCCGAGAAGGGTCCTAGGCATGGAACAATCAGTTGTTACATTCGAGCATGATTGATCCTAGGGCGTATCAAACCCTTAGTTTGTTAACGAGAAGTGAGTCAGTGGAAACACTCAGCTGGGTCAAACAAGTTGTGGCCACAGCATCACTGGAAATGGGGATTGTTGTGTCCTTAAGGGTATTGGACGAGACGTCCTTATTCTTCTTATGTTTTGGAAGTATGGTATTAGTGCCCTTAGGCACGTCTATATGCGTTTTAAAACGCTTAGCTTGAGTGGGACCCCTTACGATCATCTTTTTTGGGAGAGCCGTGGGAACAACCTTCTTTCCTGCCAACTTTGACAGCATGTTAGCAACTCATGGGGAAGACATTTTCCAAACTTAATCCGAAGTCCCGGCTAGAAGACCTGCTAACAAAATAAATGACCAGTATTGGCAAAATAAAATTAAGGACGATAGTAAAGTTTAGAAAAAATTATTACACTTACACAACTCGGTAAGGGGTTTAACCCCAAAGCCAGTCTAGACCAAAAAATCTGCCTCCATTAGTTGTTCAAACACAACTAGCCATTTCTTCTTACCACAAGTTCGAAGGTGATCAATTTTATCTCGATCATCCACGCTGAGGCCATGATAAAGTCTCGTCGACATAGATACCTTACCCCATTTTTATGGGACTCTCGACTCATTGGCTATAAATAAAACGTCGATATCAAACTCCCAAACACCCAATATAAAGAAGTATAGGGGTTTCCAGTCATATTTGATGTCTAATTGACGAGAAGAATTTTTTATCATCACCGAGCTATAAAATGAAAGTAGCACGGCTGAGACTTGGTAGTCAAGACAGTATATCAAGTTTTAGAGATTCTAACTGAAAGGTCGACTTTATATGCCAGCTTCCAAAGTTGGATGAAGTTGAGTAATATTCTCCATGCATTGGGAAACAGCTGGGCTAAGGAGAGCCCTATACTAGTGAGAATGCCCTTAATGTTTGGGTGAATCGATAGTCGAAAGTCGAAAGTCGGTCTTGAACATCTGATCATAGACTGAAACCTCACCTTTATGGTTGTTGAATACCCTCTCGTCCTCAGACAGGATTCTCACCCTAATGTAAGGCCTGATGCCATATACATGTCTCCACGTGATTAAATTTGTCTCATGGACATTTCTTGGAAAAGTTGAGGCATACGAGGTATCCATCTCATCCTCATCCTCGTCTTCATCATCGTTCTCATCATCCACAGGAGCTTCACCATGGGGGTCACGATGGGTGAACTCAGCCTCAGTCATGGTCGATATTTGAATAGCCATAGGTGGATGGTTAAACGCTACATTTACCCTCGGCTTGTAATTATTCGAGATTTCATGAACATCATACTCAGCGCCCTCTGACTCATTTATTGGTGATTGGGGGTTACCATTACTAGATGCAGTATCCCCACTACTATCCAGAAAAGAACCTGGAACTTTCATTTCCTCCTCAAAAGAGTCGGCTTCCTTAGAATCTGTGGAGGAACAATCTATGTGGGTAGCGATGTAACCCTCACATGAGGCTGCTGCTTCTTAACTCTTAGAAGAGGTGGTTGACATGGTATCTCTACTGATACTTATAACCCTAGGCTCGACTGCAAAATGGTATATAAGGAGTAGAGGAGTATGAACAATAGATAAAGGAGTTGGGTGAATAGGAAGTCTAGACTCAGCCTCATCTCTCCTCTTAGCCTTGGCCTCGAGCTTACGTATCTTCCTCAATTTTCATTCTCTAAGGTGTGGATACTGCCCTTATAGTTCGTATAATCTACAGTACATTCAAACAGGAATAGCGTTTGACCAATGTTTTCTATGAGATCAAACAATGTAAACTCAAACGTCTTTACAAAAAACCAGTTAAGAACTAGTTAGAGTTCTGTCGGACAAGACAATCGAAAAACCACCAAAAAGACAATCGTCGCCTAAAAAGAGTATTTTCCTCCCAAACAGTAACCTAAACTCCTTTGTAAACAACACAACACTTTAGAACCACCAAATAAACCATAAATCCACCATCCAAGTGTCAGTCAAAACCATTCTCAAATGGGCCCACGTCGTAGAGGACCATGCGAGTCAGTCTCAGCCTCTGAGACTCAATCAAGAGAACAATTACAACCATACACACAGACTGCCTTTATACTCAAATATGCTTCCAAGTCTTGACTTCACCGCATGCCAGCCTCGTACGACACTACCAGGCTGAGACCAATATGTAGTCCTAGAATAGGTAATACTCTAAGTATTACTCAATCAGAAGCCACTTCATCAGTCTCGGCCTGTCGAAACCTCCTAGATCCGACATTAATATCTCACATGGAACACGTGACATGTGCATTTCCAAGACACATGGACAAAACCATTATATAATATCAACCTCCCACGTGGGTAAATATTCTTTCATCATGATGTATAAGTGCACTAGACAACTGGCTCTATCCTATTAGTGCATTAAGCCCATGCACATCGGGTGCATGCTTGGGGGTAAGACTACGTACCACCAACACTATAAAAGCTAACTTCAGCTCCTTTACAAAGGATATAGTAATTGTAACCCTACTCAAACTCTGTTGCACTAAACTTAGAGAGAGAAAGTTTGAGTGTGTATCCATGGACATTAGTGCCCTATTATAGTAAAAACACCATCACTTTGTACAATGGAGTAGGTTAAGGACGAACCACTTATATGCTTGTGTCTTACTTCCCTCTAATCCCTTCTTTCATATGCATATATTTTTTATATTGTCATTGTGATTCCACCATTGTTAACAGAGCTAGAGCTTGAGTTGTCTACATGTTTAAGGTGATGATTCTCAGCATTATTTGGAATCCAAGCTAATTTAGTGTTATTATACCTCTTTTTTCTAAAATAACAAAATTTAGAATTGTGTGTATATCTACCACAATATGTGCATAAGGATTTAGAATGACTAGATGAGATGTCATTTTGAAATAAATTGAAATAATTATCTTTCTCCGTTATATTCGAGACCATTCTTATTAAAATGAATTCTTTGATTTTTCAAAATGTTATTAAAATATTCATCTCCCCTAGTAGATGTATCTAATGATTTCTTTATATAATCAATCTCCTTTTTCAATTTACTTTTTTCACATTTAAGAGTGTTAGTAACATTTATAGATTTTTCCTTTTTCAAAGTTTTAATTTCATTTTTTGAGGTTCATTTTCTAATTTTAAATCATCAAAATCTTTTGATATATGATCACCTTTAGCATGAATTTTTTTAAATGTAATAAACTTCTTTCCAAGTTCTTTATATTTTTCATATAACTCATTAAAGGCATTTTTTATTCATCATAATCATCCATACATTCTTCATCGACATTATGATTTATACTATGGGTAGAACATGATTCATTATCAATAGACCTAGGCTTAGAGTGTACCTTCTCATTTTTATTGGACACGATACAATAAACATTTGTCTCTTCACTACTTGATTTATAAAAATAAGCAAATGAGTAAGGATTGCACATTTCTCCATTTAGTGCATCAACATCCAAGCTTTCATTGAAGTCTTCCTTCAAAACGAGACTTGAAACACAAGGTTGAGTATCTATCCATTTTCTTCTCACAAAATGAAATAATAAATGGCTACAAGAGATCAAATATTCAAGAATAGAAATAACAAAAATATAAATGCAACATTTAAAGTAAACATAAAAAAGTTTGTCATGATTTTTAACTTTAGGATTGTAAAATCCAAATATTCAAAAAAATTGGTCAAACTTTGTCAATTTTTAAGTTGTTAAAAGTGACAAACTTTGATCGATTTTTTTAAAATAGCAAAACAATTCATTTTGAGTTGAATTTTTTTTATGGTCCTACTGAAATGTTTAAAAACCATTAAAAAAAAATTAGCTCAATTTTTTTTACTATTTTATTAAAAATGGTCCGCGCCAGCGGTATGCAAACTGGGGTATGCATGAGAACCGCTCTCCCCCTATCTCTCTCTCTCTGTATATATATATATATATATATATATATTACAATAGCATGAAAAATATATATGAAAACGTAATGTATATACAAAGATAAGTATTATAGATAAAAAAAATAAATATATGGAACAGTTATAATATGTATTGAAAATATTAATAAAATGAAAGGACTATAAGTATAAAGGACTATAAGTATATTTATATACAAAGATATTATAGTCCTTTCATTTTATTAATATTTTCAGTACATACTAATGGAGAGGGAGAGTCGCGCCCCCGCTATAAGTGCTTCGTACTCGACTTGGTTATTGGAAGTCGCGAAGTTAAATCGTAGTGTATATTCTATGTTGGCACCCTTCGATGTTTTGATAATCAATCCTGCCCCACATCCTTCCTTGTTTGATGATCCGTCCACATGGATCATCTAGATTGATTTACCTTTTTCAATTTTTTTGATCGCATCTTCACTCCCTTCATCCGGGAATTCCGTGATGAAATCAACAACGGCCTGCCCTTTTACTTCCAACTTTGGTTAGTATCGTTTGTCAAATTCCCCTAGTTTCACTGACCACTTCATGAACTTGCCTTTGAGGAAAATTTATGAGAATCATTATAAGAGGGTGTAACACCCCGCGCACCCGAAAAGAGACACGCTGCGTGCTACTACGATAAAACTAAACAAAATCCATGAATCAACAAGTATAAAACATCTAAATGTCCATACTTTAAATTAAATAAATCCATAATTTCTATTCCCACAAAAAGATTACAATAAAGTCTCTCGAATATAGAATTCTCCAACTAAAAATTTACACCACTAATAATTACATAAAAAAAAATCTTCCAGTCAACGCTCTAAAATAATCCTCCAAATAAGCCTTAGCTTCCCAATCCATGCTAACCTGCCAACTAAAAGAAATAATAGAGAAGTACATAATATGACAGGAATAGATGCTCACTCTCCAGATAATTTAGGAGAATATTGTGTAAGTTTCGTACCTCCAAATTATCACATGAATCATCGCATAATTTCAGCCTCAAAATATGATCGCACCATCACGTTCCTCTCACGAAAATAATCAAATATCGTTCTAGCCCAAACTCGAGAAAACACCAAATAAGCCTTATAATCTAAGGTTGAAATCTTGAATAAGTTTGGGGCTATGGTTTGTAGATGAAAGGGAGTAATTTTGGAGAGGTCTTCTGGTAGAAAAGTTTGAGAAAAAGTGATTTTAAAAGTCCATCCAAGAATTAGTTGTGATATATAAAGGATTAAGAGTTTGACTAAGAAAAGAGTTCTAATCAGATACAAACACTCAAAAAATCATTACGGACGATCGGACCGTCAGAATGGCTTAAAATTTTAGTATGTTGTAGCTAACAGCGAGACAGGGCTGCTATGAAAAATTTAGCTCGATCGGACGGTCGGATTTTTAAAAATATGATTGTTATCCTCTTTAGCTTGGATCCTCCTCGATTTTTATACAAAAAGTTATAATTTCCAAATTTTAATCCTATTTAAATTCCACTTAAAACCTTATTTTTATATATAAAAACAAATATATTTTATTATTAAAAATAATTAAAACCAAAATTTTATTTTTCTCAAAATGTTCAAAATTATTTTAAAAATACCTATAAAAAAATCGAGGTTGTTACAGAGGGTAGTGGTCCTTGAGTCTATGAATAAACTGGAAGGGTGAGGCGTGACTCGCTGTAATGGAAATAAACTTCAAGGTATTTAAAGTTTCAAGAGCAGCAAGTACATCAAAAACAAACTTTTGCAGTATAATAATAACTTTTCTATTACAATATGAGGAAGACGGTAATCAAATACAACATTTTCAATAGGAACAAAAAGAATGGAATCACTTGAGATTGATGATTCTTTGAGAGTGAAGAGACAATCATTTCAAGTATGAAGGAGAGACCAGGGAGAGAATACTTTATATGTGAAAATGGACAGAGTAATAGTGCTCAAATTATGGTGTGCTTTGACCTTGCCCAGGTGCTCTATTTATAGCCAAACATTAGGGTTGATGTGATGTGTGCATGCTAAAAGAATATTCCCTTATGGTAATATTTGAGTGGTACTTTTTATCCTCTTTTACTGTTTGTTTATGTCCACTCTAACAAGCAACATCCGGTGCGACCAAAGTCAAAAGGCTAATATGTCAGGCATAGTGCCAAAAAAGTACGGCTTTGTCAATATTTTAAATGGTTACTTAGTAAATAATTTTAAAAACTTGAGAGAAGTCTTGGGGGACACTTGCCATTTCTATTTTCTAAAATAACTTTGCAAGCACTATCTTGATTGCTTGCTCATTTTACCAAATGTGAGTTGTGTAAGTGTATGTGAGTGTGCGGGTCACATTTTGGGTTCCTTATCTGAGTATTCACTCTTTCTTAGGGTACTGAAGTGGTTAAGGCCTAGCTTGCTCAATAAGACTTACCTTTTATCCTCCAAACCAAAACTCTCAAGAGATCCCAACTGGTCATCTGCTCGAGCCCTACTTGCTCGACTAAGGATTCTTGTTAAGTGAACTTACGTTTAAAAAAACAAACAAGTGTTAATAGATAAGATTTTATCCTCCAAACCAAAACTCTCAAGAGATCCCAACTGGTCATCTGCTCGAGCCCTACTTGCTCGACTAAGGATTCTTGTTAAGTGAACTTACGTTTAAAAAAACAAACAAGTGTTAATAGATAAGATTTTATATAAACACAACTTGGAGTTACTCGTGTAGCACCCCCCGCTGGTTGTTGTTCAAGGTTTCCTAATGGCTTAAACTTGCTGGTCATGTTCGTGATTTCGAATCATTCACCCAATATTACTTCGCTCCTGTCTTGGGCCTTCTCACCTAATATTATTATGTTCGTCTTGGATTACCCCTTGCTTGGACTTGCTAACCTAATATCACCTAATTTCAAATGGTTATTACTTTAATTATGTCTTGGGCCTGCTTGCCCAGTGTTTTTTTATTCGTCTTTGCTTGCTCATTTCTTAGACTTTCTCGCCACTTTCGGCTTGCTCGCCCATTATTAATTTATTCAGGCTTTGGGCCTTCTCGCATCAAGTCCAAGTTTTATGGGAGGGTTAAATAGGTACCCCTCTACATGACCCCCCCCCCCCCCCCCCCCTCGTACAAAAGTTTTCTTTTGGTTGGAGATGAAAAGTTTTGTACGAAAAGAAATCTTTAAGAAATTCATTACTTTTTATTCGTGCATTAAAATTCATTGTCATTAAGTCGTTCTTAGGACACCTTTTAGTGTCTCGAGGAGACACGTGTTGCCTTAGAATGTCTTTTGTATGATTTGGGTAATGATTACTCTGACTTTCAAATCGTCAGGCCCATCTTTCTCGGTTCTATAAATACCCCATGCCTTTTCTTTTTTTGAAATTTCACTATCAGTTATCTTGTAATGTAGAGAGAGAAATTTCAAGAGATTTTTAGAGCTCAAGAAAACCTTTTTTCCTTCTCCATTCTTCCTTCATTCCTCCTCAATCAGTGGCTCATTCCCTGTTAATTGTTGCTTCTGCCTTAGTTAACTCTGTGATTAAGGTTTTGCTGGGCTCTTTGCCCACCCATATGATTGTCATTATTTTCTTTACTATTGGTGCAACCTTTATTGTGTCGTCTCTTTCTATTTCCTATAATTCCACTGCCACTACATCTAGAGGTGTTGGGTTCACTCAAGGAGAAGAAAGTGGTGTCGTTAACATGCCTAAGGGCCATAAATAATTTTTCGAGTCTAGGGCTAAGGGATACTTTTCGATCTATTTCCTTGACCCTTTCTTTAGCGAGGACGATGACTTCATTCCCTCGCTCGAGAACTTTGAGGTTGAGTTCGTTGAGAAGATAAATGAGCAATCTCTTTTGGGTTTCCCTAAGTCTGGAGATACTTCACTAGTGCTTGCTGATAGTATTTTTTGTAATAGGGTGGATAGGGGTGATTTCCCCTTCTCTAACGTGAATTTTAACATTTTTGGAGGTACCCCAAACGAGTGGTAATTATGGGTGGATTATGTTATTGATGTTCCACCTTATCGTTCCATTATGAGCGAGTTGTGATTTGCTAGGACCATTACCAGTTTAAAGGTTTGTACCATTCCCAAAAGTACAAGTTATTTTAACATTTTGATTTATTGATGAAGTATTGATTCCCACACTTTTGTCAGTGGTTAGGTGGAATTTTTCATTACTCTCTAGGATATCTATGAGCTGACTAGTTTGCTAATTTTGGGGAACCACATTTTTACTGATGGCTATGAGGACTCTATAGAATAAGAAATATGTGAAGAGCTCCATCAAACTTTGGCAGATTTTTCTTGTTATGTTGCTATTACTCAAACCAGGATGAGAAACCATACCGTTGTCAAATGACAAAGGCACTGGTTTAAAGACTTCGAACCAATGTCTAAAGACGAGGTCAAGACCAAAATGACTAGGAGTTAAGACAGGCCAAAACTGGGATCAACGACCCATTTAGCCTCCTTATTCATCACATTCCTCTATAGATTTTTATTCCAAGGTAGGCCGAATGACTCCCCTCATGATTCACTCATTCGTTTGGTAGTTAGACTTACTCGTGGCAGGAGTGTGCCACTCGATGATCTTACATTTGGATCCATATACACTTAGTTGGATCACACTCATGTAGACATGGAGTGCTTGCATGTCTACTTTGATGTGATAAGTTTTGTTAACTCTTTTATATTGATGGACTTCCTCTTCGAGCGATTCCTAAATTAGGCTCCTGAGCCCCGCTCATTACACAGTCAAATCGCTCGTATTACTAAGTGGCAAAAGAAATACCCTAAGCAATCACTTAGCTTATTTTTGGATAGTTTTGAGGAGTTCTCATATCGTCTTTACTCAAAGCGAGTGGGTGTCACATTTTCTTGGGCCTTTTTCTCTGCTTCTCCTAGTACCTTTTTTTTTCCTGCCAACGCTGAATCCATAGTGGATTTCTCTCACATTTCTGTGATGCCATTTATTCTTCCAGGCATCCTTCCATACTTGATCGAGATTAAATTTTATCACTCCGAGCGAGTGAAGAGATAGTTTGGTATGATCAAGGCACATATTCCTCAGATTTTCCAACCAACCTCTCAACCAAAGATTTATTCTTGGAGGCTTACTCTAATTACCCCTGTGGGGACAGTTCAGAGGACTGCTCATTTTAGGAACTTGTTTATACCCATTTGACACTATTTGCCTTCGATTAATCGTTCATCTTTTGGTCTGTGTAAACGTCAAATTTTATTGATAAAGAATTGCATTTAAGACGCTCCTCATAAATATTTTATTTATGGCATACCCTCCTTCAATAAATACATATACAAGCGCACTCGCAAGGAATCTCGGCATCACACCCAAGTTGCGAGAACTCCTCTTGATAAAGTTATTCATGTCCTTGTAAATCTTCTTTGTGAGGAAAGTATTTATTCAAAACATCCTGAGGTAAAAAAGTAACAAGTCAAGGGCAAAAATAAAGGAAATATTAAAACTAAATCCCCTCGAAGAGGAAGCATTCAGATGTTAACTTCTCTAATTCCAGATGTCATTTTAATTTCCAAACTATGTTGCCCGTGAACTAAATTCTCAATTCTCCCTCTTGCAACTCTTTACTGTATATCCTTCCACCATTAAGAAATGTTCTGTGACAACTCGTTCACTCCAGATATTAATTAGTTCATAAAGATCTTTTGTCAAGTCCTTTTGTATTCTTTGCTAAAAATTATTTATTTTTGATAGGTGTATTTAACTCCACTCACACCAGTTGCCAGGCCACTTACTTCTTTTACAGTGAACGATTCATTAGACTAGCCCCTAGACAGTGCTACAACTACCTCTGGCGAGGTATTCTTTGACCCTTTCCTTTTCCTTTATTTAAATACTTGTCTTGTTGATCAAAATATCATAATACTTTTTGTTAACACTTATCCTTTTACAGGGTTTTCTCACGAGTGATCTCCTCACCAGTGGTGGCATACTTTTGCCAATAAGGTTGATCACCCTATGGTTACCTCTATCTGGGAGGATATATATATCCCTAGGGTTTATCTCCCTTTAGACAATAGGTCCTCCCTACTGAACCTATTTATTGTGTTACTTCGAGTGGGCATGTTTCTCATGCCACTTGTTCAGTGCAGGTAACTAGTTATAGCATTTTTACCGTTGTTGATATTTTTTATTGATAACTTCTATATTCACAAGTTAGAGCAAGCATCCCTCCGCTTCATGTTATAGGCTTAAGTGATTCCCCTCCCGCGGGAATTCGGGTACTTGAACTGGTGCACCCTTATACTTGATTTCAATGTTCCTATTTCGGTTTACATAAGTTCGTAAAGTTACTCACTTTATCTTTCTCTTTTATTTTAGGCAATCATTTCTAGTGTTCCTCTGACTGCTGTATCTCCAGAAAATGTTGTTGCGATCACTTCATCGTCTATGCCACCTCAGGAATTAATCTAGCACACCTGGAATTCCTTTTGAGAAAATGCTTAAAAGTTTTACACTTTGCTCTCTTTTGGTTGGTGTACGTTACGAGTATTCCCTTGACTATGGAACCTTCTTCAAGCATAATTATGAGTACTCAGGTATTATTCTACCATACCTAGTTCTTTTAACCTTACTTTTACTATGCAAGTTTCTTATAACACTTTTCTTGCCCTTTCTTTTAGGTTAGCTCTACGGGAGTTCTTTTAACTATGGAGCCTTTTGTGAGTATATCCACAAGTGATCCTCGGATATTATTCTACCATACCTGGTTCTTCTGTAACTTGCTTTTACTGTGCAAGTGCTCAAGTAACAATTTCCTGTTTATTTGTTTTCAGGTTAGCGATACGAGTGTTCCTTCGATTGCATAACATTTTATGAGTATAACTGTGCATACTCCCTAGGTATTATTCTATTATACGTGGCTTTTAACTTGATTTTATTGTGCAAGTGCTGAAATAACACTTCCTTATTTTTTTATTTTCAGGTTAGTGCTACGAGCTTTACTTCGACTGTGGAACATTCCATGAGTATAGTTGTGGGTATTACTCAGGTATTATTCTATTATACCTGTATTTTAACTTTCTTTTACTATGCAAGTACTGGAATAACACTTCCCTGTTTCTTTATTTTCGAATTAGTTGTACGAGCGCTCCTGTAACTACGGAGCCTCATGTATTAATCTTTCATACCTCAATTTATTATTTTACTTGTGTTATTATGTGCAAGTACTCAAATCATCACTCCTTGTTGCTTTGATTTCCCGTTTAGTATCACAAGTGCTCCTGTGACTGCGAAGCCAGTGGTTAGCCGAAGGGAACAACACAGACTCTCTGGTAGCATACTAACTCCTATTATCATGAGAGTAAGTCTTTTATCATTTCTTGTCATTACTCTTACCCTTCCTATAAAGTATATAATTTTACTTAACTTATTATTTTCATATTTGTTATTTTTTTCAGGAAGGAACGAACAAAATAGAGGAAGCTACTGATGAGAACGAGGAGGGCTCTGAGGCCACTCATTCTGAGGGTGAGCAATTTGACGAGGAGTCCTCTTCCCCCCTCTGAGACTAGATCTATGAATACTGACTTTGATGCCATAGAGATGGATTCTACAAATGTTTTTATCGGGGAATGTGGAGCAAGCACCACCCCACTAGGTTACGAGCAGCTGATCAAACGGTTCTTAAATTAATATTCAAGCATCCCCTTGAGAATTTTACCACTAGGAGTGTTTGTAATCTCAATAGATTGACTGTTCACAACCTGAATGCGCTTGCCATCCATGTTCGTCAATTCATTTTTACTCCCGCAAGTTAAATCACTGTTTCTCTCGCTCACATCTTCTTAACAACCATTAAGGACTTAAAAATCGCAACAATTTTAAGCTTGATTAGCTTGATGCTTCCGTTCGTAGGTTTTTTCACCCTGTTGTAAAGAGAATGATAAGAGACAAAGCTTCTGAGCAAGCCAGAAATGAGAGGTATAATTCAGAGGCTAATAATGTTTTCAAGTAGATAAAAACACTGGAAGCTAAGTTAGATAAGATTTTATTTGGTAAGATAAAGGACATTGCTCAAATGACTAGGTTTTAGGAAAACGCTATTCGAGATATTGATCTATTATTCGAAGACTTCTACTCGAATGAGAATATTCTTTTTCTTTTATCTGACTAAACATTTGTAAATAGTTTCTTTTTGTATTTGTAACATCATGGACATCTTTTTTTAGAACAAGTCATTTTTATGAATGAGAAAGAATATTTTTTTTATATTGTCCTTATATTGTATTTCAATCTCCTTTCCTTGCACTTTTTTTATATGCTATGAACTTTCCCTTCTTCTATGGGAGTATTTACTCACAAATTAGGGAGTAATATATTTAAATTTCTTAAATTCTATGGGATACTTTCCTTATTTTAACATGAAATAAGACTTGGGAGCCAATTCCCCCTAATTTTATAAAAGACATAAAGTTTGAAAAATTTTATCAACCTTTTGAAACTGTGTACTTCCTAACTATATATTTGTTGGGCATTCCATTTTAGGAGCATATCCCTCAAAACATTGTAGGTAAAGGTGATTTTCTCATTATATTTTGTCATTAGGAGGTATATATCATGTACGTATGATGAGCAATGCTCCTTAAATTAAATATATTTTCTCTCATGATGTGAGAATAACCACCAGTTGCTCTGCTCGTAAAATTAATTTAACAAATGTAAAATCATTTTTCTTGAAATGCACCTGCTCGTACAATTTTGCAAACAAATAAGTGATGGACTTTGTTATGTAAAGTGACAAACACTATAAATATAATCGTAAAACTTATTAAGGAAACTGGTCATAAGCAAACATGCGTTATTGAATTCAATGTGCAAAAAGCGATATTTCAATTATGCTATTAAAAAGTGTCAATAACAGTTTTTCCTTTCACTTAAGGAACTTACTTCTCTAGGATGAACTATTGAAAAAAAAGTTAGTGTACCTCATGTAAAATAATTCTTGATCCATTTGCAATTGATCGATTGGATTCACTCATTCTCCATCTTTGAGATTTGACAATACTCTGATCTTCCTACTCCTCACACAATGAATGGCCCCTCCCAGTTGGGATTAAATTTTAAGGCCGACATGCTTCATAGATGATGAGTGAATGCTCATAAAACTAAGTCTCCCACTTGGAATTATCTAGGCTTAACTAGATTCTCGTAAGCTCTAAACAACTTTTAAGGGTAGACGCTGAAATTTTTCTTAGCTCTATCACGATTCTCATCCAAATATTCTAGCTATACATATCTTGGACCAGTCACTAAATTATATCTCAGGGCTATTCGTGTTGATGGCACACCCAGTTCTACTGGTAGGATAGCCTCTGTGTTATAGACCATAGAGAGGTGTAAAACTAGTAAACTTTTTCTTAGAGATCCTATAAGCTTATAAGACCATCGATACATTGACGTCCATTGTGTCTGGAAGATCTTCCAACATATTCTTCAAAATATTGATCAGCATCTTATTAATTACCTCCGCCATACCATTACATTTGGGATAAAAAATAGTCCAGCTATTATAGATGATCTTGTATTTATCCCTAAGCAGGCCCATCTCTATACATAAGAATTGCTAGCTATTATCTGTGAGGATGACCTTTGGGATGCCAAATCTGCATATTATGTACTCCCGAATGAACTGTGTTACCACTTGAGCAGTATTTCTTCTTAGAGGAATTGATTCCACCCACTTAGTATACGGCTCTGTAACAATCATAATGAAGGCTTTCCCATGAGAAACTTGGCTTATTTTTCCCATCACGTCAAATTAACAAGTGTGAAACTGGTAAGGAGCAACTAAGACTTATAAACTCACTGAGAGGGCATGAACCATATTTCCATGAATTTGGCATGCTCTATATTTCCTTATAAAACTTATAGAGTCACCCTCCATCATTGGGCAATAGTACCCCTGGGTCATTAGCTTGTCATATAATTTGGTGTCCCTCATGTACAAAAGTCTCATAGTCTTCTTTCAGTACTCTTGCCACTTTTTTCACTCCATGTATCTCAAGGCCTTCTCATTATACCCCTTCTTATAGATTTCTCCACTCACTAAATAGAAATGGGTCACTCTTTTCTTCAAATAAATCTCACCAGCCCTCTCAGCAGGTAGCTCTCCATCTTTCATATAGGCGATTTACGGTGTTATTCAATCTTCCAGAACTTGCATAAAATTCACCTCCATTAGCTGATCAAATTGGGTTTTGAACTTTAAGCAGCCTTGCTATATGTGAGGAAAATTTGTGCTCATAGTGGGCTAATAATAGCCTCCTCGTTGCAAACGCCTATAGAGTTGGATTTCATGTTCCCAGAGTGCCTATTGTGCATAGTTTTTAGTTTATCTTCAACCTCCTCTTCCTTTACACATCGCACTAAGAAACCACTTGGGGCTTTAACGTACAACATTCCCTGCAGCAAGCGAAAATTTGCCAATTTTAACAACTTTATTTCCCCTTCGCATGTATCTAGTTTCTTCAAAATGGGAAATCTTTAATCCTTAGGCTCTTCACTTGGGAATAGAGACCTCACCATGGTGAGAACTTTTCTTTGTTGAATAGTGATCGTGGCCTCAGGCTCCTCCATCTCTAATTTTTGTACAATCATTGTCAGAGCATCTGGGTGCCTGTTTATCATCCTTGGTTGCCTCTATATTTTGATAACTTAAAATTGGCCCAATAAACTGTAAATAATTTCTCTATACGGATCAAGGTTAGCATGCTTGAGTGTGAATTTCCCATTAGCTTACTTAACTACCAGATCGAAATCTCAACATACATAAAGTACCCTGAAGCCTCTTCTCAAAACCTCCAATAGACCAAGTATGAGAACCTCATATTCTGCTTCATTGTTGGAGCACTTAAAATCCATCTTACAGGAGAGGGTGACCTTTTCTTTATCACTAGAGAGTATAATACCTGCTCCACCAGGCCATGTGCCCACGGGAAATCAAAATTCGTACTCCATTCCTCCATCTCCTTAGCTAAATAGGATTAGAATTTATCCCCTAGCAGATCCTCACTCAGAGGTTCAAATTTTTTACTTGAGAAGTTGGAGAGGACATCAGTTGTAGTTTGGCTCTTAGTGGACTTTGGAAAGGCAGTTCAGATCATATTTTGAAAGTATCAAGACCCACCTAGCTACTCATACTACTAAGACGGTCCGCGTAAGCAAGTATTTAATGGGATCATATTTAGTGATAATACGCACCGTGAAGGCTAGTAGGTAATGCCTCAATTTCTGCTCTACAAAGACTAAAGCCAGACAATGTCTTTCTACATTCGTATACATGGACTTCGTTCCCAAAATCACTCGAGAAAAATATTACACAGGTCTATCCACTCCTTTTTTTCTTAGGTCAGTAAGGCCCCAATAGATCCCTATGTATAAGTGGGGAACAATAATGGAGGCATGCCTGCTTCCGCTTGGTTCATGGTTGAAGGAGAACCCAACATTATTTTTACACTATCAAATGCCTTCTTCTCCTCGTCGCCCAAACATCCATTTTTCTTTATCTTTCAAGAGCAGCGCAAAAGGGTGGGTAACTTTCTCCAATGTCGATATAAACCTTCTTATATAAGAGACTCTTAAGTTGCATCTGAATTTTTGGTGGAGGCATCATCAAAATAGCCTTTTGTTTTTCTACGTCAACTTACAAACCCTGCCTATTGACGACAAATCCTAGGAATTTCTCCGCGGTAGCTCCAAAGGTGTATTTCGAGGGATTCATCCTCGTTTTGTACTTTTAACACTGCTTAAAGACTCTTCTAAGATCTTGGACATGCCTGCTCTCTTTTTTGGACTTCACCACCAAATCATCCACATAGAATTCCAATACAATATGAAAAGGTCACGAAATATTTCCTTAATTGTTCGTTGATACGTCATTCTTACATTCTTCAGTCTAAAAGGAATGATAGTGTAGTGAAAATTGCCTGGAGGGGTATAAAAAGATGTTTTCTCCATATCTGTCGGGTCCATTTTTATCTGATTATGGCCCACATACCCCTCCATGAAACTATACATTCATGATCAGTGATGGCATCCACTAAATTATTGACACTAGGCAGGGGAAACTCATATTTTGGACAAGCCAGGTTCAGATCCCTAAAATCCACGCAAACTTGTATTTACGTATTATCTTTCTTCGCCACGGGCACAATTATTTGATAGCCATATAAGGTGCTAAGTGGGCTTGATGAACCTAGTAATGAGAATCTTCTACACTTTTTCTTTTATCTTTAAATATATCTTAGCTTTATAAGTCTGAGTAGTCTGTCTCACGGGTAAAGCATTAGGAAAGCATTCAACTTGTGAGAACTCACCTCCGGATCTATCCCTAGCATTTCTATATACTTCCACGCGAAGACATCTGTGAATTATTTGATCAAGCCAATAATTTCCTATTATTTCTTAGAATTTAAGCCTTTGTAAATGAAGATGGGTCACTCATTTCCACCTTCAACTCCTAAACTTAGCACCTCAAACTCTTGGATCTACTCTTGCAATCCTGCATGCATTCTGGTGCTTCCATCGGTTCCTCAATATGTTCAACAATGTAAGACTCACCAATTATACAGCACTCTGACACCAAGTCGACGCTCTCGTCCTAAAATATTACCCACTCAGTTTTTTATAAATGATAAATGACTTTGCCATTAGGCAACACAATCTTATTAAAAGTTCACGCGGGTCTTGCCTCTTCTTCAAACTTTCTCTTCTACCTTAATTTATTCTTAGAGGGTTACACTTGTGGGCCTAACCTATCATGCACAGATTTATTGGTTTTAACTTCTGCTTGAGCCATGCAGGGCTCCCTTGATCCTTTAATCAATCATTTTCTTTCCTCATCTAATTATACCGCATCAACTAAATGGGCCTCTTCAACTGAGAATGGTCTCTTCATGACTTTGATCACAATCTCTATTTCACGGACATTATCTTTCGTGCATTGGTGGAACTTTAATGGCACAATTCCATGTGTGTGCATCCACACTCGGTATATCAGCAGTTGATAAATCATGCTGGAATTAATAATATGAAACTTGATGTGGGATGTGAAGTTTCCTACCTTAATCCCCATATTCACGTAACCCTGCGATCGCATCCCCACGCTATCGAAGCCAAAAATCATGGGCAGTACTGGCACAACTTATTCTTTAGAAATTCCAGTCTCTTATAGAATACTAATGGGATTGACATTTATCGATGCCCCCCTTTTAATAGCAATTTTGGGAAACTAATCCCATTCACTAGAGCGGTAACATATAGAGGTCTACCGTATAATAAGGGCACATGCATATCCACCTCTAAAAATACTACCTCAGATGTATATTTCTTGATCAATCTCTCCATGGAACCATGCCCGTTGAGGTAGGGGTCCCCTCTCTCTTGGAATGATTTTAAGATCTTTTTAGTGATTGTTGCTTGTGTTTCACACTTCATCCCAATTTGGTCGAAGAACCATTTGAACTTGGGTCTTCTTGTAATTGATACACATTCTAAATCTATTTCTACTTCGTATTTCTGCGTGCTGCACACGTATGTGGCTTTTAATGTCCCCCACTCATCCAGGGCAAGAACCACATCAGCACTTTCATCTTCAAGTTCCAACTCCTTATCCCACTCATTTTTTGGATTTTCCTTAGCCAAATCGGATAACCATCTTCTACATGCATCATCACCATTCAGCTATTGTTCAGACTTGAGCATTTCTTCCCAATCGGGCATCATCACGACGTTCGTCGTGCCATAGTTTTGAGATGGCAGTGGATTTTCATTAACATCTATAACCAAAATTTGTAAGGTGTTGTTAGTGACTTGTTCCTCTATTATCCAATGCAAATAATAGCAATCTTTGGTAGTGTGTTGCGCCCTTTAGTGAAACTCACAAAACTTCGTGTTTACTTTATCTTCCACTGTGGGCACCTAACCATTTGAGTGAGACAACCTTCCACCCTCTCGTGCACCAGTGTCTAATAATGTCCATGGCTTTAGCCATGTTTCATGGAAATAGTGGGGAAACATCATTCCCAAACTTCCTTTTTCCAATGATATTATTGTTCTTGGGCCTTGGGCCCCTTTTCTTCCCATATGACTTCCTTCAACATAGTTCACCACTTCTCGACATAAAACTTAAAAACTACCAACTGGCAGCATAATATGTGCCCTCCATCCTTGGGGTCTTAGCTTAATGGTCATGGTGATATTACTCATCGCTCGCGTGAATTCTCTAAAGGTACCCTCTTGAGTCTCATTAATCAGATGGATATTGTATTCCTTAAGCCACCCCTCTACGTAGATCTGTAATAATCTCGCCTCCATGACATCCTCATGTACATCTAGCTCTCTTTACCTAAAACACTTAATGTATTGCATCATTTGTTCACCTGGATTTTGCACTTTGTGGGCTAAATGTCTTAGCGTGAACTCGTCTTCAGCCAAAAAATAATTCTATAAAAATTTCAAATGCATTTCCTCCCAAGTGGGGATGCCATTCGGTGCTAGGTGAGAGTACCATAGGATTTTTCAGTGAGAGTTTTCGAGAAATACCTCAATTTTAGCTTCATGTCATTGTTTTGTATGCTAAGATACTCCATGAACCTCTTACATGATCCCTAGGGTTTTCACCTCTACAGTTGAACTTCATGAATTTAGGAGGAATGTACCGCCCAGGGTATGGTTTTTCATTGATGTTATTTAAATAGGGGTTCTGCAACTCTTCATACATAAGTGTTAAATCTCTCTAAGATGAGAGTAGCCTTTTCATTTTTTCCATTGTGACAGATTTGGAGGGAGATTCCTCTATTTCCACTATCCTTGTGGCTGGCAAACTTACTGGAGTCGTAACCTGCTTCATCGTCACTCTTTTGGTTGGCATCGTCTCTAATATACATGTTCCTCTAATAGGAACCACTATTGGTGTTACACAATCTTGGCCTAAATTGACCACGTACATATTGTGTAGTCTTAAAAACTTAAAGAACTACTCATAAGACTCACTATGTTCAATGGCGCAGTCACTGATGTGCTCGCCTGCCCCTTAAAAGAAGCAGGAACTCTCGCTTCGGTTACCACGACTTCCTCATTAGTCATCTAGTCGCTCTAAACTCCATTAACGGTTAAAGTATCTTAAAAAATCAACTTCTTTGAAATGTTATAACCTTTTTTATTCATGGCAATGAGAATACTTCCCAGGAGAGTCGCTAGATGTAGGAGGGTAGTGGTACTAGGTTCTATAAATAAATTAAAAGGGTGAGGCGTCACTAACTCCAATGGAAAAAGCCTTCAAGGTATTTAAATCTTCAAGAGCAACAAGTAAATCAAAAACCAACTTTTCCAATATAATAATAACTTTCTAATTACAATATGATGAAGATAATGATTAAATACAAACTTTTCAATAAAAACAAAAAGAATGGGATCACAGGAGAGTGTTGATTCTTTGAGACTAAAGAGACAAGTACTTCAAGTATAAAGGAGAGAGTAGGGAGATAATACTTTTTGTTCTTAAAATGGTTAGAGTAACAATGCTCAAATTATGACTTGCTTTGACCTTGACAATGTGCTCTATTTATAGCCAAACATTAGGGCTGATGTGGTGTGTGCTCCTCAAAGGGATATTCCCTTGCGACAATATCTGAGTGGAACTTTTTTCCCTCTTTTAATTTTTTTCGTTGTCACTCTAATAGGCGGCATCCGGTGAAACCAAAGTCAAAAGTAAAATTACAAGCAGCCTTGGGGGCCACTCGTCAATGCTATTTTCCAAAATAACTTTACAAGCAGTAATTGAGTACTCGTCCATTTTACCAAATGTGAGTTGTGTAAATGTATGAGGGTGTGTGGTTGAACTCTTGGGTACCACATTTGAGTATTCTCTCTTTACTAGGGTATTGAAGTGGTTGAGCCTTATCTTGCTTAACAAGACTTACCTCTCAGCCTCTAAATAAAAACTCTCAAGAGATCCCAACTGGCCACTGCTTGACCCCTGCTTGCTCGACTAAGGCTTCCTGCTATGTGAACCTTTGTTTAAAATAACAAGTAAGTGTTAATCGATAAACTTTTTATAAACACAACTTGGAGTTGCTTGTGTGGCACCCCATCGTTAGTTGTTGTTCAAGGTATCTTAGTGTCTTAGACTTGTTCTTATTCATAAATTGGACTCATTCGCCCAATATTACTTTGCTCCTTTCTTGGGCTGGCTCGCTCAATATTATTCTCTTCATATTGGATTACCCCTTGTTTAGACTTGCTCGCCACTTTGGGATTGCACTCCTATTATCACTTTTCTTATGTCTTGGTCATGCTCACCCAATATTATCTTATTCATCTTTGCTTACCCCTTTCTTGGACTTACTCACCATTTTGGGCCTCCTCGCCCATTATTACTTTATTCAAGCTTTGGGCCTTCTCGCAGCAAGCCTAATTTTTACGGGAGGGGTAAGTGGGTATCCCTCTACAGCCACAATTATGCGAGCTTAAAAATATGATTGTAGCATTCGGGATGTTATGATCAAGGAAAATGCTAATTTTACCAGAATCGAGTATCTTGCCTTCTCTCCCCTGAATACCAAGTCACATAGTGTAAAAAATGTTAGATCCCCTCATCATCTCTGATAAGAACTGAGTTGACCAGTGTATACGAAGCGACGAGGTAGATGTACATCTCTTCTCTCATTTTTAATTTTGAAAGTGGGGGGTGTCCGCCAGGTAGGTTATTAGGTCCTGAAAGGCACGCTCGCACTGACGAATGAATTTTTTAATGTTTTGAAGAAAGGGATGCATTTGTCCGTGGGATTACTCATGAATCAATTCGGTGTGGCCACCATTCCTATCAGGGAGTGCACCTCCTTTACTTTTCTTGGGCTCCTCATGTTCAGAATTGCCTGGATCTTGTTGGGATTCGCCTCTATCCCCCCTTTATGTGACCACAAAACCTATAAACATTCCTATAGCTACACCAAATGCGTATTTCTCAGGGCTCAACTTCATCCTATATTTATCGTGGAATTTTGAAATTCCCCTCTAGGTATATAACGTTTTCTTCCACCTCCAAACTTTTTACCAGCATGTCATCTACGTAGACCTCCGTCTTCTTGCCTATCTTATCTTTGAACATCCTGTTGACCAACCCTTGGTTCTTCGGCATTTTTAATCCGAATGGCATTACTTTATAGTAATAGGTCCTGCGATAGATCACGAATGATGTATTTTCCTCATCCCCTGAGTGCATCATGATCTGGTAGTACCCTGAGTATGTATCCATAAAAGAGAATGTTTCGTGGCCCGCCGTAGTGTTCATGAGGGAATCAATTCTTGAAAGAGGATATGAATACTTTGGGAACGCATCATTCAAATTGGAGTAATCCACGCATGGTATCCACTTTTCATTTGGCTTCCTCACCATCACCACATTTGAGAACCATTCGAGGTATTTGATATCCCGAACAAACTTTACTTTTAACAGCTTTCCCACTTCCACGTGGGCCACTTAATTCCTCTCTGATGTGAACATCCTTTTTTTCTACCAAACGGGGTGCTTGGTCGGCTCCACTTTTAATTGGTGGGTCATTATTGAGGCGTCAATGATCAACATGCTATCATGGCTCCATGCAAACGTCATATGGTGTTCTTTTAAAAACCCGATCAATGTTTCTCTCTTGTCTTCTGGTAGAGACAAACCCATATATACAAAACTCTTTGGGTGGCCCTTGTACAGTAGGTTGATATTAAATCCTCTTCCAGAGACCCTATCATGTTCTCTTCCCTCGAGCTCAACTCGTCAATGTTAAAGGTTTCTCTTTTCTTCTTTAAGGATAAGATATATCAACTTATGGATCGTGATTGGATTCCTCACACCATCCCTATTCCGTTCAGTGTTGGTAACCGAATGATCAGGGATTTGATAGATAAGACCACATTGAGGCAGCTGAGGATCATTCTCCCTATGAGTATGTTGTAGGCAGATGGAAATTTAACCACCACGAATTCCACTTAGAGGGTGACTGATCGTTCGCCCCTTCCAATGGTGAATGGTAATTCCACTGAGCCCTTCCGTTGTACCTGCTCCATAGAGAAGACTAATAATGGGCCTTATTCTGGCTTCAGGCATGTTCCTTTTATCTTCATTTTCTCAAAGCATTCATATTATATGAGGTCGGCCTAGCTTCATGTATCGATCATAATTATTTCTACCATATAATTGGAAATTTCTATTGTTATCCCTAGGAGATTATCTTAGAGAGTCATGAGGTCCCCAAAATCTTAAGGAATGAAAATTATATCTCCCTACTCTTATGTGGATTTATAAACTTTCACTTTTAACAGTTCCATTTTCTGACTCCGGTAATCTTTTCTGGCCAAGGCTGATTATCCTCTGGCTGCGAATCCCTCGAACATCATGTCGATTATCTTTCCCTCCTTGATCACGGATACATACCTTATGTCTTTCCTCCTTGGATCTCTTTCTTTGAACCCGCTCCTTCTTCTCTCTTCTTGCCTTTCTTCACCCCACTCTTCCTCTAGCGTCCCCATTTAAATAATTTCCCTTAGGTATCCTCTCTATACCAGCGCCTCGATCTCATTCTTGAGATGAAGGTATTCGTTGGTATCGTGGCCATAGTCATTGTGAAATTGGTAGTACATGTTGGACTTGGGATTTATAGGGCATTCTTTATCTTGTTCAGCCATTTCAACAAACTTTGAACCTCCATGATGTTCAGGACCTTCCTACAGTGGTATTGAGAGGAGTGAACTGCTCAGCACTGGTTTGATGAACTTGAGGGGATCCTCTCAGGGCCAATGGCTTTTTTATCCTCTTTCTTCCTCATACATTCTCTTCCCACGCTCCTATTTATAATTTCTATTTCCATGATCATCTTCGTATCTTCCCTTTCCTACATCTTTAAAAAGGCAGCCTGACTATAGACTCCTGAGTCTTCAGCATGAATATTTTTCTCAACCTTCCTCATGATCTCCGTCATGTTCGCGAGTGGATTCTTACATAGTGAATAAATGGTGTTGCCACTGGATAATCCCCTTAAGAAGGTCAATACAATCGCCTTTTCACCGGGACGATCTATGCGGAGAAGTTCATCATTAAACCTTTTGACATATTCTCTAAGACTCTCATCCCTAGTCTGTAGGACGTTAAACGGATTATGAGTGGTCTTTTGGTGTAGTTTTTTCCCAATAAAGTGTTCAGATTTCTCCTTAAAGTAGGTGATAGAGTGCGGGGGAAGTCGGTTAAACCATGTCCTTGTCGACCCCTTCATCTTGGTAGTAAACGCTCTGTACCTTATTTGGTTGGGGTTGGATATAAAGTCCATATGTGCCCCATATTGGTCGATGTGGTCCCTCGAATCGGAGGTGCTCAAAAGAGTCCATCCCGAGGAGCTTGAAGTTTGATGCCATGAGGAAAATCATAGCTTCCAAGCTAAACGGTGATTCTCGATCGGCGTCTCTCGGAACTTCACTTATCAGTGGGGGGCAAACACCCTAGGCTACTGATACTCGGTGTACGATTGAGTAGAGTATTGGGCGTGGTGGTGGCGACGGTACCTAGTTCTCCTAATTTTGCTCATTGTGAGGCTCGTGGTGCACCTGTTGCTCCGACTACTGCTATGGCCGAGGTAAGCAGTTTAACAGCTTCGTCAGTTTATCGTAGAAGGCCTATTATTGTTAACTGAGGACTTTAATAGCCTGTGTGACCTGGTTCTTATGCATGGCTCTGAAAATAGTCGTTTCCACAGACGACGCCAATTATGTTGGTGCAAAAAACATGATTCTCACACAACACAATAAATTTCTAACTCTCAATAAAAATAGATGGATGTAGATAAAAGAAGAACAGTGTATGTACATATTTCGGCCAAACTTTACCTATGTCCATAGGTGAAGAGGAGGGGGAGCCTTTCTTTTTATTAATGGGAGAGATTAATATTGGGTTTTCGAGTACACTCTTTATTATGTCCTTTATTATCACTACGTGAGGCTTTATATACACAACCTACTACAACGTTATCCCTTATTCTTGGCATGCACATTAGATATATTCAAACTTGGGCGCGACATGTGTTCGAATCCTTAGAGATACCTGCCTGTAATAATAGGGGTCTTGTTAGCCGTTTAGAAGACATAATTTGATCAAGTCTTCTAAGATTAAAATATATAGGAACTATCAAGGATGAGTCTTCGACTGAACCTAAATAATCCCTCAGCTATTTATGGTTCATTAATAAGGTCCTCATGGTCTCTAACATAATGGTTTGGCTGGGACACACCGTTCATCCATCCATTATGGGG
This sequence comes from Sambucus nigra, assembly GCA_949130495.1. Taxonomy (NCBI): domain Eukaryota; kingdom Viridiplantae; phylum Streptophyta; class Magnoliopsida; order Dipsacales; family Adoxaceae; genus Sambucus; species Sambucus nigra. Next base: position 539,607,383 of record OX422215.1, on the reverse strand, counting down.
TCGGGGAATTCGAATGTGATCGAAAACTACTACTCATACTAGTTGTCCTCACTTATCTGATCAGTTGGCGGTAAGCACCACATGTACCCATCGTTTGAATGTTGTTCAGAAATCCCCCTCATTAATAGTATCTTAAAAAAATCTCAAACCCCGGTTTTAGATTTTTCTCGGCGATATAGTACCATGGCTCAGGAAAACCGCAAAAGCAAAAGTTTTCACCCTCTTTAATAAAATGCCCATTTAGAGAATCACCAGAGATCTCCTATTTTCTTTTTAACACCCTCTTTCGGGATGGCAGATGGAGAGCCATGAGCTCAACTGAAGATGGTTGATACCCTAGTCCATATAGGGAGAAAGCTTCTTTTAGAACTATCAACTCAAGGATTCCTTGTTGGCGATTACCCAGCTCCATACTGGCCATAAAATGCATGTTCTTAAACATCTAGATCGTATTAAAATTACAATACGAGAAATGCTTTGGGCACACTATCTTTGAAGTTATTCCCTGTGGGGAGAAGAATTGTATCAATATTGAAGCTCGATAGAAACATATCATTAAAAATGTGCAGTATCTCCAAGATGGTGCTGCTTGTGATAATGCCATTGGAGTTATCATTTTCTCCGATAACGGTGATGACTTCATTATCGGAGAATAACTTCAGCATCTTATGGAGGGAACGCTACACCAAAAAGACTAAATTGTCACCTTTGAGCCAGCCAGTCTTTCACGATCATTGACCGTGATAAAAAAACACGCATTTTTGTCACGGTCTATGATCGTGACAAGTCCATGACAACAGTTTGTCACGGTCAAAGACCTTGAAAGGTCCGTGACAAGTCCGATAATTAAAACCCTAGGCACCTCTTTTTTCCCACTGTTTCCTTTCCTTTCACTTTCTCTCTCTAGCTCGGGCGACGGTTCTCTCTCTCTCTCTCTCTCTCTCTCTCTACTTTCAGGTCATTTTTTTCCTTTGTGCATGTGTGTGTGTGTGTGTGTGTGCATGTGTGTGTGTACAGGGGGTAGGGGGTTTGGTAGTGTTGAGGCATGGGGGAGTCATGGGGGCCAGTGGGGGTGGGGGTAGGGTGTGTGTGTGTGTGAATATGTGTATGGGGATGGTGTTAGTTGGGTATTTTAGGTCTTAAATTAATTGAACATTATAAATATTGATTGGGTATATGTAGTTTAGGGCTTGCAATATTTTTTATGTTGATTGGGTGGTGTTAGTTGGGATTGAAATTAATAGGTATTGTTAATATTTCATGAATCTTATTATTTAGAGAATGAAATTAATTTGACATTATAAATATTGTTTGTGTATTGTTATTGAGATTTGAAATTGGTTAGAAATTGTTAATGTTGATTGGATGTTATTATTTAGGGATTGAAGCCATGAGGGACTTTAGTGTCTAAAAAATATTTAAGGGGGCAGTGGGGGTAAGGTGTGTGTATGTGTATGTGTATAGGTGTGTGGGGGGGGGGGGGGGGCAGTGGTGGTGGTGGTGGTGGTGGTGTGTGTGTGTGTGTGTTTTATGAGAGTAAAGTCCATATGTGTGTGTGTATATTTTTCAATTATATAAATCACAATTATTTCTTGATATTGAATTACATTAATGGTATTGATATTGATATTGAATTGAATCGGATTGCATTGGTATTGATATTTTTATATTGAATTGAGTTGCACAAGTTGGATTAATTGCACACGTAGATATTTGAATTAAATTGTCTTAACAACTACCTTATCTAAATGAAAGGGCATCGTGTGCCGGGGGGGGTCATTGTTTGGATTTCACTTCGGTTAGACATTCCACGCATGAAGTTTAGTGATGGGCAGGAGTGACAACTCAAACCTTTAATATAATTAGCATGCTTTTAATGTAGTACCGTATTTCACGAGAAGTCACATAGTGTTACCATACCCTTAGCTCCTTATGAAATGGCCTAAAACGTTCTATAGTTCTTATGCGTACTTTAAATTAAATGAAACATACTTTAAATTACATAATTAAATGAAATCTCTCGAATTGTGATAAGACATAATTAAATGAAACATACTTTAAATTACTTATAGTGTGCATAGATACTATCCTTCTAGTTCTTATGCGTACGCATTCAATAGCCCTTAGACCCGTTCGAGAGTCATTACCTATGTAATGAGATCTCTCGAATTGTCCCATTTGGACAGCTTGGGATTGCATAGTTCTGTATAATAATATGCTTAGTGGCTTAAACTTGTTACTTTTGTGAGAAGTTATGCAGTCGTATCTTACTGTTCTCTCGGTACATACTAGATGATGCGATGTTAAGTGTTATTTCAATTGATAAATTGAAATAATACTTACAGTTACGAATCTATGTCGTATACTTGGAGAACTATGGGGATATTTTCTCAAATTGGAACAATGTGCATGAGATGTTAAGTATATTACAGAAATATGCGGTCTTGAGTGGGATAGGAAAACTCACCCTTTAAAGGAGATGGAGGAAATAGGAATTAATACTTTAAATTGAATTTTAATTTCAATTTCAAATTAAAATTGAATTTGAATTTAAATTTGAATACACAAATAAATTTACTCATAGAAACTAGCCTTCTAGTTGTTATGCGGACGCATTCAATAGGTGATTGCTCATACTAATGGGAACGAAATATTCACACTTTTGTTTATGATAATCCACGAATATAAGATTTTTACCTATAATAGGTGGTTCTTTATAGTAGCTATGATGGGATATCCCAAATACAAAGAGTGGATGGGTGAGACAAATAGATTAGGGGAAGTGTTTTGCAGAGGTGCTAATGAATTTGTGAAATATGCAAAGGGATGTCATAATGATGAAGAATTTATATGTTCGTGTCCGTGTGCTGGGTGTAAGAATGGTAAGGTGTTTGAGTGGAAAACAGTTGAACTATATATGTTAAGATGGGGTGTGCAAGATAGTTATCGAATTTAGTTTTTTCATGAGGAACCAAAAGTTACTTTTGTCCTCGAGCAACCTTCACAACAACCTTCAATAAGAAGAATAGATGTACAAGGGGAGGGTGACAATGTAGATCATAATATGCTAGAGGATTTAGTTGATGAGCCTATGGAGTTCATGAAGTGGAAGATAATGAGATCACTGACGATGTTCAAGGTTCAGGTAATCATGAAGATATCGGGATAAACCTTGATGATGACTACTAAAGTTTAAAATTTAAGGCGAGCCAGTCGTTATACTCTGACTGTGAGAAAGATCAAATAACTTTACATGCCATAGTTGGTTTGCATAGTTTGAAGACCCAATATGGTTTGTCTGGCAATAGTATAATAAGAATTTTGAATTGGGTGAAGGGATTGCTACCTAAGCAAAATACGCTTCCAAACAGTAATCCTATTATGAAAAATAATTTGACAGGTTTAGGAATTAAGTATAAATAAATTCATGCTTGTGTGTATGACTCCGTACTATACCGAAACGAGTATGAAAATCTTGATCGGTGTTCAGCATGCGATGAACTTAAATACATTCAATCTACTGGCAAGGACGACACAAGCTCAAAAGTGCCTAAAAAAATGATGAAATATTTACCCGTTGGGCCTTGATTAAAGCATTTTTTCACAGTACCATGGATAGAGGAGGTAATAACTTGGCATGCTAAGGCAGAAGCAGGGAAAAATCTCATGCACCATCCTATTGATTCTACAGTTTGGAAGAGGATGAGTTTTGAGTATCCCGATTTTGGTCCAGAACAACGAAACATTCATTTTGCAATATCAACAAATGGTTTCAATCCATTTGGAAATCTAAGCGCCAATCAGAGTGTATGGCCAGTGATCCTAGACCCAGTCAATCTCCCTCCTCTATGGTGTATGAGACCTGAATTTTCGATGATGTCTTTGTTGATACCTAGGCCAAAGGCACCAAGTGAAGATATCGATGTCTATTTGGCTCCTTTGGTAGAAGAATTAAATGAGTTATGGGAAGAGTGTGTGCAAGCATTTGACTCTTTTAAAAAAGAAGAGTTTACGCTGAAAGCTATGTTGATGTGGGCAATTCATGATTTTCCAGCTTATGGGACATTATTCGGTTGTGTAGCACATGGTTATTTCGGGTGTTCTATTTGTGGAGAGGAGACTAAATCTATTCATCTCCCCGCTAGCTCAAAAAGTTTATACCATTTCCATAGGAGTGTTTTACCCCCCGCTCATAGTTTTAGATTTGAAAAAGGTTTTAATTTTTTACCGGGCGGGGTTGAACATAGGATACGGCCGAGAAAATTTCCAGGCACGAAAATTAAAAGTAAATCTTCTAATTGTGGCCCTAATATGCTAGGTTAGAGTCCTAAATTTAAGAATATTAAGCATAAGAAGGCCCCAATTGGGAATGAAATTGAGATAAGAAAGGCATGGTTTAGAAGGTCAATTTTATTTGACTTGCCTTATTGGAAGAATAACCCGGTACACCATGTACTGGATGAGATGAACGCAGAGAAGAACATCGTTGAGCATATTATGGGCACATGCCTTGGGGGGAGCCATTCTAAGGATGGAGAAAATGCATGAAAAGACCTTAAAGCATTGAAACTTAAGCCACAACTATGTTTGAAAGAAGATAGTAGGGGAATGACAATAATTTCCCATGGTGTGTTTACTTTGACGAGTGAGGAAAGGAAGGTGCTTTTAGACAAAATATATAATTTAAAGGTTAGATCTAATATTTCGTCCAACTTGCAAAGGATTGTGAATTATGCTACCCATGATTTACATAAGTTTAAGTCCCATGATTGGCATGTGGTCATGAATTTGGTTCCTCTCTTGTTTAAGCACTGTTTCTCCAAGCACAAGGATTTGCGAAGAGATATTATGCAAATTAGTATCTGCTTCTCACTTTTCTGTGAGAAGGTAGTTAATCGAGATCACATAGTGGACGCAAAATTAGCGATGAACGAAGCGATTTGTGTCTTAGAGAAGTACTTCCCCCATCTTTTTTTGACATAAGTGTTCACTTATTGGTACACCTATGTGACAAGAAACTTCTTTAGCCAGTTAGATATCGGTGGATATATCCGTTTGAAAGATTGATGAAAGTTTTCATATATTACATCAAGAATACAAGATACATTGAAGGATCAATTGCAGTGGAATACATCACCGTGGAGTCATCAATCTACACTCAAGAATATATGCCTGACTCGACAAGCATGGATCACTACACCAAAAAAAGTCATTTGCGAGTGTTGTTAGTAGTCACAAATGACCTTTATAACTTCTATTTACCGTCATAATTTAGGGGGTGACAAAAAAAAATTGTAACTCCTAACAACAGTCACAAATTTTTATAACCCCTATGGGGGTTAGGACTTGTGACCCCAATTTGTAACTGTTGTTTGTAACCGCTGTGAGCAGTTACTAATATTATATTTGTAACCGCTGCGAGCAGTTACAAATACTAGATTCGTAACCGCTGTCAGCAGTTACGAATATAATATTTGTAACTGCTCGCAGCGGTTACAAATATCTTTATATTTAAAAAAAATAATAGAATAAGAAAGTGAACTAAAATAGAAGAGTAGATGAAATGACATGAACATGTGACAAATCTAAAAAGATTAATGCCGACAATATACAAGTCTTAAAAAATTAGAGAAATTTCATTTATATTTTGAACATTACAAATATCATGTACATATAAAATTTGTTTAAACTTAATTTAACATCAAATAAACCCATATCGGGCGCCAAATACAAGATGAACATCAAATGAAAAAAACTAAAAAAATGGAAGTGTTGATGCATCCTTATCAATCGTAAGAGGTTTGTCAAAAAAAATTCATGAGCGTCCAATGCTTAATATATGTCTGGAAAAAAAACAGAGCTCGAATAGTAAATTTGTTAGATCAATAGTGATAAATTTTTAGATGCTAGAGAAAAAGACAATTGATTATATAATGAGCAAGAGTAAACAAGGCGGATACCAAACTATTTATTTTTTTACCCGAACTTGATTCGATTATATGCTCATTTAAAATGGCTCAAGAGATTAAGAAACCAACCTCAATCATATTTTAAACCCCGATAACTTTCATGAACCAAGCATGAATAAACGCACCACCCAACTCGGCCAGTTTATAACCCTAGCTCCATATGGGAATACACCAATTAAAGAAAATTGATGCTTTTAGATTATATTATTGATATAATACGTAGATTTATCTCAAATGCATCGGACATGAACGAACATCCTAATTCTTCTTGCATTTAGGGTGGTATGTTAGATTGTAAGGATCTAGCAACATACACTTGAGCCAGCAGTTCATAGTAGAAAGAAGTTTGGTAGTATCGAGCCAAACCAAATCGAGAATTAGATATTACTAGTATTTTACTAACTCCGAATTCAGACACTATTCAGACACTAAATCTGATGAAGTAGATATTACTAGAAACTTGCCATCCTTGGAAGCAGAGAATATAAACTTGTAAATTTTTTCCTACTCCACCCCCCACAGATTTTTGTTTCCCAAATTTTCAGTATCCATGTAAGTTATTTTTAATTTCTCTTTCTTGGTAAGCCAATTAAATGCACTCTAATAGAATGATTAGCAGAGTAAACATTATATGAGTTGTTGTAACACTTACTTCTATATTTAGAGCATGCCATAGGGAAGTCGGTTATGACAACATTAATTTCAGCTCCCGTAACAAATGAGTTTATTTCCACATTCACGTCTGTGAAGAAATCCCACACTTGAGTTAAAAATTCATTGATGAAGAGTCGTACATAGACAAGGATGTCACAGAATTTTGCAGTAGCCTTAATGCATTAATCAGTAGTTAAAGAGCAGAGTGAACTGCAACAACAGCAGTCGAACTTTGAAATGACATAAAACAATGTCAACAGAATCTACACTAAAACCTAGTACCCACACTTTTCAGGAGCCATTTTAGTAACCAAAAATTACAATTTTATTCGGCAAGAAAACCAATGACGTTTCAGTTATTCACTATAGCACCATGGAGGACATAATTGATGAAGCTTCAAAACCAAAGAGCATACTGTCAGACTTGCTGCTACAAAAGTAACAAGACGGTGAACTCATAAATTATGATCATTGGGAAACAAGGCCTTAAATGATATGACATCAAGTTCTAAACATGCAGATATGGTGACAGTATATAGATAACCTAAAAGTGTGGCCATCACAAGATTGTTTTTCAACATGACATAAACCAAACACAATGCGACATGATATAAATTTTTTTTCCTAACAGTAACTTGATAACCTGAAAGTGTGGCCATGACAAGGTTGCAAACTAGGTTCACTGCAAAGCTTATGATGGGTAGTTCATTTAATTCTCACTCACTATCAATAGGTCGTGAAAAAACTATGCCATTGCCAACCGAACATTTCCTTTTAATTTTATTTTCCCACCCTTCCCCTCCATCCTGCAATCGACAAATCTTTTCTTCAACTAGATTAGGATCTGCACGAATATCCTTGAGCACATCTTGATTTTTCGATGTTACTAAAGGCTGCCTTGGTAGACCACTACTACCGCATTCAGACTGAATTAATTTAGAGGAAAAAAAACATAATGAGATCAAAACTACTACGACATTCACACAAAGCATCATTTACTTTTCTTGTTGTGGTGATCACTGTTATTGATTTGGAAATTAGAAGGGGGGGCGTTGTTTTTTAAATCAACCTTGAGATAGAATTGTGTGGATACATCCTGATCAAATACTCCAAGGAAAATTATAGGATATGATGTGAAGAAGACATTATAAAGTGTTGAATACTAATCATTGTACACAGGTTGTCTAGAGAATGACACATATGCCTTAAAAAAGAAAAGAATCAAACTAAAGGCAATATTCTTGTAAAAGAAATAGCATTGAAGAGTGCACTTTTGTTCAAACATAGAAATTATTAAATTAAACTAAGTTTTCAATTAAATCCTAAAACACGCATCTAGGTGTGATTGAAGACAATATAATCATGCAAGAACAGTTAATCACAAACAAAACACATAAATGAGGAAAAATCCCCCAAAGGGGCAAAACTTTTTATTTTCACTATAATTTGTAAAAGACGGTTTACACGGATTACAATGAAAATAAGAGTGACATACGAAATACCCTCAGGTGTCGGTTTCAATGTCATCAGCTGAAATCTCCCGCAAGAACTCCAGATGGGTAGCAATGAAGCAGAGACAGCTTCTCCACAAATTAGTCCAGATGAGTAAAAACGATCCTCTTGAAGGTTTAAAGATTCACATACATATATGGGAGTGTTTATGTGAATAAAGAAGGCATGAAACCTTAAAATATAAAGTCTGTTTTCTGGGTTGTTAATCGCAGAAACCGTGTGTGAAAAAGACTTGGAAAACGTGTAGAATGAACCCAAATATTATACAAAAATCGATGCGGCAGCGGCGTTCGAACGAGATAGGCATGTCGCTCAAATAAATAACACGTGTCGCTCGAACCAGATCGCGCGACATGCATATATCGCTCGAACGAAAGTGCGATGTTGTTTGAACGAGCTCGTCGACCGAGGCAGTCCGCTTCTATACTTAGAAAAATTTATGATCTTGATAAAAAACGAATCACACTTCAAAAAATATTTTTTGAAAAAATTCCCAAATATTTATACAAAAATAAACAACTCTAATAAATCATTTTACCAATAATGCGAAGTGGAGTAGTGGGAACAGTTGAGCAGCACGTCGAGTGAAGCATGATGTACGTGTGAAGATGATGGATGCATGGATTCGGATCAAGGCCGTCGTAGATGATCGTGTTGATGTGCCGAATGTAGAGGTATCTGTAGACACCCCATATTGTTACCCCTTAAACTCTCTTTAGGTCCCTAACACCTCCCTTCATCACTACAAAGCCAGATCATATCCCGAGTACTGACCTAGAAGCCATCGGGCGCTCCCAGGCCCCGTTTGACCAAAAAGTAAAACTCTTCAGCTTGACCAAGACTGAATGACTCTTTAAAGGTCACTGAATCCCCTTTTCAACGGTCCATCCCGTGCGCGATTCCGACTTACCATGCAGACGAACGATCCGTTTTCCCTGAAACCTGATCTAGAGGCCACCGGATGCTCCAGGGCTACGTTTGACCTAAGTTAACTATTCATATCAACCAAGGCTGAATGAATCTTCAAAGGGCACTGAAACCCCTTTCCAATGGTCCATTCCGTGTGCAATTCCGACTTACGGTACGGACGAACGATCCGTTTTACTACGAGAGGTCACCAAATGCTTCTAAGGACTAGTTGAACAAAGTCAACTCCCCGAACCAGATCAAACTCTTTGTAATGTCGAAGTACATCTCCTAAAATTTCCAATGGTCCATCCCATGCGTGATTCGGACTTACCATGTGGATGATCTATCCGTTTGCGTCCGAAGTTTTCTTGTCCAAAGGACCGATGAGCGCTTCTGAGCCACATTTGACCCAAAGTCAACTCCCAAACCCAGGAGCAGTCCAAAAGAATTTTTAAGGTCTCTGAATTAATTTTCCAATGGTCCACCCCGTACACAATTCGAATCAACATTTTGCGCTCAGCGACTGATTTTTTAAAAAGGCCTGAAAGACACTGCCAAACGACAGGTCCCAGACCCTACCTATCGACAGTGTGCCTAAACACACCTGCCGATTGGCAGGACCAGGTCTATACCGATCGATAATTCCCTGGGCCTATAAAAAGGAGGCCAGGTCATCATTGTGAAGGGAGCCCAGATTTGAAACATATCACTCTCAGCAAATCCATAAAACCTCTCTCGAAGTCAGCGTGATTTCCATATCCAAATCCCTTTCCAACCTTCACTTTTCATCATCCTTTTCATAAAACTTGGTGAATTCAACACCCTCCATCATCATCCAAGTGCAAGGGATGCTCTTCAACATTCAAGATCAAGCTCAAGATCTTCAAGAAGGTCCAATTTTCTCAATTCTCTCCTTAAATTCCCATAAATTCATATTAACTTGTTTTATTACTTGGCACTTTTATTCTCTCATCTCACATATCCTAACATACTTTTTATTTATTATTATTGCACATCTCTTATTTTCATACAAATAAAAACCCCAAAAAATAATAAAAAGAGGTTTTGCCCTTAAAATCCTAACGGGAATTCTCACACTTTTCTTCCACTACTCTCACAACTAAAACACTTTTTTACCCACGCACACACAAATAAGAGAAGTCCCCGGTTGGATTTATGGAATAAATCCCACCCCCTCATTTTGCATGCGAACTACGTGGACTTTGATGCCTCTTTAGGCTACGTAGGCATCTCGTGGTAAAACCCGAGACTCGAGTCCTTATTCTCACTTTTTCTCTCATTCTCTATTTTATCTAAACTGAATTCTCTTAGATTACATATATTTACATATGCATATATTTGTTCTTAGTGGCGCATTATTCCACATACATTATCATTTGATTATAACGATCAACGCAAGGATAATCGGGTAAATTCTATTTTCTAATATTATTTTTAGGAACCTTCCTACGGATGACTCGCTTTATCTTTTTCATGATACAAGTCGAGGATTCCTATCTCCACTATATATACACATGCACACATATAATAAGGAAAATAAAGGAAAATAGCAACAACCCATGAGAGATCGTAAGGGCGGAATGGGCGCCTAACACCTTCCCATTTCGTAACTTAGCCTCCGGACCCTTTTCGAATCATTTTGGTTTCGTATGTATCAGTATGTCTTTGGATGCTGTCCTTCGGGATGGCTCCCTTTCTTTTGTCTGTTTTGAGTAAAATAGATTGGCGACTCCATCTCTCTGAATTTTTCACCACACCAATGACGCCGGTCGAAGCGCTCCCGAGAGGGACGCGCGGGACCTAGGATCCTCACGCTCCCGCCCGTCGCGAGGATCGAGGATGGCCACAGTGGCGAATCCGCTGGGGATTATTATTTTGAGGGCTAGACTCTATTTACACGGGAGTTATGTTTGTTTATATTTTCCCCCATTTTTGCATTTTCCCCTTTTCCATGTGTCCCCCATACTTATGCTTTTATTCACACACTTGTAGAAAATTCTCCATGTACACTTTGCACCACGTGCGCCTAGGATAACATATATCCTCATGTTGCACGCATCACCCATACTTGGTATACCATTTTATACTTGTACTTTGCTCCCTATTTGGCATGATCAAGAAAGCCATTCTCATAAGATACTAATAAGAGAATCATGCATGATTCACACGATATCACCAAAGAGCATTGTGATTGACCAAATTTTGTCCAGTAACTGAAGGGTCACTTCGTGATGGGCGCTGGTCCGGCAGGGCACAGTTAGCCTAAGCGATATGACTCTCACCTTCCATTGGCCAAGTACCTTCGACGTATATCGAACAGTTCCCCCGCATCGTACCGCTTGACTGAAGTCATGACGGGAGGTATATTGCAGGGAACTCGTTCACGTACGCCGAGTATATCAAATTCCCTCTCACACATACCGTCCCCATGAGGTATATGGTGAGACAATTCACGTACACTTAGGTATATCAAATGGCTTGTCCACACGTACCGATTGCCCGCAAGAGCAAGACGTATATCGTGAAAGTCACGCCAAGGGGGGGAACCCTTTTTTATTCACCCAACCAACTTCATACCCGCATATAGATGTCAAGCCTAGGACACGCATATAAGATTATCGGTTTCAACCCGAAACTCTGCCGAAATTCTAAGTCGGCCTGCCGCCCGAATTTTCGTGTAATTTTAAAATGGGACCCTTTCCATGAGCCTGGTCATAAGTCCAGCCATAGCTTTTCATATATTACAACCCCAATTTTTCCAGGCTCAGTCCCGTCCGGCATTTTATTTTGCATTTAGGAGAATTTAATACAATTGAGAACATAATAATTATAATAATCATGCTAAGACCATCTCCCGAAAATAATTTTTTTTTTCTTTCCTTTTCTTTATCAAAAATCCAAAAACATTTCTCCCCTATTTATCAAAAATCCAAAAAAATTTATCCTCTCTTTATCAAAAAGGCAAAAATATTTTGTCTTCCAATCTAAAAAAAAATATCAAAAATATATTCATCCTTTTTCTAAAAAAAAATAAATCCCATTTTGCGCCTTCTCAGGTCGATCGCAAGCCCTTGCCCTGGCTCCTTATTGGCTTTCGTCTTCAGTCAAATCACCCTGGAGTTTCGTTTGTTCCCCTGTTACTTCTTTCGAGTTCGAAATCCACCCACTTTCCATGGAGAACACAGATTAAGTACCCGTTGTACAGCCAGATCTGATGGCAGTCCTAGCTCGGCTCGTGTCCAAGATTGACAACCTACAGACTGAGGTCCGAGAGATGCAATGAAACCAGGTTCCCATTCCTAAAGAGCCCGAGGCCCTATTCCCTCATGCTATGGATCCACCCCAGCCTATCTGGGTTCCCGAAGAGTATCAGCACGCTCCATGTTCCCCTCCTGCTAATGGGTCGTCTGCTGCCCATCTTCCAATGCCGAACCTTGCCCAACATGGGGCCAACTTACCTATGATTATTGATCCAAAAGAGGATGATTTGAACAAGGTCAAAGAAGACCTCAAGATGCTCACTAAGAAGTTTGAACAAGTCAGAATCTCTGGGAATTACATGGACTACACCCACATGTCTCCTTATCCTAAAGCAAGGTTACCCGAGAAGTTTAAAATGCTAAATATCGAGAAATTCGGAGGAAGTGGACCCCCGATTGTTCATCTTTGCAGCTATCACCGTTCTCTGACTCTACTAGGGGCTTCTAAAGAAGTGATGGCCCAATTATTTTAGCAAAATCTGAAGGATAGCGCCCTCCGATGGTTTTTGTCTCTCGAAGAGTCCAAAATTTGTAGTTAGGAGGATGTAGATCGAGAATTCATGTCACAGTATAAATTCAATGAAGAGCTTGAGGTCACCCGTTGTGATTTAGAGCTGCTCAAATAGAACTTTGGGGAACCAATCGGTAACTTCATATCCCAATGGAGGGAAAAAGCAGCAACCATAACCAATCGTCCTTTCGAGGAAGAACAAGTCACTATAGTGAAGATGAATTTCTTACCCCGTGTCTGAGAAACCATGGGAGGACAATACTATCCCCAGTTTCAAGCTCTTGGAGAAGTAGGAGTAGAAATTGAGGAAGGTCTTGTTAAAACAGATGTCGAACCAAAGAAGGTGTCCGAACAGTTCACCCCCAGGAAATATGATAAGCCTGCCAGTGCTACAGTCTCAACCATCAACAACATATCTCAACCAACCACCTCGTAGGCACCAGAAAGCCGTCCTATCCCAGTCCTAAAAGAATACACCGAGCTCCATACCCCCCTCCAATGTTTATCAAGCCTTGTTGAGCCGAAACCTTATCAGACCCTTGGATCCCCGTCCTTTGCCAAATTCTCTCCCAGGAAACTTCAAGGCAGATGCCCATTGAGCCTTTCACCAAACCACTGGTCATACCACCGACCAATGCTTTCACCTTTGAAACATAATCCAAGGTCTAATTACCCAGGGTACCATTGCCCCACCAACTAATCCAAAGCCAAACACTACTCACAACCCACTCCCAAATCATACCAGTGCTATCTTCCTAGAAATGAACCTAAGATTTGATCCCTCAACTCAAATCACACCTATATACTCTCCTAAACCTCTCCCAACCTGCCCATATTTCCTCCAACACCCTGCTAGCCTCAGTGATCAAGCACTGTCACTCCTTACCAGAGCATGAATCGCTATCCGTACCTGTTCTGAAAATAAAAGTATAGAATTATCAGAAGTCTTAAACCAAATCCTAGAATTCGGGATGAAATTTCCCTCACGGAAGATCATTGATTTCCAGAGATTCAGTACGTTGTTCTTAGAATCACGGAAATGGGCTCGAGAGTCAGACAGCTGGGTAGTACCAACCGATGAAGTCAGCTTAGATGACGTTGTTCAGGTTATAATAGAGATATTCAGGCAAACCAACGATATTTACAGTATGGCTGAGTTACTTGATACTCTGAAGATAAAAGGGCTCCCGATCCCTTCACCCTTACATATCCCCAAAGAATGGGAAGATCTATACGAAAAATTCGTTGCATCAACTTTACATGGAAAGACATAATTGTTACCACCGGATGGGGGAAGAATTTGAAGATTCAAATGAAGAATAAGCTTTCGAGAAAATTGGCCCGGTAGTTGACATGTGTGGGATGATATCATTTGAAGAACTTCTCGAAGAAATAAATAAGGTGGCAAAACAACCCGAGGTTGATGAGGAAACGGGATTCATGATCTTCCCTTCTTCAGTAAATCACATGACCAGATCAGGGAGGTATTACTAGATTCCGAGCTCACTATCAACCAATGACATGGGGAAGGAAGCTAAAAACCTTCTTATGCCAGAGATGACCCTCAAGGAGAGCAAGATCCTCGATCAACTAAAGAAAACTCAAGCTAACATCACTCTATGGGGGCTTTTCATGTCTTCTCAGCTGCACAAAATGCTTTGATCAAGTTGCTCACTGAACCCACAGTTCCTCCTTCTACCACACCATAAGAAGCCGTAAATTTGGTCGGATCCTTGACCTTTACCCAAATGCTATCCTTTTTCGAAGAAGAAATCCCCAAGATTGGGCCAAACCACAATCATGCACTTAATATGTCCATCAAAGTTGTGGGGAAGGTTGTACCACTCTCTCTTATTGATAATGGATATGCCTTGAATGTCTGCCCACTAAGAACCTTCAAATGTTTAAGACTAAAAGAAAGTGACCTCGCTCCAACCTCCGTTACTATACATACCTACGATAATACCCATAGGGAGGTGATGGGATCCATAAAGCTTGTAATAGGGGCTGTCCCTATAAACCCTATCGTCGAATTCCAAGTTATTAACATCCTAACTTATTTCAACCTGTTGCTCGGACGACCTTAACCCCACAGTATCAAGGGTGTGTCTTCCTCGCTCCATCATAAATTGAAGTTCTTCACCAATGGATGAGTCATCACCATTTTGAGCGACAATGATAATATCGAGGGTACAAGTACCAGCAGTCCAATTATTCAGATACAACACGGGTCAAATGATATGCTCCTATCAGGATTTCGAATTGATTCACTTCTACT
This sequence comes from Sambucus nigra, assembly GCA_949130495.1. Lineage (NCBI taxonomy): Eukaryota > Viridiplantae > Streptophyta > Magnoliopsida > Dipsacales > Adoxaceae > Sambucus > Sambucus nigra. Next base: position 539,592,269 of record OX422215.1, on the reverse strand, counting down.
CCCGACAGGGGATGATTTCAAAGAAAGGGTTTGTCCAGAATACGACCCTCATGGAAACGTTAATGTGATTCAGATGTTCAGAAACATGCACTTCATGCCCAGACTGGGGCTAGGACAAAGACAACAAGGGATACTTGAGTCTATTTAACTGAAGAAAGCTTTCTCTCCTTGTGGTTTGGGGTATCAACCATAAAAACAGGAGCTCAGAATGATCCGCTAGTCTCGACAAAAGAGAAGACTAGACTACATCCAGACTATCCCAAGTGACTCCTTCAATGGACGATTCATCAAAGAAGGTGAAGACCTCCCCTTTTGCGGCTTTCTCGAACCATGGTATGACCATACAGACAAGAAGATAAAACCTAGAATGGAGATATTTTTCCTAGATAGCTACCCATGGACCGAGAGTTCCTAACACCATGTACAACCGCTCATCAAAGATATCGAAGAGACTTAGAAAAGTGACTCTGAAGATTGCTTCAACCTACTGATATTGGGGCTAACACTCTGCATGGTTCACTCAGGCATTACATCACTGAATCCATCCCAACTGCTTAAAGTCGCTGATACACCTCTCCTCAACTGGCATGTTGCGCCAGTTCTACCTGTTGAGGTCCCCCATAATCCCAATATTTACCCTATTTCTTCTTCTGTTGTCTATTCTTGCTCAAATGTAATCGAGTCGTCCTTTGATGAGGTTCCAATGCTGGCTTTCATATCAATGAAATAAACGAAGATTTTGAGTATCTTGATATGCCTTACAATAATTGTTTGGATTCTAATCAAACTTTTGATGATGATGATTTTTCAAATGAACAATTCTTAACTAATCTAAATTAGGTTAATAATAAATAACATAATCGCGTTCAAGTTAATGAAGAATAGACTGTTGTTGGTAACCTCGGTTCTATTAGGATAGGGGATACCCTTGACAAGCATGAGCGTGCACAACTCGAAGAATTGCTAAAGAAATTTATGGATGTCTTTGCTTAGTCCTATTACGATATGCCCGAAATTGATCCCGAAATAACTCAACATGAGATCCCCACTCTCCCAAATTACAAGTCGATCAAATAAAAGTTGAGAAAGCTCTGCACCGAATGGTCGCTCAAGGTCAAAGAAGAGGTGGTCAAACAGTTGAGCGTAGGATTCATTCGTGTGATTGAATATCCCATATGGCTAGCTAACATAGTGCTTGTGCCGAAATCAGGAGGGAAGGTTTGGATGTGTTTAGACTACTGAGACTTGAACAAAGCCTCTCCAAAGGATGATTATCCGCTACCCAATATCGACATGATTATGGACAACACATCTGGTTATTCTCTCAAGTCATTCATCGACAAGTTTATCGGATAAAACCAAATCAAAATGCACCCAAATCACCAAGAAAAGACCGTATTCATCACCCCATGGGGAACCTTTTATTACACTGTTATGCCATTTGGTCTCAAGAATGCTGGGGATACCTACCAGAGGGCTGCCACAATCATCATGCATGATCTGATTCACAAAGAAGTTGAGGTCTATGTGGATGATATGATTATCAAATCCAAGACTAGAGAATATCATATTCTCGCTCTCCGAAAGTTCTTCGAACGAATGTGACAGTATCAGATGAGACTTAATCCGCAGAAATGCGTCTTCGGCGTTACAAAGGGAAAACTCTTGGGATTCATGATCAGTGAGAAGGGGATAGAAGCAGATCCTGCCAAGATAAAAGCCATACTTGAGATGCCACCTATTGGATAAAGAAATAAGTCCGAGGTTTTCTTGGGAAATTGCAATACATCATCCAGTTCATCAGCTAGCTAACCTCCATCTGCGAACCTATCTTTAAACTCATCTGAAAGGATTCAACTAAGGTTTGGAATGAGGCCTGCCAAGAATCTTTTGACTGAATCAAATAATATTTGACCCAACCCCCAGTACTCATGCCACCACAGTCTGGTCTCCCTTTACTCCTATACCTAACTATAACTGACATTGTATCTAGGGTTGTGCTATCCCAATTCCTTGAAGATTCCCGCAAAGAAAGAGCCATCTATTATGCCAGTTGCAAATTGGTCAGATACAAGGTCAACTACACTACTTTGGAAAAGGCGTGTGTCGTACTTATCTGGGTCACCAAAAAGTTACGGCACTACATGATCGCCTTCCCCATCAAACTTGTATCCCGAGTGGACCCCATAAAATACCTGCTTAAGAAACCCACCTTGTCCAGCCTAATGAACCGATGGTTGATGCTCCTAGCCGTGTTTGATATCATGTACATCACGCAAAAAGCTATGAAAGGAAGAGCAATCTCTAACTACCTCGCTGATTTCCCCATGGATGAAGCCGATGTCCGGATCTCCGAATTCCCAGATAAAAACATCCTCTGCATTGCCCAGGATAATCTCCGGTTGAAAATATTCTTTGATGGAGCTGCCAACAAAAAAGGATATGGCATTGGGATACTTCTGATTGCCCCAGATAACTCCCACACTCCCATCGCCATCAAATTGAATTTCCCTTGCACCAATTTCATGACTGAATACGAGGCATACATGGTAGGCCTCAAAGTTGCTCTCAAGAAAGGTATTCAATACCTAGACTTCTATGGGGATTCTGCCCTCATCATAGGTCAAGTGCTTAGAAAATGGAAAGTCAAGGACGAGAAACTCCAACCATTCCATACCCACTTAGAAGAACTAGACTCTAAATTTTAAGACATCACCTTCCACTACCTACCTCGAGCAAAGAATAACCTAGTTGACGCCCTTGATACCTTAGCCTACGTGGTCGACATGCCCAAAGGAATCACAATAACCCCCTTCCTTGTTCAAAATCAAGACAAACCAACCCACTGCTACCACATTGAGCTCGTCACCACAGAAGATCCCGAGCTAGCCAATTGTTGCTACTATGACATCTGGCATCTCCTCAAGTATGGTAGGTATCCTGAGGGTTCCAACAAGAAAGATCGAGTAACACTTCGAAGACTGGTTGCCTAGTACATCATCTATCACAAAGCACTGCTCAAAAGGAACTTCGATGGAACTCATCTGCACTGCATCGCAGGGGCTGACATTGAAAAAGATAATGCAGAAGATTCGCAGCGGGGAATGCGGACACCACATGAACGGTCACATGATTGCCAAGAAGATCATCCGACAAGGCTACCACTGGACCACCATGACCTAGGATTGCACCGCCTATGTCCGGAGATGCCTCAAATGCCAACAGTTCTCCAACCTTCAGCATCTGCCTCTGCGAGAATTATACAACATGACCTCTCCCTAGTCGTTCTCCACCTGGGGAATCGAAATCATAGGGAAGGTTACACCGAGGGCTTCTAACGGACATGAGTTCATCCTAGTTGCCATTGATAACTTCACTAAATGGGTCGAAGCTGAGTCATACGCGGTGACAAACGCTAAGAAAGTGGCCAAATTCATCAAGAAAAATATCATATGCCGATATGGGATCCTGCACGAGCTAGTATCAAATAACGGGATGCATTTTGAGGCAGAAGTCACAGAAGTGGTCAACGGGTATGGGATTTAGAGATACAAATCTTCTCCCTACCGACCTCAAACCAATGGTGCAATCAAAGCCTCCAATAAGAACCTCAAAGCCATCATCAGCAAGATGATCGAAAGCTGTCGAGATTGGGCCGACCGAATCCCGTACACCCCGTGGGGCTACCGAACCTCAATTCGAACCTCTCTTGGGGATACCCTTTACTCTCTAGTTTACGGCATGGAAGCAGTCCTAACCGTGGAGCTGGAAATACCCTCGCTGCGCATCATGCTTGAAAATAAGGTCAGTGAAGAAGACTGGTGTCAAAGCCGTCTTGACGAGTTGACCCTCCTAGATAAAAGGAGATTAAAAGTGTTATACCACATACAAGGGTACCATCATCAAATAGTGCGATCATTCAACAAGAGAGTCAAGGATCGTGGTGTCCGAGAAAGGGACCTAGCCCTCAAAGAGATAATAGAACCCATCTGGGACCCCAGAGGAAAATTCAAACCCAATTAGAGCGACCCATACCTTGTAACGAAGATCATGTCTGGTGGTACTGCCATGCTCACCGACTTAGATGGGGAGGAGATGGATCACCTAGTCATCCTGGACCGTCTCAAGAAATTTTAGCCCTAGTTCGAAATCTCGGTGCGTTACGACTCTTCTAATCTCTTTTCTATTCTAAAAAAAATCTTCATTTCCCTCTACCCAGAACTACGTGGGCCTGATCCTCTGCAAAACCATTTTCAAATAATTTAAAAATCTTCAAAAACCCAGAGGTACGTAGGCAGCTCATTCACCTTACATGGGCACGGACCTTTCTTTTTTACAAAATACTATTCTTTTCTTATCTCCGAGAACAATAGTCCATTCTAACATATACTTGAAAAAAAGGACTATGTATGCCTTAATGATCTATATAGATAATTCAAAAATACGAAACTCATCAAAAGGCACAGTTGGATGATCAAAACCTTGTTTATTTCACTAATAAGAGATTACAATACAAATTACATGAGAAAAGGAATGGATAACTCCCTTCCCCTACCTTCCTAAAAAAGCCAAAATAAAATCCCCACATTTATTCCCCATTAAAATATATACTCTCTGAGAGTCCTATCCACAGCTACCGGAGGAGCCCGCTCCATCATCATTATCTGCATCCTGGGGTCCCCAAGAATCCCCTGCCTTAACAGAGTGCCGCAGGCGCTCCATGGATCGATAAGCCCGAACCAGCTTAAAAAAAACCACAACACCTCCCTCCATGGTATTAAATAAGACAAGCCACCTTTGTCCAGTCTCCACTGCCAATATCTTGCTGAACACTCTCCTCCACAGGGATATGCCAAACTCTCCCAAGAGACTGAGAAGGACAGGTCAACGGATGCCAATTCTCCCACATAGATACAAATCGCATGCACGGCCGCTCAGTCAAATCTTCTATCGGAAAGAATTCTAGTGTCTGAGGTGGCACAACCTATTCCCAGCCAAATTAAAGCAGAATCCACCAAGGGAAATAGAAAGAGGTTTGTCTGAGACCAACCAGTCAGACATATGGGTATTCTCCCAGCTCCATAATAGGCAGCAACTGTCCCCACCAAGACACTGACCAGCACAGATTTAGAGCCCCGTGCTCCACAAGCCAGTTCTCCCAAATCTCGATGTCCAAGCCAACACTGATGAAATAACGTGAAAAGAGGTTGGGTATAGCCGACAAAGGGTATTCCGGAGGAGTTACCAGGTGGAGTCTCTCAGACAACCACATGAACAGCATCATGGGGATACCCCTCAGAAAGTCAGAACGACCTTCTCTCCAGGCATACAGACCATTCAAAGTCTCCGCCAATATCACCGTCGCAGGATTGCGATGGTATGACATCCATGAATTAATGGATTCGGGTTGTGGGTCCACCAGTAGTTCCCCAGTCACCAATAGAAATTTTGATACTAAGCTCAGAACAACGGCTTTGGCGTATACAGCATTGTCAACCTCCTGCAAATGTACGGACTGCAACACCGCCGAAAGGGAGATAATTCCTCCAGCAACCAGTGGTCTAGCCGCCGAAGGTGAAATACGAAGAAGCCCGACCAACAAATCCCTAGGAGAACGGGAAAACTCAGACAGAGCCATGGCAACACTGGAATTTATCCCCAACATGGTAGAAAATTCCTCGTAGGTAGAATACATGGTCTTCGAGGTACCAAAATTGTACCATCGCCATCAACATGTTCCACTCAATGGGTCGGTTGCGCCACAAATAAACTCGATGCATATTAAAAGCATCATAGTCGACATTATAAGAGCACATTGCTTCCAAGGCTTCGAGGTAGTTAGCAAACTCAATGCTACCAGGGAGAGCCATCGTACAAGACTAAGAAATAGTAGGCAAGTACGTAAGAATGTGAAGGTGTGATGAAAACACTCCACCCTTACCCCTTTTTATACCTAAAAACCCTCAGAAAAGACATAACCCCTGCAGAAATCGGAGGAAATCCTACCCCAAAAAGTACAAGAGGTTGAAGAAGGCACTAATCAAGCTTTGAATTGATGGGACTGGACTTGACTGTCGATAGGCAGGACAAGGGTCTTGCCGATCGGCAACCCCCTATTTTTGGAAATTTCCCTTTTTTCCTTTTTTGTCAAAATCAGAAGCTCAATAAAAAAATAAATTGATATTCTTGAACAAAATTTCCAAAATCCTCTATATAATTTCTCATTTTTAAAAACTTTCCTCCAAATCCCCAAAACATCTCTTTTTACGGTCTCAGTAGCAAAGCAAAAGTGCATGTGCATGCATTCACCATTAACAAAAGATAATATAAAAAAAAACCATTGCATATATATATTCTTATGTGTTACATAAAATTTTGCAGGAAATAAAAGAAAAAAAAAACAACGGGACTCAGCCCGAACCCACATTGTCTCTCTCTCCCTTACTCTAAGAGCTTCCACCCCTGCGACGCGCTATCTTCCCCCTACGGTGAGACGACGCACCACCGCTACTCGAGCCAGAGTCCTCTCCGAACGAAGAAGACGGCACCAAGAAAGAAGGAACTGGGACCGCATCCTTAATATAGGTAGTCGTCGAAGATATCCAGTCCCTAATGTCCCTCAGCCAAGTGGTCGACACCCGGACTTGTTACAAGTAAAAGGAAAAATTAGTATCAAAGCAAAAGGGATCAAAACATAAAAGAAACCAAAAAGAGGAAAAGAAAAGAAAGGTATACTGCAGGATGAAGAACCTCCTTTGTCAAACCCAGCTCCTCTGGATCCATCGCATGAGGACAGTGCAACATGGGGACCACCATTCCATCAGCCCACCGAATGTTGTATTAAAGTGTATGCAATCGAACGAAGGGAACCTCTGAATTCGTTGCCGGCGCAGACACCGATGGAACACCGCCATTATGGGAAGACCCCATCGCCCGACTCGAACCTGTAGGAGGGAAAGGCAAGGCATCATATATCATGGGCGCCATCAACCAGCTCGTCACAAAGTCCATATAGTCATACGACGCAACCGTATCAGTGTACAACAGGTAGGACTCGTTGATCATCTCCGCGATCCTCGCATCCTTCGGCAGCAGCCGCTCTCACCTCATGGACGTAGGAGGTTGCGCAGGTGGAACTATCACCTCCTCCTTTGTAATCTGGAGAACCACCCTCTCCCCAAGATATCAAGAATGGACAAACTCATGCGCCAGTAAATGCCTCATCTGCGCATTCACCCCAATCGCCCCCGTATCCTGAATGGCTATCCCCCAAGGGTAAAAAGTCACCTAAAAATCCCCAGAAGGCATAAGTCAATATAGAATCAGAACATGTAAAAACTAAGACTGAAGAGGAAAGAGTCTTACCCTACCACTGGTCAGGCCATTCAAGACCTGACGCACCGCCTCTAGAGAAAGAGATCCCTTCGACTGTCGATTGTCCTTCAGCCATCGATATAATCGGTAGAAGTCCCCAACAGTTTCATCCTTCAGGCCAATTAGATGGGTATTGCACCCAATCACCTCATAGAACCACGTCTGCCAAAGATAAGAATTCACAATAAAAAAGAAACGTATTAGGAAAATGCAAATGCATGAAAGGAGAATGCACAAACTAAAGAATACCTCAAGAAGATACGTGGCTCCAGTAAAAGTTTACCGGCAGCACCGGCTGAATGCATCCAAAGAAAAATAGAGGGTCTCCAAAGTCAGGCTCCACCAATCATAAAGAGGGATGTTAGAAAACATCCTCAAGTACGGCAAGAAGCACAAATGGACGATGTCGTCGCTCGATGCCACCATGAAACCTCCCAGCACTAATAATATGAACAACCAAGCCATCTGCCTCACCTACAGCCCGTCCTCCACATCAACCACCCTACTCAGTAAAATATCCCTCAGCAAGGATAGCCGGATGGAATCCCCAGAAACTATCCTCCCTACGTCACCGAACGCTTCCCGCACTGCCTTCAGCCTGACCCGCAGGGAACATTCCACTTCTATCTTCTCTTCGTCATAATCCAGCCCCAGCAACTGCTGGACATTTATGGGAGTCACTGTCATCTCCCCAAAGACAAAATGGAAAGTATGGGTAGTATCCCACCATCTCTCTCCCAAAGAGTATAAGACCATTGTCGAACGAGGCGTCTCATCCAGCGCAGACGCAAACCTCCCAAAACCCACTGATGATACCACCCAATGCACCACAGGTGGAAGATGCTCCCAAACATCCTTAAGCCCCGTCGTCCCGCGGGCACGCATGTTCTTTAAAGAGATGTTAGACTATCAAAAGAAAAAAAAACTTGTCAAAATTCAAGAAGAAAAGGAAAAATCACCAAAAAGAGAAGAATGTCAAAAGTCAGGTTACTTACATAACTGCCAGGTTTCACCACCCTCGAAGAGGGATGATGTGATGGCTCCCGCAGTAAGGTTCGCTCATTTGTAATCGGCTCGAATGCGTCAAAGGAGTTCTCGCTCCCCAAAGCAAGAGGCTCTATGGCCCTCCACTCCATGTTCGCCCAGTCATCAACGCCCAACCATTCCCTATGTGCTGCAGTGCTCACAAAGGCGGCCATTTCTTAGAGATCGGAATGCTAGAACGATTTACAGAGGAAAATCACAGAAAGAGAGAAAGTGAGACTTTGTGAAAAATGAAGGGAATTCTCCCCCTTTATATAGGATGCCAAGGGTCATGCCGATCGACATTGACCCCCCAACCACCAATCAACACTGCCCCTTTACCTTCTCGAGGCAGCCCAAAAGTCCGTGCCACTATCGAATGGCACCCTCTGCACTAGGGCTGTCAATGGACCGGGTCTGGACCCGGACCCGACCTAAATTAACTGATCTGAGCAAATTTTATAGACCCGATTACCCTATTACCCTATTAGTTAATGGATCGGATCTGGATATACATGACTCCGATCCGATAAGGACCCGACCCGAATGTGTATATATATAATATAATAAATATATATTTATATATAATATTATATATATATATATATAGTCTTCTTACATATAGTTACTAAATATATATATAACTAACTTATATATATATGTAACAGTTTTACATACATATATACATACATATATATAAGTTATATATAAAAACCATTTTACATATATATATAAGTTATATATTTATATAAAAATAGTTTTATATAAAAACTATTTATATATATATATATATATATATATATATATATATATATATATATATATATATATATATAAGTTATATTTATATAAAAACAGTTTTATATAAAAAACTGTTTTTATTTAAAACTGTTTTTGTTTTTATATAAATATAACTTATATATATATATATAAAAACAGTTTTTATATAAATATAAGTTATATTTATATAAAAACAATTTTATTTATATATATATATATATATAAAAACAGTTTTATATAAAAATAATATAAAAATATTTTATATATATATAATTGGGTCGGGTACTCGGGTCGGGTCTCCGGGTACTTAACGGATCCGGGTCTGGATCCATTTTCTGAGACCCGTCGGGTAATCGGGTAAGACCCGATCCGTTAAAAATATACCCGGATTGGATCTGGATATACCCAGACCCGATCCAGACCCGATCCGTTTACACCCCTACTCTGCACCACACCAACCGGTACCCCCTTAAAATTTCGTACAAAAATTCCTAGAAAATACAAAAAAAATCCTAAAAAATCCTCAGAAAATTCCTAAGAATCCTCGGAAAGATTTAGAACATTTTCGCCCAGAAAATTTCGCATTCCCTTAAGAGAAACCCCTAGTTCCCTAGTGAAACTCTCAAAATCCAAATGAATCTCCTCCTGGCAAAACCCTCGAAGGATATCTAAGGATCTCCGACTATGCCCCAAAGGTCTCAGACCTCCCCGAGCAATACATCCAAAACTTGGACCACTTAATCACTTCCCCAGTGGAATTTTTGGCTATCCCTCTGCAAAATCTCCAAAATCACAAGGATTTCCCTAGCCATCGGCTCCCCAGCTCAAATCAAATTCACAAGGTAACTTCCCCGGCAGGGTTCCCCAAGAACATCGCAACTTAAGCCCGCAAAATTGGCTTTGACCCGCAGAATTGGTCATCTTAACCTAATCCCGTAGAATTGGCTTTGACCCACAGAATTGGTCATCTTAACCTAAGACTGTAGAATTGGCTTTGACCCACAGAATTGGTCATCTCAACTTAAGCCCGCGGAATTGGATTCGACCCGCAGAATTGGTCATCTCAACTTAAGCTCGCATAATTGGCTTCGACCCGCAGAATTGGTCATCTCAACTTAAGCCCGCAGAATTGGATTCGACCCGCAGAATTGGTCATCTCAACTTAAGCCCGTAGAATTGGCTTTGACCCACAGAATTGGTCATCTTAACCTAAGCCCACAGAATTAGCTTTGACCCGCAGAATTGGTTATCACAACCTAAGCCCGCAGAATTGGCTTCGACTCGCAGAATTAGTCATCTCATCTTTAAGCCCGCAGAATTGGATTCGACCCGCAGAATTGGTCACCTCAAATTGGGCATCTTAACCTAAGACCGCAGAATTGACTTTGACCCGCAGAATTGGTCATCATAACTTAAGCCCACAGAATTGTATTCGACCTACATAATTGGTCATCTCAACTTAAGCTCGTAGAATTGGCTTTAACCCACAGAACTGGTCATCTTAACCTAACCCCACAGAATTGTCTTCGACCCGCAGAATTGGTCATCGCAACCTAAGCCCGTAGAATTGGCTTCGAACCACAGAATTAGTCATTATAACTTAAGCCCACAGAATTGGCTTCGACCCATAGAATCGGTCTCCTCATCTTTAAGCCCTCAGAATTGGCTTCAACCCGCAGAATCGGGCATCCCCAGCACCTCCTTAGGAATTGACCTAAACCTTTCCTCCAAACCATCCCTATTATTCCCCCCTTAGGTCCTCAGAATCGGCCTTGACCCTTTGAATTGGTCATCCTTACCCCCTAGGTCCTCAGAATCGGCCTCGACCCCCTGAATTGGTCATCCTATTTTTAAAAGCATTATTAGGTGTCTATTCGATAGCTATCGTTTGTTCCAAACTCACCCATCGAGGGGCTATGTAGACACCCCATTCTGTTACCCCTTAAACTCTCCTTAGGTCCCTAGCACCTCCCTCCATCACTACAAACCCAGGTCATACCCCGAGTACTAACCTAGAAGCCATCGGGTGCTCCCAAGCTCCGTTTGACCAAAACATCAAACTCTTCAGCTCGACTGAGACTAAATGAATCTTCAAATGGCACTGAATATCCTTTCTAACGGTCCATCCTGTGAATGATTCTGACTTACCATACGAAAGAACGACCCGTTTTCCCCGAAACCTGATCTAGAGGCCACTGGACATTCTCGAGCTCCGTTTGACCTAAGTCAACTCTTCATCTCGATCGAGACTAAATGAATCTTCAAAGGGCACTGAAACCCCTTTCCAATGTTCCACTCCGTGCACGATTTTGACTTACGATACGGACGAACGATCCGTTTTACTTCGAGAGGTCACTAAATACTTCCAGGGACCAGTTGACCAAATTCAACTCCCCGAACTGGATCAAACTCTTTGGAATGTCTAAGTACATCTCCTAACCTTTCCAACGGTCCGTCCCGTGCACGATTCAGACTTATCGTGTGGATGAACGATCCATTTACGTCCGAAGTTTTCCCGTCCAAAGGATCGACGAGCGTTTTCGAGCCATATTTAACCCAAAGTCAACTCCTGAACTCGGGAGTAGTCCAAAGGAATTTTGAAGGTATCTGAATTACCTTTCCAACGGTCTACCCCGTGCACAATTTGGATCAATGATTTGCACTCAGTGATCGATTTCCAAAAAGGCCTGAAAGACACTGCCAAATGGCAGGTCCCAGACCCTGCCTATCGGCAGTGTGCCTAAACACACCTGTCGATTGGTAGGACTAGGGCTATGTCGATCGAAAATGCCCTGGGCCTATAAAAAGGAAGCCATGTCCTCATTGCAAAAGGACCCCAGATCTGAAACATATCACTCTCAGCCAATCCAAAAAACCTCTCTCGAAGTCATCATGATTTCCACATCCAAATCCCTTTCCAACCTTCACTTTTCATCATCCTTTTCATCAAACTTGGTGAATTCAACACCCTCCATCACCATCCAAGTGCAAGGTATTCTCTCCAACATTCAAGATCAAGCTCAAGATCTTCAAGAAGGTCCAATTTTCTCAATTCTCTCCTTAAATTCCCATAAATTCATTTTAACTTATTTTATTACTTAACACTTTTATTCTCTCACCTCACATATCCTAATATACTTTTTATTTAGTATTATTGCACATCTCTTATTTTCATATAAATAAAAAACCCAAAAAATAAGAAAAAGAGGGTTTGCCCATAAACTCCAAACGGGAATTCTCTCACTTTTCTTACACTTCTCTCACAACTAAAACACTTTTTTACACACACACACACAAATAAGAGAAGTCCCCGATTGGATTTATGGGATAAATCCCACCCCCTCGTTTTGCATGCGAACTACGTGGACTTTGACGCCTCTATAGGCTACGTAGGTGTCTCGGGGTAAAACCCGAGACTCGAGTCCTCATTCTCACTTTTTCTCTCATTCTCTATTTTCTCTAAACTCAATTCTCTTAGATTACATATATTTACATATGCATATATTTGTTCTTAGTGGCGCATTATTCCACATACGTTATCGTTCCATTATAACGATCAACGCAAGGGTAATCGCGTAAATCCTATTTTTTAATATTATTTTTATTAACCTTCCTACGGATGACTCGCTTTTTCTCTTCCATGATACAAGTCGAGGATTCCTATCTCCACTATATATACACATGCACACATATCACGGGGAAAATAAAGGAAAATAGCAAAAACCTATGAGAGATCGTAAGGGCGGAATGGGTGCCTAACACCTTCCCATTTCGTAACTTAGCCTCCGGACCCTTTTCGAATCATTTTGGTTTAGTATGCATCAGTATGTCTTTGGATGCTGTCCTTTGGGATGGCTCCCTTTCTTTTGTTTGTTTTGAGTAAAATAGACTGGCGACTCCATCTCTCTACATTTTTCACCTCATCAATGACGCCGGCCGAAGCGCTCCTGAGAGGGACGCACGGGACCTAGGATCCTCACGCTCCCGCCCGCCGTGAGGATCGGGGATGGCCACAGTATCAGACATACATACTTTGATCTAGGACAAACAGAAAATTCCTTGATTCTACCCCGGACATTTATAAAATTATGTCCTTACAAATCTCTCCCTATGTCTATGCTGGTACATACATAAAAATCTGAATTATGCTATCTCCATAAAACAAATGACATATAAGATAATATCCCCATTAAACCCTCAAACTGAGAATACTAAATGGCATGTCTACAATAAAACTTCAACATCTTCAGCTCTTCAGAAAACTCTCAAATATTTTCTCATCAGGGTGTGAAATCCAATAATTATCAACTTTGTACCTACACACATGAGATAAAGTAGATGCCCGTTACACGCAACAGTTTGAAATATAATGGTATTCAAAAATGGAATCAATTAAGCTAAGAAAATCATTGATAAATCAACCAAAAAAAAATTCTCCCCCATAAATCATTCTCCCCCTTTTTATGATGTCCCCAAATAGATAGATATGAGAAGGATAAACATGGAAAATGTCACAAGGTAATAAACTTTCTATTTTTGAATTTTTTAAAAAATTTCACACAAAATATACAACAAATAATCACACCATGAAATAACACAAAAATAACCAAGTCAATGATAGCGGAAATGCAGGGGTGTGATCAAATTCGATAGGAAAACCAATGCATACAAACATGACATATGTGCACGATGAATATCGGATACTCCTAACGAATGAACTCAACATCTTCCTTAGGTGTAAAAAGATGGAAATATGAGACATTGACTCATAAAATTAGCAAATCAAAACTCAAAGTTATTTCCCCACCAATAACGTCCAAAACGATTTAATACTTTTTCAGGACTTTCAAGGAAGTGCAAACCCGTTTAAATTCTCCAACCAAACTCCCTCAGATTTATATTTTGAATAGAAGTGATATAAATTCTCAAAAATTAGAGAGTTGATGGTGAAATTAAATGGCCCATATTCGGCATGAAATGCTTTTTATTGTCTTTAAAAAATTTCGGGCTCTTTTAACCTCTTTGGACACTGGATAATAAAATTCCTCAATTTTTTAGGTCCGATTTAACGGTGTCTTAGTATTCACAAAGGTCAAATGAGAACCTTTCACAACCCTTTCCCGTTTTAAAATACCACACAATCTCACCAAATGTTTTTTTTACATGCATTTCAATCTTGTCAAGTTTTATCTCATATGGTTCGTTGTATAGATAGAATTGAGATGGAAACACTCAAGCCAATATGTGATAGGCAAGTACAATAATCAAATAAAACTGTGCATGTGTGAAATAAAGGAGATAAGGAGACAAACATGTAGAAAGATATCACTAATCACATCTCAAAGACTCCAAACAATGTAAGATGCAATGATGTAGCGTCTCAAATCACTATCAAATAGTCACATGGATAAATGGAATGAAATTTGTGACTCGACTATCTTGAATTCTCATCCATAAAAGGTGTAAACAAAATACAAAAATCTTTTTGTGCTTTTATAAAATTTTTATAAATTTTTTTTTTTGGATTTTAAAAAAAAAATAGAAAAAGCGAAAAAAATAATAATACAAATGGTACAAACTAGTAATAGGAATCATATGATATGAACATGACAATGCATCCTATCCTAGACACGGACCATCCCTCAATCAACTGTGCAAATCCCCAAAGACTTCCGAAGACTCTCGAATCTAAGGGCATCTAAAGGTTTCGTGAAAATATCGGCTAACTGAAGGTCGGTGGGTACAAAACTCAAGGATACGACTTTCTCCTCAACTAACTATCGTATAAAGTGCTCCCGTATCCTGATGTGCTTTGTGCGCGAATGTTGGAATGGATTACGAGATATGTATATCGCGCTCGTGTTATCATAGGAGATAGTCATGGTGTCCTATGAAATCCCATAATCCTCCAACATTTGCTTCATCCACAAGAGTTGCGTGCAGCAACTCCCGACAGCGATGTACTCAGCCTCCGCAGTGGACAAAGAGATGGAGTTTTACTTCTTGCTCATCTATGAGATAAGAGCAGAACCAAAATAGAAACATCCACCAGAAGTGCTCCTACAACCATATACATCCCTGGCCCAATCGGCATCCGAATAGGCAAACAAACGGGCATCGGTATCAAAGGAATACCAAATACTGTAGGAGAGAGTCCCACTCACGTATTTGATAATACGTTTTAGAGAGAGTAAGTGTGACTCTTTCGGGGACGCCTGATATCGCGCACGAACTCCAACACAAAAGGCTATGTCGGGACGACTGGCAGTCAAGTAGAGAAGACTACCTATCATACTCTGATACAAGGTTTTCTCTACATCCTTACCTAAAGTGTCCTTACTAAGCTTGATATAAGTACTCATAGATGTACGTGCATGATTAGCGGAGTCTAAACCAAATTTCTTCACTAGATCCCTAGCATACTTAGATTGGGAGATGAACATCCCATCCTCTAGCTGACGAACCTGGAGACCAAGGAAGAAAGTAAGCTCACTTACCATGCTCATCTCAAACTCACTTTTCATCTCCTCCTCAAAGTGGTGAGCATGATGGGAGCACGTGGATTCAAATACTATGTCGTCCACATAGACTTGGGTAACCAAAATAGCACTGTTATCTCTCCTGACAAACAACGTCATATCAACTCCCCCACTCTTGAAGCCACGGTCTAAGACATAAGAAGTAAGCCTCTTGTACCAAGCACGGGGTGCTTGCTTCAAACCATACATGGCTTTCCTCAGATAGTAGATGTGCTCTAGGTGCTTAGGGTCTTTAAACCCTTTTGGTTCTTCCATGTAAACATACTCCTGTAGGATGCCATTTAGAAAGGCACACTTGAGATCCATCTGATATAACTCGAACGCAGATGACATTCAATGGCGAGTAGTAAGCGGACGGACTCAAGCCTCTCAACAGGAGCAAATGTCTCCCCAAGGTCTACACCCTCTATCTGTGTGTAGCCTTGAGTGACCAACCTAGCCTTGTTTCTGATTATGGTACCATTTTATCCATTTTATTATTGAAAATCCACCTGGTACCTATCACATTAGTCTCTCTAGGTCGGGGGACAAGTTCCCAGACATTGTTCTTTTTAAACTGAAGCAACTCATCCTGCATAGTAGATATCCAGTGTTCATCCTTGAGTGCTTCTTTGTGATTCTTGGGCTCGACTGTGGAAGTCTAGCAAAAATGACTAACAATGCTCTCTAGCTGAGCACGAGTCCTGACCCCTAAAGTGGGATTGCCAATAATGGAATAAGGATCATGACTCCTGCGAACCCAAGCAGGTGTGTCCCCTGAAAATATTCAAGGTTGGGTTTCTTTCCAGTCCAAAATTCATAAGGCGTCTTAAGTGCGTGTGGACGTAGGTAAACCCTATTCACCGTGTGGCACGTGGTAGACGCCACCTCTGCCCAAAATCTCCTAGCAACCTTACGACCCAAAAGCATAGATCTAGCCATTTCCTGAATCGTCTGACTCTTCCTCTCAATAATCCTATTTTGCTGAGAAGTCCTTACGGATGAAAACTTACGTTTAATCCCAAGCCAATCACTGTAAAGATCTACCTTTGCTTCCTTAAATTATGTGCCCTTGTCACTACGTATCCTGTTAATAGTGACTCCGTGTTGATTTTGCAGGACGCAGCAGTTGGCCGTTAAAAACTCTACGGTATCGGATTTCTCTCTCAGAAAACCTACAAATATCTGGATAAATCATCCACCATCACGAGGATATACCTCTTACCACCTAGACTCTCAGTACGAGTAGGACCCATAAGATCCATGTGAATCAACCCAAGCACACGGGAGGTGGTAATGGAATGAAACTTCCTATGGGGGGCTACGAATTTTCTTTCCCAATTGGCAGGGTACACAAACCATGGAAGTTGGCTTTTTAAGTGTTAGTAAGCCACGTACTAGGTCCTTTTTAGCTAAACATGTCAAATCTCTAAGGTTCACGTGACCTAGACGTTGGTGCCACAGATTCATCGAAGTGATCGTGGCGTTATTGCAAACAAGTGAGGATTTGGGCACAATCCATAGCAATTATCCTCTATCCTCACACCTTGCACTAAAAGTTTACCGGCTTGATTATCGACATTACACGCATCCCGATCAAACTTTATGGCAAAGTCGGCGTCGCACAACTGGCTAATGCTGATAAGGTTTCCTTTCAAACCTTTGAAGTGCAAAACATTCTCTAGCTTAAGAAATCATGGTAACTCTACTGTACCTCATCCTACTATGCTAGACTTGCTCTCGTCTCCAAAGGTGACTCTACCTTCCTTATAATCCTCTAGGTAGGTAAAAAAATAAGACATCACTTGTCATATGTCTGGAGCACCCACTATCAAAATACCACTGTGAGGTATTATGTGCTTTGAGAGCGACAAGAACAACAAGGGCCTTTTCATCTTTCTTAGGTACCCAAGAAGTGGTAACCTTTTGTTTACCCTTGTTGTTGTTGGTTTTAGCCGGGATGCGGGAAGCATTTACTGACAACAAGAAATTCGTCAGAATTCCTCCATCAAACTCTGTGGTGTGGTAGCTAAAAACTCAACACGCTCTCTTAGACTAGTAAAATCATCAGTACGATGTGGTGGAGCAGTAGTACATCGTGTCCGGCCCAAACTATAGCAAAACTCCGTGAGGTGGCCTTTTCTTTGCAGTACGTACAAAAGAACATAGTCTTAGGCGGACCTTGGTTTATTTTTCTTAGTCTAACTCTCCTTCGTGGTTTTTGACGATGGCCATATAGAGTTGTAGTAAACTCAGGAATAGGTCCAGGTGCTATTTGGGACGTGGAGGCACCATCAAAACCTATTCCATCCCTATTACCAAAACTTAAAGTGGGGTCGAGGAGTATCTTTCCCATATTTCTATATCTGTCCTCGATTTGAACCTTGACTTCCCGTGCTCTCTCAAGATCATGAGTAAGCTAGGACACAAGGGCTTCAAGTTTCTTCCGAGTCTCTAGGGAGGAACGGAGCTCACTCGTAAGACTAGCCACTTGATTAGTCAAGTCCCCTTTCTCTTTCTCTAAACACTTCTCTCTCTCTCTCTAAACAGTCTCTCTTTCTCTAAACTGGCTTTCTCTCTCAACACAGACAGGCTCTCTCTCTCTCAAGGTAGTGCAGGTGGAGGACTCTCTCTCTCTCTCTCTCTCTCTCTCACTCTCACTTCTTCTAAATCTTCCTCTAAAGCAGTGATCCAGAGAACTAACGCTTTGTTACACTTTTTGGTTTTAAATGACTCATTATATAACTCAGTGTAGGCGCATTAAAGATTACCCTCGCTCTCACTTGCATCATCAACCCCCTCACTCACATCGTTCTCACTGTTAAGGTGTCCTTGTGAATTAGCATCCTCATCATCATGAGGATCACTAGAGGTACTCACATGACTAGCCATGAATGCGGTGAAGTTACACTCATGCCATGACTCATCTCAAGAGTCCATCAACTCGACCTCACTGTCGTCACTAAGGGTAGCATTAAGGACAACTTTTCCCTTTTCTTTGGCAAGTATGTTCAGCCTAGTAGCACACTCAAAAGCTCTATGACCATTATCGTCGCACTCATAGCATCTCTCACCGTCTTTCTATATAGGGTCTTTAAAATCTTTTTCATTTTTATTTTCAAACTTATTTTTCTCAAACTCTTTTTATCTTTGAAATTTTCATTTTTCTTGAATTTGAGAATTTTCTTGAATTTTTTTGCAAATAAGGCCAAATCCTCTAAATCAAAGTCACACTCGGAATCTGACTTTTCTATCTGCCTTTTTTTAGATGACTCAATTCTCTTTCTTTCCGACCCCTCACTCTTTTTATCCTAGGCATTAAGTGCAATTCCCTTATCTTTAGGTTGCCAGATTGAGGAAACATATCAATTTCATATGTTTGTAAGTCTCCTACAAGTTCTTCTAATTTAAGTGTGTTTAAATTACTCATAGAATTTAGCACAGTGACTTTAGGGATAAAACGCTTAGGCAGTGATCTTAGAATCTTTTTAACAACTCTATCATTAGGAATGTGTTCACCAAGATTAAAGCTAGTGTTTACAAGATCAGATAACCTAACATAAAATTCATCAAAACATTCAGTCTCAAGCATGGTGATAGTTTCAAATTTAGTTGTTAAGTTTTGCAATTTAGACTATTTCACAACATTGGTTCCTTCATGGGTAAGTTGCAAAACATCCCATGCCTCTTTTGACGTGGTAAACGTCATTATCCGTCAGAACTCGTCAGGTGTGACGGATCCAGAAATAGCACTTAAACCCTTAGAATTAAAAGATGACCATTTAAATTCTTCTTCAGTCCATGCAGTCACAGATTTTAAATTAGTCACATTATCAATAGTGATGGAGGGAGGTGTCCACAATTTTTCAACCAAAATCCAAACTCTTTCATCAATGGCTTTTAAAGCAGATTTCATTCGGTCTTTCCAATAAGCATAATTTGTCCCGTCAAAAACTGGCATTTTATTATATAATTTCTCCATTTTGAACACTCCCTTTTTCAAAAATCAATTTTCCAAAAAATTAATATCTTAGAAAAATTTTGCAGAAAACTACACGGTATAATTGTGTAATTGGCTCTGATACCAATTTGAAGAGTGCACTTTTATTTAAACACATAAATTATTTAATTAAACTCAGTTTTTCAATTAAATCATAAAACATGCATCTAGGTGTGATTGAAGACAATATAATCATGCGAGAATAGTCAATCACAAACAAAACACACAAATGAGGAAAAATCCCCCAAAGGGTTTATACGGATTACAATGAAAACAAGAGTGACATACGAAATACCCTCAGGTGTCGGTTTCGATGTCGCTGGATGAAATCTCCTACAAGAACTCCAGATGGGCAACAATGAAGAAGAGACGGCTTCTCCACAAGTTACTCCAGATGAGTAAAAACGATCTTGAAGGTTTAAAGATTCGCATACATATATGGGAGTGTTTATATGAATAAAGAAGGCATGAAACCTTAAAACATGAAGTTTTTTTTCTGGGTTATTAATCGCAAAAATTGTGTGTGAAAAAGACTTGGAAAATGTGTAGAATGAACCCAGATATTTATACAAAAATCGAGGTGGCTGCGGTGTTCGAACGAGATAGGCATGTCTCTCGAACAAAGGACATGTGTCGCTTGAACCAGATCGCGTGACATGCGTATGTCTCTCAAACGACAGTGCGATGTCGTTTGAACGAGCTCGTCGACCGAGACAGTCCGCTTTTACACTTAGAAAAATTTCTGCTTTTGATAAAAAACGAATCACACTTCGAAAAATATTTTCTAAAAAAATTCCCAAATATTTATGCAAAAATAAACAACCCCAATAAATCATTTTACCAATAATGCGAAGTGGAGTAGTGGGAACGGTTGAGCAGCACGTCGCATGAAGCATGATGCACGTGTAAAGATGATGGATGCATGGATTCGGATCAAGGTCGTCGTGGATGATCGTGTTGACGTGCCGAATGTAGCAGTATCAGACATGCATAATGTGATCTAGGACAAATAGAAAATTCCTATATTCTACTCCGGACATTTATAAAATCACGTCCTTACAAACATATCTGTTAAAAATACAAAAACAAAAAAAACATTAGTTTTCTCATTTATTTGGCTAAGGATTGATGTCTAAAATATCTGCTATTAAGTCTATAAAAGGGGTATAAACATAATCAAGAAAGCTTATATATAATAGCCGAATACCCAATGTCAAGTTCTACAAACATGTCTTTAACATCATCCTCTAGAGCGTAAGTAAGCAATTTCTCATCGATAGTTATATCCAACAAATGTGTATTCAAGTGTTAAGTATATAAAAAGGGGCATAAACATAATCAGCAAATGTGTATTCAAGTTAGGAGCAATCATATCATAGTGCAACTATTATAATATAAAGACAACTATTTATCCAGCTCATTTACAACTCAATCCTTTCCAAAATGTATTTTCAACTGATCAATATAAACAAGAGGTGAAGTTAATAAAATTAGAAACAAAATAGATCCAAGATTTTGATGGAATGTAATTTGCACCTGTCTAACAACATATCACTACAACATCTTATGTTCATAGATATTCAATGTAACTATGAACACAGCTTGTTTATGAACATAGCTTGTTTATGAATGAGAATATATTCGAGGTAATAAATAATGTGTTCAATTCTATCTCAGGTCATAAAGTAAGCCGAGATCTTGTTTTAGTGTGAGTCGAGGCATTGTGTCACACAGTATCTTAATGAGGGTAGGGTTGGGACGTGACACTTGTCGAACAAAGACAACCCAACAAACTCAGCTTTTTTGCTCATTTAAATTACTTTTGAAGGCAAATACCAAACATTATCTCCATATTTATCCACGAATGCATGCATATAGACATGCACATTACAATTCTTCACAAACAATATAAATGTGAAAATAAATATGCAAAAACAATCTCTCGAGTATATCAATTGATTTTCTTTCAATTGTACATACATCTTGACAAACATCAAGCATCAGACGACGAGACTCTTTTCCTTTTCACGCTGATAAAAACTAATACATGTTACTTTTCAATTATCATACAATTCGTTGATAATTGGTAAGGAATAATGTCACTGCAAAACTGATACATGTTACTGCATTATTTCATATCAGCCCAAATCTTAATGAATAATCCCATGAAAAAAAAGGATTAGCATCATTTGAAGAAAATGTAGAATTTGGACAAAGGAGGGTCTACTTACTAAGTTCAAACAACCATTTTAGTATGGGCATGATCTTGGTCACCTCCAAGAGTGCCAAAATATGATATCCCCGGATTTAAATCCTCATCCAATAATATGTTACTTGCCTTCAAATCTCTATGAATGATCATTAATCTTGAATATCTATGAAGATATAAGAGGACTCGTCCCTTTAATAATTTTAATACGATTACTCCAATCTAGAAATGCTTGTTTGCGTCCATCTGAAAGTGTCATTCAAAAGAAAGAAACGATGAAAACAACCAATAAAAAACGAAGGTATATATTTAGATAAAGATAATTTTTTTAAATTACTTATCTGTATTATTTACTACTGTAATTTTTTGAAATTACAAATGAGGAGCAAAAATCCATTATCTTTATTACTTACTACTGTAAACTCAATAAAGATAATAGAATAATGAGGGATATGTAAGGCAGAAAAGTTAATTAAATAGATCAAAGATCTGAATTAATACTACTCAATGGTTGATTGATTGATTCTCTATAAACATAAAATATTATGTTTATAGATGTGACTATGAGACTAATTCAATTAGTGAAGATCATGATAATCTCAAATATGGAATCTTGGTGGATGACACCAAAGAACCAACGAGTGAGGACTTTGAATCTTTTTTTATAATCTGTCGATTTCTGAATCAACAGTCATGGACTCTTTAACAGATAAAAGTATATTTCTTGAAGAAAAAGACCATATGAATACTAAATTGAGTCATAAATGAGACAAGATGGAGAAATCATATAGCTTTGATGATGTTATAGAATCTCTGCAAACGATTTTTTAAACTTGCTAGGCTTTGATCAGAGTCCATTTTCTATTCTGATACAATAGGAGAAAAGGATTATTTTGACGATTTTTATTTGTCATTTGCTATTGAGGCAGTAGCTCAGATGGAAAATCATATGGTGATCCAATTACTGAGAATTAGAAGGCAGGGATGGCAATTTTTGACACGATAACCCGTTTATGGTAATAACCCGAAATGACCTGAACGTGACACGATTAGCTTGTATAGATTTAAGAGTACCAAAAACTTATACTCAACTTAAAATCAGCACGACCTGAAAATAACACGACTAACCCGAATTGCCACCCTTATTAGAAGGGATGCCAAATTTCTAACAAGGCCACCAAAATTATTGTCACGGATTTCCATTCAAGCTTATATTGATGTTCATTATGACTTATATGGACAAGTAAGTAGGGCTGGAAATTAACTGAGTTAAAAAATCAAGGTACTCTGGCCAAGCACTGCGCAAGCTCACAAAAAATCTGTGATTCAACCACTGGTGATTCCATCAGTGATTCAATCCATGAATCAGTGATTCAATCCCATTTGTAATTTCTTCCCCAACTCACTATGAAACAGTGAACAACCCATGAAATTTCATCCCATCGCCACCAATCCGAGAACAAATCTCTTAAGGAATCTGAATTACTGTTGACGTTTGTACCCAGTTTCGTTGAAAGGATCAAAATAGATAAATAAATACCCAATGAGACAATAAATAATCATAATAAAAAATTTCTAAACATAATAGAAATGGGATTGAGAATATGCCCCATAATAGCGTTTGGTATGGGGTGACCTGTCACCATGCTTGAATTTTTTGTGATTCAATAAAGCATGCAAACATACAAGATGGACAAAATGAGGCGATTCACTTAATTTCCAAAGTTCACTTTATTGCGCTGTCAAATCCCACCTGAAAATGGATGATTTGTGCATCCAATCGCAGACAAGATAAAAAAATCCACATCGGTTCCTTGGGCAGTCACAGGACCACACTCAAATGCGTGAATTAAATCCCAACCGATAGAGTTAATTTTTCAATTAATGAAACGAAAGGTCTTACAAACCACCAACTGAAACCTTGAAGATGAGGTTGATGTCCTCTTCATTGTCAATATGCTCCAAAAATAAAATGATGACAAGATATTTCATATATTATCTCTCTGTAAAAGCTTTTCTAGATGATCCTGTTATATCAGTCCTAGTAAATGATCTGCATGATATTTAATCTTGGCACTGAAGTTTCGGTTAAGCTCGGTCAAGTGTAGATATTATTCTCCCGGTTTGTATAAGGAACTTACTTTTATCTAGGAAAAAATATCATTGGGTATAATCATATATTATTCGGACATTATTTTAAATTCATCCCGAAGGATAATTGGTCATCATCTTAATCATCCAACTCCTCCATTTCTCCAAGACTAACAATCGATCTCGTTTAGTTTAGCCCCAACAAATGGATGGTTAAGATAATTCTTATTCAGATTTATCATGACAGATGATCCACTTTATGAATGATGAGACATGATTATCATTCAGCGCTCTCATTTCAGCCATGATAGATGGTCGAATATGATATTTATTATTCAATCATCTTGATTATCGATTATAATAGACTTCTTATGTTCAGACGCTCATAATATAGCTCCTTGTCACTATCGACCCTTTAACAAGATCACTTCACTACTAATTGCTTTAGAAGAATCCCTCCACAACAAGTTATAGGATTGACTCATAACTAACTAAATCTTTTTCTTTTCTAAAATTCTGGACTGAGAAGGAATAATGCCTATCTATAGTCGGATCTATATGGAAAAAAATGGAGAGCAGTAATCAAAGAAGGAACACGGACACGTGGGAAGAAAAAGAATTCTTATTAATTTGTCTTAATCCTAACAAATTAAACAAACTTCTGATTCTGATTTAACTTTTTTTGTCTTAATACTAATAAATAGTACAAATAAAATTGATAACTAAAGTAAACAAAGCTCTGTTTTTGCTTTAATTTTCTCTTGGCGCACTTTTTCTTCCTGAAACGCCTTCTCTTGGATTCTTCAACAGCAGCGTCATCCCTTATTCTTCTTTCTTCTATTTTGGATTTGTGTTTGTGGTCCCTCTGGATGGCAGTCAAGTGATTATCAAGTGCCTCTGAACTATAGTAATAATTCAACAAGTATATCAATAAGTTATTTCCATAATTCCAGTAAGAACTGTAACACTAAATACTAGAACAAAATATAACTATTCATTGTTGTAATGTTCAAAAGGATAACACCTTACTTTTTAAGAAACCAATTAATGTTGGATCCACTAGTAAGAAGCCTATGGACCATACCCGCCTCTCATACTCCCTCGCTTCTATGAATACTTGACTTCTCGTAACATCCCATACCTGAACAAGTTCTAGAGAAACTAACTGATTTTTCCTACGCAAGTAATTGAAAGCTTAACAATTCAGGTTCCTTTAGTTTAAAGTGAAGATATTTTCATCTATTTAGAATTTTCACTATTTTTGTCCAAACATATTCAAATACTTTGATCTTCTTATTATATACATCAATTATCACAAAAAAAATATTCATTGCGGTAAAACATCAAAGAGACAAATGCAATAACCTTCCACATTATAACTATACTGATGAGACCAGGTTCATGGAAACACAGATCAATAACCAACCTATAAAGACAAAACAGACAAAATACCAACATATCCATAATCGAAAATAACCAAACCTAGAGTTGTGTATTGGCTATCCCTGAGATAATTAAGGCTAACTAATCGACAAACTCAGTAAACAATATGTACCTAACTGATTGATAAACTCATTAATTGAACAACAGAGGATATTGATTCAACAAAATCAAAACAAAATTGTTTAAGATTACTAATAAGTCTAACTGTTGGTATAGTGTTTAAGCTTACTGGTTGTAACATAGTGATCCTTATGGCATGCTGTCAGAGGAACATACATTCAAATCAAAGTACGTTCATACCAACATACATTAAAAAATGATTACAAAACACTAAAATAGTTCCCAACAATACTAATTGATCACTATGACAAATTGTTCAAAATAATTTACTCCGGGTCACTTAAGGAAAAGACAGAGCAAGGGCCAAAACACCCAAGATTTCTCGACGTCGTTACATAATGTATTCTTAGTCGTTTCTTTACTTGAGGGTCATATGAAAATTACGCCTCAGTTCGAATCTACTTAGTTAAAAATTCAGTACTGGACCTATATTGTCAAACGTACTCGTAGCACGTTAATATAGACCTAGTTCGAATTTAGCTAACACAATATAAACATACATAGAAATATAAACATAGTTAAAAATCTAAGACTTAAAGCACAACTGGTGAATTTCAAGTAACTTTTACGTACCAACAGGCACATAAGCCCAAAAAAGTTTATATATAAAGGGCACGAAAAATGCCCTAACATCTTATCCAAAAGCGTATATATTGTACTTTGCAAAAAAGCCCTAACAACATTAACCAAATTCAGGAATGATAATCCAAACTCCTTGATCCAAGCTTATTAAAAACATCCCTTACGAACAGATAAGACCCATCGAGGCATAAGATCAACTAATAAAAAAAAATACAAACATAAAATTGTAAAAATACAAGCTATAAACTATAAACTGAATCTCAACACCATTGATAGAACCATTGAGCATACAAACATATTGAAAAAAGTGTAAAAACAAATAAAGCATACAAATAGTGTCACTGTACTCGACAAATCCAACTAAAGTTATAACCCTCTCATATATCACTTGGCAAAATACGATAAAGCATATAAAAAGTATAAAAAACGTACCCTTGTTAACAATTGTTCAAGCTATTTGAATCCAAACGTATCCATATTAGCAAAATCGTTGTATAATCATATTTAGGGCTTAGCAAAGTATCCTGTTAGAAAATTATAAAAAACGTACCCTATTAGAAAAGTATAAAAAACGTACCTTGTTAGCAAAATCATTTTTGAAATGTATTTAGGGCTTACCGAAATGGAAATGAAGAATAGCATTTAGGGCTTACCAGTGAAGAGAGATTGAGGTTGAAGAGAGATTGAAATGGTTCCAGCAAAATGAAAGAGAAAAGGGCGGGAGTGTGAAAAGAGAGAGAGGAGGGAGGAGGGAAATTAAAGTTAAGGTCGAAAATTTTGTGATCGCCAACAGCGGTTAGAAATTAAGTATTAGGCGAAAATTTGTGACTGTCGGGAGCGGTTACAAATTTATAACTGTCAATAGCAGTCACAAATTTAGTATTATATTAAAATTTGTGACTGCTGAGAGCGGTTACAAATTTATGACTGTCAATTGCAGTCATAAATTTAGTATTAGACCAAAATTTATGACTCATCATAGCAGTTATAATTTTGTGATTGCTCATAAGAGTTATAACTTAGGCCTACTGATAAATTTGTGACTGCTTATAGGAGTCACAAATTAATTATATGATAACATTTGTGACTCTCATTACCGGTGACAAACTAATTGACTCAATTTTTTTATTACCCATTGATTTTATCACCCCTAATGGGAGTTACAAATGGTTTTGTGACTGCTCCCAGGAGTGATAAGTTTGTCACCTCCATTAGAAGTCACAAAATTAGCATTTTGGTGTAGTGGATGACATTGATGAGTTCGTCTATGAGGATGGTCATGTGATGGGCAAACAAGAGAAATTAACGAGTTTTCAATATGAACAAGTAGCTCGTTATTTATTTGATACACATGAAGATGTCGAAGAAAGGAAAAATTAAGTTTAAATTATTTTAACTTTTACATTATTTTAATTTTTACATGATTAATTTTGTAATACGTTCATCACGATCTATGCAAAAAATATGAAGCCTGTGAGAGAAATAAAAGACAAAAAACAATGGCACAATCAGACAGCGAATTTAAATTGTGGTTGTCTCACGAGGTAATTATAATGAAAATGGTTGCTATTAAATGTCACAATACAAGAAAGCTTTACAATTAACCTAAATAATTTATCTATATTCTTGGCTCTTAAAGATGGGTGATGCGACATCAAGGCTTGCTCATCTAGCCACTGGACCCTTGTTCATGGCATAAGAGTACAAAAAGTATCGATTAAACGGTTGTGTATTCGGTGCAAGGGTGTACGAGGAAAATACAAATGTACAGAACTCGGGATTTTCATACAAGGCTCTTACTTTCTTTTGAGCAAGCGCATAGGATAAAAACCTTGTTGAAGCTGAAATGACTTACTATGGCGTAATTCGAAATATATTTGAATTGGACTATGTAAACTTCAAAGAGGTTGTATTTTACTGTGATTGGGTAAGAGTTGAGGATAAAAATGCTTGTAAAGTTGATCCTAGCACCAATTTGATCATGATTGACTTGTCCAAGTTGATTTGAAACGAACACGTGAGCGATGAGCCGTTTGTTTGTTCTTTTCAAAAGGTCAAGCAAGTGTTTTACTCGGAGTATATCAATAACGAGTCGCGGGC
This sequence comes from Sambucus nigra, assembly GCA_949130495.1. Classification (NCBI taxonomy): domain Eukaryota; kingdom Viridiplantae; phylum Streptophyta; class Magnoliopsida; order Dipsacales; family Adoxaceae; genus Sambucus; species Sambucus nigra. Next base: position 539,564,029 of record OX422215.1, on the reverse strand, counting down.
AATCGTCCTACATGCGCCAAAGTGTCTAAACAGTAGTGTGGATGACTTGGCTGCACCTACTGAATATCAATCCATTTTTTATGATAACTCGAATTTGAAACAATTTTTAGATTTGTAATAAGTATTCAAATTATTTATAGTGACCAGTGGTTGTACTATTCTAGTGCTTTATTATTATTGGACGAGAATTTAATGCTTTTTATTCATTTGTACATGATCATTTTAATTAGGATTTTAATTAATTTAAGCATTAATTCAAAGTCCATGACCCGGGAGTGTGTGTGCGGGGAGCAGTGTGCGTGTCTGTAAATTGAATTTGGTATTGGTATAAAATGTTATAAATTGGTATAAATTATTATAAATTGAATTTGGTATTGGTATAAATTGGTATGTATTGTTATTATCAGATTTGAGAATTAATTCAAACTCCATATACATGCTTGTACTGATAATAACAATTTTTGAAGAAAATGACTTCATCCGAGCGCGATAGCGGAGGTGACGAGGGATCCTCGGCCAGTAGGCCCTCAAAATGGGGCAAATTGGGGTCCTTCGTTGAGAATAAAATGACATTATTGGCTAGAGCTCTAGAGTTGTTGAAGGCGATCGTTGGCCCGGGGTACACTGATTGGAGAGTCGTGCCTATTGACCTCAAGATGAACATATGGGGAGCATTATATTTATATTTATAAGCAACTAACACTTACTTTATTTTTGGTTTGTATTTGATTGACAGGTACAATTCGTCCTGCCCCCAAAACTCCGCGACTCCACGTTAGAACAATTGAGGATCAATATAAGACGTGGAAGACGAATTTGCGAGCATGGTACTTTGGAAAGACCCGGGAGTCCATTCTGAGACTACGTGACACCGTCCCCCCGAAGGAGTCGATCTCATTGGCAGAGTGGCAAAAGTTTATCGACAATGAGACAGATGAGCGGAAATCGACATCTCGCCAATCGAGAAAGGACAACAGGGCAAAAAAGTTGGACGTGCACTACTCCGGGCGGACGTGTTACACTGAGGTGGAGCACAGGATGGTAAGTTTTTATTTTTCTTTAATTTTAGTTATTCTAATTTTATATTACTTTGCGTTACTTACTAATTCTGTATTATTTTATTTCAGGACACGGGGAGTGGCCTTGGGGGTAGGCCACATTGGCTCGATACCTATGTCACAATTCAGACGAAAAAGGGTAACGACAAAGAGGTGGCCCAGAACGTCGCAGCCGCCATTGTAAGTTATAAATGTTTAGTTTTTTTAATTACGTTATAATTTTTGTATTCACTTAATTAACTAATCGCGTATTTTTTATCTTTTCGGGTAAAGCTTAAGGAAGTGCATGAGTCGCAGTTCGATGCCGACAAAGCATCTTTGGCTTCGGACGCACTCAGCCAAGTGCTCGAGACAGATCGCAAGGGGAGGACTAGGGGGTGAGCTCGCGGGTGGGGGAGTCTAGGATCATCGAAATGGAGACGAGCAATAATGGGTTGGCAGATAAGGTGGACGACCATGATGATAAGCTATCAAGGTTAGAGGCAACGGTCCTAGATTTGTACGCCTTCATAAAGAATTAGTTGGGCAAGGGCAAGGGCAAGGGCAAGGAGAGGAATAAAGAGGTAGAAGTAGACGAGGTGAGGACGTCGCTACTTCATCGTCGATACACACGGACTCGGCGCCATATGATGATCCATTTTCCATCGTGGACCCCGTCGAGAGGACTATTTCAACAATCGATTGGCCGAGTGTGTTTTTACTAGACATATATTTTGGGGATCCGATAGAGAGGGGGTTTAGGGATCTGAGCTTCCTCCCGGGTATGCCAGTTCAGGACGTCCCCTCCAAGACATTTAGGCAATAGTGCGCATCATGCATGTGGCGGAGGGAAAGGCGAACTCACCTTTGTGCTTGCGCAAACAATGCGGAGTTCATCATATTGAGGTGTGTCTCAATTCATATTTCGTGTGGCCTTTCTCCCTCCTGACCTGCTCCTTCTTCATGACATTATTTCTATCTTTTTATTTGGATATTGGATTGTATTTGTATTTTTTTATTTTGGTACATGTTGGCTTGGATATGATGGATATTTGCATTTCTTTTTCTATTTGGATACGGATTATATATGCCATGATTTGGTGTATTATTTCTATTTTATTTGGATATATGTTGTTTGTATGGGTAAAATTTTGCTATACTTGTCACGGTCTTTGACCATGACAATTTTTTATTTTTGTCACGGTCTTTGACCGTGACAAAACTTGTCAAGGTCAAAGATCGTGACAAGACCGTGACAAGTCTAATGAACATGTCACGGTCTTACCGTGACAAGTCCGTGACAAAAAAGTTATCACCCCTAGACTTGTCACGGTCTTTGACCGTGATAATTTTTTTATTTTTCTCACTGTGTTATCACGGTCTTTGACTGTGACAAAATTTTTCAAGGTCAAAGACCGTGACAGGACAGTGACAATTCTAATGAACATGTCACGGTCTTACCGTGATAAGTCCGTGACAAAATAAGTTGTCACCCCCAGACTTGTCACGGTCATTGCCCTTGACAAGTAGACAGTTTTTGTGTGTTGAAAGGGGCTACTCCCTTAATACTATGGAGCCATGATCTCCCATGTAGAAAGTCGAAGTAAGAAGGTATGTCGATGACTTGAAATTTCATCTGAGGGCATTGATTCACAGGGAAACTGGGTGGTTGTGTAGACTCAAATATGCAAGTTTACAAAACGAGTTAAAACAAAGAATACAAATATAAATAAATGTATATTACAAAACACTAAATCAATAAAGATCTAGATCAAAATAATCCCCGACAACGACGCCATTTCGATGTAAGACAGGGACAGGGGATGTGCTTATATTTTTATTCACTCCCCAGCAACGCCGCCAATTTGATATGCGAGGAAAATCGAGTATCGTGTATATACGCTAATAATTTTTTTTAGTTCCACTGCTAATACAAAAATCTAAAATTTAAGCAAACTCTCATGAAAGTATAGCGGCTAGTCTCGGCATCGAATCCACATGGAATGATTTCTAGACTCTAGTTGATTTCTTACTTCTAAATAAAAGAATAAAAGATGATGATGTTTGATAGATTTTAATTGATTTATTACTTCAAAAATAAAATGTAAAAGATGATGATGGGGTGAGAAAGGAAAAAAAGGGAAAACTAAAGAAGTTAACTAAACCTAATTAAACTAATAAAATACGAATTAATTATTATAAATGAGAGATAAGGTTGGAATACAATCCCCCGAACCTTAGTACGTTTACCGGATATAAAACTAGTTATGAATTAGATAACTTATTAAATCCAGTCTTTATTAATCTCAAGCATTATATATATGAGGGTACTACCCCGCACCATACATAATCAAATGTAAGAATAAAGCGGTGTCGTTCTAGATACACTCGCATCGCACTCTTAAGCATCACGGTTACCTAGGGCAAATGAGATCAAAAGTCCTACGACGGTTGTGATCACCACGCAACATGATGCAATCATTTATGTAATTCAGGGAACTAATTATTCACACATGCAAACCACATCGGGTTGGGTTCATGAATCCCAATCCCTAAAAAAACTAGCCTATAATGGTGTAACTAGTGAAAACAAGAGTTTTTACGGTGCATGTGACTGAAATCATTGTGAAATTATACCTAGATGAGTAAAAGGATTCAATATTTCTTTGAAATAAACTAAGCTTGCATGAATTATCGAAATCAAATAATAAAAGAGAGAAAGAAATCAACTTTACAATATAAATCTTAATTTGGAATCAACAAATTGTATTTCTGAGCTTCTAGGGTTCTTTTGCACTTCCTCTCTCTAAAAGTATGTAAAAAGAAGCTCCCTTATGTCTTCAAAGATGTTATATTCATAGAGTTTCAACCATGCAAAACTCTAATTTTACAAGTGGATAAATCCAAATTTTGACAACCGAACCGATCCTGTTCAAGCGATTCGGTTCGGTTTGCCTCTAACAAAAAAAAAATCAAAATCGGTTCGGTTCGTTTTCTTCATCTTCGGTTCGATTTCATTTTTTTATGTTTCGCATAAATTTTTCCAATGACAGGATCAGTTCGTTTTTCAAGCTCTTCGGTTCTGTTTGATCTTTACAAGACGGGAATATTTACAAAGGGGAAGCCTCGAAAGGCATACGAGTGCGCCTCTCATAGTCAAATACCGACTCAATTCGCTCCTATTGTGCGGGAGTCGGCCGGTTGTACAACTACTTAATATTAATAGTACAAAAATTATCGTACTACTAAAGTACCAAGGAAACCTTCGATGCCCTTTGTTTGAATAAACGCCACCTATTTTAGTTTACATTCATTACAAAGTAAACCAAGCCTAACCGGTCACGACATGTTGCTTGTTTATATTTATTGAGGAGTTTGATGGAGTTTAGCTGACTGAATCCATAAACCTTGAAAGTCACTCTCAACTTTGAAGTCTAGTAACTTTTGATCCGTAACTCGTATTTGGATGTTATTTCTTCCTAGTTGATCGTAAACTTGAAATCTTAAATTTCTCTTTGGGCTTTTCTTCCAAATTCCCGATGCAAATTACTCTTTTGCCCCTTTGACGGTTCTGGTCTTATTTTCATTCTTTCTTCCGATTTCTTCTTTCTTTGTATGCATCAAATATCTACAAAAGTGATGAGAAATATATGAAACTCGACATACTTTTTAGAAAATGTCATTAGAAATGATATAAGATAAATCCACTCGAATTACACTTTGTGGAGCGATAAAAATCTCTAATTACGAGGATAAATACGAAGAATTTATACCTAATCAAAGTGCTCGTGGATTTCAAAGTCTAATTCATGCATTTGTTCCCAATATTAAATAATTTGAGGACTAAAGTTTAATAACACGCAAGAAGTATAACATGCATCATTGATTTGGAATTTGGACAGGGCAATTATTTAATTGGTCATTGAAAATTATGTAAGTGGCCTAAGAAAGAGAAAGGGAAGAAAGAAAATAATTTTAAAATTTTTTTAACAAATAAATAAATAAACACGTGGCTCACACAAAATAAATAAAAACTGAGATGGCAAACCACACCACCTAACTTGAATGATACATTGTCCTTAATGTAATTAAAGACTTTATAAAAAATAAAGGAATATAAATAAGTCACCTCAATTCGGAGAGATCCCAATAGTGAACCTATAAAAACAAAATGAGACAAAACAAGAAGAATATACAAGAATCATTAAGCTTAAGTAATCACGAAAAAATACATAATAATATAAAAGGGAGAAATCATAATTACTTGCTAAATTGATTCCAAACATCTGATTTCGTAAATATGGAATTTCACATACATCAAAATCTAATAAAACTTCCTACTACATCATCATTACTTCAAAATCCCACAATTCAGAGAAATAAACTTAACAAAAGTAATACAAAGAAAAGAACAATCCTAAAAAGATAATAAGAACAAGAGAAAGAAATCCCAAATACAACATCAGAAAAATCTCAAAAAATTGGAACCACCAAAGGGTCCCACATCATTAGGATTAGGCGCCACATATGGATCTATGGCAGTATTGGCGCATCATGACCCTGCTGGAAAGAGTATAGGTCCCGCATCATAGCATGCATAGTCCCAAAGCCTCGATGGTAATAGGCACGGTCCTAACGGTACTCAACTCTGTTTAGCTCATAACTAGCTGCAAATACCATGAAGCAGGTGTCGAGGGGAAAAGTTACTGACTACTGCATACCCTCCTCCTGCATGGGAACCTGCCTAGCCTGACTAATCTCAGTCTCCTCATCTGAGTCCTCCTACTCTGTCCTCGCCCTTTTATGCATTGGCTCACCCTAGTACTGACCCAATGATGTCTTAATATTATCCTCCTATAAAAGCTTGGTCGGGATGCTTTTTTTGTCGGATTCAAACTCGAGGCAGCCGTGGTCTGAACATATCTTCATAATGAGGGCAGAAAATAGGAGGGAATACCTCGTGGCCCTGTCCTTGGAGGTAGCATGCATCATGTCCAGAAAAATGTTAGGAAAATTGATATTGTCCGAGTTGTTTAACAAATCATAAATGTATGTTGCATGCTTATGGTGAACCTAAGATCGATTACTTGTGACCATAAAGGAATGTACATTGATAAAATGTAGCACCTGGGGAAAATACTCCATGCGTATGGCCCTGAATGATTTCTTGTCTCTCCAAAGTTCGTTAGGTGCCAAAGAATGGATCAACATTCCAAACCCAAAAATATTCCCATTACCCAACTTAAGAAAAGGCTCTGAGTCCTCCACACCATACATAAATAGAGCAAGGTCCTTAAAGGTGAAAGAAATTTTTACACCCCGTACCATCGCCTTGTATGAAGTCTTCTTACCTTTTACCTTTACAAGGGTCGCATAAAACATATGAACCAGCTCTTCGTTAATGCAATAATTTGTGGTGAGGAAAGGCTCCCAAATATGTCATTGGAGGAGAACATAGGCCACTTAGATAATGTCATTATAAATCTAAGCACAATGGTATGCAAACGGCCTTTACTAGGCTTGAAAGTATCTTTAAAACCAATCATGTTCTTGTTCACATCTGAAACCTTCAAAACCCTGGGAAGGCACATACATATTCGATTCAAATTTCTTTGCCCCAGCCATTTCAACCTACAAAATAATAATTGGGCAAAACAATATAAATTATAAAGAAAAATTAAGAATCATGAGGTTAAAAAGGTGAAATGGTGTGTGTCGTTCTACCTATGTGTAAAAGTGTGTGAAAACATATCATATTGCAACAAAACGTGTCAATGTGTGACAACGAGTGATAAATACACAAGTGTTTGTTAAAATGAAGAATAAAAGGCCTTTTAGGCATTGTAACAAACACTTGGTGTGCGCAATATGATAACAGGGATGAGGATGACCTTTGAACCAATAAAATCCCCCATTCATGAACAATCTAAAGAATACATCAATATATGCGTTCGTGAATAGGATTTCAACAAGTATATTTCATTACAATGAGATATCATTTTGGAATAAATTTCAGAATGTATGAAGGTCCAAAACATCCCTACAATCCAATAAAACAGTAAACTTCCCCCATCAATTTCAATTCATAAATCAAGATTGCTTAAACAATGTTTTCGTTCTAATTGATGAGACACAATTTGCATTTGTATGTTAGAAATTGGCAACTGGGGCACAAACTGTCAACATACCCCCTAACTATCTAAATGCAAGACACTCAACAAAAAATCCGTGTTTCAACAATAAAAAATGCACACTAACAATATTATCAAAAATAAAGAATGTCTACATGTAGAAAACGGGGATAAAATAATCATTCATTGGTGAAAATCAATTTAGAACAAGTTTTTACCCAATAATCCTAATAACCCAAAAATGTGACAAACACCCAATAAGAACACCAATTAATCAATGTAAATGGGAATAACCCATACCTTTGGTGTTTAAGTAGGATGAGGTTAATTTGGGGAAGAGATGAAAAATTGGGAATCCAGGGCTTGGATACAATAATCATGCAAGGAAGAATGAAGAGAGTATGTTGGAGAATGAGGATTTTACAAAGTAAAAAGTGTCCAATAACTGCACGGATCATAAAATCTGGCTATTGGTTTCGAAATTGGCAAATAACGTATGCCATCGCTCGATCGATGGAGGATCGATCGATCGATGTTTCGTAATTTATTACTCTTCTTCCTTTGTTTACGGGATGAGACGGGGAGGGGAAAAGTGTAAAAGGAGGATGGATAAGAATATATATATATACATATATATATATATATATATATTTGTGTGTGTGTGTGCGAGCGAGCGCGTAAAAGCACGGTTGCCAACTATTTTAAAGTTGGGCAATCCCAAAATGGAACTGCTCGAGATTAAACTACGTGGCACCCAATGCGGGTCCCAGGCGAGTGAAAATAAGGAGAAAAATATTTTTTAAAATTTTCAACTTTTTCAACAAAAGCACGCTTGGAACGAGCGGTATCCGAAAGTCCATTGAACCTACAAAAAATGTTAGAATCAAGAATAACCAAAAAGAATAATAAAAAAAATTAACTAATTACACTAAAAATAAAAATAACAGGAAAAATCTATTGTGTACAACTACACTTCAACTACAAAAGTTGAAATTTTTGAGGGTCCACCACAAAAAATGTTAGAATTAAGAATAACCAAATAGGAATGTCATTTGAAAAACGGAAAGCTTCTTTTGGGCGAGGGAAGGGAACCATCACCAATTAAAAAAATGTGGTCGATGATGGGGGGTTGGATTCAACGAGCGACAAGAAAAATTGTGATCCAAGAAATTCTAAATTTCCTTCCAATGATTTTTCAAATGGAATGAGATTAGGGGAACAAGTAAAGGAACATCCCGCGAAGGAGAGCATTTTAAAAAGCACTCCTTAACAAGAATGGGGTCAAAGTCCTCAATACTTTCATCTGATTATTGGGGTACTTGCAATAGTTCAATAACCATGAACGAAAATGGGGAGGAAAGAAATTCAATCTCAATAGATGACTCATGATCGCTCAAAGATTGAAATTCAAGGGAGATAGGATCATTTTCAATGAAGTTTAGTTCTAAAAATATTTGAGGTAAAGAACAATTCTCTACCACCTTTTCGTTTTTCAAAATAGAAATCATATTATTGCAAATTGATACTATATCTAATTTTTCATCTCTTTCCTTCTCGATCATTCATTGGGCCAAGAGAAGAATATCTTGTGCCAAAGTACGTGGCCTTTGAACGAAATCATCGAATTCCTCATTTAGTTTAAAACAAGCTTCATATTTCAAAGTTTCAATAGAATATTCATTGTTGGTTTCAAATAATACATCTACATCATGTTACGAACAATGGCTTTTCTCTTGATAGTAGTTATCAGACTTTGCAAAAATGCACCAAACGAATTTAGCAGTTTTGTAACTTCACCAAAATGACTAATTTGAGAGAAATTTTTCGTAACTTTAAAAATTATTAGTATAATAAGTTTGAGGGTTATTGTCATAATAGTTCCTAAAAATACTATTATATGAGTCTTCAACGTCGTTATTGTACAATTTTTGTAGAATTTTGTAAAAATAATAAGTTTTCGAAGTCCCCAAATCACTGGTTTTATTTTGTAAATACTCACCTAAAGTAATTTTGCAATTTCCATCCTTCTCACGATACAAGTATTCACCAAAAGTCATAGTATTTTGGGGACTTTGAAAATTATTCTTATGACACAATTGCGAACCCATACCATTACAATCACCGAAAACTCCAGAATAAGACATGCTTACCCAAAGTGGTTCTTTGATGGACAATCCCACAAGGTTAGTGTACGGTCAAGAATTCAACTTTTCTTGGCGCTCAAATGTGCGAGTCTACAAAACAAGTTAAAATAAATAATACAAACACAAAGAAAAATATATTACAAAATTCAAAATCAATGAAACTCTATAACAAAACAATCCCCAGCAACGGTGCCATTTTAATGTGAGATGGGGGATGTTCTTTTGTTTTTATTCACTCCCCAGAACCTACGTCATTTTTATATGCATGGAAAAATGAGCTTAGTGTAAATACGTTAGTCATTGTGATCGACTACTACCGCTAATACAAAAAACTAAACTTTAACTACACTCTTATGGGAGTATAATGGCTAGTCTGGGTATCAAATCCATGGGAAATGATTACTAGACTTTAGTTGATTTCTTACTTTTACATAAAAGTGTAAAATATGATTATTTAGTTAAATATTACAAACTACTTTTAATCTAGATAAATACTGAAACGAGATTGATAACGAGAATAAAAATATAGCTTGAGAAGTATATCCCTCAATATAGACTAATTAGCATAAGCGGTTACATGGAGAGAAAAACATTAACAAGACTAATCTCATTTGGACATTTACAAAAATCTATAGTTTTCAACCCACCAAATTATCGTCAAATCTTAATTAGAGTTTGGTGTCAACATATAATCCCGGAATCACACACATAAGGTCATAAACACGATTCATATATGATATACATTGTAAAATATCTTAGGCATAAAATCAAGAGAAATTAATCCATTAAAAACACATCAAACCATCCAACCATAGAAACATAACTAATTAGTCCATGTTAAATTCACTAATCTCAAACTAATTTAATTTAGTTAGAAAGCATTGTGAAACATGTATTGAAAGAAAATAATGGAAGAAAGTAAGTAACAAAGCAACAAACTAGTTAACAAAATAATAACACTAATTAACAAAGCTTGAATTAAAATATGAAATCTTCAATAAAATGAAGACGATGATGAATAATAACTTTACGTATAATGGATCAAATCGTAGGAGAGAGAAACTCCCAACTCTAAAGAAAACCTAAAAATATCCAAAATAAACTATATCTTATAAAGAAAAACCCAACTAACTCTTTATATTAAGTTGGATTAAACAAAAGAAAAGAAAGAATATATAAATAAATAAATAAATATCTCAAAAGTCTGCAATCATCGATCGATCGATTAATGATCGATCAATATTTAATTCAGCCCACTTCCATGATATGTTTCCAAAATTGAGAAACATCGATCGCTAGACTGAGGGTCAATCGATTGATCCTTTATTTTATCCTCCACAAATGCTCTGTTTCAAAGACTAAGGAAAGTGCTTTTGTTGACCGACCATATCTCGATTATACAACGTCAGAATGATGCACCATTGGCAGCTTTGCGACGGTAACTTAGTGAGATACAACTTTTGTGAAGAGTCCTAGCCCGAAGCCTAAATGATAAAATACTAAAATACCCCAGAAATTGCATTTTGCGTTGAAACTTTCTCGTAAAGCACCCAATTGCATCGTTAAGCATTCCAATACCTATAAAAGCTTAAATACACACACACACACACACACACACACATATATATATATCAAAATTAAATGTTAAACAATTAAAGAGCTTAAATTCAGGAGTTAACGGACACAATTATGCTAGAATACATAAGTATAACGGGCACTATATACAATATTCATGAAGCATATTGGTCTAACCCCTAACATCAGAGATATGGAACCCATAACTTCCTGTCGAGTATTATCGTAGGCACGCACGACGATGGATGTAGGAGTGAGGTCACTGAATTGCAATCCCAAGCATTTGAGGGTTCATAATGGGCAAACATTCAAACCATAGATGTTGTCTTTAAGTATCAACGGGGTTGTCTTCTCCATGACTTTTATTGAGATATTGAGAGAGTTGTTATGGCCTAGACCGAATTTAGGAATCTCTTTATTGACGAAGGAGACAAGTCTGGTAGTAGTTCCTACTATATAAATTGAGTCTTCGAGGGTTGTTGAGGGAGGAATTATAGGTTCGATGGAAAGCTTGATCAAGACATTTTTGTGAAGTTGGGCAGCCGTAAAGAGTTCCTATAGCATAATATTGGCTTGGGTTTTCTTGAGTTGCTCGAGGATTTTTCTCTCTTCAACTGACATATCTAGCACTGGGATTTCTTCAGTTATCCTATTTCCCTTGTTTGTAGGTATATTGGCTTGTGAAAAGATTGGATCTTTATAGTATCGCCCTGATCGGGTCATATATACAGATGACGATAAGATTAAAAATCTAATTTTTTCATCTATGTCAGGTGTAGGAGATATTTCATTTATTCCTGACAACAACTCTTCGAAGGAGATCATTCAACAAGAGGAGGTGATAACTCTTCATTTGTATTCCTTCGAATATGGATTTGGAATGTCGTTGCGGTTAAACTTCGAGTATCAAAATTTCTGGAATCACCTACAAAACTTGTTAAAAATTCAGTATCGTGGCAAATTCAGATATCAATCCAATTTCAAGAGTTGAAACGGTTATCGTGAAAACTTACAATTTCAATTTTTATTAAAAATCTTTTAATTTCAATTGTCATGACGGGTCTATGAATCTCTCTTTTGGCAACATGACTATAGAAGTCAATATACTTCACTTTATGCAACAACCGATTGATATCGATTCTATTAATGAGGTGTGTGTGATTGACTCCTTAGTTAACGAAATCCTGGACCAAACTTACCCTGTCGATCCTCTCCAACAATGTTTGGCTCATTTTGGATCTGACTTTGACATTGATTCCTCCATCTTTGAACTCAATTCCATGTTAGATTCCACTCCACTGCTGGAGACTTCCTCTTGGGATCCTCCATTAGAGCCCCTTTATGTTGATACTCTTCACTCTGTGGATCACCCTGTTCCACCTTTTGAACTCTCTGCCACATTAAATTCCTCCACTTCATGCACCGAGAACTCTCCGGACTCTGTTTCTGCATCTGAGTCCGATGTCACTCCTACGCCACCTACTAGTTTGGATCTTAAGCCCTTACCTCTCGAGTTGAAATATACTTTCTTAGGCCCCAACAACCATCACCCTATCATCATTGCTTCCGACTTGACCCCTGCGCAAGAAGAGAAATTAGACCACACCCTTACTCAGCATAGTACTACTATAGGATGGACCATTTTAGACATTCACGGTGTGAACTCCAATGTTTGTAGTCATCGCATTCATTTAGAGGAGCACGCCAAGACTTAGCGTGAACCCCAGCGTCGACTCAACCCTGCTATGAAAGAAGTCGTGCGCGCTGAGATTTTAAAATTTCTTGATGCTGGTATTATCTACCCTATATCAGATAGTCAGTGGGTCAGTCCCATTCACGTCGTACCGAAAAATTCTGGTGTCAATGTCGTCAAAAATAGTGATAATGAGCTTGTACCCACCCGTATGCAAATGGGCTGGCATATTTGTATTGACTATCGAAAGCTAAATGTTGTCACTCCCAAGGACCATTTTCCTCTTCCCTATATTGACCAAATGCTCGAACGTTTGGCTGGCCATGCATATTACTGCTTCTTTGACGGCTATTACGGATATAACCAAATTCATATTACCCGTGAAGACCAAGAGAAAACTACCTTCACATGTCCCTTTATCACTTTGCCTACTCTCGCATGCCCTTTGGCCTTTGCAATGCACCCGCGACTTTTCAATGGTGTATGATTAGCATTTTTAGTGACATGGTAGAACGTTTTCTCGAAATCTTTATGGATGATTTTTCTGTGTTTAGTTCTTCCTTCAAGCAATGCCTTTCTCACCTCACTATGGTCCTCAAACGTTTTCAAGAAAAGAAATTGGTCCTCAATTGGGAAAAATGTCACTTCATGGTTAAAAAAGGTATTATTTTAGGTCACGTAGTCTCCCGCGACGTTATTGAAGTAGATAAAGCAAAAGTCGACATATTTTCCTCGTTTCCCACCCCCTGATCACCTACAAAAGTTGTTAAAAATTCAGTATCGTGTCAAATTCGGATATCAATCCAATTTCAAGAGTTGAAACGGTTATCGTGAAAAGTTGCAATTTCAATTTTTATTAAAAATCTGTTTGTGTTTTTAATTTTTTTAAATGTTTTTTTTATATATATAAAAATAATTTTCAAGGGAGGAAACGAAAATTAATGCAACTAAAGTAACTATGAAAATTTAAAAAGTAATCTAGTTTAGAATTTATGAGAAGAAACAAGAGGTGGGATTACACGGTGTAGTCAAATAATTTAATGTCCTAATTATTCAATTGAATAGTTCGAAATAATATTGAATTTAAAATTTAACTCTCGTTACAATCCTAAATTCCATTTTATCTTTTTCAGCAATTAAATCGGATATAGTCACAACATAAAAAAAAAATTAAGATTCGCACTCATTTCAACAAAATATCCGCTAAGATTAATTTATTAAAATTTGTGCGAATCTTTGAATTGCATACACAGAGTTAATATTTAAATTTAATAATAATACTTATCTCTAAGTGAAATCCAAAAATCAAATATTAATTTTCACCATTAATTTATTAACTCTCGTTATATAAATTAATGTGTGATTTTTCCCAATTTAATTAGCCTAGAACACATCAACGAACAATTATTCAAATAAAACAACTCAACATACGCGTTTCATTCCACCCATTGAATGGGGTGTTTAGTCAGACATGATTAAAATTTAAGTACAAGCACAATTAACAAACAAGAAACTAAAGAGAGAGAGAAAGAAATACGATACGCAATAATTTCATGTGTCAGCTGTGTGCATTGAAAAGGGAAAAAATATGGACTCTTGATTTTGGACGAACTCACTAAAACTGTCTACCGAAAAATGAATTGGACACACACACAAGTCAAGAAAATTTTCTAACTAGCACATAGCCAATTTTTATCTTTAAATTTAGTGAAAGGGTAGTCAAAATTTAATTAAGTCGGCGAGCGATAAAAATTCATGGAAATCTCTTTGTGATCGCCTTTACAAAATTTTCTCCTAGTGGGCTACCTAGTTGATTGATTTTAAATTTAGTGATTGCTAGGGTAACACACAATGGTAAGCGAGTGAGTCGGGTGATGAAATCCCTTCTCGTGAGTGACCGGGTGTAGGTCTTAGTCCATTAATTCTTCACACCATTCGAAAATAAATGCGAGAATAAAATCACGTAAGAGAACATAAGAACACACAAAAGAATTGACTCGCTAACAGGAAAGGCGCAAGTGTTAGAGAAATGTACCTCCCATGATTTTTAGACCGTGGGGTGCTGAAAAATTTGAGTCGACCGGGGGGAGATTACGCCTATCTCAGTCGTCCCCGAGAGTCCTACCGACCCAAGGTAGAGAGGCTTCTAAATCTTCGCTTTTGGACGCCCTCTCTCTACCTTGTCCGGTTTCCCTATCACACTTGTCTTCAATTTATAATTTTTTTAAATGAAAAATAAAATAAAGGTGTCTTTATGTACCGCAATGCAAGCAATGATAAAAAATCCTAATACAAGCCTTCTAAAAATATAAAAATGGTACAAAAAAATAATAAAGTGCAAAAAACAAATGAACTACAAGTTAAAATCCGCTCCGAGTTTCACGATCCTAAGAATGGCAACGGAGCCATTTGATAACTTGCTTTTTGTGTGTCGTTGAAAGCCAAGTTAGTAAAAACCTCAAATACCTACAAAATAAAACAAACTCAAGTGTATTTTTTTTAAATAAAAATGAAAGAAAATATTTTTGGATTTTTTTGGAAGAAAAGGTGGGGAAAAAATATGGACTCTTTGAATGGACGAACTAACTAAAATCCGACTACCAAAAAACGGAATTGGACACACACAAGTCAAGAAAATTTCCTAAATAGCACATAGCCAATTTTTATCTTTGAATTTAGTGAAAGGGTAGTCAAATTTTAATTAAGTCCGTGGGCGATAAAAAATCACGAAAATATTTTAGTGATCGCATTTGCAAAAATTATTCTCCTAGTGGGCTACCTAGTTGATTGATTTTAAATTTAATAATGTCTAGGGTAGCACACAATGGTAAGCGAGTGAGTCGGGTGATGAAATCCCTTCTCGTGAGTGACCAGGTGTAGGTCTTAGTCAATTAATTCATCACACCATTCGAAAATAAATGTGAGAATAAAATAAAGCAAGAGCACACAAAAGAATTAACTTGCTAACAGGAGAGGCGCGAGGGTGTAAGAAATGTACCTCCCATGGTTTTTAGGCCGTGGGGTGCTGAAAAATTTGAGTCGGTCGGGGGGAGATCACGCCTATCTCAGTCGTCCGCGGGAGTCCTATCGACCCAAGGTAGAGAAGCTTCTTTTCCTCACCTTTGGATGCCCTCTCTCTACCTTGTCCAGTTTCCCTATCACGCTTGTCTTCGATTTACAATTTTTTTAAATGAAAAATAAAATAAAGGTGTCTATATGCACCGCAATACAAGCAATGATAAAAATTCCTAATGCAAGCCTTCTAAAAATATAAAAATGGTACAAAAAAATAATAAAGTGCAAAAACCAAATGAACTAAAAGTTGAAATCCTCTCCGAGTTTCACGATCCGAAGAATGGAAACGACGCCATTTGATAACTTGCTTTTGTGTGTCGTTGAAAGCCAAGTTAGTCAAAAGCTCAAATACCTACAAAATAAAACAAACTCAAGTGTAGAGGTAAGTAAGGGTATCAATCCACTTACATGGGAGTAAGCTTGAGACAAATTCAATTGTAATTCACTTTTTATTTTCTTTTTGTGTTTTTTCACTTTTCTACTTTTTTTTTGCTTTTTCAAATATTAAAAAAAAAATTCCTCTCACTTTTCAAACCACAAATGAAGACATTTACATTTGAAATCAACACTCTTTTTTCTCAAAATGATGATGGATGATATATGAATGGAGTGGGGAGTGTGTATGGATGATGAGGGAAATAAATGGGAAGGTAGTGGGTGAGTGAATGGAAATGTGATATGGAAAAAAAGTGGTAGGTGTATCGATGAAAATCCTAGTGATCGGGACATATTTAAAGACACATGTTTCCTACAACTCGAAAGTGATGTCGTTCTCAGTGATTAAGCCAAAAATTTTATGAAGAATAATGAGATCATACCACGATTTAGTGCGGACCCAAAAGAAGTTGAATCAACTTGTGACTCAGAGATTGCGTAAGACACTCTGAAAGGGTGAAAGGCACAAATCTCACAAGCTAGAGTCTCTACTAGTGCTCCTTAAGGTTCTCTTGGGAATCGTAGTACTCTTCAACTCTAAACCGTAGTGGCATGATAAGTGCACAAATTTTGTTGAGTCTAGAAATTCATGGTGCAAAATGCCTTGTTACGTAATACATAAGCTATTTAGAAAAAATATTCTCTAGATTGATTCCTAGACTTTTGAAAGATGGGTGATTAAAAATTCACATCAATGAGTGACATGAAAGAAACTGCACAAAATTTTAAAAAATCAAGTTTAAAAATCAAAAATTTTCAAAAGAGGTACGATTTTGATAAAATTCCCCACCCCCAAACAAAAAGAAACATCGTCCTCGATGTTAAGTAAAATGAGTTTTAAAATTGAGAGCATAAGGTGGAAAGAGATTATCAGAATGAACCGCTAATGAAGTGGACAAATATAGCCAAGAATAAACCTGAATAAATGATAAGAGAAAAATAAAAAATAAAATGTACAAGTCTATAACATGGTAAAGCATAGGGTGATGTGAAACACCACCCCCAATCAGGATGAGACTAGTACAAGAAACTCGGGCTGCCTCCCGCTAGCGCTAAGTTTAATGTCTTCAGCCAGACCGAACCATTCTCATCCTAAAGATAAGATCTATGAAAGCGCGGGGTGGCAGAAAAATTGGGGTGATCAGAATCACCCCCAAACAAGACTGAAGCGTCAGTCTTGTTGGAAAGAGACTAAAACGGGTCAATGCACCTGTATGGCAAAGTGCATCACACGATGCAAAGCAACATTAGACCATGGGCGGGTGGGGATTAGGGTAATGGTGAAAAGGGCATGGGTGATTAAGCATCGATCACGGGCCTTGTTGAGCTGAAAGGTGAGGGCAACTAGGGCCCTATAAAAATTATGCTCAAGTTGGTGAGGGAGGCAAAATGGTGTGGAAATAGTGATGACTTGGGCCTCAGAGAAATCACACGACCGTTATATATATGGGCGATGGTAATGGTCGTGCCGTGACACACCAGGGAGCTGATGGAAAGGAAAAACAACACCACAAGAGAGTGGCGGATATAAGGTAATCAGCTCGGTGTCACGGTAGTAGAGAGTAGCACCACAAATACTCTCATGGGTGGGGGATGGTTTCAGGTGAGAATCTAAATGTGTATATGGAAACTTGAAATGTGTAAAATCAAAATCCAAACCAGGTGGTGGGGTAGAAGGGACAATGGGTGGGTCGGGTGGGATAAATGGTGGAGGAAGATGATCCAACTCAAGCGTGGGAGACACACACTCATTGGGAGGAGTAAAAGAATACTCACAAGGGAGTGTGATTTCTGAAGATGGAGTTGTCAACTTCTCCATAAGAGTAGCATCGGTGAATGTGGTGGGTGGGTAAAACAAGGCACCAAGATCGGAGGTAGAGGAATCACTAGAAATATCGGGCTCAAAGGGAGCCATGCATGGTGGGACATCATCCATATCCGGATAGTTAATAACTATCACAGATTCTATCGAGGGAAAATAGTGAGCACTCGTAGCCGAAACTAACCAAGGATAAATTGGTTCCTCGGTAACACAAGCAGTGGTCTTAATAGGTGCAGACTCAGGCATTTTTTTGGATTTATCGGGAAAGGGAATGGGAACCTCAAGTGTGGATTCATTTGGACATGGTGGAATTGGATCAGGCTCACTAGCGAAAGATAAGTCAACACAATTGTCAACTTGGGGCCCAGACCATGGAATGGTATCAACTTCGGTATTCTCGGGGTGGTAAGGTTGGTCACACTCAAAATTCGTGTCACAAGAGGACACATCATCGTCACACTCGGTTGAAACGATGGGTGGATCCATGGGAATATCCGACTCTCTCGCACACTCCAATTTATTTAACCTTTGTTCAAGCCTTTGGAGAGCTTGAGTTTGAATTAGAGTGGCTTGCTCTTGCTCGAGTATGAACTTTTTCAAGAGGCTTTCGAGAGCGGAGGTGGATGATGGTGGTTGAGTGATGGGTGGTGGTGGTGGTTGAGGTGGACACAACTCGCTATAATCGGGACTATATGGAGAATACTCATATGAAGTGGGTGGAGTGGGGATAAGTTCATCATACACGAAAGGATCTCTTTCATGATGGATAATTAGTTGATACTCATAGAGTGCATAGTGAGGGAACTGATCGTGAATGGGTGCACAAGGTTGCCATGACAACTGTTGGAACGTGTGAGGATACGCAACATCGGGTTGGGATTCGTATTGCGTGGAAAGGTGATCAAGCCTCCAAGAATAGCTAGGGTACTCACACAACTCGGGATTGGATGTATCGAAATAGTAGGCCGAGGTAGGTTCCGAAACAGTGTCATATGGATACACATGTTCTGTGGTGGGTTCGAATGGATATGGAATGTAAGGGCACTCATGGGACATGTGATCGGCATAATAGCAGTGGGTGCACAACAAAAGATGAGACACGTCAACACTTGACACCGAGGATGATGGAATAGGAGGTGCGTGCATGGACGGGTAAAGAGTATCAAGGGCACTCATGAGAGAGGTAAAACCATTAAAAATATCATAAAGAGACGGCTCGGGATCACTCTCACATGTGTCACGTGTCAATGAAAAATGACCAAAGTAGTCCTGTAAACGACGTTCTTCGGCCATGAGGAGAAAAAAAAAAATTTTGAAGTTTTTAAAATTTTTCAAAAGGAAAGAAAATATTTTTGGATTTTCTAAAAATAATGGATGAAAAATATTTTTGGATTTTTCTAAAATGAAAGAAAGAAAATATTTTTAGATTTTTCTAAAAATGAAAGAAAGAAAATATTTTTGGATTTTTTTTTTTATATAAAAAATGAAAGAAAATATTTTTGGATTTTTTTGGAAGAAAAGGTGGGGAAAAATATGGACTCTTTGAATGGATGAACTAACTAAAATTTGACTACCGAAAAATGAAATTGGACACACACAAGTCAAGAAAATTTCCAAACTAGCACATAGCCAATTTTTATCTTTGAATTTAGTGAAAGGGTAGTCAAATTTTAATTAAGTCCGTGGGCGATAAAAAATCACGGAAATATTTTAGTGATCGCATTTGCAAAATTTATTCTCCTAGTGGGCTACCTAGTTGATTGATTTTAAATTTAATAATGTCTAGGGTAGCACACAATGGTAAGCGAGTGAGTCGGGTGATGAAAATCCTTCTCGTGAGTGACCGGGTGTAGGTTTTAGTCAATTAATTCATCACACCATTCGAAAATAAATGCAAGAATAAAATCACACAAGAGCATACAAAAGAATTGACTTGCTAATAAGAGAGGCGCGAGAGTGTAAGAAATGTACCTCCCACGATTTTTAGGCCGTGGGGTGCCAAAACATTTGAGTTGATCGGGGGAGATCACGCCTATCTTAGTCGTTCCCGAGAGTCCTACCGACCCAAGGTAGAGAGGCTTCTTTTCCTCGCCTTTGGACACCCTCTCTCTACCTTGTCCGGTTTCCCAATCACGCTTGTCTTCGATTTACAATTTTTTTAAAATGAAAAATAAACTAAAGGTGTCTCTATGAACCGCAATACAAACAATGATAGAAATTCCTAATACAAGCCTTCTAAAAATATAAAAATGGTACAAAAAAATAATAAAGTGCAAAAAACAAATGAACTACAAGTTGAAATCCGCTTCGAGTTTCATGATCCCAAGAATGGCAATGGCGCCATTTGATAACTTGCTTTTTGTGTGTCGTTGAAAGCCAGGTTAGCCAAAACCTTAAATACCTACAAAATGTAACAACTCAAGTGTAGCGGTAAGTAAGGGTATCAATCCACTTCCAAGGGGGTAAACTAGAGACTAATTCAATTGTAATTCACTTTTTATTTTCTTTTTGTACTTTTTCACTTTTTCTATTTTTTTTTAGCTTTTTCAAATATTAAAACAATAGGGTGAGGTGAGGTGAGGTTTTAAACTAAACTAAACTAAATGAGAGATGATAACAACTAACTAGAAAGTTACTAAAATGAAAAATAAAGTCTAAACTAAAATAAGAGATAAAGTGAGGTAAATAATTGTGAGAACAATCAAGGAATGTGATTACACCACAAATTTTAGTTATTCTAATTAATTAATTAAATTATTTGAATTCTCCCAATTAATATCAAAATTACAAACCAACTCTCGTTGCAAGTGTAATTATAATAGTAATCTTTTAAAAAATTAAGTTTTACACCCCACAACTCTAGAAAAATAGATCTACGCTCCTTTTAATTAATCACCTGCTATGATAGATTAATTAAAATTTATGTCAATCTTAGAAAATAAATTTAGAGTTGAAATTCAAGTTATAATACCCCACTTAAGAAACCTCTATCTCTAGTTCGAATCTAAAATGGGTATTATAACTAGAATTTCGATTTTCTCTCGAAAATCATTTAACCTCTCTCGAGGCGTAAATTTAAGGGTGAGGGGTCAAAAATAACATTCAAAGGGAATTTTCAAGTAATCAAACTAATTAAACTAAAATAATATTAAATAAGGGTTTTCCCCCACCCCTTGAAAGGGGATTTAGCCTAACATGGTATCAAACATAATAACAAATATTCAATAGGCATTTAATATAATAAAAGAGTAGAAAAAGAGAACAAATCTTCAACGAGTCTCCTTGAAATTGACAATTTGAACTCTATCCTTGAAATTGAAGCATACAACCCTCTAAGTGAGTGATCAACAAAGATATAAATAAAAAAATTACTCAACTTGAATCTCACACAATTATTTCACTGAATTTAAATCTAAAAAAAAAATTCTAAACTAAAAAAAATAAAAATATTATTTCTAACTTTCTCTCTAAGCTAACTCTAGGGTTTCTCTACACTTTATTCCCTCTCTAGGGTTTCTCTACTCTTTATTCCATGTTCCTTAAAATGGTCTTCAACTCTCTTTAAATAGTAGGTGCCATGCCATGGAGCTAGGGGTAATTTTGGGAATGAGTTGAGTGTGCATGGAAATGGTGAGGTGTGAGGATAAGTGGTAGAAGGAATAAAAATCTGATTTGTTAAAAGGGTATTTTGGGAAAAAGGGGATAAGTAGGTAGTTGGGGGTATTTGGGTAAAAAGAGGGTTAAGTGGGGTTTTGTCACATGTGGCAATAGTGGGTTTATTTTGACTTGGTCTTTGTTTGGTTTTTTTGTTTGGCAGATCGTGGCTTAAATGGAAAATTGATGAAATGGGTCTTTATTTTGAATTTGGGTAGGGGATTGGAAAAAGTTGAACATGGGTTGGAGATTGGATGGGAAATGGGTTTGTTGGATGGTGGGTTGCAGGGCGCACAGGAGATGGAGCTCGGCTGGAGGTTAGAGTCGCGGTCGGAGTATAGGTAGTAGCCGCCGAAGGTGACGTAGAGGAGGGCTAGCGTCGCTGGACGGCGCTGTTGGGAATGGGATCGGAGGTAGGTTTCGATTGTGGCCTACCGGGGAAAGTTTGGTTGGAATTTGGGCGTTGCTGGACGCAGGTGGGTTGGTCAAATCTGGGTTTTCGGGTATAGAAGGTCTCCTAGGTGGGGCAACGGTGTTCCGCCGGGGCAGTGGGTTTTTACGCCGTGGTTCGCCGGTTTTTTTTCGGCAGGAATCACGCCGGTCGGAGGTCGGCTCGGGATCGCGCTCTACAGGGGGTTAGGCAGTTGGGTAGAAGGTGGGAGTGTGAGAAAGAGGAGAGAGATGATGGGTTGAGGTAAATGGTGGAGATGGTATTGTTTGGCTACGGAGTTTGGTGGGTTTAGAGGAGAGAGAGAGAGAGAGAGAGAGAGAGAGAGAGAGAGAGAGAGGGTGAAAGGTTGAAGATGATAGGGGGATTATGTGGGTGAGGGTGTAGGGGAGTTAGGTGGAGGTGAGGATTGGTTTGTGTGTATGTGTTGTGTATAGAAGTAGGGTGTGTGTGTGTGTGTGTGTGTGTGTGTGTGTGTCAATTTGAACCTTATTAAAATAATGAAAATAAAAATAATTAAAATCCTAAAAAATAAAAATTAGTAAAAACTAAAATTAAAACTTTTAATCTATAAAGTAAAACTAAAAGAAAAGAAATAAAGTTAAAAACCTAATAAAAATATAAAAACTAAAGATTTAAAAAAAATAATATAAAACTAAAATTAAACTCTTAAAAATAAATCTTAATAAAATAAGATAAAATAAAAATTAAAACTAAAAGTAAAACTAATAAAATCAAAATCAAAATCAAAATAAAACTATACTAAATAAAAAGAAATAGAAAATAAAATCTAAAAATTCTAAATAAATCTTAAAAATAAAAAATGACTCAAAACTAAAAATCTACAAAATAATAAAAGGGCACAAATCAACACACACAGGGTTTAGGGTAGGTTTAGGGTAGGCTTAGGCTCGGGTAAGGTTACGAGATTGGTAATTAGCTCCATTTTAACTGTAAATTGCTCTGAAATATAGCTTTTGACACCGCAACTACAATTAAACCTGCATATTGAACAATTAAGCACATAAGATCCAAATTGTCGAGAATTAGCAACTAAAGTACGTCTATTTGGGGTATAAAAGGTACAGTTTTGAGTGCTTATCATGCATGAACACGCGTCCCAAACTTGTCACAAAATCTGGCTGGATTATAAAACTAAAAGTAAAAAGTGAACCTACAATTTTTTCTAAATATAAAACTATATTTTTTTCTTTTTTTTGACGATTTTTCTACCCTCTTTTTTTCTTTTTTCTGTCTCTCACGTTCTCTCTCTGTGTACTTCTCTTTTTTTCTGCTGATGAGAGTCTTCCCTTTTAAATGAGATGATCCTTCTCTTTTATTGACCCACGATCTTTATTGTTTGGATGAGAGATTTTTTTGGGATTTGATTTTTTCTTGGGGATATTATCCGATATTATTGGGATTTGAGATGGAGATGGCAGGTGGGTTTTTGGTTTTAAGTTTTATGGGTATTGGCTCTTCGGGTTTCTGCAGGTGGTTGGTGTGGTTCGAGTTGCCACTCGGGTTTGGATAAGGCAGGTCTACCGGATATGGTTTCGGGTTGGGATGAGTCTATGACTAGGGCGCACAGGGTCGGGGATGGCTGAAATGAATTTCGGGGTTGAGATCGTGGCAGGTCAGATAGGTCAGGTCGTGGTCGCGGCTTGGATCGGTTAGTGAGGTCGCCGATCTTAGGGTAGGCCAAAGCAGGTTCGTTGAGTGTTTGGGGGATATGGGATTACTTGGAAGGTTGGATGGTGGTGGGTAATTGATGTTAATGGAGGAGGAGAGAGAAATTGGTGGGAGGTAGATGATGAGGGTTAGATTTAGTGTATGTGGGGGTGTAGGAGAGTTTAGTGAGGGTTAGTAGTGGCAAATGGGCGGTTATGGGCGGGTCAAAAATGGATATGGATAAATTTGGGCGGATCAAAAGCGGGTTGGACATAATAATGTGGGCGGGTTTGGGCGGGTTAAACCCGGATCGGGTCGGGTCAAACCCGGATCGGGTCGGGTTGACCCACCTTTTTTGAAAAAATTATTATTATACCATATACAAATAAATATGGTATAATAATTTTGAAAAAAAATATACAAGTAAATACTTGAATAAAAAAAATCTTTTAACTTTTTAGTAATTTGAGTTTTATTTTTGTGAGGGTCCAAAACCATTTTGACCCGCTAATGACCCGCCAACAAACCGTCTTATTGGATCATTCAAACCATTTTGACCCACAAACA
Source organism: Sambucus nigra (assembly GCA_949130495.1). NCBI lineage: Eukaryota > Viridiplantae > Streptophyta > Magnoliopsida > Dipsacales > Adoxaceae > Sambucus > Sambucus nigra. The sequence goes on along the minus strand of OX422215.1, from coordinate 539,539,777 downwards.
CAATTAATGGGCCCCGAACACATTATTTTGGATGGATTATGGACAGTTTCATCCTTAAGAACCCATTTTGCCGGGTCTAGTGAGGGTGATGGATGTGTTTGAGTGTGTTTAGGTGTATGGGTTTAGGGTGTGAGTGGGTTGTGTGTGTTTAATTTGTACCCCTAAAATTAACACAACCAAAAAAAATAAAATTAAAACTAAATAAAATAAAAAATTAAAATCTAATAAAGCTAAAAAAAACTAACATCTCAAACTAAATAAAAAATGAAAATAAAAAGAAATAAAATGAAACTTTATTAAACTAAAAAATATAATCCTAATAAAATAAAACTAAAATAAATAAATAAATATATAAAATGAAATCTAATAAAACTAAAAAAATTAATTCCTAAAAATTAATCCTAATAAAAATAAAATTAAATAAAGATTAAAATTAAAAACTACTAAAAATTAAAATCAAAATAAAGAAATAGAAAAATAGAAAATAAATCTTAGAAAATTCTAATTAAATCTAAAATAATTCCTAAAAATAAAACGACTCAAAATAATAAATCTAAAAAATGATAAAAGTACAAACTCAACACACACCGGGCTCGGGTGTAGGCTATGGGCTCGGTCTAGGATTAGGTTAGGGTTTCAAGACACGGTTCGGGAGATCGGAACACATCAGGCAGGCTCAATTATGGACTCTGACTTCACGGTCTCTTTGATTTCTTCGATGCTTGCTTTTAACCGCTATTGTGTCGTAATTAACTTGATTTAGCATTATTTGTACCGCAACTGCGTATTAACCTGAGAAATAAATAAATACGAATAGAAGGCCAATTTTAATTAAAACGAGGGACTAAAATGCACATATTTAGGGTATAAATTATACACTTTTGGGTGCTTATCACACCACCCCCAAACAGAACATTGCTAGTCCTCGAGAAAAAATTAGAGAGAAAACAGAGATAAGTAACCAAAAGTGTGCCAATTTCGCAGGCACTGGCGATTGCACTTAGCATGTGCAACAAGCCGTTAAACCTGTAGGTTGCCCTATAGGACGAGTGGTGTCTCGTGAGGGTTTGTACTGAATATACCCACAAAATTAGAAAGCTTATTTAAATGCAGTTTATTATTTAACGATGAACCGCTACACAACCCAAGTGAGAAGGACATCAAGGAACACCGTATTCAACTATCAAAATGAGATATAAAATTACTTAATACCAAAAGTGCAATCCTTCATAAAACTCAGCATGTGCAGTGTGAAATAATCTTAAGTATCATTGGAGTAATTCTTAGATCGCCTTTATAGAATCAAAGTTTTGACTTCAATTCTCACTGGATATATCTCTCTGAATTGAACTATCGGAGAATTGGGTAAGTGGATCTCTCTAGTGTGTGAGGAGGTGAGTAAATGTAAGCAAATTCAAATGTCTCACACACTTTATAGAAAATAACGGATACATGAAAAAATCTGATCTCATGAAGGAATGTTAACCACTATGTTGAGAATGTCAAGTTATTCACCATACAATCTTCTCGTTTGCCCAAACACTTTTTTTAAAGGTGAAAATGGGGTTTATGTAAGGTATGTAGGGATAATAAAATGAAGAAGATGAATGATAGGGTTTTTGAGAAGAGTGTGACATACTTTGAATAAATATTGTCTTCATCAATTGAATTTATGATCGTATGCTTTCTTTTTCTTCGTTTCTATTTTTTTTTTCTTTGCTTTTTTTTTTGTTGCGATACATTCTTCTTTTCATAACATAAGTGAAGACAATTTACATGGAAAATTTCAAACACTCTTTTTCTCAAAAACGATGGCAATGATGGATGGTATTTGGGACATATGGATAAGGGTAATATGGAAAATGATAATGGGTGAATGATACTGTGATAGGAAAAATAGTAAGTGTATGGAAAAATCGGTTTATTACTCGGAACAAAATACAAGATACATATTTCTTACAACTCGAAAGTAATGTCATTCTCAGTGATTAAGCCAAATTTGAAAAAAAAAAGATGAGACCATGCAACGAATAAATGTGGTTCCCAAAGAAAGTTGAGTCAACTTGTGACTCGGAGATACGTAAAACCCTCAAAAAAAGATGAAAAGCTCAAATCTCACGGGTTTAAGTTGCCACTAGTGATCTTTTAAGGCTCTCTTGAGAATATAATTACTCCTTAACTTCTGATTATAAACGTGATAGTGCAAATTGCTGAGTCTAAAAATTCATAGTGCAAGTACGCTTTAAGAGTTATGATAAAAAAAGTGTAATTTTAGGGTCAAATACGATATTTCGAGATATCTAAAAGAGGGATGATAGACAATTCATGTCATAAAAAATTTAAATTTAACTGCACAAAAATTTTTAAATCACTTGTTTCTGAAAATTTTCAAAAGAGGTACGAGGTTGATAAATTTCCCACCCCCAAACAAAAGAGAACATCGTCCTCGATGTTTAAAACTATATATAAAAAAATGAAAAGCACAAGGGAGGAAAGATATTACCATAATGAACCGCTTATGAAAAGAGTATCGCATGATCGAGTATAGATGAAACCTGAAGAACAAATGTGATACAAAAATATGTACAAGCCTAGAAATTATGTTAAAACCATTGGGTGGTGTGAGACACTACCCCCAAATAGGAGAAGACTCATGCTCAGAAACAAGATACAACGGGTTGCCTCCCGATAGCGCTAAGTTTAACGTCTTCAGTCAGACCGATTGGAACTCACCCTAAGGATGAGGACTAGGAAAGCATGGGGCGGCAGTAAAATGGTATGATAAAAATCACCCCCAAACAAGACTGAACATTCAGTCTTCATAAATGGGGTCAACAAGGTTAATTTCTTCAATGTGAGAGGGGTCGAGCTCTAAGAAAGGCTTCAATCGTTGACCATTGACCTGAAATAGGCTACCATCCTTAGGATTTTGAACTGTGATGGCACCATAAGGAGTAACAGATTCAACAATAAAGGGTCCAGACCACCGGGTTTTAACTTCCCGAGAAAGAGATGAAGACGCGAGTTATATGATAGCACTTTCTAACCAAGGTGGAATTCTTTGCGGAGGATGCTTTGGTCATGGATCCACTTTATTTTATCCTTGTACTTCTTGGACAAATCATAGGCATCATTTTGTATCTCCTCTAATTCATTAAGTTGGAGCTTTCGATGGATTCCAGCCTTGTCGATATCAAAATTAAGGGCTTTGACAGCCCAATAAGCATGATGTTCAAGCTCGACAGGTAAGTGGCATGGTTTACGAAAGACCAAGCGATGAGGAGACATGCCAATCGGAGTCTTAAAAGCAGTACAGTATGCCCAGAAAGCATCTTTTAAGCGTAAGGACCAGCCTTTCTCATTAAGATTAACTATTTTTTCTAAGATTTGCTTGATTTCGCGATTGAAAATTTCAACTTGACCACTAGTCTGAGGGTGGTAAAAGAGACCCACTTTGTGGGTAACACCATACTTTTTGATGAGATGTTCAAAGACTCGATTACATAAATGTTTACCCCTATCACTAATGATAACTTTGGGAGTTCCAAAACATGTGAAGACATACTCCTTAAGAAAATTGACCACTATGCGATGGTCATTGGTTCGGCAAGCTATGGGTTCAATCCATTTGGAAACATAATCAACTGCAACTACTATATATCAAAAGCCATGAGATGAGGGAAAAGGACCCATGAAATCAATGCCCCATACATCGAAGAGTTCGATATGAGAATGGGTGTGAGGGGCATCATGTGACGATGAGAGATACGCACAGATTGTTGGCATTTGGCACAAGCCTTATAGTAGTGGTGGGCATCTCGAAAAAGAGTGGTCCAGTAGAAACCACTTTGCAAAATTTTAGTGGCAGTTTTCTTGGAGCTAAAATGGCCACCACAGGCACCATCGTGACAAAAGGAGAGAATACTTGACTGTTCATGGTCAGGAACACAGCGGCGAATGACTTGATCCGAGCAATACTTAAAAAGGAAGGGATCATCCTAATAGTAAAACTTCACCTGGGCCATGAAATTAGAATGCTCTTATTTCGACCAATGATTGGGCAGTTGGTCGGTAATAAGGAAATTAACAATATCAGCATACCAAGGAGAGGTGGAGATAGCAAAAAGTTGCTCATCGGGAAATGTTTCAGAAATAGGGACAGGATCAGATTTAAACGTAATAGTGAGGCGGGAGAGATGGTCTGCAACCAAATTTTTGCACCCTTTCTTATTGTGAATTTTGAGGTCAAGCTCTTGAAGCAAGAGAATTCACCGTATCAAACGTAGCTTAGAATCCTTCTTCTGAAGAAGGTGCCTCAGGATGACGTGGTCAGTGTAAACGATGATAGGTAAATTGGTGAAATAAGACCAAAACTTATCGAGTGCGAATACGACAGCTAGCAACTCCTTTTCGGTGGTCGTGTAATGAAGTTGAGCATCATGGAGGGTTTGGCTAGCATAATAAATAACGTGCTGGCGCTTGTCAACCCTATGACCAAGTACATCATCGAGAGGAAAATCAGAGGTGTCACACATGATCTCAAAATGCCCCCTCCTGCAAGATGATCCCGAACCCACCATGGCCCAAGCATGTGCCTTTGATACCACTAGGAAACCCGTTCCCCCGTCATCTACTTACAATCCTAACAATAGTAATCACCCCTCTTTCCTTATAAGTACGACCATAACTCCACTCCTTCCCAGTCACAACAACATGTTAGTGGTCCCCCTGGGTTTCCACACAACCCCCAAAGGTAACCTCACCCTCCTGTCCCCATCAGTCTACTTCTCACCATCAATAGTACTTTTCATCTTCCTTTATCCCCCGCGACGGACATTCAAACAATAATATTCAGCTTGTTCCTGTTCCCCCTCCTTCATATGAGTATTCACAACCACATAATTCTCAGCGCGAGTTGGTTCCCCAACCATCTTATGCCCCTCCGCCCAATTCCTCCACCTCTTCTCTCGAGACTCTCCTCACTCAGTTTATGACCACTCAGACTCAATCCATCCAATGGCTTGAGTATCGTTTCAACCAATTCAATTCTGAGCAAGAGAAAGGTCATTTTCCCAGTCAACCCATTACTAACCATAAGGGGAACGACAAAAACTCGGCCTATGAGGTTGGTTCCACTTCTAATCCACCCAATTACTAAGTGGATATGAAAGCGATGTCTACTCTTCGCTCGAGAAAATAAGTTGATAATGGTGTTCATGCTCCCACTAATGTCCCACACCCGACCATCCAATCTTTAGAGCCTATCCCTAAGGTTACCCCACCATCTAAATCCCTATCTCACACTGAGTCCAATCCTCCTGAGCCCACCTCTATTTATGTGCCCAAAACACCCTTCCCTCATCGGTTGGCTCCCACTAAGAAAGCCCAGCAATTTGATGAGATCAAGAGGGTCTTTCAGACTGTTCACATTAACCTTCCCTTCCTCACGGCGATTCAACAAGTCCCTTCGTATGCTAAATTTTTTAAGGACTTGTGCATTGTTAAGCGTAGGACCAATGTTCCGCGTGATGCTTTACTCACTGAGCAAGATACGTCCCTTCTCCATAATAACGATGTTGTAAAGTATAAAGACCCAGGTCGTCCAACTGTCTCAAATATGTTAGGCGACAAGTTCACTACTAGTGCTAACTTGATCTTGGGGTTAGTGTTATATTTTTACCTTACTTGGGTTTACAAAATATGAAACCTACACGAGTTACTCTTCAACTTGTTGATCATTCTGTGAAAGTACCTAAAGGAATCGCTGAAGACGTTTTGGTGAAAGTTTCATACTTTTACTATCCTGTGGATTTCATCATCTTATACACTCCTGCGCCCGACCCAACCAATACTCCTATCATATTTGGTCGGCCCTTTCTGGCCACTGCCAATGCCAATGCCATCATCAATTGTCGCGATGGGTATATGAATCTCTCTTTTAGCAACATTACTGTAAAAGTCAATATATTCCACCTTATGCAACAACCGGCTGGTGTCGATTCTATGGATGAGGTGTGTGTGACTGACTCCTTAGTTAACGAGATATTGGACCTGTAGGAGGGTAGTGAGACTGGGGTCTATGAATAATTGGAAAGGGTGAGGCGTGACCCACTCCAATGGACGCTGCCTGTAAGGTCTTCAAGGTCTCCTGGTGCAACTTCTGAAGAAAACTTCTCCTTCTGGTAACAATGGAACTCAAGTTTCAACTCACTCCCTGCAAGAAGATGAACTTTCACAGCAAAAAATATAATTTTCTCAAGGGAAACACCTGAGAGTGATGGCCGTCAGTGGGGAGTGAAGGAACAAGGCACTCAGCACTATGAGAATGAGCAGGGAGAGAATACTTAGGTAGGTCTGGTGATATTTTAGCAGAGTAACAGTGCAATCTCTATTGTCTATCTCATGACCTTGCCCAAAGGTCTATTTATACTGGGGCGTTAGGGGTGAGTGGCAATTTTTGGGCGCCAAAATTGAGAGAGTTGGTGGAGAACAATTTCTGAAGTGTACCATTTGTCCCTACCTGTGGCAGCCTGCCTGTCCCCTCTGCAGGCGCCACCTGGCACCGACCAAAGGTTAAAAAGCACATATATCCCCTAACGGAGACAAAATATCAGATTGGGTAATTATCTTTTGAAACGGTAACTTGTGGTGCAATTTTGCAAATCTTGAGAGAGGAGACCTTAAGGACTCCTTTCCTCTAAAAAAATGTTGTTTTCTTGAGAGGGACCTTGAGGACCCCCTCTTCTGGAAAAGTCATTTTCTTGTAAAGAGTTTTATTTCTTGTGAGTAGCCAGCTCTTTGGCTGCTCACTTCACTTATGACTAAGTGTGCAGTGTGTGTAGTCTCGAGTGACTTCTGGGTCTTCCTACTAGTATTCTATCAATCCTATAGTGCTAAGTGGTTGAGCTTTCTCAACATACCTTGTCCCTCAGCCGCCAAGCTAAAACTCCCAGGAGGTACCAACGCGCATATTCGAGCCCTGCTTGCTCGACTAGGCAACCTGTGCAAGAAAGTAAAGTGTTAGTGTTGTTGTTCATTTAGAGACTGATGTTTCATGATGAGGAGTTGCTCGTGATAGCTACTCTCTCAATATGAGTTTCTGTCGAGACCCTGTAGCAGCACTTCTTGAATAACATTTCTGCAGTGACCCTTGCAGTGGCGCTGAGCCTTGCAGTGACGCTGACTCTCTCGACTGTCATTACTGTAGTGACCCTTGCAGCGGCGCTGACCCCTGCAGTGGTACTTCTTAATTTTGGACTTCTGTGGTGACTCTCGCGGGCACCTCTCAAATGTTATTGCTGTAGTGACCCTTGTTGTAGTGGCGCTGACGCTTGAAGCGGCGCTGACCCTTGCAGCGGCGCTGGTGCTTGAAGCGGCGCCGACCCCTGCAACGGCGTAGACACTTGAAGTGGTGCCGACACCTGTAGTGGTGCAGACACTTGCGGCGGTGCTGACACTTGAAGCGGTGCGGGCACTTGAAGCGGTGTCGACCCTTGCAGCGGCGTAGACACTTGCAGCGGAGCGGACACTTGCAACGGCGCTGGCACTTGAAGTGGAGCCGACCCTTGCGGCGGCGCGGACACTTGCAGCAAAGTAGGCACTCGCGGCGGCGCTGACACTTGTAGTGGCGCAGGTACTTGGAGCGGCGCTGGCACTTGCAACGGCCTCGACACTTGCGGCGGCGCTGACCCTTGCAGCGGCGCTGGTACTTGAAGCGACGCCGACGCTTGCAGCTGCCCGAACACTTGCGGCGGCGCTGACCTTTGCAGCGGCGTAGATACTTAAAGCGGCGTCGACACTTGAAGCGGCGCGGACACTTGCGGCGGCGCTGACACCTGCAGCGGCGCTGGTACTTGAAACGGCGCTGGCACTTGAAGCGGCGCTGACACTTGCAGCGGCGCGGACACTTGCGGCGGCGCGGATACTTGCGGCGGCACTGGCACTTGAAGCGGCGCCAACCCTTGCAGCGGCACGGATACTTGCGGCGGCACTAACACCTGCAGTGGCGCTGGCACTTGAAGTGGCGCCGACACTTGCAGCGGCGCGGACACTTGCGGCGCTGACCCTGGGTGGGTTCCTGCCCAATATAAGTTTATGCCGGGACCCTGGGTGGGTTCCTTCTCAATATATCCAATAAAAAAATATTTTTATTTTTTTATTTTTTTATTTGTAGGTAGACACCCTTCTACATTAGCCCCTCATGCAAAGTCTTTTGTGTTGGGTAGACCAAAAGGCTTTGTACGCCATAAATTCATTTATTTTCAGGGACCCTAGGATTTTTTCATCATTCTCCTTAGGTTCATTAAATGTTATGCCACTTCATCCCAAGTTTTGTAAATGAGGCCACTTATAGTGTACCTCCTTATCTGGGTATAAACTTGGGCGGAGGGGTTAACCGAGGTGAGTCCCTCATCCTTGGACTTCTTCTGTTGCCTTCTATCTTAGGTGGAGGGGTTACTCACGGTGAGCCCCTCGCCCTTGGCTTCTTCTGTGGCCTTCTATCTTGAGCAGAGGGGTTACTCGCGGTGAGCCCCTCTCCCTTGGCCTTCTTCTGTGACCTTCTATCTTGGGCGGAGGGGTTACTCGTGATGAGCCCCTCGCCCTTGCCTTCTTCTGTGGCCTTCTATCTTGGGCGGAGGGGTTACTCGCAGTGGGCCCCTCGCCCTTGGCCTTCTTCTATGACTTTTCATCTTGAACGGAGGGGTTACTCGCGGTGAGTCCCTCTCCCTTAGCCTTCTTCTGTGACCTTCTCTCTTGGGCGGAGGGGTTACCCGTGGTGAGCCCCTCGCCCTTGGAGTTATTCTGTGGCCTTCTTCTGAGGCGGAGGGGTTACTCGCGGTGAGCCCCTCGCCCTTGGCCTTCTTCTATGGCCTTCTATCTTGGGCGGAGGGGTTACTCGCGATGAGCCCCTCGCCCTTAGCCTTCTTCTGTGGCCTTTCATCTTGGGCGGAGGGGTTACTCGCGGTGATCCCCTCGCCCTTAGCCTTCTTTTATGACCTTTCATCTTGGGCGGCGGGGTTACTCGCGGTGAGCCCCTCGCCCTTAGCCTTCTTCTGTGACCTTCTCTCTTGGGCAGAGGGGTTACCCGTGGTGACCCCCTCGCCCTTGGAGTTATTCTGTGGCCTTATTCTGAGGCGGAGGGGTTACTCGTGGTGAGCCTCTCGCCCTTGGCCTTCTTCTATGGCCTTCTATCTTGGGCAGAGGGGTTACCCGCGATGAGCCCCTCGCCCTTGGCCTTCTTCCGTGGCCTTTCATCTTGGGCGAAGGGGTTACTCGCGATGAGCCCCTTGCCCTTAGCCTTCTTCTGTGGCCTTCTGTCTTGGGCGGAGGGTTACTCGCAGTGAGCCCCTCGCCCTGAGTTCTTTTCTGTAGCATCAAGTGTGGGAAGAGAGGGCACTCAAGGTGGATCCCCTCGCCCTAGGCTATTTTCTGTCAAACTTGCAATCTTGGGCAGGTAAAGCCACTATAAGTGGATCCCCACACTCCAAGCTATTTTACTACTTGTTCACTTGCTTGAGGCCTTCTCAATATTAGCCCCCTCGTGCAGAAGTGTCTTGTAATGTCGAGAGACTTGTGCAAGAAATTGTCACACCTTTTATTTATACTTAGAAGTTGCTCAAGACTGTGAGCACTCCGGTGCTCTTGGAGTCTTAGGTGCTAAACTGTCATACCTTACGTTTATACTTGGCATTTGATCAAGACCGTGAGGGCTCCGGTGCCATTGGAACCTTACGTTTATACTTGGCATTTGCTAAATATTGTGAGCGATCCGATGCCCTTGGAGCCTTTGGTGCTCATCTGGAGCGCCTTATGTTTATACTTGGCACTTGATCAAGACTGTGAGCGCTCCGGTGCCCTTAGAGACTTAGGTGCTCAACTGGCGCACCTTATATTTATACTTGTCATTTGCTCAAGACTATGAGTGCTCCGGTACCCTTGGAGCCTTAGGTGCTCAACTGGCGCACCTTATATTTATACTTGGCACTTGCTCAAGACTGTGAGCGCTCCGGTGCCCTTGGTGCCTTATGTTTACACTTGGCATTTGCTCAATATTGTGAGCGTTTCGATGCCCTTGGAGCATTAGGTGCTCAAATGGCGCACCTTATATTTATACTTGGCACTTGCTCAAGACTGTGAGCGCTCCGGTGCCCTTGGAGCCTTACGTTTATACTTGGCAGTTGCTCAAGACTGTGAGCGCTCCTGTGCCCTTGGATCCTTAGGTGTTAAACTTTCGCACCTTATATTTATACTTGGCAGTCGCTCAAGACTGTGAGCGCTCCTATGCCCTTGGAGCTTTAGGTACTAAACTGTTGTACCTTATATGTACAATTGCACTTGCTCAATACTTTGAGTTGCTCTTTTTTATGAGAGAACCTCAAGATTGAACTTCCTCCTTCTAACTGTGGGGTGTTTGCATATGAGGTGAGCAAGTTGAAATTTGGAAGCTGCCCCTCCAGCTGCGGGGTACTTGCATATAACTGAGCAAGTTAAAATTTTGAAGTTGCCCCTCTAACTGCAGGGTACTTGCATATAACTAAGCAAGCTAAAATTTTGAAGCTCCCCCTCCAACTGCGGGGTACTTGCAACTGAGCAAGTTAAAATTTTGGAGTTACCCCTCTAATTGCGGGGTATTTGCACATGAGCTGACCAACTACCTATATTTGAAATTTCCCCTCTAACTGCGGGGTACTTGCGTATAGGCTGAGCAGGTTAAAATCTTGAAGTTTCCCCTCTGACTGTGGGGTACTTGCACATAACTGAGCAAGTTAAAATTTGGAAACTGCCCCTCTAGTTGCGGGGTACTTGCATGCATATAACTGAGTAAGTTAAAAAAATCTTAAGCTGACCTTCTAATCGCGGGATGCTTGCATATAGGCTTAGCAGGTTAAAATTTTGAAGCTGCCCCTCTAGCTGTGGGGTACATGCATATGAGATGAACAAGTTATATTTTTGAAATTTCCCCTCTAACCGCGGGGTGCTTGCGTATAGGCTAAGCAAGTTAAAATTCTTTAGCGCAGCCCCATGTGACTGTGGGGTACTTGTCCTATGCCTATTCTTTTAGGACTTTTTTTTAAAATCATAACTTAAAAAGGGTGGGTGACCCCCCCTCAAAATTGTTTTGATGTGTTTTGATTCAAGCAATAACTTCGAGCGAGGGGTGAGCCCCCTAAACATTTTTTTTCAACATTTGAACCAAAACTTAACTTAGAGGGGGGGTTGATCCCCTTAGCATTGTTCATTTTTTTTTTTTTTTGATTCAAGCATAACTTAGAGGGAGGGGTGAGCTCCCCTCAACATTATTTTTCAACATTTGAACCAAAACATAACTTAGAGGGGGGGTTGAGCCCCTCAACATTTTTCATTTTTTTTCAAGCATAATTTAGAGGGAGTGCTGAGCCCCTCAATATTTTTTCAACATTTGAATCAAAACATAACTTAGAGGGGGTGATCCCCCTCAACATTTTTCCATTTTTCGATTCAAGCATAACTCAGAGGGAGGGCTGAGGCCCCCTCAATATTTTTTTTCAACATTTGGACCAAAACATGACTTAGTGGGGGTGAGTCCCCTCAATAATTTTCCATTTTTTTTAAATAAGCAATACCCCATATCTGACTCTTATCACTATTTAACGTGATAGACTTTCTAATTATTTTTTTTGAGTGAGTTCATCTACCTTCTGTAGATCTCAACTGCATTTTTATGCTACCCGGATTTTTTTTTGTACTGTTTGAACACAACTATCCCTTGTCTTGGGCTCCTCGCACGCTGTAACTTCTTTTTTAATTTTTTTAGAAATGATTAATGAGAAGACGTATCTGTTGGGTACCTCATCTTGGGTTCCTCGTCATCTTAAAAAAAAAACTACACCCCTGTTGGGTTCCTCGCACGCTGAGGAAAAAAAATCTCTCGCCCCTTCTTTTCATTTTTTATTACACTATTGTCTCTTTTTTTCTTGATTATAAACTCTCAAGGCCAACGCGTATGAGATACAAGAATCTGCTAGTTTCTTACTCGCCTTTTTTTTTATTGTAATTTCTCTATCACAAGTTTCTGTATACGGCACTAAAAACATAAGTGACGGTTCATTCAACCAGTTTAAAAGTTGTTACTCCCTTTTCTAACACTGCCTAAGACATCAACACCCGGAGCCACCGTCGCGACCATTACCGCCGACGATCCCGCTAGTCCTTTCTCCCGTGCCTCATTTTTTTTTATGGATGACGGTGTGAAGGAAACGATGCCTTGCGAATCCTAAAAGTGGGTCCGCTTTTGGGGTCGAGGACCTCTAGGGACTCCTCGACGCCGGCCATGGCACCAGGGGTTACTCGCCCACGTTGTCAAGTTTGGGGAACATCCCAAACATCAGGTATGATTGCTGAGCTAGTGGGGAGTTCCTCGCACGCCTCTTCTCAAACCTAGGTTTTTTAGTCGAGAAATTAGGGCTTATGGGTTCCTCGCGATCTGTGTTGGTCAAAAAGGGGTTCCTCGCGACCCTTGTTAACGGGGGATGGTTTGAGATCTGTGGATTCCTTATCGAAAATAATTTTTTTATGAGGGTCCCTCGTGAACAGCTATTGGTTTTCAATTTGAGGGTTCCTCGACTGATTCGAATGAGCCCTTGATTCTTTTATTCCCTCAATGCTTAGGGGTTCCTCTCCTGTTGGGATCCTCGCCGCTAGCGAGGGTTCCTCGTCTGTACGCATCCCCTCAATACTTGGGGTTCCTCATGCGCGACTGGGTTATGATTTATGGGTTGTTCGTCGAATAGAACTTTAACTATGGGACCCATTGTCAAGGGTCCCTCGCCAATAACTACTGTTGCCATGGGTTCTTCATGATGAATTTTAGGCACGAGGGTAAGGGGGTTCCTCGTCAGACACCCGTTCCAATCCTGCGTCAGAAGTATTTCTCATTTGGAAGGGGATCTTGGTTGATAAATTAACCAGGGTACTTGGCGATAGGTTGACTAGTGGGTCTTTTGTTTAACTATCGAGAAACCCAAACTAGGCTCAGTTGGTTTTATATTTTATTTAATTGTCGAGCAACTCAACCTTTTGTGGTAAAGCATCTTGATAGAGGATATCTATAAAGCTATTAACATTTATTTTTAATCAGCTTGTGTATACCTTTTTAGACTTGTCTCAATACATGGTATTATTATGAGTATAATAAATGTACTCTAAAAGTTATA